>JAKSXM010000239.1:2851050-4276576 GCA_022575985.1 Anagrus nilaparvatae
TTGTTTACATTCTTTACATTTATTAGGCTTTTCACCTGTGTGAATTTTTTGATGAGATATTGATTAAACTAATTGAGTAACAGATTTTCCCTTATTCATCGCAATGCTAAGGTATATCACCTGTATGGGTAGAGTTAAAACAAATTTTTGCTATATGATTTCCTCGAAAAATTCTTTTCAGTTTAACTGATCATTTTCTTAAAGGGTAGGGGGGAGTTATTAAAATGTTTTAAGGTTGTAGATCGGATCTCAAATCACGTATTCAAGCTTGTTCTTATTTATTTTTTTTTTCAGCTGTTTGCATTATTATTAAAAATTAAATTTTAAAAAAGAATCAAAAAAAATAATTATTTTTATAATTAGTTCCATTTATAGATGGCAGCAAAATGGATAATCCACATTTCAATTAACCACTTTTCCATTAAAAAAATATTTTTTGCATGCTTTAGGGGATGTTGAAGGGTAAAAAACAGGCTCTATTTTCCCTTTTTTCGTACTTTTTTTTTCAGGCGCTCCCATTTTTTTATTTTATCATATTTTTTTCTAAAAGTGTTTAATTGTCAAGTAAGAAACCTTCCTTTTTAAGAATCTTTTTGGTTTCTTTTTTTCAGAATGCCGTTCCCGAGATTATCTTGCGGCCGTGATTTTCAGGCCTCTATTTTGCTGCCAACTATAAATGGAACTAATCATAATAATAATTTTTTTATTGTTTTTTTTGAAAGTTTAATTATTATTAATTGGTTTCTTATTGATTAAAATCCAATGATAATATAAATATTCCAGTGATAAAATTATATAATATTAATAAATCTATGTCAGTTGTATTGTTACGGAAATCATCAAATGTATTTTTTGCTATTGTTATTATTTTTTGCTATTGTTATTAATTTTTGAGGTACTTAATTAATCAAGACTTTTTTATAAATAATCTAATTTTAAAAATCTTTGAATATAATATTTAGGACATTATTTAGCATCGATTCACTAAAAAAAAATTTGATTTTCTGCGTTTCGCCGCAAATAAATTGATTTTTTGAAAAATTTAGGTTAGGCCAAAAATCAAAAAACTTGAAATATATTTCACATTATTGTTAAAAATTGAGATTTTTTTTAGTGAATCGATGCTAAATAATGTCCTAAACATTATATTCAAAGATTTTTAAAATCAGATTATTTATAAAAAAGTCTTGATTAAGGTACATTAGCGGTCACAAGATTTAGACGGTATACAGCCGGTCATTTTTCGTTGAAGGTTAAATAAAAAAAAAATTGCGACAACGTCGCAGAATGTTTGTAGGGCGCGTTTCTTATTTACATGATTATTATTATAATATTATGCGTGTATTTTAAACAGCGACGTTGTCGCCTTAAAATTTTTATCGGTTTTTTATTTTTTCTAATTAAAATATCTTTTATACGAAAAACACAATTTATTTAAAAATCGAATACTAGTTTCTTCAATAATTAATTTACGTGGTGCTATTTTTTTTTTTAAATCCATCGTTTAGTTTTGATATTGACATAACATAAAAATCTCAAACCCCTGATTTTTGACTCAGCTCCTATGCTCGCAATGTATAAGGACTCAACTTTGGATTTCCTAAATGAAAAACACAATTTTCTTAAAAATTTTTTTTAATGTGTTTTATTATAATACGAAGCCCCTATAAAAATTATATCGATTTCTATCGTGATCAAAATACACGCTAATCAACCTTAATTAAGTACCTCAAAAATTAATGAAATTTCAAGCGCTAATATGTCCGTCAGTAGTCAATAAATTTTCAAAATTATTTTTTTAATTTTAAGGGACACATAACATGATCAATGGCTAAAAATATTAAACATTCCAGAAGTTTCGATCTCCAGAAATTTTTACCCAAAAAATGCTATTTCTATCCACCTGATTCAACCTTAATGTATGTTGTGCAATCTTTACCACTAATGATTTTTGTAACAATAAACAAGGCAGCAAATTTTTCAGAATTTCGATTCTTTAGAATTTTTTGAAAAATTAATACATGTTTGTATTTTTTCTGGAATATCAGATGACATTTTGTATTTTTATTTTATTTCTCAATTAAAATTAGATAAATTTCTAAAAATAATACCACAAGTTGACAGTATAATAAAATATTACTCTATAAATTATTTAACTACAATTTAAACAATCTTGTAAAATTTATATTTTTTGTTTCTGGCTGCTTATACACGCAAGTGAATTTGTAAAGTGAATTTGTAAAATAAATTTGTTACTGCGCGAAAATTCAAATTTTAAATAAACCTGAAAATCTGAAATTAGCGAAAATAATTAAATTTTTAAAGAACTAATTGTAAAAATGGATAAAAAATAAAATAATATTATTTAAAAGATAATAATATTTAAAAATTTAATTAATTTCGCTAATTTTAGATTTTTAGGTTTATTTAAATTTTGAATTAACGCGCCATTGCAAATTCATTTTACAAATTTACTTATTTGCAAATTCACTTCTGTGTGTAAGCAGCCTATTTGTTTACTCCAGCTATTACTTTAAAATTACGATTTAAAATAATATTCTATTGTCTGAAGATACAACTTTATAAAATTTTAAAAATATCTTTCAGATTATAAAAATAAACTAATCCTATTATGAGTATATTTAAGAGATTAAGATTTAACCGAATGAAAAGAAAAATTCTTTTTTGAATAAGTTAAATAATTATATAAAATTTTAGATTCTAAAAGTAGTTTGGAGATAATAATTAAAGATATAAAAAAAAAATTATAAAAAAAACAATCAGTAATTTTTAAGGCCCTCTTCACACCAACACATATAAATGATTTTTAAAACACTAATACATAAATTTGTATTAACAGTCCCAAGTCTGATTAAAAGTTTAAGGGGAAATTACTGAATGGTTAAAAAAAACTTTATGATAAATGAGTAAGATCTTACATAGGGGGGGGGAGTGAAATTCTTATTTTTTCTTACAAAGGGGAGAGGGGAAGTAAAAAACACCGAAAATTGTCTTACGTAATATATGGATAGCCCCTAAATATGGTATAGTTTATGCATCAAACTATATTATATACTCTTACCAACCAATCGGATCTTATGGAAAACAAGCGTGAAACCCTTTTTGGGGGTAGTTTTTGCAAATTTAAGGGTGAAGCCCCCACTTTGTTAACGAAATGACCCCGATTTTGGACTTCAGCGACCCAAAAAATCTATAATAGAGCAAATCTCGTGTTCGCCAGTGAAAATACAACCAAACTCGTATTTTGGCTGGAGCAAAACTCGAAAAAACCATTTATTTTTAACGAAAATTAAAGTTTTGGAGGTTAGGATGTCCCAAAAAAAAAAAACTTTTTTCACGTGAAAGTACATGAAAAATGTATAAGTTCTAGGAAAAAAAAATTGGGGGGTCCCATTTAAAAATTTTTAGCTGCGCTAGCCCAAAGTTAGCAAAAGGAAGACTTTGTGCTTTGCGCTGTTGATAAAGCAGTAATTTTTAGCAAAAAATAAAAAAACCTTTTTCTAGAAAATTGTTATTTTACTTGTAGTTTTTTCCTGTTTTCACGAAAATTTAATATCTGCTGTTATTAAAAAAATTTTAATGGTAAAACTGCTTTTTTTAAAAGTTTTTCGCCGTATTTTGTAATTTTAGGTTATGTTATGCAGAGCTAAGTCAAAAACAAAAAAACCATAAAAAAGTAGACCCTTTGACAAAATTTTTGAGACCTTGCACGTCCAAGTCGGTTTTTTCTATTTGGCGTGGTGAATTTTTAAGAATTAAAAATGAAAAATTCCGCTCAGAAAACAGCTTTAAGAAGTATGAGCACACAAATTGCCCCTCAATTTATCATATAGAGATTGAAGGTGATCGATATTCGAGTCGATTAGTATAGGTTAGAAAAGTGTAACCCCCCCATTTTTTCGAGCTATTTTCAAAAAACCACTTTTCCAATGCTATTTAAAAGGAGCACATTTTGGCCAATATCGCCAAAACTGGTACTAAAAATTAAAAGCCGACTTCGGGAGGTGATTACTGATCAAATAACTAATTTTTTTTACTCATTTACCTAATTGTATTTCTTATTGAGACGGTTCGATTCCAATAATTATTTTCATTATAAAAATTAGTAAAGTTATTGCTGTACTTTTCGATTTTTGCATGAGGTTTTAGTAAAATAACTAATAGCAGCATTTTTTAAACTTAAATAAAGCCAAAAAATAAGGTAAAACAATCAAGTTTGTCGTTTTACAACTTTGCTTAATAATTCTAAATATTCTTTCTAAATTTTTCTAACTATTTTTTTTACCTCAGTGATCTCTGGAAATTACTTTAGATCTATTTTAATCTCCAGTAATCTCCAGAGATCAAAAGTGATTTCCGGAGATCTCCGGAGGTCTCCAGAGAACTAAAGAAATCACCTGAAATTTGCGATCACTTGAGATTTCCGGAGATCTCCAGAAATCAAAAGTGATCTCCGGAGATCTAAAAAGATCAGCGGAGATCATAAGAGATATTTCGAAAATTCGTCGGGTTATTAATTTTATAAATAATACAAGTTTTGCTTTTAACCTCTTTTTTTCCAGGTACATTTTTTGTATATTTTTGTTTATAAATAAACTACATAACATAACCATTATCTTTATTTATTTAAATTTTTCATATAAACATAATTTTTTAATAATCATTAGTTTATTAATTAATCTAATGTTTAGAATCAATTTAAATCAAATATATATTTTCTTATCATTATATTTTTATTTTATACAATATTGATAATGAATTCCAATTTTAATAATAAATTTGAATATAATCGAATAATCGATTTTAATTCGGCAAATCAGAAGGCGAATAAAAAGGCGGAATAGAAGCAACTTCAGATCTCCATCAATTTTTATAAAAGGGATGATAATGAATTCCAATTTTAATAATAAATTTGAATATAATCGAATAATCGATTTTAATTCGGCCAATCAGAAGGCGAATAAAAAGGCGGACTAGAAGCAACTTCAGATCTCCATCAATTTTTATAAAAGGGATTCTCTTATTTAAAATTTATCTCTTGAAAAAATAAGTTGTTTAAATCTAATTATTTTTTTAGCTATGAAAATAAAAAAAAAAAACGTCAAAATTCTTTGGAAGTCAAGATTTTCAAAAATTTTCATATTTTTATCAATTTTTGGTTTTCGTTTAAAAACAGGCATCCTTCGTAACAAAAAATGATTTGCATAGTTGAAAGCAACTCCGGTAGACACCCAAACAATAATTTAATTGCAAAAAAATAAAATCTCAAAACAAATATTCTAGTTGAAATTTTTCATTAAAATCGTTAACAACATATACGGAGCTCTGTAACTACGGAAATTTTCCATGCGTATAACTTAATAAAATTGGGTTTATCTGTTCTTGATTTCTTGAAATAAAAAAGAAATAAAAAAAATGTTCTAATTGCAGGAAATTTCTTTTTACTTATTTTGTATCGCTATGGGGTTCGATTTTTGATAATTATTTTTTATACACACGCAAATGAATTTTAATTAAGATTATATTACTTAATCAACGAAATTGAATTATTGAATATATCAAATGGTAATTTTGATATTTTTTTCCATAAATCAAATACTATTTTTATACAAAGTTAATTATTTTTTATAATATAGTAATTTAATTTTTTAATATTTTTAATTCCCACTAAAACGGAGCACATCTCAGTAATGCCCTCAAGCTATGGAAAACCCCTCAATGAAATATGCATAATACAAGAGTGACTTCCCTGATCGGATCTTTTTCAGGACAAAAAAAACAGAACTATATAGTGTATGGCCAGAGAGAAACCCTAGAGTGTGGCCGGTTATTAGCGCCCTCTTAAAAGTTTATTTCATGTTTATTTAATCAGAGTTAGGCAATCACATTTCTGTGCAAAGTTAATTTTTACTTACGTCAAAAAGTCTAGTTTTATTAATAGCAATAAAATAATATAAAATTTGCTGCTTTTGTATAATGTGAGCTTAATATAGAAGGTAAAAATTTTCTGTTTATTATTTATTAGTGGAAATTTTATTTTGAAACTCTTAGAAAACCCCAAAAATGAAATAATTAAGCTCATATAAAACATTATACGGTCTATTAATCTATAATTATATCATAAAGTTTGAAAAATACTTTTTTATGTGTTTAGTTCAAAAAATTATAGTTTTTAGGTTATGTTTATTCGTTTTAGCAATCTATTACATTTTACATATATAGGTGAAATTGAGCTTCACTTATCATTAAAATTAAAATAAAATGTTTTGCTATAGCTATTTTTTAGACAAAATATTGGTTTCGACTATAAACATGTAGTATGTAGTTGTATAACTGCTTAGGCCTGTAAAACTTCATACGCATAATTAATTTTTTAGGCTAACAGGTCTGTTTATTTAGTTTATTTATAACGATGATTATTTACAAGTAGATTAGGAAGTCGAAATTTTTTACGAATTGCATTTGACAAATTGGTATTTACTCAAAGGAATATATATTGTCAGACACTAGAAAACATTGTATTCATATTCAAATTCATATTATAAAATTTATAAGATAAAATAAAATGCACAGGCCTTTAACATAGGTCACGTGACTAGTAGCGATATAGTGTAATAGAAAAAAACAAACCTTTTTTTTACCTGTACTTCTTATGGAAACGGTTATTAAAATTAATTTTTAAAAAATATTACTGATAGACATTAAAACGTGGTCATAATTATAAATAAATAAAGGGTTATTTTACAAGAATAACAAATATTTTTAATTATTTTTTCGTCTTTACTATAAATAAATTAAAAAAGGAGGTGTAAAAGTTGCAGGTTATGCTTATTTTTGGAATGAATCTTGTTATTTTTATAAATTTACTTTTTTAAATATTATTAATTAAATTATCAGATAATCTGGCAGATATTAGCTTAGTGAACAATAGAATATGCCCCTTAGTAGTGCAGTATTTGAATGCAAAAGTTATGGAGGTATGGAAGACACACAAAAAAAAATAAAATTTTTAAAGTTTCCCATGTAATTACTAAATAAAAGTCAGTTTTTACCCTTTAAAGTTTTTTTTTTACCCTTTTTATCCTATTCCTGTAAATATAGCAATTAAAGTTTTGACGGCAAATTGACAGCCATCAAATGAAAATTTCGTTAATCTAACCGCAGATTCGAAATCAGCGACCTTAGAAACGATAACCCCAGCAAAACTTTAAAGTTTTTTACGATATTTAATAGTTTTTACAATCTCATAAATTTGGCATCAGATTCGAAATCGGCGACCTAAAAACATAAAGATATACTTTAAAAATAAAAGAAAAAAGATTTTTAAAAAATCTTACTATAATGGAGCTTTTAAAGAAAGTTCCTAGAAGCTAAAGTTGAGACTTTGGAGCTTTGTTCTCATGGAGAATTTTGCAGAACTTTAAAGGGTAAAAACTGACTTTTATTTAGTAATTACATGGGTAAAAGTTTTATACTTTTTACTAAATAAAATTATTGAACATAACAATTAAATTTCACCGCAAAAAATTAGGGTCATTTATTAAATTAGAATTTATCATTTACAATATTTTATGTTTTCAAATAATAATTTTGAATATTTTAAATAAATAATTTCTTGATAATGAATAAAAGGAAGTCATTCCCCGCGCAGCACAGTTATTTCTAGTTTATTAAAATCTAAAATATATATTTATTGTTCTAAAAATAAAAAATTATACATTTTTTCAGGATTATTTTTTACTAAATCATACTACAATGGCCAATAAGGAAATAACGATTAGTTGTTTAAACGATGACTGCATGGTTGGAATTTTCGATTATTTGTCATTTGAAGAAAAATTTAGAATTGAAGCTGTTAGCTTACAATGGCAAAGGCTGGTTAAACTTTCTTGGCGAAATGTTCAACATCTAAAAATCGATTGTCTCGATTTCCCAAATTCTAGAGTAGTGAAAAAAGTTATTAAGAAATGCGGTAAATACATAAAGTATCTAGAAATAGTTTCTAACGATTATGAAAAGTATTTCAGTTACGTAAAAATATTTAAAGAAGTTTTAAAAAACTGTAACAATATAAATCAGTTTTACTTAGATGAAACGTTTTCTGAAGATAGGCGTTATTCTAAATTCAATCTTGGATTATTATTTAAGAAAAATCAGGAAATTCACAGTCTTAAACTACGTGAAGTAAATTTAAGCGGAGATTGCCTTCTTGCTTTAAATTTTAATAAAATTACAGAAATAACTATAGATGATTGTGATTTTGAAACAAATAGTTATCTGCTTTTTCTTAAAAATTTAAAAAACTTAAAAAAATGCTATTTAAAAAGTGAGAATGCTGTTGATTGTAATGCTTTTAATTATATAAATGCTCTTAATAGTAGCAATTGCCAAAGCTTATCTGAATTTACGTTATTCAGCTGTGAAACAATGAATAAAAAAGAAATTCACGAATTGTCCTCTCTACTTCAAAAACAACAAAATTTATCAAAACTTGATTTAACGTTTTACGAAGATAAACTTTTCTTAGACTATATTGATGATAGAAAATCATGTTATTTAAATTGTTTTGAAAATTTAACTGTTTTAGAATTTAGAGTTTTTGAACTGAGTGATGAATGCATAGAAAAGTTATCTAACAAATGCATAAATTTAACATCTCTTTCAATTCTGATTGATAGCAAATACTCGTTGACTTCTATTGGAGAAGAAAGTTTCTCTAAATTCGAAAAATTAAAGTATTTTTTTTTCTATAATTTTGTTTACGGAGGATGTGCAGTAAATTTAGACAAAATTCTAAAAATTTTCTCTGAGTACAAGAAATTAACTGAATTGGTCATTAGAGGATTCGAAATTACAAATGATACTCTAAATGCTATTGATTCTCTTTTAAATTTAACATATTTAGATCTTTCAAGTTGTAAAATTACAGAATCAGAGTTAATTTATTTAATAAGCATGCTACCAAACTTACAAAAACTTGGAATTTTCGATTGTAAAAATTTAAGTTCATATTATTATATTCTTAAAACTGTAAGTAATTTGAAATTAATCCGTAAGGACAAGCATACTTTAGAAGTTCGCTTAGACAGATTTGCAGAAAGTAATATAAATTCAAATAAACTACCAATGGTAAGAATACTCAAAAATTTTTAAATTAATTGCATATTTTCAATTCTTAAAATTGCGCATTTATAAAACAAACTTTTCAAGGGTACTTTTACCTAAAGAACTAGAACGAAATTCAATCAGATTTTTTTCTTTTAATGTTACCTACATATTTTTATGAAAAAGAATGTATGCTAAGAAAGTATCAATATCATGTAAGCAATAATAAAAGCACAAAAATTTTCAAACTATAAATAAACTGTACTTTTTTTACTGTATGAAAAATAAACTTCTTTGATTCTTTGAAAAATAAACTTCTTCCATTTAAAAATTTAAAATAGTTTATTTTTTACCCAATTATTTCTGGTTATTATAAGAACTTAAAAAAATGGCACCAGTCTTGGGACTGTTGGTAATGTATACATCGGTCCTTTAATATCCTTCTATTCCTTCAGTTCGCCATACTTCCCACATGCCTACTCTACTGGAATTATTTTCATTAAAAAGCAAAAGGTGTTATATATGTCAACATATATATATATATATAATATGTACATATATAGTATATACATTGATTTCCGAGAAAATAAAAAACAAAATAAGGGGTTCGGTAGCTGCATGTGCTAAGTGTTAGTAACCTCCGATATAACTTATAGCTCAAGAGGTTAAACATATAATGAAATTTTTGGTGAATTAATATTAAAATCTCCTAAATTTAATTATTGTAAATTAAAAACTTGTATAGATATTGATAATGATTTTAATAATTTAGCTAGTTCTATAAAAAATAATCGTTGTGATGAAAAAATATTTTAAATTTGTAATGTTCAGATACATATGTTGATAAAGATGATTCAAAAAATATATCGCCATTGATACCTTTAAAAACTTACTTAGAGTCGGATTCGCCACACTGGAAAAAAATTCCGCTTGTGGCTAATTTTTTTTTCTGCTCAAACAATTGCAAATGACTTGAAACGTAAAGAAAATTGCAAAAAAAGCATTTTTTCTTTTCTTTTTTCAAAAAATTTCTCAAATCTCATCTCACGTAAAAAAAATTACATTTTACAGTGCATTCTCAAGAAAATGCTGTAGAACCTTCCTAGGTATATTCGCAAGAATTTGAATAGTCCACCTTATATTTTTATATTTGTTTTATATTCCACGCGAATTTTCTTGCGAATATAGCTGGGAAGGTTCTATAGCATTTTCTTGAGAGTGTACTGTAGCATATGATTTTTTTCACGTGAGATCATACCGTAATTTTCTTTACGTTTCAAGTCTTTCGTTTGACGAGATAAAAAATTCTGCTAGCTACAAACGGAACTCCGCTTGCCGCAAGCAGATTTTTTTTTAGTGCATGCAAGCATTAAATATTCTTAATTTTTGTTTTGTAAAGATATTTAATATAAAAATTGGTCTTTTTTTAAATAAGCACCAAGATATTTGTTTTAATAAAATATCAACAATTGTTAAACGCATTTATATTTTTATTATTCTTATAAAATATTTATTTAAATATTTACATTTGTATACACAAATTTCAGAAAGTTTAATAAAATAGTTTGATCAATAAAAAAAATTTTATTTGGTTCGGTTCTGAAAGGTTGACCTGGAAAGCATTAAAAAGTATGCATGGGCATAACGGTATTTTTATATCGAATTTGTATAAATTGTTTGTTATGAAGCATATAAAACAAGGGAAATTTTCATTACAATGACTCAGGGTGTCTACAGACCCTTAAGACCCTGAATAGTTATCAAAAAACTCACTAATTCTCATTGGAATTAGATCTCTAGGCCATGATAGACCCCCGAAAAACCAAAAAACCGTTTTTTGGAGGTTTTTACGATTTTATTTCATTTCTCCGACCCGTAAACTGTTACACCACTTTTAAAGAAAAAACTTTTTGGGGCCTTTAGGGCCTTTAGGGCCTTCTTAAGACCCCGAAATATAATTTTGAATTTTCCGAAAATTTGTTTCTTGACTATAAAAAAAAAATACCATGCTTAATTTTTTTTTTATATTCCTTAGAGGGTGAATAACAATATTTTTTAATTTTTTAGAAAATCTTTTACTAACGTTTATCCGTGCTTTTTTAACATGTTATGAAATTTTTATTTTAAACAGTTAATTGTTGTGCCCAAAATGCAAAAGTCTAGTTCTTAAATTGATTTTTATATTTTTACTAGATTATAGGGACACTAGAGTAGAAATAATTAATTGACTCAATATTTATTAAAATTTTGCTCTAGTAGAATCCATAATAACCAGTTTGTGTACTACACAACCAACGAGTATGGAGCATGTTCACTTACAACACTGATACTAAAGTATCTATTGTGTTCATATCCAAATATTTATATTTAAATTTTTATTATAGAAATCAAGCTGCTTAGACATCATAGTGGACAAAATTAATTAAATTTTCAAATTATTATTGTTTTTTAAATAATATGAATTTATTTTTTATTAACTTTGACAATAAATTCTTTAAAAATTCTGCACCAATGGTCCCTAGGTACTTCTGCACCAAAGGTGAAAATATTCTAAGTACATTTCACCCCCCCCCCCCTACAAACGTCCCGGACTTTTTTAAATACCCCATCCAATGAACATGTTCCATGTTAAAATTGCCTGTGAGGAAAATTTTAATTAATATTTAGTGATAATTACTAGAGTTCAATCTTTTCAACTCTAGAGTCCCCAGAATCCAGTAAGAATATGTTTCATGAAATCGCCCCTCTAAAGATCAATTGCTTTAACAATAGTGCCCCTAGAAATCTAGCAAAAAATTGTATAACAAAATAGTGTTTTCCATTTAAAACTTTAATTTGTTTCTTAGATAAAGTAACTGCAAAAACTTGATATTTTTATTCATATATATACGTTTACATAAAAAGAATGATTTTATACAGTTGTGAATTTAAAACACATGCACAATTTTGTAGAAAGTATTATGTAAACGAATAGTTTAGAGAAAATGTAAAAGACTTTTATGTATATATGCACATTTTAGAAAATTATATATGTGTAGAAGTAAATCGAAACAAATGGCATATTTTAGTGACTTCACCAAAGGCGTGTATAAGCGGATTTTAATCTTTCCTTTTATACGCGTTGTTAAGTAGGATAGTGCTAATGTTTTTTGGTTATATAACGTTGAGTATTTTTTTCTTTGTATCTCCATTAAAATTTTATTGTATAATTTTCAAAAAAAAAGATTTTTAATTTATTTACTTATAAAATATTTAATTTTTCTAAATAATTTTTTTTTTTTTTTTGATTATAGCAGAATAGTAACTCTTGGAATAAAAAATATGTAAATTCTATTTTTAGCAATATTGCAAAAAATTTTTAGTTTATAAACTATGTATTTTTTGTAAGCAGATCAATCAGCTGAATAAAATCACTGGATATGTAGAAGTAAAATTGAAAATGTAAAAAAATTTTTTAATATACTAAATTTAAAAACAAACAAGTGGAAAAGATGAAGTTTAGTCAGACAAGAAATTTTTTTAATTAAATATTAGTATTTCCTAATGAATAAATATAAAGCCTTATTTTGAAACAATTAAAGTTATAAATTTTTTTCGAGAGCAACAGACAAGCAAAAACGCATTAACGTTCAACATAAACTGTCACGTGGTTTTTATGCCTGAAATTCTGGTATAGAATCCACAAAAACCGGGAGTATGCGCGGTCACTTTTTCTGGTTTTATTTAATGCCACTATTTCTATCTTATAAATTTATGCGTGTATACGAATATGAACTTGAGTTATACCACAAGTAACCAGGCAGATTAAAATCCCCAATTATCAAAATATTTTCAAAGTCACCAATAAGATCTTGAATAAGTTCATAAGCACAAATATATTTTTCAAGCGAAGATAGTGGTGGAATATATAATAAACCAACCAACATGCAAAAATCATTTGACCAGATTTTTACAAACACTTGATCAATGGAATTGTCACCTTTAAGCTGAACACAATTAAAACAATTATTTTTTGAACACAATTATTTTTTACTTACAGCTAAGATGACTCCTCCACCAGAACCCTTGACACTAGAAAATATTGTACGATCAGCTCCAAATACATAGTAGTCATTAAGTAAACCCAGCTCTGAGGAGTTGATGGACTCATTCAGCCATGTCTCAGTAATACAGAGCAGATCGTAATGGGGAAGAAGCAAAATTTCTCTTTTAAACTTTGGTATTCTACCAATAATGCTTTGAACATTCTGGTAGAATACATTAATTACACTACAGGAGTTAATTAGTTTTTTGGTGATTCAGAAGTATTTGACTTTTCAGTACCTTTCTTTATGGTAACTATAGTTGGAAAACCATTAAGAATTTTTATGACTAAATTTTTTTCACCTTTTTTTATTCTCTCTTTTCTCTCTTGATTGATAATGTTATAGCATTCCCTTTGTGATTTAGTAAGATCACTACTGAGGCGTATAGCATCATCAAAAATCCTTTTCTTGTTATTAAAGAACCAGTGAACATGCTCTTTATCACTAAGCTATACAAGGAGAGGTCTACAGTTACCTTCAACATATCTTCCCATCCTTTTCGTTTTGATGTTATTTTTAATTAATGGAATTTCATTACTTTTAAGTTTAGTCAGAAGATCCTTGATGGATTTACTATCACTCTTGTATGCTTCTTTACTATCTTGAAAATTAAATAGGAGAAAATTACTTTCTCTCTTCTTCTGTTCAGCCATTTCCTGGATAATACGCTGGGCTCTAAGTGGATCATTAATACTAAGTTGATCCCTAATTTTATGCAGTTTATCAGTTATAATATATTTATTAGGAATTAATATTTTTGCTCCAGTAACTAGTGATTTTTTTAATTGTTGATAGTCCTAACAATATATTATGATGGCAAACTTGTCTGTCTCTCTTGGCAACCGAGTTTCCTTGTGGAAAATCAGTTATGCATTTTACAGTTTGTACTTTAAACTCCACTTTGCCCAATTTTTCTATAAAATATGAAATTATTAGAATGAAAAATTAAACTTTAAGTTTAGATGTTTCAAAAACTAGTAAATATTTATTTATATTTCATTTGTTTTCTTTTGCTCCTTGCAACTTGCATTGATTTTTCATGAGTTGGGGTGAGGCAGTGTTTAACAAATTCTATTCGAGATGGGAATTCTGTACCACATGGTGAACAACGAGAATGTAAGAAAATTGAAGAACTGCTGATGGTTTTCACTTTTTCAATGACTTGATAATGTTCCAAAGAAATTCAAACCACACATGATTAAATACTCTCTAATGCTTAGGCAACAATGAATTTTAGTATTTTTGTATTCTTACTGAAAATTCATAAATTAAAATACACTAATTAATATATAAAGGAATAATTTGGATAAATTCATGCCTCCATCATCAATTTAATTTTTAATTTATACAATCCATCTAACTTATCCATCATCAGTATAAACAGTATAAATTGGTATAGATGAGGCAAAAGACCCACAAGTTTTTTGTTTTTAATTAAATTCTCTCAACTGAAGAGTGAAAACCCAGAACCCAGAAGGTAAATAATGAGTATGGAGCAAAGGTGGTGAAAGGTGGTCATTCTTGCTGATTAGCCCGCCCTTGTCAGCCGCGGGACATTCAAATTTTAACTTTTTTTTTATATTTATTTTTTTTTTAGTTTCACGCATTAAAAAATGGTTAAGTTTTAATTTAATGATGAATTAAAAAAATGGCACATATCTAATTTTTGGCTTTGCTTCACTCTACTTATACTAGAAGATCCTAGTACACGAAATTTTAAAAGTATGACTTTTCCACGCAATGAATGAATTGGTCTGATTTTTTTTGCAATCGTTTCCAAATTGTACCCAGAAAAATGAAACCCGAATGAATATTAGTGCATGAACCCCGAACTGGGTCAAAACGCCCCCTTTACTACCCCCTAAATTGCATTTCTATGGCCAAATTCGGTTTTAGCACCACCAAAAACCCCCATTCCATGGGGTCTACCTTCTGGCACATTACTTTTTTTTTTGTGTGCCTGTGTAATCGGCGACCCAAAAAACCCCCAGAAATTAGCTTGATACAAGCAAATTAATTTATTTTAATTTTTTAACTAGTAAATCCGCCATAATGCATTTTCCTCAAAGCTTTATTCAATTTTAATGTAGAGAGATGATCATGCCCTAAAACTCTAGAAGATGATTTTCAAAAGACTATAGCAACCCCCACTGCTCCCACTACGTCATTTTTGTAACCCCTTCTTAATTGTGTCAATGAAACTCAAAGAATTCTTTGATTTACACGATATACAAATTTTTTATATTTTGATCGTACTTTACATGTTAAAAAAATGTACGATCAAAATACGTGAAAATTTCTTGCACGGGCATTGCATATTATTGTAAAGATAGAATTATTAAGATGAAAGAGAAAGAAAAGAATATAATAAAGAAGAGAGAGAAAGAAAATTATATTTCAGTTCATAGTATAAAGATTAGGAATGGTATGCTACGTAGAACAACAAAAATTGAAACTAGCTGTGCATTAGAGTGGACCTATTTTTGGACTTTGTGGAAAAACTTTGCTCCCCGGGTTTTTTTGTGAAGTTTTGGTCATAAAAAGTTCCCAGTTCCAAGGATTTTGCTTTAGCCTTGCAAAAACACGTGCCTGTAACCACATCAATTTTCCCATTTAAATAACATGGGAATTTTGAGTTTTTAGCTATACAAATTTTCACAAAAGCCAAAAAGCGTTTTAAAATGCTAATTTTTACTGGAAAACATACTTTTATATGTTATAAAGACATACAAACCGTCCTGCATTCATTCCAAGGGGAATTTTGGGGCTGGATACGCAAATTTACCGAGTCCCAATTTCAGGGTTTTCAAAAAAAGTCAATTTTTATCATTATCTTTGAAAAGTAATATCTTAAAAACTAATTAAAGAAAAGTAACGAGTAAAAAATTTTTGGAAACTTGAAGCTTGTAAAAAGTTATTAAGGCCTTTAAAACTCAATTTCGTCAAAATTTACAATTTTGGCAGCAATTTAAATAAATTAATAATTAAAAATAATTAATAATTTTTACCACGGGACGATTTTTTTTTCAGTGTATGATCGTTATGCTCATAAATAATCTTTTTTTTTATAACAGAGAATGTAAATGAAATAACTTTCGGCGTCAAATAAGGGGCGCTCTTAAAGAAAATCTTCGTTTTGCGAATAAATTTTATTAAAATAATACACGGTAGAGCTGCTTTGGTTGAAATTTCAACCAAGATGCTAAAATACAAAATAAAAATGATGTAATTATAATACAGAGTTAAAAAATGATCTCTGCAATTGTTAAAAATGAATTAATTTTATAATAGACAATATAATTAGTAATTTTTCATGTATTATTACTTCGTTTTTCATTTTATTATAATACTATACGTGGTATGCCTTTAAATACTCACACATATATAATATATAGTATGTAATAGCACATAAATATGTAGTATATAATAACAAAAAAAAATTGATTCTCAGATAGTTTTTTTAGATATATTTCTGCAGGTATAAAATCACTACATCGTGTGACAGTAAATCTGAAAGCTCGTCGAAAACCTTAAAGTAACGCAGCTTTTTTAATTAAAAGCAGTTTTTTTATTAGTGTACTCCAGTGTTATACTCTGAAAATTACTTGGCATTTGATTGACACCTGATTTACTTATTAAAGTAATTACAATTTAATAATCATATCTCATTCATCGATCAAAAATCTCAATTTAAATAACTATTTGGAATTCCAGTCCAACAATCAAAATTAATTACGTCAAAACAATAGCGAATAAGTAAATAACTCGTGATTATTTTTTTTTTAACCTTAAAAATTAATAAAATTATCAAATAATTAGAATATTCATTAATTAATGCAAAATATTTCATTTTAATTATTTACAATTTAATTATTTATTTAATTAATTTTATTTTTAATTTTTGCATAACAAACAATAATAAAAGAAAGATTGATAAAAACGATATTTATTTTTTAATGATAAAATAAAATTTACTCAAGCTAAAGAAATTTTTTTTAAATAACGAACGTCAAGGTACCCACACTGTGTTTTTACTAGTACCAAAAAATATAATATACGTAGTATAATTATATCGGCTAAAAAAAAAACTTTAAAAAGTAAAAATGTGCGTTTCATACTATTTGGTTTGTAATTAAATCTAAAAAAACAACTGATATGCTTTATAAGTTTGGATTCAGATTTTCATTCCGTTTAATAGAATATTTAATATTTTCTTTGATTACCCACATAAATCTCATCCTAGCAGAAAAATTGGAGTTTATTGAAACCCAGTGTTGAATTAATTTTTAATTTACCGTAATTAACTTGCAACCTGGGCCATTCTTTTTTTTTTTGCTTCCCTTGGTGAAAATGTAAACATTATAAAATTTAAGGTAATTTACAGTAAGTTTCATGTGCATTAAAATGTGCATTTTTTCGCTTAACCCTTTCAACCTGAATTTTCTAATTAGCTTGAAATGATCCAAAAACGGCCTCAAAATGTTTTTATTTGCAAAACTATGCGATTTCATGCAAAAAATCAAAAAAAATTTTTTTTTTTGTGCATCTATGGATAATTTAAAAAGAATTAAAAAAATGTTGCCACCCAATGTACATTACGATTTGAAAGGGTTAAATGAAAAAAACAGTAATATTTTTTTTTATTTGTATAATAAAAGTATAAACAAGAGTGTATAGTAACATTAGGTTTATTGATGCTGGTCTTAAAATGAAAAAATAAAAAAAAACTTGGCGGAAAATTCAAAATCATTGTACAGGAAGCCAAAGTTACTCGCTCAAGTTATGCAAACGTCAGTCATTCAGGTTTTAGCCTAATGTTCATGGATCCATTCGTTCGTTTAATTAATTCCTCCTTTTTAATTTTATGCGTTACACCTGGGATACTTACGCAAAAATATTTCGATAAATTGTATTTTTTTTTCTTATTAAAAACATATTTTAAAATTTATTTATTTTATTCATAAAAAGAGTTCAAGACAAATTAGCGATTTTACCTTCAGAAATTATTTCAGTTTTGACCCTCTATATTAACAAGGCGTATTTAGCGGCGTATTGGCTGACTAGTGCTTCCTATGGACAGAAAAATAAATAAAGCCTGAAATAGTATACTTAAGCCACTGATTAAGCTGAAACGCAAACTAAAATTTAAGGCTTACTTTTTTGGCCAAGAAATGTAATGTCTATTTTTTAAACAAGTAGTTTCACATAAAAAGGACAGATAAGCCCTTTAGAAGATTTTCTGTTAAGAAATGGCATTTTTTCCTTCATACGTAATAGCTATTTTTTAAACGAGGGTCAAAATATTTTTACCATACTTTCTCCCACAATTCAAAATATAATTTGAAAAGACCAAAAAAATGTCCAATACAGATCATGTAATAATAATAACAATTAATTTTGTAAATTTTTATCTACTACATTTATATCGAATTTTTTTTTGAAAGGATTTTTTGAAGAGTAGCCAGTTTCTTTGGTATTTCTGATCAATGGCGTTGCTGCAAACATGCGAGAAGCATCCTGGCGAGAAAACATTACAGGCGAGCGCGCAAATTGACCATTCTTGTTTTCCTAGCCTTCTATATTGGAGAAAAGTATAAACCCTTGTGTCTCATAATTTTACGGGTACTAAACTATATACACCAAGTTCTTAATTGACCACCCTGTTATGATTTGCAACTTGGAAAAATTGAAAATTAATTTTTTTTAGCAAATTGTTATGCCATTTTAAAAAATTTATAATTATTTAGTTGGCTTTTTTCAAAATTATATAATTTTCTTTTCAAATTTTTTATGTAAAAAAAAAATTTGCACTTGCCGACTCCTTTTATACAATTTAGTGTTTTTGGACCCGTGACGTCAATAATAGTATTATACTAGTGTATAATGCTACTATATATAAATATACACACACATATTATATTATATAATACGTACACTTACCAGAGTTGTGTATTTAAAAAAATAATATTAGGCCGTTATGATTTTCCTAATAGGTGCTAAAATATTAAATTATTTTTCATTATGTTTTATTAGATCTTATTCATATACTTAGCATTGTTTTGTGAGCGCCTGTAGCGCAGAATAGCGATTACGTGATAAGAATTTATGTATTTTGAAATATTTTTCATGCATTTTAGGTGATTCAAAGAGCGATTTAAACCAAATAAATAACCAAATAATTAAATGTCTGATAATTTCCTAAAAGCTTAAATATTCAAAATTTCAAGGAGAACATTTTATCGAGGGGTTTTGATTACTGTTGATTCCAGGATTCGATGAGAAAATTGGAAATTTTTGTTTATTTTATTTAGGCGCGTGATTAAATTATTATATTTAAAATTATTATATTATTTTTGTGCGAGTCGTGTATTTATGCGAAATGTAAATATATAAAATATTAATTTTATCTGACGACCTTGTATTTCCAAAATTTTATTTTAATGTCAATAACAACTTGCTTTTTTTCTGGTATAAAATCTATATAAAATAAGGAGATAAATTGATATATAAGATTCAAAATTTAACGTAAATATAAAAGAAAATACAAAATACAAAATTTTATGTTTACATTTAAAAAATTTATTTTCTTTTTATAAGATCAGTTAATCCAAAGAGGTTATATAGTCTTTGAGTTATTAAAACCTGCATTTACAAATTTACTAATTAAAAAATTCTTTTATATTATGAGACATCTAAAAATTTCCACTAAATACGTATTTGTATTGATCATAAATAAATTAAAAATCATCTAATTTGATCTAATTTAAAGAGAAAATAAAAAATAACCACATTCGCAGAAAAATTTTGTACAATCCTCGGCCATAAACAAAGAATGACTGAAATCGCAGTTTACCATCGGCAAATAACGTGCAATTCGGGCCATTTTTTATTTTTATGGCCTAGGACCGTAATATACTATTTATTTTTTTCAATTTTTGTCAATTTTATCAAGTCAGAATTTTCATTAGATTATAGGAAAAACTGGAAATTTTCGGAAAATAAAAGGTTTTGAAATTTCTTTTTTGAGTACTTTGAAGGCCAATACCCCTTAAAAACTATTTACCAACAAAAGTACATGGGAAAACACAACTTTTAAGACCAGAAAAGAAAGAAAGAAGAACAGAAAATCCCGCTTTTTGAGAAATCCAGATTTGAAAGTTTCTTAAAGTTTTACCGATTTTCCGTCTTTTCTTAAGGTTTTTCCGAAAAACTGATAGCAGATTCAAATTCATCGGAAAATTTTGCATATACCCTATTTTTGAAAATTATGTTTCAGCAGTATGTAGAGAATCGAAAAATTTTTTTGGTTTCGCAGCAAATTTAATTTTAAAAAAATTGGAAATCAACTGCCATTTCGAAACCATTGAATCTAGAACCTTCAAAATTGGCACGGTATGATATTTTCACATACTAAACCTAGTCCAATTGTTTTTTTTAAGATGCCAGACTTCAAGGTACATTTTATGTTGGATTCACTAAGAATTACCCAAAAACTACGTCATTAAATCTAAATAGTAAAATAATTTAAAGAAAAAAAAAACAATTACATAAAAAAAAATTCCGTTGATACTAAGTGCAGAATATTTTTCTAATAATAATTATAATAAACCTATAGAATAATTGAAGACCGCTTCTCAATAATAACCTGATAATATTCATGGATATAATTATAATCAAATTGACTCATTGAGTAGAAAGTATTAAAGGTTTTTGTAAAACCTGTTAATGTAAAAAAAATTATTCATTACTATTTTTTATCCTTTCGTAAATAAACATCTTTTTCGTAAACATTAGCATGCGCAGAGCACACTCGTAAATAAACCTATCAAAGTTTTTTAAACTACATAAGGAGGAGTTATGTTATAATCACGTGGTATTTTGAACCCCACTACTCGCTTCCCCCATAATCAGTATAGGTGCTGGAGATTCCGAAACATTAGTTTCGTATACAATATCGTGCGATACACTTCAACAGTTTACTGAAAAAAAAATTTAAGGTTTTGAGACATTTTTCTTTATCGTTTCTAGTGTTTGAAACTGTTATTGTATCCAGGGCAATCATTTTTTTTAGAAAATAAAATAATTCGAAAAAGGGCGCTAAGTTATTAAAAAAGTTTGAAATTAAGTGGTTACAACAAGCGGGAGTCAAATTTACTCGGATCTTAATTTTTCCAATCTTAATTTTCCATAAATTGCCGCTGAGATGGCCGGCTATTGAGAATAGAAATATTCCAGCCAAAACGGTAAGTTGTTTTAATTTTATAAAATTATTTGAATTTCAACTTTCGTCTATGTAGATTTTGAATTTAAAATTTTAAAATTGTTTATTTCATTCGTTTTCATTATTGTCGAACGATTTTTCGTAGAATAAACAACTTTTTGAATTTGTGTTGGTATTGTGTTGTATGCAAAATAACATGATCTTTATAATCGTGTGAAAGTACAAATTTCAAAAAATTTTATTTTATAGTAATCAAAATCTTGCCGAGACAATTTGAACAGTAAAAATCCAATAAAAATAAATTAACATAGAGAGATCGATTATCGATATAATTAAATACAAAAAAAAATTTACAAAACTTATGTGTGTATTATCAGGTGCATGTCGAATAAACAAATTGATTTATTTGCGTTTATTATCAGCTTATATTTTTTATAACAGGCAATGATAGAGAAGAAATCAGAACGGATCATTTCATATAAAAAAATAAATAATCTTTATGAATGTAAATGAGAAATGCCAATTAAATTGAATGTAATTCTAAGTTTAATGTGTATTTTATAAGTTTACGTAATTGTGTGTTAAAAAAGGAAGGGGAAAAAATTTCTAATTTTATTAGTGGTATGGCGCTAACTTTAGCATATCTTGCAAAATAAATAATGTCTTATCATTTTTGTACTTATATTTTGAAATTCTGAAACCTATCGTAAATATTTGAACACCCTTTTTTTAACTTTAAATATATTTTTAATATTTGTTTCGTCAAATTTTTTTAAATACTTTCAATAACTTTTTTTCGACCTTTTTAGAAAATAATAAATCTTTACGTGAGTTTATAATTATAAATCGAAAAGATTTATTATTGTCCAGCAAGGTCGAAAAAAAGTTATTTAAATATATTGTTTACAAAAGCACTAGAATTGAAAAAGAAAATGAAACTTCGATTATTCACGTATGTTTGTTTTCTTTCTTTTATAATATTATAATAATTATTATTATAATGTGATAATTACATTATCATTGCTATTTTATTATCAATAATTTTTTATTCCTTTTTCAAAACACGCTTATTTTTATATTCATTTATTTTATTATATTATCAAGAATATTATTTAATATGAATTTATTATAAAAAATTTAAGAATCAATAAATTATTTAGTAATATCAATAGGATTAATGAATATAACTACAAATTATACATAGCTGACGATACTAATTATTATAGAGCGAAGCTCTACCTTAGAGCGTAAAATAATCGGCTCCTTAACAATATATCTGAGCTAATAATAAATTTTTTTTTAATTTTTGACTCAGAATTTTTTCCATTAAAAAATACAAAACACGCCATTGTTTCTTTTCTTATTGGACGTACTACCAGATATTAAATGACAGAGATTGATCAAGTCGTATCCCTCCACGTAATCGCCGACATGGTAATTTTGCGCATTCGTTTGCGCGACGCTGGTGGCCCCTAATAATACACTTTTGGAACCAATTGTACTTTTAATCGCTATTTATCGCAATTTAATCTCTATGTACTATCTCATTTTTCCTATGAAAGTACTAGTTTTAGAAATACCGTTTTTAGCCGAGTTTTTGGATCTGGTACCTAATTTTTTAAAATTTTTTTCTCAAAAACAAAGCTTCATTTTTTTCCCTTTTCGAGTTGTACTAATACCTATCTAGAACATATCGTTTTTACTTGATTTTTTGAATCGGATAACTAATTTTTTGAAAATTTTTTTCTCAAAATTTTTTTCGTTAAATGCAAGTTTAAAAATTAAAAAAAATACCAATTTTTTTTTCTTTTTGAACGTAGTTACCAAATTTTTTTATTATGAAATACTAATTTTAAAAATATAGTTTTTAATTGATTTTCCACTTTTCAATACTAATATTTTGACAATATTTTTCCAAAATTTTTGTATCAAAAAATAAAAAAAGCAAAATTTTTTCTTTTTGTTTTGAAAACAATAGCTAATTTTTTTTTCTTGGGAGTTCCTAGTTTTATTTAGTTTTATTATTTTTCAAATCCATATTTTTTGGCGCTAAAAATGGTTTTGAAGGTTTCATTAATTTTACGATAGCCAGTTTTGAATAATTGACGGTATATCGCCCTAAATAACCAAAAAAATGAAATTTTTCGAAAAATATTGTTGTTGGACCCGAATTTTAAGGTTAAAACTTAGAAATGCGTGATTTAGAGTACCTCATCCTGAATTTAAAAAAATCTAAATTGTATACTATAATATTTTATTTTTTTGGTTATTTTGAGATATAGCATTATTCAAAACTGGCCATCGGAAAATGAAGGAAACCTTCAAAATAATTTTTAGCGATTAAAAATACGTTCGATAGCTTAAGTTGGATCCATATTACTCCATTTTAAATTTTTTGATACAGTTAAAATTGCTGGGGCCTTGACTACATGGTTAAATAAAAAACTAATTTGATGATGGCTTATTTTACTAAATATTTTCAAAATAAACATATTTACTTTTTATTTTGACACATTAAATGTCTTTAAAAGAAAATTTTTTAATTTATACTGCAGTAAATTTTCTTACGATGATTTTCTTAAAATTTTTTTACTATAGATTTGATTCTTTTATCACACATAACCACCTTTATATCAATTTTTATGTTATTTTTCTAAAAACTATAATTATTATGAAGTTGCTGCGTTATGCAATTATTTTGTTTACATAACTGCAAATAATTCGAATTTTTAAAATTTATTTTAAAACTGTAGCTAACGCACCAACAATGTTAAATACATCCAAAAATTTTATATGTACGACAATGGATCAAACTCAGTAAAACGTATGTATTTTTGGTCCCTGAAACCGATTTTGAAGGTTTCATCCATTTTCGTATGGTTAGTTTTGAGTAATGAACACTATATAATAAAAAAGTCAGCGAAAAATTAGCAAGACAGGTAATTTTTTGAAAACAATTGCTAATTTTTTGCCAATTTTTAATGATATAGCGTTCATTACTCAAAACTGGCTTCCCGAAAATGGATGAAACCTTCAAAATCGGTTTCAGTGACCAAAAATACATACATTTCACTGAGGTAGAGCCATTCTTGATACATAACCTGCTTTGCAAGTGCTTGATATTTCACGCAAAATCCTTGAAATGTTTGAAAATTCAAGCAAAGCAGCCTAGCCGTGTAAAAACATGGTTGTATATTTTATAGAAAAAATTTTCAGCTTTTATCTAAATAAGCATTTATTTTATTCAAACTTTAATACATATATACAGACATGTACACTGAATAAAATTATTAGGATTTAATAAACATTTTTTTCTCAATAATTTCAGTATATTTAACAATATGGCTTTGGTACAATTTTATAGATATGTATTATTTTTATTGATTCCAGTAACTTTTTTTTTTGGGAAATTCCACCCCTTTTTAGACTTTGATTTCCTCGAAAAGATTTTTTTACAAAAAGTCTAATGCAAATTATATGAATTTCCTTTAAAGAATGTCAATATATATCTCCATTTTCTGTATCCTTCACAGTTTGATTAGCCAGTGCTCTTTTAATCGCTCCTTCGCCAACTTTACTAACTTCACTAATTTTATAGTCTTTACCTAAATTGTACAAATCTAAGGCTATGTTATTAAAATTTTATATTCCTCCAAGGTAAAAATACCTCAGCATCTCCAAAACTGCCTGAGGCTCAACATCCTTATTAATTTCAATTTCTGTTTTATTTTCATCATTTTTTAAAATTTGCTCAAATATTTCACTGCTGCTAGTTAAAACATTTTTACTAACATAAAATACCTTATTATTAACTTTTATTTTCAAATCACCAATAAGTTTGTTATTCATTATTTTTTCAAAGTCATTTTTATTCGATTCAACATCAATTATTACTGCTCTTTTTTTAAGGAGTCGTTCAATTGAATAGTAATTTACTTTTCGTTTTTTTTCATCAGCATGAAATATACATCGCACTTCCAAATGACCTTTATCGATTAATAAGTTTTTAAAATTTTTAAAAATTTTACAACCTTGAAAAAACGTATCCCATCTACCCCAGTCATGATATTGGGGTATAATAGGTAAATTATTTTTACCTGGGTTAAACACCTGGGTTAAATATTAGTGTTCGTAACGTAAGGCTCGCCTTCGCTATTCAATATTGACACTTCGTATACGTGACTTTTACACTATTTAATTTGTCTTTTGGCTGTCTAAAACAGAAATATATTGAAATATTTGTAGAATTTGTATTTTCTGGATATCCCAAAGAATATAATTTTAAAAACCAATAATTATCACCGTCTTTTATTTCTGGAGACATAAAATATTCTCCTTTATTTACAGCAAATAATTTCTTTGGGTTATCAATTGCCCAAATGATTTTTTGGCATTCACAACTAGATATTGAACCACACTTATTTTTGTTATTCATTTTGCAATTATTTTATTGTTTAGGCTAAGTGTTTTGATGTTACGAAACATAGATTTAAAGAGTAGGGAGTAAATTAAAATTTTGACAATTCTTCAGGTAACTTCCTTTCAGGTAAAAATCATTATTACAAAAAATATTTTAGAAGGTTTTTAACTTGTTATAAGAAATAATTTTTTTTAATATATTATAAAAAAGTTTATTGTACACTGTAAAAAGTAACTTTCTTATATTAACAAAAAAATTAGTAAATTTTCGAAAAAATTTGTAAATATTCGAAAAAAATCGTATATTTACTAAATTTAGTATATTAACAAAAAATTCGAGTATTTTCGATTTTTTTTTGTGAATTCGCAAGAAAAAATGATAATTTACAATTTTTTTTCGAAAATTTACAAAAAATAGTTGTGAATTTACAACTTTTTTCGTAAAATCACAAAAAAAAAAATCGAGAATTTTCGAATTTTTCGATAATATACTAAATTTAGTAAATTTACGATTTTTTTCGAATATTTACAAAATTTTTTGAAAATTCACTAATTTTTCGAAAAAATTCTATTTTTTTGTAAATCTAAAAAAGTTACTTTTTACAGTGTAGTTGTACATATGTAAATTTTTGAGGTTAAGTAATCCGCTTAAAAAGGGTGTGGGGTTGGGAAAATAATCCTAAAACTCATTTTAAAAAACTTGTTGACTTGCTATCAATTTTGTTAAAACGGAAGACACATGGGAATTAGAAGGAGGTAACCATTTTTATTTTGAAAAATAAATACGCCCACTTTTTAATGCTAAGAAAGATAATATTTTTTATTCATTCAACGTAATTTGTTCGATTTTTTAAAAACAAAGATAAATTGTTATTTTAATTTTATTTTTTTAAACAATGTTTATTTATCAAAAAATTTTTCTCTATATTTTTTTATTTTTTTTAAAGGAAAATAGTTTTTTCTTTGTACAGGAAACCCTCCGTATTCGCGGGTAATTGAGGGACTGGGACCGTAGTATACATATTTATATATGTACATATGTATATATGTACACAAGAAAATTCAGTTCCCCTAATTCAATAGCACTTTTTTTATTAGAAAACTTGGTTTATAGGGAATTTTAACCAAAAGCCTAAATAAACTTCAACAGGTATAGGATTTAAAATGTATTTCACCGTCTTTTTACGAAAAAAAGCCAACAAAATAATTTGAAACTTTAAATAGGCATTTTTTAATTTTTATCATTCGCACTGCAAAACGTGTCCAAAATTTCAATTTGTTCAGAATTTTTGAATCCCCCATGCAAAAATTTGTAAATTTTATTAATTGAGATTTTGCATAAAATACATGGCATGTGCAGTATTTAAATCATGTAATACGTTTATATAGCCGTATAATATTTATCATTCTCTCCCACATGTGCGTATAAAAGCAAACAAAAATAAAAGCCTCTGAGTCTCAAGAGCCGCAGTGTTTCGTTAATCGTCTATTTGACAACTTCGTACAATAAATAATAAACAGTGTTTATCATCGTGTATGTGTGCGCGTTTTCTTATCAATTATTATCATTTTTTTGTCGGTAAATAACTGTCGTTTTTTTATTACTTACATCAAATTATTTCTCTATTTGTTTATAAATTATAAATTCAATATTACGTCTAATCATACTGAATTTAATTTAATTATTTACTTATCTTGAATGTAAATAAAATTATTTGATTTTCTTATTTATTAAACGTATAGTAATAAATTAAAATTGATTTTATTTTAATAATAAATACTTGCGCCTTTATTGCAAAGTAAACATATTTTATCTATGTAAATTTTTCATGCTTTTAAATTTAAATAACAAATTATTCAGCCATGCATTTATATATTTATAGCTCTGAATGTATTGCTAAACTACTCAAATTTTGCAATTGCCTACTCGATATTATTTTATTTTTTTCCTGCTTAAATTTTTAAGCCTTTTTTTCGCTTTTTTTACATAAATATTTTTTGCTTTCATATATTTCATTAAAACAAATTCTGAATTTTTTTAGCAAAACTAATTTTTAGGCTGAACGTTTAAGTCGGAAAACCTCATTTCTCTACGAAATAATAAAATAAAAGCAACAGAATTCATGAGACTTTTGATATTCTTCGGAAAATTTTTCTTTGATCCCCTTTTCAGGCAAGATTTAGATATCCCTAAAATACTGTTAAAAAAACTAGCCCAAATATATAGAAATTTTCATTCGGTGTCAGAAAAAGGTAGTTCCAAAAATTCTTCTCTAAATTTGCATTGAAAACTCCCAAACTCCTGAAATTCTTTTGATTTTATGTTATTTTTTCATGCCATGGCATAAAAAGTCAGTTGCATATTTATTTCGAGTTTATTTCTCAAGTTCAAGTCGCGCAATTTAAGCTATACGCAAACACAAATAATAATAAATAAAATTAGAAATCTTTTTTTCTCCATTTTTTTTTCGGATTCATTTCAAAAACAATTTAATTTTTTGCATCGAGATTGAAATTTTATAATTTTTTAGTAAACATTGAATGATACATTGAATGAAACATTGAGAACATTGTTTATTTTTCTGTTTGTTTACGCGTATCTTGCTACATAAGAACTTTTTTTAAAACTTGAGTGATTAGGGATCCATTGATCACGCATGGCTTATACCACTTTTTAGACACATGAAGTTTTTTGACCCCATTCGTTTTTTTTTTTTGAGAATAATCTTTGAGGTTTATAGATTAATACTAAAATTTTGGAACCCTTTTTTATTAAAAAAAAATTCTTTTATATTTAGCCTACATAAAATTAGTCTGGGGTCATCTTGACCCACAGTGACCTACGAGGGTTAAGTTAATAAAGTTATATGATTAGTATTTTACAGACTTATAATTTATTAGTATTTGGGTCAATATTTGTGAAGTGTATACAGTTTGGATTTTCGAGTCTCAGAATCTACTCCAAAGTATGTTTGGTCGAAAACATATATAAAAAAAATAATTTTCCCCAATTTTTAGCTTTTTAGATCCAATCCTCTATTTTTTACAGCAATTTTTGTTTTTTTCAATTTTTTGAAATTTTTAATTTTTGAGAAATTTATGTTCATTAATTTTTCTCGCAACCGCGCACTTTACAATGAAATTTTTTTTCCTTATAGTACCCCATAGGAAATTTCCCGTAGAATTCGATTCTGGGGTCCAAATTTTTTTTTGAACTGCGCATGCGCGAGAAAATCAACATTCTTGCTTTGCCTTTTCTAGCTTATATGCCTCAGCTGCAGACAGCTCAATTTTCATCCTGTTGGTCTCAAACTGTAGGTTTTTTCATATACTTTCAGAATATGAAATCATTTTTTTGGGTAAATTTATTTTAAAAGGAATAAAATTGAAAAATAGCGATTTTTAAAAAATCATTTTTCACAAATTTTGAATTTTCCGCCAAGTCACGTGACCAAATGAAAATCTGACTAAAAATTCAGATTCAGCGGAAAATTTTACATAAGGATACCAATTTTCGTCTTATTTCATTAAATAGTTTCTAAGATATCCCATTTTAAAGAAAAAGATTAAAATTGACTTTTTTTAAAAAACCCTAAAAATGGGACTCTGACTTTAATTATCATATCTGTTAAACAAATAATTATAAAAAGACGAGTAAAAATTTTTTGGAAACTAAGGGCTTGTAGAAAATTTTTGAGGCCTATAGAACTCGTTTCTTTTAAAAATTAGAATTTTGGCAGCAATTTCAAAATTGGTCATTTTGGGGTAAGAATAGGCATTTGGTTTATTGACTATCGGCATGAGAGATTTAGCGACAAATGATTGCAGTGTGCGGTAACTGAATGGTGACACTTATACTAAAAAAATGAGACCAATTGGAAGTATTTTGGTTAACTGGCACGTTTGCAGCTTTGTATTAAAGATTATGAAAAAAATCCTATTTTATAACATTGTTATATTTTGTAGCTATTCTATCTTATTTTCAATTTTCCGAATTTTCTAGTTACCTAATGAAAATTTTGACGAAATTTTCCGTTTCCTCGAGAATTTTTACAAAAGACTCCCTTTTTGGAAAAGTTTTGGATGTTTCCGTAACGCTATAGAAATAAAAGAAATAGCAAAATACTAAATAACTACAAAATACCACAATGTTATCAAATAGGATTTTTTCGTAATCTTTAATACTAAGCTGCAAACGTGCCAGTTAACCTAAATACTTCCAATTGGTCTCATTTTTTTGGTATAAGTGTCACCATTCAGTTACCGTACACTGCAATTATTTGTCGCTAAATCTCTCATGCCGATAGTCAATAAACCAAATGCCTATTCTTACCCCAAAATGACCAATTTTGAAATTGCTGCCAAAATTCTAATTTTTAAAAGAAACGAGTTCTATGGGCCTCAAAAATTTTTTACAAGCCCTTAGTTTCCAAAAAATTTTTACTCGTCTTTTTATAATTATTTGTTTAACAGATATGATAATTAAAGTCAGAGTCCCATTTTTAGGGTTTTTTAAAAAAAGTCAATTTTAATCCTTATCTTTAATATGGGATATCTTAGAAACTATTTAATGAAATAAGACGAAAATTGGTATCCTAATGTAAAATTTTCCGCTGAGTCCGAATTTTCAGTCAGATTTTCATTTGGTCACGTGACTTGGCGGAAAATTCAAAATTTGTGAAAAATTATTTTTTAAAAATCGCTATTTTTCAATTTTATTCCTTTTAAAATAAATTTACCCAAAAAAATGATTTCATATTCTGAAAGTATATGAAAAAACCTACAATTTGAGACCAACAGGATGAAAATTGAGCTGTCTGCAGCTGAGGCATATAAGCTAGAAAAGGCAAAGCAAGAATGTTGATTTTCTCGCGCATGCGCAGTTCAAAAAAAAATTTGGACCCCAGAATCGAATTCTACGGGAAATTTCCTATGAGGTACTATAAGGAAAAAAAATTTCATTGTAAAGTGCGCAATTGCGAGAAAAATTAATGAACATAAATTTCTCAAAAATTAAAAATTTCAAAAAATTGAAAAAAACAAAAATTGCTGTAAAAAATAGAGGATTGGATCTAAAAATCTAAAAATTGGGGAAAATTATTTTTTTTATATATGCTTTCGACCAAACATACTTTGGAGTAGATTTCGAGACCCACCCATGCAAAGTCATATACAGTTCACAAATATTGACCCATTTAAAATATCTAAAAAATCTATATCTTATTTCAATCTTCAAAAAAAAAATACTGTTTTTTAAATAATTTGAATGGGAAATGGATAAATTTTTGCAATAATAACTGTATTATTTTAGGTAGTTCTACTCACTTAGACAACTACAAGAATAATAATTCTCAAGTACCTACGCAACCATCAAGTTTGCAGTCAGCGAGTAGCATAAATTTTTTAACAAATTGGCCTGTTTTCTCTAGCAGTTCGATAAACAACCAAACATCAAACTACAATCTTCAAGGAAATTATCCTACAAATACAAATTTAATATATTCTCATTCATTGCCCGCGAAGTAATTATCCTACGGCCTGTGGCAACTAATTTCAACCAGCTAGACCAAGAAATATTCAATACCAAGGATACTGCGTAAGTATAAGAAGCCTAAGTTTATAAATAATATTAAATAAAATTAGAAATCTTTTTTTTTTCCATTTTTTTTCGGATTCATTTCAAATACAATTTAATTTTTTGCATCGAGATTAAAAGTTTATAATTTTTTAGTAAACACATAGAACATTGTTTATTTTTCTGTTTGTTTACGCGTATCTTGCTACATGAGAACTTTTTTTAAAACTTGAGTAATTAGGGATCCATTGATAATTTTATTTTTTGATTTCTCGACTTTTTTTAGTAAAGATTAAGTCAACCCGAAGGCTTGTAAGTTTCAGTCCAGCAGATTGTATTTGTTTTAAATTTTTTAATTATTTCACTCAAGCCATTTGAATAATTTTTAATGGAAAAGTCAATATTTTGGGCTAAAAATGCCACCAAATACGTAATGGGGCTGCTCTTTACGTTTTTGAAAACCATTTTTCACGTATACAAAGAAAAAGTAATACCATCTAGAAAATGTAATACCATCCCTTAAATATGGGGTAGATCTGATATGGGCTGAATTTTTTATAATTTTTTGACGGTTTTTAAATGGATACTGTGCATACAAACAAGATCTCATTGCAATAAAATTTCAATCTAGGAAGAGTCACAAAAAAAAATAAATTTATTTGAGGGGGTTGGCGCGCTTCAGCTAGTGTTAAAAAAGCAAAACACAAGATTACTACCGTTTAGTAATATTACTACAAAAATAGTAAATTTACTAAAGTTTGTAATAATTTTACTATTTCGTAGTAATTTTACTATACTTTTATTAAATTTAAAATTTATTTACATTTCACCCAGACATACGCGGTAGAGCTCATTTTCAATCACACTAAATCGTGCAGTAATATTATGTTCATTATATTTTACTGTGTGGTTGTGCCACCGAGAAATTAAATAAAGGTAAAAAAACACGTTTTTTGGCCTTCACAGAGGGGGAGAGCAATGGGTCAAAAAAATAATTGGTCCGTGGGGACCAGAATTTTTTGGTTAAAATGACACCACTATCCATTTTATCAATAAAAATCTGTAATTTATGATATATTTTATCCCGGGGTACCTTTTTTACACGATTTTCTAGAAGTTTTCTGAAACTGTAAGGCGAATTTTATATAAAATAAAATAATTAAGTTATTAAATTATATAATATAAAATAATTAAGTGACTTAAATGGCGTAAAACTTATCCGCATTTTAAAAAGCACATTGGAAACATATAGATTTGGAACGAATAAGAGTAAAAAATAACAATTTATTGCAGTTTTTGTAATTTTTTATCAATTTAAATTTTTTACACTTTTACTTTAAATTAGTAAGCATTATTTTTATATAGTTTTTAAGGGTACCAGTTTTTTCTACATTCTTTGCATTTCATTTATATGGTTTTTCTGCAGATTGAATCCTTTCATGTTTTACCAGATCACTTAAATGTGAAAAAGCTTTTGCTCATTTTGCAATTACAAGGCTTTTCATCTGTCCTTTAAAATTAGCCGAATAATCAAATGCTTTAACAAATTCTTTATATTTGAATGTGAAGCAGTTTGACCAGTGTGAAATCTCTCGTTATTCTTTACATTTGTATGGTTTTTCACCCGTATGATTTATTTCACGAACTTTTGGAAAATCAGCTCAAAGAAAATCTATTCCACATTCTTTACATTTATGAGTTTTCTTAACTGGATTTATTGTTTCATTATTTCTTAAATTATGATGTTAACTAAAAGCTTGTTTACATTCTTTACATTTATTAGGCTTTTCACCTGTGTGAATTTTTTGATGAGATAATAATTAAACTATTTGAGTAACAGATTTTCCCTTATTCCTCGCAATTCTAAGGTATATCACCTGTATGGGTAGAGTTAAAACAAATTTTTGCTATATGATTTCCTCGAAAAATTCTTTTGAGTTTAACTGATCATTTTCTTAAAGGGCAGGGGGGAGTTATAAATAGTATATTACGATCCCGTGTCCAGAAAAGTAAAGAATCGGCTTTATCGGCTTTATCGGCTTCGCCTCGGATGGTAATTTACGTGCGATTTTGGTCATTCTATTGTTATTATTATTGGTAAACCTGATAAATTTCAGATTGAACCTTTACAGTTTCTTGAGCAAGTACTTGGACCATGGCAGACACAAATAATTTTTGTTTTTCGTTTTGTACTTCTTTTGGAACTGATATTAATAGTTGAATGATGACAGAAAAAGCTTCATTCAGGGCGTTACATAAATATTGCTTTTCTTTTAATTTTAATTCTAATGCATCTGTTGCAATATAGGATAATGAAATTTCTAAAATTAAAATGCAAGATAATATCAAATCTGCATTTTCCATAACAAAGTTTAATTGTCTTTCTTCTAATTGCATTCTAATTTCAATGGATAAGCAAGTTGAACTAATATCAAGCAGAACACTTTTGGTTTTTTTTCATCTGATAGAGCCCACTCAGTACTAAGTAAACTAACATTACTGCAGCTAGTTTCAAAGCAGGGTTTCTTTTCTTGCTTCCAATTTTTGAAGTAAGAATATCGTTGAATCCCTAATGGATACTTTTTTGCTGTCTTGACTCTATCTATAAAACCATCTTGTCGGCAAGAATATAAAAAAGCTTGTAAAATTGTACACAATTCAAATTTTTTTTTCAGTATGATCATTTTCAAATCCAAAGAAATTTTATTAATGATGGCTTGAAGTCGATAAAAAATTTCAGAAATGGATGAACACCCGACCAAAACACTTAATGCTTCATCAGCCTTAAAACTTCTTTCAGAATATATTTTGCACATTTTAGGGACTTAAAACTTTTTGACAAGGTGGAAACTGAGCTATACTTTTCAAGTACAAATAAGCATTATTAACAATATTTAAAATGTCATCTGCAATATTTTCCTCAACAGGGTCAAATATCTCTAAAAGATCTGGTGCATGTAAATTGTAAAAAATAATAAAATAAAACTTCGATACTTGTTTGAAATTTTCTTATAAAATTTGGTCCAACAGCTTCAAAAATTAATTTTTTAATGTATGTTGTGTAATCTTTACCACGAATGATTTTTGTAACAATAAACAAGGCAGCAAATTTTTCAGAATCTCGATCCTTTAGAATTTTTTGAAAAGTTAATACATGTTTGTATTTTTTCTGGAATATCAGATGAAATTTTGTATTTTTATTTTATTTCTCAATTAAAATAAGTTAAATTTCTAAAAATAATACCATAAGTTGACAGTATAATAAAATATTATTCTCAACAACAATTTAAACAATCTTGTAAAATTTATATTTATTGTTTATTTGTTTACTCCAGCATTATAAATATGGTTTTAAAAAAATTGGACGAAACAAATATTAAAAATATGGTATAGTTTATGATGCTCCAGTTAAAATATGGGTTTGGTTGTATTATCACTGGCGAACACCAGATTGGCTCTGCTATAGGTTTTTTGAGTCGCAGAACACGAAAATCGGAGTCATTTGGCAGAGAAATTGGGGCTTCAACTTTAAATTTGCAAAAACTACCCCCAAAAAGGGTTTTTTTTTACATATTCGCACTTTGAGCGCTCAGATTTATACTATAAGGGTTTTTTGGGTCACTAATCAAGAATTTTCATAAAGAATTAAATTTTCACCCCTGAATTGGCTAAAATTACCCCCGAAAAGGGGGTATTTTTGCTATTTTCGTACTTTAAGCATCCAGGATATGCCCATATAGGTTTTATAGATCGCTAATCAAGAATTTCGACTCCTTTTTCATAAATATTCAATATTTCTACGTAACAGCCCAAAAAATCTGATACAAATGGATTTAAGCGAGTATTTGAATTGGTTAAAATTCTTTAAAAACCAAGTTTTATAATAAAAAACTGAAAATGAAATATGGGGACTGGATTTACTCGACAATTTTTATTTCGCCCAAAATCGAAATAGGTTATATGGAAAAATGGATTTTTTTTCCTTCATATTTTTCGTCGTTTTGTACTGAAAAAGAGAGAATTCCAAAAACTCGATATAAATGGATTTAAGTGAGTTTTCAAATTATTGCATTTTTACAAATTTTGGCTTTATTCGCATAAAACTACCATTTGAATTAATTAAATTTATTTATAAACCAAGTTTTCTAAAGAAAAGTGCTGATGAAAAGTACAAACTGGATTTTTTTGACAGTTTTTATTTTGTCTAATAATGAAAGAGAAATGTCAGATTGTTTTTATTTAAATTTTTCATTGTTTTGTACTGAAAAAGGTTTGAAATAGTCACAGACTTAAATCAATATTTTTCACTGGGGCAAAGAACCCAAAACCATTTAAATTGGTTAAAATTCCTTATAAAACAAGTATTCTAATAAAAAAAGTGCTGATGAAATAGGAGAAGTAGATTTTCTTGAAAATTGTTACTCTGCCTAAAATCTAAAATCTATTTTTATTTCAGCACAGATTTTTTTACTTCAAATTTTACGTCGTTTTTTACTGAATAAGGTCTGAAACAGTGAAAATTTTATATCAATATTGTTCACCGGGTTAGAGAGCTCAAAAAACTTGATAAATATTTTTTTCTTGAGATACATTTTGAAAATAAAAATAATAATGGTTTATTAAAATTATGAAAAAAGTTGATTGTTTGCAATCGACATCTTACTGTATGTAAAATAGTTTTTATTTAAGAAATAAGCCAGGTTTTGTCGCAATTAAACATGAAATATGATCTTAAGGGGTTGGCGCGCTTCATTAACTAGAAGGCTTGCCCCCCAGTTAATTTAAATTATGAAAATGTTAAATGTTTTAGCTTCTAAAGTGGTATTAGCCATGCATCTTGTTTCTTTTCGGCTCTCTTTAATTAGAATAATTCTCCATTCTGGCTTTAGACGTTCCCGGACGGGAAAGTTTCACGTAGTTTGGTCTTATCGTTTTTTTTTAAAATTTCGCCATCTGGAAAAAAAGAAAAATTTATTTTGAAAGATGAAAAGGGTTCTGCTCTCAATAATGCAATATTTTTTTCTTGAGATAAATTTTAAAAATAAAAATACTAATAATGGTTTATTAGAATTATGAAAAAAGTTCATTATTTGAAATTGACATCTCACTGTACAATTATTTTTATTTATGAATTAAATCACAGTTTTATTTCCATTAGACATAAAATGTGATCTAAGGGTGTTGGCGCGTTTCAGCGCGCAGGGGGCTTGACCCCTAGTCTAAACTAAATTTAGGCAATCAAAATTTTATTTCAAAACCATTACTTATACAGTTTATGGACTATGTCAATTTTGATAGTTTTTTCATAAGTCGTAATTAATTTTTTATTGTATATATATAAAAAAACTGAATATCAGTTTGTTAAGAAAATTTTAAGAATTGAAAATTTTTTTCTTTTTAAGAAAGTCAACTCTGATATGCAATTTACAATTAGAGTACAAGATTAAGTAAAAAATGTATTTTATTATATAATTAACTAAAATCTATTAAATGTCAATTATTTAAAAATTTCATTTTAACTACAGTACAATATTTAATTAACTCAAAATTATTTAAACTCAATAAAAAAGCGGTGATTTAAAAAAATTGTTTAATAATTTTTTTTTTATAATTCAAGTGCATTTACATAAAATAAAGGACACTATTTTTATATTTTTAAACTTTTATATTGCAATGTAATTAGTGCCAATTAATCATGAATTATATTTATTGAATTACTTGACATTAGATATCTTAACTATAGATAATTAAATATAAGAGATAAGGGATTTTGTGAAAAAAAATTTTTATTTGCTTTATTATTCACTAATTTGTTTTATAATGTTTGTATCTAATTACTATAATTTTTATAAAAAATATTTTATTATACCTATTTTTAATTTATTTACATTTATTATGTTATACTAAATACAAAATTTTTAATTAATTTGAATAATATATTTCTTTAAAAAAAAAAAAAATAAGACTTCAGTACATAAGGCCTTCTCTACACCAGCACATAATCATGTTTTATGACAATCATGTCTGCTAGACATTTTTTAGTGTAGCTGGTGTAATTATAAGTTATATAATTACGCCAGCTATACCAAGAAATGTCTAGCAAACATGATTATCATAAAAAATGATTATGTGCTGGTGTAGAAAAAGCCTAATCTGTTACATATAATTTTTTTGTTATTGGTTCCTCATAAAGGAACCATTGTGATCGGTCAAAATTTTTTTTCTGATTTTTTGGCATATAAGCACGTTTTGAGACCTCAGAAAGCTAAAAAACCGGTTTTTAAAAAAGTCTGTATGTATGTGTGTGTGTATGCACGTATGTCTGTATGTATGTCTGTAACCGGAGATATTTCACTACCAGTATGACATTAAGACCTAATTTTGTTTTTAAAATTTTTTTTACCAATAAGTCTTGATATACTTTTTTTTTTTTAATTTGGATTTAATTTAGAAGTATCGTTTTTACTCGATATCTGAAATCTTATAATTTATTTTTTGAAAATTTTTTTCTCAAAATTAAAAAAAAATAAAAATAAAAAAAACTGAAATATTTTTTTTGTTTTTGGAGGTAGTACCTAATTTTTTCCTATAAAAGTACCAATATCTGAAAATATGGTTATTACTCGATATCTCTATTCCGACACTTAATTTGTTGAAAAAAATAAAAATAAAAAAAAACAGCAATATTTTTTTTCTTTTTGGACGTAGTACCTAATTTTTTCCTATGAAAGTACTTATATCTAGAATTATCGTTTTTACTCGATATATCCAATTGATACTTAATTTTTTGAAAATTTTCTTCTTAAAATTTTTTACATAAAAAAATAAAAAAAATAGCAATATCTCTTTTCTTTTGGGACGTAGTATTTAATTTTTTTCCATGAAAGTACTAATATCCAGAATGATCGTTTTGACTAGGTAAAATAGTCCATTAAGAACAATTTGTTATTGTTTGCGAGAAAACAGGCATATATTTGTTAGATTCACCACTCTTTCTGTATATAAAAATACTAGTCATTTCTATATTGTCTTTTATACTTTATGTTTAATTTTATAATAATTAAAATACAGAAAGAGTGAGGATTTTGATAATTTTTGCTTGTGTGTATGTATGTGCACTCACGAACCCGAAAATGTGCGCCTTTATTTGAGAACTCGCTCTCTTCTCTTGCAACCGGCATGCAAAGCACACCTTTATATTGCTCTTTAAAAATTAAGTATTCGTACAATAAATCAGATAATTATATATTCAAAGTGGAATCATTGAGTGTCATTATTGAGTCTTATTTCCTTTAACCTTTTTATTCAGTCTAATTTTCCTTTATTTAAAATTATAACAAAACTCTAAAACAGTTATTGTTAATGAGGAACAATAGTGCCAATTACTTGGCAGCGTTTTTTTTCCTATGCGGGTAGTTTATAAAATATGTATTGGTAAAAAATAACATAAAACGCAATTTTGAGAACTTCAAATTATTTTACTAATCAAAAGAGTAATTTTTACCAATAAAAATTTGTGAGCGTGCAGAGGATAAAATATACCCGCCTGTGTTCATTAGCTTTAATTAATCGGTTTCAAAACTCGCCATTTAAATTTTATGCCCAAATTCAAAATTTTAAAAAATTGGTCGTTGTTGAAATATCATTTTTTGTTCTAGAGCTTTTATAATAGCGTATCCCACGGATTTTATTATTTTTTATGAAAATAGGTTATATTACCTATTACAAGAAATTTGAGTGTATATGAAAGAAAAATGAATCTGCAGCTTTTGAGTTATTAAAGCTCAAAGACGTAAAAAATAAATTTCTCGCGCATGCGGAGTCCCAGCAAATTTTTTAACCGCAGAATCGAGTTCTACGGGGAATTTCCTATCGAGCTCTAGGAGGAAATATTTTTTCATGGTAATATGAGTTTTTCATTAAAAAAATTAAAAAAATAATCGCTCTTTTCTTACAAAATTAACTGTACCAACTAAAACACCAAAATTGCTGCCAACAATCGAGTATTGAACAATTTGAGCTATGAATTGGCATAGACACTTACAATTAGTTGCACTTTCGGGAAAAAATAGTTTTGACCCATTTCTGCGACCCTTCTGTTCAACTTGGGCCTAATTGGCGTGGAATCTATCATATATATGTTTATTATGCCAAATGCAACTACCGAGGCAACTACTTTCTAAAACCTTAACAGAATTTAAGGAGAAAAAAATTATATAAAAAAAAATTTTTTTTAAATTTTTTCTTTCTCAAACCTTAACAGAAATCAAAACTGATTTTAGTTTTTAAACTGCATTTTATTTGTAATTTTTATTATTAATTTACTAGTTTATTATGACAAAAAATAATTTAACTTCAAGTTCCCAGATTTATAAATGTTGTCAAAAACAACTAAAAAAACTTATAAAGAACAAATTTTAATGTATTTATTAAAATCTAAAAAATATATATTTATTGTTCAAAAAATAAAAAATTATACATTTTTTCAGGATTATTTTTTGCTAAATCATACTATAATGGCCAATAAGGAAATAACGATTAGTTGTTTAAATGATGACTGCATGGTTAAAATTATTGATTATTTGTCATTTGAAGAAAAATTGAGTATTGAAACTGTTAGCAAAAGATGGCAAATGCTGGCTGAACTTTCTTGGCGAAATGTTCGACAACTAAAAATCGATTGTCTTGATTTTCCAAATTCTAGAGTAGTGAAAAAAGTTATTAAAAAATGCGGTAAATACATAAAGCATCTAGAAATAGTTGCTGACGATTCTGAAGAGTATTTCAGTTACGTAAAAATATTTAAAGAAATAATAAAATATTGTAAAAATATAAATCAGTTTTACTTAGATGATTCGTGTAATGATGATAAGCATTATCCTAAATTCAATCTTGGATTATTATTTAAGAAAAATCAGGAAATTCACAGTCTTAAACTACGCGACGTACTGTTAAACGGAAATTGCCTTCTTGCTTTAAATTCAAATAAAATTACAGAAATATCTATAGATGATTGTGCTTTTAAAACAAATAGTTATGTACATTTTCTTTCAAATTTAAAAAACTTAAAAATATGCTATTTAATTCTAGATTATACTGCTTATAGTTATAGTTCTCAGGATGATATTGTTTTTAATTATTTAAATGCTCTTAATAGAAGCAATTGTCAAGGCTTATCTGAATTTTCGTTATTCTGTGTAATGAATAAGCAGCACGTTCGCGAATTATCCTCTCTACTTCAAAAACAAAAAAATTTATCAAAACTTGATTTAACGCTTTGTGAAGATGAACTTTTCTTAGGCTGTATTGATGATAGTAAATCATATTATTTGAATTGTTTTGAAAATCTGACTGTTTTAGAATTTAGAATTAATGAACTGAACGATAAATGCATAGAAAAATTATCTAACAAATGCATAAATTTAACATCTATTTCAATTATAGTTGATGAAAAATACTCGTTGACTTCTATTGGAGAAGAAAGTTTCTCTAAATTCAAAAAATTACTGTCTTTTTCATTTTATAATTATGTTTACACTACACAAGTAGTAAATTTAGATACAATTCTAAAAATTTTCTCTGAGTACAAGAAATTAACTAAATTGAACATTGCCAATTTGGAAATTACAGTTGATACTCTAAATACTATTAATTCCTTAAATTTAACATTTTTACGTATTTCATGTTGTAAAATTACAGAATCAGAGTTATATCATTTAATAAACAAACTACCAAACTTACAAAAACTTGTTATTAGCTGTTGTAAAAATTTAACTTCATTTTATGATATTCTTAAAATTGTAAGTGATTTAAAATTAAACCGTAAGGACAAGCATACTTTAGAACTTTGCTTAGAAGATGTTACAGAACGTAAAATAAATTCAAATAAACTACCATTGTTAAGAATATCATATACATCATGGCCGTATTATAAAACCTTTGACGCTATATGGTAGATTCATCTAGCGTCCATGTCGAAAACTACCGAAGCCGCATAGTATCATGGAGAATTAGAGAGAGAGGGTGGGTAAATAGTCGAGAGACTTGTTGAGAGCCTTGTTGGGCGAGTTGGTGGTCGAGTCGTAATACATTAGAAAATGAACTTTCTACGTTACCGGGGGGTTTTTGAGGTCAAGGAAAACGAATTTCAGCGAGAAAATTTTCAATTTTCCACCCTAAAATATTTTCCGATTTTTCAAGATGGCGGACATAAAAAATATTAAAAAGAACATTCTACGTTACCACAGGGTTTTTGAAATCGAGAAAAACGAATTTTATAAGGAAAATGTTCAATTTTTCAACCTAAAATATTTTCCGAGTTTTCTGGACATAAAAAAATATTAAAATGAACATTTTACTTTATCGCGGGATTTTTGAGGTCGAGAAAAATGAATTATAGAAAGAAAATTTCAATTTTCACCCTAAAATATTTTCCGAGTTTTCCGGACATAAAAAAATTTTAAAATGAACATTCTACTTTACCGCGGAATTTTCGAGGTCGAGAAAAATGAATTTTAGAAGGAAAATTTTCAATTTTTCACCCTAAAATATTTTCCGAGTTTTCAAGATGGCGGACATAAAAAAATATTAAAATGAACATTCTACTTTATCGCGGGGTTATTGAGGCCGAGAAAAACGAATTTTAGAAGGAAAATTTTCAATTTTTCACCCCAAAATATTTTCTGATTTCCCAAGATGGTTGATAAAAATAGATAATAAAATAAACTTTAACATATGAATATCAATCCAAGGCCAAGAAAAACCAATTTCAGGTGGACAATTTTCGATTTTCAAAAAAAATTTATTTTTAGGTTAGTTCAACCAAACCATTAAGAGTCCAGCAACCCGGACCCGCATTATCGAATTTTTGTTTTTACTGTTTTTTATTTTCCTTGGATTTAGAATTTTTTGCACCAGATTCGAGTAAACTTTTTTTGATAAATAATTTAATTTTTGAACAACTATAATCCTTATTTAATAATTACAAAAATAATATTATTTTCAAATATATTATGCAACCAAAAACCACGTGTATAATATATATATATATATATATATATATATATATATATATATATATATATTATACTAATATATAAAAAAATATTTAGGGGTCAAAATTTGAAAATTTTCCTTCTAAAATTCGTTTTTTCAACCTCAAAACCCATTGTAACTAACAATGTTCATTTTAATATTTTTTATGTCCGCCATCTTAAAAAATCGGAAAATATTTCAGGGTGGAAAATTGAAAATTTTCTCCCTGAAATTCGTTTTTCTCGACCTCAAAAACCCTGGGGTTAAGAAGAATGTTCATTTTAAAATTTTCCTTCTAAAATTCATTTTTCTCGACCTCGAAAATTTCGCGGTAAAGTAGAATGTTCATTTTAAAATTTTTTTATTTCCGGAAACTCGGAAAATATTTTAGGGTGAAAATTGAAATTTTCTTTCTATAATTCATTTTTCTCGACCTCAAAAATCCTGCGATAAAGTAAAATGTTCATTTTTATATTTTTTTATGTCCGGAAAACTCCGAAAATATTTTAGGTTAAAAAATTCATTTTCCTTATAAAATTCGTTTTTTTCGATTTCAAAAACCCTGTGGTAACGTAGAATGTTCTTTTTAATATTTTTTATGTCCGCCATCTTGAAAAATCGGAAAATATTTTAGGGTGGAAAATTGAAAATTTTCTCGCTGAAATTCGTTTTCCTTGACCTCAAAAACCCCCCGGTAACGTAGAAAGTTTATTTTCTAATGTATTACAACTCGACCACCAACTCGCCCAACAAGTCTCTCAACAAGTCTCTCGACTATTTACCCACCCTCTCTCTAATTCTCCATGATACTATGCGGCTTCCGTAGAAAACAATTTTGGGCTTTTGATCAAAGTAGGGGTCGCGTCAAACGTAGTTGTTCTTACTGCACGACCTCTAGTTTGATCAAAAGCCAAAAATCGTTTATAAATACGAAAAATTATTCCTCTCCCCTTTAGTACCAACATAAATCTTTTTTAGTAATTTTTAGAAAATCGTTTTCGAATACGGCCTATATAACAGTTTAGTCAAAGAATTTTCAATTATTTGAATATCTTCAATTCTTAAAATTGTGCATTTATAAAATAAACTTTTAAAGGGTACATGTACCTAAAGAACAAATGCGAAATTGAATTAGATTTTTTTCTTGTAATCTTACTTACTTATTTTTTTTAAATATAATGTATGCTAAGAAAGTAGTTATTCATAAAAGTACAAAAATCTTCACACTATAAATATAAACTGCACATATTTACTGTATAAAAAATAAATTTCTTTGATACCATTTAAAAATATTTTATTTTTTGCCCTATTATTTCTGGTTATTATATAAGAACTTGAAAAAATGGTACCAGACTTGGGACTGTTGGTAAGTGTATACATCGATCCTTTAAATTCCTTCTATTCCTTTAATTTTCTTTTATTCCTTTGGGACGCAGTACTTAATTTTTTTCTATGAAAGTACTAATATCTAGAATTATCATTTTTACTAGGTAAAATAGACCATTAAAAACATTTTGTTATTGTTAATGAGGAACTATAGTGCCAATTACTTGGCAGCGTTTTTCATTTGAAAATAGTAATATAATTGGCTACTTTTTTTATTATTATTGCTAAATAAGTTTTAGACAATTTTTTTGTTGTTGCAAAGGCACAGAATGGCAATCTTATATTAATATTTAAAGGACCTTTTTCATCAGACTTTAAAGTAAACTTTTTCATTTTTGTAGCTGAATTCTAAATCAGTGTAGTTACGCAAACCTCCTGAACCTTAGCTGAATTATGTTGTTCTTTTATGTAAAAATTATCTGCTAAATCAGATGAAGCTTTGATTTTACTAGCATCGTCAAAACTTTGTAAACATTCTCTAACCGCTTGTCCACTCCCTTCACCATTTTTTTTATTGCTGCAAAGACCAAATACAAAATTGCCAAAATACCAAATTGCCTTCAATGATGCTAAAAATAATCAATTAATATTAATACAACTATTAAAAATATTAAAACTTTGCCAAAAGAAAAATTTATCTTTTGATTCAAAACTGTAAATTGAGCTTTATTTCAGTGCATGTAAGTAGTAGCTTCGTTATCTGCAACCCATACAGCATAATACGGCATAAAAATTGCATAAGCGACAGGCTTTTTTGCACCTAAACAGATTTGAATTTATTTTATTAATTAATAAAGTAAATAAACATAAAATAATTGTCAAATACTTTTTATTAAAAAATCTTTAACTCATTCAATCCATTCTTGTTTTTCTGTAGCTAAAGTTTGGCATAAACAGCAAATGATTTGGTACTACTTTTAATAAGCCAACCATTCTTATTGTCTAAACAATTTAAAACTTTTAAAGTTATTAATTTTAAAAGTAAAAATTTATAATTTAATAAAATTAAAATAATCTTGTATCCATCAACGACAATTGATTCCAATTTGACTTGTTCTAATGGAATAATATGTTGTTAATTATACTGAAAATACAATATTATAGTAGCGGAGCCCATACGATGTAGGGTGATTTTTTGACTAACCAAAGATAATTGCAAATGGACCGAACTACTTATGTAAGGATGCCCACTGAGTCATATGTTAAGAGCCTTTGCGTACCTAATTAGCCTAGGCTGGTTAGCAAAAAATCACCCAGGTAAAAATTTTCTAACCGGATAAAAATTTAGGATATCCTTAAATACACTCCCCAGAAGCTAATTCCAAATCGGTTTGTAAAAAAACCGGTGCGGACCTCAGGGGGGAGGGGTTAAAAAATTTTTGACCCAAGGTGAAAAAATTGTAACCGCAAAGGACTTTGGCTAATGAATGTACATGCCAAATGTAGCATATGTGCCAATCCGTACCTTTGGGAAATGGTTCCGTGTCTAGTTATAAGGGTCAAAAGTACCCCCAAAAATATCACCTAGGTGAAAAATTCTAATCACATCAAATTTGGACAGTTGCTTTAGTTTTGTACCAATAGCCCGTGTCTTCAATGCTTTGGTAAAAAATAGGTGCAGAGGGGTGATATCCACCCCCAAAGATTTTTTCACCAAGTTGATTTTTTCTAACCAGATGAGCTTTACATATATGATTTGTTATGGTGCCAATAACATTAGTTTTCAACGATTTGTTAAAAATCCGGTGCCGAGGGTGATTTTTGCCCCTCCGTTTAGCCCTAAAAGTCAGGTTTTTAATCAGTTTCAAGACTTTTAGACTAAAATACACCATCCAAGAAATTTTCGCATAATTGAGACTTTAATAACGTATGGTATCAAACCTTTGCAAAAAAAAATATTTTATGGGGCAAAAACCAACCCCTAAAAATATATCACCAAGGTGATTTTTTCTAACCAGATGGGCTTTACATATATGATTTGTTATGGTGCCAATAATATTAGTTTTCAACGATTTGTTAAAAATCCGGTGCCGAGGGTGATTTTTGCCCCTGTCACCTTGGTGAAAAAATCTTTGGGGGTGGATATCACCCCTCTGCACCTATTTTTTACCAAAGCATTGAAGACACGGGCTATTGGTACAAAACTAAAGCAACTGTCCAAATTTGATGTGGTTAGAATTTTTTTACCTAGGTGATATTTTTGGGGGTACTTTTGACCCTTATAACTAGACACGGAACCATTTCCCAAAGATACGGATTGGCACATATGCTACATTTGGCATGTACATTCATTAGCCAAAGTCCTTTGCGGTTACAATTTTTTCACCTTGGGTCAAAAATTTTTTAACCCCTCCCCCCCTCAGCCGCGGGACATTCAAATTAAAAATTTTTTTTTTAATATTTATTTTGTGATAGGTAAAATTTTGATTTTTGATTTTTTGGCATATAAGCACGTTTTGAGACCCCAGGAAGCTAAAAATCCGGTTTTTAGTAGAGTTTATTATTACATGATTTGTAGGAAATTAGGCACTTTTTTGGGAATGAGTGAAATCACTTGAAACTTTTTGCATTCGCTTCATTTTTGCCCCAATAAAAAATGTTACATATCTAACTTCGTTGGTCAGACCCCCGAGGGGGGAGAAAAAAATTTTTTAAAAGACACTGCAAATCGATTAATTTTATGATTCTACGACAAAAATGTAAAATAACATTTTTTATGAAAATGCATCCCTTGTCAGTTATAGACCTTAAAAACCTTTAAATTTCGCGTCAAATAAGAAACTTAATTTTAAAAATATCAAATTTCTAAGGACTCTAACTGGCAAGGGATGCATTTTCATGAAAAATGTTATTCTACATTTTTGTCTTAGAATCAAAGAATTAATCGATTTGAATTGTTTTTTTTAATTCTTTTTTTCACCCCCAAAAAAAGGGGCAAACCACCCCCCTTGGGGGTCTGACCAAAGAAGTTTAATATGTAACATTTTTTATTGGGGCCAAAATGAAGGGAATGCAAAAAGTTTCAAGTGATTTCACTCATTCCCAAAAAAGTGCTTAGTGTTTGTAATAATAAACTCTACTATTTTAAAAAAAAGTCTGTGTGTGTGTGTGTGTATGTATGTATGTATGTGGGTAACTTGCGATATTTTACAACCATTATAGTATTAAGACCTAATTTTGTTTTCAAAAATTTTTTTATCAAAAAATCTCAAACTACTTTTTAAGAAAGTAATTATATTGAAATAATGGTTTTTACTCGATATCCCGAATCTGATAATTAATTTTTTGAACATTTTTTTCACAAAATTTTTGTCACCAAAAAATACAAATAACACCAAATTTTTTTCCTCTTTGGACGTAGTACCTAATTTATTTCTATGCGAGTACTAGTTTTAGGAACCACGGTTATAGTAATTTTTTGGATCTGTTACTTATTAATTATTTCAAAATTTTTTTCTCAAAATTAAAAAAAAAAAACAATAAAAAAAACTGCAATATTTTTTGTTTTTTTTAAGTAATACCTCATTTAATTCTATGAAAGTAGTAGTAATCTCTGAAAATATTGTTTTTACTCGATATCTCGAATCGGATACTTAATTTTTCGAAAGTATTTTTCTCAAAATTTTTTGCATAAAAAAATAAAAAAAGCAGAAATATTTTTTTATCACTTTGGATGTAGTACCTAATTTTTTCCTAAGAAAGTACCAATATCTAAAAATATGGTTATTATTCGATATCTCCAATCTGACACTTAATTTTTTGAAATTTTTTCTCAAAATATTTTACTTTAAAAAATAAAAAAACTGCAATATTTTTTTTCTTTTTGGATGTAGTACCTAATTTTTTCCTATGAAAGTACCAATATCTGAAAATATGGTTATTACTAGATATCTCCAATCTGACACTTAATTTTTTGAACTTTTTTTTCTCAAACATTTTTACATAAAAAATTAAAAATAGCAATATTTTTTTTCTTTCGGGACGTAGTAATTAATTTTTTTCTATGAAAGTACTAATATCTAAAATTATCGTTTTTACTAGGTAAAATAGACCATTAAGAATATTTTGTTATTGTTAATGAGGAACCATAGTGCCAATTACTTGGCAGCGTTTTTTTTTAGTTTTACTCACAAAAAAATAGTTATTTTTTAATTTAATGATGAATTAAAAAAACGGCACATACCTAATTTTTGGTTTTGCTTCACTCTACTTATATTATGAGATGATCATGCCCTTGAACTCTATAGCTCATTTCGTAGGGGTTGTAGCTAAAAATGAGTTCCAGAAATGAAAAGAGCGACCCAAAATACCTATTAGGTGAGTTTTTTAGCCCAAAATATTCAATCTTTCATTTATTTATAAAACTCACCTCTTTGCTTACTAAAGACACCCCCAGGGAGGGTTGCAATAGCTAATACATGGTTATTTGACTTTTAGCTATTTCTTGGGAGTTCTAGTAATAATTTTTTATGCTAAATAAAAACTCTTTTGCATTTGGGAAGAACTTAAGTTTCTTTATTTATTTATTTATTTATTTTATTTAATGAAAGTTAGTGCAGGCATTACCGATGCACGATTACAGTATTATACAATTTTAAATAAAAATGTGAAGCAGTAAAATTTGAAAATTTATAATAATAATAAATGCTTAAGTATAAGTGTATATAAATTGAAAAAAAGTTCAAAAGAAAACTAAAAATATGCTATTTTGTAAAAACTTAATTTAAGATACATTTTTATCAAAAGAAAAATACATTTAATTTAAATTTTGAAATAATGCTATATACAAATTGTGTGAAGGTAATATAAGGATTTATAGGAATAAAAAGAGTTTATATTGATTGTTGAAAAGAGGTTAATTAGTTACATTGATTTCCTGTTTGCTTAGATGGATGAAGAGATGTTTTTTGAAGGTGTTAATGCAAGTATAAAGTTTTAAAGTAGGAGGTAGATTATTCCACTCAGATGTTGCAGTGACAATGAATGAATTTTTGTATGTAAGGGTAGAATCAGGAAAAGATGGAACAACAAAGTTTAAGGGTAAGGAAGTGTTTACAGGGAGATTAGGAATATTTCTTTGAGAACGTCTAAGGGTATCGTCAGGAAGTTGGAATTTATTGTACAAGTATGATGGGCGTTGCGTGGAAATGATATTGTGAACTAGTATTAATTTAAAATAGAGTCTGCGATTTTTGGCGGTAAGCCAATTTAATTGTTTTCTGAGTGGAGTAATTGAAGTACGTTCATAACAGCCAACATTGAAAATGAAGCGAATAGCTAAATTATAAATTCTTTCAATTTTTGATAATAAAATGGTATCAAGTTTGTCATAAACTAAGCAACAGTAGTCTAGGAACGGAATAATAAGAGAGGAAACTAAAAGTTTGCGGAGATTTTGAGACAGTAGCTTAGATCTAGATCTAAGGCGGTGAAGAGAGAAATGAATGGATTTGGATAATTTTTGAATATGATTTGACCAGTTAAGCGTAGGAGTTAAAATAATTCCAAGATTTAAAACAGAAGATGAATAGGGGATAGGGATATTTAGAACAGATAGCATGGGATGATTTGAGTCATGAGTTTTGTTTAAGTGATTTAAGTAAAAGGATGAGCCAAAAATAATAGCTTTTGTTTTTGAAGCATTTAGTTTTAAGTTATTAGCTGAAGACCAGTCTTCAATTGCTCTAATGTCTAAATTCATCAAGTTGATGATTCATCAAATGATTAAAAATTATTTGAAAATTTACCCCACTTTAGGGGTTGATAAAATATGCAGTTTTTATTACCGAAAAATGTCCGCTTAGGCCTTAATAGGTTAAAATATTAAAATCATGCGCGGGATTTCAGAAAATTTTTTGGGGTGGCAAAACAGTATATTTAAATAAATTTACGTGTTTTTTATATGGTAATCCAGAAATATTGGGAAGGCAAGTTCCCCCATGCCTCCCCGTAATCCCGCCTATGATTAAAATATCTAATGATGTATGAAAAATATTTTTCAATAAGTATCAAAATAAATATATTTTTTTAACAATAAAATTTTGTACTATTTTTTTAAATTTCATATTTTTTTTTGTTGTATTTTATTCAGTCGTTATAATTACTTTGTTTTTTTAAAGTTTCTTTGAAATTATTTGTGTTAAACGTCCTCAAAATATCAGAAACCCCGCCTTAATTGATGTGACACCTGGGGAGCCTCTCATTTCATATTTTGTCTGCTATAGTAATAAAAGATTAAATTTTTGATTTCATGTTTTAAATCATAAACCACATTTTACTTATAAAATTTTTTAAATTTTAAATTAAATGCAAAACTATAATAATGAGCTAGTATTGATAAGAAAAATTATATTAGAATTTAGAACCTATTTTTATACAACAATAAGCTTGGATTGTTTTTTTTTAACAGAGTAAAAAATAATGAACACAATATTACTATAGCGTTTAGTAATTTTACTACTAGTAGTAATTTTACTACACTTGTAATAAATTTAAAATTTATTGACATTTTATCCAGACATCCCGGCAGAGCTGCTTTTCATGCACTTGGTTAAATATTCAACCAAAGCAGCTCTACCGTGGGTCTCTGGGTGAAATATCAATAAATTTTAAAATTACTAGAAGTGTATTAAAGTTACTGCAATTTTTAGTAAAATTACTACACTTGTAGTAATATTACTACGAAATAGTAAAATTACTACTAGTTGTAAAATTACTACAAATTGTAGTAAATTTACTATTTTTGTAGTAATATTACAAAATCGTAGTAAAATTACTAAATGGTAGTAATATTGTGTTCATTATTTTTTACTGTGTACTAAAATAATATAAAGCGAATTGTGAATAAAATACACTGAAAACAAATTCCGGTTTCCGTAACCAGAATTCCAGCTACGAAAAATGGATTTTTTTTATAGAAATAATATGTCTATAAAAATAGATGTTTTAAGCCTCCTCTCCACATAGATTTATTTTTTTAATTCCATATGCTTTGACTGTATATAGCAAAAACTTAAACATTTTATGTTGTTGCTATACTCAAAGCATATATAATGAAAAAAATAAGTCTATGTGGAGAGAAAGCTATATATGCCAAAAAATCAGAAATAAAAATTTCACCTAAAATAATGGTTCAATATAACCAAAAATTCAATATTTGAAATCTACATCTTACTGTATTTATTAACGAGTTATGAGGGTAATTAAAAATGATGACAGAACTGAATGAAACTGAATATATATATGGCTCATTATCGTTTTTTTTGCAATAATGACGTACAACACGTTTCCGACTAACAGATGCATTGATTTAAAATTTTTTTTTTTTTTAATTTTCAATTTCAATTAGTTTTTGATGGTACACCATAAAAATCAACATAATTTAATGTTTTAACTACTATAAAACATAAAAATATAGCAAAAAAGCCTTTACCGTTCCCTGTCACAAAGGAGATTCCTATACTTTGAGTGTCTGTCACTCACACCTATCGATTAATTTTCAAAAATTTTAGTTTTGGGCTTAATTGCTATATCATAAGGTTCAACTTTTTCCATATAAAAAAAATTTAAACTTAGTTTTACTAATAATTACAAGGGTGATAAGGTGTGTCACACGATTTTACAAAATTTTTATGAAAAACGTAATTTAATTATATTAAATTTGATTTCTCTTCGTAAAAACATTTTTAAAACCTTTTAACCGCATAAATGACAACTTAAATACATAAACAAAAAATTCTCACACCAAGAGCACTTAAAATGATTGTTAAATAGGAAAACAAAATGGGTTTAAATTCAGAAATAACGAAGGGACAAAAACAAAAGCCTTTACCGTACCCCCCTAGATCTCCTATTAAGAAGCGTTGTAATTAAAATATTAAAAAACTTAGCAAGTTTCAATCATAAAAATACTTTACTTTCCAAACGGAAAAGTTTTTTTGTTCATTTCTCTACGAATTATTTTGATTTTTCTATAAAAAAGCCTTTACCGTTCCTGCCTTTACCATTCCTCATTTTTGTTAAAATTATTAAATATTTTTAAAATTTACCTCCAAAACTCGTTTTTTTAGTAAGAATTCTTTAAAAATATATGATATTGTTCTCTAAAATACATAAAACCTAGAAAAATTCATGTATTAAGGCCGTATGTAACGATTTTGGTTTTTATAATGGTTTTAAGCTGTTTTTACCTTATAATTATATGAAAAAACGTAATAAATTGATGTAAAAGGTTCGTTATTGTGATTTTTATGCAACACTGAATAAATATTGGTGAAAAAAGTCTAAAAAGCCTTGTTCGGACTTTAAAAAAGGAATTTTTTATTTTTACTTTTTGTAAGATATTTTTTCAAAAAAAATGAAAATGAGCCATATATACTAGCTGCCTCCGGCTCGCTTCGCTCGCCCCGGCAGCCACCATGGGGGCTGCGCCCCCCTGGACCCCTGCGGCTTTATTTTTCCAAAAATATGTTGTTTTAGGTTACTTAATATTTTGTAAAATAACCTTTTTTATTCGAAGTATTATCTAAAATTTACTAAATCATAAAAATTACGGGCATATGAACCCAGACAGATAATTAGTAATCAGCAATACAAAGCTTAGCTACCCTTCCATAGGATCCACAAGTGTTCATTGTTTCCCTCGAATACCCATTCTGGGGTTCTGTCTGATAATAGCTATTCAAGCTTCTTTTAGTTTCTATATTCAGTTACTACATCAGTGGCTGATAAAAATTAGAAATATATATAATATTAGTCCTAAACTTTTATAATTTTCGAAAAATTATTGTAACTTTTGATAGATAGAACCGATCGCCTTGAAAATTTAGGTGGATACGTAAAAAATATACCCGAATCGAATGAAATTCTTTTTGATGCTAAAATTTTTCCTCGATTTTTTGTTTTTTTGGTTTTTTTTGAAAATTTGATAAAAATTTTTTTCTTGAAAATTAAGTTTTTTCAACATAAAAATTTTTTGTCGTTATCAATCGAAACGAAACCTAGCCTATGTTTTGACCCGTAATTTTTGCCATCTTTTGCCGTAAACCCCGCGTCTCTACCTTTTATCGTTTTCTAGTTTATCGATTTCGGACAAACAAACAAACAAACAAACAAACAAACAAACATACAAAATTAAAGATTTATATATATATATATAGGATAGGATAGGATAGGATAGGATTAGTCCTAAACTTTTATAATTTTCGAAAAATTATTGTAACTTTTGATAGATAGAACCGATCGCCTTGAAAATTTAGGTGGATACGTAAAAAATATACCCGAATCGAATGAAATTCTTTTTGATAGTAAAATTTTTCCTCGATTTTTTGTTTTTTTGGTTTTTTTTGAAAATTTGATAAAAATTTTTTTCTTGAAAATTAAGTTTTTTCAACATAAAAATTTTTTGTCGTTATCAATCGAAACGAAACCTAGCCTATGTTTTGACCCGTAATTTTTGCCATCTTTTGCCGTAAACCCCGCGTCTCTACCTTTTATCGTTTTCTAGTTTATCCATTTCGGACAAACAAACAAACAAACAAACAAACAAACAAACATACAAAATTAAAGATTTATATACATATAGGATAGGATTATAACTTTTGGGCCATAAATGTTGTGAGATGAAATTATATGGCCTAAGCTAAGTAAATTTTTATTTCAGCAAAAGTTTACAGTAAACAGATAATTTTTCTTATACAGATTTTTCACATTGGGCTCACAGGCTGTACTTTAAATATAATTAGCTTATATTCTAAAAATTTATTATCTTTAGAAACTGCTTAACTTGCCAGGCCCCTAAATAACCAGTAAACGGCGTGAATGGAAATTGTATCAATAATTATCTATTATAAAAAAGCTTATGTGCTCTATATGGAGATTTTATTAGCCAATCAAATTTCTTGTGTTCAAATTTGAATTTTTTCTTTATAGGTTATTATGGGTTATAGCCTGCATTTATTGTAAATATCTATCTTTGACATTTTGTAAAAAGAATTAAAATTTTATTTTAACAATATTAAATAAATTGGAAATGATATTTAAAAATATTATAAGAATATATAAAAAATATATAGTAAAAATATTTTTAAAAAGTAAAAATCTTGTTTATGAAAATGATTTTTCATTGTAAAACAAAGTTCTTGAAATATGACTTTAAGGATTATAGTTCTAAAAATATTACCGTGATCTTCCTAGAAACTACTTATTTGTAAATCAACATTTTTTTTAGAAGAGGATAATGAGTGAAAAAAGGATTTAAACCCATTAACCAAAAATCAGTTACTATGAACATTAACTAAATTAACTTAACTCTATTCAATTATCAAATATTTTGAATACATCTAAATAAGCACTAATCTATAAATAAAAACGATTTCTTTAATTTTATTTTAATTTCCCACCGATAAACTGGTTATTTAAGGGCCTGGCAAGTTAAGCAGTTTCTAAAGATAATAAATTTTTAGAATATAAGCTAATTATATTTAAAGTACAGCCTGTGAGCCCAATGTGAAAAATCTGTATAAGAAAAATTATCTGTTTACTGTAAACTTTTGCTGAAATAAAAATTTACTTAGCTTAGGCCATATAATTTCATCTCACAACATTTATGGCCCAAAAGTTATAATATATTTATTAGGAATTTATACTTTTGCTGAAATAAAAATTTACTTAGCTTAGGCCATGTAATTTCATCTCACAACATTTTTGGCCCAAAACTTAAAATATAACTTGTGATTAGGAAACAACAAGACTTAACTTAGTTTTAATTATACTTTAATTTATTAAAGTTTTAAAAAAATTAATTTCATCAGTATCAGTATTTTGAAATGTACTTTTACTGAAATTAAATTTTTACTTAGCTTAGGCCATAAAATTTCATCTCACAACATTTATGACCCAAAAGTTATAACATATTTATTAGGAATTTATACTTTTGCTGAAATAAAAATTTACTTAGCTTAGGCCATGTAATTTCATCTCACAACATTTTTGGCCCAAAACTTAAAATATAACTTGTGATTAGGAAACAACAAGACTTAACTTAGTTTTAATTATACTTTAATTTACTAAAGTTTTAAAAACATTAATTTAATCAGTATCAGTATCTTGAAATGTACTTTTACTGAAATTAAATTTTTACTTAGCTTAGGCCATAAAATTTCATCTCACAATATTTATGGCCCAAAAGTTATAACATATTTATAAATAATACGGTAAGAAAAAATTTATGAAGAAAAAAAATTTGGTCCAGCGATTTAATTTACATATGAACATATATTTGCAGAAGAATAAACTTTAAATACACAGGTGCCTCTTTACCGCATTTATTTGCCTGCTGGACACATTTTTTACCCCTATAGTCCATTTTTATCCCTGGGAATGGAATTATACAGCGGGATCTCATTTTTTCCTGCTGAACCCATATTTTACCCTTATAGTCCACTTTTTTCCCTGGGAATCGATTTGTACAGCGAGATCTCATTTTTTTCTGGTCGGGCCCAATGAGCCCCTGGATAACTAATTCTATCAGTTGGTATTTATTTTATCATGTGGGAGCCATTTTTTACCTCCAGAGTCCATTTATATCCTCGGTAATTACCTTTTACATTAGTAATTTATTTATTCCTCTTCCGATAATGCCCCTGACTATGTTACGAATCCCTATAGGGCCAATTCTTTACGTGCTAATTAGTGCTATATTAAAAAAAAAAAAAAAAAATTGTATACAGTGCCTGTATTCCGTGAAAAAATGTATACACGGCTGTATACAGGACTGTATACAGTGGCTTCGTACGGGAGTAATCACTTAAACAGGTATATTGGGAATTCATCGTAATAGCTCTTTCTAAAAACCTACTGGATGTTATTATATGGGTGAGAATCAGAAGCAATCAATTAAGCCTGCTTACATAAATGAAAAGTACTTGATAAATTAGATTTAAATTAGAAATTTATAAAATTTGGACCCAAACTGTATATAAAGTCCAGTAATAGCTTTCCAAAGCTTTTTGAGAATGCATCAATGAAACTATACTTGTAAAATACTAATTAGTTTGATTTTATATTTTTTTAGGTCCAAATTTGTTTATACATTCTAGTTTGGATTTTATTTATCAAATAATTTTCAATTATGCAAACAGGGTGAATTGGTGAATTTCATGGCTTATGATTCTTACTCGTACAAACATCCAGAATTTGGTAATAAACCATATCGTTGAACTCCCAATATATTTTTATGTTTACATAAGTTAGTCCCTCTTAAGAAGCTGGTTTTAAATTAATACGCAATTTAGTATTCACTAATAAAGAAGTAGAAAAAACAGAAATCACTTGAATAGGTTTATTGGGAATTCATAGATCGTAATGGCTCTTTCTAAAATCCTGGATGTTTTTATGTGTAAGAATCAGAAGCAATGAATTAAGCCTGCTTAAATAAATGAAAACTACTTAACAAAGTAGATTTAAATTAGAATTTTATCAAATTTGGACCCAAACTGTATATAATATCCAGTAATAGCTTTCTAAAGCTTTTTTAGAACGCATTGATACTATACTTGTAAAATACTAATTACATGGATTTTATATTTTTTAGGTCAAATTTGATTATACATTCTAGTTTGGATTTTGTTTATCAAATAATTTTCAATTATGCAAACAGGATGAATTCATGGCTTATGATTTTTACTCGTACAAACATCCAGAACTTGGTAATAAACCATATCGTTGAAATCCCAATAAACTTTTATGTTTACATAAGTTAGACCCTCTTTAAAAGCTGGTTTTAAATTAATATGCAATTTGGTATTCACCAATAAATAAGTAGAAAAAACAGTAATCACTTTAACAGGTTTCTGGGATCTGGATTGAGGAACTTAGAGTAATCTGTGTTTATTGACTAAACCTACTTTAGGAAGTTAGAATCTTTATGTAATAGATGAATTAATTCATCGTAATGGCTCTTTCTAAAATCCTGGATATTTTTATGGGTAAGAATCAGAAGCAAAGAATTAAGCCTGCTTATATAAATGAAAACTACTTGACGAAGTAGATTTAAATTAGAATTTTATCAAATTTGGACCCATACTGTATATAAAATCCAGTAATGGCTTTCCAAGGCTTTTTAAGAACGCATCAATGAAACTATACTTGTAATGTAAAATACTAATTACATGGATTTTATATTTTTTTAGGTCCAAATTTGATTATACATTCTAGTTTGGTTTTATTTATCAAATAATTTTCAATTATGCAAACAGGATGAATTCAAGGCTTATGATTCTTACTCGTACAAACATCCAGAACTTGGTAATAAACCATATCGTTGAATTCCCAATAAACTTATATTTACATAAGTTAGACCCTCTTTATAAGTTGGTTTTCAATTAATATGCAATTCACTAATACAGAAGTAGAAAAAACAGTAATCACTTGAACAGGTTTATTGGGAATTCATATATCGTAATCGCTCTTTTTAAAATCCTGGATGTTTTTATATGTAAGAATCAGAAGCAATGAATTAAGCCTGCTTAAATAAATGAAAACTACTTAACATGATAATGAAAAAATAATAAAACATTTAATTTTAGTTGTATTGAATAGTGGTTAAAAAGACTAAGAATTCTAGGTAAAAAGGTTAAGAATTCTACTATTTTTACGATTTTAAAATTGTGCATAAAAAGTGTAGTTATTATTTATAGCCACAAGTAAGTTTGAATACATAAAATATTCTAATTAAAATGATCATGTCTTTTAGAACACATCGTTAATTAAAATTTTTTTAATCAAAAACTTTTATTAGAATTGTTCTTACAAAATATTATTTAATATGATTTTATTGTATAAAATTTAAGAATCGATGAATTATTTATTAATCTCAATAGGATTAATGAATATAATTACAAATTATACATAGCTGATAATATTAATTATTATAGAGCGAAGCTCTACCTTACAGCGTAAAATAATCTTTTTTTTAGTGTATAATAGTATTCATAAACGAAAATTTTTAGCTGTTTAGTGTACGCACTAGTCACTGGAGAAGCTATTAAAAATTTTTATTAATATTGTAAATTTATCTAAAATATGGCTATGAAAAATCATTTTTTAATTTTATTAATTACTTAATGTTAATAATATAATTTTTAAACAACTCAAGGCGCGCTTAGTGTAGAATTTAATTTATTATTCGGGGTGTAGATATTAGAATTTATATTTACCGTATTATAAAGCATCATATAACTTTTATTACTTATCAAATAAATGTAAGATTTATCGCTTACAAGTAATTATAAGATTTTTTATTTTTAAAATAAAAATAAATAAATAATATTGATAAATTCATAATTTTATACAAATACTATCATGGCTACTTTCTCTTTGAAACCTTGTTTACTAATTTTGAAGTTCAATTACTCAAAATAAGCATGCGCGTAAAAAATGCCCCCAAAAATTCGGATTTTTTTCGAAAAAATTGTTCAACATCGGGTCTTCTGCTTTTAATGAAACCCCTCCACCCTCCCGTTAATCTTAAGTTATTTTTTTTGCACTAAATAAGCGCAAATTTATTGCTATCTTTTGCACCAGGGTGGATAAAAAGATTAAACGTTGAATTGTCAAATAAATCATTAGACTAACAAACACTTTGTTGATCCAAACAAAATTAAAATCATTGAATAAACCAGTTAAATATTTCGGTATCAACAAAGTGTTAGATAAGCCAACAACCTTCAACATTAATATGATTAATTTTTTAATACTTTTTCTTTAACATTAAAATATTTATTCATTCTTTCTCTTTCTATCCTTCTACGTATTTAAAAAATAACAAATCTAGCTGGAACTGAAAACAAATTTTTGTCTATTTTTATTGACTGTGTTTCTGAAAACCGAGCCTCTCTTTGTCACAAAGAGTAATTGAAAAAATTGTTTAACTTAAAAAATATGTTTTTATGTCAAAAATAATGTTAGAAAATGAAAAATTTCAAAAATATATTTTTTAACATCAAACAATTTTTTCAATTATTATTTTTTTCATTAATATTGCATCAAAGAATTCACACAGGTGAAAAGCCTTATGTGCAAATTCTTTGATGAGTTATCAGGTTGCTTGATTGAGTGCCTAAACTTGAGAATGCATTACTGAATTCCTTATATTTAAAAGGTTTTTCGCCTTTATGAATTATTTTATGATAGTTAACGTTCATTGCATTTGTATGGTTTTTCTCCGGTATGAATTCTTTTATGAGTTATCAGTTGACATGATTGAGCAAAAGCTTTTCCGCAAACATGACTTTTTAAAAGGTTATTCCCAGCGTGAATTCTTTGATGACATATTAAGTAAGGTGTATGGGAAAAAGATTTTAAACAATCTTTACAATTGTAAGGTTTTTCTCCTGTATGGATTCTTTCATGTACTTCTAATTTACACTGTAAAAAGTAACTTTCTTAGATTAACAAAAAAATTAGAACATTTTCGAAAAATTATTAAATTTTCAAAAAATTTTGTAAATATTCGATAAAAATCGTAAATTTACTAAATTTAGTATATTATCGAAAAATTTGAGAATTCTCGATTTTTTTTGTTTTGATTTTACTAAAAAAGTTGTAAATTCACAACTATTTTTCGGAAATTTACAACTATTTTTTGTAAATTTTCGAAAAAAAATGGTAAATTATCAATTTTTCTTGCGAATTCACAAAAAAAATCGAGAATTCTCAAATTTTTCGATAATATACTAAATTTAGTAAATTTACGATTTTTATCGAATATTTACAAACTTTTTTGAAAATTACTAATTTTTTCGAAAATTTTTTAATTTTTTTGTTAATATAAGAAAGTTACTTTTTACAGTGTATATAAACTAGAGCTGATAATTTTCTGCATTCATTTACATTCTTATTTTCTATTTTCTACTGTTCAATCACTAAAAGTTTTACCAAAATCTTCACATTTGTAGGGTTTTTCTTCAATATGATTTCCTTAATGTCTATAATATAGGATGGCATATAAAAGGTTACACAGGGTCTTAAAAAAGCCTATAAAAATTTAAAATTGTTGGCCATTTTGGAAAGCATACATGATATAATACAGGAGAGGAGGTAAATTTTTTTGTAAAATGCATCAGTAATTTGAGGCAAGTCAGATCGACTTAAAATTTTTAGAGATTTGTCAAGAAAGGTGTCTAGTTCAGAAGTAAACAAGTTTGGTTGGTTGCAGTTGGTCCAAAATGTTTTTTTTTTTTGACAAAAATAAATAAATATTTAATATCTCGGGAAATATTAAATTAATTTTTATGAAAATTGGTACCAGGGTTTTTTTAGGCCACTGATTACGATTTGAATGTCAGAAATTTCTCAAACACCCTGTAAACAGTAAAAGCTACCCTTTTTTAAGGGTTGTATTTAAATCGAGACATTAATAATACTCGCTACGCTATACAAATTATTATATTTTTTTTCTAATCTTGCACATTCATTGATCATAGTATATTAACGGATCGCAAGATAGAGGAATAGCAAAAAGAAATTTTTTAAAAGAAGTAAAGTTATATTAGAAGAAATGGATGAAGGATCATGCTTCAACGAGCTTCCTTTTTATATAGATTTTCTACAACTTCTGACATACTTTTCATATCTAAAAACCATAAATCTCTGATTTCTTACCAATTATTTTTACAAATTGTGCTAAAAAATTTTGGTGAATTATTATTATCAACCACTATTCGAGTATCCGTTAAGTATCCTGTAGTTACTTGAATAAATTTTGAAACAGCAAAATCATTTTTTTAAATATTTTTTCTTGTCTGTTAAAAGTCCCAAAATTACCAAGCCTCCATATACCAGTAAATTTTCTTCTAATGATATTTTTAATTAATTAAATCAAATCATATTCATTTTAATTTATTTATTGATCCTTCTTTTTAAGAAATTTGTTTCAAATCCGGTAGATTATTAAACACAAATTTGAGTAGTTTCATAAAAGTTGATAATTTTTCAACAAACTTGGCTTCTATAATTTTACAGTAAGTTTAACTTAACACTAATATTCTTAAAGATGTTACATGCCTGAGAATGTTGCACTTCTTCCAAAATATGAGATACTATTTTTTTGCAGGTTTCTTTCCTTTTTTATATAATTTTGAATCAGATAGTTTCTTATTGATTAAAATCCAGTAATAATATAAATATTCCAGTGATAATATAAGATAATCTTAATAAATCTATGTCAGTTACATTGTTGCGGAATTCATCAATTGTATTTCTTGCCATTGTTAATATTATTGGTAAAGCTGAAGTCTAAAGTTTCTTGAGAAAGTACTTGGATCATGGCACACACAAATAATTTTTGGTTTTTCGTTTTGTACTTCTTTTGGAACTGATATCAATAGTTAAATGATGGCAGAAATAGCTTCATTTAAGGCGTTACATAAATATTGCTTTTCTTTTAATTTTAATTCTAATGCATCTGTTGCAATATAAGATAATGAAATTTCTAAAATTAAAATGTAAGATAATATCAAATCTGCATTTTCCATAACAATATTTAATTGCCTTTCTTCTAATTGCATTTTAATTTCAATGGAAGCAAGTTGTATTAATATCAAGAGAAACACTTCTGGTTTTTTTTTCAGCTGAAAGAGCCCATTCAGTATTAAGTATAAGCTAACATTACTGCAGCTAGTTTCAAAGCAGGGTCTCTTTGTTTGCTTCCAATTTTTGAAGTTAGAATATCGATGAATCCCTGATGGATACTTTTTGCTAAGATTCGGTCTGACTCTATCTATAATACTATCTTGTAAAATTGTACACTATTCAAATTTTTTTTAGAAATTTTATTAATTACGGCTGGAAGTCGATCATTAACCATGTTTAAAACGTCATCTGCAGCATATTCCTCAACTGGGTCAACCTTTTAAAGATCTGGTGCATGTACATTGAACAATTAATCTGTACATAATACTTAATACTTACTTCTTACTTACTCTACCATACCTCTACAACCAATCAGTACGCAATGCTGATAAAATAGATAAAGGTGGACAGTCATTTAGAACTTCGATACTTGTTAGTAATTTTCTCATAAAGTTTGGTCCAATTGCTTCAAAAATTAATTTTTTAATGTATGTTGTGCAATCTTTACCATTAATGATTTTTGTAACAATAAACAAGGCAGAAATTAATTTTTCAGAATTTAATTTAGAATTTTTTAAAAAGTTAATGCATGTTCGTATTTTTTCTGGAATATCAGATGACATTTTGTATTTTTATTTTTTTTTCATTTTATGAAAATCAAATTTTAAAAAATTTTAATGTTTTAATTTTTTTAATTTTTTAATCAAAGTGTCAGTAAATAATTCGTTTTGATGAATGGCAAACTACTGGGTACGTTAATTCAAAGAGATATAGATTATATCCACGTATCAAAAAGTGAGATTATAGTTATGTCGAAAAAAATAAAAAAAAGAATAAAAAAAATGGCAACAATTCCAAAACTTCTTATTTACGTTGAAAATGAATATAGAGAGTTATATTTTTTTAAGTTGTTATTTAAGTTGTTAGAATTTCAGGAACTTTTTTTTCCTTAAATTAGAAAATTCATGATTAATATAGTTGACTTTTTCGCCCATTATTTTTTAAAATAGAAATTATTGAGAATCTTACGACCAAGAGGGCAAATAAATGGAATAAAGATACAAGTTTTCTTTTATATGTTACGTTTCGCGTGTCTTTCACACGCCTTATCAAACTGAAAAATATTTTATTTATTAAATTTTTATGATGACAATTATTTATAATATTAAAAATATATCTTATCATATAATTAACAGAATTAAACATATACATTATTTATAAAATACAAAATAAATTATTTGAGATTAAATTACATTGAACGAAAAGTTCTTGGTCATTGTTGTAGTATATACTTATAAAGGAGAAGAACCATATGAATGTTCTGCCTTATAGAATATAGTACAGTGTATATTAGGGTGATTCAAAAAAAAAAAAAGTGCTTGAAATTAGCTCTTCATGGAGTATGTTATTGTTTACATGATACCAAGATACCATGGCAAATTTGAGCCCATTTGGTGACGTTTTAGAGGTCGCGCAAGTCGCTAGTAGCTTTTTCAAAATTGAAAAACGAGGGCGACTCACAACAGTTCCACAAAATTTTTTTAAAAGGCTTAAATTATGCTCAAGGGTACGTTTTTTTGGTTGCTGGTTCCAAAAATCATGGTCCCAGAACAAAAAAATGTATTAAACACCTCTAAATCTACGAAAAACGCCCTTTTTAGAGGGTAATTTTCGCAATTTTCGCTAAAAATTCATAAATAACGAATAACAGACTGTTATCTTTAATAGTTCTCTGAAAATATGATTTACTGATTCCATGATATCTTCAAATAAAGCCTTTTGCTCCATAAAACCCCTATATTAAGGTTTCAGTTAGCCCAAAATAAGGGTTGAACTACCTCAAAAATCACCAAAAATTGAAAAAATTTGTTAAATTTTATGTTTATTATAATAAATGCTTATTTTTTATATAAAATATGATTAATTTGCAGAAAAAATATCATATACAACCCCTAGAAATGAAAACCAGCCCTTATAATGCACTAATAATTTTTTAATAAATTATTATTAAATTTAAAGGTTGAAATAAAATATGGGGGTGGTTTGAATCCCTAGGGGTTGTGTATGATATTTTTTCTGCAAATTAATCATATTTTACATAAAAAATAAGCAATTATTGTAATAAACATAAAATTTAACAATTTTTTTCAATTTTTGGTGATTTTTGGGGTAGTTTAACCCTTATTTTTGGCTAACTGAAACCTTAATATAGGGGTTTTTTTGAAGCAAAAGGCTTTATTTGAAGAGAACATGGAATCAGTGAATCATATTTGCAGAGAACTATTAAAGATAACAGTTTTTCATTCGTTATTTATGAATTTTTAGCGAAAATTGCGAAAATTACCCTCTAAAAAGGGCGTTTTTCGTAGATTTAGGGGTGTTTAATACATTTTTGTGTTCTGGGACCATGATTTTTGAAACCAGCAACCAAAAAAACGTACCCTTGGGTATAATTTAAGCCTTTTAAAAAAATTTTGTGTAACTGTTGTGAGTCGCCCTCGTTTTTCAATTTTGAAAAAGCTCTAAAACGTCACCAAATGGGCTAAAATTTGCCATGGTATCTTGGTATCATGTATACAATAACATACTCCATGAAGAGCTAATTTCAGGCACTTTTTTTATTTTTTGAATCACCCTAGTGTATATTCATATACAAAAGAAGAACCATGTAAATGTACTATCCATAAGATAGTATATATTATGTCTATACAAGAGAAGAACCATATAAATGTACTATACGTAAGATAGTATATGTCTATATAAGAGAAGAACCATGTGAATGTCAAAAAAGAAAAGAATAGCAAAATTATTTTATACAAAAAGATTTATGGAATAAAAAAGGTTATTATGTATCACTATGGAAGTTTTGTAGCAACGTAATTCATTAAGATTTTATAATTAGGCTGGTTCTACAGACCTCCGTAAACGCAAACCGTAGCCGCAACGCAATGCGCACAACACAACACGCATGTGCACAACACGATTTTGGTTTGTGCGCATTGCGTTGCGGCTGCGTTTATGCGTTTACGGAGGTCTGTAGAACCAGCCTTACTGTTAAAATACCTGTTTTCTGCCGGAAATCGTTAAATAGATTTTATGATATTATACAAAATTACCAAAAAATCTCGTTTTAAATGACTGCAAATATTTTCAAAGATCTGAATCAATCTGAATCACAGTTTCTTTTGTCGATCCTTACAGCCACATAACCTAAGGAAGTGGTCTATAATAAAAAAAAAAGTAACGTTAAGCGTTACACCAACATAACCTTGATTCAATAACCATGATTCATAATGCAAAAAATTTTTTTCCGGAAATTGCTCAAAACGGTTAAATATGCGAAGAAAAGTATTTAAGGAGGTCTAAATCACTCTGAAATGCTCTGAATCGTAGTCATTTTTTATTTTTAGTAAAAAATCGTTAATATTGTATAAAAACTTTTTGAAATTTCTTAGAGTGGCTGAAAATAAAAAAGAAAAAAATTTTTAAATATATGATTCACTTTAAATGAATTTGAACCACGGTTTTCTTTTTGTTTTTTTGTTGGACCTTAAAATTGTATGTGAATTTCGTCAAATAATCTAAAACAGTAGAAAATAAAAACAAAAATATGTAAGAAGGATTGAATCCCTCTGAGTCACTCTGAGTCACCCTAAATCAATCTGAACCATAGTTTTTTTTTATTTTTATTAGAAAATCTTTACAATTGCATAAAACCGTTTTGAAATCTCTTAAATAGGCTGAAAATTTAAAGAAAAATATTATAAAAGATTTAAATAGATCTGAACCACGGTTTTCGTTTTATTTTGTTTTTTAAATGGTCACTGTCACTAGCAAAGCGCGTGACAAAAGCATTCTTTTATAGCCAATTGTTTTTGAGATGAAATGTTTTAGTTGGCTGAAAATGGTTAATTTTATGAGCCTTTCAGTGAACAATGTAAATTTAAATTCATATTAGTCATTCGTATTATATTTCTTAAATTTATAAAAAGGCCTGCTTTAATGGCACTATTAAACTTAAAAACTTCAAAACATTGAAAAAAATTTGATAAAACAAATTGATTATAACTATTATTTTTATTAAAAAATTAACAATGCATTATTAAAGAATACGTATTCACAGAACAATACGTATTTACAAAATTTTTTATAACAATATTTAAAAAATACTTTATCGTAATCATTGTCAAAAAATTATTTAAAAATATGATTCTAATTATCAAAGCTCCACTTTTTTAAACACATGTGGTCCTACTTACAATCAGAGTTACTCAAATTATATTCTTCAATAAATAATCATCTTTATTTTTAAATCAATATGTTTTTAGCAAGTTTTTAGAAAACCTGAATAAAATCTATATTTATTAATTATAAAATATTCTTAAAAATGTTTGGTTTTTTTAAATTTCAATATTCTTGTCAAATAAATCATTAGATAAAAAAATACTTTGTTGATTAAAATTTAAATTTAAAATCAAAATTAAAATCATTGAATTACCAGTTAAATAATATATATTCATTCTTTCTCTTTCTATCGTTCTATTTAAAAAATAACTAACACGATCTAGCTGGAACTGAAGACAAATTTTTCCCATTTTTATTATCAGTGTTTCTGAGAACCGAGCCTCCCTTTGTCACAAAGAGTAATTGAAAAAAATTTTTAATGTTAAAAAATATATTTTTTATGTTAAAAATAATGTTAGGAAATGAAAAATTTCAAAAATATATTTTTTTTAACATCAAACAGTTTTTTTAATTATTTAGTGTGACTAAAGGAGGCTCAGTCCTCAGAAACACAGATTTTAAAAATTGAAAAATTCGTTATTTATAATAAACTCGTCCAATTAGGCTTTCTTATGGTATTCAGGTTTTTGGATTTTCTAAAAATATTCAAAAAAATATTCGATACGTATTTTTTTATTAGGGGGTAGTGACGCCATATTGCTGAAAATGCTCCATATAACTCTGTATATAAATTTCTGACGTCACTTAGATAATTTAAAAATTAAAATACGTATCAAATATTTTAAAGTCAGCTACAAAACCTACCAAATGAAATTTAAAAATTTTTTTCATGATAAAGCCCAATCGATAACAGAATATTTTTCTGTATTTTTCGCAAACATCATGTTTTTAAAAAATATTACGCTTAAAAAATAACAGAACCTATTTCATTTTTTGTAATATGTATTTTAAATTTTTGCCATTTTTATTTAGTATGAATTCTTTTTGTATATTTTTTAGACTGCCGTGGCGTTTGTATGGGTTTTCTCCAAAGTGAATTATAGCATGATTTTTGCCTGTGCGAATTCTTTAATGAGTTATCAGGTTGCTTGATTGAGTGAATGCCTAACTAAATTCCTTACATTTAAAAGGTTTTTCGCCTCTATGAATTCTTTCACGATACTTAAGCTTTTTAAAAACAATAAAAGCTTTTCTACATTCATTGCATTTGTATGGTTTTTCTCCGGTATGAATTCTTTTGTGAGTTATCAGTTGACATGATTGCGAACATTACTTTTTAAAAGGTTTTTCCTAGCGTGAAGTCTTTGATGATATATTAAGTAAGGTGATTGGGAAAAAGATTTTGAACATTCTTTACAATTGTAAGGTTTTTCTCCTGTATACATTCGTATTTTCTATTTTCAACTGTTCGATCACTAAAAGTTTTACCAAAATCTTCACATTTGTAGGGTTCTTCTCCAGTATGATTTCTTTCATGAAGTTTTAGATGTTCAGCTTAAGCAAAAGCTTTTCCAAATTCCTTGCATTAGTAAGGCCTGTGTAAATTCTTTGGTGCAATATTAAGTGAACTAATTTTGAAACTGAGATTATTTAACCATATATTTATTTTGTAATAATTTTTGAGATTGAATATTTTTCGGTATCTGGTACCAGAAAATAAAAATTTTTTTTCTAAATTCTAGACCATAAATGCTGGATTTTGCAGATCTGGGCACTTTGTATCAAAATTTCGCTTGGCTCATACTAAAGATTATTATTAGCTTATATATATAATATATAAGTTTAATCAGAGTTTATGTAGTGAATCAAAAAGGCATTTAACTTATGAATAATTTAGAAAATTATAAAATCAAACAAATGATATTGCCAGGAATAAAATTATTATTAGAAGAATTATATTTATTGTTAGAAAAATATTATACTTGGTAAAAATTGCATTAGGTTTGATGTTAAATTATAGTGTTTCTTTATTATATCTCCTAACCTCTAAATTTTAATGAAAAATCTATTTAATTAGCATTTTTATCTCCTATAATAAATTTTTGTAATAAAAGAATAATTTTTTAATCTTATTAATTACTTACATACTATTTTTCCTTTATTTGTTTTTTCTAGAGTTGGTGATTTTCATCCTTCTTAAAATATTTTGGTTCCAAAAATTGTGGATTACAATTTTCAAAGTTGTTGGCCAATAGTCTGTTTTTTATTATTACAATCTAGCTATGATTGAAGCAGGTAAAAAAATATACTTCTTAAGGTGCTCTAAATGGTTTCGTAAATAAATTATAAACATATAATTGTTTTTAAATTTCAGATTTATGTTTTGATACATTAAATATTGAAGATGAAAGCCCAAACGTAGAGGAAATATCAATCGATCACTTAAATGATGATTGCCTCATTAATATTTTTGAGTATTTAACAGTCAAAGAAAAAATAAAACTAGAATTGATATCCAAAAGATGGAACGCAGTTGCAAAACGCTCATGGTCGTGTGAAAAAAAATTCATACTAAGATATTTGGAAGAAAAAAATGAAAATACAAGTTATCTGTTAAATATTTTGGATAGAACTAGCAATTATTTAAATGAAGTAAGTCTATCATCACATCCATCGAATCCTATAGATTATTCTAGAATATTTAAAAAATTGTCCGCAAATAGCTATAACATCAAGCATCTAGAAATATCTGATTATTGGAAAAGATTTTCTGAAGAAGATTTAGAATTATTATTTTCTAAAATAAATATATGCAGTGCAGATTTTTCTGACTTACATATTGACGGCCGTTGCTTACAAAAATTAAATCCTGATGCTATAAATAAAATAAAAGTATATGGTTTGTACGTCAATAACAAAGATTATTTACGCAATTTTTTTTCAAAATTTAAAAATTTAAAGGAAGTTTTTATTAGATGTGATGATATTGATGCAGCTAATGCTATAATAGATGGCCTAGATAGAAGTAAATGTGAAAATATACGCGATTTTTCAATTGGTCATAGTTCTCATAATGAGGATTATGGAAATGTTTATTTTGTTAATCTTCCAGCTTTACTATTTAAACAAAAAAATATAAATAATTTGTCTTTACATAGATGTATTAATAAAGAAATACTTGATACTCTTCCTGCAGAACATCTTGAAAGCCTAAAATTATGTTTTGATTATCCGAATAGGGGTGCGGAGGACAGAGTTTTATTTCGTTTAGATCGTTTTAGGAATTTAAAAAGTTTAAAGTGCATTTATGACACTATAAGCAAATTTGATTTTCAAAAAATTTGTTCAGCTATTTATGTCAGAGAAATTAAAATTAAGTTATATTCCCATCATTCTTTTCATGAAAAATTAACTAATTGTTTTTCAAATTTAAGACATTTAGAAACTTTGTTAATCACCAATGAAGATGATGAAGATGAGTATAATTCAAGAGCTGATAATTTTATAGAAGATATATTACTTTGTAAAAGCTTAAAACAATTAGACTTACATGAGTTTTATTTCACTAATAGAGCTGTACTAAATAATATAAATATTAATTTTAATTTAATAAGTTCAAGTTTCCGGTCTTCGTTTCTCAAAGATTCACATGTTGTAAGCTTTATGAATATAGTACCGAATCTTGAAGAACTTTTTATTTTCAGTCCTAAATTGACAAAAAATTTAATGAAAAAAATCAGTGATATTAAAGTTAATCGTGGTGATAAACACATTTTAAAAGTAAAAACTAATTTAGATATTATAGAAAATAAAAATAATTGTGTAAACAATAATTGGCCTTTGGTATCAATAGACCAATAATTTGAACACTTAAAATATATCTTTGAATCTCATAATTAAATTTTGAAAAAGACTATTATTTTTATATTTATTTTTTTAAAGTTATTATATTTTCTATATATAATAGGTGAAAAAATATGAATACCATTTCCAAAATAAGAATTTTTTTTTTTTTAAATATTAAATTGTTATATACTTCATTCTTTGATACCAGTCGGTATCAAAATGGAATAGGGGTGGGGGCGAGTCCCACAGCCTCTAGACCTTTGCTGCCGACTGGCTGCAAAGTATACACGTCTTTTTTTTTTCCTTCTCGCACAACAAGCGTTTTTTCATAAGGAATTATTGCTGTCTTTTTTTTCTACTCTTTATACAAGTATAAAAATTATCTCCAATCGAAATGTATCGAATTAATTCGATATATTTCGATCTAAAAACGTATTTAAATCATCTAAATCATTAACAGCATCAACAGGAAATAATAACTTCTAAGGAGGTATTTTATTTATTCTCTATTTCTTTTTCCATTAATACTTATGTGACACAAAAAGTACGAGGAGAATAGTTTTATACCAAAAATTGTATTAGGAAAGTATAAGTCATAATGGATAAATTTAATACTTAAAACCGGAATTAATTATTTCTCTCTCTCTCTCTCTCTTTGCCTCTCAGAGCACACATGGCCCGTGTATTATTATTAGTATTAGTATAATAATGATTATTATACATATCACACTTTTTTTAAAACTTTTAAATGGTGTTTTTTATTTTTTTATGAGATAAAAATTTTCAAAAAGTTAAGCATTAAATTCGAGCAATCGAGTAATTACGATATTTCTAAAATTAGTACTTGCATTAAAAATAATAATGAGGTACAAAATTAAGTATTACATCCGCAAAAAACTGTTGTCTAAAAAAATTATACTATAGTATTTAAGGTCATTCTATCCGCCACTGGGTGTTTTTTGCGCAGCATATTTGTAACTGAAATATTTTAGCTATATATTTTATTTATAATAATTTTTTAATGAAAAAAAAATTGAAAATGTTTGTTTGTTTAAACAAATACCACCTGTTCAATTTTTGTAATTTTTGGGTTTTACAAGCCTGAGATTCCAATTCCCGGGGCAACTTTGATCAAAATTCTGCTTGGCTATAAATTTTAGAGCATTTTTAATTTTTTTTTTTTATAAACAATTAGCTGTAACTCATTAATCAAGAAATTTAACAAAATATTTCCACGATACCTACCTCTAGAATTAAATGGTTTACAACCAGAATTTTGATCCAAGTTGCTCACATCTGGAATCTCAGGCTTTTATGAGTCAAAAATTACAAAAGCTTAACAGGTCGTATTTGTTTAAACAAATAAATATTATCAATTTTTTGTTTATATTCTTGTACCAGATACTGTAAAGTATTGATTCTTTCATTAAAAAATTATTATAAATAATATTATATACCTAAAATATTTTAGTTACAAATATGCTGCGCGAAAAAACCCTGTGGTGGATACCCTTCATACTTGTAATAAAAATAAATACGTGGAGAATAGTTTTACCAAAAATTCTATTAGGAAAGTATGTGTCATTGGATGTTTTTTTTAAAGAGAATTAAAAACCAGAATAAATTATTTCTCTCTTTGCCAAATTTATTTTTTTCAGTTACAATTAGGCATTTTGATTTTAGAATCCAAAATACTTTTAAAAAAATAAATAAATTTGTCTAATATCTAGTTATAATATAGATAATAAACAATTGTTTAAAAAATTAACTTAATGTGTTTTATAAATTTGGGGTATAATTACTGTTTTATGGATAAAATATATTATAAAACCCTGAAAATCTTTTATATACCAATATCTGTTTAGTTATAAATGTAGTTTTCATTCTATGGCCACTTGATATTATTATTGGATAGCAATTTACCTTATGATATTTTTGATATCTCTCCCCCTCCCCCCTCCATTTACTTTAGAAAAGTATACTGTATGGAATAGGTACATTAATGCTTTCTGATGTATTTTTTAAATTTCTTGCCTTGTGAATCATATACTTCAAATTCAACCTACGATTGAAATGATATCCAATAATTTTCAGTATGAAATAGCTAGGTTTTTTTCATTAATAATTATTTTAAAAATTATTTTTTCCTTATATTAATTAATTATATTTTCCTTAGCTGTTGGCTATTCCTGACGGGCCCTTTGAGAAATAATCTCAAAATAAACAAATGAATCAAAGACTTATAGCCAAATAGGGTATATTGACTTATAGCCAATAGTGGGTAATTGGGGGAAATGGGTAAGTTACCCAATAGTGAATAGCTTAAGACCCATTTACTCTGACAGATATAAATATTTTAAAACACTTACTTCAAAAAGTTCATAATACCCATAATATAAATTTTTTTCGCAAAAGAAAACACTTTTAATTCCATGCTTTTATTTTAACAGAAATGCGAAAAAAATACAAATATTTGCTAAATGTTCAATAAAATAACTTTTAGTAATGACAAAATTATTGACAAAATCACTTCTTCATAATTTATGCTAAAAATTAATTAATTAAATGATATTTTTTACATTGAAACTTTTAATAACATAAACAAAACAAAAAAGGTTTTTCAACTAACATTTTTCAATGATTTCTTAAAGGGCCCGTCAGGAATAGCCAACAGCTAAGGAAAATATAATTAATTAATATAAGGAAAAAATAATTTTTAAAATAATTATTAATGAAAAAAACCTAGCTATTTCATACTGAAAATTATTGGATATCATTTCAATCGTAGGTTGAATTTGAAGTATATGATTCACAAGGCAAGAAATTTAAAAAATACATCAGAAAGCATTAATGTACCTATTCCATACAGTATACTTTTCTAAAGTAAATGGAGGGGGGAGGGTAAAATATACTTAAAAGACTGAAAAGATAGTCAGTTGTTTTATTTAAACAAAACTGTAATCATTGCAATAAAGAAAAATATATTCAAAATTTTTTAAATGTTTTAATTTTTTTAATTTGTTAATACATAAAAACGCTAAAAATTCAATAAGAATCATATTTTTATTATAAGGAGAAGGGGCTACCAAAAGCAAAGAGCTTAAGGTGTTTCATCTGTGAAACCGGATTTTTTTTTTATTCTTTAAGATTTCTAAATTATCGATGCTACATAAATATGTAAAATCGTATATGTATTAGTATAATTACATACTTTTTATTTAATTATTTAATAATTATGCAGTAAAACAAGTAAAATAAGTTGGTAATATAAACTTTCAGCTTACTTTTCACAAGCTCCAAAGATGATTTTCCATAAGAGCAATGTTAAACTACCTACACTTATTTCTTGATTAAATGATAATTATGCAGAAAAAGTTGTAAACAAAAGTTGATTTAATTTCTTAAAGACTTTATCTTTATATTTTATAAGTTTCATTCATTTCTGTAATCGTAACTTTTCACAGAACACCTTAGCATGCTCAAATATTGCCTATTCAAACCATATTTTAGTAGATTTTAATAAATAAATTAGGCCTGTATTTTATTATTATTTCAATCAACAATCTACAAATTTATTAATGAATAATAATTAGGGTGCACGAGCCGTCAGGTGAGTACATCCCATCAACGAATTATATGATTCCTTCATCCCGTTGTAAGCACATAGTTTTTTATTTTTAGATGTAAATTGGTGCACTTGGTGCGAAAATGAAAAATAATAAAATTATAATTACATAAATATTCAATAATTTACATATCACAAAAAAATATTCAGAGCATATGATTATCAAAATTCGATTTTAATGCATATGCAATGACAGCGCAGTGGTTATTAGCGTGTTGGATTTGTAATATATAACTTTAAAGGTCTCCGGATCGATCCTGACTCAGATCACGACACAGGAGTCTGTTTTTTTTTTTTTAAAGCAATAAAATACACTGAAAAAAAAATCCGCTTGCGGCAAGTGGAATTTTTTTTCTCGTCAAACGATTGCAAATGACTTGAAACGTAAAGAAAATTAAAAAAAAAATTTTTTTCCGCTTACTTGGGATATGCGTATATCGGTATGACGAGGTTTGAGAAAATTTTGGAAAAAGAAAAGAAAAAATGTTTTTTTTTAAATTTTCTTTACGTTTCAAGTCATTTACAATTATTTGCAAAGAAAAAATAATTCCGCTGGCCACAAGCGGAATTCCGCTAGCCGCAAGCGGAATTCCGCTTGCCGTAAGCGGATTGTCCGCTTGCCGCAAGCGGAATAATTCCGCTTGCGGCAAGCGGATTTTTTTTTCAGTGTATTTAATTTAAAATTAAAAAAAAAATAAGCTATACACAGGTGAAATTTTTAACTCAGTTTTCTACGTAGTTTTCAACGTAGTTTTCAACGTATGCAATTCGTTTTAGGGTTATTTTTAAAAAATTTCTAAGTTCTGTTCATAAAAAATATAATTGGGCATGAAATTGAGTAATTATCGCATAAACTTTGCTCTAAATATAAAAATTACCTTTTTCAAAAGACTTTAAAATTTTTGGGTGTAATTTTTTTCCCTTTTATTATTTTTTTCTTTTTTTTTTTAATGTTGTAAAAGTTTTTTTTTTAATATTTGTATACTTTAAAAATGTGTTCTTAATTTTAAAGTTTTTAAAAGTGTAAAATAATTATTTTTATGATTATAAAAAATTTTAGGTATCAAGGAATCGGGTCAAATAAGGTGTACAATTAAATTAATTAAAAAACAACAATTTTTTATTAAAAATAAAAATTTAATACAACTTTATATCTTGATCGAGTGGCCTTTAAGACAGTGACATCTCAGCTTTGATCATGTAGATGATATGTTGAGTTTTGTCCAAATTCCTTCAAACCTATATATTTGTACAACCTACAATATAGGAAAGACATTAATTACAAAGACTTAAAATACTTTAGGTTTGTGAACTTAGAATCATTTCACTATAGGGACTTGTTATAATTTCGGTTCAAGGACTTATAATAATTAGGGAGCATAAGTTAAAACTATTATGAGTCAACACGCTCCATGTCAGTTTGTTGTGCGAAAACACAAAACTGCAGCTAGAAGTTTTCTTTTAATGTAAGGACTACAGTGTAGGTAATTGGATTTTTCACACGGGACACGTTTTCAAAAAAAGCTAAATTTTCAAAAACTACCCCTAAAAAGAGGTATTTTTATGCATTCATATTTTTATTGGGCCCAGATTTGGTCCTCATAGGTTTTTTGGGTCGCTGATCAAGATTTTCGGTGATTTTTTTAGGTAAAACTATTTCACACTTAAATTAGCTCAATGTACAAAAACATCCCTTTTAAGGGTAATTTTCGCAAATTTAGGGGTGAAATATTCATTTTTATTAAAAAAAGAAATAAGAAATTTTTGATCAGCGATCCAAAAATTCATATGGACCAATTTAGGACGGTTAAAGTGCGGGTAACTATATATATATATAACTATAAAGTAGGGTAAAATTACCCTATAGTTACAAGTTTTTACCATGGAAGATCTTTATATACAGGGGGGGGGGGTTCTCAAACATTTAACTAGGGGGGGGAGGGGGAACAGACTTAAAATAATTTCAGTTTTGGGACTTAAAATAATTTCGATAAAGGGTTAAATTAGAGTATAAATTTAAACATGTTCGATGTTCGTTGTTAGTGAGTTCTGAAACCGTTTTTTTTTTACTGTAAAAATATTTTTTAAAAATCTTAATGTTTAATATTTGAGTAACCCTAATCAAAATCAGAATGTCACTGTATGTTCTCCACATTACCAGGTTGATGTTCTTCAATTTTGATTGAATTTTAAAGCAAAGCTTCTGTATTCTCATATAATCATTATTTTATTTTTATGATTAAATCATAAAATTTTATGAAAACTACGTAGAAAACTGAGTAGAAAACTACGTAGAAAACTACGTAGAAAACTGAGTTAAAAATTTCACCTGTGTAGTTTTATAAGTGTGTATTCTGTTATAACTACTGGTTGAAAGATGTTTTTTTCGATTTTAACGTGTTGAACACGGGAAAAAATGTAGGAAATTTTGCTTTCAATGCTTTCTATCTAGATTATACTAGGTATTATTATCTTAACTTACTCTAATAGTCGAGAGACTAGGTAAAATACGATTCAAGTATTAAATTTTGGACAGTAAAAGATTCTATGTATGCTAAAAACTTCTAGTATAATTAAATAATGTTTTACTGTAATTTCACTGTCAAATATTCGAAAACGAAGAGATTATCAATTAAAAAAAATTTTCGTTAATAAGTCTAAGATCAATTTTTTTAAATACTGAACAGAAATAACTTTAAAAAATAAGAAATATTTAAGCTTTAACTATGTGAGATATGGCAAAAAATCAAGTACTTCTAGTTTGGCATAAGAGTCTATCAAAATGAATGAGCATCTAGATTATAATAGTTAATATTTTCTAACTTTACTCTACTATTGTAAGAACTAGGTAAAATACGATTCAAATATTAAATTTTGGACAGTAAAAGATTCTATGTATGCTAAAAACTTCTAGTATAATTAAATAAAGTTTTACTGTAATCTCACTGTCAAATATTCGAAAACCAGGAGATTAACAATTAAAAAAATTTTAATTAATAAGTCTAAGATCAATTTTTTTAAATAATGAAAAGAAATAACTTTAAAAAATAAGAAATATTGTAGCTTTAACTTTGGGGGATATGGCAGGAATATCAAATACTTTAATTTGCCATACGAGTCCATTTAAATGAATGTTAATCTAGATTATACTAGGTATTATTCCCTTAATTTACTCTACTATTTGAGAGACTTGGAAAAATACGATTCAACTATTAAATTTTGGACACTAAAAGATTCTACGTATGCTAATAGCTTCTAAGTATAATTAAATAAAGTTTTCCTGTAATCTCGGTGTCAAATATCCGAAAACCAGGAGATTTTCTTTAAAAAAAACTTTAATTAACAAGTCATATGATCAATTTATTTAAAAACTGAAAAGAATTAACTTTAAAAAATAAGAAATATTTAAGCCTTAACTATGTGGGATATGGCAAAAAATCAAGTACTTCTAGTTTGGCATAAGAGTCTATCAAAATGAATGAGAATCTAGATTATAATAGGTAATATTGTCTAACTTTACTCTACTATTGTAAGAACTAGGTAAAATACGATTCAAATATTAAATTTTGGACAGTAAAAGATTCTATGTATGCTAAAAACTTCTAGTATAATTAAATAAAGTTTTACTGTAATCTCACTGTCAAATATTCGAAAACCAGGAGATTATCAATTAAAAAAATTTTAATTAATAAGTCTAAGATCAATTTTTTTAAATACTGAAAAGAAATAACTTTAAAAAATAAGAAATATTGTAGCTTTTACTTTGGGGGATATAGCAGGAATATCAAATACTTTAATTTGCCATACGAGTCCATTTAAATGAATGTTAATCTAGATTATACTAGGTATTATTCCCTTAATTTACTCTACTATTTGAGAGACTTGGAAAAATACGATTCAACTATTAAATTTTGGACACTAAAAGATTCTACGTATGCTAAAAGCTTCTAAGTATAATTAAATAAAGTTTTCCTGTAATCTCGGTGTCAAATATCCGAAAACCAGGAGATTTTCTATAAAAAAAACTTTAATTAACAAGTCATATGATCAATTTATTTAAAAACTGAAAAGAATTAACTTTAAAAAATAAGAAATATTTAAGCTTTAACTATGTGGGATATGGCAAAAAATCAAGTACTTCTAGTTTGGCATAAGAGTCTATCAAAATGAATGAGAATCTAGATTATAATAGGTAATATTGTCTAACTTTACTCTACTATTGTAAGAACTAGGTAAAATACGATTCAAATATTAAATTTTGGACAGTAAAAGATTCTATGTATGCTAAAAACTTCTAGTATAATTAAATAAAGTTTTACTGTAATCTCACTGTCAAATATTCGAAAACCAGGAGATTATCAATTAAAAAAATTTTAATTAATAAGTCTAAGATCAATTTTTTTAAATACTGAAAAGAAATAACTTTAAAAAATAAGAAATATTGTAGCTTTAACTTTGGGGGATATGGCAGGAATATCAAATACTTTAATTTGCCATACGAGTCCATTTAAATGAATGTTAATCTAGATTATACTAGGTATTATTCCCTTAATTTACTCTACTATTTGAGAGACTTGGAAAAATACGATTCAACTATTAAATTTTGGACACTAAAAGATTCTACGTATGCTAATAGCTTCTAAGTATAATTAAATAAAGTTTTCCTGTAATCTCGGTGTCAAATATCCGAAAACCAGGAGATTTTCTATAAAGAAAACTTTAATTAACAAGTCATATGATCAATTTATTTAAAACCAGAAAAGAATTAACTTTAAAAAATAAGAAATATTTAAGCTTTAACTATGTGGGATATGGCAAAAAATCAAGTACTTCTAGTTTGGCATAAGAGTCTATCAAAATGAATGAGAATCTAGATTATAATAGGTAACATTGTCTAACTTTACTCTACTATTGTAAGAACTAGGTAAAATACGATTCAAATATTAAATTTTGGACAGTAAAAGATTCTATGTATGCTAAAAACTGCTAGTATAATTAAATAAAGTTTTACTGTAATCTCACTGTCAAATATTCGAAAACCAGGAGATTATCAATTAATAAAATTTTAATTAATAAGTCTAAGATCAATTTTTTTAAATACTGAAACGAAATAACTTTAAAAAATAAGAAATATTGTAGCTTTAACTTTGGGGGATATGGCAGGAATATCAAATACTTTAATTTGCCATACGAGTCCATTTAAATGAATGTTAATCTAGATTATACTAGGTATTATTCCCTTAATTTACTCTACTATTTGAGAGACTTGGAAAAATACGATTCAACTATTAAATTTTGGACACTAAAAGATTCTACGTATGCTAATAGCTTCTAAGTATAATTAAATAAAGTTTTCCTGTAATCTCGGTGTCAAATATCCGAAAACCAGGAGATTTTCTATAAAAAAAACTTTAATTAACAAGTCATATGATCAATTTATTTAAAAACTGAAAAGAATTAACTTTAAAAAATAAGAAATATTTAAGCTTTAACTATGTGGGATATGGCAAAAAATCAAGTACTTCTAGTTTGGCATAAGAGTCTATCAAAATGAATGAGCATCTAGATTATAATAGGTAATATTGTCTAACTTTACTCTACTATTGTAAGAACTAGGTAAAATACGATTCAAATATTAAATTTTGGACAGTAAAAGATTCTATGTATGCTAAAAACTTCTAGTATAATTAAATAAAGTTTTACTGTAATCTCGGTGTCAAATATCCGAAAACCAGGAGATTATCAATTAAAAAAATTTTAATTAATAAGTCTAAGATCAATTTTTTTAAATACTGAACAGAAATAACTTTAAAAAATAAGAAATATTGTAGCTTTAACTTTGGGGGATATGGCAGGAATATCAAATACTTTAATTTGCCATACGAGTCCATTTAAATGAATGATAATCTAGATTATACTAGGTATTATTATCTTAACTTACTCTAATAGTCGAGAGACTAGGTAAAATACGATTCAAGTATTAAATTTTGGACAGTAAAAGATTCTACGTATGCTAAAAGCTTCTAAGTATAATTAAATAAAGTTATCCTGTAATCTCACTGTCAAATATGCGAAAACCAGGAGATTTTCTATAAAAAAAAACTTTAATTAACAAGTCATATGATCAATTTATTTAAAACCATAAAACATATAACTTTAAAAAATAAGAAATATTATAGCTTTAACTATGGGGGATATGGCAGGAATATCGAATACTTCTAATTTGCCATATGAGTCCATTTAAATGAATGATAATCTATATTATACAAGGTATTATTATCTTAATTTACTCTACTTGTGGAGAGACTAGTTAAAAAACGATTCAAGTATTAAATTTTGGACAGTAAAAGATTCTATGTATGCTAAAAACTTCTAGTATAATTAAATAAAGTTTTACTGTAATCTCACTGTCAAATATTCGAAAACCAGGAGATTATCAATTAAAAAAATTTTAATTAATAAGTCTAAGATCAATTTTTTTAAATACTGAACAGAAATAACTTTAAAAATTAAGAAATATTGTAGCTTTAACTTTGGGGGATATGGCAGGAATATCAAATACTTTAATTTGCCATACGAGTCCATTTAAATGAATGATAATCTAGATTATACTAGGTATTATTATCTTAACTTACTCTAATAGTCGAGAGACTAGGTAAAATACGATTCAAGTATTAAATTTTGGACAGTAAAAGATTCTATGTATGCTAAAAACTTCTAGTATAATTAAATAATGTTTTACTGTAATTTCACTGTCAAATATTCGAAAACGAAGAGATTATCAATTTAAAAAAATTTTCGTTAATAAGTCTAAGATCAATTTTTTTAAATACTGAACAGAAATAACTTTAAAAAATAAGAAATATTGTAGCTATAACTTTGGGGGATATGGCAGGAATATCAAATACTTTAATTTGCCATACGAGTCCATTTAAATGAATGATAATCTAGATTATACTAGGTATTATTATCTTAACTTACTCTAATAGTCGAGAGACTAGGTAAAATACGATTCCAGTATTAAATTTTGGACAGTAAAAGATTCTACGTATGCTAAAAGCTTCTAAGTATAATTAAATAAAGTTATCCTGTAATCTCACTGTCAAATATGCGAAAACCAGGAGATTTTCTATAAAAAAAAACTTTAATTAACAAGTCATATGATCAATTTATTTAAAACCATAAAACATATAACTTTAAAAAATAAGAAATATTATAGCTTTAACTATGGGGGATATGGCAGGAATATCGAATACTTCTAATTTGCCATATGAGTCCATTTAAATGAATGATAATCTAGATTATACAAGGTATTATTATCTTAATTTACTCTACTTGTGGAGAGACTAGTTAAAAAACGATTCAAGTATTAAATTTTGGACAGTAAAAGATTCTATGTATGCTAAAAACTTCTAGTATAATTAAATAAAGTTTTACTGTAATCTCACTGTCAAATATTCGAAAACCAGGAGATTATCAATTAAAAAAATTTTAATTAATAAGTCTAAGATCAATTTTTTTAAATACTGAAAAGAAATAACTTTAAAAAATAAGAAATATTGTAGCTTTAACTTTGGGGGATATGGCAGGAATATCAAATACTTTAATTTGCCATACGAGTCCATTTAAATGAATGTTAATCTAGATTATACTAGGTATTATTCCCTTAATTTACTCTACTATTTGAGAGACTTGGAAAAATACGATTAAACTATTAAATTTTGGACACTAAAAGATTCTACGTATGCTAAAAGCTTCTAAGTATAATTAAATAAAGTTTTCCTGTAATCTCGGTGTCAAATATCCGAAAACCAGGAGATTTTCTATAAAAAAAACTTTAATTAACAAGTCATATGATCAATTTATTTAAAAACTGAAAAGAATTAACTTTAAAAAATAAGAAATATTTAAGCTTTAACTATGTGGGATATGGCAAAAAATCAAGTACTTCTAGTTTGGCATAAGAGTCTATCAAAATGAATGAGAATCTAGATTATAATAGGTAATATTGTCTAACTTTACTCTACTATTGTCAGAACTAGGTAAAATACGATTCAAATATTAAATTTTGGACAGTAAAAGATTCTATGTATGCTAAAAACTTCTAGTATAATTAAATAAAGTTTTACTGTAATCTCACTGTCAAATATTCGAAAACCAGGAGATTATCAATTAAAAAAATTTTAATTAATAAGTCTAAGATCAATTTTTTTAAATACTGAAAAGAAATAACTTTAAAAAATAAGAAATATTGTAGCTTTAACTTTGGGGGATATGGCAGGAATATCAAATACTTTAATTTGCCATACGAGTCCATTTAAATGAATGTTAATCTAGATTATACTAGGTATTATTCCCTTAATTTACTCTACTATTTGAAAGACTTGGAAAAATACGATTCAACTATTAAATTTTGGACACTAAAAGATTCTACGTATGCTAATAGCTTCTAAGTATAATTAAATAAAGTTTTCCTGTAATCTCGGTGTCAAATATCCGAAAACCAGGAGATTTTCTATAAAAAAAACTTTAATTAACAAGTCATATGATCAATTTATTTAAAAACTGAAAAGAATTAACTTTAAAAAATAAGAAATATTTAAGCTTTAACTATGTGGGATATGGCAAAAAATCAAGTACTTCTAGTTTGGCATAAGAGTCTATCAAAATGAATGAGAATCTAGATTATAATAGGTAATATTGTCTAACTTTACTCTACTATTGTAAGAACTAGGTAAAATACGATTCAAATATTAAATTTTGGACAGTAAAAGATTCTATGTATGCTAAAAACTTCTAGTATAATTAAATAAAGTTTTACTGTAATCTCACTGTCAAATATTCGAAAACCAGGAGATTATCAATTAAAAAAATTTTAATTAATAAGTCTAAGATCAATTTTTTTAAATACTGAAAAGAAATAACTTTAAAAAATAAGAAATATTGTAGCTTTAACTTTGGGGGATATGGCAGGAATATCAAATACTTTAATTTGCCATACGAGTCCATTTAAATGAAACTTAATCTAGATTATACTAGGTATTATTCCCTTAATTTACTCTACTATTTGAGAGACTTGGAAAAATACGATTCAACTATTAAATTTTGGACACTAAAAGATTCTACGTATGCTAAAAGCTTCTAAGTATAATTAAATAAAGTTTTCCTGTAATCTCGGTGTCAAATATCCGAAAAACAGGAGATTTTCTATAAAAAAAACTTTAATTAACAAGTCATATGATCAATTTATTTAAAATCTGAAAAGATTTAACTTTAAAAAATAAGAAATATTTAAGCTTTAACTATGTGGGATATGGCAAAAAATCAAATACTTCTAGTTTGGCATAAGAGTCTATCAAAATGAATGAGCATCTAGAGTATAATAGGTAATATTGTCTAACTTTACTCTACTATTGTAAGAACTAGGTAAAATACGATTCAAATATTAAATTTTGGACAGTAAAAGATTCTATGTATGCTAAAAACTTCTAGTATAATTAAATAAAGTTTTACTGTAATCTCACTGTCAAATATTCGAAAACCAGGAGATTATCAATTAAAAAAATTTTAATTAATAAGTCTAAGATCAATTTTTTTAAATACTGAAAAGAAATAACTTTAAAAAATAAGAAATATTGTAGCTTTAACTTTGGGGGATATGGCAGGAATATCAAATACTTTAATTTGCCATACGAGTCCATTTAAATGAATGTTAATCTAGATTATACTAGGTATTATTCCCTTAATTTACTCTACTATTTGAGAGACTTGGAAAAATACGATTCAACTATTAAATTTTGGACACTAAAAGATTCTACGTATGCTAAAAGCTTCTAAGTTTAATTAAATAAAGTTTTCCTGTAATCTCGGTGTCAAATATCCGAAAAACAGGAGATTTTCTATAAAAAAAACTTTAATTAACAAGTCATATGATCAATTTATTTAAAATCTGAAAAGATTTAACTTTAAAAAATAAGAAATATTTAAGCTTTAACTATGTGGGATATGGCAAAAAATCAAATACTTCTAGTTTGGCATAAGAGTCTATCAAAATGAATGAGCATCTAGAGTATAATAGGTAATATTGTCTAACATTACTCTACTATTGTAAGAACTAGGTAAAATACGATTCAAATATTAAATTTTGGACAGTAAAAGATTCTATGTATGCTAAAAACTTCTAGTATAATTAAATAAAGTTTTACTGTAATCTCACTGTCAAATATTCGAAAACCAGGAGATTATCAATTAAAAAAATTTTTTTGCCCTCCCGGGCGTAAAACTCGTGCGTAAAGAATTTTCTGCACTCGTTCTACGCCTAGGTGGGCAAAAAATAGTGTAAGCACCATGGGCGAAATACTTTAGACACTTGCGTGAACACATTTCACTCGTGCCCGGCTTCGCCGAGTACTCGTGCTAGTGTTCACGCTAGTGCCAAAACTTTTACGCCCTTGATACTTAATATACTATAATTAATAAGTCTAAGATCAATTTTTTTAAATACTGAAAAGAAATAACTTTAAAAAATAAGAAATATTGTAGCTTTAACTTTGGGGGATATGGCAGGAATATCAAATACTTTAATTTGCCATACGAGTCCATTTAAATGAATGTTAATCTAGATTATACTAGGTATTATTCCCTTAATTTACTCTACTATTTGAGAGACTTGGAAAAATACGATTCAACTATTAAATTTTGGACACTAAAAGATTCTACGTATGCTAATAGCTTCTAAGTATAATTAAATAAAGTTTTCCTGTAATCTCGGTGTCAAATATCCGAAAACCAGGAGATTTTCTATAAAAAAAACTTTAATTAACAAGTCATATGATCAATTTATTTAAAAACTGAAAAGAATTAACTTTAAAAAATAAGAAATATTTAAGCTTTAACTATGTGGGATATGGCAAAAAATCAAGTACTTCTAGTTTGGCATAAGAGTCTATCAAAATGAATGAGAATCTAGATTATAATAGGTAATATTGTCTAACTTTACTCTACTATTGTAAGAACTAGGTAAAATACGATTCAAATATTAAATTTTGGACAGTAAAAGATTCTATGTATGCTAAAAACTTCTAGTATAATTAAATAAAGTTTTACTGTAATCTCACTGTCAAATATTCGAAAACCAGGAGATTATCAATTAAAAAAATTTTAATTAATAAGTCTAAGATCAATTTTTTTAAATACTGAAAAGAAATAACTTTAAAAAATAAGAAATATTGTAGCTTTAACTTTGGGGGATATGGCAGGAATATCAAATACTTTAATTTGCCATACGAGTCCATTTAAATGAATGTTAATCTAGATTATACTAGGTATTATTCCCTTAATTTACTCTACTATTTGAGAGACTTGGAAAAATACGATTCAACTATTAAATTTTGGACACTAAAAGATTCTACGTATGCTAAAAGCTTCTAAGTATAATTAAATAAAGTTTTCCTGTAATCTCGGTGTCAAATATCCGAAAAACAGGAGATTTTCTATAAAAAAAACTTTAATTAACAAGTCATATGATCAATTTATTTAAAATCTGAAAAGATTTAACTTTAAAAAATAAGAAATATTTAAGCTTTAACTATGTGGGATATGGCAAAAAATCAAATACTTCTAGTTTGGCATAAGAGTCTATCAAAATGAATGAGCATCTAGAGTATAATAGGTAATATTGTCTAACTTTACTCTACTATTGTAAGAACTAGGTAAAATACGATTCAAATATTAAATTTTGGACAGTAAAAGATTCTATGTATGCTAAAAACTTCTAGTATAATTAAATAAAGTTTTACTGTAATCTCACTGTCAAATATTCGAAAACCAGGAGATTATCAATTAAAAAAATTTTAATTAATAAGTCTAAGATCAATTTTTTTAAATACTGAAAAGAAAGAACTTTAAAAAATAAGAAATATTGTAGCTTTAACTTTGGGGGATATGGCAGGAATATCAAATACTTTAATTTGCCATACGAGTCCATTTAAATGAATGTTAATCTAGATTATACTAGGTATTATTCCCTTAATTTACTCTACTATTTGAGAGACTTGGAAAAATACGATTCAACTATTAAATTTTGGACACTAAAAGATTCTACGTATGCTAATAGCTTCTAAGTTTAATTAAATAAAGTTTTCCTGTAATCTCGGTGTCAAATATCCGAAAAACAGGAGATTTTCTATAAAAAAAACTTTAATTAACAAGTCATATGATCAATTTATTTAAAATCTGAAAAGATTTAACTTTAAAAAATAAGAAATATTTAAGCTTTAACTATGTGGGATATGGCAAAAAATCAAATACTTCTAGTTTGGCATAAGAGTCTATCAAAATGAATGAGCATCTAGAGTATAATAGGTAATATTGTCTAACATTACTCTACTATTGTAAGAACTAGGTAAAATACGATTCAAATATTAAATTTTGGACAGTAAAAGATTCTATGTATGCTAAAAACTTCTAGTATAATTAAATAAAGTTTTACTGTAATCTCACTGTCAAATATTCGAAAACCAGGAGATTATCAATTAAAAAAATTTTTTTGCCCTCCCGGGCGTAAAACTCGTGCGTAAAGAATTTTCTGCACTCGTTCTACGCCTAGGTGGGCAAAAAATAGTGTAAGCACCATGGGCGAAATACTTTAGACACTTGCGTGAACACATTTCACTCGTGCCCGGCTTCGCCGAGTACTCGTGCTAGTGTTCACGCTAGTGCCAAAACTTTTACGCCCTTGATACTTAATATACTATAATTAATAAGTCTAAGATCAATTTTTTTAAATACTGAAAAGAAATAACTTTAAAAAATAAGAAATATTGTAGCTTTAACTTTGGGGGATATGGCAGGAATATCAAATACTTTAATTTGCCATACGAGTCCATTTAAATGAATGTTAATCTAGATTATACTAGGTATTATTCCCTTAATTTACTCTACTATTTGAGAGACTTGGAAAAATACGATTCAACTATTAAATTTTGGACACTAAAAGATTCTACGTATGCTAATAGCTTCTAAGTATAATTAAATAAAGTTTTCCTGTAATCTCGGTGTCAAATATCCGAAAACCAGGAGATTTTCTATAAAAAAAACTTTAATTAACAAGTCATATGATCAATTTATTTAAAAACTGAAAAGAATTAACTTTAAAAAATAAGAAATATTTAAGCTTTAACTATGTGGGATATGGCAAAAAATCAAGTACTTCTAGTTTGGCATAAGAGTCTATCAAAATGAATGAGAATCTAGATTATAATAGGTAATATTGTCTAACTTTACTCTACTATTGTAAGAACTAGGTAAAATACGATTCAAATATTAAATTTTGGACAGTAAAAGATTCTATGTATGCTAAAAACTTCTAGTATAATTAAATAAAGTTTTACTGTAATCTCACTGTCAAATATTCGAAAACCAGGAGATTATCAATTAAAAAAATTTTAATTAATAAGTCTAAGATCAATTTTTTTAAATACTGAAAAGAAATAACTTTAAAAAATAAGAAATATTGTAGCTTTAACTTTGGGGGATATGGCAGGAATATCAAATACTTTAATTTGCCATACGAGTCCATTTAAATGAATGTTAATCTAGATTATACTAGGTATTATTCCCTTAATTTACTCTACTATTTGAGAGACTTGGAAAAATACGATTCAACTATTAAATTTTGGACACTAAAAGATTCTACGTATGCTAAAAGCTTCTAAGTATAATTAAATAAAGTTTTCCTGTAATCTCACTGTCAAATATTCGAAAACCAGGAGATTATCAATTAAAAAAATTTTAATTAATAAGTCTAAGATCAATTTTTTTAAATACTGAAAAGAAATAACTTTAAAAAATAAGAAATATTGTAGCTTTAACTTTGGGGGATATGGCAGGAATATCAAATACTTTAATTTGCCATACGAGTCCATTTAAATGAATGTTAATCTAGATTATACTAGGTATTATTCCCTTAATTTACTCTACTATTTGAGAGACTTGGAAAAATACGATTCAACTATTAAATTTTGGACACTAAAAGATTCTACGTATGCTAAAAGCTTCTAAGTATAATTAAATAAAGTTTTCCTGTAATCTCGGTGTCAAATATCCGAAAAACAGGAGATTTTCTATAAAAAAAACTTTAATTAACAAGTCATATGATCAATTTATTTAAAATCTGAAAAGATTTAACTTTAAAAAATAAGAAATATTTAAGCTTTAACTATGTGGGATATGGCAAAAAATCAAATACTTCTAGTTTGGCATAAGAGTCTATCAAAATGAATGAGCATCTAGAGTATAATAGGTAATATTGTCTAACTTTACTCTACTATTGTAAGAACTAGGTAAAATACGATTCAAATATTAAATTTTGGACAGTAAAAGATTCTATGTATGCTAAAAACTTCTAGTATAATTAAATAAAGTTTTACTGTAATCTCACTGTCAAATATTCGAAAACCAGGAGATTATCAATTAAAAAAATTTTAATTAATAAGTCTAAGATCAATTTTTTTAAATACTGAAAAGAAATAACTTTAAAAAATAAGAAATATTGTAGCTTTAACTTTGGGGGATATGGCAGGAATATCAAATACTTTAATTTGCCATACGAGTCCATTTAAATGAATGTTAATCTAGATTATACTAGGTATTATTCCCTTAATTTACTCTACTATTTGAGAGACTTGGAAAAATACGATTCAACTATTAAATTTTGGACACTAAAAGATTCTACGTATGCTAATAGCTTCTAAGTATAATTAAATAAAGTTTTCCTGTAATCTCGGTGTCAAATATCCGAAAACCAGGAGATTTTCTATAAAAAAAACTTTAATTAACAAGTCATATGATCAATTTATTTAAAAACTGAAAAGAATTAACTTTAAAAAATAAGAAATATTTAAGCTTTAACTATGTGGGATATGGCAAAAAATCAAGTACTTCTAGTTTGGCATAAGAGTCTATCAAAATGAATGAGAATCTAGATTATAATAGGTAATATTGTCTAACTTTACTCTACTATTGTAAGAACTAGGTAAAATACGATTCAAATATTAAATTTTGGACAGTAAAAGATTCTATGTATGCTAAAAACTTCTAGTATAATTAAATAAAGTTTTACTGTAATCTCACTGTCAAATATTCGAAAACCAGGAGATTATCAATTAAAAAAATTTTAATTAATAAGTCTAAGATCAATTTTTTTAAATACTGAAAAGAAATAACTTTAAAAAATAAGAAATATTGTAGCTTTAACTTTGGGGGATATGGCAGGAATATCAAATACTTTAATTTGCCATACGAGTCCATTTAAATGAATGTTAATCTAGATTATACTAGGTATTATTCCCTTAATTTACTCTACTATTTGAGAGACTTGGAAAAATACGATTCAACTATTAAATTTTGGACACTAAAAGATTCTACGTATGCTAAAAGCTTCTAAGTATAATTAAATAAAGTTTTCCTGTAATCTCACTGTCAAATATTCGAAAACCAGGAGATTATCAATTAAAAAAATTTTAATTAATAAGTCTAAGATCAATTTTTTTAAATACTGAAAAGAAATAACTTTAAAAAATAAGAAATATTGTAGCTTTAACTTTGGGGGATATGGCAGGAATATCAAATACTTTAATTTGCCATACGAGTCCATTTAAATGAATGTTAATCTAGATTATACTAGGTATTATTCCCTTAATTTACTCTACTATTTGAGAGACTTGGAAAAATACGATTCAACTATTAAATTTTGGACACTAAAAGATTCTACGTATGCTAAAAGCTTCTAAGTATAATTAAATAAAGTTTTCCTGTAATCTCGGTGTCAAATATCCGAAAAACAGGAGATTTTCTATAAAAAAAACTTTAATTAACAAGTCATATGATCAATTTATTTAAAATCTGAAAAGATTTAACTTTAAAAAATAAGAAATATTTAAGCTTTAACTATGTGGGATATGGCAAAAAATCAAATACTTCTAGTTTGGCATAAGAGTCTATCAAAATGAATGAGCATCTAGAGTATAATAGGTAATATTGTCTAACTTTACTCTACTATTGTAAGAACTAGGTAAAATACGATTCAAATATTAAATTTTGGACAGTAAAAGATTCTATGTATGCTAAAAACTTCTAGTATAATTAAATAAAGTTTTACTGTAATCTCACTGTCAAATATTCGAAAACCAGGAGATTATCAATTAAAAAAATTTTAATTAATAAGTCTAAGATCAATTTTTTTAAATACTGAAAAGAAATAACTTTAAAAAATAAGAAATATTGTAGCTTTAACTTTGGGGGATATGGCAGGAATATCAAATACTTTAATTTGCCATACGAGTCCATTTAAATGAATGTTAATCTAGATTATACTAGGTATTATTCCCTTAATTTACTCTACTATTTGAGAGACTTGGAAAAATACGATTCAACTATTAAATTTTGGACACTAAAAGATTCTACGTATGCTAATAGCTTCTAAGTATAATTAAATAAAGTTTTCCTGTAATCTCGGTGTCAAATATCCGAAAACCAGGAGATTTTCTATAAAAAAAACTTTAATTAACAAGTCATATAATCAATTTATTTAAAAACTGAAAAGAATTAACTTTAAAAAATAAGAAATATTTAAGCTTTAACTATGTGGGATATGGCAAAAAATCAAGTACTTCTAGTTTGGCATAAGAGTCTATCAAAATTAATGAGCATCTAGATTATAATAGGTAATATTGTCTAACTTTACTCTACTATTGTAAGAACTAGGTAAAATACGATTCAAATATTAAATTTTGGACAGTAAAAGATTCTATGTATGCTAAAAACTTCTAGTATAATTAAATAATGTTTTACTGTAATTTCACTGTCAAATATTCGAAAACGAAGAGATTATCAATTTAAAAAAATTTTCGTTAATAAGTCTAAGATCAATTTTTTTAAATACTGAACAGAAATAACTTTAAAAAATAAGAAATATTGTAGCTTTAACTTTGGGGGATATGGCAGGAATATCAAATACTTTAATTTGCCATACGAGTCCATTTAAATGACTGATAATCTAGATTATACTAGGTATTATTATCTTAACTTACTCTAATAGTCGAGAGACTAGGTAAAATACGATTCAAGTATTAAATTTTGGATAGTAAAAGATTCTACGTATGCTAAAAGTTTCTAAGTATAATTAAATAAAGTTATCCTGTAATCTCACTGTCAAATATGCGAAAACCAGGAGATTTTCTATAAAAAAAAACTTTAATTAACAAGTCATATGATCAATTTATTTAAAACCATAAAACATATAACTTTAAAAAATAAGAAATATTATAGCTTTAACTATGGGGGATATGGCAGGAATATCGAATACTTCTAATTTGCCATATGAGTCCATTTAAATGAATGATAATCTAGATTATACAAGGTATTATTATCTTAATTTACTCTACTTGTGGAGAGACTAGTTAAAAAACGATTCAAGTATTAAATTTTGGACAGTAAAAGATTCTATGTATGCTAAAAACTTCTAGTATAATTAAATAAAGTTTTACTGTAATCTCACTGTCAAATATTCGAAAAACAGGAGATTATCAATTAAAAAAATTTTAATTAATAAGTCTAAGATCAATTTTTTTAAATACTGAACAGAAATAACTTTAAAAAATAAGAAATATTGTAGCTTTATCTTTGGGGGATATGGCAGGAATATCAAATACTTTAATTTGCCATACGAGTCCATTTAAATAAATGATAATCTAGATTATGCTAGGTATTATTATCTTAATTTACTCTACTTGTGGAGAGACTAGTTAAAAAACGGTTCAAGTATTAAATTTTGGACAGTAAAAGATTCTATGTATGCTAAAAGCTTCTAAGTATAATTAAATAAAGTTTTCCTGTAATCTCTCTGTCAAATATCCAAAACCAGGAGATTTCCTATAAAAAAAACTTTAATTAACAAGTCATATGATCAATTTATTTAAAAACTGAAAAGAATTAACTTTAAAAAATAAGAAATATTTAAGCTTTAACTATGTGGGATATGTCAAAAAATCAAGAACTTCTACTTTGCCATAGGAGTCCATTTAAATGAATGAGAACCTAGATTAGAATAGGTAATATTGTCTAACCTTACTCTACTATTGTAAGAACTAGGTAAAATACGATTCAAATATTAAATTTTGGACAGTAAAAGATTCTATGTATGCTAAAAACTTCTAGTATAATTAAATAAAGTTTTACTGTAATCTCACTGTCAAATATTCGAAAACCAGGAGATTAACAATTAAAGAAATTTTAATTAATAAGTCTAAGATCAATTTTTTTAAATACTGAAAAGAAATAACTTTAAAAAATAAGAAATATTGTAGCTTTAACTTTGGGGGATATGGCAGGAATATCAAATACTTTAATTTGCCATACGAGTCCATTTAAATGATTGTTAATCTAGATTATACTAGGTATTATTCCCTTAATTTACTCTACTATTTGAGAGACTTGGAAAAATACGATTCAACTATTAAATTTTGGACACTAAAAGATTCTAAGTATGCTAATAGCTTCTAAGTATAATTAAATAAAGTTTTCCTGTAATCTCGGTGTCAAATATCCGAAAACCAGGAGATTTTCTTTAAAAAAAACTTTAATTAACAAGTCATATGATCAATTTATTTAAAAACTGAAAAGAATTAACTTTAAAAAATAAGAAATATTTAAGCTTTAACTATGTGGGATGTGGCAAAAAATCAAGTACTTCTAGTTTGGTATAAGAGTCTATCAAAATGAATGAGAATCTAGATTATAATAGGTAATATTGTCTAACTTTACTCTACTATTGTAAGAACTAGGTAAAATACGATTCAAATATTAAATTTTGGACAGTAAAAGATTCTATGTATGCTAAAAACTTCTAGTATAATTAAATAAAGTTTTACTGTAATCTCACTGTCAAATATTCGAAAACCAGGAGATTATCAATTAAAAAAATTTTAATTAATAAGTCTAAGATCAATTTTTTTAAATACTGAAAAGAAATAACTTTAAAAAATAAGAAATATTGTAGCTTTAACTTTGGGGGATATGGCAGGAATATCAAATACTTTAATTTGCCATACGAGTCCATTTAAATGAATATTAATCTAGATTATACTAGGTATTATTCCCTTAATTTACTCTACTATTTGAGAGACTTGGAAAAATACGATTCAACTATTAAATTTTGGACACTAAAAGATTCTACGTATGCTAATAGCTTCTAAGTATAATTAAATAAAGTTTTCCTGTAATCTCGGTGTCAAATATCCGAAAACCAGGAGATTTTCTATAAAAAAAACTTTAATTAACAAGTCATATGATCAATTTATTTAAAAACTGAAAAGAATTAACTTTAAAAAATAAGAAATATTTAAGCTTTAACTATGTGGGATATGGCAAAAAATCAAGTACTTCTAGTTTGGCATAAGAGTCTATCAAAATGAATGAGCATCTAGATTATAATAGGTAATATTGTCTAACTTTACTCTACTATTGTAAGAACTAGGTAAAATACGATTCAAATATTAAATTTTGGACAGTAAAAGATTCTATGTATGCTAAAAACTTCTAGTATAATTAAATAAAGTTTTACTGTAATCTCGGTGTCAAATATCCGAAAACCAGGAGATTATCAATTAAAAAAATTTTAATTAATAAGTCTAAGATCAATTTTTTTAAATACTGAACAGAAATAACTTTAAAAAATAAGAAATATTGTAGCTTTAACTTTGGGGGATATGGCAGGAATATCAAATACTTTAATTTGCCATACGAGTCCATTTAAATGAATGATAATCTAGATTATACTAGGTATTATTATCTTAACTTACTCTAATAGTCGAGAGACTAGGTAAAATACGATTCAAGTATTAAATTTTGGACAGTAAAAGATTCTACGTATGCTAAAAGCTTCTAAGTATAATTAAATAAAGTTATCCTGTAATCTCACTGTCAAATATGCGAAAACCAGGAGATTTTCTATAAAAAAAAACTTTAATTAACAAGTCATATGATCAATTTATTTAAAACCATAAAACATATAACTTTAAAAAATAAGAAATATTATAGCTTTAACTATGGGGGATATGGCAGGAATATCGAATACTTCTAATTTGCCATATGAGTCCATTTAAATGAATGATAATCTAGATTATACAAGGTATTATTATCTTAATTTACTCTACTTGTGGAGAGACTAGTTAAAAAACGATTCAAGTATTAAATTTTGGACAGTAAAAGATTCTATGTATGCTAAAATCTTCTAGTATAATTAAATAAAGTTTTACTGTAATCTCACTGTCAAATATTCGAAAACCAGGAGATTATCAATTAAAAAAATTTTAATTAATAAGTCTAAGATCAATTTTTTTAAATACTGAACAGAAATAACTTTAAAAATTAAGAAATATTGTAGCTTTAACTTTGGGGGATATGGCAGGAATATCAAATACTTTAATTTGCCATACGAGTCCATTTAAATGAATGTTAATCTAGATTATACTAGGTATTATTCCCTTAATTTACTCTACTATTTGAAAGACTTGGAAAAATACGATTCAACTATTAAATTTTGGACACTAAAAGATTCTACGTATGCTAATAGCTTCTAAGTATAATTAAATAAAGTTTTCCTGTAATCTCGGTGTCAAATATCCGAAAACCAGGAGATTTTCTATAAAAAAAACTTTAATTAACAAGTCATATGATCAATTTATTTAAAACCAGAAAAGAATTAACTTTAAAAAATAAGAAATATTTAAGCTTTAACTATGTGGGATATGGCAAAAAATCAAGTACTTCTAGTTTGGCATAAGAGTCTATCAAAATGAATGAGAATTTAGATTATAATAGGTAATATTGTCTAACTTTACTCTACTATTGTAAGAACTAGGTAAAATACGATTCAAATATTAAATTTTGGACAGTAAAAGATTCTATGTATGCTAAAAACTTCTAGTATAATTAAATAAAGTTTTACTGTAATCTCACTGTCAAATATTCGAAAACCAGGAGATTATCAATTAAAAAAATTTTAATTAATAAGTCTAAGATCAATTTTTTTAAATACTGAAAAGAAATAACTTTAAAAAATAAGAAATATTGTAGCTTTAACTTTGGGGGATATGGCAGGAATATCAAATACTTTAATTTGCCATACGAGTCCATTTAAATGAATGTTAATCTAGATTATACTAGGTATTATTCCCTTAATTTACTCTACTATTTGAGAGACTTGGAAAAATACGATTCAACTATTAAATTTTGGACACTAAAAGATTCTACGTATGCTAAAAGCTTCTAAGTATAATTAAATAAAGTTTTCCTGTAATCTCGGTGTCAAATATCCGAAAAACAGGAGATTTTCTATAAAAAAAACTTTAATTAACAAGTCATATGATCAATTTATTTAAAATCTGAAAAGATTTAACTTTAAAAAATAAGAAATATTTAAGCTTTAACTATGTGGGATATGGCAAAAAATCAAATACTTCTAGTTTGGCATAAGAGTCTATCAAAATGAATGAGCATCTAGAGTATAATAGGTAATATTGTCTAACATTACTCTACTATTGTAAGAACTAGGTAAAATACGATTCAAATATTAAATTTTGGACAGTAAAAGATTCTATGTATGCTAAAAACTTCTAGTATAATTAAATAAAGTTTTACTGTAATCTCACTGTCAAATATTCGAAAACCAGGAGATTATCAATTAAAAAAATTTTTTTGCCCTCCCGGGCGTAAAACTCGTGCGTAAAGAATTTTCTGCACTCGTTCTACGCCTAGGTGGGCAAAAAATAGTGTAAGCACCATGGGCGAAATACTTTAGACACTTGCGTGAACACATTTCACTCGTGCCCGGCTTCGCCGAGTACTCGTGCTAGTGTTCACGCTAGTGCCAAAACTTTTACGCCCTTGATACTTAATATACTATAATTAATAAGTCTAAGATCAATTTTTTTAAATACTGAAAAGAAATAACTTTAAAAAATAAGAAATATTGTAGCTTTAACTTTGGGGGATATGGCAGGAATATCAAATACTTTAATTTGCCATACGAGTCCATTTAAATGAATGTTAATCTAGATTATACTAGGTATTATTCCCTTAATTTACTCTACTATTTGAGAGACTTGGAAAAATACGATTCAACTATTAAATTTTGGACACTAAAAGATTCTACGTATGCTAATAGCTTCTAAGTATAATTAAATAAAGTTTTCCTGTAATCTCGGTGTCAAATATCCGAAAACCAGGAGATTTTCTATAAAAAAAACTTTAATTAACAAGTCATATGATCAATTTATTTAAAAACTGAAAAGAATTAACTTTAAAAAATAAGAAATATTTAAGCTTTAACTATGTGGGATATGGCAAAAAATCAAGTACTTCTAGTTTGGCATAAGAGTCTATCAAAATGAATGAGAATCTAGATTATAATAGGTAATATTGTCTAACTTTACTCTACTATTGTAAGAACTAGGTAAAATACGATTCAAATATTAAATTTTGGACAGTAAAAGATTCTATGTATGCTAAAAACTTCTAGTATAATTAAATAAAGTTTTACTGTAATCTCACTGTCAAATATTCGAAAACCAGGAGATTATCAATTAAAAAAATTTTAATTAATAAGTCTAAGATCAATTTTTTTAAATACTGAAAAGAAATAACTTTAAAAAATAAGAAATATTGTAGCTTTAACTTTGGGGGATATGGCAGGAATATCAAATACTTTAATTTGCCATACGAGTCCATTTAAATGAATGTTAATCTAGATTATACTAGGTATTATTCCCTTAATTTACTCTACTATTTGAGAGACTTGGAAAAATACGATTCAACTATTAAATTTTGGACACTAAAAGATTCTACGTATGCTAAAAGCTTCTAAGTATAATTAAATAAAGTTTTCCTGTAATCTCGGTGTCAAATATCCGAAAAACAGGAGATTTTCTATAAAAAAAACTTTAATTAACAAGTCATATGATCAATTTATTTAAAATCTGAAAAGATTTAACTTTAAAAAATAAGAAATATTTAAGCTTTAACTATGTGGGATATGGCAAAAAATCAAATACTTCTAGTTTGGCATAAGAGTCTATCAAAATGAATGAGCATCTAGAGTATAATAGGTAATATTGTCTAACTTTACTCTACTATTGTAAGAACTAGGTAAAATACGATTCAAATATTAAATTTTGGACAGTAAAAGATTCTATGTATGCTAAAAACTTCTAGTATAATTAAATAAAGTTTTACTGTAATCTCACTGTCAAATATTCGAAAACCAGGAGATTATCAATTAAAAAAATTTTAATTAATAAGTCTAAGATCAATTTTTTTAAATACTGAAAAGAAATAACTTTAAAAAATAAGAAATATTGTAGCTTTAACTTTGGGGGATATGGCAGGAATATCAAATACTTTAATTTGCCATACGAGTCCATTTAAATGAATGTTAATCTAGATTATACTAGGTATTATTCCCTTAATTTACTCTACTATTTGAGAGACTTGGAAAAATACGATTCAACTATTAAATTTTGGACACTAAAAGATTCTACGTATGCTAAAAGCTTCTAAGTTTAATTAAATAAAGTTTTCCTGTAATCTCGGTGTCAAATATCCGAAAAACAGGAGATTTTCTATAAAAAAAACTTTAATTAACAAGTCATATGATCAATTTATTTAAAATCTGAAAAGATTTAACTTTAAAAAATAAGAAATATTTAAGCTTTAACTATGTGGGATATGGCAAAAAATCAAATACTTCTAGTTTGGCATAAGAGTCTATCAAAATGAATGAGCATCTAGAGTATAATAGGTAATATTGTCTAACATTACTCTACTATTGTAAGAACTAGGTAAAATACGATTCAAATATTAAATTTTGGACAGTAAAAGATTCTATGTATGCTAAAAACTTCTAGTATAATTAAATAAAGTTTTACTGTAATCTCACTGTCAAATATTCGAAAACCAGGAGATTATCAATTAAAAAAATTTTTTTGCCCTCCCGGGCGTAAAACTCGTGCGTAAAGAATTTTCTGCACTCGTTCTACGCCTAGGTGGGCAAAAAATAGTGTAAGCACCATGGGCGAAATACTTTAGACACTTGCGTGAACACATTTCACTCGTGCCCGGCTTCGCCGAGTACTCGTGCTAGTGTTCACGCTAGTGCCAAAACTTTTACGCCCTTGATACTTAATATACTATAATTAATAAGTCTAAGATCAATTTTTTTAAATACTGAAAAGAAATAACTTTAAAAAATAAGAAATATTGTAGCTTTAACTTTGGGGGATATGGCAGGAATATCAAATACTTTAATTTGCCATACGAGTCCATTTAAATGAATGTTAATCTAGATTATACTAGGTATTATTCCCTTAATTTACTCTACTATTTGAGAGACTTGGAAAAATACGATTCAACTATTAAATTTTGGACACTAAAAGATTCTACGTATGCTAATAGCTTCTAAGTATAATTAAATAAAGTTTTCCTGTAATCTCGGTGTCAAATATCCGAAAACCAGGAGATTTTCTATAAAAAAAACTTTAATTAACAAGTCATATGATCAATTTATTTAAAAACTGAAAAGAATTAACTTTAAAAAATAAGAAATATTTAAGCTTTAACTATGTGGGATATGGCAAAAAATCAAGTACTTCTAGTTTGGCATAAGAGTCTATCAAAATGAATGAGAATCTAGATTATAATAGGTAATATTGTCTAACTTTACTCTACTATTGTAAGAACTAGGTAAAATACGATTCAAATATTAAATTTTGGACAGTAAAAGATTCTATGTATGCTAAAAACTTCTAGTATAATTAAATAAAGTTTTACTGTAATCTCACTGTCAAATATTCGAAAACCAGGAGATTATCAATTAAAAAAATTTTAATTAATAAGTCTAAGATCAATTTTTTTAAATACTGAAAAGAAATAACTTTAAAAAATAAGAAATATTGTAGCTTTAACTTTGGGGGATATGGCAGGAATATCAAATACTTTAATTTGCCATACGAGTCCATTTAAATGAATGTTAATCTAGATTATACTAGGTATTATTCCCTTAATTTACTCTACTATTTGAGAGACTTGGAAAAATACGATTCAACTATTAAATTTTGGACACTAAAAGATTCTACGTATGCTAAAAGCTTCTAAGTATAATTAAATAAAGTTTTCCTGTAATCTCACTGTCAAATATTCGAAAACCAGGAGATTATCAATTAAAAAAATTTTAATTAATAAGTCTAAGATCAATTTTTTTAAATACTGAAAAGAAATAACTTTAAAAAATAAGAAATATTGTAGCTTTAACTTTGGGGGATATGGCAGGAATATCAAATACTTTAATTTGCCATACGAGTCCATTTAAATGAATGTTAATCTAGATTATACTAGGTATTATTCCCTTAATTTACTCTACTATTTGAGAGACTTGGAAAAATACGATTCAACTATTAAATTTTGGACACTAAAAGATTCTACGTATGCTAATAGCTTCTAAGTATAATTAAATAAAGTTTTCCTGTAATCTCGGTGTCAAATATCCGAAAACCAGGAGATTTTCTATAAAAAAAACTTTAATTAACAAGTCATATAATCAATTTATTTAAAAACTGAAAAGAATTAACTTTAAAAAATAAGAAATATTTAAGCTTTAACTATGTGGGATATGGCAAAAAATCAAGTACTTCTAGTTTGGCATAAGAGTCTATCAAAATTAATGAGCATCTAGATTATAATAGGTAATATTGTCTAACTTTACTCTACTATTGTAAGAACTAGGTAAAATACGATTCAAATATTAAATTTTGGACAGTAAAAGATTCTATGTATGCTAAAAACTTCTAGTATAATTAAATAATGTTTTACTGTAATTTCACTGTCAAATATTCGAAAACGAAGAGATTATCAATTTAAAAAAATTTTCGTTAATAAGTCTAAGATCAATTTTTTTAAATACTGAACAGAAATAACTTTAAAAAATAAGAAATATTGTAGCTTTAACTTTGGGGGATATGGCAGGAATATCAAATACTTTAATTTGCCATACGAGTCCATTTAAATGACTGATAATCTAGATTATACTAGGTATTATTATCTTAACTTACTCTAATAGTCGAGAGACTAGGTAAAATACGATTCAAGTATTAAATTTTGGATAGTAAAAGATTCTACGTATGCTAAAAGCTTCTAAGTATAATTAAATAAAGTTATCCTGTAATCTCACTGTCAAATATGCGAAAACCAGGAGATTTTCTATAAAAAAAAACTTTAATTAACAAGTCATATGATCAATTTATTTAAAACCATAAAACATATAACTTTAAAAAATAAGAAATATTATAGCTTTAACTATGGGGGATATGGCAGGAATATCGAATACTTCTAATTTGCCATATGAGTCCATTTAAATGAATGATAATCTAGATTATACAAGGTATTATTATCTTAATTTACTCTACTTGTGGAGAGACTAGTTAAAAAACGATTCAAGTATTAAATTTTGGACAGTAAAAGATTCTATGTATGCTAAAAACTTCTAGTATAATTAAATAAAGTTTTACTGTAATCTCACTGTCAAATATTCGAAAACCAGGAGATTATCAATTAAAAAAATTTTAATTAATAAGTCTAAGATTAATTTTTTTAAATACTGAACAGAAATAACTTTAAAAAATAAGAAATATTGTAGCTTTATCTTTGGGGGATATGGCAGGAATATCAAATACTTTAATTTGCCATACGAGTCCATTTAAATAAATGATAATCTAGATTATGCTAGGTATTATTATCTTAATTTACTCTACTTGTGGAGAGACTAGTTAAAAAACGGTTCAAGTATTAAATTTTGGACAGTAAAAGATTCTATGTATGCTAAAAGCTTCTAAGTATAATTAAATAAAGTTATCCTGTAATCTCTCTGTCAAATATCCAAAACCAGGAGATTTCCTATAAAAAAAACTTTAATTAACAAGTCATATGATCAATTTATTTAAAAACTGAAAAGAATTAACTTTAAAAAATAAGAAATATTTAAGCTTTAACTATGTGGGATATGTCAAAAAATCAAGAACTTCTACTTTGCCATAGGAGTCCATTTAAATGAATGAGAACCTAGATTAGAATAGGTAATATTGTCTAACCTTACTCTACTATTGTAAGAACTAGGTAAAATACGATTCAAATATTAAATTTTGGACAGTAAAAGATTCTATGTATGCTAAAAACTTCTAGTATAATTAAATAAAGTTTTACTGTAATCTCACTGTCAAATATTCGAAAACCAGGAGATTAACAATTAAAAAAATTTTAATTAATAAGTCTAAGATCAATTTTTTTAAATACTGAAAAGAAATAACTTTAAAAAATAAGAAATATTGTAGCTTTAACTTTGGGGGATATGGCAGGAATATCAAATACTTTAATTTGCCATACGAGTCCATTTAAATGATTGTTAATCTAGATTATACTAGGTATTATTCCCTTAATTTACTCTACTATTTGAGAGACTTGGAAAAATACGATTCAACTATTAAATTTTGGACACTAAAAGATTCTACGTATGCTAATAGCTTCTAAGTATAATTAAATAAAGTTTTCCTGTAATCTCGGTGTCAAATATCCGAAAACCAGGAGATTTTCTTTAAAAAAAACTTTAATTAACAAGTCATATGATCAATTTATTTAAAAACTGAAAAGAATTAACTTTAAAAAATAAGAAATATTTAAGCTTTAACTATGTGGGATATGGCAAAAAATCAAGTACTTCTAGTTTGGCATAAGAGTCTATCAAAATGAATGAGAATCTAGATTATAATAGGTAATATTGTCTAACTTTACTCTACTATTGTCAGAACTAGGTAAAATACGATTCAAATATTAAATTTTGGACAGTAAAAGATTCTATGTATGCTAAAAACTTCTAGTATAATTAAATAAAGTTTTACTGTAATCTCACTGTCAAATATTCGAAAACCAGGAGATTAACAATTAAAAAAATTTTAATTAATAAGTCTAAGATCAATTTTTTTAAATACTGAAAAGAAATAACTTTAAAAAATAAGAAATATTGTAGCTTTAACTTTGGGGGATATGGCAGGAATATCAAATACTTTAATTTGCCATACGAGTCCATTTAAATGATTGTTAATCTAGATTATACTAGGTATTATTCCCTTAATTTACTCTACTATTTGAGAGACTTGGAAAAATACGATTCAACTATTAAATTTTGGACACTAAAAGATTCTACGTATGCTAATAGCTTCTAAGTATAATTAAATAAAGTTTTCCTGTAATCTCGGTGTCAAATATCCGAAAACCAGGAGATTTTCTTTAAAAAAAACTTTAATTAACAAGTCATATGATCAATTTATTTAAAAACTGAAAAGAATTAACTTTAAAAAATAAGAAATATTTAAGCTTTAACTATGTGGGATATGGCAAAAAATCAAGTACTTCTAGTTTGGCATAAGAGTCTATCAAAATGAATGAGAATCTAGATTATAATAGGTAATATTGTCTAACTTTACTCTACTATTGTCAGAACTAGGTAAAATACGATTCAAATATTAAATTTTGGACAGTAAAAGATTCTATGTATGCTAAAAACTTCTAGTATAATTAAATAAAGTTTTACTGTAATCTCACTGTCAAATATTCGAAAACCAGGAGATTATCAATTAAAAAAATTTTTTTGCCCTCCCGGGCGTAAAACTCGTGCGTAAAGAATTTTCTGCACTCGTTCTACGCCTAGGTGGGCAAAAAATAGTGTAAGCACCATGGGCGAAATACTTTAGACACTTGCGTGAACACATTTCACTCGTGCCCGGCTTCGCCGAGTACTCGTGCTAGTGTTCACGCTAGTGCCAAAACTTTTACGCCCTTGATACTTAATATACTATAATTAATAAGTCTAAGATCAATTTTTTTAAATACTGAAAAGAAATAACTTTAAAAAATAAGAAATATTGTAGCTTTAACTTTGGGGGATATGGCAGGAATATCAAATACTTTAATTTGCCATACGAGTCCATTTAAATGAATGTTAATCTAGATTATACTAGGTATTATTCCCTTAATTTACTCTACTATTTGAGAGACTTGGAAAAATACGATTCAACTATTAAATTTTGGACACTAAAAGATTCTACGTATGCTAATAGCTTCTAAGTATAATTAAATAAAGTTTTCCTGTAATCTCGGTGTCAAATATCCGAAAACCAGGAGATTTTCTATAAAAAAAACTTTAATTAACAAGTCATATGATCAATTTATTTAAAAACTGAAAAGAATTAACTTTAAAAAATAAGAAATATTTAAGCTTTAACTATGTGGGATATGGCAAAAAATCAAGTACTTCTAGTTTGGCATAAGAGTCTATCAAAATGAATGAGAATCTAGATTATAATAGGTAATATTGTCTAACTTTACTCTACTATTGTAAGAACTAGGTAAAATACGATTCAAATATTAAATTTTGGACAGTAAAAGATTCTATGTATGCTAAAAACTTCTAGTATAATTAAATAAAGTTTTACTGTAATCTCACTGTCAAATATTCGAAAACCAGGAGATTATCAATTAAAAAAATTTTAATTAATAAGTCTAAGATCAATTTTTTTAAATACTGAAAAGAAATAACTTTAAAAAATAAGAAATATTGTAGCTTTAACTTTGGGGGATATGGCAGGAATATCAAATACTTTAATTTGCCATACGAGTCCATTTAAATGAATGTTAATCTAGATTATACTAGGTATTATTCCCTTAATTTACTCTACTATTTGAGAGACTTGGAAAAATACGATTCAACTATTAAATTTTGGACACTAAAAGATTCTACGTATGCTAAAAGCTTCTAAGTATAATTAAATAAAGTTTTCCTGTAATCTCGGTGTCAAATATCCGAAAAACAGGAGATTTTCTATAAAAAAAACTTTAATTAACAAGTCATATGATCAATTTATTTAAAATCTGAAAAGATTTAACTTTAAAAAATAAGAAATATTTAAGCTTTAACTATGTGGGATATGGCAAAAAATCAAATACTTCTAGTTTGGCATAAGAGTCTATCAAAATGAATGAGCATCTAGAGTATAATAGGTAATATTGTCTAACTTTACTCTACTATTGTAAGAACTAGGTAAAATACGATTCAAATATTAAATTTTGGACAGTAAAAGATTCTATGTATGCTAAAAACTTCTAGTATAATTAAATAAAGTTTTACTGTAATCTCACTGTCAAATATTCGAAAACCAGGAGATTATCAATTAAAAAAATTTTAATTAATAAGTCTAAGATCAATTTTTTTAAATACTGAAAAGAAATAACTTTAAAAAATAAGAAATATTGTAGCTTTAACTTTGGGGGATATGGCAGGAATATCAAATACTTTAATTTGCCATACGAGTCCATTTAAATGAATGTTAATCTAGATTATACTAGGTATTATTCCCTTAATTTACTCTACTATTTGAGAGACTTGGAAAAATACGATTCAACTATTAAATTTTGGACACTAAAAGATTCTACGTATGCTAATAGCTTCTAAGTATAATTAAATAAAGTTTTCCTGTAATCTCGGTGTCAAATATCCGAAAACCAGGAGATTTTCTATAAAAAAAACTTTAATTAACAAGTCATATGATCAATTTATTTAAAAACTGAAAAGAATTAACTTTAAAAAATAAGAAATATTTAAGCTTTAACTATGTGGGATATGGCAAAAAATCAAGTACTTCTAGTTTGGCATAAGAGTCTATCAAAATGAATGAGAATCTAGATTATAATAGGTAATATTGTCTAACTTTACTCTACTATTGTAAGAACTAGGTAAAATACGATTCAAATATTAAATTTTGGACAGTAAAAGATTCTATGTATGCTAAAAACTTCTAGTATAATTAAATAAAGTTTTACTGTAATCTCACTGTCAAATATTCGAAAACCAGGAGATTATCAATTAAAAAAATTTTAATTAATAAGTCTAAGATCAATTTTTTTAAATACTGAAAAGAAATAACTTTAAAAAATAAGAAATATTGTAGCTTTAACTTTGGGGGATATGGCAGGAATATCAAATACTTTAATTTGCCATACGAGTCCATTTAAATGAATGTTAATCTAGATTATACTAGGTATTATTCCCTTAATTTACTCTACTATTTGAGAGACTTGGAAAAATACGATTCAACTATTAAATTTTGGACACTAAAAGATTCTACGTATGCTAATAGCTTCTAAGTATAATTAAATAAAGTTTTCCTGTAATCTCGGTGTCAAATATCCGAAAACCAGGAGATTTTCTATAAAAAAAACTTTAATTAACAAGTCATATAATCAATTTATTTAAAAACTGAAAAGAATTAACTTTAAAAAATAAGAAATATTTAAGCTTTAACTATGTGGGATATGGCAAAAAATCAAGTACTTCTAGTTTGGCATAAGAGTCTATCAAAATTAATGAGCATCTAGATTATAATAGGTAATATTGTCTAACTTTACTCTACTATTGTAAGAACTAGGTAAAATACGATTCAAATATTAAATTTTGGACAGTAAAAGATTCTATGTATGCTAAAAACTTCTAGTATAATTAAATAATGTTTTACTGTAATTTCACTGTCAAATATTCGAAAACGAAGAGATTATCAATTTAAAAAAATTTTCGTTAATAAGTCTAAGATCAATTTTTTTAAATACTGAACAGAAATAACTTTAAAAAATAAGAAATATTGTAGCTTTAACTTTGGGGGATATGGCAGGAATATCAAATACTTTAATTTGCCATACGAGTCCATTTAAATGACTGATAATCTAGATTATACTAGGTATTATTATCTTAACTTACTCTAATAGTCGAGAGACTAGGTAAAATACGATTCAAGTATTAAATTTTGGATAGTAAAAGATTCTACGTATGCTAAAAGCTTCTAAGTATAATTAAATAAAGTTATCCTGTAATCTCACTGTCAAATATGCGAAAACCAGGAGATTTTCTATAAAAAAAAACTTTAATTAACAAGTCATATGATCAATTTATTTAAAACCATAAAACATATAACTTTAAAAAATAAGAAATATTATAGCTTTAACTATGGGGGATATGGCAGGAATATCGAATACTTCTAATTTGCCATATGAGTCCATTTAAATGAATGATAATCTAGATTATACAAGGTATTATTATCTTAATTTACTCTACTTGTGGAGAGACTAGTTAAAAAACGATTCAAGTATTAAATTTTGGACAGTAAAAGATTCTATGTATGCTAAAAACTTCTAGTATAATTAAATAAAGTTTTACTGTAATCTCACTGTCAAATATTCGAAAACCAGGAGATTATCAATTAAAAAAATTTTAATTAATAAGTCTAAGATCAATTTTTTTAAATACTGAACAGAAATAACTTTAAAAAATAAGAAATATTGTAGCTTTATCTTTGGGGGATATGGCAGGAATATCAAATACTTTAATTTGCCATACGAGTCCATTTAAATAAATGATAATCTAGATTATGCTAGGTATTATTATCTTAATTTACTCTACTTGTGGAGAGACTAGTTAAAAAACGGTTCAAGTATTAAATTTTGGACAGTAAAAGATTCTATGTATGCTAAAAGCTTCTAAGTATAATTAAATAAAGTTTTCCTGTAATCTCTCTGTCAAATATCCAAAACCAGGAGATTTCCTATAAAAAAAACTTTAATTAACAAGTCATATGATCAATTTATTTAAAAACTGAAAAGAATTAACTTTAAAAAATAAGAAATATTTAAGCTTTAACTATGTGGGATATGTCAAAAAATCAAGAACTTCTACTTTGCCATAGGAGTCCATTTAAATGAATGAGAACCTAGATTAGAATAGGTAATATTGTCTAACCTTACTCTACTATTGTAAGAACTAGGTAAAATACGATTCAAATATTAAATTTTGGACAGTAAAAGATTCTATGTATGCTAAAAACTTCTAGTATAATTAAATAAAGTTTTACTGTAATCTCACTGTCAAATATTCGAAAACCAGGAGATTAACAATTAAAAAAATTTTAATTAATAAGTCTAAGATCAATTTTTTTAAATACTGAAAAGAAATAACTTTAAAAAATAAGAAATATTGTAGCTTTAACTTTGGGGGATATGGCAGGAATATCAAATACTTTAATTTGCCATACGAGTCCATTTAAATGATTGTTAATCTAGATTATACTAGGTATTATTCCCTTAATTTACTCTACTATTTGAGAGACTTGGAAAAATACGATTCAACTATTAAATTTTGGACACTAAAAGATTCTAAGTATGCTAATAGCTTCTAAGTATAATTAAATAAAGTTTTCCTGTAATCTCGGTGTCAAATATCCGAAAACCAGGAGATTTTCTTTAAAAAAAACTTTAATTAACAAGTCATATGATCAATTTATTTAAAAACTGAAAAGAATTAACTTTAAAAAATAAGAAATATTTAAGCTTTAACTATGTGGGATGTGGCAAAAAATCAAGTACTTCTAGTTTGGTATAAGAGTCTATCAAAATGAATGAGAATCTAGATTATAATAGGTAATATTGTCTAACTTTACTCTACTATTGTAAGAACTAGGTAAAATACGATTCAAATATTAAATTTTGGACAGTAAAAGATTCTATGTATGCTAAAAACTTCTAGTATAATTAAATAAAGTTTTACTGTAATCTCACTGTCAAATATTCGAAAACCAGGAGATTATCAATTAAAAAAATTTTAATTAATAAGTCTAAGATCAATTTTTTTAAATACTGAAAAGAAATAACTTTAAAAAATAAGAAATATTGTAGCTTTAACTTTGGGGGATATGGCAGGAATATCAAATACTTTAATTTGCCATACGAGTCCATTTAAATGAATATTAATCTAGATTATACTAGGTATTATTCCCTTAATTTACTCTACTATTTGAGAGACTTGGAAAAATACGATTCAACTATTAAATTTTGGACACTAAAAGATTCTACGTATGCTAATAGCTTCTAAGTATAATTAAATAAAGTTTTCCTGTAATCTCGGTGTCAAATATCCGAAAACCAGGAGATTTTCTATAAAAAAAACTTTAATTAACAAGTCATATGATCAATTTATTTAAAAACTGAAAAGAATTAACTTTAAAAAATAAGAAATATTTAAGCTTTAACTATGTGGGATATGGCAAAAAATCAAGTACTTCTAGTTTGGCATAAGAGTCTATCAAAATGAATGAGCATCTAGATTATAATAGGTAATATTGTCTAACTTTACTCTACTGTTGTAAGAACTAGGTAAAATACGATTCAAATATTAAATTTTGGACAGTGAAAGATTCTATGTATGCTAAAAACTTCTAGTATAATTAAATAAAGTTTTACTGTAATCTCGGTGTCAAATATCCGAAAACCAGGAGATTATCAATTAAAAAAATTTTAGTTAATAAGTCTAAGATCAATTTTTTTAAATACTGAAAAGAAATAACTTTAAAAAATAAGAAATATTATAGCTTTAACTTTGGGGGATATGGCAGGAATATCAAATACTTTAATTTGCCATACGAGTCCATTTAAATGAATGTTAATCTAGATTATACTAGGTATTATTATCTTAACTTACTCTAATAGTCGAGAGACTAGGTAAAATACGATTCAAGTATTAAATTTTGGACAGTAAAAGATTCTATGTATGCTAAAAACTTCTAGTATAATTAAATAATGTTTTACTGTAATTTCACTGTCAAATATTCGAAAACGAAGGGATTATCAATTAAAAAAAGTTTTCGTTAATAATTCTAAGATCAATTTTTTTAAATAATGAACAGAAATAACTTTAAAAAATAAGAAATATTGTAGCTTTAACTTTGGGGGATATGGCAGGAATATCAAATACTTTAATTTGCCATACGAGTCCATTTAAATGAATGATAATCTAGATTATACTAGGTATTATTATCTTAACTTACTCTAATAGTCGAGAGACTAGGTAAAATACGATTCAAGTATTAAATTTTGGACAGTAAAAGATTCTACGTATGCTAAAAGCTTCTAAGTATAATTAAATAAAGTTATCCTGTAATCTCACTGTCAAATATGCGAAAACCAGGAGATTTTCTATAAAAAAAAACTTTAATTAACAAGTCATATGATCAATTTATTTAAAACCATAAAACATATAACTTTAAAAAATAAGAAATATTATAGCTTTAACTATGGGGGATATGGCAGGAATATCGAATACTTCTAATTTGCCATATGAGTCCATTAAATGAATGATAATCTAGATTATACAAGGTATTATTATCTTAATTTACTCTACTTGTGGAGAGACTAGTTAAAAAACGATTCAAGTATTAAATTTTGGACAGTCAAAGATTCTATGTATGCTAAAAACTTCTAGTATAATTAAATAAAGTTTTACTGTAAGCTCACTGTCAAATATTCGAAAACCAGGAGATTATCAATTAAAAAAATTTTAATTAATAAGTCTAAGATCAATTTTTTTAAATACTGAACAGAAATAACTTTAAAAAATAAGAAATATTGTAGCTTTAACTTTGGGGGATATGGCAAAAAATCAAGTACTTCTAGTTTGCCATAGGAGTCCATTTAAATAAATGATAATCTAGATTATACTAGGTATTATTATCTTAATTTACTCTTCTTGTGGAGAGACTTGTTAAAAAACGATTCATGTATTCAATTTTGGACAGTAAAAGATTCTATGTATGCTAAAAGCTTCTAAGTATAATTAAATAAAGTTTTACTGTAATCTCACTGTCAAATATTCGAAAACCAGGAGATTATCAATTAAAAAAATTTTAATTAATAAGTCTAAGATCAATTTTTTTAAATACTGAAAAGAAATAACTTTAAAAAATAAGAAATATTGTAGCTTTAACTTTGGGGGATATGGCAGGAATATCAAATACTTCTAATTTGCCATACGAGTCCATTTAAATGAATGATAATCTAGATTATACTAAGTATTATTCTTTTAATTTATTCTACTAGTCGAGAGACTAGGTAGAATACGATTCAAGTATTAAATTTTGGACAGTAAAAAATTCTATGTATGCTAAAAGCTTCTAAGTATAATTAAATAAAGTTTTCCTTTAATCTCACTGTCAAATATCCGAAAACCAGGAGATTTTCTATAAAAAAAACTTTAATTAACAAGTCATATGATTAATTTATTTAAAAACTGAAAAGAATTAACTTTAAAAAATAAGAAATATTTAAGCTTTAACTATGTGGGATATGGCAAAAAATCAAGTACTTCTAGTTTGGCATAAGAGTCTATCAAAATGAATGAGCATCTAGATTATATTAGGTAATATTGTCTAACTTTACTTTACTATTGTAAGAACTAACTAAAATACGATTCAAATATTAAATTTTGGACAGTAAAAGATTCTATGTATGCTAAAAACTTCTAGTATAATTACACGGATAAAAATTCAGTTGACTAGCGCGCCCAATATTTTGTCTTGAATCACAACCAGTATTTTGAGCGACATTCTCACCCAAATTAGTATATGCACTTGACAAAAGTGATTCGCGCGCAACCTATATTATGTGGTTTTTGCATGGAAATACTCGATTTGGGTTAGATTCTCGCCTAATTTTGTTTTATGTGTACTCCATATTTTACTGGTCGCACCGCATGCTATCCTTTTGGCGCGGTAGTCAACTGAATTTTTATCCGTGTAAATAAAGTTTTACTGTAATCTCACTGTCAAATATTCGAAAACCAGGAGATTATCATTTAAAAAAATTTTAATTAATAAGTCTAAGATCAATTTTTTTAAATACTGAACAGAAATAACTTTAAAAAATAAGAAATATTTAAGCTTTAACTATGTGGGATATGGCAAAAAATCAAGTACTTCTAGTTTGGCATAAGAGTCTATCAAAATGAATGAGCATCTAGATTATAATAGTTAATATTGTCTAACTTTACTCTACTATTGTAAGAACTAGGTAAAATACGATTCAAATATTAAATTTTGGACAGTAAAAGTTTCTATGTATGCTAAAAACTTCTAGTATAATTAAATAAAGTTTTCCTGTAGTCTCAATGTCAAATATCCGAAAACCAGGAGATTTTCTATAAAAAAAACTTTAATTAACAAGTCATATGATCAATTTATTTAAAAACTGAAAAGAATTTACTTTAAAAAATAAGCAATATTTAAGCGTTAACTATGTGGGATATGGCAAAAAATCAAGTACTTCTAGTTTGGCATAAGAGTCCATTTAAATGAATGATAATCTAGATTATACTAGGTATTATTATCTTAATTTACTCTACTTGTGGAGAGACTAGTTAAAATACGATTCAAGTATTAAATTTTGGACAGTAAAAGATTCTACGTATGCTAAAAGCTTCTAAGTATAATTAAATAAAGTTTTCCTGTAATCTGACTGTCAAATATCCGAAAACCAGGAGATTTTCTATAAAAAAAACTTTAATTAACAAGTCATATGATCAATTTATTTAAAAACAGAAAAGAAATAACTTTAAAAAATAAGAAATATTATAGCTTTAACTATGGGGGATATGGCAAAAAATCAAGTACTTCTAGTTTGCCATAGGAGTCCATTTAAATAAATGATAATCTAGATTATACTAGGTATTATTATCTTAATTTACTCTACTTGTGGAGAGACTTGTTAAAAAACGATTCATGTATTCAATTTTGGACAGTAAAAGATTCTATGTATGCTAAAAGCTTCTAAGTATAATTAAATAAAGTTTTCCTGTAATCTCACTGTCAAATATCCGAAAACCAGGAGATTTTCTATAAAAAAAACTTTAATTAACAAGTCATATGATCAATTTATTTAAAAACTGAAAAGAATTAACTTTAAAAAATAAGAAATATTTAAGCTTTAACTATGTGGGATATTGCAAAAAATCAAGTACTTCTAGTTTGCCATAGGAGTCCATTTAAATAAATGATAATCTAGATTATACTAGGTATTATTATATTAATTTACTCTACTTGTGGAGAGACTTGTTAAAAAACGATTCATGTATTAAATTTTGGACAGTAAAAGATTCTATGTATGCTAATAGCTTCTAAGTATAATTAAATAAAGGTTTCCTGTAATCTCACTGTCAAATATCCGAAAAACAGGAGATTTTCTATAAAAAAAACTTTAATTAACAAGTCTTATGATTAATTTATTTAAAAACTGAAAAGAATTAACTTTAAAAAATAAGAAATATTTAAGCTTTAACTATGTGGGATATGGCAAAAAATCAAGTACTTCTAGTTTGGCATAAGAGTCTATCAAAATGAATGAGCATCTAGATTATAATAGGTAATATTGTCTAACTTTACTTTACTATTGTAAGAACTAACTAAAATACGATTCAAATATTAAATTTTGGACAGTAAAAGATTCTATGTATGCTAAAAACTTCTAGTATAATTACACGGATAAAAATTCAGTTGACTAGCGCGCCCAATATTTTGTCTTGAATCACAACCAGTATTTTGAGCGACATTCTCACCCAAATTAGTATATGCACTTGACAAAAGTGATTCGCGCGCAACCTATCTTATGTGGTTTTTGCATGGAAATACTCGATTTGGGTTAGATTCTCGCCTAATTTTGTTTTATGTGTACTCCATATTTTACTGGTCGCACCGCATGCTATCCTTTTGGCGCGGTAGTCAACTGAATTTTTATCCGTGTAAATAAAGTTTTACTGTAATCTCACTGTCAAATATTCGAAAACCAGGAGATTATCATTTAAAAAAATTTTAATTAATAAGTCTAAGATCAATTTTTTTAAATACTGAACAGAAATAACTTTAAAAAATAAGAAATATTTAAGCTTTAACTATGTGGGATATGGCAAAAAATCAAGTACTTCTAGTTTGGCATAAGAGTCTATCAAAATGAATGAGCACCTAGATTATAATAGTTAATATTGTCTAACTTTACTCTACTATTGTAAGAACTAGGTAAAATACGATTCAAATATTAAATTTTGGACAGTAAAAGTTTCTATGTATGCTAAAAACTTCTAGTATAATTAAATAAAGTTTTCCTGTAGTCTCAATGTCAAATATCCGAAAACCAGGAGATTTTCTATAAAAAAAACTTTAATTAACAAGTCATATGATCAATTTATTTAAAAACTGAAAAGAATTAACTTTAAAAAATAAGCAATATTTAAGCGTTAACTATGTGGGATATGGCAAAAAATCAAGTACTTCTAGTTTGCCATAGGAGTCCATTTAAATAAATGATAATCTAGATTATGCTAGGTATTATTATCTTAATTTACTCTACTTGTGGAGAGACTAGTTAAAAAACGTTTCAAGTATTAAATTTTGGACAGTAAAAGATTCTATGTATGCTAAAAGCTTCTAAGTATAATTAAATAAAGTTTTCCTGTAATCTCTCTGTCAAATATCCAAAACCAGGAGATTTCCTATAAAAAAAACTTTAATTAACAAGTCATATGATCAATTTATTTAAAAACTGAAAAGAATTAACTTTAAAAAATAAGAAATATTTAAGCTTTAACTATGTGGGATATGTCAAAAAATCAAGTACTTCTACTTTGCCATAGGAGTCCATTTAAATGAATGAGAACCTAGATTAGAATAGGTAATATTGTCTAACCTTACTCTACTATTGTAAGAACTAGGTCAAATACGATTCAAATATTAAATTTTGGACAGTAAAAGATTCTACGTATGCTAAAAGCTTCTAAGTATAATTAAATAAAGTTTTCCTGTAATCTCACTGTCAAATATCCGAAAACCAGGAGATTATCAATTAAAAAAATTTTAATTGATAAGTCTAAGATCAATTTTTTTAAATACTGAACAGAAATAACTTTAAAAAATGAGAAATATTTTAGCTTTAACTTTGGGGGATATGGCAGGAATATCAAATACTTTAATTTGCCATACGAGTCCATTTAAATGAATGATAATCTAGATTATACTAGGTATTATTATCTTAATTTACTGTAATAGTCGAGAGACTAGGTAAAATACGATTCAAGTATTAAACTTTGAAAAGTAAAAGATTCTACGTATGCTAAAAGCTTCTAAGTATAATTAAATAAAGTTTTCCTGTAATCTCACTGTCAAATATCCGAAAACCAGGAGATTTTCTATAAAAAAATCTTTAATTAACAAGTCATATGATCAATTTATTTAAAACCAGAAAACAAATAACTTTAAAAAATAAGAAATATTTAAGCTTTAACTATGTGGGATATGGCAAAAAATCAAGTACTTCTAGTTTGGCATAAGAGTCTATCAAAATGAATGAGAATCTAGATTATACTAGGTATTATTATCTTAATTTACTCTACTTGTGGAGAGACTAGTTAAAATACGATTCAAGTATTAAATTTTGGACAGTAAAAGATTCTACGTATGCTAAAAGCTTCTAAGTATAATTAAATAAAGTTTTCCTGTAATCTCACTGTCAAATATCCGAAAACCAGGAGATTTTCTATAAAAAAAACTTTAATTAACAAGTCATAGGATCAATTTATTTAAAAACAGAAAAGAAATAACTTTAAAAAATAAGAAATATTATAGCTTTAACTATGGGGGATATGGCATAAAATCAAGTACTTCTAGTTTGCCATTGGAGTCCATTTAAATAAATGATAATCTAGATTATACTAGGTATTATTATCTTAATTTACTCTACTTGTGGAGAGACTTGTTAAAAAACGATTCATGTATTCAATTTTGGACAGTAAAAGATTCTATGTATGCTAAAAGCTTCTAAGTATAATTAAATAAAGTTTTCCTGTAATCTCACTGTCAAATATCCGAAAACCAGGAGATTTTCTATAAAAAAAACTTTAATTAACAAGTCATATGATCAATTTATTTAAAAACTGAAAAGAATTAACTTTAAAAAATAAGAAATATTTAAGCTTTAACTATGTGGGATATTGCAAAAAATCAAGTACTTCTAGTTTGCCGTAGGAGTCCATTTAAATAAATGATAATCTAGATTATACTAGGTATTATTATATTAATTTACTCTACTTGTGGAGAGACTTGTTAAAAAACGATTCATGTATTAAATTTTGGACAGTAAAAGATTCTCTGTATGCTAATAGCTTCTAAGTATAATTAAATAAAGTTTTCCTGTAATCTCACTGTCAAATATCCGAAAACCAGGAGATTTTCTATAAAAAAAACTTTAATTAACACATATGATTAATTTATTTAAAAACTGAAAAGAATTAACTTTAAAAAATAAGAAATATTTAAGCTTAACTATGTGGGATATGGCAAAAAATCAAGTACTTCTAGTTTGGCATAAGAGTCTATCAAAATGAATGAGCATCTAGATTATAATAGGTAATATTGTCTAACTTTACTTTACTATTGTAAGAACTAACTAAAATACGATTCAAATATTAAATTTTGGTCAGTAAAAGATTCTTTGTATGCTAAAAACTTCTAGTATAATTACACGGATAAAAATTCAGTTGACTAGCGCGCCCAATATTTTGTCTTGAATCACAACCAGTATTTTGAGCGACATTCTCACCCAAATTAGTATATGCACTTGACAAAAGTGATTCGCGCGCAACCTATATTATGTGGTTTTTGCATGGAAATACTCGATTTGGGTTAGATTCTCGCCTAATTTTGTTTTATGTGTACTCCATATTTTACTGGTCGCACCGCATGCTATCCTTTTGGCGCGGTAGTCAACTGAATTTTTATCCGTGTAAATAAAGTTTTACTGTAATCTCACTGTCAAATATTCGAAAACCAGGAGATTATCATTTAAAAAAATTTTAATTAATAAGTCTAAGATCAATTTTTTTAAATACTGAACAGAAATAACTTTAAAAAATAAGAAATATTTAAGCTTTAACTATGTGGGATATGGCAAAAAATCAAGTACTTCTAGTTTGGCATAAGAGTCTATCAAAATGAATGAGCATCTAGATTATAATAGTTAATATTGTCTAACTTTACTCTACTATTGTAAGAACTAGGTAAAATACGATTCAAATATTAAATTTTGGACAGTAAAAGTTTCTATGTATGCTAAAAACTTCTAGTATAATTAAATAAAGTTTTCCTGTAGTCTCAATGTCAAATATCCGAAAACCAGGAGATTTTCTATAAAAAAAACTTTAATTAACAAGTCATATGATCAATTTATTTAAAAACTGAAAAGAATTAACTTTAAAAAATAAGCAATATTTAAGCGTTAACTATGTGGGATATGGCAAATAATCAAGTACTTCTAGTTTGCCATAGGAGTCCATTTAAATAAATGATAATCTAGATTATGCTAGGTATTATTATCTTAATTTACTCTACTTGTGGAGAGACTAGTTAAAAAACGTTTCAAGTATTAAATTTTGGACAGTAAAAGATTCTATGTATGCTAAAAGCTTCTAAGTATAATTAAATAAAGTTTTACTGTAATCTCACTGTCAAATATTCGAAAACCAGGAGATTATCAATTAAAAAAATTTTAATTAATAAGTCTAAGATCAATTTTTTTAAATACTGAAAAGAAATAACTTTAAAAAATAAGAAATATTGTAGCTTTAACTTTGGGGGATATGGCAGGAATATCAAATACTTTAATTTGCCATACGAGTCCATTTAAATGAATGTTAATCTAGATTATACTAGGTATTATTCCCTTAATTTACTCTACTATTTGAGAGACTTGGAAAAATACGATTCAACTATTAAATTTTGGACACTAAAAGATTCTACGTATGCTAATAGCTTCTAAGTATAATTAAATAAAGTTTTCCTGTAATCTCGGTGTCAAATATCCGAAAACCAGGAGATTTTCTATAAAAAAAACTTTAATTAACAAGTCATATGATCAATTTATTTAAAAACTGAAAAGAATTAACTTTAAAAAATAAGAAATATTTAAGCTTTAACTATGTGGGATATGGCAAAAAATCAAGTACTTCTAGTTTGGCATAAGAGTCTATCAAAATGAATGAGAATCTAGATTATAATAGGTAATATTGTCTAACTTTACTCTACTATTGTAAGAACTAGGTAAAATACGATTCAAATATTAAATTTTGGACAGTAAAAGATTCTATGTATGCTAAAAACTTCTAGTATAATTAAATAAAGTTTTACTGTAATCTCACTGTCAAATATTCGAAAACCAGGAGATTATCAATTAAAAAAATTTTAATTAATAAGTCTAAGATCAATTTTTTTAAATACTGAAAAGAAATAACTTTAAAAAATAAGAAATATTGTAGCTTTAACTTTGGGGGATATGGCAGGAATATCAAATACTTTAATTTGCCATACGAGTCCATTTAAATGAATGTTAATCTAGATTATACTAGGTATTATTCCCTTAATTTACTCTACTATTTGAGAGACTTGGAAAAATACGATTCAACTATTAAATTTTGGACACTAAAAGATTCTACGTATGCTAATAGCTTCTAAGTATAATTAAATAAAGTTTTCCTGTAATCTCGGTGTCAAATATCCGAAAACCAGGAGATTTTCTATAAAAAAAACTTTAATTAACAAGTCATATAATCAATTTATTTAAAAACTGAAAAGAATTAACTTTAAAAAATAAGAAATATTTAAGCTTTAACTATGTGGGATATGGCAAAAAATCAAGTACTTCTAGTTTGGCATAAGAGTCTATCAAAATTAATGAGCATCTAGATTATAATAGGTAATATTGTCTAACTTTACTCTACTATTGTAAGAACTAGGTAAAATACGATTCAAATATTAAATTTTGGACAGTAAAAGATTCTATGTATGCTAAAAACTTCTAGTATAATTAAATAATGTTTTACTGTAATTTCACTGTCAAATATTCGAAAACGAAGAGATTATCAATTTAAAAAAATTTTCGTTAATAAGTCTAAGATCAATTTTTTTAAATACTGAACAGAAATAACTTTAAAAAATAAGAAATATTGTAGCTTTAACTTTGGGGGATATGGCAGGAATATCAAATACTTTAATTTGCCATACGAGTCCATTTAAATGACTGATAATCTAGATTATACTAGGTATTATTATCTTAACTTACTCTAATAGTCGAGAGACTAGGTAAAATACGATTCAAGTATTAAATTTTGGATAGTAAAAGATTCTACGTATGCTAAAAGTTTCTAAGTATAATTAAATAAAGTTATCCTGTAATCTCACTGTCAAATATGCGAAAACCAGGAGATTTTCTATAAAAAAAAACTTTAATTAACAAGTCATATGATCAATTTATTTAAAACCATAAAACATATAACTTTAAAAAATAAGAAATATTATAGCTTTAACTATGGGGGATATGGCAGGAATATCGAATACTTCTAATTTGCCATATGAGTCCATTTAAATGAATGATAATCTAGATTATACAAGGTATTATTATCTTAATTTACTCTACTTGTGGAGAGACTAGTTAAAAAACGATTCAAGTATTAAATTTTGGACAGTAAAAGATTCTATGTATGCTAAAAACTTCTAGTATAATTAAATAAAGTTTTACTGTAATCTCACTGTCAAATATTCGAAAAACAGGAGATTATCAATTAAAAAAATTTTAATTAATAAGTCTAAGATCAATTTTTTTAAATACTGAACAGAAATAACTTTAAAAAATAAGAAATATTGTAGCTTTATCTTTGGGGGATATGGCAGGAATATCAAATACTTTAATTTGCCATACGAGTCCATTTAAATAAATGATAATCTAGATTATGCTAGGTATTATTATCTTAATTTACTCTACTTGTGGAGAGACTAGTTAAAAAACGGTTCAAGTATTAAATTTTGGACAGTAAAAGATTCTATGTATGCTAAAAGCTTCTAAGTATAATTAAATAAAGTTTTCCTGTAATCTCTCTGTCAAATATCCAAAACCAGGAGATTTCCTATAAAAAAAACTTTAATTAACAAGTCATATGATCAATTTATTTAAAAACTGAAAAGAATTAACTTTAAAAAATAAGAAATATTTAAGCTTTAACTATGTGGGATATGTCAAAAAATCAAGAACTTCTACTTTGCCATAGGAGTCCATTTAAATGAATGAGAACCTAGATTAGAATAGGTAATATTGTCTAACCTTACTCTACTATTGTAAGAACTAGGTAAAATACGATTCAAATATTAAATTTTGGACAGTAAAAGATTCTATGTATGCTAAAAACTTCTAGTATAATTAAATAAAGTTTTACTGTAATCTCACTGTCAAATATTCGAAAACCAGGAGATTAACAATTAAAGAAATTTTAATTAATAAGTCTAAGATCAATTTTTTTAAATACTGAAAAGAAATAACTTTAAAAAATAAGAAATATTGTAGCTTTAACTTTGGGGGATATGGCAGGAATATCAAATACTTTAATTTGCCATACGAGTCCATTTAAATGATTGTTAATCTAGATTATACTAGGTATTATTCCCTTAATTTACTCTACTATTTGAGAGACTTGGAAAAATACGATTCAACTATTAAATTTTGGACACTAAAAGATTCTAAGTATGCTAATAGCTTCTAAGTATAATTAAATAAAGTTTTCCTGTAATCTCGGTGTCAAATATCCGAAAACCAGGAGATTTTCTTTAAAAAAAACTTTAATTAACAAGTCATATGATCAATTTATTTAAAAACTGAAAAGAATTAACTTTAAAAAATAAGAAATATTTAAGCTTTAACTATGTGGGATGTGGCAAAAAATCAAGTACTTCTAGTTTGGTATAAGAGTCTATCAAAATGAATGAGAATCTAGATTATAATAGGTAATATTGTCTAACTTTACTCTACTATTGTAAGAACTAGGTAAAATACGATTCAAATATTAAATTTTGGACAGTAAAAGATTCTATGTATGCTAAAAACTTCTAGTATAATTAAATAAAGTTTTACTGTAATCTCACTGTCAAATATTCGAAAACCAGGAGATTATCAATTAAAAAAATTTTAATTAATAAGTCTAAGATCAATTTTTTTAAATACTGAAAAGAAATAACTTTAAAAAATAAGAAATATTGTAGCTTTAACTTTGGGGGATATGGCAGGAATATCAAATACTTTAATTTGCCATACGAGTCCATTTAAATGAATATTAATCTAGATTATACTAGGTATTATTCCCTTAATTTACTCTACTATTTGAGAGACTTGGAAAAATACGATTCAACTATTAAATTTTGGACACTAAAAGATTCTACGTATGCTAATAGCTTCTAAGTATAATTAAATAAAGTTTTCCTGTAATCTCGGTGTCAAATATCCGAAAACCAGGAGATTTTCTATAAAAAAAACTTTAATTAACAAGTCATATGATCAATTTATTTAAAAACTGAAAAGAATTAACTTTAAAAAATAAGAAATATTTAAGCTTTAACTATGTGGGATATGGCAAAAAATCAAGTACTTCTAGTTTGGCATAAGAGTCTATCAAAATGAATGAGCATCTAGATTATAATAGGTAATATTGTCTAACTTTACTCTACTATTGTAAGAACTAGGTAAAATACGATTCAAATATTAAATTTTGGACAGTAAAAGATTCTATGTATGCTAAAAACTTCTAGTATAATTAAATAAAGTTTTACTGTAATCTCGGTGTCAAATATCCGAAAACCAGGAGATTATCAATTAAAAAAATTTTAATTAATAAGTCTAAGATCAATTTTTTTAAATACTGAACAGAAATAACTTTAAAAAATAAGAAATATTGTAGCTTTAACTTTGGGGGATATGGCAGGAATATCAAATACTTTAATTTGCCATACGAGTCCATTTAAATGAATGATAATCTAGATTATACTAGGTATTATTATCTTAACTTACTCTAATAGTCGAGAGACTAGGTAAAATACGATTCAAGTATTAAATTTTGGACAGTAAAAGATTCTACGTATGCTAAAAGCTTCTAAGTATAATTAAATAAAGTTATCCTGTAATCTCACTGTCAAATATGCGAAAACCAGGAGATTTTCTATAAAAAAAAACTTTAATTAACAAGTCATATGATCAATTTATTTAAAACCATAAAACATATAACTTTAAAAAATAAGAAATATTATAGCTTTAACTATGGGGGATATGGCAGGAATATCGAATACTTCTAATTTGCCATATGAGTCCATTTAAATGAATGATAATCTAGATTATACAAGGTATTATTATCTTAATTTACTCTACTTGTGGAGAGACTAGTTAAAAAACGATTTAAGTATTAAATTTTGGACAGTAAAAGATTCTATGTATGCTAAAATCTTCTAGTATAATTAAATAAAGTTTTACTGTAATCTCACTGTCAAATATTCGAAAACCAGGAGATTATCAATTAAAAAAATTTTAATTAATAAGTCTAAGATCAATTTTTTTAAATACTGAACAGAAATAACTTTAAAAATTAAGAAATATTGTAGCTTTAACTTTGGGGGATATGGCAGGAATATCAAATACTTTAATTTGCCATACGAGTCCATTTAAATGAATGTTAATCTAGATTATACTAGGTATTATTCCCTTAATTTACTCTACTATTTGAAAGACTTGGAAAAATACGATTCAACTATTAAATTTTGGACACTAAAAGATTCTACGTATGCTAATAGCTTCTAAGTATAATTAAATAAAGTTTTCCTGTAATCTCGGTGTCAAATATCCGAAAACCAGGAGATTTTCTATAAAAAAAACTTTAATTAACAAGTCATATGATCAATTTATTTAAAACCAGAAAAGAATTAACTTTAAAAAATAAGAAATATTTAAGCTTTAACTATGTGGGATATGGCAAAAAATCAAGTACTTCTAGTTTGGCATAAGAGTCTATCAAAATGAATGAGAATTTAGATTATAATAGGTAATATTGTCTAACTTTACTCTACTATTGTAAGAACTAGGTAAAATACGATTCAAATATTAAATTTTGGACAGTAAAAGATTCTATGTATGCTAAAAACTTCTAGTATAATTAAATAAAGTTTTACTGTAATCTCACTGTCAAATATTCGAAAACCAGGAGATTATCAATTAAAAAAATTTTAATTAATAAGTCTAAGATCAATTTTTTTAAATACTGAAAAGAAATAACTTTAAAAAATAAGAAATATTGTAGCTTTAACTTTGGGGGATATGGCAGGAATATCAAATACTTTAATTTGCCATACGAGTCCATTTAAATGAATGTTAATCTAGATTATACTAGGTATTATTCCCTTAATTTACTCTACTATTTGAGAGACTTGGAAAAATACGATTCAACTATTAAATTTTGGACACTAAAAGATTCTACGTATGCTAAAAGCTTCTAAGTATAATTAAATAAAGTTTTCCTGTAATCTCGGTGTCAAATATCCGAAAAACAGGAGATTTTCTATAAAAAAAACTTTAATTAACAAGTCATATGATCAATTTATTTAAAATCTGAAAAGATTTAACTTTAAAAAATAAGAAATATTTAAGCTTTAACTATGTGGGATATGGCAAAAAATCAAATACTTCTAGTTTGGCATAAGAGTCTATCAAAATGAATGAGCATCTAGAGTATAATAGGTAATATTGTCTAACATTACTCTACTATTGTAAGAACTAGGTAAAATACGATTCAAATATTAAATTTTGGACAGTAAAAGATTCTATGTATGCTAAAAACTTCTAGTATAATTAAATAAAGTTTTACTGTAATCTCACTGTCAAATATTCGAAAACCAGGAGATTATCAATTAAAAAAATTTTTTTGCCCTCCCGGGCGTAAAACTCGTGCGTAAAGAATTTTCTGCACTCGTTCTACGCCTAGGTGGGCAAAAAATAGTGTAAGCACCATGGGCGAAATACTTTAGACACTTGCGTGAACACATTTCACTCGTGCCCGGCTTCGCCGAGTACTCGTGCTAGTGTTCACGCTAGTGCCAAAACTTTTACGCCCTTGATACTTAATATACTATAATTAATAAGTCTAAGATCAATTTTTTTAAATACTGAAAAGAAATAACTTTAAAAAATAAGAAATATTGTAGCTTTAACTTTGGGGGATATGGCAGGAATATCAAATACTTTAATTTGCCATACGAGTCCATTTAAATGAATGTTAATCTAGATTATACTAGGTATTATTCCCTTAATTTACTCTACTATTTGAGAGACTTGGAAAAATACGATTCAACTATTAAATTTTGGACACTAAAAGATTCTACGTATGCTAATAGCTTCTAAGTATAATTAAATAAAGTTTTCCTGTAATCTCGGTGTCAAATATCCGAAAACCAGGAGATTTTCTATAAAAAAAACTTTAATTAACAAGTCATATGATCAATTTATTTAAAAACTGAAAAGAATTAACTTTAAAAAATAAGAAATATTTAAGCTTTAACTATGTGGGATATGGCAAAAAATCAAGTACTTCTAGTTTGGCATAAGAGTCTATCAAAATGAATGAGAATCTAGATTATAATAGGTAATATTGTCTAACTTTACTCTACTATTGTAAGAACTAGGTAAAATACGATTCAAATATTAAATTTTGGACAGTAAAAGATTCTATGTATGCTAAAAACTTCTAGTATAATTAAATAAAGTTTTACTGTAATCTCACTGTCAAATATTCGAAAACCAGGAGATTATCAATTAAAAAAATTTTAATTAATAAGTCTAAGATCAATTTTTTTAAATACTGAAAAGAAATAACTTTAAAAAATAAGAAATATTGTAGCTTTAACTTTGGGGGATATGGCAGGAATATCAAATACTTTAATTTGCCATACGAGTCCATTTAAATGAATGTTAATCTAGATTATACTAGGTATTATTCCCTTAATTTACTCTACTATTTGAGAGACTTGGAAAAATACGATTCAACTATTAAATTTTGGACACTAAAAGATTCTACGTATGCTAAAAGCTTCTAAGTATAATTAAATAAAGTTTTCCTGTAATCTCGGTGTCAAATATCCGAAAAACAGGAGATTTTCTATAAAAAAAACTTTAATTAACAAGTCATATGATCAATTTATTTAAAATCTGAAAAGATTTAACTTTAAAAAATAAGAAATATTTAAGCTTTAACTATGTGGGATATGGCAAAAAATCAAATACTTCTAGTTTGGCATAAGAGTCTATCAAAATGAATGAGCATCTAGAGTATAATAGGTAATATTGTCTAACTTTACTCTACTATTGTAAGAACTAGGTAAAATACGATTCAAATATTAAATTTTGGACAGTAAAAGATTCTATGTATGCTAAAAACTTCTAGTATAATTAAATAAAGTTTTACTGTAATCTCACTGTCAAATATTCGAAAACCAGGAGATTATCAATTAAAAAAATTTTAATTAATAAGTCTAAGATCAATTTTTTTAAATACTGAAAAGAAATAACTTTAAAAAATAAGAAATATTGTAGCTTTAACTTTGGGGGATATGGCAGGAATATCAAATACTTTAATTTGCCATACGAGTCCATTTAAATGAATGTTAATCTAGATTATACTAGGTATTATTATCTTAACTTACTCTAATAGTCGAGAGACTAGGTAAAATACGATTCAAGTATTAAATTTTGGACAGTAAAAGATTCTACGTATGCTAAAAGCTTCTAAGTATAATTAAATAAAGTTATCCTGTAATCTCACTGTCAAATATGCGAAAACCAGGAGATTTTCTATAAAAAAAAACTTTAATTAACAAGTCATATGATCAATTTATTTAAAACCATAAAACATATAACTTTAAAAAATAAGAAATATTATAGCTTTAACTATGGGGGATATGGCAGGAATATCGAATACTTCTAATTTGCCATATGAGTCCATTTAAATGAATGATAATCTAGATTATACAAGGTATTATTATCTTAATTTACTCTACTTGTGGAGAGACTAGTTAAAAAACGATTTAAGTATTAAATTTTGGACAGTAAAAGATTCTATGTATGCTAAAATCTTCTAGTATAATTAAATAAAGTTTTACTGTAATCTCACTGTCAAATATTCGAAAACCAGGAGATTATCAATTAAAAAAATTTTAATTAATAAGTCTAAGATCAATTTTTTTAAATACTGAACAGAAATAACTTTAAAAATTAAGAAATATTGTAGCTTTAACTTTGGGGGATATGGCAGGAATATCAAATACTTTAATTTGCCATACGAGTCCATTTAAATGAATGTTAATCTAGATTATACTAGGTATTATTCCCTTAATTTACTCTACTATTTGAAAGACTTGGAAAAATACGATTCAACTATTAAATTTTGGACACTAAAAGATTCTACGTATGCTAATAGCTTCTAAGTATAATTAAATAAAGTTTTCCTGTAATCTCGGTGTCAAATATCCGAAAACCAGGAGATTTTCTATAAAAAAAACTTTAATTAACAAGTCATATGATCAATTTATTTAAAACCAGAAAAGAATTAACTTTAAAAAATAAGAAATATTTAAGCTTTAACTATGTGGGATATGGCAAAAAATCAAGTACTTCTAGTTTGGCATAAGAGTCTATCAAAATGAATGAGAATTTAGATTATAATAGGTAATATTGTCTAACTTTACTCTACTATTGTAAGAACTAGGTAAAATACGATTCAAATATTAAATTTTGGACAGTAAAAGATTCTATGTATGCTAAAAACTTCTAGTATAATTAAATAAAGTTTTACTGTAATCTCACTGTCAAATATTCGAAAACCAGGAGATTATCAATTAAAAAAATTTTAATTAATAAGTCTAAGATCAATTTTTTTAAATACTGAAAAGAAATAACTTTAAAAAATAAGAAATATTGTAGCTTTAACTTTGGGGGATATGGCAGGAATATCAAATACTTTAATTTGCCATACGAGTCCATTTAAATGAATGTTAATCTAGATTATACTAGGTATTATTCCCTTAATTTACTCTACTATTTGAGAGACTTGGAAAAATACGATTCAACTATTAAATTTTGGACACTAAAAGATTCTACGTATGCTAAAAGCTTCTAAGTATAATTAAATAAAGTTTTCCTGTAATCTCGGTGTCAAATATCCGAAAAACAGGAGATTTTCTATAAAAAAAACTTTAATTAACAAGTCATATGATCAATTTATTTAAAATCTGAAAAGATTTAACTTTAAAAAATAAGAAATATTTAAGCTTTAACTATGTGGGATATGGCAAAAAATCAAATACTTCTAGTTTGGCATAAGAGTCTATCAAAATGAATGAGCATCTAGAGTATAATAGGTAATATTGTCTAACATTACTCTACTATTGTAAGAACTAGGTAAAATACGATTCAAATATTAAATTTTGGACAGTAAAAGATTCTATGTATGCTAAAAACTTCTAGTATAATTAAATAAAGTTTTACTGTAATCTCACTGTCAAATATTCGAAAACCAGGAGATTATCAATTAAAAAAATTTTTTTGCCCTCCCGGGCGTAAAACTCGTGCGTAAAGAATTTTCTGCACTCGTTCTACGCCTAGGTGGGCAAAAAATAGTGTAAGCACCATGGGCGAAATACTTTAGACACTTGCGTGAACACATTTCACTCGTGCCCGGCTTCGCCGAGTACTCGTGCTAGTGTTCACGCTAGTGCCAAAACTTTTACGCCCTTGATACTTAATATACTATAATTAATAAGTCTAAGATCAATTTTTTTAAATACTGAAAAGAAATAACTTTAAAAAATAAGAAATATTGTAGCTTTAACTTTGGGGGATATGGCAGGAATATCAAATACTTTAATTTGCCATACGAGTCCATTTAAATGAATGTTAATCTAGATTATACTAGGTATTATTCCCTTAATTTACTCTACTATTTGAGAGACTTGGAAAAATACGATTCAACTATTAAATTTTGGACACTAAAAGATTCTACGTATGCTAATAGCTTCTAAGTATAATTAAATAAAGTTTTCCTGTAATCTCGGTGTCAAATATCCGAAAACCAGGAGATTTTCTATAAAAAAAACTTTAATTAACAAGTCATATGATCAATTTATTTAAAAACTGAAAAGAATTAACTTTAAAAAATAAGAAATATTTAAGCTTTAACTATGTGGGATATGGCAAAAAATCAAGTACTTCTAGTTTGGCATAAGAGTCTATCAAAATGAATGAGAATCTAGATTATAATAGGTAATATTGTCTAACTTTACTCTACTATTGTAAGAACTAGGTAAAATACGATTCAAATATTAAATTTTGGACAGTAAAAGATTCTATGTATGCTAAAAACTTCTAGTATAATTAAATAAAGTTTTACTGTAATCTCACTGTCAAATATTCGAAAACCAGGAGATTATCAATTAAAAAAATTTTAATTAATAAGTCTAAGATCAATTTTTTTAAATACTGAAAAGAAATAACTTTAAAAAATAAGAAATATTGTAGCTTTAACTTTGGGGGATATGGCAGGAATATCAAATACTTTAATTTGCCATACGAGTCCATTTAAATGAATGTTAATCTAGATTATACTAGGTATTATTCCCTTAATTTACTCTACTATTTGAGAGACTTGGAAAAATACGATTCAACTATTAAATTTTGGACACTAAAAGATTCTACGTATGCTAAAAGCTTCTAAGTATAATTAAATAAAGTTTTCCTGTAATCTCGGTGTCAAATATCCGAAAAACAGGAGATTTTCTATAAAAAAAACTTTAATTAACAAGTCATATGATCAATTTATTTAAAATCTGAAAAGATTTAACTTTAAAAAATAAGAAATATTTAAGCTTTAACTATGTGGGATATGGCAAAAAATCAAATACTTCTAGTTTGGCATAAGAGTCTATCAAAATGAATGAGCATCTAGAGTATAATAGGTAATATTGTCTAACTTTACTCTACTATTGTAAGAACTAGGTAAAATACGATTCAAATATTAAATTTTGGACAGTAAAAGATTCTATGTATGCTAAAAACTTCTAGTATAATTAAATAAAGTTTTACTGTAATCTCACTGTCAAATATTCGAAAACCAGGAGATTATCAATTAAAAAAATTTTAATTAATAAGTCTAAGATCAATTTTTTTAAATACTGAAAAGAAATAACTTTAAAAAATAAGAAATATTGTAGCTTTAACTTTGGGGGATATGGCAGGAATATCAAATACTTTAATTTGCCATACGAGTCCATTTAAATGAATGTTAATCTAGATTATACTAGGTATTATTCCCTTAATTTACTCTACTATTTGAGAGACTTGGAAAAATACGATTCAACTATTAAATTTTGGACACTAAAAGATTCTACGTATGCTAAAAGCTTCTAAGTTTAATTAAATAAAGTTTTCCTGTAATCTCGGTGTCAAATATCCGAAAAACAGGAGATTTTCTATAAAAAAAACTTTAATTAACAAGTCATATGATCAATTTATTTAAAATCTGAAAAGATTTAACTTTAAAAAATAAGAAATATTTAAGCTTTAACTATGTGGGATATGGCAAAAAATCAAATACTTCTAGTTTGGCATAAGAGTCTATCAAAATGAATGAGCATCTAGAGTATAATAGGTAATATTGTCTAACATTACTCTACTATTGTAAGAACTAGGTAAAATACGATTCAAATATTAAATTTTGGACAGTAAAAGATTCTATGTATGCTAAAAACTTCTAGTATAATTAAATAAAGTTTTACTGTAATCTCACTGTCAAATATTCGAAAACCAGGAGATTATCAATTAAAAAAATTTTTTTGCCCTCCCGGGCGTAAAACTCATGCGTAAAGAATTTTCTGCACTCGTTCTACGCCTAGGTGGGCAAAAAATAGTGTAAGCACCATGGGCGAAATACTTTAGACACTTGCGTGAACACATTTCACTCGTGCCCGGCTTCGCCGAGTACTCGTGCTAGTGTTCACGCTAGTGCCAAAACTTTTACGCCCTTGATACTTAATATACTATAATTAATAAGTCTAAGATCAATTTTTTTAAATACTGAAAAGAAATAACTTTAAAAAATAAGAAATATTGTAGCTTTAACTTTGGGGGATATGGCAGGAATATCAAATACTTTAATTTGCCATACGAGTCCATTTAAATGAATGTTAATCTAGATTATACTAGGTATTATTCCCTTAATTTACTCTACTATTTGAGAGACTTGGAAAAATACGATTCAACTATTAAATTTTGGACACTAAAAGATTCTACGTATGCTAATAGCTTCTAAGTATAATTAAATAAAGTTTTCCTGTAATCTCGGTGTCAAATATCCGAAAACCAGGAGATTTTCTATAAAAAAAACTTTAATTAACAAGTCATATGATCAATTTATTTAAAAACTGAAAAGAATTAACTTTAAAAAATAAGAAATATTTAAGCTTTAACTATGTGGGATATGGCAAAAAATCAAGTACTTCTAGTTTGGCATAAGAGTCTATCAAAATGAATGAGAATCTAGATTATAATAGGTAATATTGTCTAACTTTACTCTATTATTGTAAGAACTAGGTAAAATACGATTCAAATATTAAATTTTGGACAGTAAAAGATTCTATGTATGCTAAAAACTTCTAGTATAATTAAATAAAGTTTTACTGTAATCTCACTGTCAAATATTCGAAAACCAGGAGATTATCAATTAAAAAAATTTTAATTAATAAGTCTAAGATCAATTTTTTTAAATACTGAAAAGAAATAACTTTAAAAAATAAGAAATATTGTAGCTTTAACTTTGGGGGATATGGCAGGAATATCAAATACTTTAATTTGCCATACGAGTCCATTTAAATGAATGTTAATCTAGATTATACTAGGTATTATTCCCTTAATTTACTCTACTATTTGAGAGACTTGGAAAAATACGATTCAACTATTAAATTTTGGACACTAAAAGATTCTACGTATGCTAAAAGCTTCTAAGTATAATTAAATAAAGTTTTCCTGTAATCTCACTGTCAAATATTCGAAAACCAGGAGATTATCAATTAAAAAAATTTTAATTAATAAGTCTAAGATCAATTTTTTTAAATACTGAAAAGAAATAACTTTAAAAAATAAGAAATATTGTAGCTTTAACTTTGGGGGATATGGCAGGAATATCAAATACTTTAATTTGCCATACGAGTCCATTTAAATGAATGTTAATCTAGATTATACTAGGTATTATTCCCTTAATTTACTCTACTATTTGAGAGACTTGGAAAAATACGATTCAACTATTAAATTTTGGACACTAAAAGATTCTACGTATGCTAATAGCTTCTAAGTATAATTAAATAAAGTTTTCCTGTAATCTCGGTGTCAAATATCCGAAAACCAGGAGATTTTCTATAAAAAAAACTTTAATTAACAAGTCATATAATCAATTTATTTAAAAACTGAAAAGAATTAACTTTAAAAAATAAGAAATATTTAAGCTTTAACTATGTGGGATATGGCAAAAAATCAAGTACTTCTAGTTTGGCATAAGAGTCTATCAAAATTAATGAGCATCTAGATTATAATAGGTAATATTGTCTAACTTTACTCTACTATTGTAAGAACTAGGTAAAATACGATTCAAATATTAAATTTTGGACAGTAAAAGATTCTATGTATGCTAAAAACTTCTAGTATAATTAAATAATGTTTTACTGTAATTTCACTGTCAAATATTCGAAAACGAAGAGATTATCAATTTAAAAAAATTTTCGTTAATAAGTCTAAGATCAATTTTTTTAAATACTGAACAGAAATAACTTTAAAAAATAAGAAATATTGTAGCTTTAACTTTGGGGGATATGGCAGGAATATCAAATACTTTAATTTGCCATACGAGTCCATTTAAATGACTGATAATCTAGATTATACTAGGTATTATTATCTTAACTTACTCTAATAGTCGAGAGACTAGGTAAAATACGATTCAAGTATTAAATTTTGGATAGTAAAAGATTCTACGTATGCTAAAAGCTTCTAAGTATAATTAAATAAAGTTATCCTGTAATCTCACTGTCAAATATGCGAAAACCAGGAGATTTTCTATAAAAAAAAACTTTAATTAACAAGTCATATGATCAATTTATTTAAAACCATAAAACATATAACTTTAAAAAATAAGAAATATTATAGCTTTAACTATGGGGGATATGGCAGGAATATCGAATACTTCTAATTTGCCATATGAGTCCATTTAAATGAATGATAATCTAGATTATACAAGGTATTATTATCTTAATTTACTCTACTTGTGGAGAGACTAGTTAAAAAACGATTCAAGTATTAAATTTTGGACAGTAAAAGATTCTATGTATGCTAAAAACTTCTAGTATAATTAAATAAAGTTTTACTGTAATCTCACTGTCAAATATTCGAAAACCAGGAGATTATCAATTAAAAAAATTTTAATTAATAAGTCTAAGATTAATTTTTTTAAATACTGAACAGAAATAACTTTAAAAAATAAGAAATATTGTAGCTTTATCTTTGGGGGATATGGCAGGAATATCAAATACTTTAATTTGCCATACGAGTCCATTTAAATAAATGATAATCTAGATTATGCTAGGTATTATTATCTTAATTTACTCTACTTGTGGAGAGACTAGTTAAAAAACGGTTCAAGTATTAAATTTTGGACAGTAAAAGATTCTATGTATGCTAAAAGCTTCTAAGTATAATTAAATAAAGTTATCCTGTAATCTCTCTGTCAAATATCCAAAACCAGGAGATTTCCTATAAAAAAAACTTTAATTAACAAGTCATATGATCAATTTATTTAAAAACTGAAAAGAATTAACTTTAAAAAATAAGAAATATTTAAGCTTTAACTATGTGGGATATGTCAAAAAATCAAGAACTTCTACTTTGCCATAGGAGTCCATTTAAATGAATGAGAACCTAGATTAGAATAGGTAATATTGTCTAACCTTACTCTACTATTGTAAGAACTAGGTAAAATACGATTCAAATATTAAATTTTGGACAGTAAAAGATTCTATGTATGCTAAAAACTTCTAGTATAATTAAATAAAGTTTTACTGTAATCTCACTGTCAAATATTCGAAAACCAGGAGATTAACAATTAAAAAAATTTTAATTAATAAGTCTAAGATCAATTTTTTTAAATACTGAAAAGAAATAACTTTAAAAAATAAGAAATATTGTAGCTTTAACTTTGGGGGATATGGCAGGAATATCAAATACTTTAATTTGCCATACGAGTCCATTTAAATGATTGTTAATCTAGATTATACTAGGTATTATTCCCTTAATTTACTCTACTATTTGAGAGACTTGGAAAAATACGATTCAACTATTAAATTTTGGACACTAAAAGATTCTACGTATGCTAATAGCTTCTAAGTATAATTAAATAAAGTTTTCCTGTAATCTCGGTGTCAAATATCCGAAAACCAGGAGATTTTCTTTAAAAAAAACTTTAATTAACAAGTCATATGATCAATTTATTTAAAAACTGAAAAGAATTAACTTTAAAAAATAAGAAATATTTAAGCTTTAACTATGTGGGATATGGCAAAAAATCAAGTACTTCTAGTTTGGCATAAGAGTCTATCAAAATGAATGAGAATCTAGATTATAATAGGTAATATTGTCTAACTTTACTCTACTATTGTCAGAACTAGGTAAAATACGATTCAAATATTAAATTTTGGACAGTAAAAGATTCTATGTATGCTAAAAACTTCTAGTATAATTAAATAAAGTTTTACTGTAATCTCACTGTCAAATATTCGAAAACCAGGAGATTAACAATTAAAAAAATTTTAATTAATAAGTCTAAGATCAATTTTTTTAAATACTGAAAAGAAATAACTTTAAAAAATAAGAAATATTGTAGCTTTAACTTTGGGGGATATGGCAGGAATATCAAATACTTTAATTTGCCATACGAGTCCATTTAAATGATTGTTAATCTAGATTATACTAGGTATTATTCCCTTAATTTACTCTACTATTTGAGAGACTTGGAAAAATACGATTCAACTATTAAATTTTGGACACTAAAAGATTCTACGTATGCTAATAGCTTCTAAGTATAATTAAATAAAGTTTTCCTGTAATCTCGGTGTCAAATATCCGAAAACCAGGAGATTTTCTTTAAAAAAAACTTTAATTAACAAGTCATATGATCAATTTATTTAAAAACTGAAAAGAATTAACTTTAAAAAATAAGAAATATTTAAGCTTTAACTATGTGGGATATGGCAAAAAATCAAGTACTTCTAGTTTGGCATAAGAGTCTATCAAAATGAATGAGAATCTAGATTATAATAGGTAATATTGTCTAACTTTACTCTACTATTGTCAGAACTAGGTAAAATACGATTCAAATATTAAATTTTGGACAGTAAAAGATTCTATGTATGCTAAAAACTTCTAGTATAATTAAATAAAGTTTTACTGTAATCTCACTGTCAAATATTCGAAAACCAGGAGATTATCAATTAAAAAAATTTTTTTGCCCTCCCGGGCGTAAAACTCGTGCGTAAAGAATTTTCTGCACTCGTTCTACGCCTAGGTGGGCAAAAAATAGTGTAAGCACCATGGGCGAAATACTTTAGACACTTGCGTGAACACATTTCACTCGTGCCCGGCTTCGCCGAGTACTCGTGCTAGTGTTCACGCTAGTGCCAAAACTTTTACGCCCTTGATACTTAATATACTATAATTAATAAGTCTAAGATCAATTTTTTTAAATACTGAAAAGAAATAACTTTAAAAAATAAGAAATATTGTAGCTTTAACTTTGGGGGATATGGCAGGAATATCAAATACTTTAATTTGCCATACGAGTCCATTTAAATGAATGTTAATCTAGATTATACTAGGTATTATTCCCTTAATTTACTCTACTATTTGAGAGACTTGGAAAAATACGATTCAACTATTAAATTTTGGACACTAAAAGATTCTACGTATGCTAATAGCTTCTAAGTATAATTAAATAAAGTTTTCCTGTAATCTCGGTGTCAAATATCCGAAAACCAGGAGATTTTCTATAAAAAAAACTTTAATTAACAAGTCATATGATCAATTTATTTAAAAACTGAAAAGAATTAACTTTAAAAAATAAGAAATATTTAAGCTTTAACTATGTGGGATATGGCAAAAAATCAAGTACTTCTAGTTTGGCATAAGAGTCTATCAAAATGAATGAGAATCTAGATTATAATAGGTAATATTGTCTAACTTTACTCTACTATTGTAAGAACTAGGTAAAATACGATTCAAATATTAAATTTTGGACAGTAAAAGATTCTATGTATGCTAAAAACTTCTAGTATAATTAAATAAAGTTTTACTGTAATCTCACTGTCAAATATTCGAAAACCAGGAGATTATCAATTAAAAAAATTTTAATTAATAAGTCTAAGATCAATTTTTTTAAATACTGAAAAGAAATAACTTTAAAAAATAAGAAATATTGTAGCTTTAACTTTGGGGGATATGGCAGGAATATCAAATACTTTAATTTGCCATACGAGTCCATTTAAATGAATGTTAATCTAGATTATACTAGGTATTATTCCCTTAATTTACTCTACTATTTGAGAGACTTGGAAAAATACGATTCAACTATTAAATTTTGGACACTAAAAGATTCTACGTATGCTAAAAGCTTCTAAGTATAATTAAATAAAGTTTTCCTGTAATCTCGGTGTCAAATATCCGAAAAACAGGAGATTTTCTATAAAAAAAACTTTAATTAACAAGTCATATGATCAATTTATTTAAAATCTGAAAAGATTTAACTTTAAAAAATAAGAAATATTTAAGCTTTAACTATGTGGGATATGGCAAAAAATCAAATACTTCTAGTTTGGCATAAGAGTCTATCAAAATGAATGAGCATCTAGAGTATAATAGGTAATATTGTCTAACTTTACTCTACTATTGTAAGAACTAGGTAAAATACGATTCAAATATTAAATTTTGGACAGTAAAAGATTCTATGTATGCTAAAAACTTCTAGTATAATTAAATAAAGTTTTACTGTAATCTCACTGTCAAATATTCGAAAACCAGGAGATTATCAATTAAAAAAATTTTAATTAATAAGTCTAAGATCAATTTTTTTAAATACTGAAAAGAAATAACTTTAAAAAATAAGAAATATTGTAGCTTTAACTTTGGGGGATATGGCAGGAATATCAAATACTTTAATTTGCCATACGAGTCCATTTAAATGAATGTTAATCTAGATTATACTAGGTATTATTCCCTTAATTTACTCTACTATTTGAGAGACTTGGAAAAATACGATTAAACTATTAAATTTTGGACACTAAAAGATTCTACGTATGCTAATAGCTTCTAAGTATAATTAAATAAAGTTTTCCTGTAATCTCGGTGTCAAATATCCGAAAACCAGGAGATTTTCTATAAAAAAAACTTTAATTAACAAGTCATATGATCAATTTATTTAAAAACTGAAAAGAATTAACTTTAAAAAATAAGAAATATTTAAGCTTTAACTATGTGGGATATGGCAAAAAATCAAGTACTTCTAGTTTGGCATAAGAGTCTATCAAAATGAATGAGAATCTAGATTATAATAGGTAATATTGTCTAACTTTACTCTACTATTGTAAGAACTAGGTAAAATACGATTCAAATATTAAATTTTGGACAGTAAAAGATTCTATGTATGCTAAAAACTTCTAGTATAATTAAATAAAGTTTTACTGTAATCTCACTGTCAAATATTCGAAAACCAGGAGATTATCAATTAAAAAAATTTTAATTAATAAGTCTAAGATCAATTTTTTTAAATACTGAAAAGAAATAACTTTAAAAAATAAGAAATATTGTAGCTTTAACTTTGGGGGATATGGCAGGAATATCAAATACTTTAATTTGCCATACGAGTCCATTTAAATGAATGTTAATCTAGATTATACTAGGTATTATTCCCTTAATTTACTCTACTATTTGAGAGACTTGGAAAAATACGATTCAACTATTAAATTTTGGACACTAAAAGATTCTACGTATGCTAATAGCTTCTAAGTATAATTAAATAAAGTTTTCCTGTAATCTCGGTGTCAAATATCCGAAAACCAGGAGATTTTCTATAAAAAAAACTTTAATTAACAAGTCATATAATCAATTTATTTAAAAACTGAAAAGAATTAACTTTAAAAAATAAGAAATATTTAAGCTTTAACTATGTGGGATATGGCAAAAAATCAAGTACTTCTAGTTTGGCATAAGAGTCTATCAAAATTAATGAGCATCTAGATTATAATAGGTAATATTGTCTAACTTTACTCTACTATTGTAAGAACTAGGTAAAATACGATTCAAATATTAAATTTTGGACAGTAAAAGATTCTATGTATGCTAAAAACTTCTAGTATAATTAAATAATGTTTTACTGTAATTTCACTGTCAAATATTCGAAAACGAAGAGATTATCAATTTAAAAAAATTTTCGTTAATAAGTCTAAGATCAATTTTTTTAAATACTGAACAGAAATAACTTTAAAAAATAAGAAATATTGTAGCTTTAACTTTGGGGGATATGGCAGGAATATCAAATACTTTAATTTGCCATACGAGTCCATTTAAATGACTGATAATCTAGATTATACTAGGTATTATTATCTTAACTTACTCTAATAGTCGAGAGACTAGGTAAAATACGATTCAAGTATTAAATTTTGGATAGTAAAAGATTCTACGTATGCTAAAAGCTTCTAAGTATAATTAAATAAAGTTATCCTGTAATCTCACTGTCAAATATGCGAAAACCAGGAGATTTTCTATAAAAAAAAACTTTAATTAACAAGTCATATGATCAATTTATTTAAAACCATAAAACATATAACTTTAAAAAATAAGAAATATTATAGCTTTAACTATGGGGGATATGGCAGGAATATCGAATACTTCTAATTTGCCATATGAGTCCATTTAAATGAATGATAATCTAGATTATACAAGGTATTATTATCTTAATTTACTCTACTTGTGGAGAGACTAGTTAAAAAACGATTCAAGTATTAAATTTTGGACAGTAAAAGATTCTATGTATGCTAAAAACTTCTAGTATAATTAAATAAAGTTTTACTGTAATCTCACTGTCAAATATTCGAAAACCAGGAGATTATCAATTAAAAAAATTTTAATTAATAAGTCTAAGATCAATTTTTTTAAATACTGAACAGAAATAACTTTAAAAAATAAGAAATATTGTAGCTTTATCTTTGGGGGATATGGCAGGAATATCAAATACTTTAATTTGCCATACGAGTCCATTTAAATAAATGATAATCTAGATTATGCTAGGTATTATTATCTTAATTTACTCTACTTGTGGAGAGACTAGTTAAAAAACGGTTCAAGTATTAAATTTTGGACAGTAAAAGATTCTATGTATGCTAAAAGCTTCTAAGTATAATTAAATAAAGTTTTCCTGTAATCTCTCTGTCAAATATCCAAAACCAGGAGATTTCCTATAAAAAAAACTTTAATTAACAAGTCATATGATCAATTTATTTAAAAACTGAAAAGAATTAACTTTAAAAAATAAGAAATATTTAAGCTTTAACTATGTGGGATATGTCAAAAAATCAAGAACTTCTACTTTGCCATAGGAGTCCATTTAAATGAATGAGAACCTAGATTAGAATAGGTAATATTGTCTAACCTTACTCTACTATTGTAAGAACTAGGTAAAATACGATTCAAATATTAAATTTTGGACAGTAAAAGATTCTATGTATGCTAAAAACTTCTAGTATAATTAAATAAAGTTTTACTGTAATCTCACTGTCAAATATTCGAAAACCAGGAGATTAACAATTAAAAAAATTTTAATTAATAAGTCTAAGATCAATTTTTTTAAATACTGAAAAGAAATAACTTTAAAAAATAAGAAATATTGTAGCTTTAACTTTGGGGGATATGGCAGGAATATCAAATACTTTAATTTGCCATACGAGTCCATTTAAATGATTGTTAATCTAGATTATACTAGGTATTATTCCCTTAATTTACTCTACTATTTGAGAGACTTGGAAAAATACGATTCAACTATTAAATTTTGGACACTAAAAGATTCTAAGTATGCTAATAGCTTCTAAGTATAATTAAATAAAGTTTTCCTGTAATCTCGGTGTCAAATATCCGAAAACCAGGAGATTTTCTTTAAAAAAAACTTTAATTAACAAGTCATATGATCAATTTATTTAAAAACTGAAAAGAATTAACTTTAAAAAATAAGAAATATTTAAGCTTTAACTATGTGGGATGTGGCAAAAAATCAAGTACTTCTAGTTTGGTATAAGAGTCTATCAAAATGAATGAGAATCTAGATTATAATAGGTAATATTGTCTAACTTTACTCTACTATTGTAAGAACTAGGTAAAATACGATTCAAATATTAAATTTTGGACAGTAAAAGATTCTATGTATGCTAAAAACTTCTAGTATAATTAAATAAAGTTTTACTGTAATCTCACTGTCAAATATTCGAAAACCAGGAGATTATCAATTAAAAAAATTTTAATTAATAAGTCTAAGATCAATTTTTTTAAATACTGAAAAGAAATAACTTTAAAAAATAAGAAATATTGTAGCTTTAACTTTGGGGGATATGGCAGGAATATCAAATACTTTAATTTGCCATACGAGTCCATTTAAATGAATATTAATCTAGATTATACTAGGTATTATTCCCTTAATTTACTCTACTATTTGAGAGACTTGGAAAAATACGATTCAACTATTAAATTTTGGACACTAAAAGATTCTACGTATGCTAATAGCTTCTAAGTATAATTAAATAAAGTTTTCCTGTAATCTCGGTGTCAAATATCCGAAAACCAGGAGATTTTCTATAAAAAAAACTTTAATTAACAAGTCATATGATCAATTTATTTAAAAACTGAAAAGAATTAACTTTAAAAAATAAGAAATATTTAAGCTTTAACTATGTGGGATATGGCAAAAAATCAAGTACTTCTAGTTTGGCATAAGAGTCTATCAAAATGAATGAGCATCTAGATTATAATAGGTAATATTGTCTAACTTTACTCTACTGTTGTAAGAACTAGGTAAAATACGATTCAAATATTAAATTTTGGACAGTGAAAGATTCTATGTATGCTAAAAACTTCTAGTATAATTAAATAAAGTTTTACTGTAATCTCGGTGTCAAATATCCGAAAACCAGGAGATTATCAATTAAAAAAATTTTAGTTAATAAGTCTAAGATCAATTTTTTTAAATACTGAAAAGAAATAACTTTAAAAAATAAGAAATATTATAGCTTTAACTTTGGGGGATATGGCAGGAATATCAAATACTTTAATTTGCCATACGAGTCCATTTAAATGAATGTTAATCTAGATTATACTAGGTATTATTATCTTAACTTACTCTAATAGTCGAGAGACTAGGTAAAATACGATTCAAGTATTAAATTTTGGACAGTAAAAGATTCTATGTATGCTAAAAACTTCTAGTATAATTAAATAATGTTTTACTGTAATTTCACTGTCAAATATTCGAAAACGAAGGGATTATCAATTAAAAAAAGTTTTCGTTAATAATTCTAAGATCAATTTTTTTAAATAATGAACAGAAATAACTTTAAAAAATAAGAAATATTGTAGCTTTAACTTTGGGGGATATGGCAGGAATATCAAATACTTTAATTTGCCATACGAGTCCATTTAAATGAATGATAATCTAGATTATACTAGGTATTATTATCTTAACTTACTCTAATAGTCGAGAGACTAGGTAAAATACGATTCAAGTATTAAATTTTGGACAGTAAAAGATTCTACGTATGCTAAAAGCTTCTAAGTATAATTAAATAAAGTTATCCTGTAATCTCACTGTCAAATATGCGAAAACCAGGAGATTTTCTATAAAAAAAAACTTTAATTAACAAGTCATATGATCAATTTATTTAAAACCATAAAACATATAACTTTAAAAAATAAGAAATATTATAGCTTTAACTATGGGGGATATGGCAGGAATATCGAATACTTCTAATTTGCCATATGAGTCCATTAAATGAATGATAATCTAGATTATACAAGGTATTATTATCTTAATTTACTCTACTTGTGGAGAGACTAGTTAAAAAACGATTCAAGTATTAAATTTTGGACAGTCAAAGATTCTATGTATGCTAAAAACTTCTAGTATAATTAAATAAAGTTTTACTGTAAGCTCACTGTCAAATATTCGAAAACCAGGAGATTATCAATTAAAAAAATTTTAATTAATAAGTCTAAGATCAATTTTTTTAAATACTGAACAGAAATAACTTTAAAAAATAAGAAATATTGTAGCTTTAACTTTGGGGGATATGGCAAAAAATCAAGTACTTCTAGTTTGCCATAGGAGTCCATTTAAATAAATGATAATCTAGATTATACTAGGTATTATTATCTTAATTTACTCTTCTTGTGGAGAGACTTGTTAAAAAACGATTCATGTATTCAATTTTGGACAGTAAAAGATTCTATGTATGCTAAAAGCTTCTAAGTATAATTAAATAAAGTTTTACTGTAATCTCACTGTCAAATATTCGAAAACCAGGAGATTATCAATTAAAAAAATTTTAATTAATAAGTCTAAGATCAATTTTTTTAAATACTGAAAAGAAATAACTTTAAAAAATAAGAAATATTGTAGCTTTAACTTTGGGGGATATGGCAGGAATATCAAATACTTCTAATTTGCCATACGAGTCCATTTAAATGAATGATAATCTAGATTATACTAAGTATTATTCTTTTAATTTATTCTACTAGTCGAGAGACTAGGTAGAATACGATTCAAGTATTAAATTTTGGACAGTAAAAAATTCTATGTATGCTAAAAGCTTCTAAGTATAATTAAATAAAGTTTTCCTTTAATCTCACTGTCAAATATCCGAAAACCAGGAGATTTTCTATAAAAAAAACTTTAATTAACAAGTCATATGATTAATTTATTTAAAAACTGAAAAGAATTAACTTTAAAAAATAAGAAATATTTAAGCTTTAACTATGTGGGATATGGCAAAAAATCAAGTACTTCTAGTTTGGCATAAGAGTCTATCAAAATGAATGAGCATCTAGATTATATTAGGTAATATTGTCTAACTTTACTTTACTATTGTAAGAACTAACTAAAATACGATTCAAATATTAAATTTTGGACAGTAAAAGATTCTATGTATGCTAAAAACTTCTAGTATAATTACACGGATAAAAATTCAGTTGACTAGCGCGCCCAATATTTTGTCTTGAATCACAACCAGTATTTTGAGCGACATTCTCACCCAAATTAGTATATGCACTTGACAAAAGTGATTCGCGCGCAACCTATATTATGTGGTTTTTGCATGGAAATACTCGATTTGGGTTAGATTCTCGCCTAATTTTGTTTTATGTGTACTCCATATTTTACTGGTCGCACCGCATGCTATCCTTTTGGCGCGGTAGTCAACTGAATTTTTATCCGTGTAAATAAAGTTTTACTGTAATCTCACTGTCAAATATTCGAAAACCAGGAGATTATCATTTAAAAAAATTTTAATTAATAAGTCTAAGATCAATTTTTTTAAATACTGAACAGAAATAACTTTAAAAAATAAGAAATATTTAAGCTTTAACTATGTGGGATATGGCAAAAAATCAAGTACTTCTAGTTTGGCATAAGAGTCTATCAAAATGAATGAGCATCTAGATTATAATAGTTAATATTGTCTAACTTTACTCTACTATTGTAAGAACTAGGTAAAATACGATTCAAATATTAAATTTTGGACAGTAAAAGTTTCTATGTATGCTAAAAACTTCTAGTATAATTAAATAAAGTTTTCCTGTAGTCTCAATGTCAAATATCCGAAAACCAGGAGATTTTCTATAAAAAAAACTTTAATTAACAAGTCATATGATCAATTTATTTAAAAACTGAAAAGAATTTACTTTAAAAAATAAGCAATATTTAAGCGTTAACTATGTGGGATATGGCAAAAAATCAAGTACTTCTAGTTTGGCATAAGAGTCCATTTAAATGAATGATAATCTAGATTATACTAGGTATTATTATCTTAATTTACTCTACTTGTGGAGAGACTAGTTAAAATACGATTCAAGTATTAAATTTTGGACAGTAAAAGATTCTACGTATGCTAAAAGCTTCTAAGTATAATTAAATAAAGTTTTCCTGTAATCTGACTGTCAAATATCCGAAAACCAGGAGATTTTCTATAAAAAAAACTTTAATTAACAAGTCATATGATCAATTTATTTAAAAACAGAAAAGAAATAACTTTAAAAAATAAGAAATATTATAGCTTTAACTATGGGGGATATGGCAAAAAATCAAGTACTTCTAGTTTGCCATAGGAGTCCATTTAAATAAATGATAATCTAGATTATACTAGGTATTATTATCTTAATTTACTCTACTTGTGGAGAGACTTGTTAAAAAACGATTCATGTATTCAATTTTGGACAGTAAAAGATTCTATGTATGCTAAAAGCTTCTAAGTATAATTAAATAAAGTTTTCCTGTAATCTCACTGTCAAATATCCGAAAACCAGGAGATTTTCTATAAAAAAAACTTTAATTAACAAGTCATATGATCAATTTATTTAAAAACTGAAAAGAATTAACTTTAAAAAATAAGAAATATTTAAGCTTTAACTATGTGGGATATTGCAAAAAATCAAGTACTTCTAGTTTGCCATAGGAGTCCATTTAAATAAATGATAATCTAGATTATACTAGGTATTATTATATTAATTTACTCTACTTGTGGAGAGACTTGTTAAAAAACGATTCATGTATTAAATTTTGGACAGTAAAAGATTCTATGTATGCTAATAGCTTCTAAGTATAATTAAATAAAGGTTTCCTGTAATCTCACTGTCAAATATCCGAAAAACAGGAGATTTTCTATAAAAAAAACTTTAATTAACAAGTCTTATGATTAATTTATTTAAAAACTGAAAAGAATTAACTTTAAAAAATAAGAAATATTTAAGCTTTAACTATGTGGGATATGGCAAAAAATCAAGTACTTCTAGTTTGGCATAAGAGTCTATCAAAATGAATGAGCATCTAGATTATAATAGGTAATATTGTCTAACTTTACTTTACTATTGTAAGAACTAACTAAAATACGATTCAAATATTAAATTTTGGACAGTAAAAGATTCTATGTATGCTAAAAACTTCTAGTATAATTACACGGATAAAAATTCAGTTGACTAGCGCGCCCAATATTTTGTCTTGAATCACAACCAGTATTTTGAGCGACATTCTCACCCAAATTAGTATATGCACTTGACAAAAGTGATTCGCGCGCAACCTATCTTATGTGGTTTTTGCATGGAAATACTCGATTTGGGTTAGATTCTCGCCTAATTTTGTTTTATGTGTACTCCATATTTTACTGGTCGCACCGCATGCTATCCTTTTGGCGCGGTAGTCAACTGAATTTTTATCCGTGTAAATAAAGTTTTACTGTAATCTCACTGTCAAATATTCGAAAACCAGGAGATTATCATTTAAAAAAATTTTAATTAATAAGTCTAAGATCAATTTTTTTAAATACTGAACAGAAATAACTTTAAAAAATAAGAAATATTTAAGCTTTAACTATGTGGGATATGGCAAAAAATCAAGTACTTCTAGTTTGGCATAAGAGTCTATCAAAATGAATGAGCACCTAGATTATAATAGTTAATATTGTCTAACTTTACTCTACTATTGTAAGAACTAGGTAAAATACGATTCAAATATTAAATTTTGGACAGTAAAAGTTTCTATGTATGCTAAAAACTTCTAGTATAATTAAATAAAGTTTTCCTGTAGTCTCAATGTCAAATATCCGAAAACCAGGAGATTTTCTATAAAAAAAACTTTAATTAACAAGTCATATGATCAATTTATTTAAAAACTGAAAAGAATTAACTTTAAAAAATAAGCAATATTTAAGCGTTAACTATGTGGGATATGGCAAAAAATCAAGTACTTCTAGTTTGCCATAGGAGTCCATTTAAATAAATGATAATCTAGATTATGCTAGGTATTATTATCTTAATTTACTCTACTTGTGGAGAGACTAGTTAAAAAACGTTTCAAGTATTAAATTTTGGACAGTAAAAGATTCTATGTATGCTAAAAGCTTCTAAGTATAATTAAATAAAGTTTTCCTGTAATCTCTCTGTCAAATATCCAAAACCAGGAGATTTCCTATAAAAAAAACTTTAATTAACAAGTCATATGATCAATTTATTTAAAAACTGAAAAGAATTAACTTTAAAAAATAAGAAATATTTAAGCTTTAACTATGTGGGATATGTCAAAAAATCAAGTACTTCTACTTTGCCATAGGAGTCCATTTAAATGAATGAGAACCTAGATTAGAATAGGTAATATTGTCTAACCTTACTCTACTATTGTAAGAACTAGGTCAAATACGATTCAAATATTAAATTTTGGACAGTAAAAGATTCTACGTATGCTAAAAGCTTCTAAGTATAATTAAATAAAGTTTTCCTGTAATCTCACTGTCAAATATCCGAAAACCAGGAGATTATCAATTAAAAAAATTTTAATTGATAAGTCTAAGATCAATTTTTTTAAATACTGAACAGAAATAACTTTAAAAAATGAGAAATATTTTAGCTTTAACTTTGGGGGATATGGCAGGAATATCAAATACTTTAATTTGCCATACGAGTCCATTTAAATGAATGATAATCTAGATTATACTAGGTATTATTATCTTAATTTACTGTAATAGTCGAGAGACTAGGTAAAATACGATTCAAGTATTAAACTTTGAAAAGTAAAAGATTCTACGTATGCTAAAAGCTTCTAAGTATAATTAAATAAAGTTTTCCTGTAATCTCACTGTCAAATATCCGAAAACCAGGAGATTTTCTATAAAAAAATCTTTAATTAACAAGTCATATGATCAATTTATTTAAAACCAGAAAACAAATAACTTTAAAAAATAAGAAATATTTAAGCTTTAACTATGTGGGATATGGCAAAAAATCAAGTACTTCTAGTTTGGCATAAGAGTCTATCAAAATGAATGAGAATCTAGATTATACTAGGTATTATTATCTTAATTTACTCTACTTGTGGAGAGACTAGTTAAAATACGATTCAAGTATTAAATTTTGGACAGTAAAAGATTCTACGTATGCTAAAAGCTTCTAAGTATAATTAAATAAAGTTTTCCTGTAATCTCACTGTCAAATATCCGAAAACCAGGAGATTTTCTATAAAAAAAACTTTAATTAACAAGTCATAGGATCAATTTATTTAAAAACAGAAAAGAAATAACTTTAAAAAATAAGAAATATTATAGCTTTAACTATGGGGGATATGGCATAAAATCAAGTACTTCTAGTTTGCCATTGGAGTCCATTTAAATAAATGATAATCTAGATTATACTAGGTATTATTATCTTAATTTACTCTACTTGTGGAGAGACTTGTTAAAAAACGATTCATGTATTCAATTTTGGACAGTAAAAGATTCTATGTATGCTAAAAGCTTCTAAGTATAATTAAATAAAGTTTTCCTGTAATCTCACTGTCAAATATCCGAAAACCAGGAGATTTTCTATAAAAAAAACTTTAATTAACAAGTCATATGATCAATTTATTTAAAAACTGAAAAGAATTAACTTTAAAAAATAAGAAATATTTAAGCTTTAACTATGTGGGATATTGCAAAAAATCAAGTACTTCTAGTTTGCCGTAGGAGTCCATTTAAATAAATGATAATCTAGATTATACTAGGTATTATTATATTAATTTACTCTACTTGTGGAGAGACTTGTTAAAAAACGATTCATGTATTAAATTTTGGACAGTAAAAGATTCTCTGTATGCTAATAGCTTCTAAGTATAATTAAATAAAGTTTTCCTGTAATCTCACTGTCAAATATCCGAAAACCAGGAGATTTTCTATAAAAAAAACTTTAATTAACACATATGATTAATTTATTTAAAAACTGAAAAGAATTAACTTTAAAAAATAAGAAATATTTAAGCTTAACTATGTGGGATATGGCAAAAAATCAAGTACTTCTAGTTTGGCATAAGAGTCTATCAAAATGAATGAGCATCTAGATTATAATAGGTAATATTGTCTAACTTTACTTTACTATTGTAAGAACTAACTAAAATACGATTCAAATATTAAATTTTGGTCAGTAAAAGATTCTTTGTATGCTAAAAACTTCTAGTATAATTACACGGATAAAAATTCAGTTGACTAGCGCGCCCAATATTTTGTCTTGAATCACAACCAGTATTTTGAGCGACATTCTCACCCAAATTAGTATATGCACTTGACAAAAGTGATTCGCGCGCAACCTATATTATGTGGTTTTTGCATGGAAATACTCGATTTGGGTTAGATTCTCGCCTAATTTTGTTTTATGTGTACTCCATATTTTACTGGTCGCACCGCATGCTATCCTTTTGGCGCGGTAGTCAACTGAATTTTTATCCGTGTAAATAAAGTTTTACTGTAATCTCACTGTCAAATATTCGAAAACCAGGAGATTATCATTTAAAAAAATTTTAATTAATAAGTCTAAGATCAATTTTTTTAAATACTGAACAGAAATAACTTTAAAAAATAAGAAATATTTAAGCTTTAACTATGTGGGATATGGCAAAAAATCAAGTACTTCTAGTTTGGCATAAGAGTCTATCAAAATGAATGAGCATCTAGATTATAATAGTTAATATTGTCTAACTTTACTCTACTATTGTAAGAACTAGGTAAAATACGATTCAAATATTAAATTTTGGACAGTAAAAGTTTCTATGTATGCTAAAAACTTCTAGTATAATTAAATAAAGTTTTCCTGTAGTCTCAATGTCAAATATCCGAAAACCAGGAGATTTTCTATAAAAAAAACTTTAATTAACAAGTCATATGATCAATTTATTTAAAAACTGAAAAGAATTAACTTTAAAAAATAAGCAATATTTAAGCGTTAACTATGTGGGATATGGCAAATAATCAAGTACTTCTAGTTTGCCATAGGAGTCCATTTAAATAAATGATAATCTAGATTATGCTAGGTATTATTATCTTAATTTACTCTACTTGTGGAGAGACTAGTTAAAAAACGTTTCAAGTATTAAATTTTGGACAGTAAAAGATTCTATGTATGCTAAAAGCTTCTAAGTATAATTAAATAAAGTTTTCCTGTAATCTCTCTGTCAAATATCCAAAACCAGGAGATTTCCTATAAAAAAAACTTTAATTAACAAGTCATATGATCAATTTATTTAAAAACTGAAAAGAATTAACTTTAAAAAATAAGAAATATTTAAGCTTTAACTATGTGGGATATGTCAAAAAATCAAGTACTTCTACTTTGCCATAGGAGTCCATTTAAATGAATGAGAACCTAGATTAGAATAGGTAATATTGTCTAACCTTACTCTACTATTGTAAGAACTAGGTCAAATACGATTCAAATATTAAATTTTGGACAGTAAAAGATTCTACGTATGCTAAAAGCTTCTAAGTATAATTAAATAAAGTTTTCCTGTAATCTCACTGTTAAATATCCGAAAATCAGGAGATTATCAATTAAAAAAATTTTAATTGATAAGTCTAAGATCAATTTTTTTAAATACTGAACAGAAATAACTTTAAAAAATGAGAAATATTTTAGCTTTAACTTTGGGGGATATGGCAGGAATATCAAATACTTTAATTTGCCATACGAGTCCATTTAAATGAATGATAATCTAGATTATACTAGGTATTATTATCTTAATTTACTGTAATAGTCGAGAGACTAGGTAAAATACGATTCAAGTATTAAACTTTGAAAAGTAAAAGATTCTACGTATGCTAAAAGCTTCTAAGTATAATTAAATAAAGTTTTCCTGTAATCTCACTGTCAAATATCCGAAAACCAGGAGATTTTCTATAAAAAAATCTTTAATTAACAAGTCATATGATCAATTTATTTAAAACCAGAAAACAAATAACTTTAAAAAATAAGAAATATTTAAGCTTTAACTATGTGGGATATGGCAAAAAATCAAGTACTTCTAGTTTGGCATAAGAGTCTATCAAAATGAATGAGAATCTAGATTATACTAGGTATTATTATCTTAATTTACTCTACTTGTGGAGAGACTAGTTAAAATACGATTCAAGTATTAAATTTTGGACAGTAAAAGATTCTACGTATGCTAAAAGCTTCTAAGTATAATTAAATAAAGTTTTCCTGTAATCTCACTGTCAAATATCCGAAAACCAGGAGATTTTCTATAAAAAAAACTTTAATTAACAAGTCATATGATCAATTTATTTAAAAACAGAAAAGAAATAACTTTAAAAAATAAGAAATATTATAGCTTTAACTATGGGGGATATGGCATAAAATCAAGTACTTCTAGTTTGCCATTGGAGTCCATTTAAATAAATGATAATCTAGATTATACTAGGTATTATTATCTTAATTTACTCTACTTGTGGAGAGACTTGTTAAAAAACGATTCATGTATTCAATTTTGGACAGTAAAAGATTCTATGTATGCTAAAAGCTTCTAAGTATAATTAAATAAAGTTTTCCTGTAATCTCACTGTCAAATATCCGAAAACCAGGAGATTTTCTATAAAAAAAACTTTATTTAACAAGTCATATGATCAATTTATTTAAAAACTGAAAAGAATTAACTTTAAAAAATAAGAAATATTTAAGCTTTAACTATGTGGGATATTGCAAAAAATCAAGTACTTCTAGTTTGCCATAGGAGTCCATTTAAATAAATGATAATCTAGATTATACTAGGTATTATTATATTAATTTACTCTACTTGTGGAGAGACTTGTTAAAAAACGATTCATGTATTAAATTTTGGACAGTAAAAGATTCTCTGTATGCTAATAGCTTCTAAGTATAATTAAATAAAGTTTTCCTGTAATCTCACTGTCAAATATCCGAAAACCAGGAGATTTTCTATAAAAAAAACTTTAATTAACACATATGATTAATTTATTTAAAAACTGAAAAGAATTAACTTTAAAAAATAAGAAATATTTAAGCTTAACTATGTGGGATATGGCAAAAAATCAAGTACTTCTAGTTTGGCATAAGAGTCTATCAAAATGAATGAGCATCTAGATTATAATAGGTAATATTGTCTAACTTTACTTTACTATTGTAAGAACTAACTAAAATACGATTCAAATATTAAATTTTGGTCAGTAAAAGATTCTTTGTATGCTAAAAACTTCTAGTATAATTACACGGATAAAAATTCAGTTGACTAGCGCGCCCAATATTTTGTCTTGAATCACAACCAGTATTTTGAGCGACATTCTCACCCAAATTAGTATATGCACTTGACAAAAGTGATTCGCGCGCAACCTATATTATGTGGTTTTTGCATGGAAATACTCGATTTGGGTTAGATTCTCGCCTAATTTTGTTTTATGTGTACTCCATATTTTACTGGTCGCACCGCATGCTATCCTTTTGGCGCGGTAGTCAACTGAATTTTTATCCGTGTAAATAAAGTTTTACTGTAATCTCACTGTCAAATATTCGAAAACCAGGAGATTATCATTTAAAAAAATTTTAATTAATAAGTCTAAGATCAATTTTTTTAAATACTGAACAGAAATAACTTTAAAAAATAAGAAATATTTAAGCTTTAACTATGTGGGATATGGCAAAAAATCAAGTACTTCTAGTTTGGCATAAGAGTCTATCAAAATGAATGAGCATCTAGATTATAATAGTTAATATTGTCTAACTTTACTCTACTATTGTAAGAACTAGGTAAAATACGATTCAAATATTAAATTTTGGACAGTAAAAGTTTCTATGTATGCTAAAAACTTCTAGTATAATTAAATAAAGTTTTCCTGTAGTCTCAATGTCAAATATCCGAAAACCAGGAGATTTTCTATAAAAAAAACTTTAATTAACAAGTCATATGATCAATTTATTTAAAAACTGAAAAGAATTAACTTTAAAAAATAAGCAATATTTAAGCGTTAACTATGTGGGATATGGCAAAAAATCAAGTACTTCTAGTTTGCCATAGGAGTCCATTTAAATAAATGATAATCTAGATTATGCTAGGTATTATTATCTTAATTTACTCTACTTGTGGAGAGACTAGTTAAAAAACGTTTCAAGTATTAAATTTTGGACAGTAAAAGATTCTATGTATGCTAAAAGCTTCTAAGTATAATTAAATAAAGTTTTCCTGTAATCTCTCTGTCAAATATCCAAAACCAGGAGATTTCCTATAAAAAAAACTTTAATTAACAAGTCATATGATCAATTTATTTAAAAACTGAAAAGAATTAACTTTAAAAAATAAGAAATATTTAAGCTTTAACTATGTGGGATATGTCAAAAAATCAAGTACTTCTACTTTGCCATAGGAGTCCATTTAAATGAATGAGAACCTAGATTAGAATAGGTAATATTGTCTAACCTTACTCTACTATTGTAAGAACTAGGTCAAATACGATTCAAATATTAAATTTTGGACAGTAAAAGATTCTACGTATGCTAAAAGCTTCTAAGTATAATTAAATAAAGTTTTCCTGTAATCTCACTGTCAAATATCCGAAAACCAGGAGATTATCAATTAAAAAAATTTTAATTGATAAGTCTAAGATCAATTTTTTTAAATACTGAACAGAAATAACTTTAAAAAATGAGAAATATTTTAGCTTTAACTTTGGGGGATATGGCAGGAATATCAAATACTTTAATTTGCCATACGAGTCCATTTAAATGAATGATAATCTAGATTATACTAGGTATTATTATCTTAATTTACTGTAATAGTCGAGAGACTAGGTAAAATACGATTCAAGTATTAAACTTTGAAAAGTAAAAGATTCTACGTATGCTAAAAGCTTCTAAGTATAATTAAATAAAGTTTTCCTGTAATCTCACTGTCAAATATCCGAAAACCAGGAGATTTTCTATAAAAAAATCTTTAATTAACAAGTCATATGATCAATTTATTTAAAACCAGAAAACAAATAACTTTAAAAAATAAGAAATATTTAAGCTTTAACTATGTGGGATATGGCAAAAAATCAAGTACTTCTAGTTTGGCATAAGAGTCTATCAAAATGAATGAGAATCTAGATTATACTAGGTATTATTATCTTAATTTACTCTACTTGTGGAGAGACTAGTTAAAATACGATTCAAGTATTAAATTTTGGACAGTAAAAGATTCTACGTATGCTAAAAGCTTCTAAGTATAATTAAATAAAGTTTTCCTGTAATCTCACTGTCAAATATCCGAAAACCAGGAGATTTTCTATAAAAAAAACTTTAATTAACAAGTCATATGATCAATTTATTTAAAAACAGAAAAGAAATAACTTTAAAAAATAAGAAATATTATAGCTTTAACTATGGGGGATATGGCATAAAATCAAGTACTTCTAGTTTGCCATTGGAGTCCATTTAAATAAATGATAATCTAGATTATACTAGGTATTATTATCTTAATTTACTCTACTTGTGGAGAGACTTGTTAAAAAACGATTCATGTATGCAATTTTGGACAGTAAAAGATTCTATGTATGCTAAAAGCTTCTAAGTATAATTAAATAAAGTTTTCCTGTAATCTCACTGTCAAATATCCGAAAACCAGGAGATTTTCTATAAAAAAAACTTTAATTAACAAGTCATATGATCAATTTATTTAAAAACTGAAAAGAATTAACTTTAAAAAATAAGAAATATTTAAGCTTTAACTATGTGGGATATTGCAAAAAATCAAGTACTTCTAGTTTGCCATAGGAGTCCATTTAAATAAATGATAATCTAGATTATACTAGGTATTATTATATTAATTTACTCTACTTGTGGAGAGACTTGTTAAAAAACGATTCATGTATTAAATTTTGGACAGTAAAAGATTCTCTGTATGCTAATAGCTTCTAAGTATAATTAAATAAAGTTTTCCTGTAATCTCACTGTCAAATATCCGAAAACCAGGAGATTTTCTATAAAAAAAACTTTAATTAACACATATGATTAATTTATTTAAAAACTGAAAAGAATTAACTTTAAAAAATAAGAAATATTTAAGCTTAACTATGTGGGATATGGCAAAAAATCAAGTACTTCTAGTTTGGCATAAGAGTCTATCAAAATGAATGAGCATCTAGATTATAATAGGTAATATTGTCTAACTTTACTTTACTATTGTAAGAACTAACTAAAATACGATTCAAATATTAAATTTTGGTCAGTAAAAGATTCTTTGTATGCTAAAAACTTCTAGTATAATTACACGGATAAAAATTCAGTTGACTAGCGCGCCCAATATTTTGTCTTGAATCACAACCAGTATTTTGAGCGACATTCTCACCCAAATTAGTATATGCACTTGACAAAAGTGATTCGCGCGCAACCTATATTATGTGGTTTTTGCATGGAAATACTCGATTTGGGTTAGATTCTCGCCTAATTTTGTTTTATGTGTACTCCATATTTTACTGGTCGCACCGCATGCTATCCTTTTGGCGCGGTAGTCAACTGAATTTTTATCCGTGTAAATAAAGTTTTACTGTAATCTCACTGTCAAATATTCGAAAACCAGGAGATTATCATTTAAAAAAATTTTAATTAATAAGTCTAAGATCAATTTTTTTAAATACTGAACAGAAATAACTTTAAAAAATAAGAAATATTTAAGCTTTAACTATGTGGGATATGGCAAAAAATCAAGTACTTCTAGTTTGGCATAAGAGTCTATCAAAATGAATGAGCATCTAGATTATAATAGTTAATATTGTCTAACTTTACTCTACTATTGTAAGAACTAGGTAAAATACGATTCAAATATTAAATTTTGGACAGTAAAAGTTTCTATGTATGCTAAAAACTTCTAGTATAATTAAATAAAGTTTTCCTGTAGTCTCAATGTCAAACATCCGAAAACCAGGAGATTTTCTATAAAAAAAACTTTAATTAACAAGTCATATGATCAATTTATTTAAAAACTGAAAAGAATTAACTTTAAAAAATAAGCAATATTTAAGCGTTAACTATGTGGGATATGGCAAAAAATCAAGTACTTCTAGTTTGCCATAGGAGTCCATTTAAATAAATGATAATCTAGATTATGCTAGGTATTATTATCTTAATTTACTCTACTTGTGGAGAGACTAGTTAAAAACGTTTCAAGTATTAAATTTTGGACAGTAAAAGATTCTATGTATGCTAAAAGCTTCTAAGTATAATTAAATAAAGTTTTCCTGTAATCTCTCTGTCAAATATCCAAAACCAGGAGATTTCCTATAAAAAAAACTTTAATTAACAAGTCATATGATCAATTTATTTAAAACCATAAAACATATAACTTTAAAAAATAAGAAATATTATAGCTTTAACTATGGGGGATATGGCAGGAATATCGAATACTTCTAATTTGCCATACGAGTCCATTTAAATGAATGATAATCTAGATTATACTAAGTATTATTCTTTTGATTTATTCTACTAGTCAAGAGACTAGGTAGAATACGATTCAAGTATTAAATTTTGGACAGTAAAAAATTCTATGTATGCTAAAAGCTTCTAAGTATAATTAAATAAAGTTTTCCTTTAATCTCACTGTCAAATATCCGAAAACCAGGAGATTTTCTATAAAAAAAACTTTAATTAACAAGTCATATGATTAATTTATTTAAAAACTGAAAAGAATTAACTTTAAAAAATAAGAAATATTTAAGCTTTAACTATGTGGGATATGGCAAAAAATCAAGTACTTCTAGTTTGGCATAAGAGTCCATTTAAATGAATGATAATCTAGATTATACTAGGTATTATTATCTTAATTTACTCTACTTGTGGAGAGACTAGTTAAAATACGATTCAAGTATTAAATTTTGGACAGTAAAAGATTCTACGTATGCTAAAAGCTTCTAAGTATAATTAAATAAAGTTTTCCTGTAATCTGACTGTCAAATATCCGAAAACCAGGAGATTTTCTATAAAAAAAACTTTAATTAACAAGTCATATGATCAATTTATTTAAAAACTGAAAAGAATTAACTTTAAAAAATAAGCAATATTTAAGCGTTAACTATGTGGGATATGGCAAAAAATCAAGTACTTCTAGTTTGCCATAGGAGTCCATTTAAATAAATGATAATCTAGATTATGCTAGGTATTATTATCTTAATTTACTCTACTTGTGGAGAGACTAGTTAAAAAACGTTTCAAGTATTAAATTTTGGACAGTAAAAGATTCTATGTATGCTAAAAGCTTCTAAGTATAATTAAATAAAGTTTTTCTGTAATCTCTCTGCCAAATATCCAAAACCAGGAGATTTCCTATAAAAAAAACTTTAATTAACAAGTCATATGATCAATTTATTTAAAAACTGAAAAGAATTAACTTTAAAAAATAAGAAATATTATAGCTTTAACTATGGGGGATATGGCAGGAATATCAAATACTTTAATTTGCCATACGAGTCCATTTAAATGAATGTTAATCTAGATTATACAAGGTATTATTATCTTAATTTACTCTACTTGTAGAGAGACTAGTTAAAAAACGATTCAAGTATTAAATTTTGGACAGTAAAAGATTCTATATATGCTAAAAACTTCTAGTATAATTAAATAAAGTTTTACTGTAATCTCACTGTCAAATATTCGAAAACCAGGAGATTATCAATTAAAAAAATTTTAATTAATAAGTCTAAGATCAATTTTTTTAAATACTGAACAGAAATAACTTTAAAAAATAAGAAATATTGTAGCTTTAACTTTGGGGGATATGGCAGGAATATCAAATACTTTAATTTGCCATACGAGTCCATTTAAATGAATGTTAATCTAGATTATACTAGGTATTATTCCCTTAATTTACTCTACTATTTGAGAGACTTGGAAAAATACGATTCAACTATTAAATTTTGGACACTAAAAGATTCTACGTATGCTAATAGCTTCTAAGTATAATTAAATAAAGTTTTCCTGTAATCTCGGTGTCAAATATCCGAAAACCAGGAGATTTTCTATAAAAAAAACTTTAATTAACAAGTCATATGATCAATTTATTTAAAAACTGAAAAGAATTAACTTTAAAAAATAAGAAATATTTAAGCTTTAACTATGTGGGATATGGCAAAAAATCAAGTACTTCTAGTTTGGCATAAGAGTCTATCAAAATGAATGAGCATCTAGATTATAATAGGTAATATTGTCTAACTTTACTCTACTATTGTAAGAACTAGGTAAAATACGATTCAAATATTAAATTTTGGACAGTAAAAGATTCTATGTATGCTAAAAACTTCTAGTATAATTAAATAAAGTTTTACTGTAATCTCACTGTCAAATATTCGAAAACCAGGAGATTATCAATTAAAAAAATTTTAATTAATAAGTCTAAGATCAATTTTTTTAAATACTGAAAAGAAATAACTTTAAAAAATAAGAAATATTGTAGCTTTAACTTTGGGGGATATGGCAGGAATATCAAATACTTTAATTTGCCATACGAGTCCATTTAAATGAATGTTAATCTAGATTATACTAGGTAATATTCCCTTAATTTAATCTACTATTTGAGAGACTTGGAAAAATACGATTCAACTATTAAATTTTGGACACTAAAAGATTCTACGTATGCTAAAAGCTTCTAAGTATAATTAAATAAAGTTTTCCTGTAATCTCGGTGTCAAATATTCGAAAAACAGGAGATTTTCTATAAAAAAAACTTTAATTAACAAGTCATATGATCAATTTATTTAAAAACTGAAAAGATTTAACTTTAAAAAATAAGAAATATTTAAGCTTTAACTATGTGGGATATGGCAAAAAATCAAATACTTCTAGTTTGGCATAAGAGTCTATCAAAATGAATGAGCATCTAGATTATAATAGGTAATATTGTCTAACTTTACTCTACTATTGTAAGAACTAGGTAAAATACGATTCAAATATTAAATTTTGGACAGTAAAAGATTCTATGTATGCTAAAAACGTCTAGTATAATTAAATAAAGTTTTACTGTAATCTCACTGTCAAATATTCGAAAACCAGGAGATTATCAATTAAAAAAATTTTAATTAATAAGTCTAAGATCAATTTTTTTAAATACTGAAAAGAAATAACTTTAAAAAATAAGAAATATTGTAGCTTTAACTTTGGGGGATATGGCAGGAATATCAAATACTTTAATTTGCCATACGAGTCCATTTAAATGAATGTTAATCTAGATTATACTAGGTAATATTCCCTTAATTTACTCTACTATTTGAGAGACTTGGAAAAATACGATTCAACTATTAAATTTTGGACACTAAAAGATTCTACGTATGCTAAAAGCTTCTAAGTATAATTAAATAAAGTTTTCCTGTAATCTCGGTGTCAAATATCCGAAAACCAGGAGATTTTCTATAAAAAAAACTTTAATTAACAAGTCATATGATCAATTTATTTAAAAACTGAAAAGAATTAACTTTAAAAAATAAGAAATATTTAAGCTTTAACTATGTGGGATATGGCAAAAAATCAAGTACTTCTAGTTTGGCATAAGAGTCTATCAAAATGAATGAGAATCTAGATTATAATCGGTAATATTGTCTAACTTTACTCTACTATTGTAAGAACTAGGTAAAATACGATTCAAATATTAAATTTTGGACAGTAAAAGATTCTATGTATGCTAAAAACTTCTAGTATAATTAAATAAAGTTTTACTGTAATCTCGGTGTCAAATATCCGAAAACCAGGAGATTATCAATTAAAAAAATTTTAATTAATAAGTCTAAGATCAATTTTTTTAAATACTGAAAAGAAATAACTTTAAAAAATAAGAAATATTGTAGCTTTAACTTTGGGGGATATGGCAGGAATATCAAATACTTTAATTTGCCATACGAGTCCATTTAAATGAATGTTAATCTAGATTATACTAGGTATTATTCCCTTAATTTACTCTACTATTTGAGAGACTTGGAAAAATACGATTCAACTATTAAATTTTGGACACTAAAAGATTCTACGTATGCTAATAGCTTCTAAGTATAATTAAATAAAGTTTTCCTGTAATCTCGGTGTCAAATATCCGAAAACCAGGAGATTTTCTATAAAAAAAACTTTAATTAACAAGTCATATGATCAATTTATTTAAAAACTGAAAAGAATTAACTTTAAAAAATAAGAAATATTTAAGCTTTAACTATGTGGGATATGGCAAAAAATCAAGTACTTCTAGTTTGGCATAAGAGTCTATCAAAATGAATGAGCATCTAGATTATAATAGGTAATATTGTCTAACTTTACTCTACTATTGTAAGAACTAGGTAAAATACGATTCAAATATTAAATTTTGGACAGTAAAAGATTCTATGTATGCTAAAAACTTCTAGTATAATTAAATAAAGTTTTACTGTAATCTCACTGTCAAATATTCGAAAACCAGGAGATTATCAATTAAAAAAATTTTAATTAATAAGTCTAAGATCAATTTTTTTAAATACTGAAAAGAAATAACTTTAAAAAATAAGAAATATTGTAGCTTTAACTTTGGGGGATATGGCAGGAATATCAAATACTTTAATTTGCCATACGAGTCCATTTAAATGAATGTTAATCTAGATTATACTAGGTAATATTCCCTTAATTTAATCTACTATTTGAGAGACTTGGAAAAATACGATTCAACTATTAAATTTTGGACACTAAAAGATTCTACGTATGCTAAAAGCTTCTAAGTATAATTAAATAAAGTTTTCCTGTAATCTCGGTGTCAAATATTCGAAAAACAGGAGATTTTCTATAAAAAAAACTTTAATTAACAAGTCATATGATCAATTTATTTAAAAACTGAAAAGATTTAACTTTAAAAAATAAGAAATATTTAAGCTTTAACTATGTGGGATATGGCAAAAAATCAAATACTTCTAGTTTGGCATAAGAGTCTATCAAAATGAATGAGCATCTAGATTATAATAGGTAATATTGTCTAACTTTACTCTACTATTGTAAGAACTAGGTAAAATACGATTCAAATATTAAATTTTGGACAGTAAAAGATTCTATGTATGCTAAAAACGTCTAGTATAATTAAATAAAGTTTTACTGTAATCTCACTGTCAAATATTCGAAAACCAGGAGATTATCAATTAAAAAAATTTTAATTAATAAGTCTAAGATCAATTTTTTTAAATACTGAAAAGAAATAACTTTAAAAAATAAGAAATATTGTAGCTTTAACTTTGGGGGATATGGCAGGAATATCAAATACTTTAATTTGCCATACGAGTCCATTTAAATGAATGTTAATCTAGATTATACTAGGTAATATTCCCTTAATTTACTCTACTATTTGAGAGACTTGGAAAAATACGATTCAACTATTAAATTTTGGACACTAAAAGATTCTACGTATGCTAAAAGCTTCTAAGTATAATTAAATAAAGTTTTCCTGTAATCTCGGTGTCAAATATCCGAAAACCAGGAGATTTTCTATAAAAAAAACTTTAATTAACAAGTCATATGATCAATTTATTTAAAAACTGAAAAGAATTAACTTTAAAAAATAAGAAATATTTAAGCTTTAACTATGTGGGATATGGCAAAAAATCAAGTACTTCTAGTTTGGCATAAGAGTCTATCAAAATGAATGAGAATCTAGATTATAATCGGTAATATTGTCTAACTTTACTCTACTATTGTAAGAACTAGGTAAAATACGATTCAAATATTAAATTTTGGACAGTAAAAGATTCTATGTATGCTAAAAACTTCTAGTATAATTAAATAAAGTTTTACTGTAATCTCGGTGTCAAATATCCGAAAACCAGGAGATTATCAATTAAAAAAATTTTAATTAATAAGTCTAAGATCAATTTTTTTAAATACTGAAAAGAAATAACTTTAAAAAATAAGAAATATTGTAGCTTTAACTTTGGGGGATATGGCAGGAATATCAAATACTTTAATTTGCCATACGAGTCCATTTAAATGAATGTTAATCTAGATTATACTAGGTATTATTCCCTTAATTTACTCTACTATTTGAGAGACTTGGAAAAATACGATTCAACTATTAAATTTTGGACACTAAAAGATTCTACGTATGCTAATAGCTTCTAAGTATAATTAAATAAAGTTTTCCTGTAATCTCGGTGTCAAATATCCGAAAACCAGGAGATTTTCTATAAAAAAAACTTTAATTAACAAGTCATATGATCAATTTATTTAAAAACTGAAAAGAATTAACTTTAAAAAATAAGAAATATTTAAGCTTTAACTATGTGGGATATGGCAAAAAATCAAGTACTTCTAGTTTGGCATAAGAGTCTATCAAAATGAATGAGCATCTAGATTATAATAGGTAATATTGTCTAACTTTACTCTACTATTGTAAGAACTAGGTAAAATACGATTCAAATATTAAATTTTGGACAGTAAAAGATTCTATGTATGCTAAAAACTTCTAGTATAATTAAATAAAGTTTTACTGTAATCTCACTGTCAAATATTCGAAAACCAGGAGATTATCAATTAAAAAAATTTTAATTAATAAGTCTAAGATCAATTTTTTTAAATACTGAAAAGAAATAACTTTAAAAAATAAGAAATATTGTAGCTTTAACTTTGGGGGATATGGCAGGAATATCAAATACTTTAATTTGCCATACGAGTCCATTTAAATGAATGTTAATCTAGATTATACTAGGTAATATTCCCTTAATTTAATCTACTATTTGAGAGACTTGGAAAAATACGATTCAACTATTAAATTTTGGACACTAAAAGATTCTACGTATGCTAAAAGCTTCTAAGTATAATTAAATAAAGTTTTCCTGTAATCTCGGTGTCAAATATTCGAAAAACAGGAGATTTTCTATAAAAAAAACTTTAATTAACAAGTCATATGATCAATTTATTTAAAAACTGAAAAGATTTAACTTTAAAAAATAAGAAATATTTAAGCTTTAACTATGTGGGATATGGCAAAAAATCAAATACTTCTAGTTTGGCATAAGAGTCTATCAAAATGAATGAGCATCTAGATTATAATAGGTAATATTGTCTAACTTTACTCTACTATTGTAAGAACTAGGTAAAATACGATTCAAATATTAAATTTTGGACAGTAAAAGATTCTATGTATGCTAAAAACGTCTAGTATAATTAAATAAAGTTTTACTGTAATCTCACTGTCAAATATTCGAAAACCAGGAGATTATCAATTAAAAAAATTTTAATTAATAAGTCTAAGATCAATTTTTTTAAATACTGAAAAGAAATAACTTTAAAAAATAAGAAATATTGTAGCTTTAACTTTGGGGGATATGGCAGGAATATCAAATACTTTAATTTGCCATACGAGTCCATTTAAATGAATGTTAATCTAGATTATACTAGGTAATATTCCCTTAATTTACTCTACTATTTGAGAGACTTGGAAAAATACGATTCAACTATTAAATTTTGGACACTAAAAGATTCTACGTATGCTAAAAGCTTCTAAGTATAATTAAATAAAGTTTTCCTGTAATCTCGGTGTCAAATATCCGAAAACCAGGAGATTTTCTATAAAAAAAACTTTAATTAACAAGTCATATGATCAATTTATTTAAAAACTGAAAAGAATTAACTTTAAAAAATAAGAAATATTTAAGCTTTAACTATGTGGGATATGGCAAAAAATCAAGTACTTCTAGTTTGGCATAAGAGTCTATCAAAATGAATGAGAATCTAGATTATAATCGGTAATATTGTCTAACTTTACTCTACTATTGTAAGAACTAGGTAAAATACGATTCAAATATTAAATTTTGGACAGTAAAAGATTCTATGTATGCTAAAAACTTCTAGTATAATTAAATAAAGTTTTACTGTAATCTCGGTGTCAAATATCCGAAAACCAGGAGATTATCAATTAAAAAAATTTTAATTAATAAGTCTAAGATCAATTTTTTTAAATACTGAAAAGAAATAACTTTAAAAAATAAGAAATATTGTAGCTTTAACTTTGGGGGATATGGCAGGAATATCAAATACTTTAATTTGCCATACGAGTCCATTTAAATGAATGTTAATCTAGATTATACTAGGTATTATTCCCTTAATTTACTCTACTATTTGAGAGACTTGGAAAAATACGATTCAACTATTAAATTTTGGACACTAAAAGATTCTACGTATGCTAATAGCTTCTAAGTATAATTAAATAAAGTTTTCCTGTAATCTCGGTGTCAAATATCCGAAAACCAGGAGATTTTCTATAAAAAAAACTTTAATTAACAAGTCATATGATCAATTTATTTAAAAACTGAAAAGAATTAACTTTAAAAAATAAGAAATATTTAAGCTTTAACTATGTGGGATATGGCAAAAAATCAAGTACTTCTAGTTTGGCATAAGAGTCTATCAAAATGAATGAGCATCTAGATTATAATAGGTAATATTGTCTAACTTTACTCTACTATTGTAAGAACTAGGTAAAATACGATTCAAATATTAAATTTTGGACAGTAAAAGATTCTATGTATGCTAAAAACTTCTAGTATAATTAAATAAAGTTTTACTGTAATCTCACTGTCAAATATTCGAAAACCAGGAGATTATCAATTAAAAAAATTTTAATTAATAAGTCTAAGATCAATTTTTTTAAATACTGAAAAGAAATAACTTTAAAAAATAAGAAATATTGTAGCTTTAACTTTGGGGGATATGGCAGGAATATCAAATACTTTAATTTGCCATACGAGTCCATTTAAATGAATGTTAATCTAGATTATACTAGGTAATATTCCCTTAATTTAATCTACTATTTGAGAGACTTGGAAAAATACGATTCAACTATTAAATTTTGGACACTAAAAGATTCTACGTATGCTAAAAGCTTCTAAGTATAATTAAATAAAGTTTTCCTGTAATCTCGGTGTCAAATATTCGAAAAACAGGAGATTTTCTATAAAAAAAACTTTAATTAACAAGTCATATGATCAATTTATTTAAAAACTGAAAAGATTTAACTTTAAAAAATAAGAAATATTTAAGCTTTAACTATGTGGGATATGGCAAAAAATCAAATACTTCTAGTTTGGCATAAGAGTCTATCAAAATGAATGAGCATCTAGATTATAATAGGTAATATTGTCTAACTTTACTCTACTATTGTAAGAACTAGGTAAAATACGATTCAAATATTAAATTTTGGACAGTAAAAGATTCTATGTATGCTAAAAACGTCTAGTATAATTAAATAAAGTTTTACTGTAATCTCACTGTCAAATATTCGAAAACCAGGAGATTATCAATTAAAAAAATTTTAATTAATAAGTCTAAGATCAATTTTTTTAAATACTGAAAAGAAATAACTTTAAAAAATAAGAAATATTGTAGCTTTAACTTTGGGGGATATGGCAGGAATATCAAATACTTTAATTTGCCATACGAGTCCATTTAAATGAATGTTAATCTAGATTATACTAGGTATTATTATCTTAACTTACTCTAATAGTCGAGAGACTAGTTAAAATACGATTCAAGTATTAAATTTTGGACAGTAAAAGATTCTAAGTATGCTAAAAGCTTCTAAGTATAATTAAATAAAGTTATCCTGTAATCTCACTGTCAAATATGCGAAAACCAGGAGATTTTCTATAAAAAAAAACTTTAATTAACAAGTCATATGATCAATTTATTTAAAAACTGAAAAGAATTAACTTTAAAAAATAAGAAATATTTAAGCTTTAACTATGTGGGATATGGCAAAAAATCAAGTACTTCTAGTTTGGCATAAGAGTCCATTTAAATGAATGATAATCTAGATTATACTAGGTATTATTATCTTAATTTACTCTACTTGTGGAGAGACTAGTTAAAATACGATTCAAGTATTAAATTTTGGACAGTAAAAGATTCTATGTATGCTAAAAACTTCTAGTATAATTAAATAATGTTTTACTGTAATTTCACTGTCAAATATTCGAAAACGAAGAGATTATCAATTTAAAAAAATTTTCGTTAATAAGTCTAAGATCAATTTTTTTAAATACTGAACAGAAATAACTTTAAAAAATAAGAAATATTGTAGCTTTAACTTTGGGGGATATGGCAGGAATATCAAATACTTTAATTTGCCATACGAGTCCATTTAATTGAATGATAATCTAGATTATACTAGGTATTATTATCTTAACTTACTCTAATAGTCGAGAGACTAGGTAAAATACGATTCAAGTATTAAATTTTGGACAGTAAAAGATTCTACGTATGCTAAAAGCTTCTAAGTATAATTAAATAAAGTTATCCTGTAATCTCACTGTCAAATATGCGAAAACCAGGAGATTTTCTATAAAAAAAAACTTTAATTAACAAGTCATATGATCAATTTATTTAAAACCATAAAACATATAACTTTAAAAAATAAGAAATATTATAGCTTTAACTATGGGGGATATGGCAGGAATATCGAATACTTCTAATTTGCCATATGAGTCCATTTAAATGAATGATAATCTAGATTATACAAGGTATTATTATCTTAATTTACTCTACTTGTGGAGAGACTAGTTAAAAAACGATTCAAGTATTAAATTTTGGACAGTAAAAGATTCTATGTATGCTAAAAACTTCTAGTATAATTAAATAAAGTTTTACTGTAATCTCACTGTCAAATATTCGAAAACCAGGAGATTATCAATTAAAAAAATTTTAATTAATAAGTCTAAGATCAATTTTTTTAAATACTGAACAGAAATAACTTTAAAAAATAAGAAATATTGTAGCTTTAACTTTGGGGGATATGGCAGGAATATCAAATACTTTAATTTGCCATACGAGTCCATTTAAATGAATGTTAATCTAGATTATACTAGGTATTATTCCCTTAATTTACTCTACTATTTGAGAGACTTGGAAAAATACGATTCAACTATTAAATTTTGGACACTAAAAGATTCTACGTATGCTAATAGCTTCTAAGTATAATTAAATAAAGTTTTCCTGTAATCTCGGTGTCAAATATCCGAAAAACAGGAGATTTTCTATAAAAAAAACTTTAATTAACAAGTCATATGATCAATTTATTTAAAAACTGAAAAGATTTAACTTTAAAAAATAAGAAATATTTAAGCTTTAACTATGTGGGATATGGCAAAAAATCAAATACTTCTAGTTTGGCATAAGAGTCTATCAAAATGAATGAGCATCTAGATTATAATAGGTAATATTGTCTAACTTTACTCTACTATTGTAAGAACTAGGTAAAATACGATTCAAATATTAAATTTTGGACAGTAAAAGTTTCTATGTATGCTAAAAACTTCTAGTATAATTAAATAAAGTTTTACTGTAATCTCACTGTCAAATATTCGAAAACCAGGAGATTATCAATTAAAAAAATTTTAATTAATAAGTCTAAGATCAATTTTTTTAAATACTGAAAAGAAATAACTTTAAAAAATAAGAAATATTGTAGCTTTAACTTTGGGGGATATGGCAGGAATATCAAATACTTTAATTTGCCATACGAGTCCATTTAAATGAATGTTAATCTAGATTATACTAGGTATTATTCCCTTAATTTACTCTACTATTTGAGAGACTTGGAAAAATACGATTCAACTATTAAATTTTGGACACTAAAAGATTCTACGTATGCTAATAGCTTCTAAGTATAATTAAATAAAGTTTTCCTGTAATCTCGGTGTCAAATATCCGAAAAACAGGAGATTTTCTATAAAAAAAACTTTAATTAACAAGTCATATGATCAATTTATTTAAAAACTGAAAAGATTTAACTTTAAAAAATAAGAAATATTTAAGCTTTAACTATGTGGGATATGGCAAAAAATCAAATACTTCTAGTTTGGCATAAGAGTCTATCAAAATGAATGAGCATCTAGATTATAATAGGTAATATTGTCTAACTTTACTCTACTATTGTAAGAACTAGGTAAAATACGATTCAAATATTAAATTTTGGACAGTAAAAGTTTCTATGTATGCTAAAAACTTCTAGTATAATTAAATAAAGTTTTACTGTAATCTCACTGTCAAATATTCGAAAACCAGGAGATTATCAATTAAAAAAATTTTAATTAATAAGTCTAAGATCAATTTTTTTAAATACTGAAAAGAAATAACTTTAAAAAATAAGAAATATTGTAGCTTTAACTTTGGGGGATATGGCAGGAATATCAAATACTTTAATTTGCCATACGAGTCCATTTAAATGAATGTTAATCTAGATTATACTAGGTATTATTCCCTTAATTTACTCTACTATTTGAGAGACTTGGAAAAATACGATTCAACTATTAAATTTTGGACACTAAAAGATTCTACGTATGCTAATGGCTTCTAAGTATAATTAAATAAAGTTTTCCTGTAATCTCGGTGTCAAATATCCGAAAAACAGGAGATTTTCTATAAAAAAAACTTTAATTAACAAGTCATATGATCAATTTATTTAAAAACTGAAAAGATTTAACTTTAAAAAATAAGAAATATTTAAGCTTTAACTATGTGGGATATGGCAAAAAATCAAATACTTCTAGTTTGGCATAAGAGTCTATCAAAATGAATGAGCATCTAGATTATAATAGGTAATATTGTCTAACTTTACTCTACTATTGTAAGAACTAGGTAAAATACGATTCAAATATTAAATTTTGGACAGTAAAAGTTTCTATGTATGCTAAAAACTTCTAGTATAATTAAATAAAGTTTTACTGTAATCTCACTGTCAAATATTCGAAAACCAGGAGATTATCAATTAAAAAAATTTTAATTAATAAGTCTAAGATCAATTTTTTTAAATACTGAAAAGAAATAACTTTAAAAAATAAGAAATATTGTAGCTTTAACTTTGGGGGATATGGCAGGAATATCAAATACTTTAATTTGCCATACGAGTCCATTTAAATGAATGTTAATCTAGATTATACTAGGTATTATTCCCTTAATTTACTCTACTATTTGAGAGACTTGGAAAAATACGATTCAACTATTAAATTTTGGACACTAAAAGATTCTACGTATGCTAAAAGCTTCTAAGTATAATTAAATAAAGTTTTCCTGTAATCTCGGTGTCAAATATCCGAAAACCAGGAGATTTTCTATAAAAAAAACTTTAATTAACAAGTCATATGATCAATTTATTTAAAAACTGAAAAGAATTAACTTTTAAAAATAAGAAATATTTAAGCTTTAACTATGTGGGATATGACAAAAAATCAAGTACTTCTAGTTTGGCATAAGAGTCTATCAAAATGAATGAGAATCTAGATTATAATAGGTAATATTGTCTAACTTTACTCTACTATTGTAAGAACTAGGTAAAATACGATTCAAATATTAAATTTTGGACACTAAAAGATTCTACGTATGCTAAAAGCTTCTAGTATAATTAAATAAAGTTGTACTGTAATCTCACTGTCAAATATTCGAAAACCAGGAGATTATCAATTAAAAAAATTTTAATTAATAAGTCTAAGATCAATTTTTTTAAATACGGAAAAGAAATAACTTTAAAAAATAAGAAATATTGTAGCTTTAACTTTGGGGGATATGGCAGGAATATCAAATACTTTAATTTGCCATACGAGTCCATTTAAATGAATGTTAATCTAGATTATACTAGGTAATATTCCCTTAATTTACTCTACTATATGAGAGACTTGGAAAAATACGATTCAACTATTAAATTTTGGACACTAAAAGATTCTACGTATGCTAAAAGCTTCTAAGTATAATTAAATAAAGTTTTCCTGTAATCTCGGTGTCAAATATCCGAAAAACAGGAGATTTTCTATAAAAAAAACTTTAATTAACAAGTCATATGATCAATTTATTTAAAAACTGAAAAGATTTAACTTTAAAAAATAAGAAATATTTAAGCTTTAACTATGTGGGATATGGCAAAAAATCAAATATTTCTAGTTTGGCATAAGAGTCTATCAAAATGAATGAGCATCTAGATTATAATAGGTAATATTGTCTAACTTTACTCTACTATTGTAAGAACTAGGTAAAATACGATTCAAATATTAAATTTTGGACAGTAAAAGATTCTATGTATGCTAAAAACTTCTAGTATAATTAAATAAAGTTTTACTGTAATCTCACTGTCAAATATTCGAAAACCAGGAGATTAACAATTAAAAAAATTTTAATTAATAAGTCTAAGATCAATTTTTTTAAATAATGAAAAGAAATAACTTTAAAAAATAAGAAATATTGTAGCTTTAACTTTGGGGGATATGGCAGGAATATCAAATACTTTAATTTGCCATACGAGTCCATTTAAATGAATGTTAATCTAGATTATACTAGGTATTATTCCCTTAATTTACTCTACTATTTGAGAGACTTGGAAAAATACGATTCAACTATTAAATTTTGGACACTAAAAGATTCTACGTATGCTAATAGCTTCTAAGTATAATTAAATAAAGTTTTCCTGTAATCTCGGTGTCAAATATGCGAAAACCAGGAGATTTTCTTTAAAAAAAACTTTAATTAACAAGTCATATGATCAATTTATTTAAAAACTGAAAAGAATTAACTTTAAAAAATAAGAAATATTTAAGCTTTAACTATGTGGGATATGGCAAAAAATCAAGTACTTCTAGTTTGGCATAAGAGTCTATCAAAATGAATGAGAATCTAGATTATAATAGGTAATATTGTCTAACTTTACTCTACTATTGTAAGAACTAGGTAAAATACGATTCAAATATTAAATTTTGGACAGAAAAAGATTCTATGTATGCTAAAAACTTCTAGTATAATTAAATAAAGTTTTACTGTAATCTCACTGTCAAATATTCGAAAACCAGGAGATTAACAATTAAAAAAATTTTAATTAATAAGTCTAAGATCAATTTTTTTAAATACTGAAAAGAAATCTAGATTATAATAGGTAATATTGTCTAACTTTACTCTACTATTGTAAGAACTAGGTAAAATACGATTCAAATATTAAATTTTGGACAGTAAAAGATTCTATGTATGCTAAAAACTTCTAGTATAATTAAATAAAGTTTTACTGTAATCACACTGTCAAATATTCGAAAACCAGGAGATTATCAATTAAAAAAATTTTAATTAATAAGTCTAAGATCAATTTTTTTAAATACTGAAAAGAAATAACTTTAAAAAATAAGAAATATTGTAGCTTTAACTTTGGGGGATATGGCAGGAATATCAAATACTTTAATTTGCTATACGAGTCCATTTAAATGAATGTTAATCTAGATTATACTAGGTATTATTCCCTTAATTTACTCTACTATTTGAGAGACTTGGAAAAATACGATTCAACTATTAAATTTTGGACACTAAAAGATTCTACGTATGCTAAAAGCTTCTAAGTATAATTAAATAAAGTTTTCCTGTAATCTCGGTGTCAAATATCCGAAAACCAGGAGATTTTCTATAAAAAAAACTTTAATTAACAAGTCATATGATCAATTTATTTAAAAACTGAAAAGAATTAACTTTAAAAAATAAGAAATATTTAAGCTTTAACTATGTGGGATATGGCAAAAAATCAAGTACTTCTAGTTTGGCATAAGAGTCTATCAAAATGAATGAGAATCTAGATTATAATAGGTAATATTCTCTAACTTTACTCTACTATTGTAAGAACTAGGTAAAATACGATTCAAATATTAAATTTTGGACAGTAAAAGATTCTATGTATGCTAAAAACTTCTAGTATAATTAAATAAAGTTTTACTGTAATCTCACTGTCAAATATTCGAAAACCAGGAGATTATCAATTAAAAAAATTTTAATTAATAAGTCTAAGATCAATTTTTTTAAATACTGAAAAGAAATAACTTTAAAAAATAAGAAATATTGTAGCTTTAACTTTGGGGGATATGGCAGGAATATCAAATACTTTAATTTGCCATACGAGTCCATTTAAATGAATGTTAATCTAGATTATACTAGGTATTATTCCCTTAATTTACTCTACTATTTGAGAGACTTTGAAAAATACGATTCAACTATTAAATTTTGGACACTAAAAGATTCTACGTATGCTAAAAGCTTCTAAGTATAATTAAATAAAGTTTTCCTGTAATCTCGGTGTCAAATATCCGAAAAACAGGAGATTTTCTATAAAAAAAACTTTAATTAACAAGTCATATGATCAATTTATTTAAAAACTGAAAAGAATTAACTTTAAAAAATAAGAAATATTTAAGCTTTAACTATGTGGGATATGGCAAAAAATCAAGTACTTCTAGTTTGGCATAAGAGTCTATCAAAATGAATGAGAATCTAGATTATAATAGGTAATATTCTCTAACTTTACTCTACTATTGTAAGAACTAGGTAAAATACGATTCAAATATTAAATTTTGGACAGTAAAAGATTCTATGTATGCTAAAAACTTCTAGTATAATTAAATAAAGTTTTACTGTAATCTCACTGTCAAATATTCGAAAACCAGGAGATTATCAATTAAAAAAATTTTAATTAATAAGTCTAAGATCAATTTTTTTAAATACTGAAAAGAAATAACTTTAAAAAATAAGAAATATTGTAGCTTTAACTTTGGGGGATATGGCAGGAATATCAAATACTTTAATTTGCCATACGAGTCCATTTAAATGAATGTTAATCTAGATTATACTAGGTATTATTCCCTTAATTTACTCTACTATTTGAGAGACTTTGAAAAATACGATTCAACTATTAAATTTTGGACACTAAAAGATTCTACGTATGCTAAAAGCTTCTAAGTATAATTAAATAAAGTTTTCCTGTAATCTCGGTGTCAAATATCCGAAAAACAGGAGATTTTCTATAAAAAAAACTTTAATTAACAAGTCATATGATCAATTTATTTAAAAACTGAAAAGATTTAACTTTAAAAAATAAGAAATATTTAAGCTTTAACTATGTGGGATATGGCAAAAAATCAAATATTTCTAGTTTGGCATAAGAGTCTATCAAAATGAATGAGCATCTAGATTATAATAGGTAATATTGTCTAACTTTACTCTACTATTGTAAGAACTAGGTAAAATACGATTCAAATATTAAATTTTGGACAGTAAAAGATTCTATGTATGCTAAAAACTTCTAGTATAATTAAATAAAGTTTTACTGTAATCTCACTGTCAAATATTCGAAAACCAGGAGATTAACAATTAAAAAAATTTTAATTAATAAGTCTAAGATCAATTTTTTTAAATAATGAAAAGAAATAACTTTAAAAAATAAGAAATATTGTAGCTTTAACTTTGGGGGATATGGCAGGAATATCAAATACTTTAATTTGCCATACGAGTCCATTTAAATGAATGTTAATCTAGATTATACTAGGTATTATTCCCTTAATTTACTCTACTATTTGAGAGACTTGGAAAAATACGATTCAACTATTAAATTTTGGACACTAAAAGATTCTACGTATGCTAATAGCTTCTAAGTATAATTAAATAAAGTTTTCCTGTAATCTCGGTGTCAAATATGCGAAAACCAGGAGATTTTCTTTAAAAAAAACTTTAATTAACAAGTCATATGATCAATTTATTTAAAAACTGAAAAGAATTAACTTTAAAAAATAAGAAATATTTAAGCTTTAACTATGTGGGATATGGCAAAAAATCAAGTACTTCTAGTTTGGCATAAGAGTCTATCAAAATGAATGAGAATCTAGATTATAATAGGTAATATTGTCTAACTTTACTCTACTATTGTAAGAACTAGGTAAAATACGATTCAAATATTAAATTTTGGACAGAAAAAGATTCTATGTATGCTAAAAACTTCTAGTATAATTAAATAAAGTTTTACTGTAATCTCACTGTCAAATATTCGAAAACCAGGAGATTAACAATTAAAAAAATTTTAATTAATAAGTCTAAGATCAATTTTTTTAAATACTGAAAAGAAATCTAGATTATAATAGGTAATATTGTCTAACTTTACTCTACTATTGTAAGAACTAGGTAAAATACGATTCAAATATTAAATTTTGGACAGTAAAAGATTCTATGTATGCTAAAAACTTCTAGTATAATTAAATAAAGTTTTACTGTAATCACACTGTCAAATATTCGAAAACCAGGAGATTATCAATTAAAAAAATTTTAATTAATAAGTCTAAGATCAATTTTTTTAAATACTGAAAAGAAATAACTTTAAAAAATAAGAAATATTGTAGCTTTAACTTTGGGGGATATGGCAGGAATATCAAATACTTTAATTTGCCATACGAGTCCATTTAAATGAATGTTAATCTAGATTATACTAGGTATTATTCCCTTAATTTACTCTACTATTTGAGAGACTTGGAAAAATACGATTCAACTATTAAATTTTGGACACTAAAAGATTCTACGTATGCTAAAAGCTTCTAAGTATAATTAAATAAAGTTTTCCTGTAATCTCGGTGTCAAATATCCGAAAACCAGGAGATTTTCTATAAAAAAAACTTTAATTAACAAGTCATATGATCAATTTATTTAAAAACTGAAAAGAATTAACTTTAAAAAATAAGAAATATTTAAGCTTTAACTATGTGGGATATGGCAAAAAATCAAGTACTTCTAGTTTGGCATAAGAGTCTATCAAAATGAATGAGAATCTAGATTATAATAGGTAATATTCTCTAACTTTACTCTACTATTGTAAGAACTAGGTAAAATACGATTCAAATATTAAATTTTGGACAGTAAAAGATTCTATGTATGCTAAAAACTTCTAGTATAATTAAATAAAGTTTTACTGTAATCTCACTGTCAAATATTCGAAAACCAGGAGATTATCAATTAAAAAAATTTTAATTAATAAGTCTAAGATCAATTTTTTTAAATACTGAAAAGAAATAACTTTAAAAAATAAGAAATATTGTAGCTTTAACTTTGGGGGATATGGCAGGAATATCAAATACTTTAATTTGCCATACGAGTCCATTTAAATGAATGTTAATCTAGATTATACTAGGTATTATTCCCTTAATTTACTCTACTATTTGAGAGACTTTGAAAAATACGATTCAACTATTAAATTTTGGACACTAAAAGATTCTACGTATGCTAAAAGCTTCTAAGTATAATTAAATAAAGTTTTCCTGTAATCTCGGTGTCAAATATCCGAAAAACAGGAGATTTTCTATAAAAAAAACTTTAATTAACAAGTCATATGATCAATTTATTTAAAAACTGAAAAGAATTAACTTTAAAAAATAAGAAATATTTAAGCTTTAACTATGTGGGATATGGCAAAAAATCAAGTACTTCTAGTTTGGCATAAGAGTCTATCAAAATGAATGAGAATCTAGATTATAATAGGTAATATTGTCTAACTTTACTCTACTATTGTAAGAACTAGGTAAAATACGATTCAAATATTAAATTTTGGACAGTAAAAGATTCTATGTATGCTAAAAACTTCTAGTATAATTAAATAAAGTTTTACTGTAATCACACTGTCAAATATTCGAAAACCAGGAGATTATCAATTAAAAAAATTTTAATTAATAAGTCTAAGATCAATTTTTTTAAATGCTGAAAAGAAATAACTTTAAAAAATAAGAAATATTGTAGCTTTAACTTTGGGGGATATGGCAGGAATATCAAATACTTTAATTTTCCATACGAGTCCATTTAAATGAATGTTAATCTAGATTATACTAGGTATTATTCCCTTAATTTACTCTACTATTTGAGAGACTTGGAAAAATACGATTCAACTATTAAATTTTGGACACTAAAAGATTCTACGTATGCTAAAAGCTTCTAAGTATAATTAAATAAAGTTTTCCTGTAATCTCGGTGTCAAATATCCGAAAACCAGGAGATTTTCTATAAAAAAAACTTTAATTAACAAGTCATATGATCAATTTATTTAAAAACTGAAAAGAATTAACTTTAAAGAATAAGAAATATTTAAGCTTTAACTATGTGGGATATGGCAAAAAATCAAGTAATTCTAGTTTGGCATAAGAGTCTATCAAAATGAATGAGCATCTAGATTATAATAGGTAATATTGTCTAACTTTACTCTACTATTGTAAGAACTAGGTAAAATATGATTCAAATATTAAATTTTGGACAGTAAAAGATTCTATGTATGCTAAAAACTTCTAGTATAATTAAATAAAGTTTTACTGTAATCTCGGTGTCAAATATCCGAAAACCAGGAGATTATCAATTAAAAAAATTTTAATTAATAAGTCTAAGATCAATTTTTTTAAATGCTGAAAAGAAATAACTTTAAAAAATAAGAAATATTGTAGCTTTAACTTTGGGGGATATGGCAGGAATATCAAATACTTTAATTTTCCATACGAGTCCATTTAAATGAATGTTAATCTAGATTATACTAGGTATTATTCCCTTAATTTACTCTACTATTTGAGAGACTTGGAAAAATACGATTCAACTATTAAATTTTGGACACTAAAAGATTCTACGTATGCTAAAAGCTTCTAAGTATAATTAAATAAAGTTTTCCTGTAATCTCGGTGTCAAATATCCGAAAACCAGGAGATTTTCTATAAAAAAAACTTTAATTAACAAGTCATATGATCAATTTATTTAAAAACTGAAAAGAATTAACTTTAAAGAATAAGAAATATTTAAGCTTTAACTATGTGGGATATGGCAAAAAATCAAGTACTTCTAGTTTGGCATAAGAGTCTATCAAAATGAATGACCATCTAGATTATAATAGGTAATATTGTCTAACTTTACTCTACTATTGTAAGAACTAGGTAAAATACGATTCAAATATTAAATTTTGGACAGTAAAAGATTCTATGTATGCTAAAAACTTCTAGTATAATTAAATAAAGTTTTACTGTAATCTCGGTGTCAAATATCCGAAAACCAGGAGATTATCAATTAAAAAAATTTTAATTAATAAGTCTAAGATCAATTTTTTTAAATACTGAAAAGAAATAACTTTAAAAAATAAGAAATATTGTAGCTATAACTTTGGGGGATATGGCAGGAATATCAAATACTTTAATTTGCCATACGAGTCCATTTAAATGAATGTTAATCTAGATTATACTAGGTATTATTATCTTAACTTACTCTAATAGTCGAGAGACTAGGTAAAATACGATTCAAGTATTAAATTTTGGACAGTAAAAGATTCTATGTATGCTAAAAACTTCTAGTATAATTAAATAATGTTTTACTGTAATTTCACTGTCAAATATTCGAAAACGAAGAGATTATCAATTTAAAAAAATTTTCGTTAATAAGTCTAAGATCAATTTTTTTTAATACTGAACAGAAATAACTTTAAAAAATAAGAAATATTGTAGCTTTAACTTTGGGGGATATGGCAGGAATATCAAATATTTTAATTTGCCATACGAGTCCATTTAAATGAATGATAATCTAGATTATACTAGGTATTATTATCTTAACTTACTCTAATAGTCGAGAGACTAGGTAAAATACGATTCAAGTATTAAATTTTGGACACTAAAAGATTCTACGTATGCTAAAAGCTTCTAAGTATAATTAAATAAAGTTATCCTGTAATCTCCCTGTCAAATATGCGAAAACCAGGAGATTTTCTATAAAAAAAACTTTAATTAACAAGTCATATGATCAATTTATTTAAAAACTGAAAAGAATTAACTTTAAAAAATAAGAAATATTTAAGCTTTAACTATGTGGGATATGGCAAAAAATCAAGTACTTCTAGTTTGGCATAAGAGTCTATCAAAATGAATGAGAATCTAGATTATAATAGGTAATATTGTCTAACATTACTCTACTATTGTAAGAACTAGGTAAAATACGATTCAAATATTAAATTTTGGACAGTAAAAGATTCTATGTATGCTAAAAACTTCTAGTATAATTAAATAAGGTTTTACTGTAATCTCACTGTCAAATATTCGAAAACCAGGAGATTATCAATTAAAAAAATTTTAATTAATAAGTCTAAGATCAATTTTTTTAAATACTGAAAAGAAATAACTTTAAAAAATAAGAAATGTTGTAGCTTTAACTTTGGGGGATATGGCAGGAATATCAAATACTTTAATTTGCCATACGAGTCCATTTAAATGAATGTTAATCTAGATTATACTAGGTATTATTCCCTTAATTTACTCTACTATTTGAGAGACTTGGAAAAATACGATTCAACTATTAAATTTTGGACACTAAAAGATTCTACGTATGCTAAAAGCTTCTAAGTATAATTAAATAAAGTTTTCCTGTAATCTCGGTGTCAAATATCCGAAAACCAGGAGATTTTCTATAAAAAAAACTTTAATTAACAAGTCATATGATCAATTTATTTAAAAACTGAAAAGAATTAACTTTAAAGAATAAGAAATATTTAAGCTTTAACTATGTGGGATATGGCAAAAAATCAAGTACTTCTAGTTTGGCATAAGAGTCTATCAAAATGAATGAGAATCTAGATTATAATAGGTAATATTGTCTAACTTTACTCTACTATTGTAAGAACTAGGTAAAATACGATTCAAATATTAAATTTTGGACAGTAAAAGATTCTATGTATGCTAAAAACTTCTAGTATAATTAAATAAAGTTTTACTGTAATCTCGGTGTCAAATATCCGAAAACCAGGAGATTATCAATTAAAAAAATTTTAATTAATAAGTCTCAGATCAATTTTTTTAAATACTGAAAAGAAATAACTTTAAAAAATAAGAAATATTGTAGCTATAACTTTGGGGGATATGGCAGGAATATCAAATACTTTAATTTGCCATACGAGTCCATTTAAATGAATGTTAATCTAGATTATACTAGGTATTATTATCTTAACTTACTCTAATAGTCGAGAGACTAGGTAAAATACGATTCAAGTATTAAATTTTGGACAGTAAAAGATTCTATGTATGCTAAAAACTTCTAGTATAATTAAATAATGTTTTACTGTAATTTCACTGTCAAATATTCGAAAACGAAGAGATTATCAATTTAAAAAAATTTTCGTTAATAAGTCTAAGATCAATTTTTTTTAATACTGAACAGAAATAACTTTAAAAAATAAGAAATATTGTAGCTTTAACTTTGGGGGATATGGCAGGAATATCAAATACTTTAATTTGCCATACGAGTCCATTTAAATGAATGATAATCTAGATTATACTAGGTATTATTATCTTAACTTACTCTAATAGTCGAGAGACTAGGTAAAATACGATTCAAGTATTAAATTTTGGACACTAAAAGATTCTACGTATGCTAAAAGCTTCTAAGTATAATTAAATAAAGTTATCCTGTAATCTCCCTGTCAAATATGCGAAAACCAGGAGATTTTCTATAAAAAAAACTTTAATTAACAAGTCATATGATCAATTTATTTAAAAACTGAAAAGAATTAACTTTAAAAAATAAGAAATATTTAAGCTTTAACTATGTGGGATATGGCAAAAAATCAAGTACTTCTAGTTTGGCATAAGAGTCTATCAAAATGAATGAGAATCTAGATTATAATAGGTAATATTGTCTAACATTACTCTACTATTGTAAGAACTAGGTAAAATACGATTCAAATATTAAATTTTGGACAGTAAAAGATTCTATGTATGCTAAAAACTTCTAGTATAATTAAATAAGGTTTTACTGTAATCTCACTGTCAAATATTCGAAAACCAGGAGATTATCAATTAAAAAAATTTTAATTAATAAGCCTAAGATCAATTTTTTTAAATACTGAAAAGAAATAACTTTAAAAAATAAGAAATGTTGTAGCTTTAACTTTGGGGGATATGGCAGGAATATCAAATACTTTAATTTGCCATACGAGTCCATTTAAATGAATGTTAATCTAGATTATACTAGGTATTATTCCCTTAATTTACTCTACTATTTGAGAGACTTGGAAAAATACGATTCAACTATTAAATTTTGGACACTAAAAGATTCTACGTATGCTAAAAGCTTCTAAGTATAATTAAATAAAGTTTTCCTGTAATCTCGGTGTCAAATATCCGAAAAACAGGAGATTTTCTATAAAAAAAACTTTAATTAACAAGTCATATGATCAATTTATTTAAAAACTGAAAAGATTTAACTTTAAAAAATAAGAAATATTTAAGCTTTAACTATGTGGGATATGGCAAAAAATCAAATACTTCTAGTTTGGCATAAGAGTCTATCAAAATGAATGAGCATCTAGATTATAATAGGTAATATTGTCTAACTTTACTCTACTATTGTAAGAACTAGGTAAAATACGATTCAAATATTAAATTTTGGACAGTAAAAGATTCTATGTATGCTAAAAACTTCTAGTATAATTAAATAAAGTTTTACTGTAATCACACTGTCAAATATTCGAAAACCAGGAGATTATCAATTAAAAAAATTTTAATTAATAAGTCTAAGATCAATTTTTTTAAATACTGAAAAGAAATAACTTTAAAAAATAAGAAATATTGTAGCTTTAACTTTGGGGGATATGGCAGGAATATCAAATACTTTAATTTGCCATACGAGTCCATTTAAATGAATGTTAATCTAGATTATACTAGGTATTATTCCCTTAATTTACTCTACTATTTGAGAGACTTGGAAAAATACGATTCAACTATTAAATTTTGGACACTAAAAGATTCTACGTATTCTAAAAGCTTCTAAGTATAATTAAATAAAGTTTTCCTGTAATCTCGGTGTCAAATATCCGAAAACCAGGAGATTTTCTATAAAAAAAACTTTAATTAACAAGTCATATGATCAATTTATTTAAAAACTGAAAAGAATTAACTTTAAAAAATAAGAAATATTTAAGCTTTAACTATGTGGGATATGGCAAAAAATCAAGTACTTCTAGTTTGGCATAAGAGTCTATCAAAATGAATGAGAATCTAGATTATAATAGGTAATATTGTCTAACTTTACTCTACTATTGTAAGAACTAGGTAAAATACGATTCAAATATTAAATTTTCGACAGTAAAAGATTCTATGTATGCTAAAAACTTCTAGTATAATTAAATAAAGTTTTACTGTAATCTCACTGTCAAATATTCGAAAACCAGGAGATTATCAATTAAAAAAATTTTAATTAATAAGTCTAAGATCAATTTTTTTAAATACTGAAAAGAAATAACTTTAAAAAATAAGAAATATTGTAGCTTTAACTTTGGGGGATATGGCAGGAATATCAAATACTTTAATTTGCCATACGAGTCCATTTAAATGAATGTTAATCTAGATTATACTAGGTATTATTCCCTTAATTTACTCTACTATTTGAGAGACTTGGAAAAATACGATTCAACTATTAAATTTTGGACACTAAAAGATTCTACGTATGCTAATAGCTTCTAAGTATAATTAAATAAAGTTTTCCTGTAATCTCGGTGTCAAATATCCGAAAAACAGGAGATTTTCTATAAAAAAAACTTTAATTAACAAGTCATATGATCAATTTATTTAAAAACTGAAAAGATTTAACTTCAAAAAATAAGAAATATTTAAGCTTTAACTATGTGGGATATGGCAAAAAATCAAATACTTCTAGTTTGGCATAAGAGTCTTGTAATGATCAAATTATATTTTAAATTTGGCGCCTTGAAATAAAACAGTAATATCTCTAGTCGATAAAAAGATTACTATGTAACTAGTCTAGAGATATAGAACTAGAAATTTTAAAAACTAGAAATAGAAAAAAACTCCACGAGGCATCCATGAGACCTGGAGTTCTTCTATTAAATTTTACTGTTTGTTTAATTAAATTAATCTAAAAATGCTAAAATAATCTTTTTATATTGACTAGAGATATTCGATTCATCAAAATAAATAAAACGTCCTATTGGGGTAAGTCCAAATATGTTATTATGTATTTAATTAGATTGAAGTGTAAGTTGTGTAAAAAAAGTGTGTTTATAGAGAGATAAAATTAGTAAAGTTGAAATAAAAGATTAATTTTATGTAAGAAATTATTATCTGAAAAAGGTCAAAAAATAATTATGTGTAATTTTATATATAGCGGTTTATGTTCATTATTTTGGAGTAAAACATTTCATCAAACCACATCCTGGAGCTGAGCCTACCTAAATAACCTACATTGGATTCAAAAGCATCAGAAGATTCGTTATTACAATCTTAATCAGCTGAATATTAACATCTTAGTGATAATAACTACTTCTGTGGTAGAGTTTGGCCAACTCATATCAATGCGATGCTGGTTATCGAGGTTCATCCATACATCAGTGAACAGTCCAGGATACGTTGATGATAAGTTAAGTAAAAAGGAATAGTTTTGATAGGTGATTATCAGTGCACTGAATTAATGGTAAATTATCTAACTGATCAGTTAAAATACATGGTTGCATAAAATCATTATTTGCACTGTGTATTATTGAATAAAAAGGACTTACAGTGTTATCGTATGGTCATTTTGATTATTTTAGTATTCACATGACACAATATAAAATTCTAATCTATTGTAATTTGTTATTTTCTGTATATAAATGTATGAGTGTAGAATGAGTGGTGACACGCTGTTAAAATAGTATAACGGTATAAACAAAATTAATTATAACGGTACATGAAAAATTAATTATATGGATTGGATTTTATAAAAGTTAGTTTCAGTTTTGATAATAGTAAAATTTATTAATAATAGAAAGTGATAAAATTTTTATATAGAAAGTTGAATTTAATATTTTTTTTATTTATAGAAAATTTTGATAATAAAAGAAATTAAAGTTTGAATAACGAAAAGTAAAACCATATAAAATTGTAGTGTGATTTGCTAGCAAATTAATATTAAACTAGATTAAAAGAATAAATGTAAATTAATTATTAACAAGAAAAAAACTACTTGAAAAAGAATAAATAAATAAAGTTACATATGCTATATGGGGCATTCTATAAAAGAGTGTATTTCATTTTAATATTTTAAAGAACATTGTTATATATCCTGTTGTCAGAAGTTAGCAAAAAAATATTTATAATTTTTTTCTTATCAATGAATATTTGAATTTTTTTTAAATAAATCCCGCCTATTATTAGATCCCAGTTTTTTTTAAATTATTATTTTTTTTTAAAATAATTTAAAATATTTTATAGTTACCGGGAAACTTTAAAATATTTCTTTAGTAAATTTTTTAAATTCCCTAGATCTTTTTACAGTCTATCAAAATGAATGAGCATCTAGATTATAATAGGTAATATTGTCTAACTTTACTCTACTATTGTAAGAACTAGGTAAAACACGATTCAAATATTAAATTTTGGACAGTAAAAGATTCTATGTATGCTAAAAACTTCTAGTATAATTAAATAAAGTTTTACTGTAATCTCACTGTCAAATATTCGAAAACCAGGAGATTATCAATTAAAAAAATTTTAATTAATAAGTCTAAGATCAATTTTTTTAAATACTGAAAAGAAATAACTTTAAAAAATAAGAAATATTGTAGCTTTAACTTTGGGGGATATGGCAGGAATATCAAATACTTTAATTTGCCATACGAGTCCATTTAAATGAATGTTAATCTAGATTATACTAGGTATTATTCCCTTAATTTACTCTACTATTTGAGAGACTTGGAAAAATACGATTCAACTATTAAATTTTGGACACTAAAAGATTCTACGTATGCTAAAAGCTTCTAAGTATAATTAAATATAGTTTTCCTGTAATCTCGGTGTCAAATATCCGAAAACCAGGAGATTTTCTATAAAAAAAACTTTAATTAACAAGTCATATGATCAATTTATTTAAAAACTGAAAAGAATTAACTTTAAAAAATAAGAAATATTTAAGCTTTAACTATGTGGGATATGGCAAAAAATCAAGTACTTCTAGTTTGGCATAAGAGTCTATCAAAATGAATGAGAATCTAGATTATAATAGGTAATATTGTCTAACTTTACTCTACTATTGTAAGAACTAGGTAAAATACGATTCAAATATTAAATTTTGGACAGTAAAAGATTCTATGTATGCTAAAAACTTCTAGTATAATTAAATAAAGTTTTACTGTAATCTCACTGTCAAATATTCGAAAACCAGGAGATTATCAATTAAAAAAATTTTAATTAATAAGTCTAAGATCAATTTTTTTAAATACTGAAAAGAAATAACTTTAAAAAATAAGAAATATTGTAGCTTTAACTTTGGGGGATATGGCAGGAATATCAAATACTTTAATTTGCCATACGAGTCCATTTAAATGAATGTTAATCTAGATTATACTAGGTATTATTCCCTTAATTTACTCTACTATTTGAGAGACTTGGAAAAATACGATTCAACTATTAAATTTTGGACACTAAAAGATTCTACGTATGCTAATAGCTTCTAAGTATAATTAAATAAAGTTTTCCTGTAATCTCGGTGTCAAATATCCGAAAAACAGGAGATTTTCTATAAAAAAAACTTTAATTAACAAGTCATATGATCAATTTATTTAAAAACTGAAAAGATTTAACTTTAAAAAATAAGAAATATTTAAGCTTTAACTATGTGGGATATGGCAAAAAATCAAATACTTCTAGTTTGGCATAAGAGTCTATCAAAATGAATGAGCATCTAGATTATAATAGGTAATATTGTCTAACTTTACTCTACTATTGTAAGAACTAGGTAAAATACGATTCAAATATTAAATTTTGGACAGTAAAAGATTCTATGTATGCTAAAAACTTCTAGTATAATTAAATAAAGTTTTACTGTAATCTCGGTGTCAAATATCCGAAAACCAGGAGATTATCAATTAAAAAAATTTTAATTAATAAGTCTAAGATCAATTTTTTTAAATACTGAAAAGAAATAACTTTAAAAATAAGAAATATTATAGCTTTAACTTTGGGGGATATGGCAGGAATATCAAATACTTTAATTTGCCATACGAGTCCATTTAAATGAATGTTAATCTAGATTATACTAGGTATTATTATCTTAACTTACTCTAATAGTCGAGAGACTAGGTAAAATACGATTCAAGTATTAAATTTTGGACAGTAAAAGATTCTACGTATGCTAAAAGCTTCTAAGTATAATTAAATAAATTATCCTGTAATCTCACTGTCAAATATGCGAAAACCAGGAGATTTTCTATAAAAAAAAACTTTAATTAACAAGTCATATGATCAATTTATTTAAAAACTGAAAAGATTTAACTTTAAAAAATAAGAAATATTTAAGCTTTAACTATGTGGGATATGGCAAAAAATCAAGTACTTCTAGTTTGGCATAAGAGTCTATCAAAATGAATGAGAATCTAGATTATAATAGGTAATATTGTCTAACTTTACTCTACTATTGTAAGAACTAGGTAAAATACGATTCAAATATTAAATTTTGGACAGTAAAAGATTCTATGTATGCTAAAAACTTCTAGTATAATTAAATAAAGTTTTACTGTAATCTCACTGTCAAATATTCGAAAACCAGGAGATTATCAATTAAAAAAATTTTAATTAATAAGTCTAAGATCAATTTTTTTAAATACTGAAAAGAAATAACTTTAAAAAATAAGAAATATTGTAGCTTTAACTTTGGGGGATATGGCAGGAATATCAAATACTTTAATTTGCCATACGAGTCCATTTAAATGAATGTTAATCTAGATTATACTAGGTATTATTCCCTTAATTTACTCTACTATTTGAGAGACTTGGAAAAATACGATTCAACTATTAAATTTTGGACACTAAAAGATTCTACGTATGCTAATAGCTTCTAAGTATAATTAAATAAAGTTTTCCTGTAATCTCGGTGTCAAATATCCGAAAAACAGGAGATTTTCTATAAAAAAAACTTTAATTAACAAGTCATATGATCAATTTATTTAAAAACTGAAAAGATTTAACTTTAAAAAATAAGAAATATTTAAGCTTTAACTATGTGGGATATGGCAAAAAATCAAATACTTCTAGTTTGGCATAAGAGTCTATCAAAATGAATGAGCATCTAGATTATAATAGGTAATATTGTCTAACTTTACTCTACTATTGTAAGAACTAGGTAAAATACGATTCAAATATTAAATTTTGGACAGTAAAAGATTCTATGTATGCTAAAAACTTCTAGTATAATTAAATAAAGTTTTACTGTAATCTCGGTGTCAAATATCCGAAAACCAGGAGATTATCAATTAAAAAAATTTTAATTAATAAGTCTAAGATCAATTTTTTTAAATACTGAAAAGAAATAACTTTAAAAATAAGAAATATTATAGCTTTAACTTTGGGGGATATGGCAGGAATATCAAATACTTTAATTTGCCATACGAGTCCATTTAAATGAATGTTAATCTAGATTATACTAGGTATTATTATCTTAACTTACTCTAATAGTCGAGAGACTAGGTAAAATACGATTCAAGTATTAAATTTTGGACAGTAAAAGATTCTACGTATGCTAAAAGCTTCTAAGTATAATTAAATAAATTATCCTGTAATCTCACTGTCAAATATGCGAAAACCAGGAGATTTTCTATAAAAAAAAACTTTAATTAACAAGTCATATGATCAATTTATTTAAAACCATAAAACATATAACTTTAAAAAATAAGAAATATTATAGCTTTAACTATGGGGGATATGGCAGGAATATCGAATACTTCTAATTTGCCATATGAGTCCATTTAAATGAATGATAATCTAGATTATACAAGGTATTATTATCTTAATTTACTCTACTTGTGGAGAGACTAGTTAAAAAACGATTCAAGTATTAAATTTTGGACAGTAAAAGATTCTATGTATGCTAAAAACTTCTAGTATAATTAAATAAAGTTTTACTGTAATCTCACTGTCAAATATTCGAAAACCAGGAGATTATCAATTAAAAAAATTTTAATTAATAAGTCTAAGATCAATTTTTTTAAATACTGAACAGAAATAACTTTAAAAAATAAGAAATATTGTAGCTTTAACTTTGGGGGATATGGCAGGAATATCAAATACTTTAATTAGCCATACGAGTCCATTTAAATGAATGTTATTCTAGATTATACTAGGTATTATTCCCTTAATTTACTCTACTATTTGAGAGACTTGGAAAAATACGATTCAACTATTAAATTTTGGACACTAAAAGATTCTACGTATGCTAATAGCTTCTAAGTATAATTAAATAAAGTTTTCCTGTAATCTCGGTGTCAAATATCCGAAAACCAGGAGATTTTCTATAAAAAAAACTTTAATTAACAAGTCATATGATCAATTTATTTAAAAACTGAAAAGATTTAACTTTAAAAAATAAGAAATATTTAAGCTTTAACTATGTGGGATATGGCAAAAAATCAAATACTTCTAGTTTGGCATAAGAGTCTATCAAAATGAATGAGCATCTAGATTATAATAGGTAATATTGTCTAACTTTACTCTACTATTGTAAGAACTAGGTAAAATACGATTCAAATATTAAATTTTGGACAGTAAAAGATTCTATGTATGCTAAAAACTTCTAGTATAATTAAATAAAGTTTTACTGTAATCTCACTGTCAAATATTCGAAAACCAGGAGATTATCAATTAAAAAAATTTTGATTAATAAGTCTAAGATCAATTTTTTTAAATACTGAAAAGAAATAACTTTAAAAAATAAGAAATATTGTAGCTTTAACTTTGGGGGATATGGCAGGAATATCAAATACTTTAATTTGCCATACGAGTCCATTTAAATGAATGTTAATCTAGATTATACTAGGTATTATTCCCTTAATTTACTCTACTATTTGAGAGACTTGGAAAAATACGATTCAACTATTAAATTTTGGACACTAAAAGATTCTACGTATGCTAAAAGCTTCTAAGTATAATTAAATAAAGTTTTCCTGTAATCTCGGTATCAAATATCCGAAAACCAGGAGATTTTCTATAAAAAAAACTTTAATTAACAAGTCATATGATCAATTTATTTAAAAACTGAAAAGAATTAACTTTAAAAAATAAGAAATATTGTAGCTTTAACTTTGGGGGATATGGCAGGAATATCAAATACTTTAATTTGCCATACGAGTCCATTTAAATGAATGTTAATCTAGATTATACTAGGTATTATTCCCTTAATTTACTCTACTATTTGAGAGACTTGGAAAAATACGATTCAACTATTAAATTTTGGACACTAAAAGATTCTACGTATGCTAAAAGCTTCTAAGTATAATTAAATAAAGTTTTCCTGTAATCTCGGTATCAAATATCCGAAAACCAGGAGATTTTCTATAAAAAAAACTTTAATTAACAAGTCATATGATCAATTTATTTAAAAACTGAAAAGAATTAACTTTAAAAAATAAGAAATATTTAAGCTTTAACTATGTGGGATATGGCAAAAAATCAAGTACTTCTAGTTTGGCATAAGAGTCTATCAAAATGAATGAGAATCTAGATTATAATAGGTAATATTGTCTAACTTTACTCTACTATTGTAAGAACTAGGTAAAATACGATTCAAATATTAAATTTTGGACAGTAAAAGATTCTATGTATGCTAAAAACTTCTAGTATAATTAAATAAAGTTTTACTGTAATCTCACTGTCAAATATTCGAAAACCAGGAGATTATCAATTAAAAAAATTTTAATTAATAAGTCTAAGATCAATTTTTTTAAATACTGAAAAGAAATAACTTTAAAAATAAGAAATATTATAGCTTTAACTTTGGGGGATATGGCAGGAATATCAAATACTTTAATTTGCCATACGAGTCCATTTAAATGAATGTTAATCTAGATTATACTAGGTATTATTATCTTAACTTACTCTAATAGTCGAGAGACTAGGTAAAATACGATTCAAGTATTAAATTTTGGACAGTAAAAGATTCTACGTATGCTAAAAGCTTCTAAGTATAATTAAATAAATTATCCTGTAATCTCACTGTCAAATATGCGAAAACTAGGAGATTTTCTATAAAAAAAAACTTTAATTAACAAGTCATATGATCAATTTATTTAAAACCATAAAACATATAACTTTAAAAAATAAGAAATATTATAGCTTTAACTATGGGGGATATGGCAGGAATATCGAATACTTCTAATTTGCCATATGAGTCCATTTAAATGAATGATAATCTAGATTATACAAGGTATTATTATCTTAATTTACTCTACTTGTGGAGAGACTAGTTAAAAAACGATTCAAGTATTAAATTTTGGACAGTAAAAGATTCTATGTATGCTAAAAACTTCTAGTATAATTAAATAAAGTTTTACTGTAATCTCACTGTCAAATATTCGAAAACCAGGAGATTATCAATTAAAAAAATTTTAATTAATAAGTCTAAGATCAATTTTTTGAAATACTGAACAGAAATAACTTTAAAAAATAAGAAATATTGTAGCTTTAACTTTGGGGGATATGGCAGGAATATCAAATACTTTAATTAGCCATACGAGTCCATTTAAATGAATGTTAATCTAGATTATACTAGGTATTATTCCCTTAATTTACTCTACTATTTGAGAGACTTGGAAAAATACGATTCAACTATTAAATTTTGGACACTAAAAGATTCTACGTATGCTAATAGCTTCTAAGTATAATTAAATAAAGTTTTCCTGTAATCTCGGTGTCAAATATCCGAAAACCAGGAGATTTTCTATAAAAAAAACTTTAATTAACAAGTCATATGATCAATTTATTTAAAAACTGAAAAGATTTAACTTTAAAAAATAAGAAATATTTAAGCTTTAACTATGTGGGATATGGCAAAAAATCAAATACTTCTAGTTTGGCATAAGAGTCTATCAAAATGAATGAGCATCTAGATTATAATAGGTAATATTGTCTAACTTTACTCTACTATTGTAAGAACTAGGTAAAATACGATTCAAATATTAAATTTTGGACAGTAAAAGATTCTATGTATGCTAAAAACTTCTAGTATAATTAAATAAAGTTTTACTGTAATCTCACTGTCAAATATTCGAAAACCAGGAGATTATCAATTAAAAAAATTTTAATTAATAAGTCTAAGATCAATTTTTTTAAATACTGAAAAGAAATAACTTTAAAAAATAAGAAATATTGTAGCTTTAACTTTGGGGGATATGGCAGGAATATCAAATACTTTAATTTGCCATACGAGTCCATTTAAATGAATGTTAATCTAGATTATACTAGGTATTATTCCCTTAATTTACTCTACTATTTGAGAGACTTGGAAAAATACGATTCAACTATTAAATTTTGGACACTAAAAGATTCTACGTATGCTAAAAGCTTCTAAGTATAATTAAATAAAGTTTTCCTGTAATCTCGGTATCAAATATCCGAAAACCAGGAGATTTTCTATAAAAAAAACTTTAATTAACAAGTCATATGATCAATTTATTTAAAAACTGAAAAGAATTAACTTTAAAAAATAAGAAATATTGTAGCTTTAACTTTGGGGGATATGGCAGGAATATCAAATACTTTAATTTGCCATACGAGTCCATTTAAATGAATGTTAATCTAGATTATACTAGGTATTATTCCCTTAATTTACTCTACTATTTGAGAGACTTGGAAAAATACGATTCAACTATTAAATTTTGGACACTAAAAGATTCTACGTATGCTAAAAGCTTCTAAGTATAATTAAATAAAGTTTTCCTGTAATCTCGGTATCAAATATCCGAAAACCAGGAGATTTTCTATAAAAAAAACTTTAATTAACAAGTCATATGATCAATTTATTTAAAAACTGAAAAGAATTAACTTTAAAAAATAAGAAATATTTAAGCTTTAACTATGTGGGATATGGCAAAAAATCAAGTACTTCTAGTTTGGCATAAGAGTCTATCAAAATGAATGAGAATCTAGATTATAATAGGTAATATTGTCTAACTTTACTCTACTATTGTAAGAACTAGGTAAAATACGATTCAAATATTAAATTTTGGACAGTAAAAGATTCTATGTATGCTAAAAACTTCTAGTATAATTAAATAAAGTTTTACTGTAATCTCACTGTCAAATATTCGAAAACCAGGAGATTATCAATTAAAAAAATTTTAATTAATAAGTCTAAGATCAATTTTTTTAAATACTGAAAAGAAATAACTTTAAAAAATAAGAAATATTGTAGCTTTAACTTTGGGGGATATGGCAGGAATATCAAATACTTTAATTTGCCATACGAGTCCATTTAAATGAATGTTAATCTAGATTATACTAGGTATTATTCCCTTAATTTACTCTACTATTTGAGAGACTTGGAAAAATACGATTCAACTATTAAATTTTGGACACTAAAAGATTCTACGTATGCTAAAAGCTTCTAAGTATAATTAAATAAAGTTTTCCTGTAATCTCGGTATCAAATATCCGAAAACCAGGAGATTTTCTATAAAAAAAACTTTAATTAACAAGTCATATGATCAATTTATTTAAAAACTGAAAAGAATTAACTTTAAAAAATAAGAAATATTTAAGCTTTAACTATGTGGGATATGGCAAAAAATCAAGTACTTCTAGTTTGGCATAAGAGTCTATCAAAATGAATGAGAATCTAGATTATAATAGGTAATATTGTCTAACTTTACTCTACTATTGTAAGAACTAGGTAAAATACGATTCAAATATTAAATTTTGGACAGTAAAAGATTCTATGTATGCTAAAAACTTCTAGTATAATTAAATAAAGTTTTACTGTAATCTCACTGTCAAATATTCGAAAACCAGGAGATTATCAATTAAAAAAATTTTAATTAATAAGTCTAAGATCAATTTTTTTAAATACTGAAAAGAAATAACTTTAAAAAATAAGAAATATTGTAGCTTTAACTTTGGGGGATATGGCAGGAATATCAAATACTTTAATTTGCCATACGAGTCCATTTAAATTAATGTTAATCTAGATTATACTAGGTATTATTCCCTTAATTTACTCTACTATTTGAGAGACTTGGAAAAATACGATTCAACTATTAAATTTTGGACACTAAAAGATTCTACGTATGCTAATAGCTTCTAAGTATAATTAAATAAAGTTTTCTTGTAAGCTCGGTGTCAAATATCCGAAAACCAGGAGATTTTCTATAAAAAAAACTTTAATTAACAAGTCATATGATCAATTTATTTAAAAACTGAAAAGAATTAACTTTAAAAAATAAGAAATATTTAAGCTTTAACTATGTGGGATATGGCAAAAAATCAAGTACTTCTAGTTTGGCATAAGAGTCTATCAAAATGAATGAGCATCTAGATTATAATAGGTAATATTGTCTAAATTTACTCTACTATTGTAAGAACTAGGTAAAATACGATTCAAATATTAAATTTTCGACAGTAAAAGATTCTATGTATGCTAAAAACTTCTAGTATAATTAAATAAAGTTTTACTGTAATCTCGGTGTCAAATATCCGAAAACCAGGAGATTATCAATTAAAAAAATTTTAATTAATAAGTCTAAGATCAATTTTTTTAAATACTGAAAAGAAATAACTTTAAAAAATAAGAAATATTGTAGCTTTAACTTTGGGGGATATGGCAGGAATATCAAATACTTTAATTTGCCATACGAGTCCATTTAAATGAATGTTAATCTAGATTATACTAGGTATTATTATCTTAACTTACTCTAATAGTCGAGAGACTAGGTAAAATACGATTCAAGTATTAAATTTTGGACAGTAAAAGATTCTACGTATGCTAATAGCTTCTAAGTATAATTAAATAAAGTTTTCTTGTAAGCTCGGTGTCAAATATCCGAAAACCAGGAGATTTTCTATAAAAAAAACTTTAATTAACAAGTCATATGATCAATTTATTTAAAAACTGAAAAGAATTAACTTTAAAAAATAAGAAATATTTAAGCTTTAACTATGTGGGATATGGCAAAAAATCAAGTACTTCTAGTTTGGCATAAGAGTCTATCAAAATGAATGAGCATCTAGATTATAATAGGTAATATTGTCTAACTTTACTCTACTATTGTAAGAACTAGGTAAAATACGATTCAAATATTAAATTTTCGACAGTAAAAGATTCTATGTATGCTAAAAACTTCTAGTATAATTAAATAAAGTTTTACTGTAATCTCGGTGTCAAATATCCGAAAACCAGGAGATTATCAATTAAAAAAATTTTAATTAATAAGTCTAAGATCAATTTTTTTAAATACTGAAAAGAAATAACTTTAAAAAATAAGAAATATTGTAGCTTTAACTTTGGGGGATATGGCAGGAATATCAAATACTTTAATTTGCCATACGAGTCCATTTAAATGAATGTTAATCTAGATTATACTAGGTATTATTCCCTTAATTTACTCTACTATTTGAGAGACTTGGAAAAATACGATTCAACTATTAAATTTTGGACACTAAAAGATTCTACGTATGCTAATAGCTTCTAAGTATAATTAAATAAAGTTTTCCTGTAATCTCGGTGTCAAATATCCGAAAAACAGGAGATTTTCTATAAAAAAAACTTTAATTAACAAGTCATATGATCAATTTATTTAAAAACTGAAAAAATTTAACTTTAAAAAATAAGAAATATTTAAGCTTTAACTATGTGGGATATGGCAAAAAATCAAATACTTCTAGTTTGGCATAAGAGTCTATCAAAATGAATGAGCATCTAGATTATAATAGGTAATATTGTCTAACTTTACTCTACTATTGTAAGAACTAGGTAAAATACGATTCAAATATTAAATTTTGGACAGTAAAAGATTCTATGTATGCTAAAAACTTCTAGTATAATTAAATAAAGTTTTACTGTAATCTCACTGTCAAATATTCGAAAACCAGGAGATTATCAATAAAAAAAATTTTAATTAATAAGTCTAAGATCAATTTTTTTAAATACTGAAAAGAAATAACTTTAAAAAATAAGAAATATTGTAGCTTTAACTTTGGGGGATATGGCAGGAATATCAAATACTTTAATTTGCCATACGAGTCCATTTAAATGAATGTTAATCTAGATTATACTAGGTATTATTCCCTTAATTTACTCTACTATTTGAGAGACTTGGAAAAATACGATTCAACTATTAAATTTTGGACACTAAAAGATTCTACGTATGCTAAAAGCTTCTAAGTATAATTAAATATAGTTTTCCTGTAATCTTGGTGTCAAATATCCGAAAACCAGGAGATTTTCTATAAAAAAAACTTTAATTAACAAGTCATATGATCAATTTATTTAAAAACTGAAAAGAATTAACTTTAAAAAATAAGAAATATTTAAGCTTTAACTATGTGGGATATGGCAAAAAATCAAGTACTTCTAGTTTGGCATAAGAGTCTATCAAAATGAATGAGAATCTAGATTATAATAGGTAATATTGTCTAACTTTACTCTACTATTGTAAGAACTAGGTAAAATACGATTCAAATATTAAATTTTGGACAGTAAAAGATTCTATGTATGCTAAAAACTTCTAGTATAATTAAATAAAGTTTTACTGTAATCTCACTGTCAAATATTCGAAAACCAGGAGATTATCAATTAAAAAAATTTTAATTAATAAGTCTAAGATCAATTTTTTTAAATACTGAAAAGAAATAACTTTAAAAAATAAGAAATATTGTAGCTTTAACTTTGGGGGATATGGCAGGAATATCAAATACTTTAATTTGCCATACGAGTCCATTTAAATGAATGTTAATCTAGATTATACTAGGTATTATTCCCTTAATTTACTCTACTATTTGAGAGACTTGGAAAAATACGATTCAACTATTAAATTTTGGACACTAAAAGATTCTACGTATGCTAATAGCTTCTATGTATAATTAAATAAAGTTTTCCTGTAATCTCGGTGTCAAATATCCGAAAACCAGGAGATTTTCTATAAAAAAAACTTTAATTAACAAGTCATATGATCAATTTATTTAAAAACTGAAAAGAATTAAATTTAAAAAATAAGAAATATTTAAGCTTTAACTACGTGGGATATGGCAAAAAATCAAGTACTTCTAGTTTGGCATAAGAGTCTATCAAAATGAATGAGCATCTAGATTATAATAGGTAATATTGTCTAACTTTACTCTACTATTGTAAGAACTAGGTAAAATACGATTCAAATATTAAATTTTGGACAGTAAAAGATTCTATGTATGCTAAAAACTTCTAGTATAATTAAATAAAGTTTTACTGTAATCTCGGTGTCAAATATCCGAAAACCAGGAGATTATCAATTAAAAAAATTTTAATTAATAAGTCTAAGATCAATTTTTTTAAATACTGAAAAGAAATAACTTTAAAAAATAAGAAATATTGTAGCTTTGACTTTGGGGGATATGGCAGGAATATCAAATACTTTAATTTGCCATACGAGTCCATTTAAATGAATGTTAATCTAGATTATACTAGGTATTATTCCCTTAATTTACTCTACTATTTGAGAGACTTGGAAAAATACGATTCAACTATTAAATTTTGGACACTAAAAGATTCTACGTATGCTAAAAGCTTCTAAGTATAATTAAATATAGTTTTCCTGTAATCTTGGTGTCAAATATCCGAAAACCAGGAGATTTTCTATAAAAAAAACTTTAATTAACAAGTCATATGATCAATTTATTTAAAAACTGAAAAGAATTAACTTTAAAAAATAAGAAATATTTAAGCTTTAACTATGTGGGATATGGCAAAAAATCAAGTACTTCTAGTTTGGCATAAGAGTCTATCAAAATGAATGAGCATCTAGATTATAATAGGTAATATTGTCTAACTTTACTCTACTATTGTAAGAACTAGGTAAAAGACGATTCAAATAATAAATTTTGGACAGTAAAAGATTCTATGTATGCTAAAAACTTCTAGTATAATTAAATAAAGATTTACTGTAATCTCACTGTCAAATATTCGAAAACCAGGAGATTATCAATTAAAAAAATTTTAATTAATAAGTCTAAGATCAATTTTTTTAAATACTGAAAAGAAATAACTTTAAAAAATAAGAAATATTGTAGCTTTAACTTTGGGGGATATGGCAGGAATATCAAATACTTTAATTTGCCATACGAGTCCATTTAAATGAATGTTAATCTAGATTATACTAGGTATTATTCCCTTAATTTACTCTACTATTTGAGAGACTTGGAAAAATACGATTCAACTATTAAATTTTGGACACTAAAAGATTCTACGTATGCTAAAAGCTTCTAAGTATAATTAAATATAGTTTTCCTGTAATCTTGGTGTCAAATATCCGAAAACCAGGAGATTTTCTATAAAAAAAACTTTAATTAACAAGTCATATGATCAATTTATTTAAAAACTGAAAAGAATTAACTTTAAAAAATAAGAAATATTTAAGCTTTAACTATGTGGGATATGGCAAAAAATCAAGTACTTCTAGTTTGGCATAAGAGTCTATCAAAATGAATGAGAATCTAGATTATAATAGGTAATATTGTCTAACTTTACTCTACTATTGTAAGAACTAGGTAAAATACGATTCAAATATTAAATTTTGGACAGTAAAAGATTCTATGTATGCTAAAAACTTCTAGTATAATTAAATAAAGTTTTACTGTAATCTCACTGTCAAATATTCGAAAACCAGGAGATTATCAATTAAAAAAATTTTAATTAATAAGTCTAAGATCAATTTTTTTAAATACTGAAAAGAAATAACTTTAAAAAATAAGAAATATTGTAGCTTTAACTTTGGGGGATATGGCAGGAATATCAAATACTTTAATTTGCCATACGAGTCCATTTAAATGAATGTTAATCTAGATTATACTAGGTATTATTCCCTTAATTTACTCTACTATTTGAGAGACTTGGAAAAATACGATTCAACTATTAAATTTTGGAAACTAAAAGATTCTACGTATGCTAATAGCTTCTAAGTATAATTAAATAAAGTTTTCCTGTAATCTCGGTGTCAAATATCCGAAATCCAGGAGATTTTCTATAAAAAAAACTTTAATTAACAAGTCATATGATCAATTTATTTAAAAACTGAAAAGAATTAACTTTAAAAAATAAGAAATATTTAAGCTTTAACTATGTGGGATATAGCAAAAAATCAAGTACTTCTAGTTTGGCATAAGACTCTATCAAAATGAATGAGCATCTAGATTATAATAGGTAATATTGTCTAACTTTACTCTACTATTGTAAGAACTAGGTAAAATACGATTCAAATATTAAATTTTGGACAGTAAAAGATTCTATGTATGCTAAAAACTTCTAGTATAATTAAATAAAGTTTTACTGTAATCTCACTGTCAAATATTCGAAAACCAGGAGATTATCAATAAAAAAAATTTTAATTAATAAGTCTAAGATCAATTTTTTTAAATACTGAAAAGAAATAACTTTAAAAAATAAGAAATATTGTAGCTTTAACTTTGGGGGATATGGCAGGAATATCAAATACTTTAATTTGCCATACGAGTCCATTTAAATGAATGTTAATCTAGATTATACTAGGTATTATTCCCTTAATTTACTCTACTATTTGAGAGACTTGGAAAAATACGATTCAACTATTAAATTTTGGACACTAAAAGATTCTACGTATGCTAATAGCTTCTATGTATAATTAAATAAAGTTTTCCTGTAATCTCGGTGTCAAATATCCGAAAACCAGGAGATTTTCTATAAAAAAAACTTTAATTAACAAGTCATATGATCAATTTATTTAAAAACTGAAAAGAATTAAATTTAAAAAATAAGAAATATTTAAGCTTTAACTACGTGGGATATGGCAAAAAATCAAGTACTTCTAGTTTGGCATAAGAGTCTATCAAAATGAATGAGCATCTAGATTATAATAGGTAATATTGTCTAACTTTACTCTACTATTGTAAGAACTAGGTAAAATACGATTCAAATATTAAATTTTGGACAGTAAAAGATTCTATGTATGCTAAAAACTTCTAGTATAATTAAATAAAGTTTTACTGTAATTTCACTGTCAAATATTCGAAAACGAAGAGATTATCAATTTAAAAAAATTTTCGTTAATAAGTCTAAGATCAATTTTTTTAAATACTGAACAGAAATAACTTTAAAAAATAAGAAATATTGTAGCTTTAACTTTGGGGGATATGGCAGGAATATCAAATACTTTAATTTGCCATACGAGTCCATTTAAATGAATGATAATCTAGATTCTACTAGGTATTATTATCTTAACTTACTCTAATAGTCGAGAGACTAGGTAAAATACGATTCAAGTATTAAATTTTGGACAGTAAAAGATTCTACGTATGCTAAAAGCTTCTAAGTATAATTAAATAAAGTTATCCTGTAATCTCACTGTCAAATATGCGAAAACCAGGAGATTTTCTATAAAAAAAAACTTTAATTAACAAGTCATATGATCAATTTATTTAAAACCATAAAACATATAACTTTAAAAAATAAGAAATATTATAGCTTTAACTATGGGGGATATGGCAGGAATATCGAATACTTCTAATTTGCCATATGAGTCCATTTAAATGAATGATAATCTAGATTATACAAGGTATTATTATCTTAATTTACTCTACTTGTGGAGAGACTAGTTAAAAAACGATTCAAGTATTAAATTTTGGACAGTAAAAAATTCTATATATGCTAAAAACTTCTAGTATAATTAAATAAAGTTTTACTGTAATCTCACTGTCAAATATTCGAAAACCAGGAGATTATCAATTAAAAAAATTTTAATTAATAAGTCTAAGATCAATTTTTTTAAATACTGAAAAGAAATAACTTTAAAAAATAAGAAATATTGTAGCTTTAACTTTGGGGGATATGGCAGGAATATCAAATACTTTAATTTGCCATACGAGTCCATTTAAATGAATGTTAATCTAGATTATACTAGGTATTATTCCCTTAATTTACTCTACTATTTGAGAGACTTGGAAAAATACGATTCAACTATTAAATTTTGGACACTAAAAGATTCTACGCATGCTAATAGCTTCTAAGTATAATTAAATAAAGTTTTCCTGTAATCTCGGTGTCAAATATCCAAAATCCAGGAGATTTTCTATAAAAAAAACTTTAATTAACAAGTCATATGATCAATTTATTTAAAAACTGAAAAGATTTAACTTTAAAAAATAAGAAATATTTAAGCTTTAACTATGTGGGATATGGCAAAAAATCAAATACTTCTAGTTTGGCATAAGAGTCTATCAAAATGAATGAGCATCTAGATTATAATAGGTAATATTGTCTAACTTTACTCTACTATTGTAAGAACTAGGTAAAATACGATTCAAATATTAAATTTTGGACAGTAAAAGATTCTATGTATGCTAAAAACTTCTAGTATAATTAAATAAAGTTTTACTGTAATCTCACTGTCAAATATTCGAAAACCAGGAGATTATCAATTAAAAAAATTTTAATTAATAAGTCTAAGATCAATTTTTTTAAATACTGAAAAGAAATAACTTTAAAAAATAAGAAATATTGTAGCTTTAACTTTGGGGGATATGGCAGGAATATCAAATACTTTAATTTGCCATACGAGTCCATTTAAATGAATGTTAATCTAGATTATACTAGGTATTATTCCCTTAATTTACTCTACTATTTGAGAGACTTGGAAAAATACGATTCAACTATTAAATTTTGGACACTAAAAGATTCTACGTATGCTAATAGCTTCTAAGTATAATTAAATAAAGTTTTCCTGTAATCTCGGTGTCAAATATCCGAAAAACAGGAGATTTTCTATAAAAAAAACTTTAATTAACAAGTCATATGATCAATTTATTTAAAAACTGAAAAGATTTAACTTTAAAAAATAAGAAATATTTAAGCTTTAACTATGTGGGATATGGCAAAAAATCAAATACTTCTAGTTTGGCATAAGAGTCTATCAAAATGAATGAGCATCTAGATTATAATAGGTAATATTGTCTAACTTTACTCTACTATTGTAAGAACTAGGTAAAATACGATTCAAATATTAAATTTTGGACAGTAAAAGATTCTATGTATGCTAAAAACTTCTAGTATAATTAAATAAAGTTTTACTGTAATCTCACTGTCAAATATTCGAAAACCAGGAGATTATCAATTAAAAAAATTTTAATTAATAAGTCTAAGATCAATTTTTTTAAATACTGAAAAGAAATAACTTTAAAAAATAAGAAATATTGTAGCTTTAACTTTGGGGGATATGGCAGGAATATCAAATACTTTAATTTGCCATACGAGTCCATTTAAATGAATGTTAATCTAGATTATACTAGGTATTATTCCCTTAATTTACTCTACTATTTGAGAGACTTGGAAAAATACGATTCAACTATTAAATTTTGGACACTAAAAGATTCTACGTATGCTAATAGCTTCTAAGTATAATTAAATAAAGTTTTCCTGTAATCTCGGTGTCAAATATCCGAAAAACAGGAGATTTTCTATAAAAAAAACTTTAATTAACAAGTCATATGATCAATTTATTTAAAAACTGAAAAGATTTAACTTTAAAAAATAAGAAATATTTAAGCTTTAACTATGTGGGATATGGCAAAAAATCAAATACTTCTAGTTTGGCATAAGAGTCTATCAAAATGAATGAGCATCTAGATTATAATAGGTAATATTGTCTAACTTTACTCTACTATTTTAAGAACTAGGTAAAATACGATTCAAATATTAAATTTTGGACAGTAAAAGATTCTATGTATGCTAAAAACTTCTAGTATAATTAAATAAAGTTTTACTGTAATCTCGGTGTCAAATATCCGAAAACTAGGAGATTATCAATTAAAAAAATTTTAATTAATAAGTCTAAGATCAATTTTTTTAAATACTGAAAAGAAATAACTTTAAAAAATAAGAAATATTGTAGCTTTAACTTTGGGGGATATGGCAGGAATATCAAATACTTTAATTTGCCATACGAGTCCATTTAAATGAATGTTAATCTAGATTATACTAGGTATTATTATCTTAACTTACTCTAATAGTCGAGAGACTAGGTAAAATACGATTCAAGTATTAAATTGTGGACAGTAAAAGATACTATGTATGCTAAAAACCTCTAGTATAATTAAATAATGTTTTACTGTAATTTCACTGTCAAATATTCGAAAACGAAGAGATTATCAATTTAAAAAAATTTTCGTTAATAAGTCTAAGATCAATTTTTTTAAATACTGAACAGAAATAACTTTAAAAAATAAGAAATATTGTAGCTTTAACTTTGGGGGATATGGCAGGAATATCAAATACTTTAATTTGCCATACGAGTCCATTTAAATGAATGATAATCTAGATTATACTAGGTATTATTATCTTAACTTACTCTAATAGTCGAGAGACTAGATAAAATACGATTCAAGTATTAAATTTTGGACAGTAAAAGATTCTATATATGCCAAAAACTTCTAGTATAATTAAATAAAGTTTTACTGTAATCTCACTGTCAAATATTCGAAAACCAGGAGATTATCAATTAAAAAAATTTTAATTAATAAGTCTAAGATCAATTTTTTTAAATACTGAACAGAAATAACTTTAAAAAATAAGAAATATTGTAGCTTTAACTTTGGGGGATATGGCAGGAATATCAAATACTTTAATTTGCCATATGAGTCCATTTAAATGAATGATAATCTAGATTATACAAGGTATTATTATCTTAATTTACTCTACTTGTGGAGAGACTAGTTAAAAAACGATTCAAGTATTAAATTTTGGACAGTAAAAGATTCTATATATGCCAAAAACTTCTAGTATAATTAAATAAAGTTTTACTGTAATCTCACTGTCAAATATTCGAAAACCAGGAGATTATCAATTAAAAAAATTTTAATTAATAAGTCTAAGATCAATTTTTTTAAATACTGAACAGAAATAACTTTAAAAAATAAGAAATATTGTAGCTTTAACTTTGGGGGATATGGCAGGAATATCAAATACTTTAATTTGCCATACGAGTCCATTTAAATGAATGTTAATCTAGATTATACTAGGTATTATTCCCTTAATTTACTCTACTATTTGAGAGACTTGGAAAAATACGATTCAACTATTAAATTTTGGACACTAAAAGATTCTACGTATGCTAAAAGCTTCTAAGTATAATTAAATAAAGTTTTCCTGTAATCTCGGTGTCAAATATCCGAAAACCAGGATATTTTCTATAAAAAAAACTTTAATTAACAAGTCATATGATCAATTTATTTAAAAACTGAAAAGAATTAACTTTAAAAAATAAGAAATATTTAAGCTTTAACTATGTGGGATATGGCAAAAAATCAAGTACTTCTAGTTTGGCATAAGAGTCTATCAAAATGAATGAGAATCTAGATTAGAATAGGTAATATTGTCTAACTTTACTCTACTATTGTAAGAACTAGGTAAAATACGATTCAAATATTAAATTTTGGACAGTAAAAGATTCTATGTATGCTAAAAACTTCTAGTATAATTAAATAAAGATTTACTGTAATCTCACTGTCAAATATTCGAAAACCAGGAGATTATCAATTAAAAATATTTTAATTAATAAGTCTAAGATCAATTTTTTTAAATACTGAAAAGAAATAACTTTAAAAAATACGAAATATTGTAGCTTTAATTTTGGGGGATATGGCAGGAATATCAAATACTTTAATTTGCCATACGAGTCCATTTAAATGAATGTTAATCTAGATTATGCTAGGTATTATTCCCTTAATTTACTCTACTATTTGAGAGACTTGGAAAAATACGATTCAACTATTAAATTTTGGACACTAAAAGATTCTACGTATGCTAATAGCTTCTAAGTATAATTAAATAAAGTTTTCCTGTAATCTCCGTTTCAAATATCCGAAAAACAGGAGATTTTCTATAAAAAAAACTTTAATTAACAAGTCATATGATCAATTTATTTAAAAACTGAAAAGATTTAACTTTAAAAAATAAGAAATATTTAAGCTTTAACTATGTGGGATATGGCAAAAAATCAAATACTTCTAGTTTGGCATAAGAGTCTATCAAAATGAATGAGCATCTAGATTATAATAGGTAATATTGTCTAACTTTACTCTACTATTGTAAGAACTAGGTAAAATACGATTCAAATATTAAATTTTGGACAGTAAAAGATTCTATGTATGCTAAAAACTTCTAGTATAATTAAATAAAGTTTTACTGTAATCTCGGTGTCAAATATCCGAAAACCAGGAGATTATCAATTAAAAAAATTTTAATTAATAAGTCTAAGATCAATTTTTTTAAATACTGAAAAGAAATAACTTTAAAAAATAAGAAATATTGTAGCTTTAACTTTGGGGGATATGGCAGGAATATCAAATACTTTAATTTGCCATACGAGTCCATTTAAATGAATGTTAATCTAGATTATACTAGGTATTATTATCTTAACTTACTCTAATAGTCGAGAGACTAGGTAAAATACGATTCAAGTATTAAATTTTGGACAGTAAAAGATTCTATGTATGCTAAAAACTTCTAGTATAATTAAATAAAGTTTTACTGTAATCTCACTGTCAAATATTCGAAAACGAAGAGATTATCAATTTAAAAAAATTTTAATTAATAAGTCTAAGATCAATTTTTTTAAATACTGAAAAGAAATAACTTTAAAAAATAAGAAATATTGTAGCTTTAACTATGTGGGATATGGCAAAAAATCAAGTACTTCTAGTTTGGCATAAGAGTCTATCAAAATGAATGAGAATCTAGATTATAATAGGTAATATTGTCTAACTTTAACTCTACTATTGTAAGAACTAGGTAAAATACGATTCAAATATTAAATTTTGGACAGTAAAAGATTCTATGTATGCTAAAAACTTCTAGTATAATTACATAAAGTTTTACTGTAATCTCACTGTCAAATATTCGAAAACCAGGAGATTATCAGTTAAAAAAATTTTAATTAATAAGTCTAAGATCAATTTTTTTAAATACTGAAAAGAAATAACTTTAAAAAATAAGAAATATTGTAGCTTTAACTTTGGGGGATATGGCAGGAATATCAAATACTTTAATTTGCCATACGAGTCCATTTAAATGAATGTAAATCTAGATTATACTAGGTATTATTCCCTTAATTTACTCTACTATTTGAGAGACTTGGAAAAATACGATTCAACTATTAAATTTTGGACACTAAAAGATTCTACGTATGCTAATAGCTTCTATGTATAATTAAATAAAGTTTTCCTGTAATCTCGGTGTCAAATATCCGAAAACCAGGAGATTTTCTATAAAAAAAACTTTAATTAACAAGTCATATGATCAATTTATTTAAAAACTGAAAAGAATTAACTTTAAAAAATAAGAAATATTTAAGCTTTAACTATGTGGGATATGGCAAAAAATCAAGTACTTCTAGTTTGGCATAAAAGTCTATCAAAATGAATGAGCATCTAGATTATAATAGGTAATATTGTCTAACATTACTCTACTATTGTAAGAACTAGGTAAAATACGATTCAAATATTAAATTTTGGACAGTAAAAGATTCTATGTATGCTAAAAACTTCTAGTATAATTAAATAAAGTTTTACTGTAATCTCGGTGTCAAATATCCGAAAACCAGGAGATTATCAATTAAAAAAATTTTAATTAATAAGTCTAAGATCAATTTTTTTAAATACTGAAAAGAAATAACTTTAAAAAATAAGAAATATTGTAGCTTTGACTTTGGGGGATATGGCAGGAATATCAAATACTTTAATTTGCCATACGAGTCCATTTAAATGAATGTTAATTTAGATTATACTAGGTATTATTATCTTAACTTACTCTAATAGTCGAGAGACTAGGTAAAATACGATTCAAGTATTAAATTTTGGACAGTAAAAGATTCTATGTATGCTAAAAACTTCTAGTATAATTAAATAATGTTTTACTGTAATTTCACTGTCAAATATTCGAAAACGAAGAGATTATCAATTTAAAAAAATTTTCGTTAATAAGTCTAAGATCAATTTTTTTAAATACTGAACAGAAATAACTTTAAAAAATAAGAAATATTGTAGCTTTAACTTTGGGGGATATGGCAGGAATATCAAATACTTTAATTTGCCATACGAGTCCATTTAAATGAATGATAATCTAGATTCTACTAGGTATTATTATCTTAACTTACTCTAATAGTCGAGAGACTAGGTAAATACGATTCAAGTATTAAATTTTGGACAGTAAAAGATTCTACGTATGCTAAAAGCTTCTAAGTATAATTAAATAAAGTTATCCTGTAATCTCACTGTCAAATATGCGAAAACCAGGAGATTTTCTATAAAAAAAAACTTTAATTAACAAGTCATATGATCAATTTATTTAAAACCATAAAACATATAACTTTAAAAAATAAGAAATATTATAGCTTTAACTATGGGGGATATGGCAGGAATATCGAATACTTCTAATTTGCCATATGAGTCCATTTAAATGAATGATAATCTAGATTATACAAGGTATTATTATCTTAATTTACTCTACTTCTGGAGAGACTAGTTAAAAAACGATTCAAGTATTAAATTTTGGACAGTAAAAAATTCTATATATGCTAAAAACTTCTAGTATAATTAAATAAAGTTTTACTGTAATCTCACTGTCAAATATTCGAAAACCAGGAGATTATCAATTAAAAAAATTTTAATTAATAAGTCTAAGATCTATTTTTTTAAATACTGAAAAGAAATAACTTTAAAAAATAAGAAATATTGTAGCTTTAACTTTGGGGGATATGGCAGGAATATCAAATACTTTAATTTGCCATACGAGTCCATTTAAATGAATGTTAATCTAGATTATACTAGGTATTATTCCCTTAATTTACTCTACTATTTGAGAGACTTGGAAAAATACGATTCAACTATTAAATTTTGGACACTAAAAGATTCTACGTATGCTAATAGCTTCTAAGTATAATTAAATAAAGTTTTCCTGTAATCTCGGTGTCAAATATCCGAAAAACAGGAGATTTTCTATAAAAAAAACTTTAATTAACAAGTCATATGATCAATTTATTTAAAATCTGAAAAGATTTAACTTTAAAAAATAAGAAATATTTAAGCTTTAACTATGTGGGATATGGCAAAAAATCAAATACTTCTAGTTTGGCATAAGAGTCTATCAAAATGAATGAGCATCTAGATTATAATAGGTAATATTGTCTAACTTTACTCTACTATTTTAAGAACTAAGTAAAATACGATTCAAATATTAAATTTTGGACAGTAAAAGATTCTATGTATGCTAAAAACTTCTAGTATAATTAAATAAAGTTTTACTGTAATCTCGGTGTCAAATATCCGAAAACTAGGAGATTATCAATTAAAAAAATTTTAATTAATAAGTCTAAGATCAATTTTTTTAAATACTGAAAAGAAATAACTTTAAAAAATAAGAAATATTGTAGCTTTAACTTTGGGGGATATGGCAGGAATATCAAATACTTTAATTTGCCATACGAGTCCATTTAAATGAATGATAATCTAGATTATACTAGGTATTATTATCTTAACTTACTCTAATAGTCGAGAGACTAGGTAAAATACGATTCAAGTATTAAATTTTGGACAGTAAAAGATTCTATGTATGCTAAAAACTTCTAGTATAATTAAATAAAGATTTACTGTAATCTCACTGTCAAATATTCGAAAACCAGGAGATTATCAATTAAAAATATTTTAATTAATAAGTCTAAGATCAATTTTTTTAAATACTGAAAAGAAATAACTTTAAAAAATACGAAATATTGTAGCTTTAATTTTGGGGGATATGGCAGGAATATCAAATACTTTAATTTGCCATACGAGTCCATTTAAATGAATGTTAATCTAGATTATACTAGGTATTATTCCCTTAATTTACTCTACTATTTGAGAGACTTGGAAAAATACGATTCAACTATTAAATTTTGGACACTAAAAGATTCTACGTATGCTAATAGCTTCTAAGTATAATTAAATAAAGTTTTCCTGTAATCTCGGTGTCAAATATCCGAAAAACAGGAGATTTTCTATAAAAAAAACTTTAATTAACAAGTCATATGATCAATTTATTTAAAAACTGAAAAGATTTAACTTTAAAAAATAAGAAATATTTAAGCTTTAACTATGTGGGATATGGCTAAAAATCAAATACTTCTAGTTTGACCTAAGAGTCTATCAAAATGAATGAGCATCTAGATTATAATAGGTAATATTGTCTAACTTTACTCTACTATTGTAAGAACTAGGTAAAATACGATTCAAATATTAAATTTTGGACAGTAAAAGATTCTATGTATGCTAAAAACTTCTAGTATAATTAAATAAAGTTTTACTGTAATCTCACTGTCAAATATTCGAAAACCAGGAAATTATCAATTAAAAAAATTTTAATTAATAAGTCTAAGATCAATTTTTTTAAATACTGAAAAGAAATAACTTTAAAAAATAAGAAATATTGTAGCTTTAACTTTGGGGGATATGGCAGGAATATCAAATACTTTAATTTGCCATACGAGTCCATTTAAATGAATGTTAATCTAGATTATACTAGGTATTATTCCCTTAATTTACTCTACTATTTGAGAGACTTGGAAAAATACGATTCAACTATTTTTTGGACACTAAAAGATTCTACGTATGCTAATAGCTTCTAAGTATAATTAAATAAAGTTTTCCTGTAATCTCGGTGTCAAATATCCGAAAACCAGGAGATTTTCTATAAAAAAAACTTTAATTAACAAGTCATATGATCAATTTATTTAAAAACTGAAAAGAATTAACTTTAAAAAATAAGAAATATTTAAGCTTTAACTATGTGGGATATGGCAAAAAATCAAGTACTTCTAGTTTGGCATAAGAGTCTATCAAAATGAATGAGCATCTAGATTATAATAGGTAATATTGTCTAACTTTACTCTACTATTGTAAGAACTAGGTAAAATACGATTCAAATATTAAATTTTGGACAGTAAAAGATCCTATGTATGCTAAAAACTTCTAGTATAATTAAATAAAGTTTTACTGTAATCTCGGTGTCAAATATCCGAAAACCAGGAGATTATCAATTAAAAAAATTTTAATTAATAAGTCTAAGATCAATTTTTTTAAATACTGAAAAGAAATAACTTTAAAAAATAAGAAATTATGTAGCTTTAACTTTGGGGGATATGGCAGGAATATCAAATACTTTAATTTGCCATACGAGTCCATTTAAATGAATGATAATCTAGATTATACTAGGTATTATTATCTTAACTTACTCTAATAGTCGAGAGACTAGGTAAAATACGATTCAAGTATTAAATTGTGGACAGTAAAAGATTCTATGTATGCTAAAAACTTCTAGTATAATTAAATAATGTTTTACTGTAATTTCACTGTCAAATATTCGAAAACGAAGAGATTATCAATTTAAAAAAATTTTCGTTAATAAGTCTAAGATCAATTTTTTTAAATACTGAACAGAAATAACTTTAAAAAATAAGAAATATTGTAGCTTTAACTTTGGGGGATATGGCAGGAATATCAAATACTTTAATTTGCCATACGAGTCCATTTAAATGAATGTTAATCTAGATTATACTAGGTATTATTTCCTTAATTTACTCTACTATTTGAGAGACTTGGAAAAATACGATTCAACTATTAAATTTTGGACACTAAAAGATTCTACGTATGCTAATAGCTTCTAAGTATAATTAAATAAAGTTTTCCTGTAATCTCGGTGTCAAATATCCGAAAAACAGGAGATTTTCTATAAAAAAAACTTTAATTAACAAGTCATATGATCAATTTATTTAAAAACTGAAAAGATTTAACTTTAAAAAATAAGAAATATTTAAGCTTTAACTATGTGGGATATGGCAAAAAATCAAATACTTCTAGTTTGGCATAAGAGTCTATCAAAATGAATGAGCATCTAGATTATAATAGGTAATATTGTCTAACTTTACTCTACTATTGTAAGAACTAGGTAAAATACGATTCAAATATTAAATTTTGGACAGTAAAAGATTCTATGTATGCTAAAAACTTCTAGTATAATTAAATAAAGTTTTACTGTAATCTCACTGTCAAAGATTCGAAAACCAGGAGATTATCAATTAAAAAAATTTTAATTAATAAGTCTAAGATCAATTTTTTTAAATACTGAAAAGAAATAACTTTAAAAAATAAGAAATATTGTAGCTTTAACTTTGGGGGATATGGCAGGAATATCAAATACTTTAATTTGCCATACGAGTCCATTTAAATGAATGTTAATCTAGATTATACTAGGTATTATTCCCTTAATTTACTCTACTATTTGAGAGACTTGGAAAAATACTATTCAACTATTAAATTTTGGACACTAAAAGATTCTACGTATGCTAAAAGCTTCTAAGTATAATTAAATAAAGTTTTCCTGTAATCTCGGTGTCAAATATCCGAAAACCAGGAGATTTTCTATAAAAAAAACTTTAATTAACAAGTCATATGATCAATTTATTTAAAAACTGAAAAGAATTAACTTTAAAAAATAAGAAATATTTAAGCTTTAACTATGTGGGATATGGCAAAAAATCAAGTACTTCTAGTTTGGCATAAGAGTCTATCAAAATGAATGAGAATCTAGATTATAATAGGTAATATTGTCTAACTTTACTCTACTATTGTAAGAACTAGGTAAAATACGATTCAAATATTAAATTTTGGACAATAAAAGATTCTATGTATGCTAAAAACTTCTAGTATAATTAAATAAAGTTTTACTGTAATCTCACTGTCAAATATTCAAAAACCAGGAGATTATCAATTAAAAAAATTTTAATTGATAAGTCTAAGATCAATTTTTTTAAATACTGAAAAGAAATAACTTTAAAAAATAAGAAATATTGTAGCTTTAACTTTGGGGGATATGGCAGGAATATCAAATACTTTAATTTGCCATACGAGTCCATTTAAATGAATGTTAATCTAGATTATACTAGGTATTATTCCCTTAATTTACTCTACTATTTGAGAGACTTGGAAAAATACGATTCAACTATTAAATTTTGGACACTAAAAGATTCTACGTATGCTAAAAGCTTCTAAGTATAATTAAATAAAGTTTTCCTGTAATCTCGGTGTCAAATATCCGAAAAACAGGAGATTTTCTATAAAAAAAACTTTAATTAACAAGTCATATGATCAATTTATTTAAAAACTGAAAAGATTTAACTTTAAAAAATAAGAAATATTTAAGCTTTAACTATGTGGGATATGGCAAAAAATCAAATACTTCTAGTTTGGCATAAGAGTCTATCAAAATGAATGAGCATCTAGATTATAATAGGTAATATTGTCTAACATTACTCTACTATTGTAAGAACTAGGTAAAATACGATTCAAATATTAAATTTTGGACAGTAAAAGATTCTATGTATGCTAAAAACTTCTAGTATAATTAAATAAAGTTTTACTGTAATCTCACTGTCAAAGATTCGAAAACCAGGAGATTATCAATTAAAAAAATTTTAATTAATAAGTCTAAGATCAATTTTTTTAAATACTGAAAAGAAATAACTTTAAAAAATAAGAAATATTGTAGCTTTAACTTTGGGGGATATGGCAGGAATATCAAATACTTTAATTTGCCATACGAGTCCATTTAAATGAATGATAATCTAGATTATACTAGGTATTATTATCTTAACTTACTCTAATAGTCGAGAGACTAGGTAAAATACGATTCAAGTATTAAATTTTGGACAGTAAAAGATTCTATGTATGCTAAAAACTTCTAGTATAATTAAATAAAGATTTACTGTAATCTCACTGTCAAATATTCGAAAACCAGGAGATTATCAATTAAAAATATTTTAATTAATAAGTCTAAGATCAATTTTTTTAAATACTGAAAAGAAATAACTTTAAAAAATACGAAATATTGTAGCTTTAATTTTGGGGGATATGGCAGGAATATCAAATACTTTAATTTGCCATACGAGTCCATTTAAATGAATGTTAATCTAGATTATACTAGGTATTATTCCCTTAATTTACTCTACTATTTGAGAGACTTGGAAAAATACGATTCAACTATTAAATTTTGGACACTAAAAGATTCTACGTATGCTAATAGCTTCTAAGTATAATTAAATAAAGTTTTCCTGTAATCTCGGTGTCAAATATCCGAAAAACAGGAGATTTTCTATAAAAAAAACTTTAATTAACAAGTCATATGATCAATTTATTTAAAAACTGAAAAGATTTAACTTTAAAAAATAAGAAATATTTAAGCTTTAACTATGTGGGATATGGCTAAAAATCAAATACTTCTAGTTTGACCTAAGAGTCTATCAAAATGAATGAGCATCTAGATTATAATAGGTAATATTGTCTAACTTTACTCTACTATTGTAAGAACTAGGTAAAATACGATTCAAATATTAAATTTTGGACAGTAAAAGATTCTATGTATGCTAAAAACTTCTAGTATAATTAAATAAAGTTTTACTGTAATCTCACTGTCAAATATTCGAAAACCAGGAAATTATCAATTAAAAAAATTTTAATTAATAAGTCTAAGATCAATTTTTTTAAATACTGAAAAGAAATAACTTTAAAAAATAAGAAATATTGTAGCTTTAACTTTGGGGGATATGGCAGGAATATCAAATACTTTAATTTGCCATACGAGTCCATTTAAATGAATGTTAATCTAGATTATACTAGGTATTATTCCCTTAATTTACTCTACTATTTGAGAGACTTGGAAAAATACGATTCAACTATTTTTTGGACACTAAAAGATTCTACGTATGCTAATAGCTTCTAAGTATAATTAAATAAAGTTTTCCTGTAATCTCGGTGTCAAATATCCGAAAACCAGGAGATTTTCTATAAAAAAAACTTTAATTAACAAGTCATATGATCAATTTATTTAAAAACTGAAAAGAATTAACTTTAAAAAATAAGAAATATTTAAGCTTTAACTATGTGGGATATGGCAAAAAATCAAGTACTTCTAGTTTGGCATAAGAGTCTATCAAAATGAATGAGCATCTAGATTATAATAGGTAATATTGTCTAACTTTACTCTACTATTGTAAGAACTAGGTAAAATACGATTCAAATATTAAATTTTGGACAGTAAAAGATCCTATGTATGCTAAAAACTTCTAGTATAATTAAATAAAGTTTTACTGTAATCTCGGTGTCAAATATCCGAAAACCAGGAGATTATCAATTAAAAAAATTTTAATTAATAAGTCTAAGATCAATTTTTTTAAATACTGAAAAGAAATAACTTTAAAAAATAAGAAATTATGTAGCTTTAACTTTGGGGGATATGGCAGGAATATCAAATACTTTAATTTGCCATACGAGTCCATTTAAATGAATGATAATCTAGATTATACTAGGTATTATTATCTTAACTTACTCTAATAGTCGAGAGACTAGGTAAAATACGATTCAAGTATTAAATTGTGGACAGTAAAAGATTCTATGTATGCTAAAAACTTCTAGTATAATTAAATAATGTTTTACTGTAATTTCACTGTCAAATATTCGAAAACGAAGAGATTATCAATTTAAAAAAATTTTCGTTAATAAGTCTAAGATCAATTTTTTTAAATACTGAACAGAAATAACTTTAAAAAATAAGAAATATTGTAGCTTTAACTTTGGGGGATATGGCAGGAATATCAAATACTTTAATTTGCCATACGAGTCCATTTAAATGAATGTTAATCTAGATTATACTAGGTATTATTTCCTTAATTTACTCTACTATTTGAGAGACTTGGAAAAATACGATTCAACTATTAAATTTTGGACACTAAAAGATTCTACGTATGCTAATAGCTTCTAAGTATAATTAAATAAAGTTTTCCTGTAATCTCGGTGTCAAATATCCGAAAAACAGGAGATTTTCTATAAAAAAAACTTTAATTAACAAGTCATATGATCAATTTATTTAAAAACTGAAAAGATTTAACTTTAAAAAATAAGAAATATTTAAGCTTTAACTATGTGGGATATGGCAAAAAATCAAATACTTCTAGTTTGGCATAAGAGTCTATCAAAATGAATGAGCATCTAGATTATAATAGGTAATATTGTCTAACTTTACTCTACTATTGTAAGAACTAGGTAAAATACGATTCAAATATTAAATTTTGGACAGTAAAAGATTCTATGTATGCTAAAAACTTCTAGTATAATTAAATAAAGTTTTACTGTAATCTCACTGTCAAAGATTCGAAAACCAGGAGATTATCAATTAAAAAAATTTTAATTAATAAGTCTAAGATCAATTTTTTTAAATACTGAAAAGAAATAACTTTAAAAAATAAGAAATATTGTAGCTTTAACTTTGGGGGATATGGCAGGAATATCAAATACTTTAATTTGCCATACGAGTCCATTTAAATGAATGTTAATCTAGATTATACTAGGTATTATTCCCTTAATTTACTCTACTATTTGAGAGACTTGGAAAAATACTATTCAACTATTAAATTTTGGACACTAAAAGATTCTACGTATGCTAAAAGCTTCTAAGTATAATTAAATAAAGTTTTCCTGTAATCTCGGTGTCAAATATCCGAAAACCAGGAGATTTTCTATAAAAAAAACTTTAATTAACAAGTCATATGATCAATTTATTTAAAAACTGAAAAGAATTAACTTTAAAAAATAAGAAATATTTAAGCTTTAACTATGTGGGATATGGCAAAAAATCAAGTACTTCTAGTTTGGCATAAGAGTCTATCAAAATGAATGAGAATCTAGATTATAATAGGTAATATTGTCTAACTTTACTCTACTATTGTAAGAACTAGGTAAAATACGATTCAAATATTAAATTTTGGACAATAAAAGATTCTATGTATGCTAAAAACTTCTAGTATAATTAAATAAAGTTTTACTGTAATCTCACTGTCAAATATTCAAAAACCAGGAGATTATCAATTAAAAAAATTTTAATTGATAAGTCTAAGATCAATTTTTTTAAATACTGAAAAGAAATAACTTTAAAAAATAAGAAATATTGTAGCTTTAACTTTGGGGGATATGGCAGGAATATCAAATACTTTAATTTGCCATACGAGTCCATTTAAATGAATGTTAATCTAGATTATACTAGGTATTATTCCCTTAATTTACTCTACTATTTGAGAGACTTGGAAAAATACGATTCAACTATTAAATTTTGGACACTAAAAGATTCTACGTATGCTAAAAGCTTCTAAGTATAATTAAATAAAGTTTTCCTGTAATCTCGGTGTCAAATATCCGAAAAACAGGAGATTTTCTATAAAAAAAACTTTAATTAACAAGTCATATGATCAATTTATTTAAAAACTGAAAAGATTTAACTTTAAAAAATAAGAAATATTTAAGCTTTAACTATGTGGGATATGGCAAAAAATCAAATACTTCTAGTTTGGCATAAGAGTCTATCAAAATGAATGAGCATCTAGATTATAATAGGTAATATTGTCTAACATTACTCTACTATTGTAAGAACTAGGTAAAATACGATTCAAATATTAAATTTTGGACAGTAAAAGATTCTATGTATGCTAAAAACTTCTAGTATAATTAAATAAAGTTTTACTGTAATCTCACTGTCAAAGATTCGAAAACCAGGAGATTATCAATTAAAAAAATTTTAATTAATAAGTCTAAGATCAATTTTTTTAAATACTGAAAAGAAATAACTTTAAAAAATAAGAAATATTGTAGCTTTAACTTTGGGGGATATGGCAGGAATATCAAATACTTTAATTTGCCATACGAGTCCATTTAAATGAATGTTAATCTAGATTATACTAGGTATTATTTCCTTAATTTACTCTACTATTTGAGAGACTTGGAAAAATACGATTCAACTATTAAATTTTGGACACTAAAAGATTCTACGTATGCTAATAGCTTCTAAGTATAATTAAATAAAGTTTTCCTGTAATCTCGGTGTCAAATATCCGAAAAACAGGAGATTTTCTATAAAAAAAACTTTAATTAACAAGTCATATGATCAATTTATTTAAAAACTGAAAAGATTTAACTTTAAAAAATAAGAAATATTTAAGCTTTAACTATGTGGGATATGGCAAAAAATCAAATACTTCTAGTTTGGCATAAGAGTCTATCAAAATGAATGAGCATCTAGATTATAATAGGTAATATTGTCTAACTTTACTCTACTATTGTAAGAACTAGGTAAAATACGATTCAAATATTAAATTTTGGACAGTAAAAGATTCTATGTATGCTAAAAACTTCTAGTATAATTAAATAAAGTTTTACTGTAATCTCACTGTCAAAGATTCGAAAACCAGGAGATTATCAATTAAAAAAATTTTAATTAATAAGTCTAAGATCAATTTTTTTAAATACTGAAAAGAAATAACTTTAAAAAATAAGAAATATTGTAGCTTTAACTTTGGGGGATATGGCAGGAATATCAAATACTTTAATTTGCCATACGAGTCCATTTAAATGAATGTTAATCTAGATTATACTAGGTATTATTCCCTTAATTTACTCTACTATTTGAGAGACTTGGAAAAATACTATTCAACTATTAAATTTTGGACACTAAAAGATTCTACGTATGCTAAAAGCTTCTAAGTATAATTAAATAAAGTTTTCCTGTAATCTCGGTGTCAAATATCCGAAAACCAGGAGATTTTCTATAAAAAAAACTTTAATTAACAAGTCATATGATCAATTTATTTAAAAACTGAAAAGAATTAACTTTAAAAAATAAGAAATATTTAAGCTTTAACTATGTGGGATATGGCAAAAAATCAAGTACTTCTAGTTTGGCATAAGAGTCTATCAAAATGAATGAGAATCTAGATTATAATAGGTAATATTGTCTAACTTTACTCTACTATTGTAAGAACTAGGTAAAATACGATTCAAATATTAAATTTTGGACAATAAAAGATTCTATGTATGCTAAAAACTTCTAGTATAATTAAATAAAGTTTTACTGTAATCTCACTGTCAAATATTCGAAAACCAGGAGATTATCAATTAAAAAAATTTTAATTAATAAGTCTAAGATCAATTTTTTTAAATACTGAAAAGAAATAACTTTAAAAAATAAGAAATATTGTAGCTTTAACTTTGGGGGATATGGCAGGAATATCAAATACTTTAATTTGCCATACGAGTCCATTTAAATGAATGTTAATCTAGATTATACTAGGTATTATTCCCTTAATTTACTCTACTATTTGAGAGACTTGGAAAAATACGATTCAACTATTAAATTTTGGACACTAAAAGATTCTACGTATGCTAAAAGCTTCTAAGTATAATTAAATAAAGTTTTCCTGTAATCTCGGTGTCAAATATCCGAAAAACAGGAGATTTTCTATAAAAAAAACTTTAATTAACAAGTCATATGATCAATTTATTTAAAAACTGAAAAGATTTAACTTTAAAAAATAAGAAATATTTAAGCTTTAACTATGTGGGATATGGCAAAAAATCAAATACTTCTAGTTTGGCATAAGAGTCTATCAAAATGAATGAGCATCTAGATTATAATAGGTAATATTGTCTAACATTACTCTACTATTGTAAGAACTAGGTAAAATACGATTCAAATATTAAATTTTGGACAGTAAAAGATTCTATGTATGCTAAAAACTTCTAGTATAATTAAATAAAGTTTTACTGTAATCTCACTGTCAAATATTCGAAAACCAGGAGATTATCAATTAAAAAAATTTTAATTAATAAGTCTAAGATCAATTTTTTTAAATACTGAAAAGAAATAACTTTAAAAAATAAGAAATATTGTAGCTTTAACTTTGGGGGATATGGCAGGAATATCAAATACTTTAATTTGCCATACGAGTCCATTTAAATGAATGTTAATCTAGATTATACTAGGTATTATTCCCTTAATTTACTCTACTATTTGAGAGACTTGGAAAAATACGATTCAACTATTAAATTTTGGACACTAAAAGATTCTACGTATGCTAAAAGCTTCTAAGTATAATTAAATAAAGTTTTCCTGTAATCTCGGTGTCAAATATCCGAAAACCAGGAGATTTTCTATAAAAAAAACTTTAATTAACAAGTCATATGATCAATTTATTTAAAAACTGAAAAGAATTAATTTTAAAAAATAAGAAATATTTAAGCTTTAACTATGTGGGATATGGCAAAAAATCAAGTACTTCTAGTTTGGCATAAGCGTCTATCAAAATGAATGAGCATCTAGATTATAATAGGTAATATTGTCTAACTATACTCTACTATTGTAAGAACTAGGTAAAATACGATTCAAATATTAAATTTTGGACAGTAAAAGATTCTATGTATGCTAAAAACTTCTAGTATAATTAAATAAAGTTTTACTGTAATCTCGGTGTCAAATATCCGAAAAACAGGAGATTATCAATTAAAAAAATTTTAATTAATAAGTCTAAGATCAATTTTTTTAAATACTGAATAGAAATAACTTTAAAAAATAAGAAATATTGTAGCTTTAACTTTGGGGGATATGGCAGGAATATCAAATACTTTAATTTGCCATACGAGTCCATTTAAATGAATGTTAATCTAGATTATACTAGGTATTATTCTCTTAATTTACTCTACTATTTGAGAGACTTGGAAAAATACGATTCAACTATTAAATTTTGGACACTAAAAGATTCTACGTATGCTAATAGCTTCTAAGTATAATTAAATAAAGTTTTCCTGTAATCTCGGTGTCAAATATCCGAAAACCAGGAGATTTTCTATAAAAAAAACTTTAATTAACAAGTCATATGATCAATTTATTTAAAAACTGAAAAGAATTAACTTTAAAAAATAAGAAATATTTAAGCTTTAACTATGTGGGATATGGCAAAAAATCAAGTACTTCTAGTTTGGCATAAGAGTCTATCAAAATGAATGAGCATCTAGATTATAATAGGTAATATTGTCTAACTTTACTCTACTATTGTAAGAACTAGGTAAAATACGATTCAAATATTAAATTTTGGACAGTAAAAGATTCTATGTATGCTAAAAACTTCTAGTATAATTAAATAAAGTTTTACTGTAATCTCACTGTCAAATATTCGAAAACCAGGAAATTATCAATTAAAAAAATTTTAATTAATAAGTCTAAGATCAATTTTTTTAAATACTGAAAAGAAATAACTTTAAAAAATAAGAAATATTGTAGCTTTAACTTTGGGGGATATGGCAGGAATATCAAATACTTTAATTTGCCATACGAGTCCATTTAAATGAATGTTAATCTAGATTATACTAGGTATTATTCCCTTAATTTACTCTACTATTTGAGAGACTTGGAAAAATACGATTCAACTATTTTTTGGACACTAAAAGATTCTACGTATGCTAATAGCTTCTAAGTATAATTAAATAAAGTTTTCCTGTAATCTCGGTGTCAAATATCCGAAAACCAGGAGATTTTCTATAAAAAAAACTTTAATTAACAAGTCATATGATCAATTTATTTAAAAACTGAAAAGAATTAACTTTAAAAAATAAGAAATATTTAAGCTTTAACTATGTGGGATATGGCAAAAAATCAAGTACTTCTAGTTTGGCATAAGAGTCTATCAAAATGAATGAGCATCTAGATTATAATAGGTAATATTGTCTAACTTTACTCTACTATTGTAAGAACTAGGTAAAATACGATTCAAATATTAAATTTTGGACAGTAAAAGATCCTATGTATGCTAAAAACTTCTAGTATAATTAAATAAAGTTTTACTGTAATCTCGGTGTCAAATATCCGAAAACCAGGAGATTATCAATTAAAAAAATTTTAATTAATAAGTCTAAGATCAATTTTTTTAAATACTGAAAAGAAATAACTTTAAAAAATAAGAAATTATGTAGCTTTAACTTTGGGGGATATGGCAGGAATATCAAATACTTTAATTTGCCATACGAGTCCATTTAAATGAATGATAATCTAGATTATACTAGGTATTATTATCTTAACTTACTCTAATAGTCGAGAGACTAGGTAAAATACGATTCAAGTATTAAATTGTGGACAGTAAAAGATTCTATGTATGCTAAAAACTTCTAGTATAATTAAATAATGTTTTACTGTAATTTCACTGTCAAATATTCGAAAACGAAGAGATTATCAATTTAAAAAAATTTTCGTTAATAAGTCTAAGATCAATTTTTTTAAATACTGAACAGAAATAACTTTAAAAAATAAGAAATATTGTAGCTTTAACTTTGGGGGATATGGCAGGAATATCAAATACTTTAATTTGCCATACGAGTCCATTTAAATGAATGTTAATCTAGATTATACTAGGTATTATTTCCTTAATTTACTCTACTATTTGAGAGACTTGGAAAAATACGATTCAACTATTAAATTTTGGACACTAAAAGATTCTACGTATGCTAATAGCTTCTAAGTATAATTAAATAAAGTTTTCCTGTAATCTCGGTGTCAAATATCCGAAAAACAGGAGATTTTCTATAAAAAAAACTTTAATTAACAAGTCATATGATCAATTTATTTAAAAACTGAAAAGATTTAACTTTAAAAAATAAGAAATATTTAAGCTTTAACTATGTGGGATATGGCAAAAAATCAAATACTTCTAGTTTGGCATAAGAGTCTATCAAAATGAATGAGCATCTAGATTATAATAGGTAATATTGTCTAACTTTACTCTACTATTGTAAGAACTAGGTAAAATACGATTCAAATATTAAATTTTGGACAGTAAAAGATTCTATGTATGCTAAAAACTTCTAGTATAATTAAATAAAGTTTTACTGTAATCTCACTGTCAAAGATTCGAAAACCAGGAGATTATCAATTAAAAAAATTTTAATTAATAAGTCTAAGATCAATTTTTTTAAATACTGAAAAGAAATAACTTTAAAAAATAAGAAATATTGTAGCTTTAACTTTGGGGGATATGGCAGGAATATCAAATACTTTAATTTGCCATACGAGTCCATTTAAATGAATGTTAATCTAGATTATACTAGGTATTATTCCCTTAATTTACTCTACTATTTGAGAGACTTGGAAAAATACTATTCAACTATTAAATTTTGGACACTAAAAGATTCTACGTATGCTAAAAGCTTCTAAGTATAATTAAATAAAGTTTTCCTGTAATCTCGGTGTCAAATATCCGAAAACCAGGAGATTTTCTATAAAAAAAACTTTAATTAACAAGTCATATGATCAATTTATTTAAAAACTGAAAAGAATTAACTTTAAAAAATAAGAAATATTTAAGCTTTAACTATGTGGGATATGGCAAAAAATCAAGTACTTCTAGTTTGGCATAAGAGTCTATCAAAATGAATGAGAATCTAGATTATAATAGGTAATATTGTCTAACTTTACTCTACTATTGTAAGAACTAGGTAAAATACGATTCAAATATTAAATTTTGGACAATAAAAGATTCTATGTATGCTAAAAACTTCTAGTATAATTAAATAAAGTTTTACTGTAATCTCACTGTCAAATATTCGAAAACCAGGAGATTATCAATTAAAAAAATTTTAATTAATAAGTCTAAGATCAATTTTTTTAAATACTGAAAAGAAATAACTTTAAAAAATAAGAAATATTGTAGCTTTAACTTTGGGGGATATGGCAGGAATATCAAATACTTTAATTTGCCATACGAGTCCATTTAAATGAATGTTAATCTAGATTATACTAGGTATTATTCCCTTAATTTACTCTACTATTTGAGAGACTTGGAAAAATACGATTCAACTATTAAATTTTGGACACTAAAAGATTCTACGTATGCTAAAAGCTTCTAAGTATAATTAAATAAAGTTTTCCTGTAATCTCGGTGTCAAATATCCGAAAAACAGGAGATTTTCTATAAAAAAAACTTTAATTAACAAGTCATATGATCAATTTATTTAAAAACTGAAAAGATTTAACTTTAAAAAATAAGAAATATTTAAGCTTTAACTATGTGGGATATGGCAAAAAATCAAATACTTCTAGTTTGGCATAAGAGTCTATCAAAATGAATGAGCATCTAGATTATAATAGGTAATATTGTCTAACATTACTCTACTATTGTAAGAACTAGGTAAAATACGATTCAAATATTAAATTTTGGACAGTAAAAGATTCTATGTATGCTAAAAACTTCTAGTATAATTAAATAAAGTTTTACTGTAATCTCACTGTCAAATATTCGAAAACCAGGAGATTATCAATTAAAAAAATTTTAATTAATAAATCTAAGATCAATTTTTTTAAATACTGAAAAGAAATAACTTTAAAAAATAAGAAATATTGTAGCTTTAACTTTGGGGGATATGGCAGGAATATCAAATACTTTAATTTGCCATACGAGTCCATTTAAATGAATGTTAATCTAGATTATACTAGGTATTATTCCCTTAATTTACTCTACTATTTGAGAGACTTGGAAAAATACGATTCAACTATTAAATTTTGGACACTAAAAGATTCTACGTATGCTAAAAGCTTCTAAGTATAATTAAATAAAGTTTTCCTGTAATCTCGGTGTCAAATATCCGAAAACCAGGAGATTTTCTATAAAAAAAACTTTAATTAACAAGTCATATGATCAATTTATTTAAAAACTGAAAAGAATTAATTTTAAAAAATAAGAAATATTTAAGCTTTAACTATGTGGGATATGGCAAAAAATCAAGTACTTCTAGTTTGGCATAAGCGTCTATCAAAATGAATGAGCATCTAGATTATAATAGGTAATATTGTCTAACTATACTCTACTATTGTAAGAACTAGGTAAAATACGATTCAAATATTAAATTTTGGACAGTAAAAGATTCTATGTATGCTAAAAACTTCTAGTATAATTAAATAAAGTTTTACTGTAATCTCGGTGTCAAATATCCGAAAAACAGGATATTATCAATTAAAAAAATTTTAATTAATAAGTCTAAGATCAATTTTTTTAAATACTGAATAGAAATAACTTTAAAAAATAAGAAATATTGTAGCTTTAACTTTGGGGGATATGGCAGGAATATCAAATACTTTAATTTGCCATACGAGTCCATTTAAATGAATGTTAATCTAGATTATACTAGGTATTATTCTCTTAATTTACTCTACTATTTGAGAGACTTGGAAAAATACGATTCAACTATTAAATTTTGGACACTAAAAGATTCTACGTATGCTAATAGCTTCTAAGTATAATTAAATAAAGTTTTCCTGTAATCTCGGTGTCAAATATCCGAAAACCAGGAGATTTTCTATAAAAAAAACTTTAATTAACAAGTCATATGATCAATTTATTTAAAAACTGAAAAGAATTAACTTTAAAAAATAAGAAATATTTAAGCTTTAACTATGTGGGATATGGCAAAAAATCAAGTACTTCTAGTTTGGCATAAGAGTCTATCAAAATGAATGAGCATCTAGATTATAATAGGTAATATTGTCTAACTTTACTCTACTATTGTAAGAACTAGGTAAAATACGATTCAAATATTAAATTTTGGACAGTAAAAGATTCTATGTATGCTAAAAACTTCTAGTATAATTAAATAAAGTTTTACTGTAATCTCGGTGTCAAATATCCGAAAACCAGGAGATTATCAATTAAAAAAATTTTAATTAATAAGTCTAAGATCAATTTTTTTAAATACTGAAAAGAAATAACTTTAAAAAATAAGAAATATTGTAGCTTTAACTTTGGGGGATATGGCAGGAATATCAAATACTTTAATTTGCCATACGAGTCCATTTAAATGAATGATAATCTAGATTATACTAGGTATTATTATCTTAACTTATTCTAATAGTCGAGAGACTAGGTAAAATACGATTCAAGTATTAAATTTTGGACAGTAAAAGATTCTATGTATGCTAAAAACTTCTAGTATAATTAAATAATGTTTTACTGTAATTTCACTGTCAAATATTCGAAAACGAAGAGATTATCAATTTAAAAAAATTTTCGTTAATAAGTCTAAGATCAATTTTTTTAAATACTGAACAGAAATAACTTTAAAAAATAAGAAATATTGTAGCTTTAACTTTGGGGGATATGGCAGGAATATCAAATACTTTAATTTGCCATACGAGTCCATTTAAATGAATGATAATCTAGATTATACTAGGTATTATTATCTTAACTTACTCTAATAGTCGAGAGACTAGGTGAAATACGATTCAAGTATTAAATTTTGGACAGTAAAAGATTCTACGTATGCTAAAAGCTTCTAAGTATAATTAAATAAAGTAATCCTGTAATCTCACTGTCAAATATGCGAAAACCAGGAGATTTTCTATAAAAAAAAACTTTAATTAACAAGTCATATGATCAATTTATTTAAAACCATAAAACATATAACTTTAAAAAATAAGAAATATTATAGCTTTAACTATGGGGGATATGGCAGGAATATCGAATACTTCTAATTTGCCATATGAGTCCATTTAAATGAATGATAATCTAGATTATACAAGGTATTATTATCTTAACTTACTCTAATAGTCGAGAGACTAGTTAAAAAACGATTCAAGTATTAAATTTTGGACAGTAAAAGATTCTATGTATGCTAAAAACTTCTAGTATAATTAAATAAAGTTTTACTGTAATCTCACTGTCAAATATTCGAAAACCAGGAGATTATCAATTAAAAAAATTTTAATTAATAAGTCTAAGATCAATTTTTTTAAATACTGAACAGAAATAACTTTAAAAAATAAGAAATATTGTAGCTTTAACTTTGGGGGATATGGCAGGAATATCAAATACTTTAATTTGCCATACGAGTCCATTTAAATGAATGTTAATCTAGATTATACTAGGTATTATTATCTTAACTTACTCTAATAGTCGAGAGACTAGGTAAAATACGATTCAAGTATTAAATTTTGGACAGTAAAAGATTCTATGTATGCTAAAAACTTCTAGTATAATTAAATAATGTTTTACTGTAATTTCACTGTCAAATATTCGAAAACGAAGAGATTATCAATTTAAAAAAATTTTCGTTAATAAGTCTAAGATCAATTTTTTTAAATACTGAACAGAAATAACTTTAAAAAATAAGAAATATTGTAGCTTTAACTTTGGGGGATATGGCAGGAATATCAAATACTTTAATTTGCCATACGAGTCCATTTAAATGAATGATAATCTAGATTATACTAGGTATTATTATCTTAACTTACTCTAATAGTCGAGAGACTAGGTAAAATACGATTCAAGTATTAAATTTTGTACAGTAAAAGATTCTACGTATGCTAAAAGCTTCTAAGTATAATTAAATAAAGTTATCCTGTAATCTCACTGTCAAATATGCGAAAACCAGGAGATTTTCTATAAAAAAAAACTTTAATTAACAAGTCATATGATCAATTTATTTAAAACCATAAAACATATAACTTTAAAAAATAAGAAATATTATAGCTTTAACTATGGGGGATATGGCAGGAATATCGAATACTTCTAATTTGCCATATGAGTCCATTTAAATGAATGATAAGCTAGATTATACAAGGTATTATTATCTTAACTTACTCTAATAGTCGAGAGACTAGTTAAAAAACGATTCAAGTATTAAATTTTGGACAGTAAAAGATTCTATGTATGCTAAAAACTTCTAGTATAATTAAATAAAGTTTTACTGTAATCTCACTGTCAAATATTCGAAAACCAGGAGATTATCAATTAAAAAAATTTTAATTAATAAGTCTAAGATCAATTTTTTTAAATACTGAAAAGAAATAACTTTAAAAAATAAGAAATATTTAAGCTTTAACTATGTGGGATATGGCAAAAAATCAAATACTTCTAGTTTGGCATAAGAGTCTATCAAAATGAATGAGCATCTAGATTATAATAGGTAATATTGTCTAACTTTACTCTACTATTGTAAGAACTAGGTAAAATACGATTCAAATATTAAATTTTGGACAGTAAAAGATTCTATGTATGCTAAAAACTTCTAGTATAATTAAATAAAGTTTTACTGTAATCTCACTGTCAAATATTCGAAAACCAGGAGATTATCAATTAAAAAAATTTTAATTAATAAGTCTAAGATCAATTTTTTTAAATACTGAAAAGAAATAACTTTAAAAAATAAGAAATATTGTAGCTTTAACTTTGGGGGATATGGCAGGAATATCAAATACTTTAATTTGCCATACGAGTCCATTTAAATGAATGTTAATCTAGATTATACTAGGTATTATTCCCTTAATTTACTCTACTATTTGAGAGACTTGGAAAAATACGATTCAACTATTAAATTTTGGACACTAAAAGATTCTACGTATGCTAAAAGCTTCTAAGTATAATTAAATAAAGTTTTCCTGTAATCTCGGTGTCAAATATCCGAAAACCAGGAGATTTTCTATAAAAAAAACTTTAATTAACAAGTCATATGATCAATTTATTTAAAAACTGAAAAGAATTAACTTTAAAAAATAAGAAATATTTAAGCTTTAACTATGTGGGATATGGCAAAAAATCAAGTACTTCTAGTTTGGCATAAGAGTCTATCAAAATGAATGAGAATCTAGATTATAATAGGTAATATTGTCTAACTTTACTCTACTATTGTAAGAACTAGGTAAAATACGATTCAAATATTAAATTGTGGACAGTAAAAGATTCTATGTATGCTAAAAACTTCTAGTATAATTAAATAAAGATTTACTGTAATCTCACTGTCAAATATTCGAAAACCAGGAGATTATCAATTAAAAATATTTTAATTAATAAGTCTAAGATCAATTTTTTTAAATACTGAAAAGAAATAACTTTAAAAAATACGAAATATTATAGCTTTAATTTTGGGGGATATGGCAGGAATATCAAATACTTTAATTTGCCATACGAGTCCATTTAAATGAATGTTAATCTAGATTATACTAGGTATTATTCCCTTAATTTACTCTACTATTTGAGAGACTTGGAAAAATACGATTCAACTATTAAATTTTGGACACTAAAAGATTCTACGTATGCTAATAGCTTCTAAGTATAATTAAATAAAGTTTTCCTGTAATCTCGGTGTCAAATATCCGAAAAACAGGAGATTTTCTATAAAAAAAACTTTAATTAACAAGTCATATGATCAATTTATTTAAAAACTGAAAAGATTTAACTTTAAAAAATAAGAAATATTTAAGCTTTAACTATGTGGGATATGGCTAAAAATCAAATACTTCTAGTTTGACCTAAGAGTCTATCAAAATGAATGAGCATCTAGATTATAATAGGTAATATTGTCTAACTTTACTCTACTATTGTAAGAACTAGGTAAAATACGATTCAAATATTAAATTTTGGACAGTAAAAGATTCTATGTATGCTAAAAACTTCTAGTATAATTAATTAAAGTTTTACTGTAATCTCACTGTCAAATATTCGAAAACCAGGAAATTATCAATTAAAAAAATTTTAATTAATAAGTCTAAGATCAATTTTTTTAAATACTGAAAAGAAATAACTTTAAAAAATAAGAAATATTGTAGCTTTAACTTTGGGGGATATGGCAGGAATATCAAATACTTTAATTTGCCATACGAGTCCATTTAAATGAATGTTAATCTAGATTATACTAGGTATTATTCCCTTAATTTACTCTACTATTTGAGAGACTTGGAAAAATACGATTCAACTATTAAAGGACCCCGCACAAATCTTATGGAAATCGGATCCCGGTCAAATTGACTGAAATTTTGATATGTTATTCCTTGAGTCATTCTGAGTAAAAGTTCTCATGGGCCCATTGCCCAAAAACGAATATTTTCGGAGTTATTGGCCCATATCATTCTCGAATTGACTTAGAGCCCCGTTTCGAAAACATCCTTGTACCGATATTTCAAAGGGATTTCGCTAAAGTTATATACGTTTTTTGGGTCGCTAAGCTCGAATATGGTGTCCATTTTTACCAAAAGTTGTCCAGCTGCCCACAATAGGCAACTTTTGGCTACTTTTTGGGCGTTTTCCGTTGTTCTTATCTGATATGAGTCACTTATGTAGTAAGTACTTATGAGTAAGTCACTTATGTAGTAAGTACTTATGAGTACTTATGAGTCACTTAGAAAGTAATCTAACTGCCCACAATAGGCAACTTCCGGTTATTTTTAATGATTTTCCGTGATTTTTTTCGGATGTCTATGATTTTAGGGTCGCTGGACATCAATCTGATCCCCGTTTATACCGAAATTGGCCCAGTTGCCCAAAATAGACAAGTTCCTATTATTTTTTACGTTTTTTTCAAGTTAAGTAAATTGTTCTTTCACCTAATAGATTAAGAAAAAGTTTTATTATTACGCGCGCTACACGTCTCGGGCCTATAATCCGTCGCATTTGCCAAAATAAACATTTCTTAGACCCACTTAAGAATGTACTATTATACGTTACTTAAGGACTATAATAATAAAAAAAGTAGGCCTTTTTAAATATAGTTTCAATATGTTTTAAACTAGAAATGCTAAAAATCTACAGAATGTAATACTTCGGAGTTATGGAGCTAACAGCATTAGGTAATAATTAATACTTTTTTGTAGGGAAATTATTTTAATAATATAGCTGAATTGTATTAAATGTGAAAGCGCTTTTGCATGTAGATAAAGTAGAATGGAGTTTTTCTAATTTTAAAAGAGATTTCCAACAAAAATAAAACAGTCAAAAATATTTCGTCACATAAGTTCATAAGATTTCATTATGGTAGCATAAGGATCAGTTATAATAGAAAAAAGTAGGATTTTTTAAACATGGGTCATAAATGTTGTGAATTCGATAGATCTAAAGCGATGCACTTATGAACATGGAAAGCGTAGAGATTTTTACTTTAAATGACTTAAAGAACAACTTATTTTTCATAATGCTATTTAATTTTTATAATATGCTTTTTTTTATAATGCTATATTTTTTAAGTAATTCGAAACAAGAGTTTTTATGGGCACAATACCCTGAAGTGAATAGTTTTATAGTTATCAACCTCAAATTATGGTATAACCGTAAGAAATAACTAAAAGTTGCCTATTGTGGGCAGTTAGATTACTTTCTGTAAAAAAATATAACATATTCGTGCTCACCGGCCGGGCCCTTAAAGTGATGCATATCAGATAAGAACCACGGAAAACCCCAAAAAATTGACCAAAAGTTGCCTATTGTGGGCAATTAGATTTTTTCTGTAAAAAAATATATCATATACATGCTCAGCGGCCCTAAAGTGACGCATATTAGATAAGAACAATGAAAAACGCCCAAAAAATGGCCAAAAGTTGCCTATTGCGGGCAGCTGGACAACTTTTGGTAAAAATGGACACCATATTCGAGCTTAGCGACCCAAAAAAAGTATATAACTTTTGCGAAATCCCTTTGAACTATCGGTACAAAGATGTTTTCGAAACGGGGCTCTAAGTCAATTCGAAAATGATATGGGCCAATAACTCCGAAAATATTCGTTTTTGGGCAATGTGCCCATGAGAACTTTTACTCAGAATGACTCAAGGAATAACATATCAAAATTTCAGTCAATTTGACCGGGATCCGATTTCCATAAGATTTGTGCGGGGTCCTTTTGGACACTAAAAGATTCTACGTATGCTAATAGCTTCTAAGTATAATTAAATAAAGTTTTCCTGTAATCTCGGTGTCAAATATCCGAAAACCAGGAGATTTTCTATAAAAAAAACTTTAATTAACAAGTCATATGATCAATTTATTTAAAAACTGAAAAGAATTAACTTTAAAAAATAAGAAATATTTAAGCTTTAACTATGTGGGATATGGCAAAAAATCAAGTACTTCTAGTTTGGCATAAGAGTCTATCAAAATGAATGAGCATCTAGATTATAATAGGTAATATTGTCTAACTTTACTCTACTATTGTAAGAACTAGGTAAAATACGATTCAAATATTAAATTTTGGACAGTAAAAGATCCTATGTATGCTAAAAACTTCTAGTATAATTAAATAAAGTTTTACTGTAATCTCGGTGTCAAATATCCGAAAACCAGGAGATTATCAATTAAAAAAATTTTAATTAATAAGTCTAAGATCAATTTTTTTAAATACTGAAAAGAAATAACTTTAAAAAATAAGAAATTATGTAGCTTTAACTTTGGGGGATATGGCAGGAATATCAAATACTTTAATTTGCCATACGAGTCCATTTAAATGAATGATAATCTAGATTATACTAGGTATTATTATCTTAACTTACTCTAATAGTCGAGAGACTAGGTAAAATACGATTCAAGTATTAAATTGTGGACAGTAAAAGATTCTATGTATGCTAAAAACTTCTAGTATAATTAAATAATGTTTTACTGTAATTTCACTGTCAAATATTCGAAAACGAAGAGATTATCAATTTAAAAAAATTTTCGTTAATAAGTCTAAGATCAATTTTTTTAAATACTGAACAGAAATAACTTTAAAAAATAAGAAATATTGTAGCTTTAACTTTGGGGGATATGGCAGGAATATCAAATACTTTAATTTGCCATACGAGTCCATTTAAATGAATGTTAATCTAGATTATACTAGGTATTATTTCCTTAATTTACTCTACTATTTGAGAGACTTGGAAAAATACGATTCAACTATTAAATTTTGGACACTAAAAGATTCTACGTATGCTAATAGCTTCTAAGTATAATTAAATAAAGTTTTCCTGTAATCTCGGTGTCAAATATCCGAAAAACAGGAGATTTTCTATAAAAAAAACTTTAATTAACAAGTCATATGATCAATTTATTTAAAAACTGAAAAGATTTAACTTTAAAAATAAGAAATATTTAAGCTTTAACTATGTGGGATATGGCAAAAAATCAAATACTTCTAGTTTGGCATAAGAGTCTATCAAAATGAATGAGCATCTAGATTATAATAGGTAATATTGTCTAACTTTACTCTACTATTGTAAGAACTAGGTAAAATACGATTCAAATATTAAATTTTGGACAGTAAAAGATTCTATGTATGCTAAAAACTTCTAGTATAATTAAATAAAGTTTTACTGTAATCTCACTGTCAAAGATTCGAAAACCAGGAGATTATCAATTAAAAAAATTTTAATTAATAAGTCTAAGATCAATTTTTTTAAATACTGAAAAGAAATAACTTTAAAAAATAAGAAATATTGTAGCTTTAACTTTGGGGGATATGGCAGGAATATCAAATACTTTAATTTGCCATACGAGTCCATTTAAATGAATGTTAATCTAGATTATACTAGGTATTATTCCCTTAATTTACTCTACTATTTGAGAGACTTGGAAAAATACTATTCAACTATTAAATTTTGGACACTAAAAGATTCTACGTATGCTAAAAGCTTCTAAGTATAATTAAATAAAGTTTTCCTGTAATCTCGGTGTCAAATATCCGAAAACCAGGAGATTTTCTATAAAAAAAACTTTAATTAACAAGTCATATGATCAATTTATTTAAAAACTGAAAAGAATTAACTTTAAAAAATAAGAAATATTTAAGCTTTAACTATGTGGGATATGGCAAAAAATCAAGTACTTCTAGTTTGGCATAAGAGTCTATCAAAATGAATGAGAATCTAGATTATAATAGGTAATATTGTCTAACTTTACTCTACTATTGTAAGAACTAGGTAAAATACGATTCAAATATTAAATTTTGGACAGTAAAAGATTCTATGTATGCTAAAAACTTCTAGTATAATTAAATAAAGTTTTACTGTAATCTCACTGTCAAATATTCGAAAACCAGGAGATTATCAATTAAAAAAATTTTAATTAATAAGTCTAAGATCAATTTTTTTAAATACTGAAAAGAAATAACTTTAAAAAATAAGAAATATTGTAGCTTTAACTTTGGGGGATATGGCAGGAATATCAAATACTTTAATTTGCCATACGAGTCCATTTAAATGAATGTTAATCTAGATTATACTAGGTATTATTCCCTTAATTTACTCTACTATTTGAGAGACTTGGAAAAATACGATTCAACTATTAAATTTTGGACACTAAAAGATTCTACGTATGCTAAAAGCTTCTAAGTATAATTAAATAAAGTTTTCCTGTAATCTCGGTGTCAAATATCCGAAAAACAGGAGATTTTCTATAAAAAAAACTTTAATTAACAAGTCATATGATCAATTTATTTAAAAACTGAAAAGATTTAACTTTAAAAAATAAGAAATATTTAAGCTTTAACTATGTGGGATATGGCAAAAAATCAAATACTTCTAGTTTGGCATAAGAGTCTATCAAAATGAATGAGCATCTAGATTATAATAGGTAATATTGTCTAACATTACTCTACTATTGTAAGAACTAGGTAAAATACGATTCAAATATTAAATTTTGGACAGTAAAAGATTCTATGTATGCTAAAAACTTCTAGTATAATTAAATAAAGTTTTACTGTAATCTCACTGTCAAATATTCGAAAACCAGGAGATTATCAATTAAAAAAATTTTAATTAATAAGTCTAAGATCAATTTTTTTAAATACTGAAAAGAAATAACTTTAAAAAATAAGAAATATTGTAGCTTTAACTTTGGGGGATATGGCAGGAATATCAAATACTTTAATTTGCCATACGAGTCCATTTAAATGAATGTTAATCTAGATTATACTAGGTATTATTCCCTTAATTTACTCTACTATTTGAGAGACTTGGAAAAATACGATTCAACTATTAAATTTTGGACACTAAAAGATTCTACGTATGCTAAAAGCTTCTAAGTATAATTAAATAAAGTTTTCCTGTAATCTCGGTGTCAAATATCCGAAAACCAGGAGATTTTCTATAAAAAAAACTTTAATTAACAAGTCATATGATCAATTTATTTAAAAACTGAAAAGAATTAATTTTAAAAAATAAGAAATATTTAAGCTTTAACTATGTGGGATATGGCAAAAAATCAAGTACTTCTAGTTTGGCATAAGCGTCTATCAAAATGAATGAGCATCTAGATTATAATAGGTAATATTGTCTAACTATACTCTACTATTGTAAGAACTAGGTAAAATACGATTCAAATATTAAATTTTGGACAGTAAAAGATTCTATGTATGCTAAAAACTTCTAGTATAATTAAATAAAGTTTTACTGTAATCTCGGTGTCAAATATCCGAAAAACAGGAGATTATCAATTAAAAAAATTTTAATTAATAAGTCTAAGATCAATTTTTTTAAATACTGAATAGAAATAACTTTAAAAAATAAGAAATATTGTAGCTTTAACTTTGGGGGATATGGCAGGAATATCAAATACTTTAATTTGCCATACGAGTCCATTTAAATGAATGTTAATCTAGATTATACTAGGTATTATTCCCTTAATTTACTCTACTATTTGAGAGACTTGGAAAAATACGATTCAACTATTAAATTTTGGACACTAAAAGATTCTACGTATGCTAAAAGCTTCTAAGTATAATTAAATAAAGTTTTCCTGTAATCTCGGTGTCAAATATCCGAAAAACAGGAGATTTTCTATAAAAAAAACTTTAATTAACAAGTCATATGATCAATTTATTTAAAAACTGAAAAGATTTAACTTTAAAAAATAAGAAATATTTAAGCTTTAACTATGTGGGATATGGCAAAAAATCAAATACTTCTAGTTTGGCATAAGAGTCTATCAAAATGAATGAGCATCTAGATTATAATAGGTAATATTGTCTAACATTACTCTACTATTGTAAGAACTAGGTAAAATACGATTCAAATATTAAATTTTGGACAGTAAAAGATTCTATGTATGCTAAAAACTTCTAGTATAATTAAATAAAGTTTTACTGTAATCTCACTGTCAAATATTCGAAAACCAGGAGATTATCAATTAAAAAAATTTTAATTAATAAGTCTAAGATCAATTTTTTTAAATACTGAAAAGAAATAACTTTAAAAAATAAGAAATATTGTAGCTTTAACTTTGGGGGATATGGCAGGAATATCAAATACTTTAATTTGCCATACGAGTCCATTTAAATGAATGTTAATCTAGATTATACTAGGTATTATTCCCTTAATTTACTCTACTATTTGAGAGACTTGGAAAAATACGATTCAACTATTAAATTTTGGACACTAAAAGATTCTACGTATGCTAAAAGCTTCTAAGTATAATTAAATAAAGTTTTCCTGTAATCTCGGTGTCAAATATCCGAAAACCAGGAGATTTTCTATAAAAAAAACTTTAATTAACAAGTCATATGATCAATTTATTTAAAAACTGAAAAGAATTAATTTTAAAAAATAAGAAATATTTAAGCTTTAACTATGTGGGATATGGCAAAAAATCAAGTACTTCTAGTTTGGCATAAGCGTCTATCAAAATGAATGAGCATCTAGATTATAATAGGTAATATTGTCTAACTATACTCTACTATTGTAAGAACTAGGTAAAATACGATTCAAATATTAAATTTTGGACAGTAAAAGATTCTATGTATGCTAAAAACTTCTAGTATAATTAAATAAAGTTTTACTGTAATCTCGGTGTCAAATATCCGAAAAACAGGAGATTATCAATTAAAAAAATTTTAATTAATAAGTCTAAGATCAATTTTTTTAAATACTGAATAGAAATAACTTTAAAAAATAAGAAATATTGTAGCTTTAACTTTGGGGGATATGGCAGGAATATCAAATACTTTAATTTGCCATACGAGTCCATTTAAATGAATGTTAATCTAGATTATACTAGGTATTATTCTCTTAATTTACTCTACTATTTGAGAGACTTGGAAAAATACGATTCAACTATTAAATTTTGGACACTAAAAGATTCTACGTATGCTAATAGCTTCTAAGTATAATTAAATAAAGTTTTCCTGTAATCTCGGTGTCAAATATCCGAAAACCAGGAGATTTTCTATAAAAAAAACTTTAATTAACAAGTCATATGATCAATTTATTTAAAAACTGAAAAGAATTAACTTTAAAAAATAAGAAATATTTAAGCTTTAACTATGTGGGATATGGCAAAAAATCAAGTACTTCTAGTTTGGCATAAGCGTCTATCAAAATGAATGAGCATCTAGATTATAATAGGTAATATTGTCTAACTTTACTCTACTATTGTAAGAACTAGGTAAAATACGATTCAAATATTAAATTTTGGACAGTAAAAGATTCTATGTATGCTAAAAACTTCTAGTATAATTAAATAAAGTTTTACTGTAATCTCGGTGTCAAATATCCGAAAACCAGGAGATTATCAATTAAAAAAATTTTAATTAATAAGTCTAAGATCAATTTTTTTAAATACTGAAAAGAAATAACTTTAAAAAATAAGAAATATTGTAGCTTTAACTTTGGGGGATATGGCAGGAATATCAAATACTTTAATTTGCCATACGAGTCCATTTAAATGAATGTTAATCTAGATTATACTAGGTATTATTATCTTAACTTACTCTAATAGTCGAGAGACTAGGTAAAATACGATTCAAGTATTAAATTTTGGACAGTAAAAGATTCTATGTATGCTAAAAACTTCTAGTATAATTAAATAATGTTTTACTGTAATTTCACTGTCAAATATTCGAAAACGAAGAGATTATCAATTTAAAAAAATTTTCGTTAATAAGTCTAAGATCAATTTTTTTAAATACTGAACAGAAATAACTTTAAAAAATAAGAAATATTGTAGCTTTAACTTTGGGGGATATGGCAGGAATATCAAATACTTTAATTTGCCATACGAGTCCATTTAAATGAATGATAATCTAGATTATACTAGGTATTATTATCTTAACTTACTCTAATAGTCGAGAGACTAGGTGAAATACGATTCAAGTATTAAATTTTGGACAGTAAAAGATTCTACGTATGCTAAAAGCTTCTAAGTATAATTAAATAAAGTAATCCTGTAATCTCACTGTCAAATATGCGAAAACCAGGAGATTTTCTATAAAAAAAAACTTTAATTAACAAGTCATATGATCAATTTATTTAAAACCATAAAACATATAACTTTAAAAAATAAGAAATATTATAGCTTTAACTATGGGGGATATGGCAGGAATATCGAATACTTCTAATTTGCCATATGAGTCCATTTAAATGAATGATAATCTAGATTATACAAGGTATTATTATCTTAACTTACTCTAATAGTCGAGAGACTAGTTAAAAAACGATTCAAGTATTAAATTTTGGACAGTAAAAGATTCTATGTATGCTAAAAACTTCTAGTATAATTAAATAAAGTTTTACTGTAATCTCACTGTCAAATATTCGAAAACCAGGAGATTATCAATTAAAAAAATTTTAATTAATAAGTCTAAGATCAATTTTTTTAAATACTGAACAGAAATAACTTTAAAAAATAAGAAATATTGTAGCTTTAACTTTGGGGGATATGGCAGGAATATCAAATACTTTAATTTGCCATACGATTCCATTTAAATGAATGTTAATCTAGATTATACTAGGTATTATTATCTTAACTTACTCTAATAGTCGAGAGACTAGGTAAAATACGATTCAAGTATTAAATTTTGGACAGTAAAAGATTCTATGTATGCTAAAAACTTCTAGTATAATTAAATAATGTTTTACTGTAATTTCACTGTCAAATATTCGAAAACGAAGAGATTATCAATTTAAAAAAATTTTCGTTAATAAGTCTAAGATCAATTTTTTTAAATACTGAACAGAAATAACTTTAAAAAATAAGAAATATTGTAGCTTTAACTTTGGGGGATATGGCAGGAATATCAAATACTTTAATTTGCCATACGAGTCCATTTAAATGAATGATAATCTAGATTATACTAGGTATTATTATCTTAACTTACTCTAATAGTCGAGAGACTAGGTAAAATACGATTCAAGTATTAAATTTTGTACAGTAAAAGATTCTACGTATGCTAAAAGCTTCTAAGTATAATTAAATAAAGTTATCCTGTAATCTCACTGTCAAATATGCGAAAACCAGGAGATTTTCTATAAAAAAAAACTTTAATTAACAAGTCATATGATCAATTTATTTAAAACCATAAAACATATAACTTTAAAAAATAAGAAATATTATAGCTTTAACTATGGGGGATATGGCAGGAATATCGAATACTTCTAATTTGCCATATGAGTCCATTTAAATGAATGATAAGCTAGATTATACAAGGTATTATTATCTTAACTTACTCTAATAGTCGAGAGACTAGTTAAAAAACGATTCAAGTATTAAATTTTGGACAGTAAAAGATTCTATGTATGCTAAAAACTTCTAGTATAATTAAATAAAGTTTTACTGTAATCTCACTGTCAAATATTCGAAAACCAGGAGATTATCAATTAAAAAAATTTTAATTAATAAGTCTAAGATCAATTTTTTTAAATACTGAAAAGAAATAACTTTAAAAAATAAGAAATATTTAAGCTTTAACTATGTGGGATATGGCAAAAAATCAAATACTTCTAGTTTGGCATAAGAGTCTATCAAAATGAATGAGCATCTAGATTATAATAGGTAATATTGTCTAACTTTACTCTACTATTGTAAGAACTAGGTAAAATACGATTCAAATATTAAATTTTGGACAGTAAAAGATTCTATGTATGCTAAAAACTTCTAGTATAATTAAATAAAGTTTTACTGTAATCTCACTGTCAAATATTCGAAAACCAGGAGATTATCAATTAAAAAAATTTTAATTAATAAGTCTAAGATCAATTTTTTTAAATACTGAAAAGAAATAACTTTAAAAAATAAGAAATATTGTAGCTTTAACTTTGGGGGATATGGCAGGAATATCAAATACTTTAATTTGCCATACGAGTCCATTTAAGTGAATGTTAATCTAGATTATACTAGGTATTATTCCCTTAATTTACTCTACTATTTGAGAGACTTGGAAAAATACGATTCAACTATTAAATTTTGGACACTAAAAGATTCTACGTATGCTAAAAGCTTCTAAGTATAATTAAATAAAGTTTTCCTGTAATCTCGGTGTCAAATATCCGAAAACCAGGAGATTTTCTATAAAAAAAACTTTAATTAACAAGTCATATGATCAATTTATTTAAAAACTGAAAAGAATTAACTTTAAAAAATAAGAAATATTTAAGCTTTAACTATGTGGGATATGGCAAAAAATCAAGTACTTCTAGTTTGGCATAAGAGTCTATCAAAATGAATGAGAATCTAGATTATAATAGGTAATATTGTCTAACTTTACTCTACTATTGTAAGAACTAGGTAAAATACGATTCAAATATTAAATTTTGGACAGTAAAAGATTCTATGTATGCTAAAAACTGCTAGTATAATTAAATAAAGTTTTACTGTTATCTCACTGTCAAATATTCGAAAACCAGGAAATTATCAATTAAAAAAATTTTAATTAATAAGTCTAAGATCAATTTTTTTAAATACTGAAAAGAAATAACTTTAAAAAATAAGAAATATTATAGCTTTAACTTTGGGGGATATGGCAGGAATATCAAATACTTTAATTTGCCATACGATTCCATTTAAATGAATGTTAATCTAGATTATACTAGGTATTATTCCCTTAATTTACTCTACTATTTGAGAGACTTGGAAAAATACGATTCAACTATTAAATTTTAGACACTAAAAGATTCTACGTATGCTAATAGCTTCTAAGTATAATTAAATAAAGTTTTCCTGTAATCTCGGTGTCAAATATCCGAAAACCAGGAGATTTTCTATAAAAAAAACTTTAATTAACAAGTCATATGATCAATTTATTTAAAAACTGAAAAGAATTAACTTTAAAAAATAAGAAATATTTAAGCTTTAACTATGTGGGATATGGCAAAAAATCAAGTATTTCTAGTTTGGCATAAGAGTCTATCAAAATGAATGAGCATCTAGATTATAATAGGTAATATTGTCTAACTTTACTCTACTATTGTAAGAACTAGGTAAAATACGATTCAAATATTAAATTTTGAACAGTAAAAGATTCTATGTATGCTAAAAACTTCTAGTATAATTAAATAAAGTTTTACTGTAATCTCGGTGTCAAATATCCGAAAACCAGGAGATTATCAATTAAAAAAATTTTAATTAATAAGTCTAAGATCAATTTTTTTAAATACTGAAAAGAAATAACTTTAAAAAATAAGAAATATTGTAGCTTTAACTTTGGGGGACATGGCAGGAATATCAAATACTTTAATTTGCCATACGAGTCCATTTAAATGAATGTTAATCTAGATTATACTAGGTATTATTATCTTAACTTACTCTAATAGTCGAGAGACTAGGTAAAATACGATTCAAGTATTAAATTTTGGACAGTAAAAGATTCTATGTATGCTAAAAACTTCTAGTATAATTAAATAATGTTTTACTGTAATTTCACTGTCAAATATTCGAAAACGAAGAGATTATCAATTTAAAAAAATTTTCGTTAATAAGTCTAAGATCAATTTTTTTAAATACTGAACAGAAATAACTTTAAAAAATAAGAAATATTGTAGCTTTAACTTTGGAGGATATGGCAGGAATATCAAATACTTTAATTTGCCATACGAGTCCATTTAAATGAATGATAATCTAGATTATACTAGGTATTATTATCTTAACTTACTCTAATAGTCGAGAGACTAGGTAAAATACGATTCAAGTATTAAATTTTGGACAGTAAAAGATTCTACGTATGCTAAAAGCTTCTAAGTATAATTAAATAAAGTTATCCTGTAATCTCACTGTCAAATATGCGAAAACCAGGAGATTTTCTATAAAAAAAAACTTTAATTAACAAGTCATATGATCAATTTATTTAAAACCATAAAACATATAACTTTAAAAAATAAGAAATATTATAGCTTTAACTATGGGGGATATGGCAGGAATATCGAATACTTCTAATTTGCCATATGAGTCCATTTAAATGAATGATAATCTAGATTATACAAGGTATTATTATCTTAACTTACTCTAATAGTCGAGAGACTAGTTAAAAAACGATTCAAGTATTAAATTTTGGACAGTAAAAGATTCTATGTATGCTAAAAACTTCTAGTATAATTAAATAAAGTTTTACTGTAATCTCACTGTCAAATATTCGAAAACCAGGAGATTATCAATTAAAAAAATTTTAATTAATAAGTCTAAGATCAATTTTTTTAAATACTGAACAGAAATAACTTTAAAAAATAAGAAATATTGTAGCTTTAACTTTGGGGGATATGGCAGGAATATCAAATACTTTAATTTGCCATACTAGTCCATTTAAATGAATGTTAATCTAGATTATACTAGGTATTATTATCTTAACTTACTCTAATAGTCGAGAGACTAGGTAAAATACGATTCAAGTATTAAATTTTGGACAGTAAAAGATTCTATGTATGCTAAAAACTTCTAGTATAATTAAATAATGTTTTACTGTAATTTCACTGTCAAATATTCGAAAACGAAGAGATTATCAATTTAAAAAAATTTTCGTTAATAAGTCTAAGATCAATTTTTTTAAATACTGAACAGAAATAACTTTAAAAAATAAGAAATATTGTAGCTTTAACTTTGGGGGATATGGCAGGAATATCAAATACTTTAATTTGCCATACGAGTCCATTTAAATGAATGATAATCTAGATTATACTAGGTATTATTATCTTAACTTACTCTAATAGTCGAGAGACTAGGTAAAATACGATTCAAGTATTAAATTTTGTACAGTAAAAGATTCTACGTATGCTAAAAGCTTCTAAGTGTAATTAAATAAAGTTATCCTGTAATCTCACTGTCAAATATGCGAAAACCAGGAGATTTTCTATAAAAAAAAACTTTAATTAACAAGTCATATGATCAATTTATTTAAAACCATAAAACATATAACTTTTAAAAATAAGAAATATTATAGCTTTAACTATGGGGGATATGGCAGGAATATCGAATACTTCTAATTTGCCATATGAGTCCATTTAAATGAATGATAATCTAGATTATACAAGGTATTATTATCTTAACTTACTCTAATAGTCGAGAGACTAGTTAAAAAACGATTCAAGTATTAAATTTTGGACAGTAAAAGATTCTATGTATGCTAAAAACTTCTAGTATAATTAAATAAAGTTTTACTGTAATCTCACTGTCAAATATTCGAAAACCAGGAGATTATCAATTAAAAAAATTTTAATTAATAAGTCTAAGATCAATTTTTTTAAATACTGAAAAGAAATAACTTTAAAAAATAAGAAATATTTAAGCTTTAACTATGTGGGATATGGCAAAAAATCAAATACTTCTAGTTTGGCATAAGAGTCTATCAAAATGAATGAGCATCTAGATTATAATAGGTAATATTGTCTAACTTTACTCTACTATTGTAAGAACTAGGTAAAATACGATTCAAATATTAAATTTTGGACAGTAAAAGATTCTATGTATGCTAAAAACTTCTAGTATAATTAAATAAAGTTTTACTGTAATCTCACTGTCAAATATTCGAAAACCAGGAGATTATCAATTAAAAAAATTTTAATTAATAAGTCTAAGATCAATTTTTTTAAATACTGAAAAGAAATAACTTTAAAAAATAAGAAATATTGTAGCTTTAACTTTGGGGGATATGGCAGGAATATCAAATACTTTAATTTGCCATACGAGTCCATTTAAATGAATGTTAATCTAGATTATACTAGGTATTATTCCCTTAATTTACTCTACTATTTGAGAGACTTGGAAAAATACGATTCAACTATTAAATTTTGGACACTAAAAGATTCTACGTATGCTAAAAGCTTCTAAGTATAATTAAATAAAGTTTTCCTGTAATCTCGGTGTCAAATATCCGAAAAACAGGAGATTTTCTATAAAAAAAACTTTAATTAACAAGTCATATGATCAATTTATTTAAAAACTGAAAAGATTTAACTTTAAAAAATAAGAAATATTTAAGCTTTAACTATGTGGGATATGGCAAAAAATCAAATACTTCTAGTTTGGCATAAGAGTCTATCAAAATGAATGAGCATCTAGATTATAATAGGTAATATTGTCTAACTTTACTCTACTATTGTAAGAACTAGGTAAAATACGATTCAAATATTAAATTTTGGACAGTAAAAGATTCTATGTATGCTAAAAACTTCTAGTATAATTAAATAAAGTTTTACTGTAATCTCACTGTCAAATAATCGAAAACCAGGAGATTATCAATTAAAAAAATTTTAATTAATAAGTCTAAGATCAATTTTTTTAAATACTGAAAAGAAATAACTTTAAAAAATAAGAAATATTGTAGCTTTAACTTTGGGGGATATGGCAGGAATATCAAATACTTTAATTTGCCATACGAGTCCATTTAAATGAATGTTAATCTAGATTATACTAGGTATTATTCCCTTAATTTACTCTACTATTTGAGAGACTTGGAAAAATACGATTCAACTATTAAATTTTGGACACTAAAAGATTCTACGTATGCTAATAGCTTCTAAGTATAATTAAATAAAGTTTTCCTGTAATCTCGGTGTCAAATATCCGAAAAACAGGAGATTTTCTATAAAAAAAACTTTAATTAACAAGTCATATGATCAATTTATTTAAAAACTGAAAAGATTTAACTTTAAAAAATAAGAAATATTTAAGCTTTAACTATGTGGGATATGGCAAAAAATCAAATACTTCTAGTTTGGCATAAGAGTCTATCAAAATGAATGAGCATTTAGATTATAATAGGTAATATTGTCTAACTTTACTCTACTATTGTAAGAACTAGGTAAAATACGATTCAAATATTAAATTTTGGACAGTAAAAGATTCTATGTATGCTAAAAACTTCTAGTATAATTAAATAAAGTTTTACTGTAATCTCAGTGTCAAATATCCGAAAACTAGGAGATTTTCTTTAAAAAAAACTTTAATTAACAAGTCATATGATCAATTTATTTAAAAACTGAAAAGAATTAACTTTAAAAAATAAGAAATATTTAAGCTTTAACTATGTGGGATATGGCAAAAAATCAAGTACTTCTAGTTTGGCATAAGAGTCTATCAAAATGAATGAAAATCTAGATTATAATAGGTAATATTGTCTAACTTTACTCTACTATTGTAAGAACTAGGTAAAATACGATTCAAATATTAAATTTTGGACAGTAAAAGATTCTATGTATGCTAAAAACTTCTAGTATAATTAAATAAAGTTTTACTGTAATCTCACTGTCAAATATTCGAAAACCAGGAGATTAACAATTAAAAAAATTTTAATTAATAAGTCTAAGATCAATTTTTTTAAATACTGAAAAGAAATAACTTTAAAAAATAAGAAATATTGTAGCTTTAACTTTGGGGGATATGGCAGGAATGACAAATACTTTAATTTGCCATACGAGTCCATTTAAATGAATGTTAATCTAGATTATACTAGGTATTATTCCCTTAATTTACTCTACTATTTGAGAGACTTGGAAAAATACGATTCAACTATTAAATTTTGGACACTAAAAGATTCTACGTATGCTAATAGCTTCTAAGTATAATTAAATAAAGTTTTCCTGTAATCTCGGTGTCAAATATCCGAAAAACAGGAGATTTTCTATAAAAAAAACTTTAATTAACAAGTCATATGATCAATTTATTTAAAAACTGAAAAGATTTAACTTTAAAAAATAAGAAATATTTAAGCTTTAACTATGTGGGATATGGCAAAAAATCAAGTACTTCTAGTTTGGCATAAGAGTCTATCAAAATGAATGAGCATCTAGATTATAATAGGTAATATTGTCTAACTTTACTCTACTATTGTAAGAACTAGGTAAAATACGATTCAAATATTAAATTTTGGACAGTAAAAGATTCTATGTATGCTAAAAACTTCTAGTATAATTAAATAAAGTTTTACTGTAATCTCACTGTCAAATAATCGAAAACCAGGAGATTATCAATTAAAAAAATTTTAATTAATAAGTCTAAGATCAATTTTTTTAAATACTGAAAAGAAATAACTTTAAAAAATAAGAAATATTGTAGCTTTAACTTTGGGGGATATGGCAGGAATATCAAATACTTTAATTTGCCATACGAGTCCATTTAAATGAATGTTAATCTAGATTATACTAGGTATTATTCCCTTAATTTACTCTACTATTTGAGAGACTTGGAAAAATACGATTCAACTATTAAATTTTGGACACTAAAAGATTCTACGTATGCTAATAGCTTCTAAGTATAATTAAATAAAGTTTTCCTGTAATCTCGGTGTCAAATATCCGAAAAACAGGAGATTTTCTATAAAAAAAACTTTAATTAACAAGTCATATGATCAATTTATTTAAAAACTGAAAAGATTTAACTTTAAAAAATAAGAAATATTTAAGCTTTAACTATGTGGGATATGGCAAAAAATCAAATACTTCTAGTTTGGCATAAGAGTCTATCAAAATGAATGAGCATCTAGATTATAATAGGTAATATTGTCTAACTTTACTCTACTATTGTAAGAACTAGGTAAAATACGATTCAAATATTAAATTTTGGACAGTAAAAGATTCTATGTATGCTAAAAACTTCTAGTATAATTAAAAAAAGTTTTACTGTAATCTAACTGTCAAGTATCCGAAAACCAGGAGACTTTTTATAAAAAAAACTTTAATTAACAAGTCATATGATCAATTTATTTAAAAGCTGAAAATAAATAACTTCAAAAAATAAGAAATATTGTAGCTCTAACTTTGGGCGATATGGCAGGAAAATCAAATACATATAATTTGCCATATGAGTCCATTTAAATGAATGATAATCTAGATTATACTAAGTATTATTCTTTTAATTTACTCTACTAGTCGAGAGACTAGGTAAAATACGATTCAAGTATTAAATTTTGGACAGTAAAAGATTCTACGTATGCTAAAAGCTTCTAAGTATAATTAAATAAAGTTTTCCTGTAGTCTCAATGTCAAATATCCGAAAACCAGGAGATTTTCTATAAAAAAAACTTTAATTAACAAGTCATATGATCAATTTATTTAAAAACTGAAAAGAATTAACTTTAAAAAATAAGAAATATTTAAGCTTTAACTATGTGGGATATGGCAAAAAATCAAGTACTTCTAGTTTGGCATAAGAGTCTATCAAAATGAATGAGCATCTAGATTATAATAGGTAATATTGTCTAACTTTACTCTACTATTGTAAGAACTAGGTAAAATACGATTCAAATATTAAATTTTGGACAGTAAAAGATTCTATGTATGCTAAAAACTTCTAGTATAATTAAATAAAGTTTTACTGTAATCTCAGTGTCAAATATCCGAAAACTAGGAGATTTTCTTTAAAAAAAACTTTAATTAACAAGTCATATTATCAATTTATTTAAAAACTGAAAAGAATTAACTTTAAAAAATAAGAAATATTTAAGCTTTAACTATGTGGGATATGGCAAAAAATCAAGTACTTCTAGTTTGGCATAAGAGTCTATCAAAATGAATGAAAATCTAGATTATAATAGGTAATATTGTCTAACTTTACTCTACTATTGTAAGAACTAGGTAAAATACGATTCAAATATTAAATTTTGGACAGTAAAAGATTCTATGTATGCTAAAAACTTCTAGTATAATTAAATAAAGTTTTACTGTAATCTCACTGTCAAATATTCGAAAACCAGGAGATTAACAATTAAAAAAATTTTAATTAATAAGTCTAAGATCAATTTTTTTAAATACTGAAAAGAAATAACTTTAAAAAATAAGAAATATTGTAGCTTTAACTTTGGGGGATATGGCAGGAATATCAAATACTTTAATTTGCCATACGAGTCCATTTAAATGAATGTTAATCTAGATTATACTAGGTATTATTATCTTAACTTACTCTAATAGTCGAGAGACTAGGTAAAATACGATTCAAGTATTAAATTTTGGACACTAAAAGATTCTACGTATGCTAATAGCTTCTAAGTATAATTAAATAAAGTTTTCCTGTAATCTCGGTGTCAAATATCCGAAAAACAGGAGATTTTCTATAAAAAAAACTTTAATTAACAAGTCATATGATCAATTTATTTAAAAACTGAAAAGATTTAACTTTAAAAAATAAGAAATATTTAAGCTTTAACTATGTGGGATATGGCAAAAAATCAAGTACTTCTAGTTTGGCATAAGAGTCTATCAAAATGAATGAGCATCTAGATTATAATAGGTAATATTGTCTAACATTACTCTACTATTGTAAGAACTAGGTAAAATACGATTCAAATATTAAATTTTGGACAGTAAAAGATTCTATGTATGCTAAAAACTTCTAGTATAATTAAATAAAGTTTTACTGTAATCTAACTGTCAAGTATCCGAAAACCAGGAGACTTTTTATAAAAAAAACTTTAATTAACAAGTCATATGATCAATTTATTTAAAAACTGAAAATAAATAACTTCAAAAGATAAGAAATATTGTAGCTCTAACTTTGGGCGATATGGCAGGAAAATCAAATACATATAATTTGCCATATGAGTCCATTTAAATGAATGATAATCTAGATTATACTAAGTATTATTCTTTTAATTTACTCTACTAGTCGAGAGACTAGGTAAAATACGATTCAAGTATTAAATTTTGGACAGTAAAAGATTCTACGTATGCTAAAAGCTTCTAAGTATAATTAAATAAAGTTTTCCTGTAGTCTCAATGTCAAATATCCGAAAACCAGGAGATTTTCTATAAAAAAAACTTTAATTAACAAGTCATATGATCAATTTATTTAAAAACTGAAAAGAATTAACTTTAAAAAATAAGCAATATTTAAGCGTTAACTATGTGGGATATGGCAAAAAATCAAGTACTTCTAGTTTGCCATAGGAGTCCATTTAAATAAATGATAATCTAGATTATGCTAGGTATTATTATCTTAATTTACTCTACTTGTGGAGAGACTAGTTAAAAAACGGTTCCAGTATTAAATTTTGGACAGTAAAAGATTCTATGTATGCTAAAAGCTTCTAAGTATAATTAAATAAAGTTTTCCTGTAATCTCTCTGTCAAATATCCAAAACCAGGAGATTTCCTATAAAAAAAACTTTAATTAACAAGTCATATGATCAATTTATTTAAAAACTGAAAAGAATTAACTTTAAAAAATAAGAAATATTTAAGCTTTAACTATGTGGGATATGTCAAAAAATCAAGTACTTCTACTTTGCCATAGGAGTCCATTTAAATGAATGAGAACCTAGATTAGAATAGGTAATATTGTGTAACCTTACTCTACTATTGTAAGAACTAGGTCAAATACGATTCAAATATTAAATTTTGGACAGTAAAAGATTCTACGTATGCTAAAAGCTTCTAAGTATAATTAAATAAAGTTTTCCTGTAATCTCACTGTCAAATATCCGAAAACCAGGAGATTATCAATTAAAAAAATTTTAATTGATAAGTCTAAGATCAATTTTTTTAAATACTGAACAGAAATAACTTTAAAAAATGAGAAATATTTTAGCTTTAACTTTGGGGGATATGGCAGGAATATCAAATACTTTAATTTGACATACAAGTCCATTTAAATGAATGATAATCTAGTTTATACTAGGTATTATTATCTTAATTTACTCTAATAGTCGAGAGACTAGGTAAAATACGATTCAAGTATTAAACTTTGAAAAGTAAAAGATTCTACGTATGCTAAAAGCTTCTAAGTATAATTAAATAAAGTTTTCCTGTAATCTCGGTGTCAAATATCCGAAAACCAGGAGATTTTCTATAAAAAAAACTTTAATTAACAAGTCATATGATCAATTTTTTAAAAACTGAAAAGAATTAACTTTAAAAAATAAGAAATATTTAAGCTTTAACTATGTGGGATATGGCAAAAAATCAAGTACTTCTAGTTTGGCATAAGAGTCTATCAAAATGAATGAGCATCTAGATTATAATAGGTAATATTGTCTAACTTTACTCTACTATTGTAAGAACTAGGTAAAATACGATTCAAATATTAAATTTTGGACAGTAAAAGATTCTATGTATGCTAAAAACTTCTAGTATAATTAAATAAAGTTTTACTGTAATCTCAGTGTCAAATATCCGAAAACTAGGAGATTTTCTTTAAAAAAAACTTTAATTAACAAGTCATATGATCAATTTATTTAAAAACTGAAAAGAATTAACTTTAAAAAATAAGAAATATTTAAGCTTTAACTATGTGGGATATGGCAAAAAATCAAGTACTTCTAGTTTGGCATAAGAGTCTATCAAAATGAATGAGAATCTAGATTATAATAGGTAATATTGTCTAACTTTACTCTACTATTGTAAGAACTAGGTAAAATACGATTCAAATATTAAATTTTGGACAGTAAAAGATTCTATGTATGCTAAAAACTTCTAGTATAATTAAATAAAGTTTTACTGTAATCTCACTGTCAAATATTCGAAAACCAGGAGATTAACAATTAAAAAAATTTTAATTAATAAGTCTAAGATCAATTTTTTTAAATACTGAAAAGAAATAACTTTAAAAAATAAGAAATATTGTAGCTTTAACTTTGGGGGATATGGCAGGAATATCAAATACTTTAATTTGCCATACGAGTCCATTTAAATGAATGTTAATCTAGATTATACTAGGTATTATTCCCTTAATTTACTCTACTAATTAAGAGACTTGGAAAAATACGATTCAACTATTAAATTTTGGACACTAAAAGATTCTACGTATGCTAATAGCTTCTAAGTATAATTAAATAAAGTTTTCCTGTAATCTCGGTGTCAAATATCCGAAAACCAGGAGATTTTCTATAAAAAAAACTTTAATTAACAAGTCATATGATCAATTTATTTAAAAACTGAAAAGAATTAACTTTAAAAAATAAGAAATATTTAAGCTTTAACTATGTGGGATATGGCAAAAAATCAAATACTTCTAGTTTGGCATAAGAGTCTATCAAAATGAATGAGAATCTAGATTATAATAGGTAATATTGTCTAACTTTACTCTACTATTGTAAGAACTAGGTAAAATACGATTCAAATATTAAATTTTGGACAGTAAAAGATTCTATGTATGCTAAAAACTTCTAGTATAATTAAATAAAGTTTTACTGTAATCTCACTGTCAAATATTCGAAAACCAGGAGATTATCAATTAAAAAAATTTTAATTAATAAGTCTAAGATCAATTTTTTTAAATACTGAAAAGAAATAACTTTAAAAAATAAGAAATATTGTAGCTTTAACTTTGGGGGATATGGCAGGAATATCAAATACTTTAATTTGCCATACGAGTCCATTTAAGTGAATGTTAATCTAGATTATACTAGGTATTATTCCCTTAATTTACTCTACTATTTGAGAGACTTGGAAAAATACGATTCAACTATTAAATTTTGGACACTAAAAGATTCTACGTATGCTAAAAGCTTCTAAGTATAATTAAATAAAGTTTTCCTGTAATCTCGGTGTCAAATATCCGAAAACCAGGAGATTTTCTATAAAAAAAACTTTAATTAACAAGTCATATGATCAATTTATTTAAAAACTGAAAAGAATTAACTTTAAAAAATAAGAAATATTTAAGCTTTAACTATGTGGGATATGGCAAAAAATCAAGTACTTCTAGTTTGGCATAAGAGTCTATCAAAATGAATGAGAATCTAGATTATAATAGGTAATATTGTCTAACTTTACTCTACTATTGTAAGAACTAGGTAAAATACGATTCAAATATTAAATTTTGGACAGTAAAAGATTCTATGTATGCTAAAAACTGCTAGTATAATTAAATAAAGTTTTACTGTTATCTCACTGTCAAATATTCGAAAACCAGGAAATTATCAATTAAAAAAATTTTAATTTATAAGTCTAAGATCAATTTTTTTAAATACTGAAAAGAAATAACTTTAAAAAATAAGAAATATTATAGCTTTAACTTTGGGGGATATGGCAGGAATATCAAATACTTTAATTTGCCATACGATTCCATTTAAATGAATGTTAATCTAGATTATACTAGGTATTATTCCCTTAATTTACTCTACTATTTGAGAGACTTGGAAAAATACGATTCAACTATTAAATTTTAGACACTAAAAGATTCTACGTATGCTAATAGCTTCTAAGTATAATTAAATAAAGTTTTCCTGTAATCTCGGTGTCAAATATCCGAAAACCAGGAGATTTTCTATAAAAAAAACTTTAATTAACAAGTCATATGATCAATTTATTTAAAAACTGAAAAGAATTAACTTTAAAAAATAAGAAATATTTAAGCTTTAACTATGTGGGATATGGCAAAAAATCAAGTATTTCTAGTTTGGCATAAGAGTCTATCAAAATGAATGAGCATCTAGATTATAATAGGTAATATTGTCTAACTTTACTCTACTATTGTAAGAACTAGGTAAAATACGATTCAAATATTAAATTTTGAACAGTAAAAGATTCTATGTATGCTAAAAACTTCTAGTATAATTAAATAAAGTTTTACTGTAATCTCGGTGTCAAATATCCGAAAACCAGGAGATTATCAATTAAAAAAATTTTAATTAATAAGTCTAAGATCAATTTTTTTAAATACTGAAAAGAAATAACTTTAAAAAATAAGAAATATTGTAGCTTTAACTTTGGGGGATATGGCAGGAATATCAAATACTTTAATTTGCCATACGAGTCCATTTAAATGAATGTTAATCTAGATTATACTAGGTATTATTATCTTAACTTACTCTAATAGTCGAGAGACTAGGTAAAATACGATTCAAGTATTAAATTTTGGACAGTAAAAGATTCTATGTATGCTAAAAACTTCTAGTATAATTAAATAATGTTTTACTGTAATTTCACTGTCAAATATTCGAAAACGAAGAGATTATCAATTTAAAAAAATTTTCGTTAATAAGTCTAAGATCAATTTTTTTAAATACTGAACAGAAATAACTTTAAAAAATAAGAAATATTGTAGCTTTAACTTTGGAGGATATGGCAGGAATATCAAATACTTTAATTTGCCATACGAGTCCATTTAAATGAATGATAATCTAGATTATACTAGGTATTATTATCTTAACTTACTCTAATAGTCGAGAGACTAGGTAAAATACGATTCAAGTATTAAATTTTGGACAGTAAAAGATTCTACGTATGCTAAAAGCTTCTAAGTATAATTAAATAAAGTTATCCTGTAATCTCACTGTCAAATATGCGAAAACCAGGAGATTTTCTATAAAAAAAAACTTTAATTAACAAGTCATATGATCAATTTATTTAAAACCATAAAACATATAACTTTAAAAAATAAGAAATATTATAGCTTTAACTATGGGGGATATGGCAGGAATATCGAATACTTCTAATTTGCCATATGAGTCCATTTAAATGAATGATAATCTAGATTATACAAGGTATTATTATCTTAACTTACTCTAATAGTCGAGAGACTAGTTAAAAAACGATTCAAGTATTAAATTTTGGACAGTAAAAGATTCTATGTATGCTAAAAACTTCTAGTATAATTAAATAAAGTTTTACTGTAATCTCACTGTCAAATATTCGAAAACCAGGAGATTATCAATTAAAAAAATTTTAATTAATAAGTCTAAGATCAATTTTTTTAAATACTGAACAGAAATAACTTTAAAAAATAAGAAATATTGTAGCTTTAACTTTGGGGGATATGGCAGGAATATCAAATACTTTAATTTTCCATACTAGTCCATTTAAATGAATGTTAATCTAGATTATACTAGGTATTATTATCTTAACTTACTCTAATAGTCGAGAGACTAGGTAAAATACGATTCAAGTATTAAATTTTGGACAGTAAAAGATTCTATGTATGCTAAAAACTTCTAGTATAATTAAATAATGTTTTACTGTAATTTCACTGTCAAATATTCGAAAACGAAGAGATTATCAATTTAAAAAAATTTTCGTTAATAAGTCTAAGATCAATTTTTTTAAATACTGAACAGAAATAACTTTAAAAAATAAGAAATATTGTAGCTTTAACTTTGGGGGATATGGCAGGAATATCAAATACTTTAATTTGCCATACGAGTCCATTTAAATGAATGATAATCTAGATTATACTAGGTATTATTATCTTAACTTACTCTAATAGTCGAGAGACTAGGTAAAATACGATTCAAGTATTAAATTTTGTACAGTAAAAGATTCTACGTATGCTAAAAGCTTCTAAGTGTAATTAAATAAAGTTATCCTGTAATCTCACTGTCAAATATGCGAAAACCAGGAGATTTTCTATAAAAAAAAACTTTAATTAACAAGTCATATGATCAATTTATTTAAAACCATAAAACATATAACTTTAAAAAATAAGAAATATTATAGCTTTAACTATGGGGGATATGGCAGGAATATCGAATACTTCTAATTTGCCATATGAGTCCATTTAAATGAATGATAATCTAGATTATACAAGGTATTATTATCTTAACTTACTCTAATAGTCGAGAGACTAGTTAAAAAACGATTCAAGTATTAAATTTTGGACAGTAAAAGATTCTATGTATGCTAAAAACTTCTAGTATAATTAAATAAAGTTTTACTGTAATCTCACTGTCAAATATTCGAAAACCAGGAGATTATCAATTAAAAAAATTTTAATTAATAAGTCTAAGATCAATTTTTTTAAATACTGAAAAGAAATAACTTTAAAAAATAAGAAATATTTAAGCTTTAACTATGTGGGATATGGCAAAAAATCAAATACTTCTAGTTTGGCATAAGAGTCTATCAAAATGAATGAGCATCTAGATTATAATAGGTAATATTGTCTAACTTTACTCTACTATTGTAAGAACTAGGTAAAATACGATTCAAATATTAAATTTTGGACAGTAAAAGATTCTATGTATGCTAAAAACTTCTAGTATAATTAAATAAAGTTTTACTGTAATCTCACTGTCAAATATTCGAAAACCAGGAGATTATCAATTAAAAAAATTTTAATTAATAAGTCTAAGATCAATTTTTTTAAATACTGAAAAGAAATAACTTTAAAAAATAAGAAATATTGTAGCTTTAACTTTGGGGGATATGGCAGGAATATCAAATACTTTAATTTGCCATACGAGTCCATTTAAATGAATGTTAATCTAGATTATACTAGGTATTATTCCCTTAATTTACTCTACTATTTGAGAGACTTGGAAAAATACGATTCAACTATTAAATTTTGGACACTAAAAGATTCTACGTATGCTAAAAGCTTCTAAGTATAATTAAATAAAGTTTTCCTGTAATCTCGGTGTCAAATATCCGAAAAACAGGAGATTTTCTATAAAAAAAACTTTAATTAACAAGTCATATGATCAATTTATTTAAAAACTGAAAAGATTTAACTTTAAAAAATAAGAAATATTTAAGCTTTAACTATGTGGGATATGGCAAAAAATCAAATACTTCTAGTTTGGCATAAGAGTCTATCAAAATGAATGAGCATCTAGATTATAATAGGTAATATTGTCTAACTTTACTCTACTATTGTAAGAACTAGGTAAAATACGATTCAAATATTAAATTTTGGACAGTAAAAGATTCTATGTATGCTAAAAACTTCTAGTATAATTAAATAAAGTTTTACTGTAATCTCACTGTCAAATAATCGAAAACCAGGAGATTATCAATTAAAAAAATTTTAATTAATAAGTCTAAGATCAATTTTTTTAAATACTGAAAAGAAATAACTTTAAAAAATAAGAAATATTGTAGCTTTAACTTTGGGGGATATGGCAGGAATATCAAATACTTTAATTTGCCATACGAGTCCATTTAAATGAATGTTAATCTAGATTATACTAGGTATTATTCCCTTAATTTACTCTACTATTTGAGAGACTTGGAAAAATACGATTCAACTATTAAATTTTGGACACTAAAAGATTCTACGTATGCTAATAGCTTCTAAGTATAATTAAATAAAGTTTTCCTGTAATCTCGGTGTCAAATATCCGAAAAACAGGAGATTTTCTATAAAAAAAACTTTAATTAACAAGTCATATGATCAATTTATTTAAAAACTGAAAAGATTTAACTTTAAAAAATAAGAAATATTTAAGCTTTAACTATGTGGGATATGGCAAAAAATCAAATACTTCTAGTTTGGCATAAGAGTCTATCAAAATGAATGAGCATTTAGATTATAATAGGTAATATTGTCTAACTTTACTCTACTATTGTAAGAACTAGGTAAAATACGATTCAAATATTAAATTTTGGACAGTAAAAGATTCTATGTATGCTAAAAACTTCTAGTATAATTAAATAAAGTTTTACTGTAATCTCAGTGTCAAATATCCGAAAACTAGGAGATTTTCTTTAAAAAAAACTTTAATTAACAAGTCATATGATCAATTTATTTAAAAACTGAAAAGAATTAACTTTAAAAAATAAGAAATATTTAAGCTTTAACTATGTGGGATATGGCAAAAAATCAAGTACTTCTAGTTTGGCATAAGAGTCTATCAAAATGAATGAAAATCTAGATTATAATAGGTAATATTGTCTAACTTTACTCTACTATTGTAAGAACTAGGTAAAATACGATTCAAATATTAAATTTTGGACAGTAAAAGATTCTATGTATGCTAAAAACTTCTAGTATAATTAAATAAAGTTTTACTGTAATCTCACTGTCAAATATTCGAAAACCAGGAGATTAACAATTAAAAAAATTTTAATTAATAAGTCTAAGATCAATTTTTTTAAATACTGAAAAGAAATAACTTTAAAAAATAAGAAATATTGTAGCTTTAACTTTGGGGGATATGGCAGGAATGACAAATACTTTAATTTGCCATACGAGTCCATTTAAATGAATGTTAATCTAGATTATACTAGGTATTATTCCCTTAATTTACTCTACTATTTGAGAGACTTGGAAAAATACGATTCAACTATTAAATTTTGGACACTAAAAGATTCTACGTATGCTAATAGCTTCTAAGTATAATTAAATAAAGTTTTCCTGTAATCTCGGTGTCAAATATCCGAAAAACAGGAGATTTTCTATAAAAAAAACTTTAATTAACAAGTCATATGATCAATTTATTTAAAAACTGAAAAGATTTAACTTTAAAAAATAAGAAATATTTAAGCTTTAACTATGTGGGATATGGCAAAAAATCAAGTACTTCTAGTTTGGCATAAGAGTCTATCAAAATGAATGAGCATCTAGATTATAATAGGTAATATTGTCTAACTTTACTCTACTATTGTAAGAACTAGGTAAAATACGATTCAAATATTAAATTTTGGACAGTAAAAGATTCTATGTATGCTAAAAACTTCTAGTATAATTAAATAAAGTTTTACTGTAATCTCACTGTCAAATAATCGAAAACCAGGAGATTATCAATTAAAAAAATTTTAATTAATAAGTCTAAGATCAATTTTTTTAAATACTGAAAAGAAATAACTTTAAAAAATAAGAAATATTGTAGCTTTAACTTTGGGGGATATGGCAGGAATATCAAATACTTTAATTTGCCATACGAGTCCATTTAAATGAATGTTAATCTAGATTATACTAGGTATTATTCCCTTAATTTACTCTACTATTTGAGAGACTTGGAAAAATACGATTCAACTATTAAATTTTGGACACTAAAAGATTCTACGTATGCTAATAGCTTCTAAGTATAATTAAATAAAGTTTTCCTGTAATCTCGGTGTCAAATATCCGAAAAACAGGAGATTTTCTATAAAAAAAACTTTAATTAACAAGTCATATGATCAATTTATTTAAAAACTGAAAAGATTTAACTTTAAAAAATAAGAAATATTTAAGCTTTAACTATGTGGGATATGGCAAAAAATCAAATACTTCTAGTTTGGCATAAGAGTCTATCAAAATGAATGAGCATCTAGATTATAATAGGTAATATTGTCTAACTTTACTCTACTATTGTAAGAACTAGGTAAAATACGATTCAAATATTAAATTTTGGACAGTAAAAGATTCTATGTATGCTAAAAACTTCTAGTATAATTAAAAAAAGTTTTACTGTAATCTAACTGTCAAGTATCCGAAAACCAGGAGACTTTTTATAAAAAAAACTTTAATTAACAAGTCATATGATCAATTTATTTAAAAGCTGAAAATAAATAACTTCAAAAAATAAGAAATATTGTAGCTCTAACTTTGGGCGATATGGCAGGAAAATCAAATACATATAATTTGCCATATGAGTCCATTTAAATGAATGATAATCTAGATTATACTAAGTATTATTCTTTTAATTTACTCTACTAGTCGAGAGACTAGGTAAAATACGATTCAAGTATTAAATTTTGGACAGTAAAAGATTCTACGTATGCTAAAAGCTTCTAAGTATAATTAAATAAAGTTTTCCTGTAGTCTCAATGTCAAATATCCGAAAACCAGGAGATTTTCTATAAAAAAAACTTTAATTAACAAGTCATATGATCAATTTATTTAAAAACTGAAAAGAATTAACTTTAAAAAATAAGAAATATTTAAGCTTTAACTATGTGGGATATGGCAAAAAATCAAGTACTTCTAGTTTGGCATAAGAGTCTATCAAAATGAATGAGCATCTAGATTATAATAGGTAATATTGTCTAACTTTACTCTACTATTGTAAGAACTAGGTAAAATACGATTCAAATATTAAATTTTGGACAGTAAAAGATTCTATGTATGCTAAAAACTTCTAGTATAATTAAATAAAGTTTTACTGTAATCTCAGTGTCAAATATCCGAAAACTAGGAGATTTTCTTTAAAAAAAACTTTAATTAACAAGTCATATTATCAATTTATTTAAAAACTGAAAAGAATTAACTTTAAAAAATAAGAAATATTTAAGCTTTAACTATGTGGGATATGGCAAAAAATCAAGTACTTCTAGTTTGGCATAAGAGTCTATCAAAATGAATGAAAATCTAGATTATAATAGGTAATATTGTCTAACTATACTCTACTATTGTAAGAACTAGGTAAAATACGATTCAAATATTAAATTTTGGACAGTAAAAGATTCTATGTATGCTAAAAACTTCTAGTATAATTAAATAAAGTTTTACTGTAATCTCACTGTCAAATATTCGAAAACCAGGAGATTAACAATTAAAAAAATTTTAATTAATAAGTCTAAGATCAATTTTTTTAAATACTGAAAAGAAATAACTTTAAAAAATAAGAAATATTGTAGCTTTAACTTTGGGGGATATGGCAGGAATATCAAATACTTTAATTTGCCATACGAGTCCATTTAAATGAATGTTAATCTAGATTATACTAGGTATTATTATCTTAACTTACTCTAATAGTCGAGAGACTAGGTAAAATACGATTCAAGTATTAAATTTTGGACACTAAAAGATTCTACGTATGCTAATAGCTTCTAAGTATAATTAAATAAAGTTTTCCTGTAATCTCGGTGTCAAATATCCGAAAAACAGGAGATTTTCTATAAAAAAAACTTTAATTAACAAGTCATATGATCAATTTATTTAAAAACTGAAAAGATTTAACTTTAAAAAATAAGAAATATTTAAGCTTTAACTATGTGGGATATGGCAAAAAATCAAGTACTTCTAGTTTGGCATAAGAGTCTATCAAAATGAATGAGCATCTAGATTATAATAGGTAATATTGTCTAACATTACTCTACTATTGTAAGAACTAGGTAAAATACGATTCAAATATTAAATTTTGGACAGTAAAAGATTCTATGTATGCTAAAAACTTCTAGTATAATTAAATAAAGTTTTACTGTAATCTAACTGTCAAGTATCCGAAAACCAGGAGACTTTTTATAAAAAAAACTTTAATTAACAAGTCATATGATCAATTTATTTAAAAACTGAAAATAAATAACTTCAAAAGATAAGAAATATTGTAGCTCTAACTTTGGGCGATATGGCAGGAAAATCAAATACATATAATTTGCCATATGAGTCCATTTAAATGAATGATAATCTAGATTATACTAAGTATTATTCTTTTAATTTACTCTACTAGTCGAGAGACTAGGTAAAATACGATTCAAGTATTAAATTTTGGACAGTAAAAGATTCTACGTATGCTAAAAGCTTCTAAGTATAATTAAATAAAGTTTTCCTGTAGTCTCAATGTCAAATATCCGAAAACCAGGAGATTTTCTATAAAAAAAACTTTAATTAACAAGTCATATGATCAATTTATTTAAAAACTGAAAAGAATTAACTTTAAAAAATAAGCAATATTTAAGCGTTAACTATGTGGGATATGGCAAAAAATCAAGTACTTCTAGTTTGCCATAGGAGTCCATTTAAATAAATGATAATCTAGATTATGCTAGGTATTATTATCTTAATTTACTCTACTTGTGGAGAGACTAGTTAAAAAACGGTTCCAGTATTAAATTTTGGACAGTAAAAGATTCTATGTATGCTAAAAGCTTCTAAGTATAATTAAATAAAGTTTTCCTGTAATCTCTCTGTCAAATATCCAAAACCAGGAGATTTCCTATAAAAAAAACTTTAATTAACAAGTCATATGATCAATTTATTTAAAAACTGAAAAGAATTAACTTTAAAAAATAAGAAATATTTAAGCTTTAACTATGTGGGATATGTCAAAAAATCAAGTACTTCTACTTTGCCATAGGAGTCCATTTAAATGAATGAGAACCTAGATTAGAATAGGTAATATTGTGTAACCTTACTCTACTATTGTAAGAACTAGGTCAAATACGATTCAAATATTAAATTTTGGACAGTAAAAGATTCTACGTATGCTAAAAGCTTCTAAGTATAATTAAATAAAGTTTTCCTGTAATCTCACTGTCAAATATCCGAAAACCAGGAGATTATCAATTAAAAAAATTTTAATTGATAAGTCTAAGATCAATTTTTTTAAATACTGAACAGAAATAACTTTAAAAAATGAGAAATATTTTAGCTTTAACTTTGGGGGATATGGCAGGAATATCAAATACTTTAATTTGACATACAAGTCCATTTAAATGAATGATAATCTAGTTTATACTAGGTATTATTATCTTAATTTACTCTAATAGTCGAGAGACTAGGTAAAATACGATTCAAGTATTAAACTTTGAAAAGTAAAAGATTCTACGTATGCTAAAAGCTTCTAAGTATAATTAAATAAAGTTTTCCTGTAATCTCGGTGTCAAATATCCGAAAACCAGGAGATTTTCTATAAAAAAAACTTTAATTAACAAGTCATATGATCAATTTTTTAAAAACTGAAAAGAATTAACTTTAAAAAATAAGAAATATTTAAGCTTTAACTATGTGGGATATGGCAAAAAATCAAGTACTTCTAGTTTGGCATAAGAGTCTATCAAAATGAATGAGCATCTAGATTATAATAGGTAATATTGTCTAACTTTACTCTACTATTGTAAGAACTAGGTAAAATACGATTCAAATATTAAATTTTGGACAGTAAAAGATTCTATGTATGCTAAAAACTTCTAGTATAATTAAATAAAGTTTTACTGTAATCTCAGTGTCAAATATCCGAAAACTAGGAGATTTTCTTTAAAAAAAACTTTAATTAACAAGTCATATGATCAATTTATTTAAAAACTGAAAAGAATTAACTTTAAAAAATAAGAAATATTTAAGCTTTAACTATGTGGGATATGGCAAAAAATCAAGTACTTCTAGTTTGGCATAAGAGTCTATCAAAATGAATGAGAATCTAGATTATAATAGGTAATATTGTCTAACTTTACTCTACTATTGTAAGAACTAGGTAAAATACGATTCAAATATTAAATTTTGGACAGTAAAAGATTCTATGTATGCTAAAAACTTCTAGTATAATTAAATAAAGTTTTACTGTAATCTCACTGTCAAATATTCGAAAACCAGGAGATTAACAATTAAAAAAATTTTAATTAATAAGTCTAAGATCAATTTTTTTAAATACTGAAAAGAAATAACTTTAAAAAATAAGAAATATTGTAGCTTTAACTTTGGGGGATATGGCAGGAATATCAAATACTTTAATTTGCCATACGAGTCCATTTAAATGAATGTTAATCTAGATTATACTAGGTATTATTCCCTTAATTTACTCTACTAATTAAGAGACTTGGAAAAATACGATTCAACTATTAAATTTTGGACACTAAAAGATTCTACGTATGCTAATAGCTTCTAAGTATAATTAAATAAAGTTTTCCTGTAATCTCGGTGTCAAATATCCGAAAACCAGGAGATTTTCTATAAAAAAAACTTTAATTAACAAGTCATATGATCAATTTATTTAAAAACTGAAAAGAATTAACTTTAAAAAATAAGAAATATTTAAGCTTTAACTATGTGGGATATGGCAAAAAATCAAATACTTCTAGTTTGGCATAAGAGTCTATCAAAATGAATGAGAATCTAGATTATAATAGGTAATATTGTCTAACTTTACTCTACTATTGTAAGAACTAGGTAAAATACGATTCAAATATTAAATTTTGGACAGTAAAAGATTCTATGTATGCTAAAAACTTCTAGTATAATTAAATAAAGTTTTACTGTAATCTCACTGTCAAATATTCGAAAACCAGGAGATTATCAATTAAAAAAATTTTAATTAATAAGTCTAAGATCAATTTTTTTAAATACTGAAAAGAAATAACTTTAAAAAATAAGAAATATTGTAGCTTTAACTTTGGGGGATATGGCAGGAATATCAAATACTTTAATTTGCCATACGAGTCCATTTAAATGAATGTTAATCTAGATTATACTAGGTATTATTATCTTAACTTACTCTAATAGTCGAGAGACTTGGATAAATACGATTCAACTATTAAATTTTGGACACTAAAAGATTCTACGTATGCTAATAGCTTCTAAGTATAATTAAATAAAGTTTTACTGTAATCTCACTGTCAAATATTCGAAAACCAGGAGATTATCAATTAAAAAAATTTTAATTAATAAGTCTAAGATCAATTTTTTTAAATACTGAAAAGAAATAACTTTAAAAAATAAGAAATATTGTAGCTTTAACTTTGGGGGATATGGCAGGAATATCAAATACTTTAATTTGCCATACGAGTCCATTTAAATGAATGTTAATCTAGATTATACTAGGTATTATTATCTTAACTTACTCTAATAGTCGAGAGACTAGGTAAAATACGATTCAAGTATTAAATTTTGGACAGTAAAAGATTCTATGTATGCTAAAAACTTCTAGTATAATTAAATAATGTTTTACTGTAATTTCACTGTCAAATATTCGAAAACGAAGAGATTATCAATTTAAAAAAATTTTCGTTAATAAGTCTAAGATCAATTTTTTTAAATACTGAACAGAAATAACTTTAAAAAATAAGAAATATTGTAGCTTTAACTTTGGGGGATATGGCAGGAATATCAAATACTTTAATTTGCCATACGAGTCCATTTAAATGAATGATAATCTAGATTATACTAGGTATTATTATCTTAACTTACTCTAATAGTCGAGAGACTAGGTAAAATACGATTCAAGTATTAAATTTTGGACAGTAAAAGATTCTACGTATGCTAAAAGCTTCTAAGTATAATTAAATAAAGTTATCCTGTAATCTCACTGTCAAATATGCGAAAACCAGGAGGTTTTCTATAAAAAAAAACTTTAATTAACAAGTCTAAGATCAATTTTTTTAAATACTGAACAGAAATAACTTTAAAAAATAAGAAATATTGTAGCCTTAACTTTGGGGGATATGGCAGGAATATCAAATACTTTAATTTGCCATACGAGTCCATTTAAATGAATGTTAATCTAGATTATACTAGGTATTATTCCCTTAATTTACTCTACTATTTGAGAGACTTGGAAAAATACGATTCAACTATTAAATTTTGGACACTAAAAGATTCTACGTATGCTAAAAGCTTCTAAGTATAATTAAATAAAGTTTTCCTGTAATCTCGGTGTCAAATATCCGAAAAACAGGAGATTTTCTATAAAAAAAACTTTAATTAACAAGTCATATGATCAATTTATTTAAAAACTGAAAAGATTTAACTTTAAAAAATAAGAAATATTTAAGCTTTAACTATGTGGGATATGGCAAAAAATCAAATACTTCTAGTTTGGCATAAGATTCTATCAAAATGAATGAGCATCTAGATTATAATAGGTAATATTGTCTAACTTTACTCTACTATTGTAAGAACTAGGTAAAATACGATTCAAATATTAAATTTTGGACAGTAAAAGATTCTATGTATGCTAAAAACTTCTAGTATAATTAAATAAAGTTTTACTGTAATCTCACTGTCAAATATTCGAAAACCAGGAGATTATCAATTAAAAAAATTTTAATTAATAAGTCTAAGATCAATTTTTTTAAATACTGAAAAGAAATAACTTTAAAAAATAGGAAATATTGTAGCTTTAACTTTGGGGGATATGGCAGGAATATCAAATACTTTAATTTGCCATACGAGTCCATTTAAATGAATGTTAATCTAGATTATACTAGGTATTATTCCCTTAATTTACTCTACTATTTGAGAGACTTGGAAAAATACGATTCAACTATTAAATTTTGGACACTAAAAGATTCTACGTATGCTAATAGCTTCTAAGTATAATTAAATAAAGTTTTCCTGTAATCTCGGTGTCAAATATCCGAAAAACAGGAGATTTTCTATAAAAAAAACTTTAATTAACAAGTCATATGATCAATTTATTTAAAAACTGAAAAGATTTAACTTTAAAAAATAAGAAATATTTAAGCTTTAACTATGTGGGATATGGCAAAAAATCAAATACTTCTAGTTTGGCATAAGAGTCTATCAAAATGAATGAGAATCTAGATTATAATAGGTAATATTGTCTAAATTTACTCTACTATTGTAAGAACTAGGTAAAATACGATTCAAATATTAAATTTTGGACAGTAAAAGATTCTATGTATGCTAAAAACTTCTAGTATAATTAAATAAAGTTTTACTGTATACTCACTGTCAAATATTCGAAAACCAGGAGATTATCAATTAAAAAAATTTTAATTAATAAGTCTAAGATCAATTTTTTTAAATACTGAAAAGAAATAACTTTAAAAAATAAGAAATATTGTAGCTTTAACTTTGGGGGATATGGCAGGAATATCAAATACTTTAATTTGCCATACGAGTCCATTTAAATGAATGTTAATCTAGATTATACTAGGTATTATTCCCTTAATTTACTCTACTAATTAAGAGACTTGGAAAAATACGATTCAACTATTAAATTTTGGACACTAAAAGATTCTACGTATGCTAATAGCTTCTAAGTATAATTAAATAAAGTTTTCCTGTAATCTCGGTGTCAAATATCCGAAAACCAGGAGATTTTCTATAAAAAAAACTTTAATTAACAAGTCATATGATCAATTTATTTAAAAACTGAAAAGAATTAACTTTAAAAAATAAGAAATATTTAAGCTTTAACTATGTGGGATATGGCAAAAAATCAAGTACTTCTAGTTTGGCATAAGAGTCTATCAAAATGAATGAGCATCTAGATTATAATAGGTAATATTGTCTAACTTTACTCTACTATTGTAAGAACTAGGTAAAATACGATTCAAATATTAAATTTTGGACAGTAAAAGATTCTATGTATGCTAAAAACTTCTAGTATAATTAAATAAAGTTTTACTGTAATCTCACTGTCAAATATTCGAAAACCAGGAGATTATCAATTAAAAAAATTTTAATTACTAAGTCTAAGATCAATTTTTTTAAATACTGAAAAGAAATGACTTTAAAAAATAAGAAATATTGTAGCGTTAACTTTGGGGGATATGGCAGGAATATCAAATACTTTAATTTGCCATAAGAGTCCATTTAAATGAATGTTAATCTAGATTATACTAGGTATTATTATCTTAACTTACTCTAATAGTCGAGAGACTAGGTAAAATACGATTCAAGTATTAAATTTTGGACAGTAAAAGATTCTATGTATGCTAAAAACTTCTAGTATAATTAATTAATGTTTTACTGTAATTTCACTGTCAAATATTCGAAAACGAAGAGATTATCAATTTAAAAAAATTTTCGTTAATAAGTCTAAGATCAATTTTTTTAAATACTGAACAGAAATAACTTTAAAAAATAAGAAATTTTGTAGCTTTAACTTTGGGGGATATGGCAGGAATATCAAATACTTTAATTTGCCATACGAGTCCATTTAAATGAATGATAATCTAGATTATACTAGGTATTATTATCTTAACTTACTCTAATAGTCGAGAGACTAGGTAAAATACGATTCAAGTATTAAATTTTGGACAGTAAAAGATTCTACGTATGCTAAAAGCTTCTAAGTATAATTAAATAAAGTTATCCTGTAATCTCACTGTCAAATATGCGAAAACCAGGAGATTTTCTATAAAAAAAAACTTTAATTAACAAGTCATATGATCAATTTATTTAAAACCATAAAACATATAACTTTAAAAAATAAGAAATATTATAGCTTTAACTATGGGGGATATGGCAGGAATATCGAATACTTCTAATTTGCCATATGAGTCCATTTAAATGAATGATAATCTAGATTATACAAGGTATTATTATCTTAATTTACTCTACTTGTGGAGAGACTAGTTAAAAAACGATTCAAGTATTAAATTTTGGACAGTAAAAGATTCTACGTATGCTAATAGCTTATAAGTATAATTAAATAAAGTTTTCCTGTAATCTCGGTGTCAAATATCCGAAAAACAGGAGATTTTCTATAAAAAAAACTTTAATTAACAAGTCATATGATCAATTTATTTAAAAACTGAAAAGATTTAACTTTAAAAAATAAGAAATATTTAAGCTTTAACTATGTGGGATATGGCAAAAAATCAAATACTTCTAGTTTGGCATAAGAGTCTATCAAAATGAATGAGCATCTAGATTATAATAGGTAATATTGTCTAACTTTACTCTACTATTGTAAGAACTAGGTAAAATACGATTCAAATATTAAATTTTGGACAGTAAAAGATTCTATGTATGCTAAAAACTTCTAGTATAATTAAATAAAGTTTTACTGTAATCTCACTGTCAAATATTCGAAAACCAGGAGATTATCAATTAAAAAAATTTTAATTACTAAGTCTAAGATCAATTTTTTTAAATACTGAAAAGAAATAACTTTAAAAAATAAGAAATATTGTAGCTTTAACTTTGGGGGATATGGCAGGAATATCAAATACTTTAATTTGCCATACGAGTCCATTTAAATGAATGTTAATCTAGATTATACTAGGTATTATTCCCTTAATTTACTCTACTATTTGAGAGACTTGGAAAAATACGATTCAACTATTAAATTTTGGACACTAAAAGATTCTACGTATGCTAAAAGCTTCTAAGTATAATTAAATAAAGTTTTCCTGTAATCTCGGTGTCAAATATCCGAAAAACAGGAGATTTTCTATAAAAAAAACTTTAATTAACAAGTCATATGATCAATTTATTTAAAAACTGAAAAGATTTAACTTTAAAAAATAAGAAATATTTAAGCTTTAACTATGTGGGATATGGCAAAAAATCAAATACTTCTAGTTTGGCATAAGAGTCTATCAAAATGAATGAGCATCTAGATTATAATAGGTAATATTGTCTAACTTTACTCTACTATTGTAAGAACTAGGTAAAATACGATTCAAATATTAAATTTTGGACAGTAAAAGATTCTATGTATGCTAAAAATTTCTAGTATAATTAAATAAAGTTTTACTGTAATCTCACTGTCAAATATTCGAAAACCAGGAGATTATCAATTAAAAAAATTTTAATTAATAAGTCTAAGATCAATTTTTTTAAATACTGAAAAGAAATAACTTTAAAAAATAAGAAATATTGTAGCTTTAACTTTGGGGGATATGGCAGGAATATCAAATACTTTAATTTGCCATACGAGTCCATTTAAATGAATGTTAATCTAGATTATACTAGGTATTATTCCCTTAATTTACTCTACTATTTGAGAGACTTGGAAAAATACGATTCAACTATTAACTTATGTCCGTGAAGCTGGCAGAAATAACCCAGCAGAAACATAAAGGTGTTCACACATCAGTTAGCGTAAATTCCAAAAATGAGATAAAAGCCCATGGTTATCATCCTATAGGTTTTTCAAGGTGCTAAAACCAATTTTCCTATCGGAAAAGCAAAATTTCAAGATGGCGCTTTGAAAATTGCCATAATTTCCACCTGCAAATTCAAAAACAATACTTTGCATCTTTCATTGGTAAAATTTGGTATCTGGGGGTTTTCGGGTTCGCTAAATTTAGCTCCGTTATCAGAAAAGAGAAAAATTATCATGCATTTTCCAACCGGAAAATTCGAAAATAAAACTTAAAACTTTGTAACGTAAAATTTTTTATACGGGGATTTCGGGGTCGCAAAATTTAGTCCCGTCATCAAAAAATAGAAAATTTATCATCAAGACTGGAAAAAAGTTGCATTTTCCACCCGGAAAATTCGAAAATAAAACTTAGCAACATTCTAACGTACAATTTTGTATACGGGGGTTTTCGTGGTCGCTAAATTCAACTATGACATCCAAAAAGAGAAAATAATTTATTGTAATGGCAATATTTTCCACCCGGAAAATTTAAAAATGTTATTCTTCACACAGTAGGGTAAAATATCTATCTGGGAGTTATTGGGCTCGCTAAATTTAGTCCCGTCATCAGAAAATAGAAAATTTATCATCGAGACTGAAAAGCAGTTGCAATTTCCACCCGGAAAATTCGAAAATATAACTTATATACTTTGTAACGTAAAATTTTGTATACGGGGGTTTTCGGGGTCGCAAAATTTAGTCCCGTCATCAAAAAATAGAAAATTTATCATCGAGCCTGGAAAAAAGTTGCATTTCCACCCGGAAAATTCGAAAATAAAACTTAGCAATAATTGTTTCAAATCAACTTACTTTTAAATTTATTACCCATTATTCATAAAAAACCATTTAAAAACATTTTTGCCCATTTAAAGTCAATTAATAACTATAAAAAATAAAAATATTGTTTTTTACTGATTTTGAGGATTTATATAAAAAGAACTAAGTTCTCAAGTCTGGCGGTCCAAGGGCCAAAATATTTCATTATGTTATTATTGTATACATAATTATGTATACAATTTGGCCACTTAGATCACGTTACTCGGCCGAAAAAGTGTCATAGGGGGCATTCAATAATTACGCAACGCTGTATAGGGACCGACCGTTTTGTTGAAACCGTTACAGGGCGTTGCGTTAAAGCAGGTTCACGATAAAAAAATGTTGCGCAACGAAAATCATTTTTAAATAGAGTAAGTTAAATTTCTTTCAATTTTCTTTTTTAATTTAATTGAAAATTAAAGCCGTATTTTGGTGGCCTAAATTAATATTTTACCTAGTCTCTGATTGGTCGAGAGCTGAAAAAATGGCTATCATCCAGCCCTCTTAACGTATATATTTAATATACAAATTTAATGCATAAGAGTTTGTCTTTAAAAAAATTTAATTTTGTTAAATTTATTTAATATTAAATATATCATAATTTATAAAAATAATTATTGGCTTTTTAAATTGAATTCTCATAAATAAAATAATACATACAACTTTTCAGAGAACTAAAATCATAACTTTGCAAACAATAATAACATCAAAATTAAAGTTTATTATTTTTTGTGAAAAATAGCCCTTTACTAAAAAAAAATCGTTGTGCAACGTTTTAGTAGGGTGGGTGGACTGAACTTTAAGCGTTGCACAGCATTGCAGGGGGGTAGACTGATCAAAAATTTCCCAAAATTAGCGTTGCGTAATTATTGAACGCCCCCATATTGGCCTAAATGGCACGTTTAAATTGTACGAAATTTTAAAGATTTGCAAAAAGGGCCAAATCTGCTGAGTCTGGCGGCCCAAGGGACAAAATATTTCATTATGTAATTATTGTATACATATTTATATATACGATTCGGCCGCTTGGATCACGTTACTCGGCCTAAAAAGTATCAGTTTGGCCTATATGGCGGGTTTGAACATTACTAATTTCGAGAAATTTTATAAAAGAGCAAAATCTGTTAAGTCTGGCGGCCCAAGTGCCAAAATATTTCTATATGGCTTTACTGAATACATAAAGAAGTATAAGATTTTGCCACTTAGATCACGTTACTCAGCCGAAAAAGTGTCATTTTGGCCTACATGGCAGGTTTGAACATTACGAATTTCGATGATTTCTATAAAACGGCAAAATATGTTAAGTCTGGCGGCCCAAGGGCCAAAATTTTTCCTTATGGCTTTACTTTATACATAATGATGTATAAGATTTTGCCACTTAGATCACGTTACTCGGCCGAAAAAGTGTCATTTTGACCTACATGACGGGTTTGAACATTACGAATTTCGATGATTTCTCTAAAACGGCAAAATCTATTAAGTCTGGCGGCCCAAGGGCCAAAATATTTCCTTAAAACTTTACTTTATACATAATTATGTATAAGATTTGGCCACTTAGATCACGTTACTCGGCAGGAAAAGGGCCATTTTGGCCTAAATGGCTGGTTTGAATTTTATGAAATTTTAAAGATTTGCAGAAAGGGCCAAATCTGCTGAGTCTGGCGGCCCAAGGGGCAAAATATTTCATTATGTATTTATTGTATACATAATTATGTATAAGATTTGGCCACTTAGATCACGTTACTCAGCAAAAAGAGTGTCATTTTGGCCTAAATGGCAGGTTTGATTTGTACGAAATTTTAAAGATTTGCACAAAGGGCCAAATCTGCTGAGTCCGGCGGCCCAAGGGCGAAAATATTTCTATATGGCTTTACTTTATACATAATTACGTATAAGATTTGGCCACTTAGATCACGTTACTCGGCCTAAAAAGTATCAGTTTGGCCTATATGGCGGGTTTTAACATTACTAATTTCGAGAAATTTTATAAAAGAGCAAAATCTGTTAAGTCTGGCGGCCCAAGTGCCAAAATATTTCTATATGACTTTACTGAATACATAAAGAAGTATAAGATTTTGCCACTTAGATCACGTTACTCAGCCGAAAAAGTGTCATTTTGGCCTACATGGCGGGTTTGAACATTACGAATTTCGATGATTTCTAAAAAACGGCAAAATATGTTAAGTCTGGCGGCCCAAGGGCCAAAATATTTCCTTATGGCTTTACTTTATACATAATGATGTATAAGATTTTGCCACTTAGATCACGTTACTCGGCCGAAAAAGTGTCATTTTGACCTACATGACGGGTTTGAACATTACGAATTTCGATGATTTCTCTAAAACGGCAAAATCTATTAAGTCTGGCGGCCCAAGGGCCAAAATATTTCCTTAAAACTTTACTTTATACATAATTATGTATAAGATTTGGCCACTTAGATCACGTTACTCGGCAGGAAAAGGGCCATTTTGGCCTAAATGGCTGGTTTGAATTTTATGAAATTATAAAGATTTCCACAAAAGTGCAAAATCTCTTCAGTCTGGCGGCCCAAGGGCCAAAATATTTCATTATGACCTTACTTTGTACATAATTATAATTAATGATTGGCCGGTTTGAACACGTTACTCGGCAGGAAAAGTGTCATTTTGACCTAAATGGCAGGTTTTAATTGTACGAAATTTTAAAGATTTGCAGAAAGGGCCAAATCTGCTGAGTCTGGCGGCCCAAGGGGCAAAATATTTCATTATGTATTTATTGTATACATAATTATGTATAACTATAAGATTTGGCCACTTAGATCACGTTACTCAGCAAAAAGAGTGTCATTTTGGCCTAAATGGCAGGTTTGATTTGTACGAAATTTTAAAGATTCTCACAAAGGGCCAAATCTGCTGAGTCCGGCGGCCCAAGGGCGAAAATATTTCTATATGGCTTTACTTTATACATAATTACGTATAAGATTTGGCCACTTAGATCACGTTACTCGGCCGAAAAAGTGTCATTTTCGCCTATATGGCGGGTTTTAACATTACTAATTTCGAGGATTTCTATAAAAGGGCAAAATCTGTTAAGCCTGGCGGCCCAAGGGCCAAAATATTTCATTATGAACTTACTTTGTACATTATTATAATTAAGGATTGGCCGTTTTGAACACGTTAGTCGGCAGGAAAAGTGTCATTTTGACCTAAATGGCAGGTTTAAATTGTACGAAATTTTAAAGATTTGCAAAAAGGGCCAAATCTGCTGAGTCTGGCGGCCCAAGGGACAAAATATTTCATTATGTTATTATTGTATACATAATTATGTATACGATTTGGCCACTTAGATCACGTTACTCGGCCGAAAAAGTGTCATATTGGCCTAAATGGCACGTTTAAATTGTACGAAATTTTAAAGATTTGCAAAAAGGGCCAAATCTGCTGAGTCTGGCGGCCCAAGGGACAAAATATTTCATTAGGTAATTATTGTATACATATTTATATATACGATTCGGCCGCTTGGATCACGTTACTCGGTCTAAAAAGTATCAGTTTAGCCTATATGGCGGGTTTGAACATTACTAATTTCGAGAAATTTTACAAAAGAGCAAAATCTGTTAAGTCTGGCGGCCCAAGTGCCAAAATATTTCTATATGGCTTTACTGAATACATAAAGAAGTATAAGATTTTGCCACTTAGATCTCGTTACTCGGCCGAAAAAGTGTCATTTTGGCCTACATGGCGGGTTTGAACATTACGAATTTCGATGATTTCTATAAAACAGCAAAATCTATTAAGTCTAGCGGCCCAAGGGCCAAAATATTTCCTTAAAACTTTACTTTATACATAATTATGTATAAGATTTGGCCACTTAGATCACGTTACTCGGCAGGAAAAGGGCAATTTTGGCCTAAATGGCTGGTTTGAATTTTATGAAATTTTAAAGATTTCCACAAAAGTGCAAAATCTCTTCAGTCTGGCGGCTCAAGGGCCAAAATATTTCATTATGACCTTACTTTGTACATAATTATAATTAATGATTGGCCGGTTTGAACACGTTACTCGGCAGGAAAAGTGTCACTTTGGCCTAAATGGCAGGTTTGAATTGTACAAAATTTTAAAGATTTGCAGAAAGGGCCAAATCTGCTGAGTCTGGCGGCCCAAGGGACAAAATATTTCATTATGTAATTATTGTATACATAATTATGTATAAGATTTGGCCACTTAGATAACGTTACTCAGCAAAAAGAGTGTCATTTTGGCCTAAATGGCAGGTTTGATTTGTACGAAATTTTAAAGATTTGCACAAAGGGCCAAATCTGCTGAGTCCGGCGGCCCAAGGGCGAAAATATTTCTTTATGGCTTTACTTTATACATAATTATAATTAATGATTGGCCGGTTTGAACACGTTACTCGGCAGGAAAAGTGTCACTTTGGCCTAAATGGCACGTTTAAATTGTACGAAATTTTAAAGATTTGCAAAAAGGGCCAAATCTGCTGAGTCTGGCGGCCCAAGGGACAAAATATTTCATTAGGTAATTATTGTATACATATTTATATATACGATTCGGCCGCTTGGATCACGTTACTCGGTCTAAAAAGTATCAGTTTGGCCTATATGGCGGGTTTGAACATTACTAATTTCGAGAAATTTTACAAAAGAGCAAAATCTGTTAAGTCTGGCGGCCCAAGTGCCAAAATATTTCTATATGGCTTTACTGAATACATAAAGAAGTATAAGATTTTGCCACTTAGATCTCGTTACTCGGCCGAAAAAGTGTCATTTTGGCCTACATGGCGGGTTTGAACATTACGAATTTCGATGATTTCTATAAAACAGCAAAATCTATTAAGTCTAGCGGCCCAAGGGCCAAAATATTTCCTTAAAACTTTACTTTATACATAATTATGTATAAGATTTGGCCACTTAGATCACGTTACTCGGCAGGAAAAGGGCAATTTTGGCCTAAATGGCTGGTTTGAATTTTATGAAATTTTAAAGATTTCCACAAAAGTGCAAAATCTCTTCAGTCTGGCGGCTCAAGGGCCAAAATATTTCATTATGACCTTACTTTGTACATAATTATAATTAATGATTGGCCGGTTTGAACACGTTACTCGGCAGGAAAAGTGTCACTTTGGCCTAAATGGCAGGTTTGAATTGTACAAAATTTTAAAGATTTGCAGAAAGGGCCAAATCTGCTGAGTCTGGCGGCCCAAGGGACAAAATATTTCATTATGTAATTATTGTATACATAATTATGTATAAGATTTGGCCACTTAGATAACGTTACTCAGCAAAAAGAGTGTCATTTTGGCCTAAATGGCAGGTTTGATTTGTACGAAATTTTAAAGATTTGCACAAAGGGCCAAATCTGCTGAGTCCGGCGGCCCAAGGGCGAAAATATTTCTTTATGGCTTTACTTTATACATAATTATGTATAAGATTTTGCCACTTAGATCACGTTACTCGGCAGAAAAAGTGTCATTTTCGCCTATATGGCGGGTTTTAACATTACTAAATTCGATGATTTCTATAAAAGGGCAAAATCTGTTAAGCCTGGCGGCCCAAGGGCCAAAATATTTCATTATGAACTTACTTTGTACATAATTATAATTAAGGATTGGCCGTTTTGAACACGTTACTCGGCAGGAAAAGTGTCATTTTGACCTAAATGGCAGGTTTTAATTGTACGAAATTTTAAAGATTTGCAGAAAGGGCCAAATCTGCTGAGTCTGGCGGCCCAAGGGGCAAAATATTTCATTATGTATTTATTGTATACATAATTATGTATAAGATTTGGCCACTTAGATCACGTTACTCACCAAAAAGAGTGTCATTTTGGCCTAAATGGCAGGTTTGATTTGTACGAAATTTTAAAGATTTGCACAAAGGGCCAAATCTGCTGAGTCCGGCGGCCCAAGGGCGAAAATATTTCTATATGGCTTTACTTTATACATAATTACGTATAAGATTTGGCCACTTAGATCACGTTACTCGGCAGGAAAAGGGCCATTTTGGCCTAAATGGCTGGTTTGAATTTTATGAAATTTTAAAGATTTGCAGAAAGGGCCAAATCTGCTGAGTCTGGCGGCCCAAGGGGCAAAATATTTCATTATGTATTTATTGTATACATAATTATGTATAAGATTTGGCCACTTAGATCACGTTACTCAGCAAAAAGAGTGTCATTTTGGCTTAAATGGCAGGTTTGATTTGTACGAAATTTTAAAGATTTGCACAAAGGGCCAAATCTGCTGAGTCCGGCGGCCCAAGAGCGAAAATATTTCTATATGGCTTTACTTTATACATAATTACGTATAAGATTTGGCCACTTAGATCACGTTACTCGGCCGAAAAAGTGTCATTTTCGCCTATATGGCGGGTTTTAACATTACTAATTTCGATGATTTCTATAAAAGGGCAAAATCTGTTAAGCCTGGCGGCCCAAGGGCCAAAATATTTCATTATGAACTTACTTTGTACATAATTATAATTAAGGATTGGCCGTTTTGAACACGTTACTCGGCAGGAAAAGTGTCATTTTGACCTAAATGGCAGGTTTTAATTGTACGAAATTTTAAAGATTTGCAGAAAGGGCCAAATCTGCTGAGTCTGGCGGCCCAAGGGGCAAAATATTTCATTATGTATTTATTGTATACATAATTATGTATAAGATTTGGCCACTTAGATCACGTTACTCACCAAAAAGGATACCACCACAAGGGACAAAATATTTCATTATGTAATTATTGTATACATAATTATGTATCAGATTTGGCCATTTAGATCACGTTACTCGGCCGAAAAAGTGTCATTTTGGCCTCAATGGCAGGTTTTAATTTTACTAAATTTTAGAGATTTCCACAAGGGCCAAAACTGATGAGTCTGATAATGAATCTGATACATAAATATGCATACAATAATTACATAATGAAATATTTGGCCCTTGGTCCGCCAGACTCAAAAGTTTTGGCCCTTTGTGCAAATCTTTCAAAATTTCGAAAAAATTAAAAGCTGCCATTTAGGCCAAAATGACACTTTTCCTGCCGAGTAACGTGTTCAAACCGGCCAATCCTTAATTATAATTATGTACAAAGTAAGTTCATAATGAAATATTTTGGTCCTTGGGCCGCCAGACTTAACAGATTTTGCCGTTTTATAGAAATCATCAAAATTCGTAATGTTCAAACCCGCCATGTAGGCCAAAATGACACTTTTTCGGCCGAGTAACGTGATCTAAATGGCCAAATCTGATACATAATTATGTATACAATCATTACCTAATGAAATATTTTGTCCCTTGGGCCGCCAGACTCAGCAGATTTGGCTCTTTTTGCAAATCTTTCAAAAAAATTAAAACCTGCCATTTAGGCCAAAATGACACTTTTCCTGCCGAGTAACGTGTTCAAACCGGCCAATCCTTAATTAGAATTATGTACAAAGTAAGTTCATAATGAAATATTTTGGCCCTTGGGCCGCCAGGCTTAACAGATTTTGCCCTTTTATAGAAATCCTCGAAATTAGTAATGTTAAAACCTGCCACATAGGCGAAAATTACACTTTTTCGGCCGAGTAACGTGATCTAAGTGGCCAAATCGTATACATAATTATGTATACAATAATTACATAATGAAATATTTTGGCCCTTGGGCCGCCAGACTCAAAAGTTTTGGCCCTTTGTGCAAATCTTTCAAAATTTCGAAAAAATTAAAACCTGCCATTTAGGCCAAAATGACACTTTTCCTGCCGAGTAACGTGTTCAAACCGGCCAATCCTTAATTATAATTATGTATAAAGTAAGTTCATAATGAAATATTTTGGCCCTTGGGCCGCCAGGCATAACAGATTTTGCCCTTTTATAGAAATCCTCGAAATTAGTAATGTTAAAACCCGCCATATAGGCGAAAATGACACTTTTTCGGCCGAGTAACGTGATCTAAGTGGCCAAATCTTATACGTAATTATGTATAAAGTAAAGCCATATAGAAATATTTTCGCTCTTGGGCCGCCGGACTCAGCAGATTTGGCCCTTTGTGCAAATCTTTAAAATTTCGTACAAATCAAACCTGCCATTTAAGCCAAAATGACACTCTTTTTGCTGAGTAACGTGATCTAAGTGGCCAAATCTTATACATAATTATGTATACAATAAATACATAATGAAATATTTTGCCCCTTGGGCCGCCAGACTCAGCAGATTTGGCCCTTTCTGCAAATCTTTAAAATTTCATAAAATTCAAACCAGCCATTTAGGCCAAAATGGCCCTTTTCCTGCCGAGTAACGTGATCTAAGTGGCCAAATCTTATACATAATTATGTATAAAGTAAAGTTTTAAGGAAATATTTTGGCCCTTGGGCCGCCAGACTTAATAGATTTTGCCGTTTTAGAGAAATCATCGAAATTCGTAATGTTCAAACCCGTCATGTAGGTCAAAATGACACTTTTTCGGCCGAGTAACGTGATCTAAGTGGCAAAATCTTATACATCATTATGTATAAAGTAAAGCCATAAGGAAATATTTTGGCCCTTGGGCCGCCAGACTTAACATATTTTGCCGTTTTATAGAAATCATCGAAATTCGTAATGTTCAAACCCGCCATGTAGGCCAAAATGACACTTTTTCGGCTGAGTAACGTGATCTAAGTGGCAAAATCTTATACTTCTTTATGTATTCAGTAAAGCCATATAGAAATATTTTGGCACTTGGGCCGCCAGACTTAACAGATTTTGCTCTTTTATAAAATTTCTTGAAATTAGTAATGTTAAAACCCGCCATATAGGCCAAACTGATACTTTTCAGGCCGAGTAACGTGATCTAAGTGGCCAAATCTTATACGTAATTATGTATAAAGTAAAGCCATATAGAAATATTTTCGCCCTTGGGCCGCCGGACTCAGCAGATTTGGCCCTTTGTGCAAATCTTTAAAATTTCGTACAAATCAAACCTGCCATTTAGGCCAAAATGACACTCTTTTTGCTGAGTAACGTGATCTAAGTGGCCAAATCTTATACATAATTATGTATACAATAAATACATAATGAAATATTTTGCCCCTTGGGCCGCCAGACTCAGCAGATTTGGCCCTTTCTGCAAATCTTTAAAATTTCATAAAATTCAAACCAGCCATTTAGGCCAAAATGGCCCTTTTCCTGCCGAGTAACGTGATCTAAGTGGCCAAATCTTATACATAATTATGTATAAAGTAAAGTTTTAAGGAAATATTTTGGCCCTTGGGCCGCCATACTTAATAGATTTTGCCGTTTTAGAGAAATCATCGAAATTCGTAATGTTCAAACCCGTCATGTAGGTCAAAATGACACTTTTTCGGCCGAGTAACGTGATCTAAGTGGCAAAATCTTATACATCATTATGTATAAAGTAAAGCCATAAGGAAATATTTTGGCCCTTGGGCCGCCAGACTTAACATATTTTGCCGTTTTATAGAAATCATCGAAATTCGTAATGTTCAAACCTGCCATGTAGGCCATAATGACACTTTTTCGGCTGAGTAACGTGATCTAAGTGGCAAAATCTTATACTTCTTTATGTATTCAGTAAAGCCATATAGAAATATTTTGGCACTTGGGCCGCCAGACTTAACAGATTTTGCTCTTTTATAAAATTTCTCGAAATTAGTAATGTTCAAACCCGCCATATAGGCCAAACTGATACTTTTTAGGCCGAGTAACGTGATCCAAGCGGCCGAATCGTATATATAAATATGTATACAATAATTACATAATGAAATATTTTGTCCCTTGGGCCGCCAGACTCAGCAGATTTGGCCCTTTTTGCAAATCTTTAAAATTTCGTACAATTTAAACGTGCCATTTAGGCCAATATGACACTTTTTCGGCCGAGTAACGTGATCTAAGTGGCCAAATCGTATACATAATTATGTATACAATAATAACATAATGAAATATTTTGGCCCTTGGACCGCCAGACTTGAGAACTTAGTTCTTTTTATATAAATCCTCAAAATCAGTAAAAAACAATATTTTTATTTTTTATAGTTATTAATTGACTTTAAATGGGCAAAAATGTTTTTAAATGGTTTTTTATGAATAATGGGTAATAAATTTAAAAGTAAGTTGATTTGAAACAATTATTGCTAAGTTTTATTTTCGAATTTTCCGGGTGGAAATGCAACTTTTTTCCAGGCTCGATGATAAATTTTCTATTTTTTGATGACGGGACTAAATTTTGCGACCCCGAAAACCCCCGTATACAAAATTTTACGTTACAAAGTATATAAGTTATATTTTCGAATTTTCCGGGTGGAAATTGCAACTGCTTTTCAGTCTCGATGATAAATTTTCTATTTTCTGATGACGGGACTAAATTTAGCGAGCCCAATAACTCCCAGATAGATATTTTACCCTACTGTGTGAAGAATAACATTTTTAAATTTTCCGGGTGGAAAATATTGCCATTACAATAAATTATTTTCTCTTTTTGGATGTCATAGTTGAATTTAGCGACCACGAAAACCCCCGTATACAAAATTGTACGTTAGAATGTTGCTAAGTTTTATTTTCGAATTTTCCGGGTGGAAAATGCAACTTTTTTCCAGTCTTGATGATAAATTTTCTATTTTTTGATGACGGGACTAAATTTTGCGACCCCGAAATCCCCGTATACAAAATTTTACGTTACAAAGTTTTAAGTTTTATTTTCGAATTTTCCGGTTGGAAAATGCATGATAATTTTTCTCTTTTCTGATAACGGGGCTAAATTTAGCGAACCCGAAAACCCCCAGATACCAAATTTTACCAATGAAAGATGCAAAGTATTGTTTTTGAATTTGCAGGTGGAAATTATGGCAATTTTCAAAGCGCCATCTTGAAATTTTGCTTTTCCGATAGGAAAATTGGTTTTAGCACCTTGAAAAACCTATAGGATGATAACCATGGGCTTTTATCTCATTTTTGGAATTTACGCTAACTGATGTGTGAACACCTTTATGTTTCTGCTGGGTTATTTCTGCCAGCTTCACTTTTATTTGTAAAATTTTTATGAACAGTATAAGTTCTTTCCGAAGTAGAGTTCGATGTAGCCTTTGGTTAAAAAAAAATGCTGATGCTGCTATTGGACTTGAAATATTCTTTAGAATGCTGTCAAATTGGTGAAAAATGTTCATATTAATTATTTTTAGTAAGATAATTGAACAAGTAGTTTTTAAAGTTTAATTAATCTTAATTGTTACTATCATAAAAATTGAAGAGTTAAAAAAAAAAAGTTTTGGTATTGCATTAAACAAGTATTTGCTTAGTATATCCTCTCCTTCGCAATGATGTATTTTACTTGCTATAGTTAACATAAACATCTTATTGCAATTTTTTCGGGGCATTCTAAATAATATTTCAAACCCAATGACAGCCTTTAGCTTTTTTTATATGCAAAGTCCTAACTAAACACAGTAAAAGTTTAGAGACATCATAATTACATCCACGTACAGGCTTGCAAAAAATAAACCTACACCGAAAAAAAAATGCAGTTTTAGCAAATAAGAATCTAGTTTCCACAAACGGAAAAATTCCGGTTTTTGCAAACGGATGCTTTTAAATATGAAACGTGTTTATAGGCTGGGTGGCTCAATAATACGAATATTAAATCCTTTTTTACCCTAAACGGTCTCATTGCCCGCAATAGGAATTTCGAGGTAATTCCTTACTGGTGTTTAATTATCTGTTACGTTCTTTATGCATTTTGAGTCTCTAAATTCTAATACAGTATCTATTTTTCCCAAAACGACTCAGTCACAAAAAAAAAACTGCAGGTTATTTATTTTGGTATCTTAATCCTTTTTTTGGTTGTACAAGCAGAGAATTTTAATAACAGAAACCATAATAAAGTTTAGGAACACAAAAAACGAAAGTAACAGATAAAAAAAGTTTTAAAAACCACAAAGGTAAGCTAGAAATTCCTATTGTGGGCAACTGGTCCATTTTCGGCGCAAATGGATTTCGTATTCGTATATTCAGTATTCCATAAATCTTAGGCTGTTAAAGTAAAAAATGCCCGATATAGCGCGTAAATTCTTAAATTTTACGGCCAAATGCTGCACATTACAAAAAGTAATTTGCAATCGTTTGAGAAGAAAAAAAATTCCGCTTGCCACCAGCGGAATTACGTTTGTCTTGAACGGTTTTTCTGTATGCCGGAAGCGGAATTTTTTTCAATGTAGAACCTTGAATAAATATTTTCTGTAATAATATAGGTTTGAAGGAATTTGGACAAAACTCAACCCATCACCTATTTGATCGAAGCTGAGTTGTCACATAAATGTACTTTCTTCAAGGCCACTCGATTTATTAGTACAAGTGTATATATTATTTCTTCCAGCAAAAATTAAGAAACTTATGTAGAATTGCATCAAGACATAAAATTGTATTAATTTTTTTTTTAAATAAAAAATGGTTGTTATTTCATTAATTTAATTGTGCACCTTATTTGACCCGATTCCTTGATATCCAAAATTTTTTATAATCATCAAAATAATTATTTTCCAATATTTTTAAAAAACTTTGAAATTAATAATAAAATTTTAAATTATACAAAAATTAATAAAAAAATCTTTTACAACTTTAAAAAAAAAAAGAAAAAAATAATAAAAGGGAAAAAAATTACAAGTCCCGAAAAATTTTAAAGTCTATTGAAAAAGGTAATTTTATATTTAGAGCAAAGTTTATGCTATAATTACTCAATTTCATGCCCAATAATATTTTTCATGAACAAAACTTAAAATTTTTTTAAAAAATCACCCTAAAACGAATTGCATACGTTGAAAACTACGTTGAAAACTACGTAGAAAACTGAGTAGAAAACTACGTAGAAAACTACGTAGAAAACTGAGTTAAAAATTTCACCTGTGTAAATGCTTGCGTAATGGAAGTTAACAAGAAGATAAAAAAGTTCGACAAGAGACAATTATTAATCTTATTTAAACGTGTACGTACTTAGTGTTTGGAAACCATTGATCAACTCAATGTAAGAATTAAAATACATATTTAAATCATGTTATATTTTAAATGTTTTTTAAAGTCAACATTTGTTGAATTTTTTTTATTTTATATTATATTATTATCTTTTTTTTTAGGAAAGAAGATAACAAGAGACCATTCATATAAACTATTAGAAGTTTTACGAAGAACATAATCAGCAGCTGGAATTTGGTCTACTGTTTACATGACATTTTGAATAGCTACTAAAAATCATTTCTTTGAACGACTCACTGGAGAAGATTATTATACTTCCAGTAGTTAGTAAAAAGTACATAAATTTAAATACTTTTGTAATATTATTCTCCAAAACTAGCAGCGCAGTAAAAAAAAATTGAAAATTAACTCAATTAAAATTTAAAAATATAATTTGGTTTTTGGATCAAAGTTTATACTTTTTTTTGCTTTATAAATAAACTAAGACCTTTTGTTTAAAAAACCCACCAATCGACACATTTAGGTCATTTTAAGTCATTTGAATATTTTTTAATGAAAAAATTTTTTGGGCTAAGAATTTCTTATAGTAGGTAATTTGGGGCTACTCTTTTTATTTCTGAAGTCCGTTTTTACTTAAATATGAAGTCAATTTTATATAATTTTCATACATTATTTAAATTGATACAAGGATTCACAGTTATTAAAAAATTTCTGAAAATCATAAATATATTAAATAATAATGTAAATAATTAAGTAAATGAACATGTCGAAGAATTTTTTTGTAAATACCAATTTAAATAGTCAAGCTATAATTAAGAAGCATTTTATTTTTTATAATATAATCATAAAAATATATATTAATTGAACTTAATTATTAGATCAGAATTTAGTAATAGTTCATAAATTTTAAAAAGTTATTTGTTTTTTAGTAGCATTTATTTATAGCTAAAAACTATAATTTAATTTTAACAAAAGAACTCTAGCCCTTAAAAGCTCAAAATACTGTTGAATTAATAATTTTTTTTTTTAATTTTTATATCTAAGACAAAAAAATACTTCCTAAAGTTATGAAAAATTTTTATTTTCGAAAAACTTGAAATTTTTATAAAATTTTTAAGGAAAATCTTTATTTGTAAAAAAAATACATAAAATAATTTCTATTCTACCATACTTTAAATTTTAATTTAATTTAAAAAAAAATCATTTAATGAGACTATTTGATCAATAATGCTCAATATTTTCTTTATAACTAAAGAAACATAGAAAAAAATAACACTTAAAAGAGTGTAAGATAAAATTTTCATGCATTTATCTGCAGCTTTGAAAGTTGTAAATCATCTTACATTGATATTTTTTTTTTCATTTTGAAATCAAAATTATTGAAATATTTTTATATGGAGTGAAAAATAATTTTTCAAAAAGTTTTCAAATTTATAAAAGCTTACCTTGAAATCATTAAGAATTCTACAAAAATTACTTAGTTTTCAACTAGTAAAAATTTTTCCAAAAAATTGGAATTCATGTGAAAAAATATTTAAAAAAATTGCTTTCTTTGTAAGCAGTTTAAAAAAAAAATATTTTTGCACACATATTTATGGAATATAAAACGTTGACTTAGAAACTAAAAACATTGTATAAAAACTTGGAGTTTTCAATGAACCGTGCTGTCCTAAGGACGTTTCTGGGTCTGCCACATAATAAAGTGAAAATAATACTTTGAAACATTTATATCTTAGTAAATTATCTGATTATAATATGAATAATTAAGAGGTGAAATCCAGAGTTTCAGTTGGCACTATAACTGAGCCGAAGGTAAACATAAATAGGTACTTGCAAGTAACTTTATGAAACCTTTCATAAACCTAGTTTAGGAAATTAATAAGTAAAGTTAAGTGTTAATCCATTTTCTGCATTTTTCTAATGCAGCTTATAAAATTAAAACATTTTATCTTTAAAAATTTACTATGGCCCAAAAATCTGCAATAATAAAATTTCCATTTTAATATATAGATGTAAAAAAATATAGCAATGGTGAAAAGAGCAAATCGTATATATTTAACAAATTTATTTTGGCCAAAATCTTAAGGGGTATATATGGAAAAATGTCCGATTTTTTGTCTGCAAATTTTTCGTCGTTTTATACTGAAAATGGTCTGAAAAACAGTTAAAAACTGCATAAAACCATTTGAATGGGTTAAAAACCCTTATAAATCAAGTTTTCTGATAAAAAAAAAGCTGATGAAAGGGGCAAGTTGGATTTTTTGGACAATTTTTATTTTTGTCAAAATCGAAAGGGGTATATATGGAAAAATGTCCAATTTTTTTTTATTTAATTTTTCGCTTTTTGGTACTGAAAAAGGCTTCAAATAGTTAATAACTTAAATCAATATGGTTTACCGGATCACAGGGCTCAAAAAACCTTGTATAAATTGATTTCAGTGAGTTTAAAAATTTTTAGATTTTTGGATATTTTTACTTTATTTGCATAAAGCCATTTGAATTGTTTAAGATTCCTTATAAATCAAGTTTTCTATTGTCAAAGTGCTGATGAAATAGGGTTACTGCATTTTTTTGACAATTTTTATTTTACCCAAATTCGAAATATATTTTTCAATTGAATGAACCAGCGAGCAAAATAAAACTTTAAAAGTAGATAAATGCAGAATTTTTTAAGATACAGATAATCTGCATGTGATACAGACTTGTGTCTGAAAATTTACATAAGATTAATAAAAAACTGTTAATTTCTTTATTAAAGGGACATAGGGTTTCAGAAAACCAAAATGAAATTTTAGACAACAATTATGCATTCAAAAATCTTAAAAAACTAATACTTTACCTACCACAGTATTTTGGTACCGATTAAGCGATATAGCAAGCGGGATACCACAGCTATGAGTAGTTTTTTATGCTGGTTTTTGATACAAACTAGATTATGGTTCTCTTTTTTAACAAGCAAAAGATTTCTTAAATTATTAATTTCATATAATTTTTAACCTTGAAAATGAAGACTGAAAGTTTTTGAAACATGTTCTGAATTTTTATTAAATTTATAAAAAAATAATACTTATTTCAGTACTTCGTAATAAATTTTTATCATGATTTATGTACTTTCAGAATTTTCAAAGAGAAAAATAATTAAATAATCATGAAAGATAAAAAAAACAAATTGATTCAAAAACCTGTGTTATTTCAATTTTTGGTTTAAAAAAAAAATCTTGGTACCAAATTTTTTAAATTCAATATTCAGTTATTATAAGAAAATAATACTTAAACCCAAGTAATATAAAAAATGAGACTGTAAAGTTAATTTTTCGAAAAAGATACTTAAAATAAAGGTTTCCAAACATTTAAAGTAATTTCTTATTCTATACCTTGTACCTGAAAATATATATTGAATAAATTAAATGAAAAACTAAAAATTTAATCATTAATACTAATTATACTTATAATAATAACTACCACGCAAGTATGCAGGGCCTAATAAACAATTAGAGGGCCTTTAGGCAGAAATATGTTAGGGGCTTAGTTAAGGTGAGAGAAAATGACAAAAAAATTAATTTTTTTCAATATTTATTGAGCCCTGCAAATAAGTGTACCTACCGAAAATTTTAGCATATTCTTCCATTCAAATTTCGATACCGCAAAAAATATAAATGATTTTTGTATACTGACAAAATGATAAGTAAAGTATTAATTCATAATATTTATAAATATATTTTAGTGATTTTTTCTTTATTTATGATATCAATTACACCAAACTATTTTTACGTAAAATGTATATTTTCTCTTTGGAAAAATAAAAAATATTTTTTATCTTGAATAAAATACGAGGTAAAATAATGAAGAAAATTTTAAATCCGGCTAAATTTTATATAGTATTATTTTTTATTATAGCTTCATATAAAATAGTACTATGGAATAAGTTTTGCAAAATCTGTGGCTATACAGAAAATTTTGAAAACCGATTCTTAATATTAAATTTTTTAAAAACTGCGCCTATTTTATTAAAATTGCTCATTTTTTGTTCTCCATAACAAAATTTTTCTGAGGAATCATTGAAAAATTTAACTGCGTTTTTTAAAAATAAATGTAATTTTTTATAGATAATATAGATAAAGAGAGGCGCAATAGTAATATATTATATGACTGATAAAAAATCAATAATAAATTAATTTATTGACCATAAAAACCTTTTACTTTTACAATATTTTAATAATTTCTATAATATCACATATAGTTACCAATAGGAATTTAAATGATAAATAGCATAATCACTTGAATACATTTAGTAAATAACAAAAATTTTTAAACAAATTAATATTAAAAATAAAAGTTGCTTTTCATGTTTTTTCATAAGTATTCAGAATCGTAATTACCATTACTAGAAAACTTCTAGTTTTACAACAAAGTTTAAAATAATATAATTTTTTTTATAATTTACCAGATTTTATATTTAATTTTATAGTTTAAATTCATATTTATATTTCTATATTTATTTAAGAAAAATATATTTTAAAATTTTATTGATTATATAATAAATATTAATAATTAAAAATTAATCACATTTCTCCAGCTATCTATTACTCTCTGTAAAATTAAATGCATTTTATGCCTATTAGATTTTTGATTAATTTTAAAAATTTATATTTCATCAAGTAATAGATAAATATTTTAAATTTATACCTATTTGTATTTCAATTATTTACAATAAATAATTGTTTCATCAGATTATACCAAATTTTTGAGTAAATAAACAATTTTAAGATTTTCAATTTACAAAAATTTATTAATTTTTTTTTTTCTATTTTAAATGGTCCATCCTGAGATCAAAATTTACTTTAGTATCACTTTTTTTTCAAGTCTTAAATGCTCCTGGAGCAGCAGCTTTGATAATAAAAGTTTTAACTGTAGCTTCATCTAATTTTGTATAATTCGCTGATTGAATAACCGAGGTCATATGGTTCAAAGCAAATTTAAAACAAAATTCTTCCAGATCCTAATTACATAATTTAAACATTATTTCAAGCTAAAAATTTTAGATCAATAATTTTTTTCTTACTTTGGCGTTGTATTCAATAGCGGTGCTATATAAAAATGCTACATTAGATACTGTGTGATTCCTTGCTTGATCATTTGTATGCACCTTTGTTTTAACTGAGTTTCAAAATAAGCATTTGCCAAATCAAGTAGTTCTAAAATAACCAATTTTAATTCGATATACAACTTATTAAGAAAACTATGAATTTTTATTATTACCTAATGCATTAACTGCTGGTAAGTCAACTTCATCGTTATATAAGTACTTTAGAAATGATCGGTACACTTCATAAGAAATTTGATTGTGTTCAAGTACGCTATAAATAAATTATGTCATTTCTAAATAAAACCTTACATTCTGATGCTAAATACATACTCTCTGTTATTTTCTGCCCAATGTTCTTGAAACATTGATTTAAAATATTGACACCTAATTTTTAAAACAGCTTTGTGAACATGAATTGGTTTTCCTTGTACTTGAATTATTAAATCAGATGTATAGTCTAAAAATTAACGTAATTTCAGAAACTAAGTACAAAGTTAACAAATGTTTCACATAAATACATACTGAATCATCAAAAGCATTTCGCATACATTCTAATATTCCTATTTCTTCTCCATTGCTCAAAATAAGTGGTTGATGCATAACACTTGGAGTTCCATAACAAGCAAGTGCATCATATATATTTGCTAAAGGAGTAGCCATTGGACTTTTAATACTTTGACCACGACATTGACCCCACATGTAAATAATACCACCTTGTCCCATTGCAACACTTATATGATTGTAGTGAATTGCTGCTATATCTGATATTCTACCCATTTTTGGTTCTTGCAACTGTTTTAAATTACATTTTTTAATTTTCTAATGCAGAGAAACGTTTAAAATATTTACCTTTACTGGATTGCAAGCATTAGCTTTATTTCCAAGACCTAGTTGACCATAACCATTTCCACCCCAAACATAAACAATTCCTCGAACAATTCCTTCATCAGTTAATGCTAAGGTATGAGCAAAACCGCAAGCAACTTTTTCTAAAAATTTATTCAATTACATTATGCATCAACTCAAAATAATGTAACAATATAAGGAAAATAAAAACCTATTATAATTCCATTTAATCCAATAACTTTGACTGGACTCAATTGATTAATGTAATTTCCAATACCTAGCTGACCTACGCTATTATATCCCCAACCATAAACTTCTTCATTATCTGTAACAGCCATAGTCGATGTTTGACCACAAGCAACAAATGTAACATTTTTACCACCCAAAAGGGAATTAACCTTTCTAGAAACTCCTTGATTTGATCCCATTCCATTGCTTATTTATCCACAATTATTTTGTCCCCAAGAAAAGATCTGAAAGAGTTTACAATTTTTAATCAAACAAGTAAAGTTTCTTTTCTATGATAACTTACTTCTCCATCTTTTGTTAGTGCCATTGAATGATGACTACCGCAAGCAACAGCTACAACTACTTTATCTGTTAAATTAGCACAAAGAGTAGGCGTTAATCCTTGATTAGTAGATCCGTTTCCCAATTCTGAATATACATTGTGTCCCCATGAATACACCTAAGGTAATCGTAGTACTAAGACACATTATTTCAAATCATACATAATTAATATTTATCATTACCTCGCCTTTTTCAGTTACAGCTAGAACATGAGGTCCACTACCATAAAAAAAACTTTTAATCCCTTTCCCACATAAAGCCTCAACTTTTTTTGGATGTTATGTACTATGTGAATCTCCAGTTCCTAAACAACCAGCTGTGTTGCTTCCTAATGCATAAACATCATCATCTTTGGTTACTATTAAAGCTTCATTGCCTAAATTTCCATAAACAACAGCCATATGAATCGTTGATACAAATTTAGCTTCAAGCCAACTAAAAAGTCACCAGTTTTTTAAATCGGGATGAGAAGACATTTTTGGTGTTTTACTATATAATCTGAAATAATTAAATTTTATTTTAATATGTATTCACTTTGCTTGTAAAAAAATGAAAACTTAGAATAGCTCTATTATTTTTTTTTAAATAACTTTGTTTATAAAGAAGTGTGATTACTGATTCGGCAACTCCATTTAAGAGTTTATATTCATCCTGAGTTATTTATACAGAAAGTAACAAAAAAGTCAAAAGAATGATATAATTATAAATAAACTTTTAATTTAGGTCCAGCACCAATGAAAAGAGTTAAAAAGGAAATTTCTGTAACTTTAGGTCCGAAACTTATATTTATCAATTAGAGAACTTTAAAAATTTCCTTAGAGTGGGGAAGAGTCGGACTCAATATAATATGTATCAAAATATATTCGTAGTTAAACTTGGGTTTTTACTTTTTCAGAGAGTTGAGGGCGCTACTGAGCTAAGGTAAGTTTTAGTGGGAATTACAAAATTATAAAAAATGAATCCTTTATTATTTAAATATTTAATTAAAAAAACGAATTATTTGGAATAAAAAAGTAATAAATTCTTTTAAAAAAGTATAAAAATAATTTTTTTATTAAATAATAAACAAAATTTTTTAATATACACTCAGAGATTGAATATAAATATAAGTACATCATATACATAGGACTGGAAGCGAGTTTTCTACTATAAATTAATTAAGATACCTTATTTTTAGTAGATTTTATAATGATCTTTTTAATCATTAATGCAGTTTTTAAACAATATAGTATTTTATGACCCTGGTCGTAAAGTTTAGTATGGCTATTATAGATATCACTTTTGTGATAATGATTTTTTTAATTTTTAGCCCAAATGAATAAAGTTTTTAAATATCTCTTTTACTTATTCCTTCCAAATATTTTATATTAAAACAAATTTTGCTTGTGGCAAGTGGAGTATTTTTCGTACTTAATCCATGGCAAATAATATGAAGCTGATAAAGAAAAAAGAATTTTGTACAAAAATTTTTTTATTTATTATACCGTTGCACGAGTACCTCAATGATCAAAAATGTTTATTTTTTCAAATTTTCTTTTCCTTTAAATTAATTTACAATCATATCATTCAAATTAAAAAAAAATCTGCGGCTATATTCTTTATACTTTTACGGGCCTAGGATAAAAAATATACTATTGATACATAATAAGGTTGTAAAAAAATTATGTTAAAATCCATTTTAAAAATTGAATGGCCAATCAACAATAAATTATATTGCAATCATAATTTATTATTATCAAATATTTTCAGAAATCATATGCATTGTCTTCACCTTGGATGATAATTACTTTCGATTTTAGACATACTAAACTTTACGACGAGGGTCGTAAAATACTATATTGCTTAAAAACTGCATTAATAATTAAAAAGATCATTATAAAATCTACTAAAAATAAGGTATCTTAATTAATTTATAGTAGAAAACTCGCTTCCAGTCCTATATGTATGATGTACTTATTTATATTCAATCGCTGACAAGAGGAGTTCAATACATTTGGAACACCGAATTACACCAAATGGTTATGGATGAGTTTGTTATGTTGAAAAAACATGTCGACTACCCTCCGTTCCTTCCAATGGGCCTTCTGAGCCTAAAAATGCGGGGGCTAAATGTTATAAAATATGATTTTTTGATAATTTTCAAAGAAACGCCAAAACCTCGCAAGTTAACCAAAACTCTTCTGGTTGGTCTCATTTTTTTGGTTTAAGTATCACCTTTCATACGCCGTAAACCGCAATTTATTATCACTAATTCTCTTATCACTATAGCCAATTAACCAAACGGTCATTTTTAACTAAAAATGATTAATTTTTAAAATGCTGCCAAATTTGTAATTTCTGACGAAAATGGGTTTTATAGGTCTGATAAAATTTTTACAAGCTTCAAATTTCCAAAAATTTTTCGTTCGTCTCATTTCCTTGATTCGTTTTTAAGTAATGGCTCTTCAAAGTTAGCATTAAAAATGAGCTTTTTTAAAAAATCGTAAAATTAGGACTGTGACTTTAAATTATCATATCTGGTTAATTAATTTTAATTAATTAATTTTAATTCTATTTAACAAATAATTGCAAATGGTAAAGTCAAGAAGTTTTGGAAACTTGAAGCTTGTACAAATTTTTTCAGACCTATAAAACCCATTTTCGTCAGAAATTACAAATTTGGCTGCATTTTAAAAATTGGTCATTTTTAGCTAAAAATGACCGTTTGGTTAATTGGCTATAGTGATGAGAGAATTAGCGATAATAAATTGCGGTTTACGGCGTATGAAAGGTGATACTTAAACCAAAAAAATGAGACCATCCAGAAGAGTTTTGGTTAACTTGCGAGGTTTTGGCGTTTCTTTGAAAATTACTAAAAAATCCTATTTTATAATATTGAGCCCTGCGTTTCTAGGCCCAGAAGGCTCATTGGAAGGAACGGAGGGTAAACGGCATGTTTTTTCAACATAACAAACTCATCCGTAACCATTTGGTATAATTCGGTGTTCCAAATGTATTGAACTCCCCTTGTGAGTGTATTTAAAAAAATTTTGTTTATTATTTAATAAAACAATTATTTTTATACTTTTTTAAAAGTATTTATTACTTTTTTATTCCAAATAATTCGTTTTATTAATAAAATATTTAAATAATAAAGGATTCGTTTTTTATAATTTTGAATTCCCACTAAAACTTACCTTAGCTCAGTAGCGCCCTCAACTCTCTGAAAAACCCTCATTAATAAAATAGCACAGAATAAAATTGCTTTGTACATCTTTGAATTTTTTATTAAAATATATTTAATAAAGTGAAAAATTTCCTTAAACAAATGATGAAAATTTAATTATTTTTCAATGTATTTATAAACTACTATTTTCGAAAAATTTTATCCTTAAGGGAGCATTCAGGTAGCATTCACACGAGAAAAAAATTTTAACCACCACCTCCAAAATTTACTCCCACTTTTGATTATTTAGCATGCAAGAATGGAACGAGAGGGGGTAAATATCGAAGGTGGGGGTTACAAATTTTTTCTCGTGTGAATGCTCCCTAACGTGATGCGCAATTTCGTAAATAGATATTGACAGAAATAAAGTTAGCCCTTGGTGACATAAGAAAATTTTTTTATAAAAACAAGTTTATTATTTGGGTAACTATAGTTCGAAATAATGAGGTAAAAATTATCAAATATTAAGACTTTTTCCTTAATTATCTTTTGTATTTTATTTGAATCATAAAATATAGGCTGATAAAATTTTGTATTATTTATTATATAATTAAATTAAAAATTTTTTTTTGACGTAGGTGCACGGATATTTACTAAAACAACGTCAATTTCGGTTAGAACGAATTTAACCATATTAGAAAAATTTAATATATTTCTTTATTAATTCTTTCAGAACTAAACGTAAATATTTGCAATTGGATTGTCCAAAGCTATTGAGATTTTTTGATAATCTGAAAATATATAAAAAAAATATTCGACATGTATTTTTTAATTTTTCATAATTACTCCTGTAAAATCGCGGGGGGCAAGGGTGTATTTTCACTGGACAACATGAGATTTGCTCTGCTATATGTTTTTTGGGTCGCTGATCACGAAAATCGGTGTCTTTTCCAAGAGATATTTTCGAAACACCCTTGAATTTGCAAAAACTACCCCAAAATGTGATTTTTTTGATACATTAGTAAACTAAGTTTCTAGATTTAGCAAAGAATTGGTCTATGAGCATTTGTTGGGTCGCGGATCAAGAATTTGAGTTAATTTTTTATGAATAATTAATATTTCACCATTAAATTAGCATAAATTTCACACAAAGATAAAATTCTGAATTTGTATTATAGTCGTCACTCAAAAATTCACTTTCGATAGGTAAAAATTTAGGAGGATTAGAACCTCAAGTTGAGCCTTTACAACTACAACCCGAGTGACTTTAGAAAATTTTATAATTAATTACTACAGCCAATAGATAATTAATATACTTAAGTAAGTAGTTGTTAATTTTTTTGTTTTCTATCAAACTTTAGACTTTAGCTAAGTACATGCAATGACAATCATATTAATATAATATTATTTAATTAATTTAAAAAAATTTTAAAGTCACTCGAGTTGCAGTCAGGAAGGCGCAAATTCAATTCAGGGCACCACTCTTCTTAAAAAATGACGCAAAGACATTGAATCTTTTCACAGCTATTAAAAAATTTCTGGAAATTATAAAAATATGAAATAATATAGTAAATGAACATGTCGAATAATTTTTTTGTAAATACCAATTTAAATAGTCAAACTTAGACTAAAAAGAAAATTTACAGAAAAAATGAAAAAAAATTTTTAAATTCCTTTTTTTCCTCGTAAAAGGGGCAGAGGGTTTCAGAAATTTAAAAAAAATGTCCCAACCAGCAAGTTCCAATCTCTATTTTCATAGGTTGCGTCCATGTGTACCGTAGCAGTGTAGGAGTTAGCCAATTTTTCAAATTAAGGTAACTAAAATTATAATAAGTTTTAATAATACTTTTATATTTTTTAGATAAGCTCATTTGAATTACTCTACTATAGATGCTGAAGTGTTAGTTAATTTAGGAAAAATAGAAGCCGGTCTCAGTGAAGATACTGGATTAGGAAATAGGAAATAAAGGTGAAGAAGGTAAGAAAATAATAAAATAATTTAATATTTTCTTATAGAAAACTTGATTTAATAATTCTTTTTAATTTTCAGGAAAAAATTATTTGTGTTAGTGTAAAGTGATGAAATTTGTAATAAAGTGTTGGCAATTAAAGAGAGCCTGACGCATATTGATTGAATCCAGCATTATTTGATTTTGAAGTTGCAGGCTAATAGCGGAATTTGGTAAATCTTCATGACAGCTCTAAATAAATCCAATCAAGGTAATAAAATATTTATATATTTTCCAATATTTTTTAAAATATTTTAATATTTTTTTTTTGTTCATATTTTATTTTTTCTTCCAGGTTAGAAAAAAATCTTGCTAATGACCTGAAAAAAAAATCTCAATCTCTTTAAAAGCACACCCATAAAATAACATGACATAGCTAAAGTAGTATAAAAATTGGGGAAAATGTGTGAAACTGGCCCATCAACATCGGACAAATAAGTATTAAGATCACTAGCAGATTATCAAATCATGAAATCTTCAACAAACAAAGTTTAGATCCAGAAGATTCACGAGGCACAGAGGAAATTAAATTAAAGATAATAAAAAAATAATATATTTTAACATTTTTTAATAAAAAAATTTTAATTTTCTTTTTTTCTTAAAAAAGTAATATCAGATAATAATTTAGTCGATGATAATATTCGTATGAATAAAGTATTACAGTTTGTAAATATTTGCCACATCTGTTCAAAATATTTCTTACATAGTAAAAATTTTTTCTCATTATTTTATTTTTACAAGAACTGCAATCACGTTCAACGAATTGTAAATTAAAGCTTTTAAAACAAGACCAAGAGCGTTTGGCAATTTCGTTCCATCTTTTGGATACAAATTCCATCATTAATTTTTCTTTTATAGATAAATACTCAAAAACTAGTATTAGACAATCATCATTCCAATCGTTTATTGTCATTTGTGCTTTATTTGTAACTGGTTCTTTAATTTCCAATTCATTTAAACCTAAAAATTATAATTTTTTTGTCATTAGGATAAAGTCAAAGAATAAGTTTGTAAAAGTTATAAATAAAATTTTTGAATATTTTTACTATTCTTGTCTATTTTCTTGTCTATTTGTATAAAAAATTGTGATTGTACTTTACTTTCTCCAAGTTTTAGCTTTTTTTTTGCATTTTAATTATACCGCTCTTAAGACCTTAAACCAGTTATTTTCTGCTAATTTTGACATTTTCACATGTATAGTGATGTATAAAAATGTACAGTTTATAAGTACTTCTAAACTAATTTAGTGTAAAATAAAATGAAAAACATCTTACCATAGACTGGACAGTTTATTGTAAATTAATCATTTTTCTTTAAAAAAATAATCAAAAAGTTAATTTAACAAGCCTTAATAGAGAAACTTATTGATTAAGAATTCACGTATTAACAGACCTGCCACACTGTAAAATAAAATACAAATAAAATAAGAAAAATTATCCATGGATGGGGAAACTGCGTATTTTTAAAATTCATTTATTTGCGTATTAATAATTAAATTAAAATTAATAATGTTAGTAAATTAGCACTTTATGATAAATGTTTGATTTATTATCTTCATTGTATTTGATTATTGACAAAATAATAGTTTCCCCCACCAGAAACTTTTTTTATTTTCTTTTATTTTATTTTACAGTGAAGCAAAAGTGGCAATTTTTTTCAAAAACTAAATACCTATTCTAACCTTTTTTAAAGTATACTAGAAATTTTGCAATGAATATAATATCTGAAATAATTGTAGGATAATATTTAAACTATATGCCTCTTAATTTAAAATTTTAACTTGAGAGATCATTAGTCCGAAACTTTTTTAAAAAACATGGCTCATGATGTTCAAAATAATCTGAAACGTAAAAATAACAGCTAAAATATTTTTGCACTTTATCCAAGTATTTTGGTATCTGTAAAGAGGGACCTCTGATGTATATAGAAATCGTTAGCCCAAAAATTTTTTTTAAATTACACACTGTAATAAATAACTTTGTAGATTTACAAAAAAAATAGAATTTTGTCGAAAAATTAGTGAATTTTCAAAAATTTTTGTAAATATTCGATAAAAATCGTAAATTTACTAAATTTAGCATATTATCGAAAAATTCGAAAATCCTCGATTTTTTTTGCGATTTTACGAAAAAAGTTGTAAATTCACAACTATTTTTCGGAAATTAACAACTATTTTTTGTAAATTTTCGAAAAAAAATTGTAAATTATCAATTTTTCTTACGAATTCACAAAAAAAAATCGAGAATACTCGAATTTTTTGTTAATATACTAACTTTAGTAAATTTACGATTTTTTTCGAATATTTACAAATTTTTTTGTAAATTTACTAATTTTTCGAAAATGTTCTAATTTTTTTGTAATGTTTAAAATTTATGTTTATATTATAATAATTTATAATTATATTAAAATTATATTTTAAGTTTATAATGTTTAAAATTGTAAAATAAAATCAAATATATTTTTGCATTTTACCCATTAAATGTTAAATTAAACTATTATTAAAAAATAGAAAATAGATGAAAATTTTTTACAGTTCATTTTTAAACAAAAAAATTGTTACTTTTCAATGTTAAATTTTACAAAAATTAGATTTAAATATACTCAATTTATTTTATTGATTTATTAGATCATTTTTTATCTAAACTTAAGAAATAGAACATCAAGGTGTCTACTTGTATTTTTTAAAGCTAATTTATAGATTTTATTGGTACTAATTTTTAGCAAATAAATTTTTTAAAGTCCTTTTAAATGTGGAACAAATTTTGGTAGACGTCATGAACATTTTTGTCAATATTAGTAACTGAAGTTGTTCATTTTGAGCCCCAAACATCTTTAATGACTGTAATGTATCCTTGAGCACCTGATGTAGCCTAACTAGCAGTATCCTTAGCTACTTTGTAAATACCTGAATAAAAAATAATTAAATCAATTTATTTTATTTCCAACGCTAGCAGGTCGATGGGTATCACCGAAGCGACAACCTGGATCGCCTCTAGAGATACCGTGTGGTATTCGCAGGCGATCCTCACTGCCGCTTGCCTCTGTACAGACGATATTTTATGTCTGCACTTGGCAATTTCTGTGGTCTTCGCCCAGACTTCTGATCCATAGAGCAGGACAGAGTTGACGACTGACATCAGAAGCCTTCGCTTCCCTGGTTTGGGTCCCCCAATGTTGGCCATGAGCCTTGACAGGGAGGATGCGACCGACGCTGCCTTTTCACACGACCTCTGAAATTGCTCCCAGAAGGTCAGCTTGTTATCAAGCTGAACTCCCAGGTATTTCACTGATGTTCTGGTTCGGATCGTGTGAGGGTTTCCGCCATCGTCGATAATTACATCGAAGTCGGTGGAAACTCTTCGACGGGTCATCAGTACGATCTCCGTTTTTGGGATCGCAAGCTGGAGCCCATGATCACCCATCCAGAGGTTGATCCTTCTCATGACTAGATTCAACCTCTCCTGGCTCACTTCCATGTCCCTGCCAGTTATGGTCAGGGCCACGTCGTCGGCGTACCCGATCAGGGAAACTCCTTCTGGGAGGTGGACGCGTAACAAACCATCGTAAAAGGCATTCCACAGGTCCGGTCCGAGAACCGAACCTTGCGCGATGCCTGCTCTCAAAACCCTTTCACGCCTTCCATCGAGCGTGTCGTAGAGCAGTCTCCGGTCCCGCAGGTAATCCTTTAGTACGTTACCCAGATAGCTGGGTATCTGGAAATCGTACTCGAGAGACCGGATCATGTCATCCCACCTGGACGAGTTGAAAGCGTTTTTGACGTCCAGCGTTACCAGAAGGACGTCCTTGCGAATTGCAGGCCACTTTTCCCTCTCAGCCTCTACGGTATCCACGACACGCCGGATGGCGTCTATCTATTAAGCAAATATTATTTAACAATAACGCGTCAACTCTTGGAAAATCAGCAATAAATCCACATGCTACTCGCCCTACTGTATTTGTGATTTCTTATTATTCTTTATTTTTATTGTTAATTTAACAATAAAAATAAAGTTAAATTTTCATCAACTCCCTAAAAAATAAAATTGCTATATAATCAGCTGCAAAACTAGATGAATACTGACGAAAATAAGAAAAAAGATACAAGCACAATGTTTCTAAATTTAAAAAATAAAAATAATTTTTTTCAGCAAAGATTAAGTATTAACAAATAAAAATTAAAATTTGTGATTGCTCCTCCGATTTTTGAAGTTGCATGAAGTCCTAACTTCACCCAAGATTTTTATTTCAATTCCCCCTTATGCTGTTATTTTCTTTTTGTTAACTACACGGGCGCCGTAATTATGTTCAATCCCCCTTGCTTAATCTATTAGTATTCATTAACTCAAAAAGTTTAGACACGCATGGCGTTATACTACTTATAATGAGAAATTGGGGCTTGACCCTTAAATTAGCCAAAACTACCCCTAAAAGGGGTGTTTTTGGCAACTTTTGCTCTAGCCCTCCAAGATTTGGTCTAATAAGGGTTTTTGTGGTCACGGATCACGAATATTGAAGTTATAATTATGAAAAATTACGCCTTCACCCTTAAAGTGGCCAAAACTACCCCTAAAAGGGGTTATCCTCAACCCATTAAAATAGATAAATAAAAAGAAAATTAAAATTGTGCAGGATATGACGGCATGGGCAGTTTTATCTAAAAAGATTCTTTATTGAATTAGTTTGAAGCTTAATTAATCGGGAACCTGCACTGTAGAAAGTAACTTTCTTATATTAACAAAAAAATTTGAACATTTTTGAAAAATTAGTAAATATTCGAAAAAAATCTTATATTTACTACATTTAGTATATTTTCGAAAATTTTCGAAAAAAAATTGTAAATTATCAATTTTTCTTGCGAATTTACAAAAAAAAAAATTGAGAATACTCGAATTTTTTGTTAACATACTAAATGTAGTAAATTTATGATTTTTATCAAATATTTACAAAATTTTTTGAAAATTCGCTAATTTTTCGAAAAAATTCTATTTTTTTTGTAAATCTAAGAAAATTACTTTTTACAGTGTGGGTATTGTTTGGGATCAATGGATTTGTTTTTTAATTGTCTTCATTTCCATCAAATTTTAGTTCATATTATTCGTTTTTTATAAACTCGATCCATGAGCCACCTTAATGGTCTATTTTACCTAGTAGCAAAATATAATGTCATAAGAAAAACTAAAAATGATCTTTTCCTTGATAAAGTCAGTATAAAGTGAATTTTAAAACTTTTAAATTTTTAGAAATTTTGGCTTTATTTGCATAAAACCATTTTAGCGGAGTAAGGATTAAATAAGGATTTAGTAGTGATGTAAAAGGAAAGCCAGGTTTTTTTTTATTTTCTGATACTTTGTATAAAACTTAGTAACAGGGTATATTTTTTGTAGATTTTAAGCTTCCGCTTCACCAAAAAAAATGGCCAAAAACCGTTTTTTGATGAATTTTCAAAAAATTTCTTGACTGTTTTTAAAATATCTTTTTAAAATAGTTTTTTTTTTTTTGCTATTGATTAAAATCTATAATTCTCTAATATTTTCAAATAAATTAGAATTAAAAGTATCTGGTGATTGAGGAAAGAAATTTTCTTTTTTAAATGTTTTTAGTTTGTCTACAGATTCAGTTTTGTTATCTTTGTATTTTTCTTTTTTTATTACACTATATTATCATTAATATTCTTGTAATTTTTATCGAAATTTATTTCAGGATCTTTATATTGATCTATGCAATCTTTGGTTAAAAATTATATGAAAACTCTGTAAAAATAATTCCAATTCATATAAATTTTCCTATGTTTTATATTTTAGTATATTCTCTTACACTTATCATATTTGTGCAAATTTCGATTTTTCTAAGAGACATTTTTAACGTTAAATTAATGCAGTGCGTTTCAAAAGACAAAATTATTGAATTTCTATTTAAATTTTATTAAAAAGTCTGATGTTTCATAATTCTTTTAAATAAATAAAATTGTTCCATTTTGAAATAATTAAATTCAACTTTTCAAATTAATAATTGTAAACTAAATTTAATTTTTGTTAATAATTTTGCATAAAACTTTTTAATTTATTTATTTTAATTAAATTAATTGAAATATTCAAATCTTCAAATACGTATGCGCGTGCGCGTCGAATCAGAGCGAGGCTCCTCGATTCTCGCGCGTTACCGGTCATTATCGTTTGAGATGGAAAGCAGTGCAATTCATTTTGAATAAAGAGACGATTAATTTGTTCTTAATTTTTATTTCGATTAAAGTTATTACTAGTAAAAGCAGTACATTTTAGGTTTTTTGTTGATAAAAGTACTTATTTATTTAAAAAGTTTAACGTTAAAATTTCTATTTTATTTATTATGTGCGTGGAGTTAAAGAATTTGAATAATGCAGTGTGTACATGAAAAAAAATGAAAATATTTTTATTATTTCTATTAAATTTTATTAAAAATTATTAGTTTTCATTAAATTAGCTAAAAATTTTGAAAAGATTAAATAATTATATTGTTATTCCGTAATTTGGTGATATTATCAGTATATATATGGAAATTTTTATTAGTGTGAGTTAATATAAAAAGACAATAACTCATTAAATGAATTTAATTAAAATATGATTTTGAAAGTTAAGATTCTTAAACAGGATTAATACCATAGCATTTTATTTTAATTATTTATTTTTTATTTCAGAAAAATTATTTTATTAATTCAAAATTTCGCACAAAAAATTGATTTAAAAAGCTTGGGACATGTTTGAGCTTGCTCCTTGAAATCGACAAGGCACGTACGAACAAAGTTCATTGATAAAAAGGTAAGTGATTTTATTATTTCAAAAATGTGATATTTTAAAGTAAAAAAAATGTTAAGTATACTATTATTGGTATAGGTATAAATATATAAATACATAGTGATCCAATTTAAAATTCATAAATTTAATATTCAATAGAAAATTTTTTATTTATTTATATTAGTTAAATTTAATTAATAATTTCTAAAAAAAATTAAAAGAAAATTAAAATTTTTTTTTTAAATTCGTTGAAATAAAACAAATTTTCTGCGTGTTTTTAAATACCTTTATTTGTCGTAGTTTGTAAAATTGATATTTTTATTAGTATATATAGTAAAGAAAAAATTAATTTTTAATAATCAATTTCGATAAAATAAATTAGCAAAATAATTTAATTATTTCAAAGTAATTTAAATATAGGTACCTAAAAAGTTTTAAATTATAATTCAGTGAAGCATCACCTTGTAAAATAAAATTTTTTTCTCGTTTTTCCTTTTGGTTTATTTGCAGCAATTTGACTTTAATATATAAGATTTTTAAATATATTTATAATTATTTTTTATTTTTTCTTATTTAGGCAAATTAATAAATTTTAAATAAAAATAATTTAATTTTCTTATTCTGCAACTAAAACTTTTATTTTCTGATGCAAAATTTTAAATTAGAAACTTGAATTCAATGATGCTTATTTTTAATTTAACTTGAAATATATTCATAGATGACAACAGAGGGTGGGGGAGGGTGTTTGAAATGGACTTAAAAAAATTATGCTGACTTATGAATTTTTTTATTATCAAAACATAAGTATTAAATTTAAGAAGATACTTTAATTAGAAACTTTAAGAAGAATTAAAATCTACACGATGTAAATATTTACCACCCTTGACAAAAATTCATAAAGTATTTCATTTATATCCTTAACTAATTTTACTTTTAAATAAATCAGTTTTTGCTTGAAGATCTTCAAAATGCAGTTTGTTTTAATTAATCCAGGACATTCTACTTGATTCAAACCATTGCTTACAAACTCTTTCTTTAAATGGCTGATATGTAAAAATATTCATTAAATAATCCTTATGCAAAAGAGTATTTATTTTGTTAATTGAATTCTCAAAATCTAAAAGAATTAATTTATTAAAAACAATTAATTAAAAACTTACAATATAATCTATCAAAGATTCTAATTCATCAACATACTTAAGAATTTGCAATTCATATTTCTTTTTTTCAAAAGGTATAAAATAAGTTTTAATTTACCACCATATCCTTGTAATTGAAAAGATTCAAATGCAAAATACATAACTCGCTCTACGATATAACAATCACATTCTTTCTTCAACATCTAATTTTTGGAGAAACACAGTGAGGAATTAAATTATTAACATCTTCATTTTTAAAATTCTCATTTTGACCAACTTTTAAATCTTTGATATATTGAATTAATTTTATTGGTAAAATTGTTAAATTCGGTGCATCAAAAATAAATATAGCTTTTCTATTTGTAGGACCGATGTGATATTATGAGATAGTCCTAAATCAATTATTTTTTTGCATCCGTTAAGATTTATTGCTCTTCAATTTCTGCAATCTGATGCAACTATTCCTAAGAAATTATCATTGATATCAAAATTTGATACATTAAGAATTTTTAGGTTGGACAAGTTTTTAAAAAGTTATCGATAGTAACTGAAGAAAAATTTTATAACGTACTTGAGTTTAATAACAAAACTTTTAAATTTTGACAGAAGTTAATTATACTTTTGACTGCATTCTGCGTAAGTTCCATATACAATCTTGCAACCCAAAAACAGTCAAATTCTTAAAACTTTTTAAGCAATAAAGTAGATTACGTGCAGAATAATGCAATCAAATAAAATAAATCTCTCCATGGATTTAGATGGTAATAATTTTATTAAATCATTGCTGAGTGTATAATTCTATAAAGCAAGTGACTTCAAATTTTCTGCTTCTGTTCAGGAATATCTAGCTTGTCAAAATCATTTTTAGATAAATAAACAAATTCACAAATATTTTGTGCCACTATTGAAAAATTCTTGCTTGATAAACGTAATGAAGTTTTGGATATCTTTTATAATGCTTACGGAATATTTTAATACTTTTAATTGTTCAAAACAAACTGAAACGTCTATCTGTGTTGAAATACTGCAATCGTCAATTATCAACTGTTCTTAAGGTATCAAAAGGTAAACACTTTAACGAGATCCCATTAAAATACGAATATCCTAAATAAATAGAATTCAATTTTCTTTTTTTTTGCAAATATAAATCCTAAATTAACATCTGATTCTCCGGGTAATTTAATTGTTCTCCATAAATAACTAAACTTTTTAAGTCGCTGATGTGTGTTGCAACAATATCTGAAATTAAACAGAACTGATAAATTTTTTGCCTAGTTCTAATTTATTAATTAAAATATAAAAGTAAATAATTTAATAATGTACTTAATGATAAATGATGATTAAAAAGTATAATAAACAATTACATTATCAACTTGGTCTAAAAAACATTTTAAAAATTCACAAATAAACTTTCTATAGTGTCTTGCATCTGACGAACTTGGCTTGTAACGGTAGGGATTACAGGTTTCCAAATAATTTTAAAATTTAATATTATCTGATGTAATTATGTTTTTATCTTTCTTTCTAATTTCATTGCTACAATATTTGTTAAGTTTCAAGTCCTTAATATTTTTTTGCATGAAAGCATATACAAAAGGAGTTAGCGGGTGAATGTCTTCAAAAATATTTACTTTTATTTTTAACTATATTTGAGATTGTTAACTAAAATAATGAGAATAAAAATACATAGGAATTTAACTTATTTCTTTATTTCTATCTAAATTTTAACTAGTAAATCAAGAATATACCCACTTTTCTTATGTTGAGCTCATTTTCACTATGCAACATAAACAATAGGTGAAGAATTCAGTAGTTATTACTATTATTTGCAATATAATAATAATAATTTAGGTAAATTAGTAGGTAAATCAGTTACCTAATAATATATACAAAATTAAGAATTCAAATTTATTAAAATTTATTAAAACTCTTCTAAATAATTATTTTTTGACTATATTCCAATTTATAAATGCATTTTTTGTTGATGTCAGATCTCAGCTCTCAGCCGCGGTGCTCTCAGCATATATATATTTTAAAGGTTTGGTTAGATTTGCAAAATGCAGAGTAGCGGCAGTTTATTTTGACCATGTGATAAATTTAAAATTTTAATAAACATGTTGAAAAATTAATACTGAAAGAAAAAATGCCTTAATATCCTTAATGCAAATGAAGAAAAAATAAAATAATTCTGGTATTTTTATTTTAAAAAAAATAATAATAAATAATAATAATGGTCGATTTTTTATTAATTATACAAATTGTTATAAGCTTTATCATATAAATAACCAGAAGCATCGACAATTTATCTTAAAAAAAATTACATATTGTTCAAATTTCAGAACCTATAAAGTACGTCGGAGATAATTTCAAAAAAACTTTAAAAAAACAAAATAATTATAAAGACTGAATAAAATACAACAACAAAACAAATTAAATTTAAAAAAATAGTACAAAATTTTATTGTTAAAAAAATTCATTTATTTTGATACTTATTGAAAATTTTTTTTCATACATCATTAGATATTTTAATGTTTTAATACAAAAATAAATTTTTAATAAAAAAAAAAAAACTAGGTTTTAATTTTTTTGAATTTTACTTAATATTTACTTTTAAAAAAATCTGAAGCTTATCTTTAGCGAAGTTCCATTGGTTTAGCCATCAAATGTAAATAAACTGAAAGTTAAAGCATATTCCCTTTTATGCTTTTATGAGTTAAAAAGTGACCTGGTTTTTGCCTGTGCGAATATAAACTGAAAATAATTTTTTACATATTTACCTTCTTGTTCGCTTCTTGCGTAATTTTTTTTCAGTATGAATTCTAAAATAAGCAGTAGATTAATTATCTGCTTGAAATCTATACAACATATTTTACATTTATAAGGCTTTTCTCCTGAATGAATCAATTTGGTTTTGTTAAATCACCTTATTCATATTTTTCTTGAGAAATTGCTTTCGGATTTTCGAAACAATTTTTGTAAGCGAAAATGATATTCTTGTTATAATAAAAAAATTAATTTTTGATTTCATCTTTTAATTCATTAACCACATTCTTATAATTATAAAAAACTTAAATTAAACACAAAACTATAATGGGCTAGCATTGATAAAAACAATTGTATTAGATCTTAGAACATATATACAAGTAACTTAATTTAAGACCTAAAAAATTTATTTTAAGATTAATTTAAGACCTAAAAAAAAATATATCCGTTTTAGCATTAAACATTCATGTGCATTCCAAGCACAAATTAAAAGAATTATTAAAAATTGTAACTAAGCATTCTGGAGATCTGTAATTACCGGCATTTTTTATGGGGAATCTAGTAAATTTGGGCTGATTTCAGCTAATCGGTTTCTGATTTACTGAAGCCAAAAAGCAATTGAAAAATTTTCCTTTTACAGAAAATTTTCTTTCTAGTTCCTCTACACCGTTATCGTCTTAGATTTTTGATATTCGATAATTTTTTTAAATCAAATAATAATTCATGATTTCGTATCTATTCGACGCAATTTGATTCGACGCGAACTATAAATTATTATTTAATAAAAACGAATTATTGAATATCAAAAATTATCGAATATCAAAAATCGAAGACGATAGCGATGTAGAAGAACTAATAAGAAAATTTTTTAATTGCTTTTTGGCTTCAGTAAATCAGGAACCGATTAGCTCAAATTAGCCCTAATTTAAAGTTTATTAAAAATTTAGATTCGCCATAGAAAATTTCGGTCGGTATACCGAGATATTTATAATTATAGAGCTATAGAGGGTAGCGATCTTACTCGACACGAAATAAATTGAATACATCACTTTTGAACCCGAAATTAAAACACTCTAAACTCAACACAGTATATTTTTAACACTAACTGTTGCACACGATTTAAATTAAACGCGAAATTTTTCAGTACATTTTATTTAAAACAAATTCAGCACAAAAAACTGAAATTTAATTAGTTTTTACGTGATTTGCATAAAAAATTTAATTTTGTGTCAAAAACGTGTCAAAAAAATTTGTGTTCGATTTAAATGGTGTTTAAAAAATATTTTTAAAAAATAATGAGTTTTGCATGTTTGAATTTCGGTGCTCAAAAATGACGTGTTCAATTTTTATTGTGTTAAATAAGATCGCTACCCTATAGAATGCTGTTATTGTTGACAAGCGACAAAAATTACAGGAAACTGGAAAGACTCGGGAAGTGTTTATAGAGTATAAACGTACATGATTATTAATTTTGCACGTGTCTATTATAATTCTTCTGCAGGAGTTATTTTATATTGTATAAAATACAAAGTTTTCTATACTTTTTATAAGAAGTTTAACCTTTAATTAGTTTTACAAGTAGTTTTATTATTTTATTTAAATATTTTTTAAGGAAAGGTATAATTTAATTTATTATTTAATGTTAAATTTGCAATTATGAAATGAAAAAATAATAAAACTTAATTAGTGCGGTTAAAAAAAATTCAAAAGACTTTACTCTTATAAAAAGAATTTACTATTTTTAAATTGTGTTGCATAAAAAGTGTACTAATTATTTACTAAGTAAGTGAATACATAAAATATTCTATTACAGTGGTAACGTCTCTTAGAACCTATAGTTAATTAAAGTATTTTTTTAACCAAAAAATTTTATTTGAATACGTTCTCACAAAATATAAATAATTATTTAATATGATTTTGTTGTATAAAATTTAAGAATCAATAAATTATTTATTAATCTCAATAGTATTAATGAATGTAATTACAAATTATACATAGCTGACTATATTAATTATTATAGAGCGAAGCTCTACCTTACAGCGTAAAATAATCCCCTCCTTGTGGATACGATATCTCGAAAGCAATTGACTATATTTATAAACGAAATTTTTTTTTAAATTAAGCAGGCTGTTTAGTGTACTCGCTAGTAAAAATTTTTATTAACACATTCGCTGCGGCAGGTCACGTGACTCCATTTAAAATACATCGGGTCATGGGCGCATTTCGCCCATGCCGCAGCGAATGTGTTAATATTGTAATTTTATCTGAAATATGACAATGAAAAATCATTTTTTAATTTTATTAATTATTTAATGTTAACAATATAACAAATATTCTCTTCATTTACGAATTAGCGATGACAAAAAGTTTACGTTGCATAGAAAACAACTCAAGGCGCGCTCAGTGTAGAATTTAATTTATTATTCGGGTTTTAGATATTAGAATTTATATTTACCGTATTATAAAGCATCACGTAACTTATTATTTATCAAATAAATATAAGATTTATCATTTACAAGTAATTATAAGATTTTTTATTTTAAAAATAAAATTAAATAAATAATATTCATAAATACATAATATTCACAAATAAGCGCGCGTGCCTGTAAATAGCATACTATTGTTTACTAATTTTTGGAGTTTAATTACTCAAAATAAGCAGGTGCGTAATTAACGCCCCCGCAGAAAATTCGGAATTTTTTCGAAAAAATTGTCCAACATCGGGTCTGCCATTTTAAATAAACCCCCTTCACCCTCCCTTCAATTTTTAAGTTATTTTTTCGCACTAAATAAGCGCTGATTTAAATTTATTGATTAAAATTAAAATTAAAATTTAAAATCAAAATTAAAATCATTGAATTACCAGTTAAATATTTGTTGTATCAACAAAGTGTTAGATAAAACAACAACCTTAAACATTAATATGATTAATTTTAATTGTTAGGTTAATGCTTTTTCTTTAACATTAAAATATTTATTCATTCTTTCTCTTTCTATCCTTTTATGTATTTAAAAAAAAACAAACACGATCTAGCTGGAACTGAAGACAAATTTTTTCCATTTTTATTATCTGTGTTTCTGAGAATCGAGCCTCTCTTTGCCACAAAGAGTAATTGAAAAAATTGTTTAATGTTAAAAAATATATGACGAAATGAAAAATTTCAAAAATATATTTTTTTTTTATAAGTACTAGTTAATAGTCAAAAAACGCGTGGACTTTTTTACATTATTAGATGCAACAGCTAACCCTTGGGATATAAATTGTTCAAAATATTTTTTGAAATTATGGCTCAGAATATTTAAAATGGTTTGAAACGAGAAAATAACAGCTAATATATTTTTACGTTTTACCCATTTATTTTGATTCTATACGTACTTAAAACTCAGGGCTCTTGAGATACAGAAATTATTGGTTTAAAAAATTTTTTAAATATATGGCTCAGAAAATTCGAAATAGTCTGAAATGCGAAAATAACTTCGAATATTTTTTTTTTTATATAGGGACTCTAGAAAAAACACGCTTAAAAAATAATAGAATCTATTTCATTTTTTGTAATATGTATTTTAAATTTTTGCCATTTTTATTTAGTATGAATTTTTTTCGTAAATCTTTTGAGACTGCAAAATTGGGTTAATGCTATGCCACATTCTTGGCGCTTAAATGGTTTTTCTCCAAAGTGATTACTTGAATTTCTAAAATTTTCCTACATTTATCACACTTGATTTTTGCATGTGCGAATTTTTTGATGAGTTATCAAATCGCTTGATTGAGTGAATGCCTAACTAACATTTAAAAGGTTTTTCACCTTTATGAATTCTTTCACATTCCTTGCATTTGTATGGTTTTTTTCCGGTATGAATTCTTTTGTTAGTTATCAGTTGACAGGATTAAGCAAAAGCTTTTCCACGAACATGACTTTTTAAAAGGTTTTTCCTAGCGTGAATTCTTTGATGACATATTAAGTAAAGTGATTGGGAAAAAGGTTTTGCACATTCATTACAATTGTAAGGTTTTTTTCCTCTATAGGTTCTTTCTAGGGGTCTTTCATGAACTTCTAATTCATAAAAATTAGAGCTAATAATTTTCTGCATTGATTACATTCGTATTTTCTATTTTCAACTGTTCAAATCTTTACATTTGTAGGGTTTTTCTCCAATATGATTTCTTTCATGAAGTGTTAGATGATCAGCTTGAGCAAAAGCGATTCCACATTCTTTGCATTAGTAAGGCTTTTCACCTGTGTAAATTCTTTGGTGAAATATTAAGTTAACTAATTTTGAAACTGAGGTCATTTAACCATATATTTTTTTATAATAATTTTTGAGATTCAATCGAGATTCAATATTTTTCGGTACCTGGTACCAGAAAATAAAAAAACGTTAAAAATTTTGATTTGTTCAAACAAATACTAAATCTTAAATTTTTTTACATTCTCTTCAAAAACATCTCAAGAAAAAAACACCAGCAGGAATATAGGATAGTACAAAAGGGGGCAAAAAGGGCTCTTAACCCCATTTTTTTACCCCATTTAGTCCACAAGTATAAGATTATTTAAGAAATGATTTTTTTTTTATTTCAAGGAGTGCATATATATATATATGGGTAGTAGAACTCAAAAATGATATCCGAAATGCTATTTAAGCCATTGCTGGGGCTGAATTTGACCTTTTTTACACCTTTTACAAAATATGTAATTCTTTAAAATTAGTGTTTTTTCCATTTTTATTCAAGTAAGTCAAATCTTCGGTTTAATTACATGGGTTATATACGAATATTAAGTGTGATTTTCGTACTGTTGAAGCTTGGTCACACTTAAGAAAGCTGAAATAACCCATTTTTGCATAATTTTTTGTAATTTTTACAATTTCAATTTTTATTTTTCAATTTTTTTTTTTATAATTTCCATTTTTTCTAAATTTTAAAGTCAAAGTTACAATAAAAAATTCATTTTGATGAATAGCAAACTACTGGGTACGTTAATTAAAAGAGATATAGATTATATCCACGTATCAAAAAAGTGAGTTTATAGTTATAAATCGAAAAGATTTATCAGGTGCCTGATTTATTATTGGTTCAACAAGGTCGGAAAAAAAAAAAATTTTTTATTAAAAATTTTATAATTGGACGTAACAAATATTAAAAATACTAAATTGTAAATGTGTTTTTTGGGTCACAGAATTCAATACTGATTTCAAAAATAATATTCGATGTATTTCTGGGGGTTAATTAGCCCTTTTTTCACACATTTTACCCCCCAAAAAAATAATTCTTTAAAAGCAGTATTTTTTCCAATTCTGAATTTTAAGGGTTTTTTTGGCCAGAAAATTCAATAATGATGTCAGAAGTGTTACAGAATGCATTTATCGGGGTGTATTTGACCTCTTTCACCATTTTTACCCCCGTAAGTACTTAATTATTATAAAAACTTTGTTTGTTATTTTTGGTTTGTCTATTTCTGGTTTTAAATTATTAACTGTTAGTTTTTAACTTAATTTTTTATCCCACAATTATTTAATTTTAAAAAATTTCATTAAATTTTTATATTTTTAGTTTTAATCTTTTCTTTTGTCAATTAATAATTTCCACCCCCCAGCAATGGCTTAAATAGCATTTCGGACATCGTTTTTAAGTTCTGCGACCCATAAAACTTGCAGGACTTTCTCACGCGATACCAATACCAAAAAAAGTGATACCAAAAGTTATACCAATATCACTGGTATAACTGGTATAACTGGTATCACTCTGGAAAAAATCAATATTTTTGACTAAAAATGTGACCTAATAGGTAATTGGGGCTGCTCTTTTCATTTTTGAAGTCCATTTTCACGTACGACCCCTAAAAAATGTGATTTCATCCCCTAAATGTGGGTTAAATTTTAAACATTTTTTAGACGTTATTTAAAATGATATAGTGCACACAAAAAATCTCAAGACATATAAAATTTTACATGGGACTATTAGTAACACAATTAAAAATAAGTTTATATCAATTTGTCAAATTCACCCCCTCAGATCGGGCGTAAGGGGGTGGTAATATAACAAATTAGAAAAAATCAATATTTTGAACTAAAAGTGTTACCTAGTATGTAATTTGGGCTGCTCTTTTCATTTTCGAAGTCCATTTTCACTTTCAACCCTTAGAAAATGTGATATCATCCCCTAAATGTTAGGTAAATTTTAAATAACTTATGCGTGTCATCAGAATTGGTGACTATATCAACAAAAAAATATCTAACAGCATGGAAAACTCTGGCTATTAGTAAACCAAAAAAAAAAAATTAATGTATATAAATTTGTCATATTTACCCCATTCGATAGGGTGTTAGGAGGTGGTATTAAAGCATAATACAAAAAATTAATATTTTGGGCTCAAAATATTACCTAGAAGGAAACTGGGGTGGCTGTTTTTATTTCTGGGATCCATTTTCATGTTCAACCCCTAGGAAATGTGACAACATCCCCTAAATGTGGGGTAAATTTGAAATAACTTATGCGCCTCACCTGAACTGGTGACTATGTGAAAAAAAAATATCTAACGGCATACAAAACTCTATAAAAGGCTATTCGTAAACCAAAAAAATTAAATGTATATAAATTTGTCATGTTTACCCCATTAGATAGGGTATAAGGGGGCGGTATTATAGCATAATACAAAAAATGAATATTTTGGGCTAAAAATATTACCTAGAAGGAAACTGGGGTGGCTGTTTTTATTTCTGGGATCCATTTTCATGTTCAACCCCTAGGAAATGTGACAACATCCCCTCAATGCGGAGTGAATTTAAAATAACTTATGCGCGTCACCTGAACTGGTGACTATGTGAAAAAAAAAATATTTAACGGCATACAAGACTCTGTAAAAGGCTATTCGTAAACCAAAAAAATTAATTTATATCAACTTGTTATATTTACTCCCTTAGATAGGGTGTAAGGGGATGTTATTATAGCAAAATAAAAATAGTTTATTGCGATCCCGTGTCCAGAAAAATAAAGAATGGCCCAAATCGCACGTAAATTAACATCCGAGTTGGTAAGCTAGGATTTGGGTAATTTTTTATTTATGGACAAGGGTCGAATAAATCGCCGCTACGTGATCGGAAAAGTCGTGTTTTCTTGCCACTGACGAAAAAAAATCAATTTTTTGACCTAGAAGGTAATTGGGGTGGATCTTTTCATATCTGAAGTCCACTTTTACGTATGATCCCTCTAGAATATCTGATATTATCCCATAAATTTGAGGTAAACTTCAAGTTACTTTTAGGCCTCGTTATCAGCGTTACTTGAATTGATACTGTGCACACAAAAAAATCTGCAGGAATATAAAACTTTAAAATCCACTATTAGTGCGGCATAAAAAAAAATTTATATCAATTTGTCATATTCACAGCTCTAGATAAGTAAAAAGTTAATATTTTGTGATAAAATTTACCACCATAAATTATTCAAAATTTCTCCCATTTGAAGAGACAAAATCACATTCCCAAATTTTATAATCTAATTTTTTTAGGCCTGTAAAATATTATTTATTTATCGTTGTTTTAGTCTCAAATTGACCTAAATAATTTGTAATAGTTGTTTATAATAATTTTAAAAAATAAAATAAATTTATAATTTTCTTTTTTTTTAAGTTTGGTTATAATACATATACATGGCTCATTATCGTTTTTTTTGCAAAAGTGACGTACAGCACGTTTCTGACTACCAGATGCATTAATTAAAAAAATTTTTTTTTTTTAATTTTTAATTTCGATAAGTTTTTGATGGTACACCATAAAAATCAACATATTTTAATGTTTTAACTACTATAAAACATAAAAATATAGCAAAAAAGCCTTTACCGTTCCCTGTCACAAAGGAGATTCCTATACTTTGAGTGTCTGTCACTCACACCTATCAATTAATTATCAAAAATTTTAATTTGGGGATTAATTGCTATACTATAAGGTTAAACTTTTTCCATATAGAAAAAATTTAAACTTACTTTTCCTAATTATTACAAGGGTGAGAAGGTGTGTCACACGATTTTACAAAATATGTACGTAAAACGTATTTTATTTATATTAAATTTGATTTCTCTTCATAAAAACATTTTTAAAACCTTTTAATCACATAAATGACAACTTAAATACATAAAAAATAAATTCTCACATCGAGAGCACTTTAAGAGGTCCTTAAATAGGAAAACAAAATCAGTTTAAGTTCAGAAATCACGAAGGGACAAAAACAAAAGCCTTTACCGTACCCCCCTAGATCTCCTATTAAGAAACGTTGTAATTAAAATATTAAAAACTTAGTAAGTTTCAATCATAAAAATACTTTACTTTCCAAACGGAAAAGTTTTTTTGTTCATTTGTCTACGAATTATTTTGATTTTTCTATAAAAAAGCCTTTACCGTTCCTGCCTTTACCGTTCCTCTTTTTTTTTTAAATTATTTAATACTTTTAAAATTTACCTCCAAAACTCGTTTTTTTAGTAAGAATTCTTTAAAAATATATGATATTGTTCTCTAAAATACATAAAACCTAGAAAAATTCATATATTAAGGCCGTATGTAACGATATTGGTTTTTAATGGTTTTAACCTGTTTTTACCTTATAATTATATGAAAAAATGTAATAAATTGATGTAAAAGGTTCGTTATGGTGATTTTTATGCAACACTGAATAAATATTGGTAAAAAAAGTCTAAAAAGTCTTGTTTGGACTTTAAAAAAGGAATTTTTTATTTTTATTTTTTGAAAGCTATTTTTTCAAAAAAAATGAAAACGAGCCACATATAATATATAATTTATCTAAATTGTCTTATTGATTAATACAATACTGAAAAAAATCCGTTTGCCGCAACCGGAATTCCTGCTGTAGAATACGGAATATTTTTTTCTTATAAATGTTTGCAAATGTATTAAATGTAAAGTTAGTAAATAGGAATCTTTCCGGGATTCAAAACGAGCAAATTGAACGCACTATTTTTTTAATAAAAAATTCCAGAATTTGAAAAAAGAAGTAAATTATTTACTTCTATAGGCTATAATATAGGCTATAATAAAAAACGACACGTCAAGCCTTACAGTAGCGTAACCTAAGGAAGCAGTCTATAATAAAGAACGGCACGTCAAGCCTTACAGTAGCGTAACCTAAGGAAGTAGGTTATAATAAAAAACGACACGTCAAGCCTTACAGTAGCGTAACCTAAGGAAACAGGCTATAATAAAATAATGACACGTCAAGCCTTACAGTAGCGTAACCTAAGGAAGTAGGCTATAATAAAAAACGACACGCCAAGCCTTACAGTAGCGTAACCTAAGGAAGTAGGCTATAATAAAGAACGGCACGTCAAGCCTTACAGTAGCGTAACCTAAGGAAGTAGATTATAATAAAAAACGACACGTCAAGCCTTACAGTAGCGTAACCTAAGGAAATAGGCTATAATAAAATAACGACACGATAACCCTTACAGTAGCGTAACCTAAGGAAGTAAACTATAATAAAAAACGACACGACAAGCATTACAATGGCGAAACCTAAGGAAATAGGCTATAATCAAAAAACGACACGTCGAGCCTTACACTAACATAACCTAAGGAAGTAGACTATAATAAAAAACGACACGTCAAGCCTTACAGTAACGTAACCTAAGGAAATAGGCTATAATAAAATAACGACACGATAACCCTTACACTAACATAATCTAAGGAAGTAGACTATAATAAAAAACGACAGGTCAAGCATTACAGTAGCGTAACCTAGGGAAATAGGCTATAATAAAAAACGACACGACAAGCCTTACAGTAGCGTAACCTACGGAAATAGGCTATAATAAAATAACGACACGACAAGCCTTACACTAACATAACCTAAGGAAGTAGGCTATAATAAAAAAAGACACGTCAAGCATTACACTGGCGAAACATAAGGAAGTAGGCTATAATCAAAAAACGAGACGTCGAGCCTTACACTAACATAACCTAAGGAAGTAGACTATAATAAAAAACGACACGTCAAGCCTTACAGTAACGTAACCTAAGGAAGTAGGCTATAATAAAGAACGGCACGTCAAGCCTTACAGTAGCGTAACCTAAGGAAGTAGGTTATAATAAAAAACGACACGTCAAGCCTTACAGTAGCGTAACCTAAGGAAGTAGGCTATAATAAAGAACGGCACGTCAAGCTTTACAGTAGCGTAACCTAAGGAAGTAGACTATAATAAAAAACGACACGTCAAGCCTTACAGTAGCGTAACCTAAGGAAGTAGGCTATAATAAAAAACGACACGCCAAGCCTTACAGTAGCGTAACCTAAGGAAGTAGGCTATAATAAAGAACGGCACGTCAAGCCTTACAGTAGCGTAACCTAAGGAAGTAGGTTATAATAAAAAACGACACGTCAAGCCTTACAGTAGCGTAACCTAAGGAAGTAGGCTATAATAAAGAACGGCACGTCAAGCTTTACAGTAGCGTAACCTAAGGAAGTAGGTTATAATAAAAAACGACACGTCAAGCCTTACAGTAGCGTAACCTAAGGAAGTAGGTTATATTAAAAACGACACGTCAAGCCTTACAGTAGCGTAACCTAAGGAAACAGGCTATAATAAAATAATGACACGTCAAGCCTTACAGTAGCGTAACCTAAGGAAGTAGGCTATAATAAAAAACGACACGCCAAGCCTTACAGTAGCGTAACCTAAGGAAGTAGATTATAATAAAAAACGACACGTCAAGCCTTACAGTAGCGTAACCTAAGGAAACAGGCTATAATAAAATAATGACACGTCAAGCCTTACAGTAGCGTAACCTATGGAAGTAGGCTATAATAAAAAACGACATGCCAAGCCTTACAGTAGCGTAACCTAAGGAAGTAGGCTATAATAAAGAACGGCACGTCAAGCCTTACAGTAAGTTAAACTAAGGAAGTAGGTTATGATAAAAAATGACACGTCAAGACTTACATCAACACAACGTAAAATTTGGAGACAAAACTTTTCAAATTTTTCAAATCATTAATTATCAGATCCAATAAATCTATTTAAACCAAGTTTTCTAAAATTATTACTTTCATTGAAAAGTATTAGGTATTACGTCCAAAAATAATAAAAATTTAGGTATTTTTTATAATTTTTGAAAGCATTAGATTGAGACAAAAATTTAGCACAAGAGTTACACCAACATAACCTAATGCAATGGTATAGTCAGGTTTAACGTACCAAATGCCTAGACCCCTAAGATATGCAAATATTTATGAATAATGCATGCAAATAATAGTTTAATTCTACTTACTTATACGTGTGTTGCATAATACACAGGCATAAGTGTATAAAATACCGAAATCGCGATTTAAATCAATATATGTATCGATACAATTATAAACTCCTAAATTTAGATTATTTAATGATAATCAAATATTACATAAATGGCAGCACTATCCAGCATGTATTTATTTATGCCGGCAGCCTCTTAAATGTAAATATGTAAATATGTAAATATGAGTAAAATATTAGTTTTTAAGTAAATTAGAATTATTTAATTTAATTATAAAATAATTAAATGCAGCTTTATTATTAATAAAAAATATAACAATTATCAATAATACATTTAATATATTTAATAAATTAATTAAACATAAATGATAAATCTACTAACGGTCAAAATAGATTTTATTGATAAAAAAGGAGTATTTGTTAATTTAAGTTGTAAATAGAAATTAATTATAAATAAAAAAATAATTAATGTAATAAATATAATATATAAAAACAATAAATAATAATTAAAACAATTAAAAAACTAAAAAGAAGAAATTCGCGCCAAACGCAAATTTCCTTCCAGAAAGTTCGAGAACAAATTTTATGTATAAAAATTCCAAGCATGTGTGCGTGAGTTGCGAAAAGTATATAAGAAAGAGCTTTCGCACATCACGACACACTTGTTCTGGAATCTCTGGTGAAGCAAGTTCTTTGAACGACCTTCATTATTTACACACTCAATAAATATTACATTGAATTAAAACCTTAGTGTTCTTATTTATGCAAGGGATTCCAAAACATCATCAGCTTCAGATGCAGATGTGCATCAACCAAAATTAGAGGCACAGCCTCGTTATTTACTTAAACCCTTTGAGGTCCAAGGGCTAGATACCCTTGGTTCGATAAGGATACTAGGCGGGTAGGATTTACAGTGCTCGAATATAGGAAAAAATATAATTATTGTCACTCCTCCTTCTGAGGGGTTACACAGGGTGGGCACGGAGTGAAGTGAAGTTTTGAAATTCCCTGATTTTCCAGACTATTTTTTTAAATTTTCCAGTACTTTTTTTACTTTTTTAGTGTTTCAACCAAATTCCCTGAATTTCCAGAGTTTCCTATAAACAAATTTTAGTAAATTTCAGACATTTTCTTTTTTAAAATTTGATATTAAATTTAAATACCCAACTATGTCTGCACACTAGATATTAAATTTACTATATTTTCTGCATTATATATTTTTATTATTAAATTGATTTAAAAAGGAACGGACAAAGGTATTTAAAAAAAAAAAATAAAATGATCATTTTTTAATATTATATGTCTGGATATCATTTTCTATCTGCTGGCTAGTGTTTAAAAAAATTTTGAAGCATGTAAAAAATTAGAAAACTGAAAAGTCAAAATTCCTATGTTATTTAAATGGGAAACTTTAAGTGCTCGGTGGTACGGGTAAATCCTTCAAGATGGGGGGTTTTTATGACCAAAATATCCAAATGTGGGGAGAGCAAAAAATCTCGAAAACAAAAAATTGAAACACGCTCTACTGAACGCTACTGTAAGGCTTGACGTGTCGTTTTTTATTATAACCTACTTCCTTAGGTTACGCTACTGTAAGGCTTGACGTGCCGTTCTTTATTATAGCCTACTTCCTTAGGTTACGCTACTGTAAGGCTTGACGTGTCGTTTTTTATTATAACCTACTCCCTTAGGTTATGTTACTGTAAGGCTTGAAGTGTCGTTTTTTATTATAACCTACTTCCTTAAGTTACGCTACTGTAAGGCTTGACGTGCCGTTCTTTATTATAGCCTACTTCCTTAGGTTACGCTACTGTAAGGCTTGACGTGTCGTTTTTTATTATAACCTACTTCCTTAGGTTACGCTACTGTAAGGCTTGACGTGTCGTTTTTTATTATAACCTACTCCCTTAGGTTATGTTACTGTAAGGCTTGAAGTGTCGTTTTTTATTATAACCTACTTCCTTAGGTTACGCTACTGTAAGGCTTGACGTGCCGTTCTTTATTATAGCCTACTTCCTTAGGTTACGCTACTGTAAGGCTTGACGTGTCGTTTTTTATTATAACCTACTTCCTTAGGTTACGCTACTGTAAGGCTTGACGTGTCGTTTTTTATTATAACCTACTCCCTTAGGTTATGTTACTGTAAGGCTTGAAGTGTCGTTTTTTATTATAACCTACTTCCTTAGGTTACGCTACTGTAAGGCTTGACGTGCCGTTCTTTATTATAACCTACTTCCTTAGGTTACGCTAAAGTAAGGCTTGACGTGTCGTTTTTTATTATAACCTACTTCCTTAGGTTACGCTACTGTAAGGCTTGACGTGCCGTTCTTTATTATAGCCTACTTCCTTAGGTTACGCTACTGTAAGGCTTGACGTGTCGTTCTTTATTATAGCCTACTTCCTTAAGTTATGCTACTGTAAGGCTTGACGTGTCGTTTTTTATTATAACCTACTTCCTTAGGTTACGCTACTGTAAGGCTTGACGTGCCGTTCTTTATTATAGCCTACTTCCTTAGGTTACGCTACTGTAAGGCTTGATGTTTCGTTTTTTATTATAACCTACTTCCTTAGGTTACGCTACTGTAAGGCTTGACGTGCCGTTCTTTATTATAGCCTACTTCCTTAGGTTACGTTACTGTAAGGCTTGACGTGGCGTTCTTTATTATAGCCTACTTCCTTAGGTTACACTACTGTAAGGCTTGACGTATCGTTATTTTATTATATCTAACATTCTTAGGTTACGCTAGTGTAAGGCTAAACGTTTCGTTATTTTATTACATCCTGCTTCCTTAGATTACGGTAGTGTAAGGTTTGACGTGTCGTTATTTTATTATCTCCTACTTACTTAGGTTGTGTTAGTGTATGGCTTGACGAGTCGTTATATTATTATATCCAACTTCCTAGGTTACGGTAGTGTTAGGCTTAACGTTTCGTTATTTTTTATCATCCTGCTTCCTTAGGTTACGCTAGTTTAAGGTTTGACGTGTCGTTTTTTATTTTAGTCATCTTTCTTAATTTATTTTTGTGTAAGGTTTGACGTAACGTTATTTTATTATATCCTACTTTCTTAGGTTACGCTAGTGTAAGGCTTGATTTGTCATTATATCCAACTTCCTAGGTTACGGTAGTGTAAGGCTTGACGTGGCGTTATTTTATTAACTCCTACTTACTCAGGTTCTATTAGTGTAAGGCTTGACATGTCGATATTTTATTATCTCCCAATTCCTTAGGTTACGCTAGTGTAAAGCTTGACGTGTCGTTATTTTATTATCTCCCACTTCCTTAGGTTCGCAAGTGTAAGGCTTGACGTGTCGATTTTTATTTTAATCTACTTCCTTAATTTATGTTTGTGTAAGGCTTTACGCGTCGTTATTTTATTATATCCTACTTTCTTAGGTTATTTTAGTGTAAGGCTTGAAGTATTGTTATTTTATTATCTCCTGCTTTCTTAGGTTACGCTAATGTTAGGCTTGATGTGTCGTTATTCTTTATATCCTACTTCTTATTTTAGTCTACTTCCTTCTTATTTTAGTCATCTTCCTTAATTTATTTTTGTGTAAGGTTTGACGTAACGTTATTTTATTATATCCTAGGTTCATAGTTCTTATTATAGCCTACTTCCTTAGGTTCTTTTAGCGTAAGGCTTTTCGTTTTGTTTTTCTTTATTGTGGGTGATTGGTCTATATCTGGTAAAACTGGATATCATTGCTAAAATCAACCAAAGGTTCTCTGTTGAGAGTAACTGTATTGTTTTTCTAAATTATAAAAAAGAAATAATTCGTTTTCTGGTTTTAAATCTAGGAATCATGCTTTTATAAACGAGCATCGAAATTCCATTAATTATAAAACTTGGAAGTAGAACTTTTCCGTTTTGTAAACAAGATAATAATTCACTTGTGGTTTCAAATTCTGGGATTTTTTATTAAAAAAATAGTGCGTTCAATTTTCTTTTTCTGAATATTGGAAATATTCCTATTTACTAACTTTACATTTCATACATTTGCAAACATTTAAAAGAAAAAAATATTCCGTATTCCACAACAGGAATCCCGGTAGCGGCAACAGCAGAAATTCAAGTTGCGGCAAACGGATTGTTTTTCAGTGTAGTACTAATCAATAAGACAAATTGGATAAATTATATATTAGATGCATATAACAACCAAAATTAAAAAAAATAAAATGATAAATTTATTATTTTTTTTTTAAATTATTAAAACTATTACAAATTATTTATTTATTAATAATTATTTAATAATTATAATTATTCCCTAATTCTCTTATCTTTTATCCGTTCGTATCCCCACTTGAAGGCGAGCTCGCCACGTGTAAAGCAGATGAAATTGTTTGGAACTGTCGAAAATTAGAATTATTTGGAATTGTTCAGAATTGGAATTGTGGGATTGTAACACAGTATTGAATGGTGGATCCCTCGGTGTACCCCTTAACCTAAAAGGGGTGTTTTTGCTATTTTTGCACTTTGAATGTCTAAACTTGGATTATATGGATTTTTTGGGTAGCAGATCAAGAATTTGGGAGTATTTTATAATTTATACACTGAAAGTGCAAAAATAGTAAAACACCCATTTTAGGGATTGCTTTTGCTAACTTAAAGGTGAAATATTTATTTTAAATAAAAAAGACCCCAACTCCTTGATCACTGACCAGAAAAACCAATATGGTCCAAATTTAAATACTCAACGTACAAAAATAGCAAAGACACTCTTTTAGGGATTGTCTTTGCAATATCCAAGGGTGAAATATTAGTTTTTCATAAATAAATCCCTCAAATCCTTGATCAGCGACCCAAAAAACCTAAATAGTATAAATTTACACACTTTGAGTGCAAAAATATTGAAAAGACTCATTTTAGGGGTTATTTTTGCTAATTTAAGACTGAAATATTAATTATTCATACAAAGTTCCCCCAATATCTTGATCAGGGACCCAAAAAACTCGTATGGACTTGACCTGGTCACTCAAACTGCGAAAACTGCAAAAACACCCCTTTAGGAGTAATTTTTGCATATTTAAAGATGAAATAGTAACTATTCATAAAAAATTTCCCCAAATTCTTGAACAATGACCCAAAAAACCTGTATAGACCAATTCTTGGCTAAATCTAGAAACTCTGATTTCCAGTACATCAAAATACAAATAAATTTTTGGGGTTGGTTTTTGCAAATTTATAGGTGTTACGAAATTATGTCCCGGAAAAGACCATGATTTTCATGATCAGTGACCCAAAAAACATATAGTAGACCAGTCTCATGATAGCCAGTGAAATTAAACCCCCCCTCCCGGCGATTTTACTGGAGTATAAAAAGTTTTTAAAAAAATTGTTCATCGTATTTTTCATAGTTTTTAAATTAAGGGGAGATTTTCACCCCCAGGGGGGGGGGGGTAAAAAAATTTTTGATACTATTTATTTTGCTATTTTTTCGATTACAAAAGAAAAAGCAAGATAAAAAATTTAACCGTTATTCTAATATTTTTACTTTTGGGGGTAGTTTTCCCCCATATTTACCTCCTGGGGGACTGTTAATATATTGCAATAGTTTTCAATATCATAAAATATTTATGAATATACTAGAAGCAGGGATAAAAAATAAATTAAAATATTCTGTTTTTATGTTTTTCATAAGTTTCCTTAATTTAGGGGTAGTTTTTCCCCCCTATAATTAGCCCTAATTTCCCAAAATTTGTGGGTTATCAAATAAATCCAATATTTCGATAAATAATTTAGAAAAAATGGCATTGACTTGATCATTTTAGCTTCAGTTCCAAAATTTTGCAAAAAAACCCTAAAAAGGGGTAGTTTTTGCTTATTTAAGGGTTTTCCCCTATTTTCCAGTAACTTTGGACTCCAGATTCGGATTCAGCGACCCAAAAAACCTATAATTAACCCATAAAAATTAATAATTACGAATATAACAAAAGTGATACCAATACCAATACCAAAAGTGATACCAATATCACTGGTATAACTGGTATAACTGGTATCGCGTGAGAAAGTCCTGAAATGATCTTATTATTTTGAGTACATGCTTAATAAACAATTAATAGATAATTATAATTATAATTAAAATTTACCATATTATATTAAAATTAAAATTCTAAATTATTTTTTGAAAACTTTTTGTACTTATTGTTTAATGTAAAAAATTTCTCATGTGTAATATCACATTAATAAAAACTATTTTCATATGAAATTTGCTTGCTAAAATTGTTTTTTGTTTTTATAATAAAGTCATTATTATAAAATTATTGTCCTTCTATTACTTATTGACCGAAAATAGAGCCTAAATAAATATTAAAATTTTAACTCCAATAACTTTTAATTTTTTTTTTTTTTTTTTTTTTTAAATTTAGTATAATACGAGCTTAATTATCTTGTAGCCTAAATAGCAAATGGAAGTTTTTGCGTAATCCTTGCTTTTGAAAAAAAGAATTTTAGCCAATATCGCACTGTTAACAGCATTTTTGGCTTTTTCGTGTGAAAACATGCGTTACACATGGTTTAACACCTCATAACACCTGATACACATATGTATACAGTGTTACACACTGGTTAACACTGTTTTACACTGATATACAGTGTAACACATGTTATAACACTTGATACACATATGTAGTATTTCTATTGGGGCCTCTAGGCGCTCAGGAACCCGAGTTATACCAAAAAAAAACCTTTTTAGATTTGAAGAGGTATTATAAATTGTTTTATTTATTAGTTTGGCCAAATTCGTACGTTTCTGAATGTATGAAAGAAAACAACTTAAACAACTCCATGTATCGCATAAATATGTACGAAATATGCTCGTTTTTACACCCTGCTTGGTCAATTATCAATGCCAAATGCATCTTTTTCGCTATTTTTTTTTATTATACAAAAAGCGAAAAACTGTACCATAATATGAGTAAAAAAATTTCAAGAAAGCCATATGTGATAGTAATATCGTTCCACTCGTAATAATAATAACAGCAAAATATCAAAACTTGAATAGATAATTATTTAGATATTTAAAATGTTAATACTTAAAAAACTGTTAATTTATAATGGCTTTCCTTTACTGTTATTATTATTATTAGGAGTTGTCGGTATTTTTTAAATAAATTAGATTGAAAATTTCATTTCAAGCATTAAAATTCGCACAACCATAAATCATAAATATTCCAAGAGCAAAACAAATTTTAATGGCTTTTAAGGATTTGATTGACAAATGGTTATTTATAATTTGCACATCAAAAATATGTCTTCTAATTAACTTTTAATTAGTCATTAATTTGGCCAAAATTTCATGAATTTCGTTAATTTTGCAACAACAAAAAACTTTTTTTTGTTACATATTTAGGTTCAAATAGATAAATAACGGATTATGTAAAAAAAAAATAAATAAAAAAGGAATTTTCGCTTAATGTACTTAGACGTGACTTTAGTGAATGGTATTTTTTTATAACGTACAATAAAAATATATACTTTTTTTATGATCGCAAATATTTAGTGCAATTTTTTATGAATATTTAAAGTTGAATTTGGTAAAAGTACAAAACTTGTATAATTTTCATTTATGAGAGAATTCTGATTCCTAAGATTTTTTTACCCTTCTATATTATATTGCTTTCGAAGTTACATTTTTAACCCACTTTTAAAAATCTTCGTTTTTTTAACAGTATACCCCTTCCAGTGAGCTTGAAAATTTTCAAATACCCTCCTTGTAAATGTTGCATCTTGAAATGCCATTAGACCCCCACTGATTAAGTTTATTCAATTTTCTCAAAAGTTTCTTTGCTCTTAAGCTCTAAAATTTATCTCAAGACTCTTGAAAATATATTTTACGTTAATAATTTAGGTTCATTTATTTTACCAGAAAAAAATTGCGAGTAAATCTTTCACTATAAAATTGTAGGAAAATTGAAAAAATCTATTTTTAAAATCTAGTTTAAATAAAATTTAAGGAATCACAGTGGCGGAAATTGGTTAAATTTCTTAGCTAAATAAAACCGATTTTAAAACTTATTTTATTAGTAACGAATTTTTCTTATGAAAACCAATTTTGTACAAAAAAAGAAAACCGAAAGACTACCAAATTGGTTGAAAGAGACCTCCTTATCCATTTATAATAATGTTAATTTTAATGAATCAAAGTTAAATGACCGGAAAATTCGGTCACAAACATCACAATAAGAGAAACTTATCAAGTGCAAAAAAATTAATCAACCAAATGATTAAGTTAACTGTTAAAAGCTTTAACTCTAAGCAGCGTGACACTTTTTTCTACCCTATTTATAGGAAATTTCCAAAATTTTTATTTTTTGTTAAGAGCAGTTTATAAAATCAACATTCTTAATTTATTCATGAATTAATTTATTATAATTTATTAAAATTAAAGCCTCCTTCTCTTTTGTTATTATACATTTTTTATATATCATGAATTTTTCTATGCGTTAATGAGAACATATTAGGGTTGAATATACATATAATTTTATTTTGACATACTGCTAGTGTATTCTATTTTAGCCTAAATTTATGTTTAGAAACAATTTTTTCTTCTCCTAGGTACTTTATGTTTATTTTAAATAGTAAATTGCCAAGCACGTGATAAAGAGAAAAATATTTTGTGAAAAACTTTTTCTTACGAAATTTTTATTTTACCTTTTTCTTGAAACTAGTTTTAATTTATAAGCGATTGTTATATGATACTAAAGTCCATATGGATTTTTTAAAAACTTCCGGACAGGATGTGAGCCAGATATCCGCTGAAAATTTTTCTATCCGACCCGGAACTTTATGAATCCATTTCTGCTCGGGCAATATTTTAGTTGAAATTTGTGCACAAAACATCAAAAATGGATAATTAGAAATAAATCAGATAGCTCTTTGTTGAAAACTTGAGTGATCCAGATTTTTCTGTAGGCTGCAAATTTCGTTAAGTTAGCGGAAAATTTAGACTCTCATAATACTTTTCCTGAATAACAAAATTTCAGCAAACATCTGATCCTTTTTATAAAACATCAAGAAATTAAAAGAGAGTGTATGTCCATAAATTATAATAAAAGAGTTATGCTCCACATTTAATGCATGACTTGACCTTATTATTATTGTTTGGGTAATAAAAATAAAAAGCAAGTGTCTTTTGTATATTTGAATTATGCAACCTCGGTCAAGTAGTATCTTTGATAGTTTTATCATTTAACCATATATTTATTTATAATAATTTTTGAGATTCAATATTTTTCGGTGTCTGGTACCAGAAAATAAAAAAACGTTAAAAATTTTCATTTGTGAGAACAAATACGAAATAAATTTTTGTATATTCTGGACCATGAATGCTGAATTTTACAGATCTGTATCAAAATTTTGCTTGGCTCAAACTGAAGGTTATTCAATATTAGGATGAGATATTTTGGAAAATTTTTTTATCAATAAGTTATATTTGCTTCCTAATTTTAAAGAATTAAAAAATTTATTTTTAATGGAATTAGCTATTACTACTGAAAAGGTTTAGCAAAAAATTTCGCTCGATTCCTCTTACTAAATTTGAAATATCTTTAATATTAGCCAAGCAGTATTTGAATTCAAAGTTCCGAGATCAGGAAACTCTGGCCAACACAATTTTCTAACGTAATTAGTCTATTTTTCAACCGAATTTTTGCAACTCATTATTTCTCTGATCTTATCCTATAATATCCAGGCATCATAACCAATCTCAAAACTACCCTATTTCCAAGCAAGTCTTTTTTCCCTGTATTTCCGGGGCTTAGAATACTTTAGGCTTATGGACTTCAGATAATTTTAATTTTGAGGCTTATTATAATTTCGGTTTCAGGAATTAGGCCCTTTCTACACCAGCACATAATCATGTTTTATGATAATCATGTTTGTTGGATATTTTTAGGAGTTTAGGAGTATAATTTAAAACTGTTGTAAGTGATCGTTTTCCATGCTCGTTGTTTGTGTTATATTTTATGTTCATATTAAATAAATTACCTATTAATATCACTTTTTTGCCTAAATTATTCCTAATACAGTCAATAATTCAGTTAAAATATCATATGGTTAATTAACTATATCTGGATAATTTAGGTTCCATACCTACTAGTTTTTATTCGTGTGTACATTAACAAATAGTATAAATAAATAAAAGGAATAAATTATTATTTTGAATTCCAAATAACAAAATCATAGTTACGATCTGAGAATTTTCATAAGAAAATGACTATTTTAAGCTAAAAAATCAACGTAAATTGTTAAAATAATAAATTAATAATTGGAAAAAATATTGTCAATGATTTGATGGTAAAAAAATACTCTTTTTTCAACAATCCTCGATGGTATATTTTGTCTCATCATTATTGCAACCTAATCTGCATTTTTTCCTAGCATAATATGCGCCAAATAGTTGTTCTTCTTCGGCTTGCCTGGCAATAACTGCTCTCCAGTCTTCTAGTCTGATGTTTTTTAGTGCAGGGAACTTGATATTTGGACATTCCCCAGTGACTAGCCTTGCATAATGATGAGATGTTTTCCAATCCAATGTCATTTTCTGCTGCTGTTTTTCCTGTACACGCGATATTGCTTTTCTTATATATGACCCCAGGTCTTCGTTGGGCGGTTTTTCTTCAAGATTCAGCTGATATTCCTCGAAGACAAGCCTGGCATCATTCATTGGATTTCTCCAACCTGCGATGTCAAGTCTGTTAAACCGTTCTCTTACTTTTTCCATATCTTCGTGGTACATTAGATAAAGGTGTTTTCTGACAAAGTTTACTTCAGTTGTTAGTTTTATGGACTGTAGCCCTAAGCCATTTAGATCTGGTTTTATATAAGCTAAGACTCTTGTGTTGGTACTTCCAAATAATTTATGATTAATGAATAATTGCCTAATTTTTTTGTCTAAATCACTGCATTTTTTTAAGTTGGTTGCTCTTGATTGTTGAGAATATATGTTGCCCGTAACATATACTGCGGCGGGTATTATTGTTGTATTGTATAAGAGTACTTTTTGGTAAAGAGCTAATTTTGATTTTATTATTTGTTCGGTTTTTTCTATTATTTTTTCTTCCATTATATTAATATTTATTGTTTTATCCCTGTCTGTTTGGTATAAACCTAAGTACTTATAGTGGTCCCTTATTATAGATAAAAAGGGGGTGTCTTCTACTATTTCTTGGTCATCATTTTCTATAAGATGTTCACTGTATACACCCGATTTATTGATATTTATTTTGAGCCCTACTTCGCCTGCATATTCTACGAGATGTTTCGTTATTAAATCTACTGATTCCTTATTTGGCGCATGTATTTTTATATCGTCTGCAAGGACTCATTGAGTCGCCTTGTAGTACTCCCCTTTTTACATTAATTGGCGATGACGTTTTACCTTTTATTTTTATAATTACTGACCATTTCTGTATAATAGATTTTAAGGTATTTATTATATTTACATTTAACGGCAATGTTTTTATAAATCTTATACGGCAATTATTCCCGCCTGTCACGCGGGCGACCCGGGTTCGACTCCCGGTCGGGGAGTTTTTTTTTTTTTTTTTTTTTATTTTTTAAAACTTAAATCGCTAAAAAATTAAAAAAAAAAAAATATTCTTTATTGGGTGCATTTAATAAATAATAAAAAAAATATTCTTTTTTGGGTGATTCCTAATAACATTAAAAGAGTATAACGTTGTATTTTGTTATTTAAATAATTTTTTTTAGTCATTTTAATTTAATAAATAAAAAAAAAATGAAATTAATATAATTAAAAAAAAAAATTTGTGTATTTATTTGTGGTCACAAAAAATAATTTTTTTTTTTTACTAATTATTTTTTTTTTTTTTAATTTTGATTTACCTACTAAATAATATTAACTTACAATAAAACTAATAGTTATTTAAATCATTGAGTGCGTTTTGTTTTTAATTTTTTATATCTTTTAATAATTTTAATAATTATTTTTAAAAAAAATCATAAAAAAATTTTTATTAATATAGAATAAAAAAAAAAAAATTATTTTTTTTTAATGCTTATTATAAAAATAAAAATTAATGGTTATAACTGCGGTAAAAATATTTTTTATAATTTTAATTTTCTAAAATAAAAGCAAATATTTAATACAAAAAATTTTCTAAAAGTTAATCAGCAACTTTCATATTTATACATTTGGCAAAACATAAAATTTCGTTTAACAAATAAAAAAATTACAAACTTTGATAAAAATACGTTTTGTAGTTCTCAAAATTTGTGCATAAGCAGCAAGTTTTTTAAAATTCTTTATTAGTACTTTTTGCTTTGGCCATTTCCGAGATTCTAGAAAGATAAGAATATTAAAAAATTGAATTTTTTAACAAATTTGAAAATAATGTCCTAAAGCCCTTTCTAGACCTAATTAATTTTTTTTAAACTTGTGCGCTTTGACTATACTTTTTGGCATAGTAAAAGAACATTGAATTAAAAAAAATTTATAAGGTCCAGAAAGGGCTTAATATACTAAACTAGTATAAAGTTGCAAACAAAGAACCTCAGGATAAAACCCATTTTTATAAAAAATTACAATTTTAGCAACAGCATAAAAATTGGTTTATTAAATATACGGTGAAGGAATAAGTGATGAAAAATTGTGCCATTTACGGTATGTACTTAGAAGCTAATACTCAAAGGTAAACTAAAAGTGTTTTAGTTGCTTACAAAGGCGACAGCTTTATTTGGATGTTACACTTCAGTCAAAACGCGGGGGGGTGGGGGTTGATCAGTTACTGGCCATCATGATCTTTGGTCTACTATAAAAGTTTTTAAATTTTTAAATACGAATTTCGGCGACAATTTTTTGAAAAATTAACATTTCACCCTTAAATTAGGAAAAATGACTTCAAAAAGGAGTATCTTTGATGTTTTCGCGTTTTCAGTTTCCAGATTTGTTCTACTATATTGGTTTTTTGGATCGCTGTTCACTTAGAGATAGTTTTTGTTAATTTAAAGGGTAAGCAAATTATAGGCAGGCCTTCGAAATTCGTGATCAGCAACCCAAAAAAACTTATAATAGAGCAAAGCTCATGACGGTCAGTAACTCATCACTCTAAACCGTGATTTGACTGGAGTTATACCCCAAGAATCTTTATCTTATAACTATATTTCCAGGCTCATCGAAATAAAACTTGAGTTTAGGAGCCTCCTTTTTTGCAACTTTTTTTTGCTTTTAACTTGTTATTATCCAGCGAAAATATAATAACGATGGTATTCAATAAAACTAATAAGCTTCTGTTAGTCAATTTAGTGAGATGATTTCATATAAAGTAAAAATAAAAAAGTGATTCACAGAGATTCAAAAAAGTTTTGTAACGGGTGACCGTCATTTCAGTATTATTGTTACGATATAAACATGAAATTCATTTTTTGTGCGGCGCGGCGGCTGTTTGAAAATTCAAACGATTGTTCTTGTGGCTCCAGGTTAATCGATTATTTTTATGATTATTTTTTGAAATTTATTTTGTTCAAATTTCTGCGAGATAAAATTACTCAATAATTACTAAGAAATATTTTAAAATTCAATCTTTGTATATATTATATGATTCACACATACCTTAAAAAAAATTTTTTTGGTAATTTTTACTAAAAACATAATATAATTATTCTTAGAAAATTATATTTAATTTTTTTCGGATAGTTTTAAATAATTTTTGCAATAATTTTCTCAAGTAAAAATTGGTAAAAAAAACTTTATTTCAAATTCAAAAAGTTCATTTGTTAAATTTAACAACAAATAATTAATATTTAACGTTTTTTTTCGAAAATAATTATTAACCGAATTGAAAGCATATTTAGCAGCTGCAAAATATCTTGGAGCACCTGGAACAACTAATTAAATATTTTTAAAGAGGATCAAAAATTTAAAAACAAATTACTAAAATAGTATCCCATTTAAAATCTTTTTTTGTCCAATTTGGCAATAATATTTATAAAACAAATCCTTTTGAGAAAAATTGAGACCCCAAATTTAAATTTATTATTTATTATTTATCTCAAGGATGTGAATATCTTATTTTTTAAAATTATATACCCTATCAAAACGTTATCCACTAGATAGGGTCTATTTTACATTTTGTGATTTAATTAGACATTAATGTAACATACATTTTAGTATTTTTTTATTTTGATTACAAATAATTATAAAAAATAATTAAAAAATTATGTTCTTACACTGAAAAAAAATCCGCGAAAGGAATTCCTCTTGCCGCAAGCGGAATTCCATTTGCCGCAAGCGGATTCCTCTTGCGGCAAGAGGATTCCTCTTGTGGCTAGAGGATGGTTTTTTTATTGTAACTATTATAAAAACCGATAAAGAGTTAAAATTGAATAAAAATTTAAACAATTAATGCAAGTAACATGAATTTTTATTACAAACTACTTCACAATAACTTTTATATTTATTTTAAATAAAAAAACGTTCAAGGAATTCTTCTCGTAAATCCTCCATTTTTATTTTCAAATAAAAAACAATCAATATTTTAATTGCATATATTTCATATAAAAAAATATTAATTAAAATTTGTTTCACATTACAGAAAATATATTTAACATCTTTTTTATAATCTAAAATTTTGTATAATTACAATCAAAGAACGAAAAAAGTAAAAAAATAAAATATTCACTGAATGCCACCATGATTGTAAGATGATATATTTTATATATCAATAGATCCTTAACCCTACATTAAGTACAATGAGGCTCTGAAGTAACTTTTGGTGCCTCATGGTCTTGTTGCATTTATGCGGGGTTGCTGTCAAGTTTCTGTAGATGCAGACGAAAAATATTTTTAAAAAAATTACTATGTTGTTAAACGTGATTGTACTCAATTGTATAGTATAAAATCATTTTGTTGAATTTATGAAATATATGCAATTAAAATATTGATTGTTTTTTATTTGAAAATAAAAATGGAGGATTTACGAGAAGAATTCCTTGAACGTTTTTTTATTTAAAATAAATGTAAAAGTTATTGTGAAGTAGTTTGTAATAAAAATTCATGTTACTTGCATTAATTGTTTAAATTTTTATTCAATTTTAACTCTTTATCGGTTTTTATAATAGTTACAATAAAAAAACCATCCTCTAGCCACAAGAGGAATCCTCTTGCCGCAAGAGGAATCCGCTTGCCGCAAACGGATTTTTTTTTCAGTGTAGTATTGCTTACATTATTTTAAATATAAAATGCTTGAATTACCATTTTAACTGTTTCTATTTAAAATAAAACCAATTTATTAGAATATAAGAAAATATGACTATTATTTGAAGACTCAAAAATTTATGATTTATTTAATCACAACTGTTAACTTTTGGATACTGCTTGATTTATATAACCATTACATTCATTCATAACTTCTATTTCAAGTTGGGTTTTTGAATTTTTTATTTTTTCAACTACTTCTTGTAAATATTCATTTTTTATATTTGGTAAAAGAAATTGTTCAATTCTGTCGTTTCTAGCATACCATTTAAGGGAGTTCTCCGTTAATTTACTGTAAATTAAAATGATAAATAATTTTATTAAATTTAAATGAAAATTTTCAAAATTAAAAACAATTTGAAAATTATACTTACGGTTTTATATTATAATAATAATCTTTTATTCGGTAAACAGTTACTTTTCTAAAAATTTCTTCCATATCGCAAACAGAAAAACCATTCGTTTGTTTTGCGATTTTGGAGAGGTCAACATCATAATCTAAATAATTTTTTTCCAAAATTGTTTCTAATATCTCAGTTCTTTGATTTTAGTTCTAAAATTTATTGTTAAATATTTATATTTATTACATATTATTAATACTAATTGATAATGAATAATTAGTAAATTGTAATTAGTAAATTGATTCAAGAAAATAAATAATCGGCTTAATTACCGAACTATCAAACAAGTGTCTTTCAGATAAGTCAAAATCATCAATATTATAGCTGGTACACCGATTGATTTTTATTATATACTGAGAATAAAAATTATTTTTAAAATTCTTCTCATTTTTGAATTTTATTTCAAATTGACTAAATTGCGTGGAAAATTAAAGACTCCTCAAAATTGTCTTTTTTAACGGTCTGAAACAGAATTTAACAGTTATTGATAAAAATCAGATGAAAATATTTTAAATTTTAATAAGTTAAATTTTTTAAAATTCAATATTCACTGCAAAATTAGATTTTATAGTTAAATTCTTTTATACATTAATATAAATTAGTAATATTTTTGGAGAAAAAAAAATTACAAAATAACCAACAGGATTTTTGAGATTTTGGATTTTTTAAACAGATTCTAGTCAGAATTTTTGATGCCGGCTTCTCCTGTCGCCAAATAAAAATCTTGACTTGATTTTAGGATATCTCAGAAAAAGATTATATCAAAATAGACAAAATTATTTTTAAATTATGAATATTGATTAGAAGTATTGAAAATTTTCCAGCAAAAAAATTCCTAGAGACATTTTAGATCTTAAAAATTCTGCTGCTGTTCGTTATTATTTTTTTTTTAGGGATGCTAATTTTTTTTTTTAGTATATTTACGGTGTTATAAAAATAATTTTAAAAATAATGGTCGAATCAAGTTTAAAAATAATAATTTATTTAAATTTATGAAAAAAAAAAGAATAAAAAATGAATGAAATAATAATTTAAAAAAGTACTTACTTACAAATTAAATTCAAATCACATATAAAATAGTTTTAAAAAATAATAAAGCAAATTATTGTTAGCTCAGAAATCAAATATTTTTATTTAATAATAAAAAAAATTTCTTTTTCTTTATGTGATTCATTTATTTTTTATATACTCACATTACTTTCAACGATATATAATATTTTGAAAAATATCAATAACTTTTTTTATGATTCTGTATTTTCCTAGGGTATTATTATCGAGAGAATTTTTTTTTATGTGAAATAAAAATTAAGAAACTGTTAATAATCTAAAAGAAGTTATTTAATCTAGAAAAAGTTTTTGTGTGTTTTTTATAAAGCTTACGAAAATAAAGTCGATAAAGTATGTAAAATTGGTTGGGAATGTAATTTTCAAGTAATTATTTATTAGATTTTCAAAGTCTTTTCAGTCTATGTCATCACACCCTACTTTTTTAAAAGCCTAAGCCTATTTTCCCATAAGAGCAATGTTAAAATACCACTTTTATTTTATTCATTAAAAATTTATTAAGTCGTTTACCATACTAAGTACGGTATGTACTTAGAAGCTAATACTCAAAGGTAAACTAAAAGTGTTTTAGTTGCTTACAAAGGCGACAGCTTTATTTGGATGTTACACTTCAGTCAAAACGCGGGGGGGTGGGGGTTGATCAGTTACTGGCCATCATGATCTTTGGTCTACTATAAAAGTTTTTAAATTTTTAAATACGAATTTCGGCGACAATTTTTTGAAAAATTAACATTTCACCCTTAAATTAGGAAAAATGACTTCAAAAAGGAGTATCTTTGATGTTTTCGCGTTTTCAGTTTCCAGATTTGTTCTACTATATTGGTTTTTTGGATCGCTGTTCACTTAGAGATAGTTTTTGTTAATTTAAAGGGTAAGCAAATTATAGGCAGGCCTTCGAAATTCGTGATCAGCAACCCAAAAAAACTTATAATAGAGCAAAGCTCATGACGGTCAGTAACTCATCACTCTAAACCGTGATTTGACTGGAGTTATACCCCAAGAATCTTTATCTTATAACTATATTTCCAGGCTCATCGAAATAAAACTTGAGTTTAGGAGCCTCCTTTTTTGCAACTTTTTTTTGCTTTTAACTTGTTATTATCCAGCGAAAATATAATAACGATGGTATTCTATAAAACTAATAAGCTTCTGTTAGTCAATTTAGTGAGATGATTTCATATAAAGTAAAAATAAAAAAGTGATTCACAGAGATTCAAAAAAGTTTTGTAACGGGTGACCGTCATTTCAGTATTATTGTTACGATATAAACATGAAATTCATTTTTTGTGCGGCGCGGCGGCTGTTTGAAAATTCAAACGATTGTTCTTGTGGCTCCAGGTTAATCGATTATTTTTATGATTATTTTTTGAAATTTATTTTGTTCAAATTTCTGCGAGATAAAATTACTCAATAATTACTAAGAAATATTTTAAAATTCAATCTTTGTATATATTATATGATTCACACATACCTTAAAAAAAATTTTTTTGGTAATTTTTACTAAAAACATAATATAATTATTCTTAGAAAATTATATTTAATTTTTTTCGGATAGTTTTAAATAATTTTTGCAATAATTTTCTCAAGTAAAAATTGGTAAAAAAAACTTTATTTCAAATTCAAAAAGTTCATTTGTTAAATTTAACAACAAATAATTAATATTTAACGTTTTTTTTCGAAAATAATTATTAACCGAATTGAAAGCATATTTAGCAGCTGCAAAATATCTTGGAGCACCTGGAACAACTAATTAAATATTTTTAAAGAGGATCAAAAATTTAAAAACAAATTACTAAAATAGTATCCCATTTAAAATCTTTTTTTGTCCAATTTGGCAATAATATTTATAAAACAAATCCTTTTGAGAAAAATTGAGACCCCAAATTTAAATTTATTATTTATTATTTATCTCAAGGATGTGAATATCTTATTTTTTAAAATTATATACCCTATCAAAACGTTATCCACTAGATAGGGTCTATTTTACATTTTGTGATTTAATTAGACATTAATGTAACATACATTTTAGTATTTTTTTATTTTGATTACAAATAATTATAAAAAATAATTAAAAAATTATGTTCTTACACTGAAAAAAAATCCGCGAAAGGAATTCCTCTTGCCGCAAGCGGAATTCCATTTGCCGCAAGCGGATTCCTCTTGCGGCAAGAGGATTCCTCTTGTGGCTAGAGGATGGTTTTTTTATTGTAACTATTATAAAAACCGATAAAGAGTTAAAATTGAATAAAAATTTAAACAATTAATGCAAGTAACATGAATTTTTATTACAAACTACTTCACAATAACTTTTATATTTATTTTAAATAAAAAAACGTTCAAGGAATTCTTCTCGTAAATCCTCCATTTTTATTTTCAAATAAAAAACAATCAATATTTTAATTGCATATATTTCATATAAAAAAATATTAATTAAAATTTGTTTCACATTACAGAAAATATATTTAACATCTTTTTTATAATCTAAAATTTTGTATAATTACAATCAAAGAACGAAAAAAGTAAAAAAATAAAATATTCACTGAATGCCACCATGATTGTAAGATGATATATTTTATATATCAATAGATCCTTAACCCTACATTAAGTACAATGAGGCTCTGAAGTAACTTTTGGTGCCTCATGGTCTTGTTGCATTTATGCGGGGTTGCTGTCAAGTTTCTGTAGATGCAGACGAAAAATATTTTTAAAAAAATTACTATGTTGTTAAACGTGATTGTACTCAATTGTATAGTATAAAATCATTTTGTTGAATTTATGAAATATATGCAATTAAAATATTGATTGTTTTTTATTTGAAAATAAAAATGGAGGATTTACGAGAAGAATTCCTTGAACGTTTTTTTATTTAAAATAAATGTAAAAGTTATTGTGAAGTAGTTTGTAATAAAAATTCATGTTACTTGCATTAATTGTTTAAATTTTTATTCAATTTTAACTCTTTATCGGTTTTTATAATAGTTACAATAAAAAAACCATCCTCTAGCCACAAGAGGAATCCTCTTGCCGCAAGAGGAATCCGCTTGCCGCAAACGGATTTTTTTTTCAGTGTAGTATTGCTTACATTATTTTAAATATAAAATGCTTGAATTACCATTTTAACTGTTTCTATTTAAAATAAAACCAATTTATTAGAATATAAGAAAATATGACTATTATTTGAAGACTCAAAAATTTATGATTTATTTAATCACAACTGTTAACTTTTGGATACTGCTTGATTTATATAACCATTACATTCATTCATAACTTCTATTTCAAGTTGGGTTTTTGAATTTTTTATTTTTTCAACTACTTCTTGTAAATATTCATTTTTTATATTTGGTAAAAGAAATTGTTCAATTCTGTCGTTTCTAGCATACCATTTAAGGGAGTTCTCCGTTAATTTACTGTAAATTAAAATGATAAATAATTTTATTAAATTTAAATGAAAATTTTCAAAATTAAAAACAATTTGAAAATTATACTTACGGTTTTATATTATAATAATAATCTTTTATTCGGTAAACAGTTACTTTTCTAAAAATTTCTTCCATATCGCAAACAGAAAAACCATTCGTTTGTTTTGCGATTTTGGAGAGGTCAACATCATAATCTAAATAATTTTTTTCCAAAATTGTTTCTAATATCTCAGTTCTTTGATTTTAGTTCTAAAATTTATTGTTAAATATTTATATTTATTACATATTATTAATACTAATTGATAATGAATAATTAGTAAATTGTAATTAGTAAATTGATTCAAGAAAATAAATAATCGGCTTAATTACCGAACTATCAAACAAGTGTCTTTCAGATAAGTCAAAATCATCAATATTATAGCTGGTACACCGATTGATTTTTATTATATACTGAGAATAAAAATTATTTTTAAAATTCTTCTCATTTTTGAATTTTATTTCAAATTGACTAAATTGCGTGGAAAATTAAAGACTCCTCAAAATTGTCTTTTTTAACGGTCTGAAACAGAATTTAACAGTTATTGATAAAAATCAGATGAAAATATTTTAAATTTTAATAAGTTAAATTTTTTAAAATTCAATATTCACTGCAAAATTAGATTTTATAGTTAAATTCTTTTATACATTAATATAAATTAGTAATATTTTTGGAGAAAAAAAAATTACAAAATAACCAACAGGATTTTTGAGATTTTGGATTTTTTAAACAGATTCTAGTCAGAATTTTTGATGCCGGCTTCTCCTGTCGCCAAATAAAAATCTTGACTTGATTTTAGGATATCTCAGAAAAAGATTATATCAAAATAGACAAAATTATTTTTAAATTATGAATATTGATTAGAAGTATTGAAAATTTTCCAGCAAAAAAATTCCTAGAGACATTTTAGATCTTAAAAATTCTGCTGCTGTTCGTTATTATTTTTTTTTTAGGGATGCTAATTTTTTTTTTTAGTATATTTACGGTGTTATAAAAATAATTTTAAAAATAATGGTCGAATCAAGTTTAAAAATAATAATTTATTTAAATTTATGAAAAAAAAAAGAATAAAAAATGAATGAAATAATAATTTAAAAAAGTACTTACTTACAAATTAAATTCAAATCACATATAAAATAGTTTTAAAAAATAATAAAGCAAATTATTGTTAGCTCAGAAATCAAATATTTTTATTTAATAATAAAAAAAATTTCTTTTTCTTTATGTGATTCATTTATTTTTTATATACTCACATTACTTTCAACGATATATAATATTTTGAAAAATATCAATAACTTTTTTTATGATTCTGTATTTTCCTAGGGTATTATTATCGAGAGAATTTTTTTTTATACACTGAGAAAAAAATTTTCTTGGCTTAAGAAAATCATATGCATTGAATTTTAATTTTTTGAATCTAGAGTATATAATTTTAAAACAAGAAAACCATTGTTAATTGAAAGAAATATTTTTTTCGTTTAAGTAAATATATTCATTGAATTTTGATTTCATTCAAACAAACATATGTTTCTTGGAAGAAACGAATATTTTTTTTCCGCTAGAAACTGGATAGATTATTACAAAAACTTTCAGTGTTTTGAATCAAAAAAATATATTCAAAAAAATATTTTCTAAATTCAAGGAAGCGGTTTTTTGGATCATGAAATTTAATTTTTGATCCAAAGCAAATAGTTTTCAAAAAAATATAATCTCATGCCAAAATTATAAAACTTTACTTTAAAAAACTGCTTTATTTCGTTCAAATAATTATATTTTATTCGTTCAAAAAAATGTACTTTTTTTTCAAGAAACAATTTTTTTAATAAAATATATTTTTATTGCTGAATTAACTATAATCTCCATTCATTTATATAAAAATTATTCTGCAAAAAGTAATTTGTAGATATCTTTATAAGCGAAACTTAATTCAATGCAAAAAAATTGATCAGCTAATGAAAAAATAGAAGTTTTTGCGAGAAAGATTAATATTTTAGATAATTAGAGCAAACAACATTTTTCAAGTTTTTGAAAAAATATTTTTTTTCTTCCTAAACTCAGCTTGAAAAAAAAATAATTATTTTTATGACATTAAGAATTCACTCATATGTTTATTACCACCTGCTAATTCCATCTGGCTTTGAATAAAAATTTTTTTTTTATTTCTTTTTAAAAACTTGATGCATTATTTTATGTTTTTGAATCTGCTTTATCGATAATTTTTTCGTTACATAGTCTTTGAAAATTAACTTCTATATTTAGTAAGATGCTGCCGTGGTCCATTGGATTGGTTACGATGCGTATAGTTCTGCACAGTCAAAGCAATTTGGGTTCGATTCCGGGTATGACAAAATTTAAAATTTAATTTGATAAAAAAAAAAAAATAATAAAAAAATAAAAAAATGAAATAATTAAAAAAAAATAATAATTAAATGAAAAAATAATTAAAAAAATATATATATAAATCAATAATAATAATTTATAAAAATAAGATTAATAATAAAAAAAATAAAAAAATTATAAAAAAAAAAAAAAAAAAAAACGAGGAAAAAATAATTTTTTGCATTTTGCAAAAAAAAAAAATTTTTACTGACAATTTCGATCGAAAAAATTATTTCATAGATTCAAAAATTTATTTATTTCACATAACTAATTATTTGATTGTACCAAAAACTCATGATGTTGTCGCTAAGCAACTGTTTATTGTTTCTAAGAAATATTTCTTTCTCCCAAAACATTATTTTTTTAAATAGAGAAAATATGTTTTTAACTCAATGCGTAAGATTTCATTGAGTCAAAAAGACGTATCTTAGGCACTATTGAAAAGAATAATTTTCTTGAAACAAAGCAAATTTTTTTGAATGTAGTAATTTTTTTTCTCAGTGTAGGAAATAAAAATTAAGAAACTGTTAATAATCTAAAAGAAGTTATTTAATCTAGAAAAAGTTTTTGTGTGTTTTTTATAAAGCTTACGAAAATAAAGTCGATAAAGTATGTAAAATTGGTTGGGAATGTAATTTTCAAGTAATTATTTATTAGATTTTCAAAGTCTTTTCAGTCTATGTCATCACACCCTACTTTTTTAAAAGCCTAAGCCTATTTTCCCATAAGAGCAATGTTAAAATACCACTTTTATTTTATTCATTAAAAATTTATTAAGTCGTTTATTTTAGTATTATTCGTGTTTTATTACATTCTCTCATCATTTTTAACGAATGAACCTCATTAAAGTAATTTTTTAATTTTTGATTAGTAAATTTTTTTTCTTGATAATTTCAGATTTTTCTAAACTTACAATTTTTAAAGAATTTATTTTTCGTTACAAGCTATAAAGTAACTTGTAAAATACTAAATATTTTGGATCAGAAATTTTATCTGCTAGGCTTAATAAATGAAAATATCGACTCAAATCACCTAAAGAAAAAAGATTTTTGGTCCAAAATTTATATTTAACTATAGAATAGCCGCGCGCAGAATAATAACTTTTACTCAATTGATATTTATATTTAATTATCACAATTTAATATAAATATTTTAATAATTATATATATTGGTTTATCCAAGCAAGTGTATAGGAAGAGAGAATATGTGGGACTGGGCCCTGGACAATGCAATTTACATTTTTATAATTTCGTAGTTAATTTTTAAAGGTAATGTAGATCCCTTTATTCAAGTTTACCATTTGAACTATTATAAACAAAAATTCTTTGGTTTTTGCAGAAATTTTGGTTTTTGTTGTTGATTTCATCTATATAACATTTTTTTGTTTCTAAGTTTTTTTACAATTTTTATTTTAAAAATAAATTAAAAATTTCTTTAAAGTTAAATTATGGATAGAAAAGAAGATTATAAAAACTTAATGACTACTAAGACTGATAATAAAGAAGCTAAGAGAAACTTGAATTTATGTAAAAAATATTTAATTGATGAAAGTGAAAATGATGTTAAGAAAATTTGAACAATTAAAAAATTTTTATTAAGGGAGAGCCTAGGTCTAAGACAATCGAATTATAGATTGTTGGTTTATCATATCAAAAAAACTATCCCTGATACGATCTTCTGTTTATTACAAAGATCCCAACTTATATATTAAAATTCGGAGCCTAGAACCTCCTTCCAAATATTTTATTTTTTCACCCAACAAATTCCGGGTAATTTGATTTTGGATCAATATTGAAGCCTTCGAAAATTCAGGTTTTTATTTTCTTAATCGGTTAAAGCCCAATCAACATTTCTTGGACAAATTAATATTATATACATAATTATTAATAACCTCACATAGTAGTTTTTTTGGGTTTTTAGCTCAAAATTTAGGGCGATAAAAAGTCCCTACAAGGTGAGATTTTCATCCTAAAATATTCATTTTTTCATACCAAAATATTCATTTGTCCAAGAATTATTGATTAGACGCTTATGGGTTAATGTTCGTGTGAAAGATCTAATTTTATATATTTTTATTAGTGAAGAAACTAAAATTTATAAATATTTTTATATACAAAAAGTATATTTTTATATACAAGGTAATTTACGTAAATTGGGCCATTCTTTATTTTTCTGCCCTAGGACCGTAATATACTATTACAGCGCGGAAATTGAAGGAAATTCTTAAAGAGATACCTACATTACCAGCAGTTTACTCAGGAAAAGTGTACATGTATTTTACATGTATCCTGTTCACTGTTGTATACAAAAATATAATTATTGAAACTTCTTAATATTGAAACAACGAAAAATTATTAATTATTGTTAAAAAATATATTTCTACAATTTTCAAAATAAAATTTTTATCATCTGAGCATTATTCAATTTACGAAGAAAAGTAAAAATATATACATTTTGTGCGGAATATATCTATTTGGGCTTAATAAAGATGATAGAAAAAGAAAATTATAGGTATTTCAGGTCTCTCTCGTTTTCGCATTGAATATACAATATACATAATTATATACATTTTCGTTATGTCAAAGAGCCATTCGCGTTATAATACACATTCGTTGGTTTTCGGCAGTTTAGCCACGGCGACACGGCTGTCAAGTGTTAACTTTAATTATAAAGATAGAATAATATTATATAACGTGAAGGAAACGTGCGTGAGAGTTTTGCTCTGTTTATTATATTTTTTGTTTTTTGTTCTCAAAAATTTTTAGAGAAATAAATGTTAAATAAATAAACATTAAAATTAAAGCAGGAAAAAGGAGAAATTCGATGAACAGAGAAAGGAAGTGTTGCTGGCTGTTTTTTTAAATTTATTAAATTACTAAAAAAAACGAAATTTCATTGTTCAGTGTTATATACATTATTATTATTATTTTGTTAAAATTTTATTATAAATTAACAGTTCGGTGATAATATCGAAGAAAAAAAAACTAGTTTTTAATTTATCAATCTTTATTAAAGGTAAATATTATTTATTTATAATAATAGTAAATATTATTATATATAAAATACATGAATTAATTATTAATAATAAATTTCATGTGTTTATTTAATTAAATTTTATATATTCATCCATGTTCATCAATATTTTTTTTTTCAAACACGATAAAACTTTAATTTTTCATTAATTTTATTTAAAAATTTTTTTTTACTATTTAATAGAGTCATGTTTAATATAAAGATTATTTTAATATTTTAGGTCATTTTTAATTTATCAGAAATTAAACGTTAGCGATTTTTTGAAAATAGTAGACTTAAATAACTAGGATGACAAAGAAATAAAAGACCTGATTATATTTAATGTCAAATAAGTTAAATTTCTGTTTTTTTGCTTGGTATTTATGATCGAAATTTTTCATTCTTTTGTTATTTATTCTCACGAATTCACTGATTTTTGTAGAAAAGTAAACAAAGACGTATATTGTATTTTAAATATTTGGTTTATGTGAAAAAACAACAATAATTTATGAATTCTAATCTCAAAATTAAAAAAAGCGCGATAAATAAACTTTAGCACCCCGCAGTTGATTTTTTTAACGATTCAAGCAATAAAAAGTTGAAATAAAATAGAAGAAAGACAAGAAAAGAAGAGGGGAAAGAAGTAAAAGTTTCGATGAATGTTATTGGCTAATGTATGTATTATGCGTTATTTAGGGTGTTTTTGCCGCTCAGTGCAGGTAGGCGGAGCAACGGAAAAAGCTATCGAAGCGCTCATGGTGGCTGGCTCTGAAATATAGCTGCTCGGGGCTTTTTATGAAAAAAAAAATCCCTTAAAAAAAAGTACCCCATTATCGGTGGAATAATGAAATAGTACCCTTGGTCCTGCTTGATCCTTGTTTTATTCATTGGCCTAAATTATTACACCATAAAAAATTAATTCAATAAAAAATAATAATCTAAAAATAATAAACATTTTTATTTTTTTATTGTTTAGTTATTTACAATTATAAAATTTTTATTTATTTAATTATAAAATGGATGACTAGTAGATTTTACTTAAACCTATTGATAGTAAGTATGGATGCTTTTATGAGTTAAAAAGTGACCTGGTTTTTGCCTGTGCGAATATAAACTGAAAATAATTTTTTACATATTTACCTTCTTGTTCGCTTCTTGCGTAATTTTTTTTCAGTATGAATTCTAAAATAAGCAGTAGATTAATTATCTGCTTGAAATCTATACAACATATTTTACATTTATAAGGCTTTTTTCCTGAATGAATCAATTTGTGTTTTGTTAAATCACCTTATTCATATTTTTCTTGAGAAATTGCTTTCGGATTTTCAAAACAATTTTTGTAAGCGAAAATGATATTCTTGTTATAATAAAAAAATTAATTTTTGATTTCATCTTTTAATTCATTAACCACATTCTTATAATTATAAAAAACTTAAATTAAACACAAAACTATATAATAATGGGCTAGCATTGATAAAAACAATTGTATTAGATCTTAGAACATATATACAAGTAACTTAATTTAAGACCTAAAAAATTTATTTTAAGATTAATTTAAGACCTAAAAAAAAATATATCCATTTTAGCATTAAACATTCGTGTGCATTCCAAGCACAAATTAAAAAAATTATTAAAAATTGTAACTAAGCATTCTGGAGATCTGTAATTACCGGCATTTTCTATGGGGAATCTAGTAAATTTGGGCTGATTTCAGCTAATCGGTTTCTGATTTACTGAAGCCAAAAAGCAATTGAAAAATTTTCCTTTTACAGAAAATTTTCTTTCTAGTTCCTCTACACCGTTATCGTCTTAGATTTTTGATATTCGATAATTTTTTTAAATCAAATAATAATTCATGATTTCGTATCTATTCGACGCAATTTGATTCGACGCGAACTATAAATTATTATTTAATAAAAACGAATTATTGAATATCAAAAATTATCGAATATCAAAAATCGAAGACGATGGCGATGTAGAAGAACTAAAAAGAAAATTTTTTTAATTGCTTTTTGGCTTCAGTAAATCAGGAACCGATTAGCTCAAATTAGCCCTAATTTAAAGTTTATTAAAAATTTAGATTCGCCATAGAAAATTTCGGTCGGTATTACACTCCTTATATGGAAAACTGTAGATATGCACAAAAAAAAGTCTATAAGATTGGAGGAAATACTTAAAAAGAATGTCAATATGTACATATGCCATTCTTCTTTGTAAGACAGGTACGTCGCGCGGTTGTATTACAAAAGAAAAACGTCAATATCTACAACATAAGTTTATAATTTATAATTTTTTTTTTATTTCACAAATTTGGGCAAATTTATTTAGTAATTTAATTATTTATCATATTATTAAATAATTATAACATAAGTTATTATTACATTAATTGGCCTGTAATATGTACAATAGTATATTACGAACCCGTCTTCAGAAAAGTAAAGAATGGCATGGTAAAGAATGGGAAAATAAAGATCGGCTTCGCCTCGTATGGTAATTTACTTGTGATTTGGGCCATTCTTCATTTATGGACAAGGGTCGTATACGATTTTTCTTCGTTAGTGGCGAGAAAACACGACTTTTCCGGTCGTGCAGCGGCCAGGAAATACGTGGTTTCTGGCCGCTGACAAGAAAAATATTTTATTCAACGCAGCATATTTTTTATAATAAATTTTAATAATTGAATTCTAAATTAAATTATTTATTAAATTATTAATTTTTAAATTTTTTATAATTTTATAGTTAATATATTTGTATTTTAATAAATTAAATAATAATTAAAAATTAGTGTATCTAGTAAATTTAATAAATAATTTAATTTAATTAGTAAAATTATAATTAATTAAAATTTATTATAAAAAATATATAACACTGGAGACTAAAATATTTTGTAGATAGGCCAATTTTTAAGTATTAAATATCAAAATACGGGAGGCGCTACTTAAAAATAATGTCAATATGTACATATGCCATTTCTCTTGTATTAGGTGAGCGCCGCGCAAAGGCATTACTTAAGAAAAACCTCAATAACTACAAAAATATGTAGATATGCCATTTTTTCAAGTATTTTTTTTTTAATGCATGTAAAATTTTTATCAATACTTAAGACCATGTAGATATGCCATGCGATTTCGCTACTGATAACTGATAAAGAAATGATTGTTGCACCATCGGATAGAGAATTCAAAGACGATTAAGCCCATATAAAAAACTCATTTTTCATAAAAATGTAGATATTGAGGTATTTCTTTTGTACGGCAGTATAGAGGGTAGCGATCTTACTCGACACGAAATAAATTGAATACATCACTTTTGAACCCGAAATTAAAACACTCTAAACTCAACACAGTATATTTTTAACACTAACTGTTGCACACGATTTAAATTAAACGCGAAATTTTTCAGTACATTTTATTTAAAACAAATTCAGCACAAAAAACTGAAATTTAATTAGTTTTTACGTGATTTGCATAAAAAATTTAATTTTGTGTCAAAAACGTGTCAAAAAAATTTGTGTTCGATTTAAATGGTGTTTAAAAAATATTTTTAAAAAATAATGAGTTTTGCATGTTTGAATTTCGGTGCTCAAAAATGACGTGTTCAATTTTTATTGTGTTAAATAAGATCGCTACCCTATAGAATGCTGTTATTGTTGACAAGCGACAAAAATTACAGGAAACTGGAAAGACTCGGGAAGTGTTTATAGAGTATATACGTACATGATTATTAATTTTGCACGTGTCTATTATAATTCTTCTGCAGGAGTTATTTTATATTGTATAAAATACAAAGTTTTCTATACTTTTTATAAGAAGTTTAACCTTTAATTAGTTTTACAAGTAGTTTTATTATTTTATTTAAATATTTTTTAAGGAAAGGTATAATTTAATTTATTATTTAATGTTAAATTTGCAATTATGAAATGAAAAAATAATAAAACTTAATTAGTGCGGTTAAAAAAAATTCAAAAGACTTTACTCTTATAAAAAGAATTTACTATTTTTAAATTGTGTTGCATAAAAAGTGTACTAATTATTTACTAAGTAAGTGAATACATAAAATATTCTATTACAGTGGTAACGTCTCTTAGAACCTATAGTTAATTAAAGTATTTTTTTAACCAAAAAATTTTATTTGAATACGTTCTCACAAAATATAAATAATTATTTAATATGATTTTGTTGTATAAAATTTAAGAATCAATAAATTATTTATTAATCTCAATAGTATTAATGAATGTAATTACAAATTATACATAGCTGACTATATTAATTATTATAGAGCGAAGCTCTACCTTACAGCGTAAAATAATCCCCTCCTTGTGGATACGATATCTCGAAAGCAATTGACTATATTTATAAACGAAATTTTTTTTTAAATTAAGCAGGCTGTTTAGTGTACTCGCTAGTAAAAATTTTTATTAACACATTCGCTGCGGCAGGTCACGTGACTCCATTTAAAATACATCGGGTCATGGGCGCATTTCGCCCATGCCGCAGCGAATGTGTTAATATTGTAATTTTATCTGAAATATGACAATGAAAAATCATTTTTTAATTTTATTAATTATTTAATGTTAACAATATAACAAATATTCTCTTCATTTACGAATTAGCGATGACAAAAAGTTTACGTTGCATAGAAAACAACTCAAGGCGCGCTCAGTGTAGAATTTAATTTATTATTCGGGTTTTAGATATTAGAATTTATATTTACCGTATTATAAAGCATCACGTAACTTATTATTTATCAAATAAATATAAGATTTATCATTTACAAGTAATTATAAGATTTTTTATTTTAAAAATAAAATTAAATAAATAATATTCATAAATACATAATATTCACAAATAAGCGCGCGTGCCTGTAAATAGCATACTATTGTTTACTAATTTTTGGAGTTTAATTACTCAAAATAAGCAGGCGCGTAATTAACGCCCCCGCAGAAAATTCGGAATTTTTTCGAAAAAATTGTCCAACATCGGGTCTGCCATTTTAAATAAACCCCCTTCACCCTCCCTTCAATTTTTAAGTTATTTTTTCGCACTAAATAAGCGCTGATTTAAATTTATTGATTAAAATTAAAATTAAAATTTAAAATCAAAATTAAAATCATTGAATTACCAGTTAAATATTTGTTGTATCAACAAAGTGTTAGATAAAACAACAACCTTAAACATTAATATGATTAATTTTAATTGTTAGGTTAATGCTTTTTCTTTAACATTAAAATATTTATTCATTCTTTCTCTTTCTATCCTTTTATGTATTTAAAAAATAACAAACACGATCTAGCTGGAACTGAAGACAAATTTTTTCCATTTTTATTATCTGTGTTTCTGAGAATCGAGCCTCTCTTTGTCACAAAGAGTAATTGAAAAAATTGTTTAATGTTAAAAAATATATTTTTTATGTTAAAAATAATGTTAGGGAATGAAAAATGTCAAAAATATATTTTTTTTTATAAGTACTAGTTAATAGTCAAAAAAGGCGTGGACTTTTTTACATTATTAGATGCAACAGCTAACCCTTGGGATATAAATTGTTCAAAATATTTTTTGAAATTATGGCTCAGAATATTTAAAATGGTTTGAAACGAGAAAATAACAGCTAATATATTTTTACGTTTTACCCATTTATTTTGATTCTATACGTACTTAAAACTCAGGGCTCTTGAGATACAGAAATTATTGGTTTAAAAAATTTTTTAAATATATGGCTCAGAAAATTCGAAATAGTCTGAAATGCGAAAATAACTTCGAATATTTTTTTTTTATATAGGGACTCTAGAAAAAACACGCTTAAAAAATAATAGAATCTATTTCATTTTTTGTAATATGTATTTTAGTAAACTAACATTACTGCAGCTAGTTTCAAAGCAGGGTTTCTTTTCTTGCTTCCAATTTTTGAAGTAAGAATATCGTTGAATCCCTAATGGATACTTTTTTGCTGTCTTGACTCTATCTATAAAACCATCTTGTCGGCAAGAATATAAAAAAGCTTGTAAAATTGTACACAATTCAAATTTTTTTTCAGTATGATCACTTTCAAATCCAAAGAAATTTTATTAATGATGGCTTGAAGTCGATAAAAAATTTCAGAAGTGGATGAACACCCGACCAAAACACTTAATGCTTTACCAGCCTTAAAACTTTTTTCAGAATATATTTTGCACATTTTAGGGACCACATTTATTAAAACTTTTTGACAAGGTGGAAACTGAACTATACTTTTCAAGTACAAATAAGCATTATTAACAATATTTAAAATATCATCTGCAATATTTTCCTCAACAGGGTCAAATATCTCTAAAAGATCTGGTGCATGTAAATTGTACAACCACGTCTATACTGTATCAGTACGCAATGCTGATAAAATAGATAAAGCTGCAGTGACTTTTAGATGTGAGGTGGACATTCATTTAGAACTTCGATACTTGTTTGAAATTTTCTTATAAAATTTGGTCCAATAGCTTCAAAAATTAATTTTTTAATGTATGTTGTGTAATCTTAACCACTAATGATTTTTGTAACAATAAACAAGGCAGCAAATTTTTCAGAATCTCGATCCTTTAGAATTTTTTGAAAAGTTAATACATGTTTGTATTTTTTCTGGAATATCAGATGACATTTTGTATTTTTATTTTATTTCTCAATTAAAATAAGATAAATTTCTAAAATATTATTATAAATATATATTATTCTAAAATATTATTCTCAACAACAATTTAAACAATCTTGTAAAATTTATATTTATTGTTTATTTGTTTACTCCAGCATTATAAATATGGTTTTAAAAAAATTGGACGAAACAAATATTAAAAATATGGTATAGTTTATGATGCTCTAGTTAAAATATGGGTTTGGTTGTATTATCACTGGCGAACACCAGATTGGCTCTGCTATAGGTTTTTTGAGTCGCAGAACACGAAAATCGGAGTCATTTGGCAGAGAAATTGGGGCTTCAACTTTAAATTTGCAAAAACTACCCCCAAAAAGGGTTTTTTTTACATATTCGCACTTTGAGCGCTCAGATTTATACTATAAGGGTTTTTTGGGTCACTAATCAAGAATTTTCATAAAGAATTAAATTTTCACCCCTGAATTGGCTAAAATTACCCCCGAAAAGGGGGTATTTTTGCTATTTTCGTACTTTAAGCATCCAGGATATGCCCATATAGGTTTTATAGATCGCTAATCAAGAATTTCGACTCCTTTTTCATAAATATTCAATATTTCTACGTAACAGCCCAAAAAATCTGATACAAATGGATTTAAGCGAGTATTTGAATTGGTTAAAATTCTTTAAAAACCAAGTTTTATAATAAAAAACTGCTAATGAAATATGGGGACTGGATTTACTCGACAATTTTTATTTCGCCCAAAATCGAAATAGGTTATATGGAAAAATGGATTTTTTTTCCTTCATATTTTTCGTCGTTTTGTACTGAAAAAGAGAGAATTCCAAAAACTCGTTATAAATGGATTTCAGTGAGTTTTCAAATTATTGCATTTTTACAAATTTTGGCTTTATTCGCATAAAACTACCATTTGAATTAATTAAATTTATTTATAAACCAAGTTTTCTAAAGAAAAGTACTGATGAAAAGTACAAACTGGATTTTTTTGACAGTTTTTATTTTGTCCAATAACGAAAGAGATATGGAAAAATGTCAGATTGTTTTTATTTAAATTTTTCATTGTTTTGTACTGAAAAAGGTTTGAAATAGTCACAGACTTAAATCAATATTTTTCACTGGGGCAAAGAACCCAAAACCATTTAAATTGGTTAAAATTCCTTATAAAACAAGTATTCTAATAAAAAAAGTGCTGATGAAATAGGAGAAGTAGATTTTATTGAAAATTGTTATTTTGCCTAAAATCTAAAGGGGTATTTTTATTTCAGCACAGATTTTTTTACTTCAAATTTTACGTCGTTTTGTACTGAATAAGGTCTGAAACAGTGAAAATTTTATATCAATATTGTTCACAGGGTCAGAGAGCTCAAAAAACTTGATAAATATTATTTTCTTGAGATACATTTTGAAAATAAAAATAATAATGGTTTATTAAAATTATGAAAAAAGTTGATTGTTTGCAATCGACATCTTACTGTATGTAAAATAGTTTTTATTTATGAAATAAGCCAGGTTTTGTTGCAGTTAAACATGAAATATGATCTCAAGGGGTTGGCGCGCTTCATTAACTAGGGGGCTTGCCCCCCAGTTAATTTAAATTATGAAAATGTTAAGTGTTATTAGCCATGCATCTTCATATTTCATATTGTTATCGTACAATTGAAAATATTCACCGAAATTGATTAACTGTTAATCTTTTTAATTTTAAACTAACATTGAGAGTTTTCACTAAATTGTTTGTAGCAGCATCTAGTTTATAAACCAAAATTCTAATAATTTTATTATTCTAATGTTTGAAGAAAAGTTTTTTTTGTGTTGTTTCTTTAAATATTGCAGTGACTCAGACTTCAGTTAAATAAAAGTGTATTAAATTATTATTATTTTTTTTCACAGAAATCAAAATGAGCAGTAAAAATAAAAATGCTCCTGAATCTGAATTGTCAAAAAATAAATATTTTGTGGATTCTAGAGGAGGGGCAGGGCAGTCAAATACTGAAGGTAATTTTTAAATTAATTTTTTATTATTATTTCAATGTTTTATGTTTTTGTTGAATTAAAGTATAAAAATTTTGTCAAAACATTTTATGGATAAGGTATAAAATGTTGTATATGTATTCAGCCGTTTAGTATTTTTATTATCTGATAAAGTAAAATCATTTTAACTTCTTAAAGTCATTATTGTTAGGTAACTGCTCGGTAAAAGATAACCAAAAATTTTTTTTTACTTCCTTGGATTTATTTGGTAACATTTAAGGCCACTCCCTCGTCATAATAATAATAATCCCCGATTCCGTCCAGAATTCAAGTTTTATTTTAAGTTAAACATTCAAAACATTAATGACAAAACTTTTTAAAACTTATACAACTGTTTTTAAGGTCATTACTGAATCCGCCATTTTGTTTGTATTTTCTAAGATTTCTAAATTATCGACACTACATACATATGTAAAATCGTATATGGATTAGTATAATATTAGGTTATTTACATACTTTTTATTTAATTATTCAATAATTACGTAATGAAACAAGTAAAAGAAATTGGAAATATAATCTTTGAGATTTTATTTACCATATTATTTAAGTTTCATTAATCTGTGTAATCGCAATCATACTTTTCACAAGCTACAAAGATGATTTTCAATAAGAGTAATATTAAACTTCTTACACTTTTTTTTTGATAAAATAATTATTATGTAATGAAAGTTGTAAAAGAAAGTTTATTTCATTTCTTAAAGACTTTATCTTTAATGTAATTAAATCATGTAATTAATCGTCTTTCCCAATAGATTTTCTTGTTTTATTCATGCACTCTTTGGGTTTTGTTTTAAAATCCAGGTTAAAAATTTCTCCCTTAAGAACATATGTATTTTTTTTTTAAATTTTGACCTCGTTTTTCTCGAAAATTTGGAGGACTTGAGGCTAAAAGTTGGTTACCACCGTTTATTGTGAACCTTAACCTTCAAGAATATATAAGTTTTATAGCTGCGCTCCTCGTGAAAGAGCTAACTTAAGTGATAAAATTTAATTAAATTATGTAAGGCAAAGCTGGGAAAACTGGCATGCTTTTATAGTCGTTTTCAAAGCTGATCAAAAAATCCTTGGAACGAAAAAATTCAACACTGAATTGTTCCGAAAATTTGTCGTAACTCTTCGTAAACGGAAAATTTTTGAACGGAACCGTTTTCAAAAAATCAGTTCAATTAGCGTCTCAGTATTTGCAGGTAAATCTGTTCTTTTTATATTAAGTATTTAAAACTATATTTATACAACAAAAATTCCTTATACTCTTTAATTTTCTTGTGAATTTTATGCACGAAGATATACAACAGTACAAATAGTAAAAAATCGAGTATAAATATACATAGATGAATCTGATAAATTACTTATGAGATAAGATAATTTTTCTTGTTTATTTTTATTCTTAACCATATCGTTTATCAAGTTTTTTTATTGTATATTTTGCTCGATATTTTGCTATATCATCGATTTAAATTACCCTGTTCTGTGTTCTTTGGTTGTGACTATAGATTTATGCGGCCCGAAGGACCGTGTTGAAACGATTCCATTAAAGGTATCTTAAAAACTGGACTTAAAAAGAAATGGGTAAAAATGGCTACGGAATACATTTGCAAAATAAATTTTCAAAAATTAAGTGAGACAAAATTTTTCAATTAATTAATCCCGAATGACTTGAGGTATAAATTAAGTTTGGTGGTTTTCACTGGTTTTCATATTGTCTCCATACTTATAATAAAGGTAAATCTTCTAAAAAAACATTTCATATTATAAAGGTCGCAAGTTTTCCGGAAGTTGTATTTCCACTATTGCTTATTTATTAATTATTTATGTATTTTTGTTAATCCTTAAACTCTACCTATTTTATACAATATGAAAGTTTAAAGATCAAAAATAAAACTTTACGCAAGTTATTCAGGTTTGTATAAAGTACAAAAAATTAAATATCAAAAAATACTTCATAGAAATATTTAATATATCTTTATTCAATGAGAGAGCTACGGTTTTTCATGCCCTGTGGATCTCCGGCAATTGAGAGAGTTTGTTTCTCTTCGATTAAAAGTTTGCTGCAGCACTCTTTTTTTTTGTTTGAAGCTTCTTCCCTGGCTTTCTACTGCACATTAACCTCAATATATTTTCCGATTTTCCAAGATGGCGGATCAAAAAACATCAAGAACGGAACTTTCTACATTATCTAGGGATTTTCAAGGACGAGAAAAACGTTTTTAATGACGAAAATTATCATTAAATTACTATTGTTGTTATTATCAGCGCCCATGATTTTTAAATATATATCGTGTTATTATTTATAATTGCCCAGTACAGGTCAATTATAAATAATAACACGAAAATTATCATTTTTTCACCCCAACATATTTTCCGATTTTTCAAGATGGCGGTCCAAAAAACAACAAAAATAGAACTTTCGACATTACCTGGGTGTTTTCGAGGTTGAGAAAAACGTTTTTATTGTAGAAAATTTTCATATTTTCGCCTCAACATATTTTCCGATTTTCTAAGATGGTGGACCAAGATACATCAAAAATGGAACTTTCTACATTACCTGGGGGTTTTTGAGGTTAAGAAAAACGTTTTTTAATAATAATAATTAATAATTACAAAATAATTAATAATTAATTTTTTTAATAATGATTAATAATTACAAATTATAAAATTAGAAAATTGTATGATGTTGCAACGTTGCGTAACATTTATGCATTGTAATAGGTATACCTAGCCCTCAGCTGGAAGTAAACTTGTTCCATGCATTTAGGTTGTGTTTACACAAACCGGTTATAAGTTTAAAAAAAGTATTTTCTTAGTATAAAGTTCCTTTTGGCTTTTATTTGTGGGATGTTAGTAACTTTTTGTAAAGACAATCTATGAGTATTTTTATTAAGTCCAGTACGTACCCTGATTGCTTGGTTCTGAATGACATCAAACTTATTTAAGACCATTTGGCTTGCATCCATATAGCATAAATGTCCCCATTCGAGGATTGGTCTGACAAGACCTTTGTATACTTTCAGAAGAGTTGTTGGATGTGCACCCCATTTGGTTGTTGTCATTGATTTGATGAGATTAAGTGCTCTAGTTGCTTTACCAATGATTTCTGTTATATGGTGCTTCCACTTCATCTTTTGCTCGAATATTATACCTAAAAATTTTGCATGCTATGCTTAACTCATTACATCTCTAACTATTTGGATCGGCATTTTGTTAGCTTCAGTATTTTTAGAAAAGGTTATAAATTTAGTTTCGCTTACTGCAATGTTAAGGCCCCTGCTAACCAGCTACTCAATTAAAGTTTTAATTCCATGCTGTAATCCTCTAATAACCGTTTCTGGATTTTCATGACAGTATGTTATGCAGCAGTCTTCAGCAAGTTTCCACAAATTCCTATATTGTAATTTATTATTGCAATATAGATGTTACATAGCAATGGTGCAAAAACGCTACCTTGAGGAACTCCTTTTGTTACTCTCACTTTTTCTGTTAATATACTAATTAAATATATACTAAAAAATCTTGTGTTAAGTAGTTGTTGTTAGTTAGAAGAATTCTATAAATTTAACAAATTTTTTTGAAACACCTGCTAGTATTAAGTCTTATCATAATATTTTAGTAACAATATAATCAAAAGCACCTTCGATATCAATAAACAAAGAACCAAATATTTTTCCTTTAATTATTGCACTTGAAATATTAGCACTCAGTATTGAAACACTATCCAATCCAGACTTAACCTTACAAAAGTCAAATTGATTAGAAGGTATTAGTGCATTTGTTCAAAAGCACATTGAATTCTACAAGTGTGATGTCGTAGTCTAATCGTTTAATGTCTCCGGCTGCTTTAATATTTACCTCAGTTTTTATATTGGGTGGGTCTTTTAGTTTGTCTATTACAGCTTTGATTGTAGGATCGTTTGGTGGCTATTTAAGTTTTGTGGCTGGTTAACATAACCTTTAAATGATTTAATGCTTTCCCACATATTATTTAGAGATTTACTTGGATTGAAATCATTTATAAAATTTTTCCTGAACTCCTTTTTTTTAGTGTTATTTTTTTAAAGTTTTCATTTAATAGATCATACAAAATAAAGCTCTCTTCATTACTACTATTCATCAAGTTTTTACTGGCAATATTTTTTTTGATAGCTAGATCTTGAAATTCCTCGTCCCATTATGCAGGAAGCTTATTTTTATTTATTCGATTCACTACATTCTGAGTTCCTCCATTGACCAACAAGCTGCTTTCAATTATTTTGTTGAATTCCTTGTGCATCTTTTTTGGATCAGAAAGTAATTGACGCATGTTGTTTATTCTAGACCTTAGTCCGTTACAGTTCCATTGTAGTATTTTGAGGTTTCCCATACAGTGATGTACTTCTATAACGCATTAAAGTAAAACTTCAGATAAAAGCAAGCGTAAATGTTGTAATCTTACAAAGTTAATTAGTCACTATTCATAAGGTATCTTGAACAAGTAGTAGCAGATATCAGGAGCCTATAATATATTAAGTTATATAAATTTAGGTGCCAGTATTGGTGCAGTCAATTTATTCATAAATTCTTATGTTTATTAAACTTATTTTGCTTAATACTACTGTAACTTATCAGAAAATCTATTGAAGTTTATTCTATTTACACAATGCCTGTTGAACTAATTTCATCATTAAGTTGTCACTGAACGAGTAGAAGTAGATAATAGGAACCTATACTATTGTTATATATAGTTATATATAGTTATATATTATATATACTATTGTTATATAATTATATAGTTTCATAAAATTAAGCTATGTTGTTATATAAAATTAGGTGCCTGTTTCAGTTCTTTCGTTTCCTTCAAGATTTCTATGTTGTTAAGTTTAATTTAATTAATAAATAGTGTCTTATAGGAGCCTATGATTATAATGCACATGGTAATTAAACCTTATTGGATGTAGATTTTTCTTTTTTTAACTTTATTAATTTTAGTCTTTTTATTGTTTGCTTTATGCTTCGATATGCTGCTGCTTAAGTTTCTAATTTTCAGGATATGTGGTATTTGTTTATTGGTGTTACTTTTTAATTTTTTTAGAGGGCTTAATGGAAAGACTAGATTTCTTTATTTTTCTTTATATTCTTCAACATTATGTTTATCAAGTCCCAGTTGTGCAGAGGAAAAACTTTTATATAACTCGTCAAATATTTTTTCTTGGTTTTGTTAATTTATGTTTTTGTTTAAGTTTCCTCTTTCATTCGATCGTCGATGGCTAAAAAATTTTTTGCTAGAGCTGTATTTTCTTTAATCAGTTTTTTATTCTGATTAACTAGCTAAGTCAATAATTTGTTAGCGAGCGCAGTAGCTCAGAGCTGGAGTTTGTGCCTGTCGTCCGGGTAGGTCGGGTTTGAATCTCAGGGCACCCATTCAGTTTTTATTTTTCTTCAAAATTAAATATTTAAAATTTATTAAATATTTATTCTTATTAAGAGTAAAGTAGAATTTGAATACTGCATGATCTGCTGTGCCATCGGAAGTTTTGGTATTTTTCTTTCGTACCGGCTAATGCCAGCACAGCTCTTATATCAAAGTCGCCTGTACCAGCGTATTTAACTTCTTAACATTTACCAAGTGCTTAGTTATTTCCTCTTTGCTAAATTGTTAATATTTAATCCTGCTTCCCCTCCAGGTAAATTCCGATAACGGAAAAAGTGGTATATATTAACAATATATATATCAACTTCCGAAGAACACAGCAAAATATGCGGCACGGGGGCTCCAGTGTGCAACTGTTAATGGCCTTCATAGTGCTTTCTTAAACCGAAATGAAGGTTAATAGGCTGTACATAGACATAATTTTTCCATTTTGCAGATCTGTGTGGTAAATTTGCCTATTATATCTACTTAGTAATTTTTGTTACTACATGTCGTATCATCATTTATAGATATTTTTTCAAAGCTTCTTTTTACTCTTTTGTATAGATATTGTGAAGATTGATTGTGTATGTTCGCTGTGGTCTCTTTATTGATACTATTATTATGTTTGTCCTGAGAGCTTGTGTTCACATCGTTCTTCTTAGTTAGCTATAGTTCTATTACTTGCTTTGTGGGCTAAATTTTTCTTTTTTCTCCACTGTTCTTCTCGAGCAGAGCATTTGTTGAAATCAGTTTTATGTAGCCCTTTGCAGTTTACACATTTTGGATTAAGTTATTTGTATTTTTCTTGTACGCATTTATGTGATTCTCTACAGTGGTGCCATGTACTTTCTTTGGATTAACAGTATTTCTCTGGGTAACCAAACCTAAAACATTTGTTACATTGTATAACCTTTGGTATATATGAGTAAATAGGATAATTAAAATTATTATACAATATATTGTTTGGTAACGACTCTGTTTTGAAAAATATTTTAACTGTACTTGTTGGCACGACATCAAATTATCCACTCCCTAATTCTACTTTCTTTTTGAGCCTTTCAAATTTGGAGTTAGCGTAGATTTGGTTAATACTCTCTAATAGTTCATTGTCATTTGCATCTCCATCGGCATCCCTGATGACTCCAATTTTATATATGTGATAATCTGGTATATAGCTATTCCATCCGTGTTCTGAATTTTGACTTTAAGTGTTTCGTCAGCGTCCTGAAATGATCCAAATGTAAGTCTTAATCTATTTAGGCTTCTCCTGGTTGCAAATACGTGTTTTAAGCCCCCATCAGAGGGGGGCATAACTAATTAATTAAATTTTATTATTCATTTCATAGGTATGTGAATATTTAGAAGTTATTACTAATATTAAGTGTGATTTTCGTACTGATGAAGCTTGGTCACACTTAAGAAAGCTGAAATAACCCATTTTTGCATAATTTTTTCGTAATTTTTACAATTTCAATTTTTATTTTTTAATTTTTTTTTTATTATTTCTATTTTTTCTAAATTTTAAAATCAAAGTTACAATAAAAAATTCATTTTGATAAATAGCAAACAACTGGGTAAGTTAATTAAAAGAGATATAAATTAATTTACGTATCAATAAAGTGAGTTTATAGTTATAAATCGAAAAGATTTATTATTGGTCCAACAAGGTCGAAAAAAAATATTTTTATTATAAATTTTATAATCGGATTTATAATCGTTAAACTCTTCTTGACTTGGTCCTATTTTTGAAAGCCTGTGCGCGTGTCGTTATCTTGATGAATCTATTTGTATTATTTAAAATTTTTATTAATAAGCTTATAGAATTATTTTGGAGGCTCAATAGATTTTTTTGAAATATAATAATTTTATGCATTTATAACCACGTTACAGCACCTGCTGATTCTGAAGAGGCATTAGCTATTAGTAACAGCTCAGTAATTTTTTTGCAATTGAAAAAATATAAAAATTGTATTATTGAATTGATTATGTCTTATCGGTTACCAAATCAGTGGTTTTAAAATGTGAATTAATTTGTCGTAAAGTAAAGTAATTGTTTGCGATGAATAAATTAAAGGAAGCTAAAAATATCTTAATTTGTCGTAAAGTAAAGTAATTGTTAGCGGCGAATAAATTAAAGGAAGCTAAAAATATCTATGATGAAGCTTTTAAAATACTTGAAAACATCCCCAAAAAAGATGAAGATGTCAAAATTAAACTATCAAGAGAATTGCAAGAAGACTAAAAAAAAAACTACCCCAAGTTTAAAGCATAAGATAAAAAAGCAGAAGTTTTAGATTGGAAAAATACCAATAAATTACCTTACATATCTGAAGCAGTTTCCTTTAAATATAATTCAAAGTTTGGGAAGCACCTATCAGCAAATCGTGATATCAAAACTGGAGAAATATTAAAGATTTATTGCATTTATCCAGATGTGGAAAAATTGTATTTAATTTTGCACTGTCTTAAGTTTACTTTAATGGCAGACCATGTGAAAACTGTGTTTTTGCAGTTTATTGTTCAAATGAATGTGAAAAGTTAGCATTTGAAAAATATCATGATATACAATGTTCAATTAATCCATTATTGTTTGCAACGCCTACAAATTATACTTCAACTAATGCTTATTATGCAAGACTATTTATTAAATTATTTATTGAAAGAGTTTGGTGTTGAGAAAATAATTCAACAAGCAAAAATCTTAGATGAAAACAGAGGTAATTTATGAACAAAAAATTTTATTTTTTTTTATATATATTTAAGGTCTTACGTACGTCCGAGGTAAAATGCAAAAAAAAAGCTAAAACTTGGAGAAAGTAAATTAAATATAATTAAATTTTACACGTATTTTTTTTTTTTATAATTGACCGAACAGTTTTTGAGAAAATAAATAAATAAAAAATAAATTAACACAGGCTCTTATAGGGAATTTTAAAAAATGAAAAAAAATCATTTAAAATACAAAACTTAGATATTTTGTCCTAATAAATAAAAAGAGACCTTAAAATTTACAATCGACCGTCATTTTTTATGGTTTTACTTAAAAAAATGTATAAAAAATTAACGTTTATTCTGCTATTGAGGTAGAGTCATTTATTTTATTTTTTTATTTATTTATTTTCTTTATAAATAATTAAATAATATTATTTAAATAATAAATAACTTATTTAATGCCAAAATTAAGTTAATAAAATTTATTTTTAAGCTTTGAATAGTAATAATTAAGTATTATTGAAAAAACTTTTTTATTTATTTGAAGTTGCAATCCGTACTTTTTATACATGTGTAATACAAAGATGCCGATAGGTAAAACTTTAAGAAAATTTGTTATTATTTTAGCTGAAAATAACGCCTCCTTTGCAGAGGATGAAAATGCATTGATTCAAAATTTTAATGCTTTTCAATGCCTTTATGGTTTAATTGATCAAATGGACCAAAAACCAGACACTTTCGATGAAAAATTTTCACAGTTTTTTTTGGAGACAACAAAGAAAAAAAATTATTTTGACAATTGAGTTTTGAAAATATTTCTTTTGCTAACTTGAATATGGTTTTTAAGTAAGTTATTTTTATGTATAATCATATTAACTTACCCTGATAAAGGTGTTCTTAGTAAAAAATTTTCTAAATTTTAAATATTTTCTAGATCTTATTTTTTTTTTATTATTACATTTTGTTATGTATTTTTGTAGGTGATCACCATCTGAAGGATTGTAAATTTACTTCAGAAGAATAATTTTAAATTTTCTAGATCTTATTTTTTTTTTTATTATTACATTTGGTTATGTATTTTTGTAGGTGATCACCATCTGAAGGATTGTAAATTTACTTCAGAAGAATATATCAAAGTAATCCACCACCTAATGTTTTTTTGGTACAACATGCGCTTTCTGAAGATCATGATTATATTTTTGTTGCTTAAAAGCAGAACGGAAGAGTGGAATCATTTTATGCAAGTAATGGATCTTTTCATAAGCAGCATCAAAGTCCCATGTAAAGTGGACAAATATATAGTGTAGCATATGCTCAAGGACAAATATACTTAGTTAATGGTATGCGTCCTTTTAATAATGATCCAGTGGGTTCGTTGGTTCGTGGGTTCATTCTTGCTGTAAAAAGTGAAAAGATTGTTTCACAATTTCCACCAACAGTAGAAAATAATCCACATGATATCGAAGTAACAGCTGATGGAAGTGAAATATATATTGTTGAGCTTAATGACATGAAAGTATATCGATTTGTCCAAAGTAACCTACAACTTTTAATAAATAATGAGCCAGAAACTTAATTACGATTTAAGGGCCCTTTTACTGGAGCTCCAATTGTTTCCTACATGAAACTCACAAATCTGACAAATCACATAGTATATTTCAAAATGCTCCAAAATTGCGTACAACCAAACTCTGGAGAACTTAAACCAAGTGGAGTTTGTGAAATAGCTGTTTGCCTGCAGCCTTTTGATTTTGACCCAAATGAAAAAAGTAAACATAAATTCATGGTTCAAACCATTATAGTAGAAAATGAAACAGATGATATAGCTGAACAAGATATATGGAAAAATATTACCGCAGATAAATTAATAGATACAAAATTAAAATGTGTCTTTGAAAATCTCATGCGGTAACTAAAGCCAAAGCCACAACTACTACTGATAAGCTAGATTCAAGTTCTGTTGTTGGAAGAAAGAGGGTTACAGATTCAGTCAAATCATCACCAAAGCTTTGGTAGATGAAAGTCAGTAGATGAAGCTGAAGAAAAATTAGCCATAGCTGCACAAGAAATAAATTAACTAAGGGCAGATTACAGTAGTTTAAGACAAGAAAAATTAAGATTAAAGGAAGAATTATTAAGATATAGAGTGTTTCAGAATACATAAATAGATTCAAGTTCTGTGAGCGGTATATCACATCAAAGTAATAGTCCATTGCCAATATTTTATTATATGAGCGAGATGAAATTATTTTAGCTTACACCATATTTTGTCGTAAAGTATTAGATATACCACCTAACGAGCTAGGAGCACCTGCATATAGGTAAAAATATGATTTCAATTTTAAATATTTCTTACTAACAACAAACTATATTAAAAATATATTTACAGAAAAATAGATATCGAAGCTTGGATAGTAGGCAGAAAAATGTTTGGTGAAATATCGAGTTGTAGTATGCTGTTAGCAATTTGTGAAACTTCATAATGGTAAAATAACAATTCCAGACTGTTTGGTACCCTGCATGGATGGAAAAAGTATTATTGAGGAATCAGGAATTCCTGAAACCCGAACTTATAAATTTAAAAATTAGATTTTTTAAAAATATCTTGTAAATATGTAAATATGTATAAATAAAAATACAAAATTTTTAAGAAGTAAGCATCACCTGTCAATATATATGGGTGGTTTTCGCAGGAACGGTATACATAGTGTCCCCTCCATTTATATCTGAAACTAAAGCTCTTTTACACTTTTTTTTCTTCTAAAAAGTTCATGAATAATATTTTTTTAAAGTCACAACCTACTATGCATATATTGGTAACTTAATAAAAAAATTTTCTGGAGCATATGTGTTCAAATTGTCGCTACCGTCTGCTGTCCTTTTGCTTAACTGTAAACTTTGAGTATTAACAAACGTCTTAAAATTTGAACTTAAATTTTTCTGTAGGATGCATATGACGTATTTAGGTCCCAAAAACTCAATTTTTTCAACGAAACAAATTTTCATGCAATCCTCTTAGCGTATCGTCGCATATAAGTCTGTCCCCCGGTTTTAGCTATTTTTAAGCTTCCCATCTTTTATTGGAGCGCACTCTATATGTATGCACTGAAAAGCACTGTTGTATTTTTTTTTTACTGAACTACTCATATATGAACCGTGGAAAACTTAAAATTTTAAATATAAAAGCTTTAACTATGAAAATTAAACCTATTAAAATTTTAAAACGCTTTTACAAAAAAAAAATGTCGCCACCGTCCATGTCGTTTTCTCCAAGTGTATGTCATATATTACTTAATACATCTTGTTCAGTTATGTGTTTTGATGGAAAAATAAGATACCCAGAATTTGAGAAAATTTGATGGCTTCAATACAAAGTTATTTCAATAATACATTCAAAATGTCGCAACCGTCCATGACGCCACCGTCTGCATAAATAAAAAAATCCCATAAGAATAACACGTAGAATTTATTTTAACGTTTGTAGCAGTACCACTGAAAATTTTAGGTTTTTGGACATTGATAAACATTAAAATACAAAAAAAATAAAAAAAAAAATATAATTAGTGTTGTGCCGTAAACAATAAAAAAATATATCGTTACAGTGAAAACCACCCATATATATTTTTTTTCATACAACTATTTGTATCTATATACAATCATTTATTATTATCATACAAATAAAATGAGGGCTTAAATAAGGGTATATTGGACTTTCATTTATAATTATAACTTTCTAACATATAAATATTTAGTCTATAAAAAAATTATTTAAACAGAATTTTTATTTAAATAGATTAGTTGAAATTTTTCACACCATTAGCATATTTATTTTACAGCCCTCTTTCATATTTTTATTAACATTTTATTATGTAAATTATTGTTGATTTTTAAAAAATTAGATGCTTTCAAATTGAGATTTAAATCCCAATTTTTATTTTTTTTTATAGTTCATTTTATAAAGAAATTTCACATATAACATATACTATCTAAAATTTGTAATATTTGGGTACCTTTAAAGAGATGTCCGTGATGATGCAGTTATTTAGAAATTTTTGAAAATAAATTTATGTTTAAATATTTATAATTTTCAAAAAAATTGTTTATTCAAAATAATACGTTTAGTACCATTAAAATACACTACTACTCGTCATCTTCCACCATCCATTTATTTATCAAATTTTCTCTAATTCATTAAAAAATATGAATTGATTATAATTTTGCTAAAGCCTAAAACTTGAAAGAAAAGTGTAAGTTTAATGAAAATAAGTCATTAATATGATTGTAATTATTCACTATAAAAAGTCACGTATTTCTCTTAATTATGAAATTAACTCAGATCACCCATAATAGTAGTACCTATATGAGTGTGCCGCTATAGTATCAATTTTTTAGATCTATAAGTAATAAGGGAATAAAAAAATGTTAACAATAGATCAATATTTGCGATATTTTACATTTAAAAATAAATTCTAAGCTTTTAACTTAATTAACGTATTATATAGCCAAAAATCAAAAGGGGTATATGAAAAAATTTCAGATTTTTTTTCTTCTTCAAATTATTCGTTGTTTGATACCGAAAAAGGTTTGTAATAATTAAAAAATTAAATCAATATGCTTCACTGTGTCAGAGAGCCCAAAAAACCTGACATAAATGCATTTAAGTGATCTTGAAAATTTTTGGATTTTTAGAAATTTTGGCTTTATTTGCATCAAACAATTTGAATTGGCTAATATTCATTATAAGTGAAACATGATTTTCTTATGCAACAGAAACAAAAGTAATGCGATACAAATATAAATTCTGATTTATACCGATTTTTGCAAATCGGCACAGTATACAATATGTTAATGTATCTGAAAAATTTTTTTTTGAACAATAATTTTACGATTTTTTTCGAAAATATTCTATTTTTTTGGTGAATCTAAGAAAGTTACTTTTTATGTAAGTTAAGTCTTGTTGTTTTCTAATCACAAGTTATAATGTTACTTTTGGGCCATAAATGTTGTGAGATGAAATTATTATATGGCCTAAGCTAACTAAATTTTTATTTCAGCAAAAGTATAAATTCCTAATAAATATATTATAACTTTTGGGCCATAAATGTTGTGAGATGAAATTTTATGGCCTAAACTAAGTAAATTTTTATTTCAGCAAAAGTTTACAGTAAACAGATAATTTTTCTTGTACAGCTTTTTCACATTGGGCTCACAGGCTGTACTTTAAATATAATTAGCTTATATTATAACAATTAATTATCTTCAGAAACTGCTTAACTTACCAGGCCCCTAAATAACCATTTTATCGGCGGGAAATTAAAATTAAATTAAAAAAATCGTTTTTTTAGATTTGTGCTTAATTTAGATGTATGCAAAATATTTATTATTTGGATAGAGTTATCATGGGGGTAACTACTTATTAGTTAATGGTCATAGTATAACTACTTTTTGGTTAATGGGTTTAATTTCCTTTTTTGACTCATTATCCTCTTCTAAAAAAAATGGAGATTCACAAATGAGTAGTTTCCAGGAAGATCACGGCTAAAATTTACTTTTTATTGGAAAGCATTAGTTTGTTTATAATATAATCCTTATTTTAAGAACTTTGTTTTAAAATGAAAAATCATTTTTATAGACAAGATTTTTACTTTTGAAAATATTCTTACTATATATTTTTTATATATTCTTACAATATTTATAAATAATTTCCAATTTATTTAATATTTTTAAAATTTTAATTCTTTTTACACTAAATTAAAACTAGACTATATCATTATAATTTCCCATTAGCTTCATTAAAGAAATATCAATGATTGATGAGTACAATAAACTATAACCCATATAACCATCAATAAAGAAAAAATTCAAATTTGAAAACATGAAATTTGATTGGCTAATAAACTGTTGACACAAAATGTTCTCCATAGAGCACCATAAACTTTTTTATAATACATAATTTTTGATACAATTTCAGTTCACGCCGTTTATAGCTTATTTAGGGGCCTGGCAAGTTAAGCAGTTTCTGAAGATAATTAATTGTTATAATGTAAGCTAATTATATTTAAAGTACAACCTGTGAGCCCAATATGAAAAAGCTGTACAAGAAAAATTATCTGTTTACTGTAAACTTTTGCTGAAATAAAAATTTACTTAGCTTAGGCCATAAAATTACATCTCACAACATTTATGGCCCAAAATAAAGTTATATTATGTAACTTGTGATTATAGGAAATAATAAGACTTAACTTACATAAAAAGTAACTTTCTTAGATTCACCAAAAAAATAGAATATTTTCGAAAAAAAATCGTAAATTTACTAAATTTATTATATTAACTAAAAATTTGAGTATTCCCGATTTTTTTTTTGTAAATTCACGAGAAAAATTGATAATTTACAATTCAAAATTTTTTTAATAATAATTGGCTGATATTCTCTATATGATATTAATAACATTAATTGAAAAATATTAGTAAAATTAATAAATTATTTAATTATTACATTTGATCGCGATCCGCGGAGTAGTTTATTTTTTCATTTTATAAGATAAATTAAATTAAAATGTATCATTGTTTTTATTTTATTTTCTTGCTATTTCAGATTTCTACTAAAAGAATTTGATAGCAAACTTTTAACATAAATAACATATGCAAAAAATAAAAAAAAGAACCAATTTAATTGTTATTTATTTATTTTAATATAATAGGAGTTGAAATCATTTTAGTATTTGAGAAAATATTTATTTACTTTATAAAATACTCTGATTCTTCAGCTCAAGTATCCAGTATTTTTAACATAAGTTTTTTAGGTGCTGCATAACATAATTTATTCCATTACTATTTCAAACTATATTTATTTTTTAAAATAAATCTGGACACCAGAAAGATTAACTCTTTGGTCGCCTGGTTTAGCAGTAAACGTGACAGTTAATAATGAGTCTTACAATATTTGATACGTAATATTTCATTCGAGTTATTCGATCACCATCTGAACTATGATTTTTTTTTTTATCACCATCTGAAAAATGGATTTTTTTGAACGTTTCAAAATGTTTTTATTTCTTTGATTTCTTTAGATAAAACAATAAAATTTACTTGGAAATACAGAGCATTAAAAAATTTAATAATGTTTAGTTTTTGGCCTGATATAAAATAATTTTATGGTGCATATGACATGCAAAATACAAAGTATTTTCTAATTTAAACAAAAGCGTTTTAGTATTTAATTTTATAATCAAAGCGGTTTTTGATGTTAAAAAATTTTGTTAATTTGTTCAAAAATTAATGCGCAACCCTCCTGGAGGTGATTTTAATGTTTCATTATCATATTTAATCGAGTTAAATTTACAAAACAATTGATAGAAGAGTAATAATCAAGTTAATTTTTATTAATAAAAAAATTTGTCAGGGAAGCTAGTATTAATTATTTGAAGTTAAATTATTATTCAATGTTTAAAAAAATTACATGAAAAAAAAAATTATTTTTGAACCCAGAAACAAAAATTTTATTTACATGTTTTTATTTGTATTGTAACTGATTTAACACAAGCTTAGATAATTAAAATAAATCGACCCTATTATTTTTTTGGTTTTAAGTACATTTAATTATCTTTTTTGCAAACAATTTCTCAATATCGATAAATATAATTTTATTTTTTAATCATCAAAATAGAAAATTTTAGATGTATATTAACAAAACATAAACATCGAGAGAGGACTTTGTTGCAACCAGGTTGCAGCCATGGTTTCACGCGCGAAGCAAAAAGTTAAAATATTTTAACTTTTTTACCGAGTCGATAAAGCAGTATATTACTAGAATAAAAAATGCTCACGCAAAACGCTTCAGCGTGATAGGTGAAATCGTACCTATACGAATGAGAGAAATGACAAAAATGAATTGGAGTTTGTAACCTTAACATGTATACACAGTCGATATAGGAGATCCCCTCACCTCTGTGACCTCCCCGCTAGTATGACTAAATCCCCTTAATTATTCTTCATAGAAGCTTCTAATTATATTGAAATTTTCACAGTGTTATTTGTACATTAAAAACATTAATTACCCTTAATTTGAACAATATTTGTTCTGTAATAGCTCAGCAAGTATACCTCCTGTAATGTTGGTAATTACAATTAAATTATCGACAAATTATATAACCAGCAAATTGTATTGAAATGTTGCGTAAAATTTATATTGCACCTAATCCTCACTTGTAACTAAACATGTTCCATGCGTTTTGGTTGTGTTTACACAAACAGACTGAAGCTAGTGTAGGCATAGAGCCGTAATTATTTTTTTTTTGCTGATAGTTCAATAAAATTTTCGAACTCATTTTCGTATTTATTGGGTAACTGAATACGAATAAAATATTTGTTTTTTTTTTCTAAAATCACTTCTCTTTCTTTTCATACGTTTGTGAAAAAAAAGAAACTTTTCATTCATAAAAACGTTTTTCTCAACCTGGAAAACCCCCGTGTAATGTAGAAAGTTCTGTAATATATTTTACGATCCGCCATCTTGGAAAATGGGAAAATATGCTGGGGTAAAAAATGAAAATTTTCTTTAATAAAAACGTTTTTCTCGACCTCGAAAACCCCCAGGTAATGTGGAAAGTTTCTTTTTTCATGTTTTTAATTTATTTTATTCAGGGAGTCAACTCCCTAAATCAGAGAGTTAACTCTCTAAAACAGGGAGTCGGACTACGTGGTTATTTTTGTTAGAGCTTCACGTCCACTACCATTCCCTCCATTACCGCTTTTATCTCGTTTCTCTCTCGAATTTTAGAATGATACTTTCAGATTCTTTTAGGCTTTCATAAAATATAAATATTAATATTACACGCTGAAAAATGAGTAATATTCTTCACCCTGTCAAAGAATCTTATCTATCATTATAAAAGAAAATTTTTATTGAATAAACAGTAATTTCGAATAAGTTAAAATTTAATGATATTAAAATTTAATTTTTTTTTTGCAGATGATGATGAGTTTAATCAGAAAGAACTCAAAAGGTTAAAAATAGAAGTCTTCGAGTTGAAAGCTTCCTTAGAGAAAGCAAATACAGATCAAAGAATCTTAAAATTACAAGAAAAATCAAATGATTTAGAAAAAGAAAATTCAATATTAAAACAAGAAGTTGAAGAAAAGGAAAAGATTATTAAAGATCTCAAAGAATCAGGTAAACTTGGATTTAAATGAATTTAAATTTTTTATTATACATTTCGAGCGGTTTGGGCCATTCTTTATTACTATTTTTACAATGATAACGACCTTATGTTGCTGATAACAATTTAATATAACAACTCAGTAATTTGTGAATTCAATAAAGTAAATTGTTCTATTAATTGTTGCAATTCATCAAAATTCTTCCTAATTTTGGTTATTGATCCTGACTTGATACGAAAACTTTAATTCTTTTAATTGCTAGCGTTAAGCAAAAAGTTTCTGTGGGAAACTGGAAACCTGAACAGTCCTAGTCTTAAATTTGCTTCTTCTAGTTCAAACAAGCAAATAGAACTAGGAAAAACTTACTTTTAAGCTCCAGCATATCAGGTTCCTGATTTGACATCTAAATTTTTAACATTGGGTGAAACTCTCTTTGATTTTTCGGATAATTGATAAAATTTTTTAGTTTGAATTCATGTAATTTTGAACCAGTTTAATTTTAAAATTATTTTCCACCAATTTCTAATAAGTAAAGAGAAATAGAAAAAACCAACCCAATTATTAACTCGTAACCGCCATTTTGGCTAAAATGACATTTTAAGTGCCGAGTAACGTGATCTAAGTGCCCAAAACTTATTGCCAATGATGTATTGAGTAAAGCCACACAGAAATATTTTGGCCCTTGGGCCGCCAGACTAGTCAGTGTAGGCCCTTTTAAAGTAATCCTCAAAATCAGTATAACTCGTAACCGCCATTTAGGCCAAAATGACACTTTGGATGCCGGGTAACGTGATTAAAGTGGCCAAAACTTATTGCTTATGATATATAGAGTAAACCCATATATAATTATTTTGGCCCTTGGGCCGCCAGGCTTGTCAGTTTAGGCCCTTTTAAAGAAATCCTTAAAATCAGTATAACTCGTAACCGCCATTTAGGCCAAAATGACATTTTGGCTGCTGAGTAACGTGATCTAAGTGGCCAAAACTTATTGCCAATGATGTATTAAGTAAAGCCACAAAGAAATATTTTGGCCCTTGGGCCGCCAGACTAGTCAGTGTAGGCCCTTTTAAAGTAATCCTCAAAATCAGTATAACTCGTAACCGCCATTTAGGCCAAAATGACACTTTGGATGCCGGGTAACGTGATTAAATTGGCCAAAACTTATTGCTTATGATATATAGAGTAAACCCATATATAATTATTTTGGCCCTTGGGCCGCCAGACTTGTCAGTTTAGGCCCTTTTAAAGAAATCCTCAAAATCAGTATAACTCGTAACCGCCATTTAGGCCAAAATGACACTTTGGATGCCGAGTAACGTGATCTAAGTGGCCAAATCTTATTACCAATGATGTATTGAGTAAAGCCACACAGAAATATATTGGCCCTTGGGCCGCCAGGCTTGACAGTTTAGGCCCTTTTATAATAATCCTGAAAATCTGTAAAACTCGTAAGCACCATTTTGGCTAAAATGACATTTTAAGTGCCGAGTAACGTGATCAAAGTGGCCAAATCTTATTACCTATGATGTATAGATTAAATCCATGAAGGAAAATTTTGGCCCTTGGGCCGCCAGGCTTGACAGTTTAGGCCCTTTTATAGTAATCCTGAAAATCTGTAAAACTCGTAACCACCATTTTGGCTAAAATGACATTTTAAGTGCCGAGTAACGTGATCAAAGTGGCCAAATCTTATTACCTATGATGTATAGATGAAATCCATGGAGGAAAATTTTGGCCCTTGGGCCGCCAGGCTTGACAGTTTAGGCCCTTTTAAAGAAATCCTCAAAATCAGTATAACTCGTAACCGCCATTTAGGCCAAAATGACACTTTGGTTGCCGAGTAACGTGATCTAAGTGGCCAAAACTTATTGCCAATGATGTATTGAGTAAAGCCACAAAGAAATATTTTGGCCCTTGGGCCGCCAGACTTGTCAGTTTAGGCCCTTTTAAAGTAATCCTCAAAATCAGTATAACTCGTAACCGCCATTTAGGCCAAAATGACACTTTGGATGCCGAGTAACGTGAGTAAAGTGGCCAAAACTTATTGCTTATGATATATAGAGTAAACCCATATATAATTATTTTGGCCCTTGGGCCGCCAGACTTGTCAGTTTAGGCCCTTTTAAAGTAATCCTCAAAATCAGTATAACTCGTAACCGCCATTTAGGCCAAAATGACACTTTGGATGCCGAGTAACGTGATCTAAGTGGCCAAATCTTATTACCAATGATGTATTGAGTAAAGCCACACAGAAATATTTTGGCCCATTGGCCGCCGGGCTTAATAAGTTTATCCCTTTTATCGAAAAAATGAGTAAAATTCAAAACATTATTTTTATTTGTTTATCATTAATAAATGATTTTTAATGGCCAAAAATGATTTTAATTGGTTTTTTATTAATAATGGTTTATAAATTAAAAAGTAAATTGATTAAAAATAAATAAAAAAAAAAATTATTTTTATGGTTTGTGTTTCGGGCGTAATTCGTTTCGGTGCTGGAGTTTCGGTGCTGGAATCAGTTTCATTTATTTTAAGTGTTACAATTTTTGTTGTGGATCTGAGAAATTTGTTTTTTTACTCTTACTTATTATCGACAATCTGAATAAGTTCTGCATGAATCTTGATTTGATTCCTTAGATTACTAGTAAAGCTTTTCAGTTTCAAATCATGTAATTTTAAATATTATATGATTTGTACCATAATTTATTAGAAACTAAATGTTTACTTAGCTTAGGCCATAAATTTTCATCTCACAACATTGGCCCAAAAGTTTATTTATATATTAATGAGTAAATCCATTAATAATATTATAAAGAAACAATTTTGGCAGCAATAAAAAATTGGTCTTTTTTGGCCAAAAATTAGCACTTGATTTATTGACCATAGCAATGAGAGAATCGGTGATAAAAAATTACGGTTCACGGGGCTTAAAAGGTAACACTTACACAAAAAAATGGGATTAGCAGAAGTGTTTTGATTAATTTGTTTCTTACAACATTGAGCCCTGCGTTTCTAGGTCCAGAAGGAGCGTTGGAATAAATGGAGGACATCTTGGATGTTTTTTCAAAATATTAAAGTCATTCATATCTATAAATTATAATTTGGCTCGTAATTTGGTGACCAAAGGGTTCCGGTCTCCCCTTTTTTATATAGTAATATAACAAATTTTCAAGCAATTTAAATAATTTTTTAGAAATATTTTTTTACGCTTTTTTAAAGAAAATTAGAATTCAAAATTAAAACAAAATAGGTATCATTAATTTAGTATAAATAAATTAAAAATGAATTTTTTATACATTCAATTATTTTTTAAAAACTTATATAATATATATATATATATTATATAAGTTTTTAAAAAATAATTGAAGAATAAAAAAAAAAGAAAATTTAAGTTAATAATTCGCAATTTACTTATAACAGGATCAACGGATAATATAAGATTTAATGTAGGTCTATCTATAAGAATCTAAAATTTTTGCAATAGTTTAATTAAATCAAACTGTATCAACTTGGTCATATACAACTCCATTTAAAAGTTTGATTCAGTAGAAAATAGCTTGATATCTAGAAAATAAATGTAGAATGCATTTATACATTTACATTAGATGTTGCTAAATTTCAATTAGCGATCCTTATACTCCAATAATTTTCGCTATTAAATAATTAATTCCGAAAAAAATATGAATACGTCATTATTTTATAGACTTTCTTTTTGTACTGTAAATTTTACCTTTCAGAACTTTAGGTGCTATGGAAAATTATATTATCTAAATAAACAGTTCCTAGTGGTCCTAATACTTATTTATCGTATATATATATCTGGAATTGCATAGAATAAATATTGGAGTTATATTAGAATATAACTCTTATGAATAAAATATCTATTTGTTCAACAAGGGAAAAAAAGTAGGATTTGGCTTTCAATAGTTGTATGAACGAGTGAGCGCAGCGAACGAGTGCAGACAGCATTGAAAGTAAAATTTCCTACATTTTTTCCCGTGTTCAACACATAGTTTTTTATTAAAAGCGAAAAAAAGATCGCCCGAAAGTAAGAAAGTAGATCTTTTTTGCAGCGTATAATGAAACATAAATTTAATAATATACTTCAGCTTCCTTAAAATTTGTATAAAAAATTATCAAACTAAAACCGCATTTTAATTATAAAACAATTTTTTTATGAGTTATATTTTAATATTTATATGACTCCGTTTTTAATTTAACAACGACGTCTTTTAACTTTAAAACTTTTAAAAAATGCATATAACCTAGATATATATTTACACATCTTTTTAATAGGATAATTTTTGTTTGAAATTTAAAAAAAACCTTAATACTTTGGAGCTTTTTAAAATATAAAAATGATGACACAGGAGATTAAAATTATCAGGAAATGACAAATAAATGATCAAAGATTAAATTTCTAATTTATTTTCCCCACCTTACAGGCTTTAATAATAAACAATTAAACAAAAATCGTGTAAAAAACATACATGTTTTTTTATTTACATGTAAATAACCTGAAATTATAAAATATGATTTCACAAAGGTATGTAGCGTCGATAATTTAGAATTAAAAAAAAAAATTCTTTAACTTTCAAGAGACCTTAAAACTGAATCTTCCAAAATAAAATTTTTTAGGTAAAACTATAAAAATGAAGAAAAAAACCGACACCAACACGTTCGCAAATAATTGAAGAATGTTTTTATCTTAAATTTTTAAAGTTGGCCTTTAATTTTGAGAAAAATGAGTTTTTTCAGACGTGATCTTAAAAACTGATAACTAATATAAAGTCCACCGTTTGAAGCCCCTTTTCTAGAGTAATTAATTGTTGAAAAATTAAGAGGGAAGATTTTATTAATAATAAAACACAAGAATATTTAATTAAGACATTAATAGTTAATAGAGTTTATTAATATGAGATAGGTACTCGAAGAGAGTTCGTCAAAGACTGGCCAGGTTGTGGCGATGTGTTATAATATACATAAGTGCGCATGTGTTATGCACCCGGTGTGTACTACTTATATTTCAATACTCCCTCCTACAACGCAAACATAACCATGTATCCATAATTATGAAAATATGAAAAATACTATAAAAGTACATTATTATGAAATGAAAATTGGCATTTGCCTTATTTATTATTTAAATCCCGGTTTTTATCATCGTTTTATTATAAAATCTAATAAATTTATATTTTTCTTCCAATATAATAGGTCTAAAACTCAAGTGTCCCAAATCGGGGAATGAAAATTAAATTTGACGGACCAGTATTTTCAAAACTGTACATACGGATAAATTTGTACGGGACCCGTATTTTGTAAACCTTATATATGGTTCTCAAAATTTTTCAACCGTATATACGGTTGACAGAAATACGGGTCCATACATCACTCGTCTGTACCCGCGCACTTTTGAACTGTGCCGGCCAAGTATGGGCCGAAGTTCGGGCGACGTTCGGCAAAACGCTCTGCCAACGTGTAGCGCACGTATAGCATACGTCCTTTGGTACACATCTCAGCGAGGTATGGCACATACTTCGGCCCACGTATGGCAGAAGATTTTTATTTTTTTTTAGTAAAAAAAAAAAAAAAAATTTACTTGGTTCAGGAATTGAACCAGGGACCCTCATTAAAATTTTAGGAGGGTCGAGGATTATACGAGCGCGGCCAACACTCGTATTTGAAAGTTATTGCATAAATGACTGTAAAATGTTGTATCTTATTGTATTTAAATTAAATTGATATCAGATTTTTCAAGTTCATTTAGAAAGTACTTCGTACAGAAAATGATTATTTTTCACAACTGGAATATTTTCCAGTTTTTCCAAGATGGCGAAGTATATATTAAAATACTGATCTAAGATCCGTAAAATAAGCGCAGGCGCAACGATGTAAAATTTAATTTGAAAATTTTTTTGGTTTTTCCAATATGGTGGATCATAAAATTTATTTAAAAACTTCTATAAATTAAAAATATTTTTTTCAAATTAATTCGATAATTGATACATTATTTTAAGAAGGGTAATAAAAGAGAGCGTATTAAGTAGCGGGTATATAACATAATTAGGATTAAATATCTCGCTACAGATTTTTTTGTTTTGAGGTCCGATTTAAAATTGTATTGTACTTGTTTTCTTATAATATCCTAATTTGAATATTTATCTGACTTAATTTAAATTGGGCCTCTAAACAAAAAGATTTGTCGCGAGACACTTAATCCTAATTATGCTACACGCCCACCTCTAGATTTAATCTCTTAATACTCTATCTTTTTTTATCTATGCACATTCGAATTAATTTGAAAAAAATATTTATAATTTATAGAAGTTTTTAAATAAATTTTATGGTCCAACATATTGGAAAAACCAAAAAAAATTTTAAACTAAATTTTATATCGTTGCGCCTGTCCTTATTTTACGGATCTTAGATCAGTATTTTAATATATACTTCGCCATCTTGGAAAAACTGGAAAATATTCCAGTTGTGAAAAACAATCATTTTCTGTACGAAGTACTTTCTAAATGAACTTGAAAAATCTGATATCAATTTAATTTAAATACAATAAGATACAACATTTTACAGTCATTTATGCAATAACTTTCAAATACTAGTGTTGGCCGCGCTCGTATAATCCTCGACCCTCTTAAAATTTTAAAGAGGGTCCCTGGTTCAATTCCTGAACCAAGTAAATTTTTTTTTTTTTTTTACTAAAAAAAAATAAAAATCTTCTGCCATACGTGGGCCGAAATATTTGCCATACCTCGCTGAGATGTGTACCAAAGGACGTATGCTATACGTGCGCTACACGTCGGCAGAGCGTTTTGCCGAACGTCGCCCGAACTTCGGCCCATACTTGGCCGGCACAGTTCAAAAGTGCGCGGGTATATACGGTTTTTATAATACGGTTCCTGTATTTTAGACAAAAGTATATATGGGTCAAAACTTTAATCAACCGTACAAACGGATGATTCTTATACGGAACCGTATATCATTTACCCGTATATACGGTTAATTTAAATACGGGAACCATATAATATTAGGCGTATATACGGTTTTCATTTTATGGAAGCCGTATTTTAGATATCCGTATATACGGGTCAAATCTTTAATCACCCGATTTAATAAAGAAAAATATTTATACATTAATAATACGGACAAGAATGAAAACGGAACTGTATATTATTCATCTGTATGTACGGATCAGAGGTATTCGGGTTTAGTATGATTCTATCCGTATATACGGTTAACAATATATGGATCCCGTATTTTAGGCATCCGTATAATCGGGTGAAAAAAATTGAGACCCGTATATACGGGTGGGTGATATACGGTTCTGCATTTTAGTAATCCGTATATACGGGTAAATGATATACGGTCTCGTATAGAATTGATCCGTATATACGGGTCGCAACTTTTTTCAGCTGTTTGTATGGATGCCTAAAATACGGGTTCCGTATATTGTTACCCGTATATACAGAAAAATTTGTACGGACCCGTATTCATTTTACCCGTACATACGGATACGGGTTTGTATAATTTTTTTCCGGATATACGGCTATGAAAAATATGGACCGTATTTTTCTGTTCCCGTATATATGGCATACCGTTAATGCGTGTCAAAATCACCCGTATTTTTGAACCCTGTGTTAAATTCATTAGCGGAGTCTACTAATAAGCAATACAACACAGCTATTAACTATGGGTTAGGTTACTGCAAAGACAAGATCCGTTTCATCCCTCAGTGGTAACGCTGTTGAAACTGTCTGTTTTGACTGTCTGTCAAAAAAATTCGATCAAGGTGCTGCCTATGGAACCCTAAATACAATGAGATCAGCGATATCATTCATTACATATAAAGACCTTCCAGCTCCAAAAGATTTAAATAGATTTTCAAAGGAGTATTTAGACTAAGACCAGCTACACCAAAGAATGAAGATTCCTGGGATCCTGATATAGTATTACAAATAATAAAACAATGGTATCCACTGAAATCACTTGATTTACCCAAGCTGTCAAAAAAACTTGCAATGCTGCTGGCTTTGTGTACGGGCTACAGGCTACAATCTATAATCACATTAGATAAAATCAGTATTACATGCAGGGGAGTTCATATAAAAATTAGTGTACTAATAAAAACATCAAAACCTGGTGCAGCTCAACCTTCTGCTCTCTTACTCTTCTTAATTGATAATCCAGAGAACTGTGTAGCAAACTCAATAAATCATTATATCGAAAGAACAAAAAAGATAAGAGGAGAGTATAAGTAACTACTTTTGACGAGCACGAACCACATAAACCAGCTTTTACGCAAACCATCAGTAGGTGTATAAGAAATTTCTTAAAACAGCTGGAATAGATGATACTTATACCGCTCACTGCACCAGGTATTCGTCCACTTCCAAAGCTCTAAGAAGAGGTGCAGATATTAATTTTATAAAAGCCTCGACAGATGCTGTGCGCACATTCGGTACGTTCATGGCTTTTAACCAATAAGAGATACAGATTGAGTTCTCGGCCAATCAGGGAACGTAAATCATTCGGTACGCGTACTGAAATTTAGAACGCGTACCGAATGATATACGCTCTCTGATTGGTAGCAAACTGGATTTACGTGTTATTAGTTAAAAGCTATGAACGTATCGAATGTGCGCACAGCATCTGTCGAGGCCTTAAGAAAAGCAGCAGATCATAATGTTATTAAGTAAAAACTTATTCGCAGAATAGAGTTTAAAGCTTTATTGTTGGGTATTAAATTTTGACAAGCTTTCCTCATGGTGAAATATTCAGTTTGACCTTGTAACACTGTAATAGGGGTTAGCATAAAAGAAATAAGAAAGACCTATTATCGTAGTTTAAGAGCCTACCCGCCGAACTCGATCTTCCGCACAAGGAATCCGTAGGGCCCTTGTGCTTCTGATACTTAATAATACCAGCAGGGATCAGATGAAATCTCGATGATCTGGAAGACACCTAAACATATAAAAATATGTATATATCTAGGCTGACCTTGGGACGTGGTTGATATTCTAAATATATATATATAATTTTTTTGTTAAAAATTTTATTAAAATTTATTTATAATATAATAAATGTCTGTATATGTCTGAGGAAACAGACCAATAGGAAGCTTATGCGCATATCAAAATTATTTTTGAATATGTTGCTGATGAAATTGCGATCTATTTTATCTTTAAGGCCTCGACAGATGCTCGCGCACCGCACCGTACCGAGAGATCGGAAACCAATCAAACCTCAGCCAAATTTGATTGGCTTCCAACCTCTCGTTACGGTGCGGTACACGGCATCTGTCGATACCTTTAAAGTTCAGATGAAATATGCGCTAGCGTTTTTTTTTTTTTTGGTCGATGCTGAATAAGTTTTTGGATCGTTATATTAAATAGTAAAAATTAGTTTTTGAGGTCTAGATTGAGTTATAGGGCTAAAAAACGCCAAAAATCACAAAAAATAAAAAAAAATAAAAAACAATAAAAAAAAATAAAAAAAATCGCAAAAAATCGCTAAAAGACGGAAATAAACCATTACAACTAGTAACGATTCATTATTGAGGTACAAACAAGCCAAAATCAGAAAAAAATCAAAAAAAATTTTTTTAAATAAAATTCGTGATTTCCAAGACGGTAGCCCATTGGGGAAAATACTACATTATCTTATTTAGCTTATTATAAATCTTATCATTAACTAATTTGATAAAAACTTATAAGAAATGATTATATTCAATAATTTCTGAATTTTCTAACAATTCCCTGTATCCCTAATTAAGGTATAAAAAGGCTTTTTCTTATTATGACTTTATACATTAATAATCTTTAAATTAATAATAATTTTTATTTAGTAAATTTTTATTGTTAGTAAATCAAATATCCATTTTTTGCCAAAAATGACCAATTTTAAAATTGCTGTTAAAATTTTAGTTTTTGATGAAAATGAGTTTTAAAGATCTCAAAAATTTTGTGAAAGCTCTAAGTTTTAAAAAATTTTTTAATCATTCCTTTTTGATTGTTTGTTTAGCAGATATGATAATTTAAAAAAAGAATTTCAATTTAAGGTTTTTATAAAACAAATCATATTTTATCACTATCTTTGTCGAAACATATCTCGGAAAGGTCTATAGCAAAATGGACGAGTAAATAATTTTTGGAAACTTGAAACTAATACAAAATTTTGGTGACCTATAAGACTTATTTTCTTCAAAAATTACAATTTTAGCAGCAATTTTGAAATTGTTAATTTTTAGCAAAAAATGGACATTTGATTTACTAAAAATAGCGGTGAGAGAATCAGTGATAAAAAATTTTAGTTTACAGGGAATAAAAGGTAGAACCTATAAAAAAAAAATGAGATCAAATAGTAGTATTTTGGTAGATTTGCAATATGACAGCGTTATTTGGAAAATCGCCTAGAAACCTTATCTTATCTGTTTATAACATTATTATAGAATTAAGCCTTGCGTTTCTCGGCCCAAAAGGCGCGTTGGAATAATAGGAAGGAGTTTTGGGTACTATTCAAATATCTTCAGATGTTCCGAATATATACGATTTTTGCTATTGAATCCAAAAATTGTTGGTAAAAAAGGGGAGTTTTTTATGTTTTAAAGGTTTTTAAGGGATTTTTGGACACTTGGATGCTCATTTTCGAGTTTAGTTACACCGAAAACATATTATAAGAAAGTATAAAAAAGGTATTTTGAAAAAAATTTCCGTTCCCCGGAAAAGAAAATTTTAATTTTACTTCGTAAAAGTTTGTCGCTAAATTTGATCTTGTAAGGTTAAATATAGGTTCTAATCAATTAATTATTAACTTTCAAGCACACCTAGCATCAGTAAGTACACCTCGTAGCGTACACCTGGCACACATTAGGTGTGTACTGAGTAGACCACCCCTTGAACATTACCGCGGCGAATAGCGACCTTATTCCTCTGCGTTCTGATTAACTACGTTATTCTCTCATTTTCTGAATAACGTATGTTGTTCGTGCGCATTTTGAATAACGATCTTGTTCCTAGGGACCGTCGATATATAGTTTTGGGTTTTGAGTCGTACATATAAGCTTTTACTTTATTTCGAATCTTTTGATTAAATCGCTCAGGAACTCCATTATGTTCAGGAGTATCTGGACAAGCCAGTTGCTGTTCAGCTCCAAGTTTAATTAATACATCTTTAGTATAAACAGCTGTATACTCTTTTCATTGATCTGTCAGTAAATAGCAATCTTATGAATCTCTGTGTAATAAATTTCTTGCGCTTTTTCATAATCGCTTCAAGGCAATATCCCGTTTTATTTTCATAGGAAATGGCATTTGTGACATCAAAAAATCGTCAATAAATACAGATATGAATTTACATCGTTTTGGATAGGAACTTGGTGATGTTTTCCCCATAATATTTGAATAGATTATTTCTAATGGTTCCGTTGCAGGATTATTGGTTGAGTTAAATTGAAGTTTATTAAATTTCGCTATTTTGCAGATTTCACAATCTAAAATCGAATCGTCAAAGATTGTCTGCGTTAATTCTTAATTTAGAGGGAATCGTCTTTGCAATGCCTTTAGATTTGCAATCAATGCATGCCTGATGATTCTAATATACCAAAGCAGTGCGAATTTGTTTTTCTAAAATTTAAATATTTATCAGTAAACGGAGATTCCTTATCTGATATGATTGTGCATTTTATCATTCCACAATCAGACTTTTTAAAAACAAGTTTGAATTAGTCAGGTGTTCTGTTGCTCCCGAATCCGCTAATTACTTTATCATACGTAATTTAGGAATGTTTAAATTATTAGCGGTTAAATAACTTACACTTGATTCATTAGGACTTACTATATGTGATGCAGAATATTACGATATACATTCACCTTTATCGTTTCTATTTTTAGGAGTACCTGAACTTGCATTTTCTATAGGCTGGGATTTATTTGCATCTGGGTAGTTACTACCTCTTTTCTTATAGTTTTCACGGCCTAGCATTCGATTTTGCTGTGTTAAATGCAGCCATTGTTTACTTTTATTATCTTCGGTTTTGTTGTTATAGTTATGAGGTCTTTTGTTACTAGTATTATTATACGAGTTAACGTTATTTTCGTTTCGAGAAGCTTCATTATTATAATTCTTATTGTAAGGAGAATACCTGGATGGTCGATTAAACTTTTATTGCTTAGCAAGTCATTATCTATCCAATCGTTCTAGTCGTTTTTTACATTCCGATGAATAATGCCTTGATATGCATATGTTGCTGCATTCGTAGCATAATTGTAGAACAGTGCCCTTTAAACGAAATGTAGCATCAGTATAATATGTATGGTTTAACTACATAGATAGTATGTAACCGACTCTCTTTGTGCTGTTAAGGCACTTTGTGTTTCTGGTTTTGCCGGAACACCAATACTACTTGCTTCAGAGTGAGCATTAAATTGTTTTAATGGTATAAAATTTAAGCCTGAACCATCCTATTTATGAACTTTAATAAAATATTCAAGAGATTGTACTTGAGAAACAGTATACATAATCGCGTTATAAAAGGAATCTCGTTTTTCACCATCCGCGAAAACTGTAGGATTGGGTAAATTTTTATAATTTTGAATAACATCTTCAAATTTATCATTAAATTTGGCACCTTTTTCATTGCAAGGGAAGTATTGCATCTTATAAAGTTTTTTACGAATGTTTAATGAAGTTATATTGGTTTCGCATAGTTTGATGTCTTTAAAATTTTTAATTATCCCTGCTGGATCAATTAAGTTGGATACTCTAGAATAGAGTTTTAGTAGATTCCTCTTATTAGAATATATTCCTCTTATCTTGAACTTTAAATTGGTGTCTTTTTTTCGTATTTTCATCAATGATCGCGGTATTATTTATTGATTCTTTATCGTTTATAACGTAAAGCAAATCGTTTAATCTTAAATCAAAGTCCAGAAATTGTAAAAATGTTCAAATTTTGTTTGTTGTGTTAGTTTGTAATCTCGTTTTGGACCAGAATCTTTACTTATAACTTCAAATTTTAATAGCTAGTTTGTAAACGAATTTATAGCCTTTTGTTTAGCATTATTTTTATCAATTTCTATTTTATTTCTTTCGTCTCTAATTAAGGTGGAAATTTGATTGCGACTTATGATACTATCCAATACATCTAATAAATTTTGACTATTAGCATTAAATTCGCTATTTTTTACCCCCTTGTTATCAAGCTTTCGAATTCGTTTCGTAAGTATTTCTATTGTGTTTCCCATCTTTTCAGCTTGGGCTGTCATGTTTTGTCTGTAGATAAGTGCTTCCTGCTATTGCATTTCATGTGTTGTTTCATTTTGTTTCCTTAGTCCTTCCATAAAGTTTATCATTACTTGTTGGTATCAGATAATGATGAAGCTGCCTTTTTAATGTTATTGCATGATTCTTGGTGGGTTCTTAGAGCGTCGAAATCAATCGTTAGCTGTCGTCATGAAAATCGGAGAAAAGTGTGTACTTTCTGCGGAAAAAGATAGAATTTGAAATAAAAAGAAAGAATACTTTTTTTTTAAATTCAAGATATTTTTTATTGGTAAAAGAATTTATAAATACTAATAATCCTATTATAGATGAAAAATTTTCTATTTGGTTTATGTTTACTTGTCGCTTTACATTGTGTGATTATGAAAAAAAATATATTTAAAAGGCCAAAGTCAACCATGCCAAAGTACTTAAGTAGATCATGTTTATACAGGGTCTGTAATCGGTTCATAATAATTTTTCAATGCTTTTCAGTATTTGGTACAAGAATATAAAAAAGGATGTATAGCTGGTTTGTGTGTTCACTCCTCCCTATAAACATGTTTCATATTAAAAATGAAATTGTATATTTTTTATACAAATACATGTTAAATTTAAAAAATTTTGATGTCATAAAACCCTGAGTTTCCTAACATGAACAACTTGGATTAAAATTTGCATGGTTCATTTTGAAGATTTAATTCTAAGGGGAAGTATCACAGTAAATTTTTCACTAAATTGTTTCAGTTATAGAACATGTTATAGCTATTTGTCTATTAATTTTATAGCATTTTTAACTTTTATTTTATAAAAAACTAGCTGTAACTCATTACTGAAAAGGTTTAGTGCTCACGAAACCTTCTCCTAGAATTAAATAGACTTTGATGAGTATGAGTCAAGTATAATTTTGAGTCAATTTTGCTTATCCAAGTTGACCAGATCTAAAAGCTCGGGCTTTTATGGCCCAAAAATGTCAAAATTTCAACATAGATTTGTTTCAACAAATTTTCAATTTTTTTTCATATTTTTGTACCAAATACTAAAAATCATTGATTCTTTTATTACAAAATTAATATAAATAAATATATGATGAAATATCTACTTGAAATATCTACTCGAGATCGTGCTTAAACTAAAGAAAAATAAAATTATTTTATTTAAATTTACAAGAAGAATGAATGAATTGTATCAACTAAATATTGACCCCACTTGGCAAAGTGATTTTTATGTTAAAATACCCTCCCCGTATCCCTCTAGTTCGATTAATAAATAACAACTTTTTAGTAAAACAAATTCAAAAAATTTACCCTTAACCTACTTTTATTTTGAATTTTCTAATTTATAAATGTTGACCTTCTGCTGCTCAGTGCCTTAAACGCTTGCTTTCAAATTACACAGTTGAAAAGACCAATTTGAATAAAAATTTAAACCCTCTTTCCGTCAATTTGAGAAAAACAAAATAATTTTAACTTGCCTCCAGTTTTAAACAAAGGGGAATGGCTGGCTTGAAAAAGAATCGCTCATATGTAAATATTTATATGTATTTATACATATACAATTAATTTTGTTTTTTAATTTTTAATTACTATAATTACAGTGACAGTATTACAAAAATATATGGCAGAAAATGAAAAAGCAAAGAAGGAAGTAAATGATGAAGAAAAATCAAGACAGCAAAAAATCCATAATTTAAAACTTATTAATGAGCAGCAATTAAAAGGTAAGTTTCTAGTGTAAAATCTTTATAAAATTTTAACTACATTGAAAATCTCTTTAGTTTTCTCTGATCATTTGGATAGTACGGCAAAGCTGGTAAACCTTAGCCTGTTATATTACGATTTTTCGGTTATATAGCCCCAATTTAATAATTTTGTAACACCAAATTAGGTTCACGACTAAATGTTAAAATTTATTTAAAAAATTTTTTCCAATCTAAGGTTATAATAAAAATAAAAACAAAAATGAATAATAATTTTTTAACAAATTGGCAATATTTTGGATCTCTGCTCCCCTGAATCAGGTTAAAAATCTGCGAACAGTTAGTAACGTAACGACTTAATACTATAAGTCATCAAGCAAAAAAGACTTTCTGTATAAAACTTACAATTATTATACATAAATTTCAAAAACTATCATACATATGCCCAATGAATATTTAATTCAATTCAGCTTTGTCAAAGTTATTGACATGGAAAGCATTTGCGTTATGTTTTTGTTAAAATATTTTCCCTGGTATTTGCAGAGTTAAAAAATTTTTTATAAACAACTTGATGTAGTGTGCAGATTTGCAAATAAAAATCGGTAAAAAGGTTTTAAAAACGTTTTAGAAAGCTTTTAGAAACCTTCCCAAAAACTTTTTACTACTAAAAGCTTCTAAAAGCGTGTTAATGAGAAAATATCTTTAAAAAACTGTAAATTATTACATATTTTATGATATCTGAACCTAATTTAAAACTTATGGTCGTTTAAAAAGCAAATATTCATGAAAATTGCAATTTAACTGTTTTATTCGTTGATTTTTTGCAAAAATGCATATTTCTTCTTATAGTGACGAGGCAATGAAACGGGGCTTCTGTAAATGGTCAAAATACCTAAAAATAACCTTTTATGTTATTATTTACAGTTTTTTATAGATTTTTGCTTTTAACACGCTTTTAGAAGCTTTTAGTAGTAAACAGTTTTTGGGAAGGTTTCTAAAAGCTTTCTAAAACGTTTTTAAAACCTTTTTACCGATTTTCATTTGCAAATCGGCACACTACATCAAGTTGTTTATAAAAAAATTTTTTTTGGATAATAGTTTTATGACCTGAAGTATCATATTCGAGCCAGTATTTTTCTCTACGGGCAGTTTGGGAAATAAGAAACACCCTAATATATACTGTTATATTCTTTGATACTATGTTGACTTTTGAAATTTTTTTAACTTAATATTTTAAAATAATAAGAGAAATAAGTTGATTCTAAGTGTTTTACATAAACAAAACACTTAGAAAAATTCAGGATCTGCTGCACTTTCCAAATGTTAAAAATATGCAGACTTTCTCACGCAATACCAATGATACCAGTTATACCAGTGATATTGGTATCACTTTTGGTATTGGTATTGGTATCACTTTTGTTATATTTGTAATTATTAATTTTTACGGGTTAATTATAGGTTTTTTTAGTCGCTGAATCCGAATTCGGAGTCCAAAGTTTCTGGAAAATAGGGGAAAACCCTCAAATAAGCAAAAACTACTCCTTTTTAGGGTTTTTTTGAAAAATTTTGGAACTGAAGCTTAAATGATCAAGTTAATGCCATTTGTAAAAAAATATTTACCGAAATATTGAGTTTACTTGATAACACACCAAGTTTCGGAAATCAGGGCTAATTATAGGGGAGAAAAACTACCCCTTAAATAAGGAAAATTTCGAAAAACATAAAAACAGAATATTTTACTTTATTTCTTATCCCTGCTTCTAGTATGCTATATTCATTAACATTATATGGTATTGAAAACTATTGTAATATATTAACACTCCCCCAGGAGGTATTAAGATTATTATAGGAATCCTTATGCAACAAACCAGGAGCAAAATTGAGAATTATATTATTTTTCTACTTCGCACTTCGCTAATTCTTTTTCATCAATTGAAAAATTTGTTGTCATTTTTCGTATCCGAAATGGAATCTTCTATTATTGTACCCATAATGGATACGTAAGTTTGTATACAATTGGGGTCCGAGTTGCATATAAGTTTTCCACTTGGGGATTATAAAATTACAATTTTATACACATTGATGAAACTTAACAATTTTATTTATAATAAAGCATTCTATACTTGGTAGATTTAATAATATTCTATAAATATTGAATTTTTTTATATTTGACTCTGTTTCATCTTAGTTTACCCCCTATTCCCTCTGGATAACGTAACAACAGCATCAAATCATAAATTTTCTAAGTAAAAAGGAAAAAAATAGGCAGTTAGCTATAACAGTAGGAAATCCTAATTTTCTTTCTCAAATAAATGTTAAAAACAAGGGAGGGGGATAAAATTTAAGCTTTCCTAAAGTCATTTTAATTGATTTTAATAACTGCTGCAAATTTTAAGAAATTGAAGTTACAATACAAGCAAAGTAGACTAGCCGTGTGTAATTATAATAATAATAATAATGTACTGTTTTTTTCTAAAAAATATATTTGTCACAAAATTTATATTGGCGTAGATTAATCTTGGATTAATCTTAGAAATAGCACCTGGCTTGTATAAAATATATATAATTACTAAACCTATGCATACGTAACCAATCGTGTTAATGAGAGTTTTACCCGTTTCGAACAATTGAAAATATTTTTTCTTGGCAAAAACACGTGCTCCTCAATTTTCCCATTTAAATAACATGGATATTTTGATTTTTCAGCTTTCTTTTAGCTAACAGATAGAAAATGATGTTCAGTCATATAAAAATTGATCTCCGAAATTGTAGAAGTCGCAGAACACTTAATTTTATCAAAATCAAATTTTTAAACATCGAAATTTCCCCATTTCAAATATATTACAATTAAAATATTTAATTTACAATTTAATTTACAATGTATATTTTAAATGGAAAATTACAATTTAAAAAAATTAATTTCGGTAAAATAAAATGTTCTGAGACTCCTAAAATTTTGGGGATCAATATGTCAGAACATCATTTTCTATCGGTTAGCATTGTTTAAAAGAATTTTGAAGCACGTTAAAAAATTAGAAAGCTAAAAAGTTAAAATTCCTATATTATTTAAATGGCAAAATTAAGGAGCTTACAGACACATCTTTTTGCAAAGCAAAATCAAAATTCTTGAAGCTTGGTGCTTTTTATGAACTAAAGTTCACAAACAAACCCGGAGAGCGCAGTTTTTCTACAAAGTCTAAAATAAGGTCCACTCTAATGTGGCTATAAGATTTGTTCTATACTTTGCATAATACTCGACTTTCTTAGGTTACGTGGATGTAAGACTTTAAGTAAGTTTTTGAATTATAGACTACTTCCTTAGGTTATGTATGCGTAAGGCTTGCGGGCGTTTTTATTTTCATAAATGACTTCCTTAGGTTATGTAGGTACAAGGCTGGTTCCCAAAGACCTTTTTCATGTACAACCCCTTCAAAAATGAAAAGATCCACACCAATTACCTTCTAGGTAATATTTTTAGCTCAAAAAAATGATTTTTTTATTTTGCTATAATACCATCCCCTTACACCCTATCTAAGGGAGAAAATATAATAAGTTGATATAAATTAATTTTTTTTGGTTTACTAATAGCCCTTTTTAGAGTTCTGTATGCCGTTAGATATTTTTTTAAACATAGTTATCAGTTCAGGTGACGCTCATAAGTTATTTGAAATTTACCCCGCATTTAGGGGATGTTGTCACATTTCCTAGGGGTTAAACATGAAAATGGATCCCAGAAATAAAAAGAGCCACCTCAATTTCCTTCTAGGTAATATTTTTATTACCTAGTTATTCATTTTTTGTATTATGCTATAATACGGTCCCCTTATACCATATCTAATGGGGTAAATATGACAAATTTATATACATTTAATTTTTTTGGATTACGAATAGCCTTTTATAGAGTTTTGTATGCCGTTAGATATTTTTTTCACATAGTCACCAATTCAGGTAAAGCAAATAGTTATTTCAAATTCACACCACATTTAGGGGATATCACATTTTCTGGGGGTTGAACTTTTCGTAACTTTTTGTTAACTTTTAGTCCAAAATATTGATTTTTTGTAGTATGCTATAAAATCACCCCTTTACATCCCATCAAATGGGGCGAATATGACAAATTAGTATTAATTTTTCTTTTTTTTGTTACTAATAGTCCCATGTAAAAATTATATGACTTGAGATTCTTTATGTGCACTTTATTATTTTAAACGACGTCTAAAAAATGTTTAAAATTTAACCCAAACTTAGGGGATGAAATCACATTTTCTAGGGGTCATACATGAAAATGGACTTCAGAAATGAAAAGAGTCACCCCAATTACCTACTAGGTAATTTTTTAGCTGAAAATATTGATTTTTTTATTTTACTATAATACCAGCCCCTTACACCCTATCGAATGGGGTAAATGTTGATATCCATTAATTTTTTTTGGTTTACTAATAGCCTTTTGTAGAGTTTTGCATGCTATTAGATATTTTTTTTGATATAGTAACCAATTCAGGTGACGCGCATAAGTTATTTAAAATTTACCTAAAATTTAGGGGATGATATCACATTTTCTAGGGGTTGAAAGTGAAAATGGACTTTGAAAATGAAAAGAGCAGCCTAAATTACCTACTAGGTAACACTTTTAGACCAAAATATTGATATTTTCTAATTTGCTAACATACCACCCTCTTACACCCGATCTGAAGGGGTGAGTTTGACAAATTGATATAAATTTATTTTTAATTGTGTTACTAATAGTCCCATGTAAAATTTTATATGTCTTGAGATTTTTCGCGTTCACTGTATCATTTTAAATAACGTCTAAAAAATGTTTAAAATTTAACCCATATTTAGGGGATGAAATCACATTTTCTAGGGGTCGTAGGTGAAAATGGACTTCAAAAATGAAAAGAGCAGCCCCAATTACCAACTGGGTCATATTTTTAGTCCAAAATATTGATTTTTTTGAGAGTGATACCAGTTATACCAGTTATACCAGTGATATTGTTAAAACTTTTGGTATCACTTTTTTGGTATTGGTATCGCGTGAGAAAGTCCTGAAAATATGGAACTTTTGATTAATGTAGTAGCTTAGTTTTGCGTGAATTTAAAGTGATAACGTCAACGAAAGCTTGAATTCTAAATTGAATATGGAAGATAAATTTAAAAGCTCGGATTTATCTTTATGCAAAAATCATTAAATTTTAAGAAGTCGATATTAAGTTGACGTCCCTTAGATCCCATGAAGAGAATAATCCCTTGATTCAAGCTAACAGGCTTGAGATTTAATAACTTTTTTGAAGTTGGAGATTTAAGTTTTGAAGTTAAGATTTTTTAAGAAATTCATTTTTTCTCCTTTTCTCACAATTTTTTTATTTAAATTATTTCCGTCAAAAAATAAAAAATAGCTATTTATTAAACAAGGGATAAAATATTGGTTTCGGCTTTGCATACAGTTGTATGCACAAGCGAGCGTAGCGAGCGAGTGCAGACAGCATGCAAAAGTCGAACCCCATATTTTGTCCCGTGTTCTAAAATATAGTTTTACATATAATGGGCAAAAAAGCCGTCACCGCAGGGCAGAAAATAGGTTTTTTTTTGCCCTAGATATGTAAACTCCATTTTTTTTTGTTTTGTTACGCCTAATTAAAATGCCGTAATGTCTAATTTTTTGCTCGAGTTCTAATTATAATTCATTTGATGTCACTTTATTTTTCAGATATTATGCAAATTATGGTAAAATTTTTCAACTCATATGAATATTTGCTTGAGGAACTGTAGTGCCAATAATTTGGCAGCGTTTTTTTAATATTATTTAATAATAAAATAGTTTTTTAATTTTGAACAAAAATTTAATTTTTAAATAAAATTACTAATTAAAATTTAAGACTTAGCGTTAAAAACTGAATACTTACCTGGTGACAATAGCTTTTTTCTTTCGTGACGTATCATCTCATTAAAACGTCTTTCCTTCATTCTATGCGTGTGTACGCGAGGATATATGTCGCAGTGTTATAGAATAGTTTGTATTACAGGCTATAATACAGATTATAGAAAAGTAAAATTTTTAAAATCATTACTTTTTTATGATACTGGAATTTTAAGTGTCATAGCCTATAATTTGTATTATAGCCTATAATATTTTTGTATTATAGAAAAATGAAAAATAAAATCGTTTTCATCATTTCATTACCATTCAATTTTTTATTTTTTATACTACCTACATCATTATATTAACTTACAATAAAATTTTTAATTGTTTCATTTTAATTATTTATTTAAGAATGATTCTTAGTGAATACAGCAAAAGTTTCTAGGTCGGGTCGCTGAAACCGGCTAAAAAGTTTTTTTTGCCAATTACCTATCCTAATTTTAGCCCTTAATATTGAAAACTAAGCCCAGGGCGAATTTTTGAAAAAAAAAACACGTTTTCATCTTTCCTCAGCCGCTCATTCTTCTTTTATATGTCATTCCTTCTGGGAACGATTAAAAATTATGAAAAAAGAGGTACTATAGCAAAATTTCCTCAGAAATCCAGTCCTGCCATTAGTTTTTAAAAATTCCTACACGGGGAGCCGGAAAATCGATAAATTCTTAGGGTATTTTACGGAAGCTACAGAAAAATTGTATATCCGAGTTTTTTATTAAGCTTCTCAGAAAAAGCGTGTTTTGTTCATTCAATGTTCATTGATCAAAACTTTTATTTTTTCACACTTGCATATTTTCCGATTTTCCAATATTACGGAACAAAAAACATGAAAAGTAGAATATGTCTATTACCTAAGGGTTTTCGAGGTCGAGACAAACGTTTTTATGAATTAAATATGCTAGGGTAAAAATATTTTCATGATTCCCATAAAATTTAAGCAACTCTGGTTGCTCTGGTCGCCTTAAAATTTTCATCGGTTTTTTATTTTTTGTAATTAAAATATATTTTATATGAAATCCACAATATATTTAAAAATCAAATGCCAGATTCTTCAACAATTAATTTACGTTGTGCTATTTTTTTTAAATCCATCGTACAGTGTAGTAAAAAAAAAAAAAGTGGCCAAAAATCGGCTTCAACGCAATTTCTTATGAAAAAAAATTCTACTGGATGGAAAATGACCGTTTTTGTGTATACTAAATGACAGGCTACCGAAATCAAAAAAATTTTATTTTTTTTAAATTTTTTTTGCTGCTAAATGATAAAAAAAAAATCAATTTTTACCATAAAAACGTAAAATATTTATAGTTTTAAAATTTTAAAAAAATTTTGTTAGGTACAGCTTTGTATTAAAATACGTACATAAAAAACCTAAAAAAAGTGTATTAGTATAATTATACATGGTTGTATGCAGTATAAAGATGTGTTAGTCGCAATTTAGTCAAAAAATTAAAAAAAAAATAAAAAATTTGATTTTTCTACTTTTACTTATATTTTAAACTTAAATAAAGTATAAAAAATATAAATTATATAATAACATTAAAAAAAACTTTATTTAAGTTTAAAATATAAGTAAAAGTAGAAAAATCAAATTTTTCATTTTTTTTTAAATTTTTTGACTAAATTGCAAATGTTGACTAACACATCTTTATACTGCATACAACCATGTATAATTATAGTAATACACTTTTTTTAGGTTTATTTATCATTTATGTACGTATTTTAATACAAAGCTGTACCTAACAAATTTTTTTTTAAATTTTAAAACAATAAATATTATACCTTTTTATGGTAAAAAATAGATTTTTTTTATCATTTAGCAGCTAAGAAAATTAAAAAAAAAAAAAAATTTTTTGATCTCGGTAGCCTATCATTTAGTGTACACAAAAACGGTCATTTTTCATCCAGCAGAATTTTTTTTCATAAGAAATTGCGTTGAAGCCGATTTTTGGCCATTTTTTTTTTTTACTACACTGTGCATCGTTTGGTTTTGATATTGACAGAGTATAAAATCTCAAACCCCTGATTTTTTACTGAGCTCCTATAAAAATACGATTTACAATTTTTCTTTCTACATAACAACAGCTTTTCAAATATGTAAAAATCTCAAAAACGTCAATTTTTGTGTTATGTGTTTTTTAAGATAACACGACAGCGTATATGCAATGTATAAAGATTTAGCCTTGGAGCTTTGTATTTTTCCTTAACGAAAACGACAATTTTCTTAAAAATTTTTTTAATGCATATTATTATAATATGAAGCCCCTATAAAAATTATATCGATGCCTATGGTATTTAAAATAAGCGCTAATCAACCTTAAAAAGCAAATATCCATGATAATTCCAATTTGACTGTCTTATTCATTGAATTATTCTAAAAATGAATATTTTTCTTATTTTAGTGACAATGCAATCAAAAAAGGCTTCTGTATATGTCTAAATACTTAAAAATACCCTTACGTTATAATTTTTAGTTTGTTTTAGATATTTTTTTACTAACTGAAGCATCATATTTGAGCTGGTATTATTGGTATGGTCAATTTGAGAAATAAGTAACACCCTAATATACATACATAATTTAAATATTCTCTATAATAAAAAAGAAGGTTCAAAATAAACGTTAATAACAATTTATTTTAAATTTAAATTAGAAATGTTTTTTAAATTTAGTTGAAATGTATATGTTACCGTTAAAGTCCGCTCTCCCGATAAAATTAGCTTTAAGTGGTTAAAGTTAACTTTAGCGAAGCGTTTTCGTTAAATTCCACAAAGACGATTAAAGTAAATAAAAATACAACATTAACGGGTTTATATAGGATAAAGTTAACTTTAACCAATCCTTATCAGTTAAAGACCATGAAAGCGGGTTTGCATACTAAAAAAAATTTGTATTAAATATTATATACGACTCTTGCTATAAGGCACTCCCAAGGGCTTAGGTTAGGCTACTCTTTTAAAAATGCATTTCTTGGGACCAGTAACCAATTCTAGTTATAACACACCCCTATGGTTAATTTAGGCTATTTTTTTTTTAAGGCATTATCACAGTAACGCATTCCCTAGAATATTAGGACAAGGTGCGATAAAGGACCCTGCGTAAGTTTGTAAGCAAATGCTGCATCATACTTTGACAATTTCTTTTTAAAAAAATACCCTAACCTAACCCTAGGGGTGCCTTATTACTAGGATTGTTTACTGGTATCAGGAAATGCATTTTTAAAAGAGTAGCCTAACCTAATCCTTGGGAGTGCCTTATAGCGAGAGTCGTATATAATATATAATACAAACTTGAACACTCATAAAAACCGCTTTCATGGACTTTAACAAAGATTGGTTAAAGTTAACTTTAACTGAAATAAAAGCCGTTAAAGTTATATTTTTATTCATTTTAATCGTCTTCGTGGACTTTAACGAAAACGCTTTGCTAAAGTTAACTTTAACCAGTTAAAGCTTTAACTTTAACCAGTTAAAGCTAACTTTATCGGTTGGAGATACATTAACGGTAACATATGTATCATAAAAATAATACCGCTTGGACAATTATGGTTTAGTTTAAATAGTACTTTTAATAATTTAATAATAATAATGAGGGATTAAAATAATCCTGCACAGGGGAAAATACAATAAAGAATCCAAAAGTATTTCTAAGTACGTAAAAGTGTGAAGAAAAATATCTATAGTAATTAAAAGTATAGTAAAATTAGTATATAAAATTTGGAAATGTTTGCAAAAAATTCTTTGAAAGACTGCATTTCGTTCACGATTCACCGGTCCCAAAAATTTTTATGCATATTTTTGCACACTTTTAGTAACTTCATTCTTTACTTTTTCTTTTTTTTTTGTATTAAAATATGATTAAAATTTAAAATATGCCTGGGTTAAAATTGTAGCTTATGGTACAGAACAAGATCAGCTTATCTTGCTTATCAATATATAACTATATGAAATTTTTTTAGTCGATGTATACTGGATTCTATATTAGGTTTCATAAACAGTAAAATAAGGCTTACAATAAAAATTTTTTTTATTAATAAAATATTTAAATATAATAGGAACATTTAAATTAATAATTTAAGCGGCCTCCATTTCATTCCAATTAAGTAACCTTCCAGGCTTGATTAATTAGTTTTTTTTCAACTTAGAAATAAAAATCGGTGCTCTAACATTGATCTCATGGAAGATAAACTTTGGAACTTATGAAAATATTGAAAATGATGTCACAGGAAATTAAAATTTGCATAAAATGATATTTGAATGTTTAAAGATTATATTGCCAATTTGTTTGTTCCTTCTTACAGGGTTTAATAGTAAAGAATTTAATAAAAAATAAATAAATAACCTGAAGTTATACTAATGAATATATATTTATACATATGTGTGTAGCGTTGATAATATAGGATTCTTTAAAAAGATCCTTGGACCTTAAAGAAAACTTAATTATTTAATATCTAAAATTACCCTGTAAAATTTTAAGAATTTTTATCGCTTAATTTTTGAGTTATTGAGCCCAAAATTTGAAATTTTATACAATGGAAAACAAAACAATTTTATAACCCGACTTCTCAATGTACCATTTCAAAAAAACGAATTCAATCAAAGGCAATGGACCGCCTAGTTTTTATTTAATTAGCCAAAAACCAATGAATCTTGAAGTATTGCTACTGTATGATATAATTATATAGGGTGCATTGTTTCTTAGAGAGTAGTTTATATAATATTACAAAAATTATGCTGCGTTGCCATGTAAATTTTAAGATTCCACCGCCATTTTCAATCTGCAACCATCATAATTAAGTTAAATTACAAATATTTTCCTGCACTTATTGTTAAACAATAGATAATTTATCCAAAAAATTGTTTTTAATTTATCGATATTTTTTCTAGTAAGGTATTTTATGCTGAAATTTTTTTATGAAAAAATTGTTGATCGTTGCTAAAAACGTTAGATCTTTTGCAAATTATACGATGAAAATTTTTTTCTGAATCATGCTGGTTTATATGGTATTTCAAGTTCTTAAATAAATTTTTTAATTAGATAAATATTTTTTTATATTAACATTAAATTGTAAATATTATTGAAAAAATTCATTGATAAAAAATTAAATATAACAATCTCGAGGCACTTATAAAGTTTATAAAATACAGGAACACATTCAAAGTTATACACGTAGGTTTTTCAAAAACATATCGCGTCAAAGGGTTAGGAAAAACAACCTAACTGTACACGTATAAAAATAAGTCACCTTATCCCTGGTCAGTAAAAATTCTCAGAACTACCTTTTTTTTATGATTGAGTTTTATATTTTATTTTTCTGTATCACATATTATCATTTCGAATAACTTAAAATTTACCATCAGTTAGTACGATTTGAATGAATATTTAAAGTTAATTTTGTTTTGCAGATATAAATTTAAAAAATGAAGATTTAAAAAAAAGCCATTTATTGATTGCAGAACAACAAAATGTCCTAAAAAAAAAGGAAGAAGAATGCAGTTTGCTTCACCAAAGAGGTAAAATTGGATTAACTAAAATAAATTCAAAGTTTTAATAATAAATCTTAGATTATAATAAATTTTAGACAACCGTATATACAGGTCAAAAATTTAATCAACCGTACAAACGGATGAGTCATATACGAGACCGTATATCATTTACCCGCATATACGGTTAATTTAAATACGGGAACCATATCTTATTAGCCGTATAATATATGGTTTTTACTTTATGGGATCTGTATTTGAGATAACCGTATAAACGGTTCAAATCTTTAATTACCCGATTTAATAACTAATAGTATATCTACATTAATAATACGGACAAAAATAAAAACGGAACCGTATATCATTCACCCATATATACGGATCAGAGGTATCTGTTGTTTTCTTGAATTCTGTCACTTTATAAAAATACTAGGATTTTTATATGAAGAGCCATTCACATTGGATTAAAAAATGAAAAATGACGTACCTAGAGTAGTATTTTCATAAAGTGAATATCTCTTAAAGTACGACAGTTGAGTCGTCAAACTATGGCCTATGTAACCCGCAGACTTTTATGCTTCATTTTGACAACGGTTTTATGTAATTTCTTTAATTATTCCGATCCTTATGGTAATACAGACACACTATACAAAAATAAATTTTCAAATATATTATATCATAGTAAGACATATACAGGGTGTCTCTTAACTACGCAATAAAATTTTGTCTACATATAGATATTATCAAGGTGAGCAAAAAATGTCAAATAACCATATGGTCTGTTATCAATATTTTCGCCACAATTAATTGATAAAGTTGGTCAACTTCAACCAATGAAATTCTTTAAAAGAGATGGGCACATTTAAAAATTTTTTTTTGTTTTTATTAATAATATATATTCTATTGTTCTAACTTGAAGATGGACACGCTGTGTTTAGGATATAATTTGTTCAAAAAAAAATACTAATACATTTAAATAAAACAAGTGTTACAAATACGAGATAAAATTTCTTCAAGTTAGAACAATAGAAAAAAAAAAAAAAAAAAAAAAAAAAAAAAAAAAAATATTTATTTTTAAAAGTGTCCATCACTTTTAAAGAATTTCATTGATCCATAACTTTATCAATTAATTGTGGCGAAAATATTAATAATAGACCATATGTTATTGGACATTTTTTACTTGTTTTATTGATATCTACATGTGGAAAAAATTTTATTGCGAAGTTAAGAGACACCCTGTATATATATATATATTTAGTTGATTCTTTTACGTGTGGTATCGATTTAATAGTTGAATAAATGAGAAATCGACTTTTCCAGAGCAAAGATGTTTATTATAAATATTTTTCCCAACGTTTCGAGTCTTTATAAGACTCCTTTTCAAGGGATTCTATTAAGTAATTTTTTTTAAAATTACTGAGTTATATTTGGTGACTGTTTAAAAAAAAATTTATACTATTAACAAAAATAAAAATTTTTTTTAAACAGTCACCAAATATAACTCAGTAATTTTTAAAAAAATTACTTAATAGAATCCCTTGAAAAGGAGTCTTATAAAGACTCGAAACGTTGGGAAAAATATTTATAATAATCATCTTTGCTCTGGAAAAGTCGATTTCTCATTTATTCAACTATATATATTTAATTATATACATTTTTAAAAAAAGGCAGTTAATTTTGTTTTTTAATTTTTAATACATATAATTACAGTTTCTAAGCAACAAGAGAGTCAACTTAAATTGGAGCAAGATAATTTAAACCTTCAAGAAAATAATCTAGCTTTACAAAATAGACTTGAAGATCTGGAACGTAAACAGGCTAAAAAAGGTAAAGACATAAGATTAGTTACCAAAAAAAGATTATTACTGTCTAAACGTAAGTTTCTATTGTCAATTCTAGTGGATATAGTACGCCAAAGCTCTTAAAATATCCTTAGCCTGCTTTAATACGATTTTTCGGCTAAGGTAGCCCTATTACAGATAGCTCCAAATTTTAGAATTTTCTAGCACGAAATTAGGCTTGCGACTAAATATTTATATTTATTTAAAAATTTTTTTTGAATTTAAGGTTACAAAAAAAGTAAAAATAAAAAGTAAAATTTATTTTGAAACTTTGCTCCCCGAAATCAGGTTTAAAATCTACCATCGGTGCGGCTAAAACGTGACTCTTGGGTCTTTTTAGATTTAATTTTCATTTAAAAAAAAAATAATAATGGTTTCCGGTACAAAATCTTACTAGCTATTCATTTTTACGGTCATTTATGGAAAATCTTAGTATTATTACCTTTGAATTTATATCTGGGGTTTTTGAAGTTGCTGATTTCAAATATGACCATAAAAAATATGATAAAATTTAGTCTAGGGTTAGAAAATTGTAAAATCAAGGGGTAAAAGGTTGTAGTATGAAGAATTTGACAAAAAAAAATTACTAAGGATTTTTTTGGTTCCTTATCTCTAATTTAAATATGAGAAAATAGGCAAGATATTTGTTTGACACAAAAATATTCCACACATCGCTGGTTCTACATAAAAATGTTGTACGGAATAGTTCTACATCAAAAACCGTTCTGCTAAAAAGTTTAACACAAATTTTATTTATTCGAATTATTCAAATAAAATGGGACAATTACATGAAAAATTTCTAAAAAAATGTTTTTGGATGATATGTATACATTAATTCATGCTGAAAAATCCATAATGAACACCAAAATTTAATTTTAGGAGTATGTGTGTACTATTGTAGATGCGTTAAAAGAATTTTGTAAAACAATTAAAAAATTTAAAAAAAAGATAATTAAACAAATTTATATGCTTGTTACTTTTTAAAAGTACATAGAGAAAGTGTATAAGGGTTTTTTGTATAACTCTTGTGCATCCCTTACATTTGTGTATATTTTCGTATGTTTGTGTGCATGTATCAATTTGCATTTTGGCATTTACAGTACATTTTTTTTTAAATTTAGCATAAAGATATTAAATATTAATGTGATAAGTAAGTCAATCAATGACTAAATTTGAACATATGAGTGTATATATGTATGTAAAGTGTGTATATATACGTTTTTTTGTGTGCAGGCTATCATTTGTATTTGCCAATTAATGCTTTATCAAAAAAAAAAAAAAAACGCTGCCAAGTGATTGGCACTATGGTTCCTCATCAACAATAGCAAAATATTTATAATGGTCTATTTTATCTAATAAAAATGATGTTTTTTTAATTTTTTTATATGAAAAATATTCAAAAAAAAAATTTGAAAAATTACGTATCAGATGGAAAAAATCCTTTAAAAACAATAATTCTAGATATTAGTACTTTCATAGAAATAAATTAAGTACTAAGTCCAAAAAGAAAAAAAATTATTATGTTTTTTTAATTTTTTTATACAAAAAATTTTGAAAAAAAAAATTTTGAAAAAATTACATATCAGATAGAGAAATCCTTTAAAACCATAATTCTGGATATTAGTACTTTCATATAAATAAATTAAGTACTACGTCCAATAAGAAAAAAAATTATTGTGTTTTTTTAATCTTTTTATACAAAAAATTTTGAAATACCCTGCCAAGTAATTGGCACTATGGTTCCTCATTAGCAATAACAAAATGTTGTCAATATTCTATTTTACTTACTAAAAAATTAAAATATTAGAATAATTGTGCCAAATATTCTAAATTTAATAAAGAAAGTGGATAAACTTTCCCCTGATACCCAAAAAATTTTCAAAACTCATAATTCCAGGTATTAATACTTTCAGAGAAATAAAATCGGCACTACGTCAATAAAAAGATAATATTTTTTTAACTTTTTAATGTAAAAAATTTTGAAAAAAAAATTTTGAAAAATTACTTATCAGATGCAGAGATCCTTTAAAAACGATAATTCTAGATATTCGTACTTTTATTGGAAGAAATTAAGTATTACGTCCTAAAATAAAAAAAATTGTTAAATTATTGTTTTTTTCTAATTTTTTTATGTAAAAAATTTTAAAAGAAAATTTAAAAAAAAAATTAGGTATCAGATTGTTGATATCCAGTTAAAAAGATAATTCTACATATTAGTACTTTCATGGAAAAAAATGAGGTACTACGTCCAAAAAGAAAAAAAATTATGGTATTTTTTTAATTATTTTATGTAAAAAATTTAAAAAAAAAAATTTCGAAAAATTATGTATCAGATGAAGAAATCCTATACAAACGATAATTCTAGATATTCGTACTTTCATAGGAAAAAATTAAGTATTACGTCCTAAAATAAAAAAAATTTTGGCGTTTTTTGTATTTTTTGGCGACAAAAATTTTGACAAAAAAATTAAAAAAAAATTAAGTATTAGGTCCAAAAAATTACAATAAACGATATTTCTAAAACTAGTACTTCCACACTCACAAAATTGTATTGGTAAAAATTACCCTTTTGATTAGTAAAATAATTTGAAGTTTTCAAAATGGCGTTTTATGTTATTTTTTACCAACGTGTATTTTATAAACTACCCGTAAAGGAAAAAAAAATTACCCTTAATTTTAGTAGAATTTATTTTACATATTTTTTCTCGCAAGTGACAAAATTTGATTTCAGATACTATATAAGGAATGAAAATTGTATAAATTATAAAATATAAATTATAAAAAAAAATAAAAAAAAAAAAAAAAAAAATTAAAAAAAATAAAAAAAATAAAAATAAAAGTTATACACATGTGAGAGAGTGAGAGTATAATAATATTTTGTAGAAAATCTTACTCAAGAAAAATTACCCTTAATTATAGTAAAATGTACTATTTTCAATTCCTCGGATAACTTTACTAAAATTAATAGTAAAATCTTCCAGTTGCAAATGTACATTTTCCTCTACATTTTTTCTCAGTGCATGGAAATAAATTAGGTACTACGTCCAAAAAGAAAAAAAAAATTGGTATTTTTTGTATTTTTTTGTGAAAAAAATTTTAGGAAAAAAATTTTCAGAAAATTAAGTATCCGATTTGAGATATCATGTGAAAACCATACTTTCAAATATAAGTACTTTCGTGGAAATAAATGAGGTATTACATCCAAATTAAAAAAAAAAAAAGCAGTTTGAGATTTTTTGATAAAAAAATGTTTGGAAAAGAAAATTAGGTCTTAATTCGATAATGGTTTTGAAATATCACTAGTTAAAATATTTTCAGATATTAGTACTTTCATAGAATTAAATGAGGTATTACACCAAAAAAAAAAAAAAATATTGCAGTTTTTTTTATGTTTTATTTTTTTTAATTTTGACAAAAAAAATTTTGAAAAAATTAAGTATCAGATCCAAAAAATTACAATAAACAAGGTTCTTAAAACTAGCACTTCCATGGAAATAAATTAAGTACTACGTCCAAAAAGAAAAAAAAAATTGGTATTTTTTGTATTTTTTTGTGAAAAAAATTTTGGAAATAAAAATTTCAGAAAATTAAGTATCCGATTCGAGATATCATGTGAAAACCATGCTTTCAAATATAAGTACTTTCGTGGAAATAAATGAGGTATTACATCCAAATTAAAAAAAAAAAAAGTACCTCGAGCTTTTTTGGTGAAAAAATTTGTGAAAAAAAAATTAGGTCTTAATTCCATAATGTTTGTGAAATATCAGCGATTACATACGTACGTACGTACACACACACATACACACATACAGACTTTTTTAAAAAACCGGTTTTTTAGCTTCCTGAGGTCTCAAAACGTGCTTATATACCAAAAAATCAAAAAAAAATTTTTGACCGATCACAATGGTTTCTCTATGAGGAACCAAAAAAAAATTTCGAAAAATTACATATCAAATGGAGAAATCCTTTAAAAATGATGATTCTGGATATTAGAACTTTCCTAGAAATAAATTAGGTATTACGTCCAAAAAGAAAAAAAATTATTGTATTTTTTTAATTTTTTTATTAAAAAAATTTTGAAAAAAAAAAAATATCGAAAAATTACGTATCACATGAAACAATCATTTAAAAACGATAATTCTAAATATTCTTACTTTCGTAGAAAAACATTAAGGTTGATTACTCTGTATTTTGATCACGATAGAAATCGATATAATTTTTATAGGGGCTTCGTATTATAATAAAACACATAAAAAAAAATTTTTAAGAAAACTGTGGTTTTCATTTAGGAGATACAAAGCTCCAAAGTTGAGTTCTTATATATTGCAAGCATAGAAGCTGAGTCAAAAATCAGGGGTTTGAGATTTTTATGTTATGTCAATATTAAAACTAAACGATGGATTTAAAAAAAAAAATAGCACCACGTAAATTAATTATTGAAGAAACTAGTATTCAATTTTTAAATAAATTGTGGTTTTCGTATAAAAGATATTTTAATTAGAAAAAATAAAAAACTGATAAAAATTTTAAGGCGACAACGTCGCTGTTTAAAATACACCCATAATATTATAATAATAATCATGTAAATAAGAAACGCGCTCTACAAACATTCTGCGACGTTGTCGCAATTTTTTTTTAATTTTAATTTCAACTAAACATGACCGGCCGTATACCGTCAAATTTTTGTGACGATTAATCCACCTTAAGTACTACATCCTAAAAAAAAAAAAAAATTGGCATTTTTTATATTTTTTGGCGGCAAAAATTTTGAGAAAAAAATTTTCAAAAAATTAAGTATCAGGTCCAAAAAATTACTTTTATAGAGGTTCTTAAAACTAGTACTTCCATGGAAACAAATTATGTACTACGTTCAAAGAAAAAAAAAAAATTGGTGTTTTTTGTATTTTTGTATGAAAAAAATTTTGGGAAAAAAATTTTCAAAAAATTAAGTATCAGATTCGAGATATCGAATAAAAACCATACTTTCAAATATAAGTACTTTCGTGGAAATAAATGAGGTATTACATCCAAATTAAAAAAAAAAAAAGTACCTCGAGCTTTTTTGGTGAAAAAAATTTTGAAAAAAAAATTAGGTCTTAATGTCGTGTTAGCTGTGAAATATCACCAGTTACAGTGCGACATACATACATACATACATACATACATACATACATACATACATACACACACACACACACATACTTTTTTTAAAAACCGGTTTTTTAGCTTCCTGAGGTCTCAAAACGTGCTTATATGCCAAAATATCGAAAATCGAAATTTCACCTATCACAAAGGTTCCTCTATGAGGAACCAATTTTTATTTTTATTTATAGCTGATTCCATGTGAAACGTACGTTGACCTCCAGATTGGGTCTTCCGATTGGACTGTAACTTTGCACGGGTGATTATATACATAAAATGTCCTGACTCCCCAAATTTTACGTCGTAAAATCGTTTCTAGCCGTCTCTGTGAATTTTTGAAAATTGGGACCGATTTTAAAGCTCTCAGCCAACAACTTTTGCTTCATTATATAAAAGCGTGAAGAAATGTTAAAAATATTATTAGAAAAACGATTTCGATTGGAAATTTCCCTGGCTATCCGAATTTCTAAACCGTTTTTTAAAATTTTCTCATGGATACTATGGTTATAGATACTCATGGTGGTTCTCTTACGCTTAACATCAAGAAAAATCTAAAGGCCAAAATTTTATATTTTTCCAAAACAAAACAGGTTAGTAAGCCTAAGATAACGGAATGTCTTTTCTATTCTGCTTGATAAGAAAACTCCACGCAAACCTTAATTGCACTTACTTATCGTCTTTCCGACGTTAATATCGGGTCTTATCATAAATTCATCATCGCTCTTCGAACATATTGTCTAGACTTTAGCCATAAGGTAGTTATGGGAGACTTCAACTCTGACATTCTTGATCCAAAGAATTCTGTTTCGCGTTTTCTCTCCAACTTTTCTAATCATCATCATATCATTACAGCTACTGTGAACATTTTTTACTAGAGTCACCCAGAGGCTCCTGTTAAATATAAGGCTATTGATAACATAATACAACGTAATTTAAATTCACATTTACGAGTACTAGATTGTTCTGCTTTTTCTTCCCCTGTAAATAAATTGGACATAGAGCTAGGTCTCTCTGCTCCAACTAATAATATTCACAGCTCTATTGACGTACTTGCAACTGATAAATAAATTAGGACAGGAAAAGTTAAATATTCGTGAATAAATAGTGATCTTTGCTTACTTAAATCTAAACGGGATTCAACTAGTAGACGATATCATAGGACTGGCTCTCGTGAATTATTATATGAGTTCTTAACTCTTGCAAATTCTTTTGAGGAACAGTTAGAGATGGCTCCTTGTGTTTACAAGCATAACCACATTTGCGGTGCATAGGATGTCAATAAAAATTTTTGAAAAGAAATGAGTTTAAGTTTAATTCCCAAAGTAAACGATGCTCTTCATGGATTTTTGACTGAAGAGCTTAATGTACATTTTTCAAATATCTCAATTTCTGTTATTGAACATCACTCTGTTTCTCGTGAAATCTTTAATAATATTTTTTTTGATGGTTTTTCATTTAAATAAGTATCTATTAATGAAGTCATTCTGCCTGTTTCTCATTTTAAGTCTCAAAAAAGAGAGAATGGTATACCTCAAAGCATTATTGCAACGGCATTACCGATTGCATTGCTCCGTATCTTATTAAACTTTTTAATGCCTCACTTTTACAAGGTATGTTTCCTGAAGATTGGAAAAAATTGCGTATTACGGCGCTTTAAAAAGTGGCTATCCCATCCTTTTCTTCTGATTACCGTCCAATTGCTCTATTGTGCTTTTTGTCAAAGCTCCTCGAGAAGCTTACTCATGATCGGATTACCAACTTCTGACTACATTTAAAATTTTAGATATGTATCAATTAGGCTTTCGTAATCACCATTCTACCCAATCAGCCTTAATCAAGCTTACGGTTGATGTACCTATTGGTAAGGAAAAGAAATTGTCTACTCTGCTACTAACATTTGACTTCTTTATGGCTTTTGACAATATTTCCCCCTCAAAACTACTAAGAAAATTACAGGCCAATAGCTTTGTCAAGTGATCTTCAAACTAGGTTTCTATCTCTATGGTTGTTCGGTATGTGTGACGTCCAAAGACAAAACTTCAGGTTATTGTGGTAAAAATATTGGAGTACCTCAGGGCTCTATCCTGGGGTCCCTCTTGTTTTGTGTCTATATGAATGACCTCAAAAATCACTTGATGCCTGTAATATCAATGCCTGTAATACATACAGATTATTGTATGTCGACGATTTTCAGATCTATGTTCAGGTGCCTGCTATTTTAATTGAACAACTCTGATGGTGACACTGTTCCTTTTGTTGATAGAGTTTTTAATTTGGGAGTCATTCTGGATAGCATCTTTTATTGGTCTCCCCAAATTCATCTAAGGCACATTCTACAATCAACCGTTTTATGCGTTCGGAGTTGCGTAGTACGTTTTGCGCAGCACGTAAGGCCTTGCGTAGCTGCACATTACTTACTGCGCAATTCCGCATGCGTTAAACAATTGATTGTAGAAGGTCCCTAACATGTATATAGGAGTTTTTAATAATTTACATGCGATTCGGGCCATTCTTTACTTTTATGGACACAGGCTCGTAATATACTATTTCTCTCTTCATGTCACCCCTCTTTTATAATAAATTTTTTCATACCTGCAGACACATTTCTGCGTACTTCGAAATTTAAAACAAAACTAATCATATAAAATGAATACGCGTTAATAAAAATGGAAGAAATAAAATAACGGTTAATAAAGGTATAGGTGTGAATTATATAAAGAAAGAAAAGAGAGAAATTATTATTTTATTATTTTTCTTATTTTTTGGTACGCTACTTAGGTTTTTGGGGTCGCTGATCACGATTTTTAACATAGATTTTAAAAAATCAAAATGGTGGACTAAAAATAGCGTATACCTAACCTCAGAAACGGTGATTTATGCTGCTTCAAGTATACTTACGTTGTCTAATAAGTCTTTCAGTCCGGTTATCACGAATTTAAGGTCAAATTTTTTTTTCATTAAAATGGCGGTATTTTATTCTCAAAGTTGGCAATGTGTGCTTTTTAAAGTATTTTATAGTTTCCTAGTAAGTTTTTGGATCCTCTGTTTACAAGTCTAAAGTAAGACTTTTTAAAATCAATATGATTGTATCCTAACCTTAAAATGTTTTGTTACCTTAAAAAAAAACACGCTAAAATGCTTAAAATAGCATTTATTACCAATATTTTGTCGATTTTTTATTTGATCACTCAAAACTGACCATCGAAAAGTGAATAAAAGTTTCAAAATCGGATTTAGTAACCGAAAAATACATGCATTTCACTGAGGTGAATCTAAGCAGCATAATTTCTATAATAAAAATTTAAATATAAATATTTGGATATAAAAATTGATATTATGAACACAATAAAATTTTTTTTTTTTTTAAGGTAAATACGTGAATCTTACATCAATCAAGGTGTGTTTGCGGGCCTTCAAGACCCGCTAATTTCCATGACCACGCAATTGCTCACAGTAAAACCAGGAGACATTGCCGGCGACCGGGGTTCGGGACCGCCGACTTTGTATCAGATTCTTACTGACTAAAAACACTTTAAATCTGCCTGCGTCAATTTTTCTATTAAAAACGTAGTTAGTTTTTCGGTTATAAGATGAAAAATTTGAAAAAGAATATTTTATAAATTTTCTTTCATTTTATTTAAATTTAGGGGTATTCTAAAGTTAGCTTTAGAATACCCCTTTAGCAGTTAGCTTTACATTTGTAAGACGACAAGTTTGAAAAAGAAAATTTTATAACGATTTTTTCATTGTTTTAAAATTTAGGGGAAGTTTCCAGCCTCTATATTTAGCCCTTGTATCTCAATTTTGATACATAATCAGTGAATCTCAATATATTCTTAATTAATTTTAAAAACTTGGAATTTATTAGACAATTTTTGCCTTACTTTTAAAATAATGCAAAAAAAACACCTAACATCACCCAAAACAAAAATAGACCAATTAATATTCTTTGTTCCATTATGAGCATAAATTTCTATTATGCAAGAAAATTTAAATAATTTTTTATTTAATAAAATGGGATATTATTTGCTTTTTTTAAGAGTGTAACCTCATTTTCTATGGAATTTTAATCCCTGATTTGTATTCAGTGACCCAAAAACCATATTATATCTTGCGCTGGCTACATATTTTCGGCAATTTTTTCAATTTTACTGGACTAATGTATATAGTATATACACACCAAACCTAAAAGAGTTTATTGTTACGCAGAAAAGATTGAATGTTTATTTAATTCTTTAGAGAGGAATTATTTTGAGGTTAATTCTTTTAAAACAAATTATTATCAATTTAATTCTTTTTGAACAGAATAAAAACAAAAATAAATTTTTTTAAAATAATTAACCTCAAAATAATTCCTCTCTAAAGAATTAAATAAACATTCAATCTTTTCTGCGTAACAAAAAACTCTTTTAGGTTTGGTGTGTACATTTTTATATATAAAAATAAAATTAAAAAAATTATTATTATCAATAATTTCACTCCCAGGCCAAAAGAATTTCTTAACTAAAAAAGAATTTTGGAGCTACTTTGATCGTTTAAAACCAATTTTTTACATAAAAAATTCTATTGACGAAATATTGTTCAAGAAAAGAATTTTTTAATGATATAATTCTTTTTAAGTAAAATACTAACCAAAAATATTCTTACTAAATTTGGTTATATATAATAACTAATTTAGATGTATGCTTATTTTAATATTAAAATAATACATAAAATAATATAAAATAAGCAAACATCTAATTTAGTTATATCATTAAAAAATTTTTTTCCTGAGCAATATTTCGTCAAAAGAATTTTTTATGTAAATGTTTTAAACGATCGAAATAGCTCCAAAATTTGTTTTTATTAAGAAAAAATTCTTTTGGTCTGGGAGTGTTTTTTAAAATTAAATAAGTTTTTTATAGTAGCTCTCTTAATTTAATTATCTTTATTGTGAAAATAAAAAATAGGGCTAGCTTAAATATATAATTTGTATATATTATTTCAAAAGATACTGTGGTCGTGTGGTTTAAGTCAATACTTATCGAGTCTAGTAAGTGTACATTTCTGGGTCTGAATCCCGAAGATATTATTTTTTTTTTCAGATTCTTATTATTAAAAAGCAGAGTAATGTTAAATCCAATATAACCCTTTAATGTCAAGACGAATATTTTACAATTATTTCAGCTGCATAATTTTTAGCAATAAAATTAAAAAATTTTATTTTACAGTACCGGATCTTATGTTTTTGAGGTAGCAGTTTTCAAATCTGGAGTCGGATTTAAAAAGAAATTAGCCCTTTTTCTTTGTTTTTTTTTTATTACAACTTAAAAATCATTCCAAATTCTATCAATCTTTCTATCTGGCTTTTTTTATTTCTAAAAATAAAAAAAAGTTGGTCAATGGGACCTAAATAAAAATTTTTGCAGTCAAAAAAATTTTTTTTTTTTGCGTTTTAACCCAAAATGGTGGCTGTTTTTATGATTTTTATAAATAGACCAGACTTGTAGCCCTATTTCGTAGATAAAATTTATCCTTAATAGGTCAATAGAAATTTCTAATGAACTTTTATGTTTTTGGGGTCTCTGAACACGAACATGTTATCGGATATTACTGAATATTGTCCAGTTGCCGACAATAGACAACTTTAGGTTAATTTTTGGGGGTTCTCAAACGCAAGTTTTTGGGTAGATAAACACGAAAATGGAAGCTGTTTTTACTAACTACTAACTACTACATTTACGTTTTGAATACGGTAAATCATAATGTAATACCGTATTTCACTGCAATATAAACAAATCGTCTGAGATTTAATTGTCTTAAATAACCCGATTCCACTTGGCTTCGATACCATGTTACTTTATAAGGTTCTAGGTCTAAACTATCTATCAGCAGCAAAACAGCTAAATAAAATTTTTAATTTTGAGACAAAGAGTTTTTTTTTAAATTAGCTATGAATTTGTGCTAATGTTACACTTTTTAAAATAATAACACTTTAGTTACTTTTAACTTGTTGATTTATTGATATGCTTACAGTTAAGCCAAACATGAACAAAATGAAATTTCTTCTATGCTCAGTTTACCACTTGATGATACTGAAAATGATAAGCTGCAATCAAGGGTAATATTTTGACGTCTATTATCAAAATATAATTTTTTGTCCTCCCAGGTGTAAAACTCGTAAAACTTATCCCGGAACTTTCTGCACTCGTTGTACGCCAAGATAGGCAAAAAATAATGTAAGCACTATGGGTGAAAAACTAGTGTGAACACATACCACTTGTGCCCGATTTCGCTGAAAAAAATACATTTTGTTATCTTGGATGTTCCTGGCATGCTTTAAGAGTGGATTATTTCCTATAATTAAAAGAATTTTGAAGATAAATTCTTATAAATCAAAAATATTTGCAAAAAATAGGCTTTTCTTGAAAATTTTTTTATTAATAATAAATGGATGGTTTTCACAACTGTTTTTTTTTTTAATATAAATATCAGTATTAACGATGTCTACGAACAAATATAATAATCTTGTATTTCAAAGATATATAAGGCATTTTCATGCCATTAATTTTATTTAAAATTTTTTTACAATTTTAAATAAATTAGAAAAATTTTTTAATTGATGTTAAATAATTTTTTAAGATAAATTAATAAATAATTTAACTTAAAAAAGTGGTTTTGAATGAAAAAAATTGTCCATCAATTTGTCTCGAGCGGGGTACGACCCGCTTGCCGGACCAAATCCATCGCATTCACCAAAATAAACTTTTCTAAAACCCGTTTAAGAATGGAGTATTAAAGAGGTCTAAATCTCATTTTTCAATATAGAATAATTTAAAAAAATCTTCTAAAATTATGGAATCAAATTAAAATAAAAGAAAAATTCAATAGTTATGAACACAAATCTTAGGGAATTCTGAAGAAATTTTCAAAAAATTCTGAAGGTCATTTCGTTTCTGGCTAAACAGAGTGAGGCATCATCACTGTTTCGTCTATTTTAGGCGACCGAAATTTAAAACAGAAAATTTATATAAAATAAAAATGTTAAATAAAAAAAACGATCAGATTGAAACAAAGATTCCTTATTACAAATAATTGAACTTAGTTGTTACTAAAAATATAAAACTTTTAAGATTTTAAGTGAAAGATATAGTTTACCCCACCGTAAAATTACTCTTTTTCAGAATTTAGCATAAAAGTTTTGATACAAGATTTCGCCATAATTTTTTGGTTTATTTTTGTTTTTGACAAAAAATATGAGAATTATAATGCGGTTTGTACACAAGATACAGTGACCAAAACAAAATTTTAAAGTAGCTACAACAAAATTTGAACAAAATTGACCACAACAAAATTATAACAACAAGATTATCAGGCTAAATTTTGTGTTGATGTTTACGCCGCTAGTTCTATCACCAGTTAACTCTTACAGATATTAATTTAATATGAATTAAAGTATGAAAATATTATTTACCCACGAGAATCTTTTATACCTAATATTTTTACACAGTTTGATTGGTTACTTTTCCTGATTACGCATTATTATTTTGGTATTGATATTCAATTCTGAAAATTAATTGTTGTCAAAAATTATGCTTAAAAGAGCGTTTTCAGAAAGAAAATATCTTTATATTTTAATTTATAGGCAATATTTTTGTATATAAGCTTATTGCTGGTAGAATTACCGGTGTAAAAAGCAACATTAAAAATATTCGTTACAAGGTTTTTTTGTTGTCAATGATTTTTGTATGCTACTGTCATGATAATTTTTATTTTTTGTGTCCAGGATAGAAATTAATTCATTTCTGAAAAACCCATATCTAAAGTTTAATCAAGAGTTTGGTAGGTGATATGGTGTCGAAGCCTATACAAAAATCGAATTAAAGCAAATAAGTGACCAGCCTATTATAAATACCACGTCTAATGTCGTCTGTGAGTTTTATTAAAGCAGTTTCTGTGTTAAGTAGATTCAGTAATTTATTGCTTTTTAGATAATATAAGATTTGGTCAAAAGCCAGTTTTTTAAGGATCTTTATCAAAAAGGATAAAAGAGCAACCAGTCTGAAGTCTCAAACAGATGAGGGTATTTAGGTCTTTTTAACTGCAATCAGAAGTGATATTTTCCAGGACATGGGCAAAATTTCACCCCGTAGAGAAGCACTGAATAAGCCATCCAATAAAGCACCTATTGTCAGCACGGATCTAAGAATGATCCTCTATGGAATGTCATCAACCCCAGTCGCCTGGGAACTGAAATGAGCAGCGGCTAAAATCACATCACAAAGAGTGACTTCAGTGAATTTTAAGCTATCATTAGAGGCATTTGCAACTAGTTCTTCAGCGTTTGAAAGGTTTTCAGAAGATAATGTTGATTTACCAGTGAAATGGGCATTGGGATTATCAGGTAAAAAGCCGTGGAGATCGCGATAGGCAACAACCATGGATGTCCTAACTCACGACATAAATGTTGGTTGCTGTTAAGTGCATTGTTAATTTGCTTCTGACAAAATGAGCAACGCGCTGATTGAAACAGTTCTTTAATTTAATTTGAGAGAGGTACAAGTTCGTTTAGTAGTAAAGGGTTCTAGCATAGTTCCGTTTAGTAGCCTTCCGTTTGTTAATTAGCAGCTCTAACTCATCAATGATCAATGGATGTTTGTTTCATTTTGTATTAATATTTTTGAGGGGATCAAGCTGATCATTTGCCAACAAAAGGTTTGATTTGAGGCATTCAAGTACCGGTTTTATTTTAAAATTAAAAGTACTAAAGACATTCATCTCTAAAATTGTTTTTAATTATTTCAAATGATTGAAGCTTATTATGCTAAAAATGCTTATAAATAGCTTCAACAGACCTACATTATTCATAATACATGTGAAATTATAGATGTCATTTATAGATGTCTAAACCATCAAAATTTGCCTTTTAATGAAATGAAAATCTGTAGAAATATTATTTTTTTTTATATTTACTACGAAAATTGTTAAAATTGATTAAAAACTTAGGTTTCTGACAAAACATTCTCAAAAAGCGAGTTATTCATGTTATTTTCTTTGTACGCAGACCAATAAAACTTGTGTTTTTTGTAGCTCAAAAAGCACAATATGTCAATAAAATCAGTGTTAACTTAAAATGGTTTAGTTGCCCACAATAGGCATTTTCACAATGTGCTTTGCGGGATCTTCAAGATTTTGACAGGTTACTTCTGCTTAGTATATCCTCATAGTTAGTGTTGTTACAAGTTAAAATAGGAAGCGACGCTATGGTTCTTACATGTATTAAGATAGGGACTTTAGGGGATTAGGGACTTGAAAAATTGTATATAACCCTGGGCCATAAGAAAAGCTTCGCCTCAGATGGTAATTATTTTTTGCGAGTATTCAACATTTTTATTAATTGCTTACTTTTTTCGGATCATTAAACGCAAGTATGATATCAGTTTTTACCTAAGATGACCGAGTTGCCCATAATAAGCGACATTAGGTTATTTTTTATGTTTCCATAGATGTTTATTTTTGTGAGTAATTGGATAATTTAAAGGAAAATCTGATATCATGCTCGTGTTCAGTGATTCCGAAAAGCATAAGCAATATCCTCGTAGAGAGTGCTGTGACAATAGTTAAAAAAATCACTAAAAATACATGGTCTAAATATAAAAAGTCCCTAAGTCTTTAATCCCCTAAAGTCCCTATCTTGATACATTTAAGAACCATGGCGTCGCTTCCTATTTAAACTTGTAACAACACTAACTATGAGGATATACTAAGCAGAAGTAACCTGTCAAAATCTTGAAGATCCCGCAAAGCATTTTGTGGGCAACTAAACCATTTTAAGTTAACACTGACTTCATATTCACACTCATCGAACCAAAATATTTTATAAATCATAACTACAAAAGACTTGATCATTTAACGTACGTTAACGTATTAGTAATTAAAGGGTTTTTTAGAATTTCTTTTAATTTTATTCTTTCTTTTGGATTTTTTTTTTAATAATCCAAAGTCAAGCCATAAACCTAAAGTATTCTAGAGTCCCTAGAAGTTTATAAATCAAAAATTATACAAGTCCTCATATTAAAATTATCTCAAGTCTATAAACCTAAAGTATTCTAGTGCCCCTAAAAGTCACTAAATCAAAAATATTTCATGTCCATTTGACTCTCCTCCACTGAAAATGTAGATAATTAATTTTTCTAATAAGGTATTTTTTGTTGACATTTTTTTGTGGCTAACACTATTAAATTTTTTAAAACTTATGCTTAAAAAAAATTTTTTTGGTTCCTCTAGGTCAAATTTTGATTTCTGATTTTTTGGTATATAAGCACGTTTTGAGACCTCAGGAAGCTGAAAAACCGGTTTTTAAAAAAAGTATAGATGTATGTGTGTGTGTGTGTGTGTGTGTGTGTGTGTGTGTGTGTGTATGTGTGTGTGTTCCTTATAGAATTATCGTTTTTAAAGTATTTTTCCATTTGATACGTAATTTTTCGAAATTTTTTTTTCTAAATTATTTACATAAAAAAATTTTAAAAACACCATATTTTTTTTCTTTTTAGACGTAGTACTTAATTTTTTTCTAGGAAAGGACTAATATCTGGAATAATCGTTTTTACTCGATAACTCCATCTGATACCTTATTTTTTGAAAATTTTTTTTTCAAAACTTTTTACATAAAAACATTAAAAAAGACAATTATTTTTTTTCTTTTGAAATGTAGAACTTAATGTTTTTCTATGAATGCACTAATATCTAGAATTATCATTTTTAGTAGGTAAAATAGACCATTATTTTGTTATTGTTAATGAGGAACCATAGTCCCAATTACTTGGCAGCGTTTTTGATTCGTAATGGTTTACTCCTTTTACTTTCATACTAGGCAAACTGTATTTGTTTGTTTTAAGTTCTAAAATAAATTTTTTTAATTATTTAAATATTATTCTATGTTAATGTTAAATAATAAATATTAATTATATATATATTATTATTTTTGATTTTATTGACCTGTACTGGGCATAATTGTTAAATGAATCATATCAAATTAAATTGCAAATAAAATAAAATCAAAAATAATAATATATATATATACTTAAAAAATATTTGGGCGATTAATAGAAATAACTAAAAATTTAATAATAAATATTAATGATATAATTAATTGATGAAAAATTAAATATAACAGTATCGAGGTACTTATAAAGTTTATAATTCACGGACACATTCAATGTCATACGAAGGCGATCGACAAAGATTTTACGTCACAGAGTTAAGCTTCAGAACCTAACTGTACACGTAAAACAATGAAAATCGTCTTATTTCTGAACAGTAAAAATTTTCAGAACTACCAATTTTTTTTTAATTGTGTTTTGCATTTTGTTTTTCTGCATGACATAATATAATTGCGAATAAGTTCAAATTTACTTAATATAGCCCCAAAATCTCCGTAGCAAAATAAATTAAAGAGGTCCGTGACTAGATGAATTTTAAGATGAAAACATTCTTAACCAATATCAAGATATTTAAGATTCTATAATAATAGAATTTTTTTACATATCTTATCAATTATTTTATTTTACAATGATAATCTTATCTGAATTGTGTAATTTTTATAACTGTTGTCTATTAAAAGTAATCTGTATTTATTTAATTATTTATTTAATTAAAGTTTGGACAGGTTGAGCCGATGCACTTTTAAATACATAATTTTACAATATTTGAAATATAATACTTGAAATGAAAAATATTTAGAATGTATTTATTATTTTTTGCAGAATTTTTTTTTTCTGGTTCTTTAACCTTTTTTTAAAACTGATACTCGTTTGTCTAATCTTGTTTTAAGCTTATAATAATTTAAATTTTATAAATAAAAACTCAGTAGTTTATTAAAAATTCTTTTTTAGCTAAAACTCCAACTATAATTATACAAAATAATGAAACTGAAGTGAATAAAATTGTTGTTGAGGATGTTCGCGTTCCCCAAATCCTAGAACAGATGGTGCAAATGGTTGATGAAAATGCTCCTGCCGCCCAATTTATAGAGCTGCAAGATGGTAAGAGATTTTATAATTAATATCAATAAAAACAGCATATTTACTTTTTGTCTTTTAATATAAAATTGAGTAATTGAATAATTAATAACATGTATAGGATAAGATTCGTATGGCGTTTTATAATTTTTAGGGCAATCTAACTTTTTATAAAATTACTTATAAATTAGATTTCCACTATAAATCTATCTGATAAGCGTTAAAGCAATTTTCACTGATTAGTATTGCATTCATTTGACAAAACAGGTACACTGAATAATTTTAAAACTAATCTTTGTTAATGAAATAAAAAATTCCGCTTCGTAGCTGGTTATAGGTACTTAGCACTCAAGTATCTGCATTCAAAGGGGAAAAATTTAATTAAATTCTCTAAGATTAATTAGTGAGTAAAAAAACATAGTTGAAAGAGGGGCGAGGAGCTCTTCTCTACTCTGGTTAGTTCTTGACGTTCCTTAAAACAACCACCTGCAAGTAAAGTAAATATATTATAATCCCTAGTATTTGCCTTTTGCATGTGCAAAATCTATGGTTAACATAGAACATGTTTATAGGGAGGTGTATTAAAATCAAGTGTAGGGGATCAAATGTGTCTGGTTGAGGTTTTTAGAGTATAGTTTGCACTCCATATAATTAGACATTCTATATTCATTTTGATTTATTATTGCGAAAATATTGCAATGTAATGTTACATATAATCTCAAAAAAATAGAATATTTTTGCGGTTTCAAAGATATTCAGAGCTATTCAGAACCATGCATACTGATAAACGAACATTTTAAAAAATTCCAATACATTTAAAAAAAAAATAAACAAAGTTTGGATTAGTGATTAAAAGTGATTAAGTCGACTTAAATCATATAGAATGATTAGGTCCGAATACACGTAATTAGCCGATTTGGACTTAATGAGATATATGGTTGACAGAAATACGGGTCCATATCATTCACCCGTATATACGGTTTTCACTTTATGGGAGACGTATTTTAGATACCCGTATATACGGGTCAAATCTTTAACAAACCGTATAAACGGATGAGTCGCATACAGGACCGTACATCATTTACCCGTATGCACGGTTACTCGAAATACGGGGCCCGTATAATCAGGGCTGCGTATAATGCTAGCCGTATATACGGCAAATTCACGTTACTCAGTTCCTGAAAGGTCTAGCATTGCAAATTACTTACTGTAAAGCCTGAAAAAAATATAATGTTAATTAGGTTTTCAAGATCAAAGAGGTACTCATTAAATTAGCTACTTGTCATTATAAAAAGGAATATTTTTCATGCAGACGCCATTTAATTTTCTAGATTTTTGCTCATATAGGTTTTTTGGGTCGCTGATCAAAAATTTCGGGTTTCTGTTTATGAGAAATGGGTGCTTCATGCTTAAATGTACGAAAACTATCCCAAGAATTAGGTATTCTTTTTGCATTTTATATTATCGCAAATTTAAGGATGAAAAGCGCTAATTTTTCGTAGACAGCCCTAGGTCCCCAAAATTCTTGATTAGCGTCATCAAGAAATCTATATGGACCAAATTTGGACTATAAAATAGTGAAATTATCAAAAATACCTCTTTTTATAGGTAATTTTTTAAAATTTAAGGGTGAAGTCCTGATTTCTCGTATAGAAGACCCCGATTTTGGTGACGGCCAGTAAATAAACACTCTAAACTGCAATTTGACTTGAGTATTTATTCTGTTCTGAACAAGAAGAGAAATGAATAAGATTAATGTTTTGCTTTATATTTATTTTTGTTTTTGTAAAGAACTGTAGAAATGGTAAGATCAAATTTGATGGGTAACTTCGAATTTTTTGCTTTTTACTTTTTTTTTACGTGTACATGCTGGAGATTATCACATTATTAAAGAAATTATTAACAGTTAAACCAGGGGTTAAACAATAAATAAATAAATAAATGAATAATTAATTAATTAATAATATATTAATTAATTAATTTTTAAAAAAATAATATGATTACCGTTTTTCTTGTTATGTTTTAAATTTACCATTCAAACAAAAATAATCTTATTTTCTGTTTAAATTATTAATTATTCAGTTATTTTTTATTTACTTATTACTAATATTCTTTTTAGGAACTGCAATTACGCTGTTCGTGACTCCTAATTTGATCCAATCCTCCAAAATCTCGCTGCCTTTTACGAACAGCATTTTGTTACCCCCCTCCCTTTTCTCCCTAGAAAAAAAGTACTAGAGAATTTGCTCCAAACATAAATTAACTTTTAAAAATCTTTTCGAGTACGCTAAAAATTTTGATTTAGCGGTACTGCTTTCATTTTCTTGTATTTAAAAATATTTAAACAAAAAATACTATATACTTGCATTTTGATTGTTCGTAGTCAAAAATTTTCTGTCATGAGGAATTGAGACGCTCAAATATGCGTGTGTGTGCGTTTTAGGAAATGTTAAATAAATAAAAATTTAATATTTATTTGCAATGGCCAAAACTGCGTCGTTACAGTTAAATGCCAGGTGGGTTTCCATTGAATCTTTTTTAACTCTTGACATATTCCAAAAAATGAATCTTAGTTAACAATTTGCTAACATACTATGCCCTGGATTCCTAAAATAATACCGAGTAATAAAGTTTTTTGGTTTTGGAAATTAGGTTTATTGTTGTGTATAGTCATTTTTCTCCTTTTTTTATTATCCGTCGGTGACCATAGTCTGTGACTTAAAATCCTGTCTCTGTTTCTTGATAAAGATAACCCGTTTGATATTTCACTGGCTAGATGTATTGCTTATTAGGTACCCGTTGCTTGTTTCTTCATTATTATAATTATGATTATAATTTAAAGCTTTCCTTGTTTCTTCCACATTATTTATATATTATACAATGAAATGCAATTAGCGGTTTAAAATTTGTAAATTATTAATATTTGTAAATTATTTGGGATCATTTTCTCGGGAACAGCAAAAAGGTTATTAAAATTATATAATTCGTTCGTTAATAAATATAAATAAAAAAAAAATATATAAAAATTTATTACAGAAGCTGCAGCTTTAATTAATGAAAATATTCCTATCTCTTCAAAAAATAAGAATGCGGCTCCAAGGGGACGTCGCGTTTTAAGAGGAAAAAAAAAGATATCATATCACGAGGATGATACAGGTATTATAATTTTTTTTTTTAATTATATTCATGAAATAATTATTTTAAGTTTTCACTTTTTGGATGTGTGGCATGATAGAATTACAACTGAAAGGCTCAAATCTTAATAAATCTTGCCCTTAAAAGATTATCTAAGTTTTCATTGGGGGAATTTGCGAATTGTAAGTATTTTAGACAAACAAAATGGGAATAGAAAAAGGCAGCACGTATGCTAAAAATTAATGTAAAATAGTTAGTGTAAAATAAAATTATAGTATTTTAAATAATCTAAAACTAGTCAAAACACCTTGAAAACTTTTGACAAATTTATATAGGTATTTTTTATGAACTAAAGAATTTTTTCGTAAAAAAATATTAAAAATTTAATAAACGATTGCCTCTAATTATTAGTCCCAAGTTTAGATTTTATTGATATGATAATAATTTAATACGCGTAGGTATTTTTATGAAAAAAAACTATCTTAAGGTGGATCTCTCGTAATATAATTCCCGATCCCGTCAGAATTCAAGTTTTATTTAATGTTAAACATTAAAAATATTAATAACAAATTTTTTAAAACTTGTTCAACTATTTTTAATTTATATAATTTTTAAATTTACAAAAACTTTTTTTTTTAACAAAATTAAACCAGCTCAAGTCGCGGAAATCTTTAGATTTTGCACGGCTAAAAGGATACAGCAAAATTTTATCTTGAGGTACAGATTGTCTAGTTTGAAACATCACCGGTTTTATTCATGCACTCTTTGGTTTTATTCAAAATCCAGGTTAAAAATTTCTCCCATAATAAGACATGTATTTTTTTGAACTATTGACCTCGTTTTTGGACAACATTTGGACGGCTTGAGGTTAAAAGTTTGATACCCCTGTCATTGTGAACCTTGGTCAAATTTGTCCTATTTAAGGGGGGTGGTCAAATTTCTCCTATTTTAGGGGGGGGGGTCAAATGAGACTCAGAATAATTAGGAGACTTTGAAAAATCTGGACTTAAAGACTTAGGATAATACAGGTTTATGGACTTAGAATAATATCGATTTAGGGACTTAGAATAATTCAGGTTCAGGGACTTGGAATCATTCACGTTCAGGGACTTAGAATAATTCAGGTTTAGGGAATCAAAATAGTTTGGGTTTAGAATCTTAACAGCTAGTAGGGTCAAGGGTGGGGTGGTGGACATCGACGTGGTTTTGAACACCCAGCGTTATTTTACCAAATAACTAAGATAGAATTAAGTTAAAACATATATTAATTTTAAAAAAACATTCTTGAAACGGTTTCTTTCTTCTCTATCTAGTTTGTTTGGAAATGATTAATTATTTATTATAATAAAACCTTGAACCAAAATAGACTACTTAATATGATATCGTTTTTTAACAAAAATACTAAGGATATGAGATACATTAAATCACTAATTTTGTTTATATTTTTTAAACAATAACAACTTTTTTGCATTTATTAGATCAAGTAATCATCAAATATTAAATTTGTAACAAAAAAAATCATTTTCTTCCTTTTTTATGCGTTTAATTAAGATGTCTAAGAACCCATCTTAAATATACTTAAAAATTTGGTTTTCGACATGTATTTTATTAGAATGTCCAAAACAGCATACACGGATTTTAGTTTAGGACATTTGATTATTTTTTTAAAGATAAAGGTAAAATTTCTATTTTTAACAGTGTCTATTTGTTCAATGTTGTTAAATCCAAAAGCAAAAATTAAAAAGTACTACATAAAAACTAATTTAGAAAAATTACAAATTTATTGCCGGTCTATTCCAATTGGTAATGCAGTGATGTTGGTTAATGAGAAGAACACTCACTACTCCAACTAGGTTTCTTTATCTCTTGTTCTCTTTTTTTGTTTATTTACAAATAATTATAATAAATAACAAATTTTAATTAAAATATTTTCTTATTCACACCTGTACTCGACAAGTCGTTTGTAACATGAACTTTTACAATTGATTAAAAATTGGTAATTTCAAAATTTTTATTTAAATAGTCATATTCTTATCTAAGAATTAATTACAAATTAATTAAATGCCATTTTATACCCACATTTTATAATTTTTCTGATTATTATTTTAGAAAAATGTATTATGTAGTTAGTTTTAAGAGTGGTGTCCAAAACCCCATAAATTTCATGTCTAAAACCCTGTACTTAGTGTCCAAAACCCTGGTATTATAAGTTTTCTCTGTAAGACCTCTATTTAAAATTAAAATATTGATTGTATCTGGCAAATAACCGTTTATTTCTCAAAAATTATGTTCATTATTACTATTTAAAGAGTTATTACGTTAAAAAATACTATATTTTTTATTTTAATCCTTAGTAAAGTCTCGAATTTCCTTAAAGTGTTCAAAACCCCATCCCTGACCCTAAAGTGATAATTACAAATTATAAAATTAGAAAATTGTATTGTAATGTTGAGTAACATTTGTATTATACCTACTCCTCAGCTGGAAGTAAATGTTCCATGCATTTAGGTTGTGTTTACACAAACTTGTTATAAGTTTTTACGACGATTTGGAAAAGCCAATGTTCTTTAGCTTTTGGTATGGTATTTGCGAAAACCGACCCGTTTGATACGAATCTAGAACCTTTTATTTATCCAAGAAATTGACTACCTGATTAAGTACGGGCTTTTCCAAGACCTTTAGCAGAAAGAACAATAATTCTATAGGACGAAAGTCAGATATTGACGATGGTACTGGGCTTAATGCTGATGGAAAAATACACTTTAGTAGTGAAGCTTTAAATAATTTGGTTAAGTAAGGAGCAATAATTAGAATTTAATTAATTTAGAAAATAAAATATTGTTAAAAAAGCTTAACATTAATTTTCACAGGATAATTTAATTTAAACTTGCTCAGATTAAAAAAAAAATTTTTTTTTAATAAATTGACTTTTACTGTTAATAAATAACACAGCTACACAAAAAAAAAAGTTCTGAACTTCTCTCAACTACCCAAAAAGGCGAATATTTGACTTTGTGCAAAAGTTATAAATAAAAGTAACTTAGTTACGTTTTTTGATGTTCTAAAAACGAAAAATAAGTCAGAATTTACCCATTATCCTTAGTTTTTGTCCCAGCTACCCCAGTTACCCTCTAAAACCCACCAGAGGAAGGTTAATTAATCGCTTTAAAGTATTACAGCGATATCAGGATGGTGCTAAGAACTTTTTTTGGAAACAGTAAGCACCTACAAGCATATTTGATTACGTATGTTTCGTTTCTTGAAATCAAGGATGTTTCTTTTGGTATCTAGAGTGTAAGAAGATCTTTTGAGGATGGGAACTCTAGATAGGCCGGTCTTAGGCCAAAGATAAAGTTAAGAAAACGGCATTTCAGACAAGAGTCTAATTTTTGATTTATTTTGCACAAAATATATTGTAGAACAATGTGGTATAGTTTGTGCCAAAAAAAAAGTTGAGCAATTTCGTAAACAATTAATTGTTTGTGCAAAAGCGTGTATTTTTATGGTTTTTTACTTATAAAAACTTTATTTGTTAAGAAAAATGAATAAAATTGTAGAGGCTGGTACCTCACAAAGAGCTTAAAAAAGCCTTTCAAACCGATTTTTCAAATTGTTATTTAAACAATAGTTATAAACAAATTAAGCTTTTTAATTGACTTTTAAATTGTGAGAAAGAAAATGAGCCAAAGCGTTTCAAATTCTCTCAAATAATAATTTAAGTATCAAAGAATAAGTGGGCCGATTTGGAGCTAAAGATAATTTATATTTTTTTAGTTATTAACAAATGAACCCAAAATTACAAGCCTTTGTAAGTCACAAAGTACATTACGTAAATTAAAAAACTTGGTCTTAATAAATAGTTTGACCTAAAATCTAAAAAATTTAAAAAAATAAATAATTTTCAAAATCTGGTTTGCGCGCTACAGCAGTCCAAAGAATTTTGCTTAGTTGCAAATTAAAATATCTCGGCTGAAAAAAGTCGGAAATAAATCAAATTTGTAGGGCTAAGAGACATTGTTGTCGGGCTCATTAAAAAAAATTAAAAAATTAAATCCAGCCAATAGAAGCTAAGATATTAATACAAACGCGTTTTTGGCCCTAGCGCTTTTATAATTTACCGCGCGACTTTGAAACTTCTACGAAAGTACCTTCAAATATTTCTAACACTCTTGGTGCAATTTGTTTATTTTTTTAAGGGATTTAAATAACAAAAACGACAAAATATAAATAAAAAAAAAAGTCCTTTTTTCCCGTAGTTCACGAGAGAGTCGACGTTCAACGTATATTTCTCGCGTAAATACCCATAGAATGAAGGATCGGCGTTGATGGTATAGGATTTGGAAAGAGAAAGAGAAGATTTGTTTGTTAAGTAAGTTTATTATTAAGGCAACGATTAACGCCGATCCCTCATTCTATGGGTATTTATGCGAGGAATATACGTTGAACGTCGACTCTCTCGTGAACTACGGGAAAAAAGGACTTTTTTTTTTATTTATATTTTGTCGTTTTTGTTATTTAAATCCCTTAAAAAAATAAACAAATTGCACCAAGAGTGTTAGAAATATTTGAAGGTACTTTCGTAGAAGTTTCAAAGTCGCGCGGTAAATTATAAAAGCGCTAGGGCCAAAAACGCGTTTGTATTAATATCTTAGCTTCTATTGGCTGGATTTAATTTTTTAATTTTTTTTAATGAGCCCGACAACAATGTCTCTTAGCCCTAAAAATTTGATTTATTTCCGACTTTTTTCAGCCGATATATTTTAATTTGCAACTAAGCAAAATTCTTTGGACTGAAATGATCTTTGTATCTATTAAAAGTGAATTAATTTTATAATATATTATATAATTATATAACTAGTGATTTTTTATATATTATTACTTCCTTTGGCTCAGAAGCTGAGGAATGACTAATTAAAAAGGTTACTTAATTTAATTTAAATCCATAATTATTAAATTCAAAATATACCTATAAGTAAGATTCTTGGTGTATGATTAATAATTTTTTAAAAAATTAATTTTAAAAAGAGTAATTTAAAATTTTTGCTCCAGACAGCAGAGTACATATTTTTTCAGTGTCTTTAGTTAGTGTACACTAACACACACAGATACACTGATGAGATCTATGTGTTAGTGTTGATCGAAACGCTAGGTACCTTCTGCACGGACATTTAAAATCCGCGTAAATTCAAAATTTTAAATAAGTTTAAAAATTCATCTAATGTCGCCGTTTTGTATGCCTCAATAAAAAAAGAGATGACGATTAGCATCCGCATATAAACAGTGTGGGCTATGAATTTGTAAATTCATTTAATATCATGTACTCGTAAAAAGGTCGATTATAAATATTATTGTTTGAGTAAAATGCCTTTTAAAAAATAGTTCTGGGGAGTTTATGAGGTTACTAAATTCATAAATGATATTAGAAAAATGAAAATCCTCGATGGCGACTGAGAAAAACAAAAAATCAGATATTTTGTCATTTTACAAAACAATAATTTAAGTATATTTTAAAAAAAATTTTCTGATTCAAGGCTCCTTTATGTCAGAATAAAATTTTCGTATCATAAAGGTGGAAGTAAAAATTGGCCATCGGAAAATATTATAATAGCGTTGTTGAAATAAAACATAAATCAAGATATAAATTTACTTATACTTTGTGATTAAGATTGACATTTCCAAACTCTGGAGATCGCTCCACATCTAAAACCAACTTCAACTTTCAGGTGAACTTGAAATATAAAGGTTCTGTGGGTCAGAACAAAAACTGGTTATGCTGAACGTGGATGAAGAGTTCCGAAGATGTTTTCTAATGACATACAACTTTCAATTAAAATAAAAAAAGGCTGAAACCACCCTGCATAACCGGGATCCGTTTCCACCCTATAAAATATCATTTCAAGAAGAACTACTTTAGGCCAAAACAGGTTTTGGACATGAAGTGTTTCATGGAGCCAAGTAATTACCCGCTCGAGTTATTGTAATTTTTTTCCAAAAAACCACATTTTTTTTAGTTTCTATGAACATTATCAAGCTCTAGGGATCGCTCTAGGTCTGAAAATGATTTAAAGCTTCAGGATAACCTTGGAATATTTATTTTCTGAGGGTCAGATCAAAAACCGGTTATGCTGGACAAACAGCTCCGTAGATGTTTTCCAATAAAATACACGCTTTTGATTAAATTGGATAAAGGTGAGACCACATTCTGCATAACTGAATTCGGTTTCTACCCCATAAAATACCATTTTAAGCCAAAATAGGTTTTGAATTAAAGCGATTTATGTGTTATATGATTAGCATATTATTGTATATCCTTGTTGAAGCTCAAAGTAGCTGATATTATTGAAAAATATTGTTTTAATTCTACTTTTTTAGTGAAAATTATACTCAAGATAGCTAAGAACGCTCTCTTCGACACTGGGTATTTTCTCACAGCACAGTTTGAAATCAAGATTTCTCAACCATCTATTTATTTACAATAAGTTTTTAATAAAATATTCAATGCTTTTCAGTATTTGGTAAAAGAATATAAAAATATTTGAAAACATCTATTTCTTTAAGGCCCGTCTTCAATTTTTTAATAAAAAAAAACGCACTTTTAATTTTTAAATAACTTTTGTATTTTAATATATATTTTCAAAATTTTTTTTTAAATGAAAGTACAAGTCTTAAATTACATGTTTTTTGTATTTATTTATTTTTTTATTGTTCCGTCTTGTAAATATGGCCCGGCAATTTGAAGGCTTGTTTTTTGCGGTAACCAGGATATCTCCACTCCAGATACCGTGAAACAAACAAACCCAACGAGGTTATTTTTAGAACCGTTTTTGCCTGTCCGTAAACCAATAAAATTTTGGAATTCCCAAAAAAAAAAAATTGGCCCGTAAAAGAAAAAAAAATCAATTTTTGCGCACGGAATTGGACCTTGTATGTTAAAAAAAAAGTACAAAAAAGGCCATTTTATATATTTTTGTTGGTTTACGGACAAGGGATTTACTTAATAAAAATAATAAAAAAAGAATCTAGTCAATCCAACCAGTATTTTTTCAGTAATCGTGGTTACCGATTTTAAAAAATGGTTTTGAGAAAAACGCGTTTGAAGTTTTTTTTTCCTATTCACAAACCTGGTTTCCTGCTTACAACAACCTTCATATCTTTTTAACGGTAACGAGTTTTTGTACACAATTTTTTTCCCATATTCTTGAAGCATTTTTACACATGAAAAAAAAATAAAAAAAAAAATAAAAAATTTTTTTTAATTTTTTGAAGACGGGCCTTAAACAAATACGTCATGTTAAATTTTTGAAGTTTTTGGATCATAAAAGAGTTCGCAGATTTGAATTACTTGAATAAAATTTCTGCTTATGTTGAAGATCTTTCCAATCTAGGAAGAGGTATCGTAGAAAATTCTTCCCTGAAGCTCTTCAGTAATGAGTTATAGCTATTTGTTATTATTTTTTTTTTATATAAACAATTAGCTGCAGCTCTTTACTGAAAAGGTTTAACGAAAAAATTCCCACAATGCCTCTTCCTAGAATTAAATGATCTTCAATGTGAGCCAAGCAGAATTTTGATCCAAGTTGCATAGATCTAGGAAGTCCCATTTTACCTTTCCCCTTTAAATGGGATACATTTGACCCCCCTCCCTTGATTTTTGGATTCCTAGTGCACCCCTCCGTATAAACATGTTCTATATTTTTGTATATTTTGACGACATATCTTCACTTAGACTATTCATTATTCATAATGACTTACTAGTTATAAAATCTTACCATTTTCTACCACATCTGGATCTTCATGTACTACTATTTCAGGTACATGAAGAAATTCTTCAGCAGGCACATCAGGCTGATCTCCAAAAAGCTCTGCAAATCAATGATAAAATAATTTTTAGAAAAGTATTGGTTTTTGATTACCAAAGTTGTGATTTTTAAATTAATATTATTTTTTATAGCAATTAAATAGATAAATTAATATTTAAGTAATTTTAAAATTAATTATGTAATTATATTGTTTATCAAATTTCATAGTGAGACAATCAGCAATAAAAATAAATTAATGATAAATAAATTACCATTTAATAAATTTACGGCGTTTAAAAATATACACGAAAAACTTACAGGAAAAAAATTAGATCGATCAAAAGTTTTGTTATCAACTTGCGAGGTTGTAGATTAGAGTGGTTCTTTTCTTAACATGGAACATGTTTATAGGGAGGGGGTACTTCAGAACTTAAAAATTAAGGGGGGGGGGGGGTCAAATTTGACCTTTTTAAGGGGGGATCAAATTTGTCCTATTTAAGGGGGGGGGTCAAATTTGTCCTATTTAAGGGGGGGGGGTCAAATAAGATTTAGAATGATTAGGGAAGTATATGTGCATTTCTACGAAAAAGTACTTTTTATGAGCACCAAAAATGAAGAAAAAAAAATTTACGAGGCCGCGACTGCCACCATGATTTTCTGGTAGTTTGAACCCTATAGAATCCAAAAAAAAGCGTGAACACGAAATCGGCGATGGATGCCAAAAATATTTTGCCACTTATATCAAAAACCGCGTTTTTCGTATCTGAGCTACCCAAAATTTTAAAAATAACTTTTTAGGTAAATAAAATTTTTAAAATCTAAGTAAAAAATCTGATTGCCAAGGAAAAATCAGTCCAGAAGAAAAAAAAACTTTTCTTTTTCCGATGAAATTTAGCCAAGTTATCGTCCATTTAAGATTTTGCCCAAATTCGTCTTAAAAAAGATTGAAATTTTATTGAAAAAAGCCTGTTTCTGAACTTTAAGCATGCATTACTCGCTTGATTTTTATCGTAAAATAATAATTTTTTTTTTAAAACCGATGTATTTTTCCCTAGCAATTTATTTCTTTATGAAAAAAAATCATTTTTATGTACCAAATTTCAATTTTTAGGCCAAAAGCCTTTGAAAACTGTAATTAGCAAAATTTACTTAACACAGTTTTTGACCTAAAAATTGAAATATGGTCAATAAAAATGATTTCTTTCTTGAATAAAATTATTGAAAAAATTAATTGATTTAAAAAAAAAATTTATTATTTTACGATGAAAATCAAGCTAGTAATGCATATTTTAAGTTCAGAAACAGGCATATTTCAATAGAATTTCAATCATTTATAAGACAAATTTCAGCAATAATATGCATTACTAGCTTGATTTTCATCGTAAAATAATAATTTTTTTTTTAAATCATTTAATTTTTTTCTGAGTATTCATTTGTTCATGAAAGAAATCTTTTTTATTGACCAAATTTCAATTTTTAGGTCAAAAACTGTGTTAAGTAAATTTTGCTATTTACAGTTTTCAAAGGCTTTTGGCCTAAAAATTGAAATTTGGTAAATAAAAATGATTTTTTTTCATAAAGAAATGAATTGCCAGGGAAAAATACATCGGTTTAAAAAAAAAAATTATTATTTTACGATGAAAATCAAGCGAGTAATAGCTCAGATACGAAAAACGTGGTTTTTGATATAAGTGGCAAAAACTTTTTGGCATCCATCGCCGATTTCGTGTTCACGCTTTTTTTTGCATTCTATAGGGTTCAAACTACCAGAAAATCATGGCGGCAGTCGCGGCCTCGTAAATTTTTTTTTCTTCATTTTTGGTGCTCATAAAAAGTACTTTCTCGTAGAAATGCACATATATAAATAAATAAAATACTTTTAAAAGACTTTGAAAAATCTGGGCTTACGGGCTTAGGATAATACAGGTTTATGGACTTAGAATAATATTGATTTAGGGACTTGGAATAATTCAGGTTCAGGGACTTATAATAATTCAGGTTTAGGGAATCAAAATAGTTTGGGTTTAGAATCTTAACAACTAGTAAGGTGATAATTACAAATTACAACAATAGAAAATTGTATTGTAATGTTGAGTATCATTTGTTTACACAAACCGGTTATAAATTTTTAACTACAGGATACTTAACGCGCTGAAGGAATTCAAAAATATAAGTAAAAAAAATAAGTTTCTCCTTGAATTTAGACTAAAACATTGATTTTTAAGCCCACAATAGCTCTCAAAAGTTTTTTTTGGCCTTCTTAAAATTTGAATTTTCTTAAAACTTTCAAATCGTGTTTAATTATTTTAAAAATCATACCCTGAAGTATTTTTCCCCGGGAATCTTATTAAGCCATTTATTTTAGTTTCTGATTACGTTTTGAAGAAGAAAAATAGTTTTTTGTTGTTTTTTAGGGTCCCAATTTTAAAATTTTTGTAATTTTCAGAATAAATTTTTCTGAATCAATAAAATTTACAAGAGGGTCTTATTTTATAACCATGTTTAATAAGAGAAAAATTGATTTTTGTTATTATATTATCAGGAGGAGCTATGTATTTTTTCCCCAGAAATCGGATGGAATAATTTATTTTTTTATACGGGAATTTCTTTTGTGAGAAAGTCTAATTTTTCAATTTGAACCGATTTTGATTTTTTAAAACTGTCTATTTTATTTATTTTTGTTGTTTAACAAATTTTTGTAAACCTTCCCATTTGATATGTTATATAACTTTATATCGCACTTATTTCATAAATGGAATGGGTTTTAAAATGTCTCAAAATCAGCGTTACATTTTGTTCTTTTAATACAAGCACAGAAATGAGAATTATACTTATTTAAGGTGTGTCGATGCGTAAGGCATTTTTTAAGTCCATTCATATATTATCGACGCTATATTTGAACATGAATTTATAGGTTTAATTTCCAATTATTTCAGGTTATTTTCATAGTTTTCATTAAATTATTATTTATTAAAGTAGGCAAAAGTAAAAAACGAATTGGCAAATTTTAGATATTTACTTATTATATTATAAAATTTCATCAACTTGGGTCGCGTCGGCAGCCATTCATTATTAGTGGAAGCAAATTAGACATAAAAATAACTGAATAGTGATGTAAAAGGGAAGTGCAATTTTTTTTTTTTTTTTTTTTCGTGTTTAATATACATATGTAAGAAGGAATCTGATTTCTTATGTGTCCCGGAGGGTAACTTTGCCAGATATTGGGCAAAAACTACTTTTTTGCTAAATTTTAAGAAGTTTGCTATCGGATTTTGTCATATCTCTGGTTAAAATGGTCATAAAAAAAAAAAAAAAATGGAAAATTTTCGTAATTAGACAGAGAATGGAACTGATTGGGTGAGGTTACTATATCCTAACCTCCAAAAATCCAATTTTGTCCAATTTTTTATTTTTTTTTAATAACTTGGGCAAAAATAATCAGATTTTTATGAAAATCTCAGGAAATATGTATTTTAATGACGGGACCATGAGGTTAAATTTTTGTGAAAAAATTTCTTTTTTTTTGGCCAAAAATCAAATTTTTCCGCAAAAATTGAGCAATTTTGAAATTAGCGCCATTTTATGGAAAAACATCCTAGGGAAAATTTTTTTTTTTTTAAAGTTGCCTTTTTTATGTACTTTAACCTGAGTACGCTTAAGTATTCCTTACCTCAATTTAAATGCTCTTCAAAATCAGTAAAATTCATAACCGCCATTTAGGCCAAAATGACACTTTAGCTGCCGAGTAACGTGATCAAAGTGGCCAAAAATTATTACCTATGATGTATAGAGTAAATCCATGGAGGAAAATTTTGGCCCTTGGGCCGCCAGGCTTGACAGTTTAGGCCCTTTTATAGTAATCCTGAAAATCAGTAAAACTCGTAACCACCATTTTGGCTAAAATGACATTTTAAGGTTGAATCAGGTGGATAGAAATATCATTTTTTGGGTAAAAATTTCTGGAGATTGAAACTTCTGGAATGTTTTATATTTTTAGCCATTGATCATGTTATGTTTCCCTTAAAATTAAAAAAATAATTTTGAAAATTTATTGACTATTGACGGAGATATTAGCGCTTGAAAATTCATTAATTTTTGAGGTACTTAATTAATCAAGACTTTTTTATAAATAATCTGATTTTAAAAATCTTTGAATATAACATTTAGAACATTATTTAGCATCGATTCACTAAAAAAAATTTTGATTTTCTACGTTTCGCCGCGAATAAATTGGTTTTTTGAAAAATTTAGGTTAGGCCAAAAATCAAAAAACTTGAAATATATTTCACGTTATTGTTAAAAATTGAGATTTTTTTTAGTGAGTCGATGCTAAAGAATGTCCTAAATATTATATTCAAAAATTTTTAAAATCAGATTATTTATAAAAAAGTCTTGATTAATTAAGTACCTCAAAAATTAATGAAATTTCAAGCGCTAATATCTCCGTCTGTAGACAATAAATTTTCAAAATTTTTTTTAAAATTTTAAGAGACACATAACATGATTAATGGCTAAAAATATTAAACATGCCAGAAGTTTCGATCTCCAGAAAGTTTTACTCAAAAAATGATATTTTTATCCACCTGATTCAACCTTAAGTGCCAAGTAACGTGATAAAAGTGGCCAAATCTTATTACCTATGATGTATAGATTAAATCCATGGAGGAAAATTTTGGTCCATCGATTTTTAATTTGAATACAGGGATTTGTACTAAGTCCATGCTTAAAAAAATAAAATAAATCTTGTTTGTTATTAAATAATAAGTTTTATAAAATTCTAGATTAATTAATTCATTTACTAATATGATTGAAAAAAAAAAAAATTAAAAAATCTGAAAAAAGTTTTTTTTTTTTAAATTGCAGAGGAGCAGAATAGTAATGGTAGTAGAAGCAATAGATCAAATTCAGAAGAAGATGAAGCTGCTGGCCCTATTAGGGTTACCCGCAGAAGAGCTAAATTAACTGCTGAAGGTATAATAAAACTTTATCATTTTTTTTTTATGTTAAAACCGGTTTTTAGTTTTGTCCTTTTCCTTGTTAGCCAAAATCAAGGTAATTTCCATTTGTGTCCATGGATGAAATTAATTATTCAAATTGAAAATATTTTAACTTTTTTTGTTTTAATTGTTGATGAAAAAACAAGCTTTTAAGTTCCGATTTTTTAAATTATACTCCAGGCGCCAGTTTGATTTTGTATTTGTATTTTCGATGCAAATAATTAAAATTTTTTAACCTTCAATTTAAATAAAATTATATTATAAAAAAATCAATAAATTCTGAAATAATTTCAAACCTCAAATAAAAGTTTTTATTTGGAGGTCTTGGCTGAGGCCATTTCTGAGTTAATCTTCGAGACTTAGTGAGTCGATATTAACTTTTTTTATGAAATTATTTTTCTAAAATTATTTTTAGGCTAAAAAATTAATATTTTTTATATTTCTTATATTTCTTTGTATTATAGATTTTACTTTATTTTTTTGTATGTTATTATAATTGTTAAGCCTTTTATCGTTCGTTACAATTAAAAGCTTATAAAATTCAGTTTCACATTTTTGAAATACAGTAACTTCTATATAATAAAAAGTTCATAAAAAAAGCAATAAAAATTTCACATTTAGCTTACAATAATTCATTTAGTTACCCTACAGAATTTCAAAATGATTTCATTCTTTATTATCCCATATGACCTACAATAATGTCCACCTTGCAATTTTTTTTTTTGGACTCAATGTATTAATTTATTATTTAAGTACTTATTAATATGTGTAAGTTTGATTGAATAATTTGATTATATATAATAAATATTAATGTTAATTAATAATTTACCGAAAATAACTCAATAATTTATTAAAAACTATTTTATAATGTTTAGATTCTTCGAAGAATCCAAGAAATCCTGAAACGTTGTTCAAACCTCGAGGTATGCATAAAATTTTTTGATAATATAAATGAACATGGGTAAATCATGAATAAATAATACGACCTATTCCAGACAATAATTTTTTATGTATTTTTTTATCCTATCTATTTCGAGCATTATAATATGCTCCACTTCAGGGATCTGCAATGAATACATAATTATTGTTTTATAAAAAAACATTATGTTTATAAAATTTGTTTAAAATATATATATTAATCTGATTGTGATAAACTTGCTTATCCATACAAACTAATTATTGACAAAATTTCATAATTTTTAAAATAATGCTAAAAACCAAATATTTATTACCAGAAATATCAAATATAGATGATTATATTATATAATTTTAAATATTAGGTTGGCAATTATGTAATACGCATGCATGTATTTATTGTTATTTATTTATTCTTAAAAAATTTAAATATGATTCGTAAAAAAAAAAATTATAACCGGTTTGTGTAAAGACAACCAAAATGCATGGAATATGTTTACTTACAGCTGAGTAAAGACATACAAATTACAATACAATTTATTATTTTTATCAGAGCATTCTGAAATTCTTGCGCATGGAGCTAAGATGTATCGTTTTTAAGGCTGAGTCTATGTAAGGCACTTTCTACAATAATCCGGTAAACTCTTGCGGTTTTCCGCAAGTCAGTGGTACCAAATTTACATAAAATAAATACACATGATTATTTTAAGTTATCATTTAGTTTCGGTTGGTGCCACTACCTTGCGGACCTCTAGCGGACGGCCGCAAGAGTTTACCGGATGATTGTAGAATGTGCCTAAGCGTATACTGAAAAAAAATTCCGGTTGCGGCAACTGGAATTCCGGCAACATTAAAATTTTTTTTTTTTACGACAAATGATTATTAAAACCTTATATACAACAACTCCATGAGTCCAAAAATTGATTTAAAAAAAAGTTATTAAATTTTTTTATAGGTACTTTTCAAAAGTTGCGTATATATTATTTTTTTAAGCCATTAAAGACCAATCGTACATAGCTGGACTTTTACAAAAGACTGTTATAAAATCTTTTTTTATTATTTTATCAAGTTTTCTAGGGGTAAAAATGATTGCTTTTTCCAATTTTTACAACAGTTTTTACGTACAATAGGGGTTATCATGAATTTTCGGCTTTTTAAAATTTTTTCTGGACTGTTAGCTATAAAACCTTTGTAACTTGCTGCTTTTATTACCTAGACCTATTAATACAGTTAAAAGTGTAATATCCATGTGGTCTGACCATAATTTTTCATTTTTAATCCTTTAGGGGGTGACTACCTCTATATAAGGGGTAAAAAAGTGAAGAATACAAAATCAAAACATTTTCTTCATTTATAAGGGTAGTCACAGATATACATATCCTAAGGGAAGTATAAGACAAGTGAAATTTTTAACAAAGGAGGAACGAAAAATACGCTTCTTATATAATCATGAATAACGAAAAACTATGTTTGATATATAAATATTAAATCAAAAATTAAAGGAGAAAAGGAAAGTTGAAATAAACATTTATTTGTATTAAATAATAGGGATCCTAATAAATAAAGCATTATATATATGGGCGATTATTTCTCAACCCGGCCACCCCCTCTGTCCAAAAATGGTGGCAACTTAAAAAGATTTTGATTTTCTCAAATTGACTGGAACAGGGTCTAGTTTTTTATTCTCATTGGCCTTTTCAACTCTGTGAATCTACTGTGCCCATTTTAGGCACTGAGCGGCAGCAGGTCGACATTTTAAAAACAGAAAAATTGAAATAAAAGTAGCTAAACGGTAAGTTTTTTGAAATTTTTCGCTCTTAAAAGTTGTTATTTATTAAAACAAAAAAAATGAGACCACTTGCGTGGTAATTGGTTGATTTCTTAAAAAGTTTTGTGGGTGCTATGTAGTTTTTAAAAATGGGTAAAAAAAGGCTACTTTGACTGATGATATCTCTGAACCTACATATCCAAAATAAAAAAGTTTTAGTGCAAAATGGTAGTCTTTTGATACATAATAAGTGTGCCAAATATTAAGGGATTTGATTGAGTAGTTTCGGATTTAAAAAATGGGTCAAAATTTGTCTCAGATTTACCCTTAAAATTGCTAAATCCGAAACTACTCAATCAAATCCCTTGATATTTGGCACACTTATTATGTATCAAAAGACTACCATTTTGCACTAAAATTTTTTTATTTTGGATATGTAGGTTCGGAGATATCATCAGTCAAAGTAGCCGTTTTTTACCCATTTTTAAAAACTACTTAGCACCAACAAAACTTTTTAAGAAATCAATCAATTACCACGCAAGTGGTCTAATTTTCTTTGTTTTAATAAATAACAACTTTTAAGAGCAAAAAATTTCAAAATACTTTTCGTTTAGCTACTTTTATTTCAATTTTTCTGTTTTTAAAAATGTCGACCTGCCGCCGCTCAGTGCCTAAAATGGGCACAGTAGATTCACAGAGTTGAAAAGGCCAATGAGAATAAAAAACTAAACCCTTTTCCAGTCAATTTGAGAAAACCAAAATCTTTTTAAGTTGCCACCATTTTTGGACAGAGGGGGGTGGCCGGGTTGAGAAATAATCGCCCATATATATCTTAATCTTACTACTATATATATTTGAAAATTTATTTGTGTGTCTGTGCGTGTGTGTGTGTTCCATCATCAGGGTCAAACCACTTAACAAAATTACATAAAACCGGTGTCAAAATAAAGATAAAAAGTCCGCAGGTGACATAGGCTATAGATTTTCTGCTCAGCTATCGTAATTTTTAATATATTTAATTTTTAGTGTTTTTGAAATTGATAAAATTTTGAAAAATTTGGAATAAAACTAAAATATCTCGATACTATCGACAAATTTTGTTGTCGCAAGTTTGAACTATTCGATTCCGCACCAATTTTTACGTATTCTCCTAAATTTTTATTCAAATCGGAGGTATCTATAAAATTTTATAAAATATTTTTGAAGCTGGTTAAAAATATTTTTTTCATTTTTTTATTTTTTATGGTATTTTTAATAATTTATTCGTGTGCCTGTGTGTCTATGTGTTTCATCATGAGGCTCAAAAAAATGAAAAAAATTACATAAAACCGGTGTTAAAATAAAGTTAAAATAAAAAAATGTTTACTATTTTTGGGAAAAATTAAATTTTTTGAAAATTTTGTTAAAATGTGAAATATCTGAAAAATATGATAAAATTTTAATGTCGCAATTGGTATTACTTGATTCAGTCAATTTTAGAACCATCTATATATACTATGTATATTTGAAAATTTATTTGTCTGTCTGTCTGTCTGTACTCTAATGACTCAAGTACCGCCGAACCAAAACCTATAATTTTTCATTAATGTTTCACCTACGCTGCTCTGAATAGTTTGAATGTGTTTGTATAATTATAAATTTGTAGTGAAACAAAATTTTTTTAAGCAACAGAAAAATATTGAAGTAAATGTGAACAGGAGGGACTGAGCCTCATCTGAAAAATCTGAACGTGTTTACATAATTATAAATTTGCAGTGAAAAATGATTTTTTGAAGCAACACAAATAGAAGTAAATGCGACACAGGCGGAGCCCCCCCTCCAACTTTTGCTAGTACTACACGGTCTTTGAGTGCTGGACGTGGTATTTTCGAAGTCAAATGATAAAAAAAAATTATTGGTTGGCATTAGCATACACTAACACTATATCTCATAGTATAAGTGAAAGCAAAATACGGAAATGTCTCATTGATACCAACCTATGAATTATATTTTGTCATATAACTTTGAAATTACCACGTCCAGCACTCAAAGACCGTGTATATATATCTGAAAAATTTATTTGTCTGTTTGTTTGTTTGTTTGTTTGTTTGTTTGTAACCTAATGACTCAAGAACCACCAAACCGATTGGTATGAAACCGGTGTCAAAATAAAGAAAAAAAGTCTGCGGGTGACATAGGTTATAATTTTTTTGCTCAGCTATCGTAGTTTTTGAGATATTTAATTTTTAGTGTTTTTGAACTTGATAAATTTTTTAAAATTTTTAACAAAAATTGAAATATCTCGAGACTATCGAAAAATTCTTTTATCACACTATGTAGTATTCGATTCGGCACTAATTTTTATATATTCTCTGAAATTTTTATGCAAAACGGAGGTATCTTTAAAATTTTAACAAATATTTATTAAGTTGGTAAAAAAAATTTTTTTCATTTTTTTATTTTTTATGGTATTTTTAATAATTTATTTGTGTATCTATGTGTCTATGTGTTTTATCATGAGGCTCATACCAATGAAAGAAATTACATAAAACCATTGTCAAAATAAAATTAAAATAAAAAAATTTTTACTATTTTTGAAAAAAAATTTAATTTTCTGAAAATTTGGTTAAAAAGTGAAATATCTGAAAAATATGATAAAATTTTAATGTCGCAATTGGTATTATTTGATTCAGTCAATTCTAGAACCATCTGTGTACATATCTGAATACTATATATACTATTGATATACTATAACATTTATTTGTCTGTCTGTCTGTCTGTAATAATAACGCTGCTCTAATCACTCAATCACTCAATCGTTTGAATGTGTTGGCATAATTATAAATTTGCAATGAAAAATAATTTTTTAAAGCAACAGAAACAGAAAGAAATGTGATACAGGGGGGGGGGGCAGAGCCCCCCTATCACCTATGCTAGTATATATATAAACCTTAATCTATACTCTAACGGCAAAACGAGAAAATCGGAATGTCAAAACCCGATATTTATTATGTATTTTCTCGTTTAAAAACGAGATTTTTAATAAAATAATCCAGTTTATAAAAAAAAAATAGCGCTGTTTCTTATTTGTAAAGGAGAAATACATAAATTTCTCGTTTTGAAATCCGTTAAAAAAACTCTTTTTACAAAAGAAAATAAAATATTAGAGGCGTGAACAAACTGTGATGCAGCCATAACCTCGTGTGCTTCTATTATGTTTAGCAGAAAATATATGTGTATTTTCTGCACCAGTTAGATTATTTATTAAAGGCTATTGCCGGATAAATATAGTGATTTGGCCCCCCTCCCTAATCTCAAAAAAATTATTTGCATCCGAAAAGTATTATAAAAACTAACCGATCGCCGTTGGAATTAGCTTCCTAGCCCATATTAGGCGCCCTTAAACCTTAAAAAACCTTAAAAATCGTGTTTTTTGCGTTTTTTTTTGTTTCTCCGCACTGTGTTGAGCTATTAATCTGAAAGTTGCGTAGAAAAAAAGGGCACAGAGTGTATTTTCAATCTTCATTGGTTTTAGACCTTTAAGACCATTTTAAGACCCCGAAAATTTATTTTTAATTTTCGAAAAATTGGTTTTTTGAGCATAAAAAAAATAACCAGCGTTAAATTTCTTCAAACTGACCTAAAAAGCTGAAAAAAAGTATATTTTACTGATATCAGTCTTGTCCTAGAGGGGGAGCTCATCTCCACACCTTCAAAACTCAAAAAACGCGTTTTTTGCCTCTACACGATTAAAATGCAATAGAATTGGAAAACTTCGTTTTGGAACCTCCCTAAATCTTTTTGAGCATCTATTTATACATTTTATCTAAAATATATTTCATTAATTATTGTTTTTAGACCCTTATGACCACTCAAGACCACCTTAAGAGCCCAAAAATTGATTTTACATTTTCGAAAAATCAATTTTTTTGAAATTAAAAAATTATACCTGCCTTTAATTCTTTCAAATTGGACTAAAAAGACAAAGAAAATTATTTTTTAACGATATCAGTCCTGTCCTGGAGGGGGAGCTCATCCCCACCCCTTAAAAACTCAAAAAACGCGTTTCTTTGCCCCTACACGATTAACCCATTAATTCCTAAGAAGAAACTGCATTTGACAGAGCTGTAAAACCTATTCCATTTAGAGCATTTGACTCAAATTAGTAAAATAAAACACAAAAAAAATTTCAAAATGGCGGACATTTATAAATAGCGGACTAATATTGTTGCGGCCAATAGCTATAAAATTATATTTTTCTATTTTTTCATGTTGAATATTCGCGGTAAATAATGTTTTACGTGATATTGTAATTATTTGATTTATCGGCCCCCCGTTTTCGGGGCCCCCCTTCTCTCACGTTAAACTTTCACCGGTTCTATAAAACCGATTCATGCTCTCAGTCTGTGGTCGCGTCGGCGGTCGCGCTCGTAAGACAATTTTAGTCATGCACCGCCCAGCGTATTAAACATAAAGTTATCATAGAACTAAAAACAGTGCTTAAATTTAATTTAATTAATTCAAATCAATTCATTTTTCTTTAACGCCAGCGATCAATAACTATATTTATACAGTCCACTAATCTAACATTTAATTATTTGTATATAATACATTCAATAAGTGCGTTTTAATAATTATTTTATTATTTTAATCACGTGTGAATTTATTTATAAACCCAAACCAATTTTCCTACAATTTCCACAAATATTTCCTCCAAAATATTACAAATATGGTAGTCAGAAAAAATTAAATTTTGATATTTTTTGATAAAAATTTGTGTGAATGGTATTTTTTTGGGTGCTAATTACGAATATATAGTTATTTATCAAAAATTTTTAAATGGCGGAACCAATGTGGCAGTTGCAAAACTCAAAATTTCGAGATTTTTGACGATTTTAAGCCTGAGCAGAAACTGTAAGTTATATAACCATAAAACCGGTTTCAGTTAGGGCATTTAAACATTTTATGTAAAAATATAAATTTTTTTCGAACAAAATTCAAAATGGTAGATAAAGATGGCGGACACGAAAAACTAAATTTCGTTATTTTTTGGTTAAAATTTGTGTACAGGGTATTTTTTGGATGCTCATTACGAAGGTCTATCTATTTTTCAAAAACTCAAAATGGCGGATCTAATGTGGCTACTGAAAAATGCGAAATTTCGAGATTTTTGACGATTTTGAGCCTGAGAAGAAACTGTAAATAGTATAAGCGTAAAACCGGTTTTATTTAGGGCATTTAAACATGTTATATGAAAAAATGAAAATTATTTATTAAAATTCAAAATGGCCGATCAATATAGCGGACACAGAAGAAACTTACAGTTTCTTCTTAGTCTCGCCATTTTGAGTTTTTGAAAAATAGATAGATAAATAAATATTTTTTCACATTACATGTTTAGATGCCCTAAATGAAACCGGTTTTATGGTTATATAACTTACAGTTTCTGCTCAGGCTCAAAATCGTCAAAAATCTCGAAATATCGAGTTTTTCAACGACCATATTGGTTCCGCCATTTAAAAATTTTTGATAAATAACTATATATTCGTAATTAGCACCCAAAAAATACCATTCACACAAATTTTTATCAAAAAATATCAAAATTTAATTTTTTCTGACCACCATATTAGTCCGCCATTTATAAATGTCCGCCATTTTGAAATTTTTTTTGTGTTTTATTTTACTAATTTGAGTCAAATGCTCTAAATGGAATAGGTTTTACAGCTCTGTCAAATGCAGTTTCTTCTTAGGAATTAACGAGAATTAATGGGTTAATCGTGTAGGGGCAAAGAAACGCGTTTTTTGAGTTTTCAAGGGGTGGGGATGAGCTCCCCCTCCAGGACAGGACTGATATCGTTAAAAAATAATTTTCTTTGTCTTTTTAGTCCAATTTGAAAGAATTAAAGGCAGGTATAATTTTTTAATTTCAAAAAAATTGATTTTTCGAAAATGTAAAATCAATTTTTGGGCTCTTAAGGTGGTCTTGAGTGGTCATAAGGGTCTAAAAACAATAATTAATGAAATATATTTTAGTTAAAACGTATAAAAAGATGCTCAAAAAGATTTAGGGAGGTTCCAAAACGAATTTTTGCAATTCTATTGCATTTTAATCGTGTAGAGGCAAAAAAACGCGTTTTTTGAGTTTTGAAGGTGTGGAGATTAGCTCCCCCTCTAGGACAAGACTGATATCAGTAAAATATACTTTTTTTCAGCTTTTTAGGTCAGTTTGAAGAAATTTAACGCTGGTTATTTTTTTTTATGCTCAAAAAACCAATTTTTCGAAAATTAAAAATAAATTTTCGTAGTCTTAAAATGGTCTTAAAGGTCTAAAACCAATGAAGATTGAAAATACACTCTGTGCCCTTTTTTTCTACGCAACTTTCAGATTAATAGCTCAACACAGTGCGGAGAAACAAAAAAAAACGCAAAAAACACGATTTTTAAGGTTTTTTAAGGTTTAAGGGCGCCTAATATGGGCTAGGAAGCTAATTCCAACGGCGATCGGTTAGTTTTTATAATATTTTTCGGATGCAAATAATTTTTTTGAGATTGGGGAGGGGGGCCAAATCACTATATTTATCCGGCAATAGCCTTTTTTGTTAACATTAAATAAATTAAATTATATTTTATATGAATTATATTTAGTTTAATAATTTATGTTAAAAAAAGAGGCACAACTAAAATATGTATAAAATTGGAGTTTGAGTTATATATTATACTGTGAGAAATACTTTCAAAAATAATAAGTTTCCAGGATAATAATAAAATGAAGTAAATCAAAAATGTATCAACAAAAATTATTTTATGAACAAATTAAAAATTATCTGAATGTCAAATCACCAAATTTTTATAAACAATATTTATTAAAATGATATTCTTATAGATTAGCATTCATCGAACTCGTATAGTGGTGGATTATTATATAATGAAAATATCAATCCAACTATCTAAACAGAATGTATTCCAATTTGGCATAATGATTAGTTTTCAAATATTCTATAATATGTCATCATGATTTAGAATATATTATGAGTCCTGAATTTGACCTAAACTCATTAAATTTATTATATCAAGATGAAATATTCTTTATAGAGTATAAAAACTAATCATTCTACAAAATTAGAATACATTATGTCAACTCGTTGGATTTACATTTTCAATGATGCCCTCCAACGAAATAGTAGTTTGATGATGAGTATTCTAAACATAAGCTCATTATGATGATTTCAATCTTAATATTAGTCAGAGGATTTTTTAATTTGGCATGTTGATTAGAACTTCTAGAATTCATGAGTAAGTAAATGAGAGTAAGTAAGTAAATGAGAATTGCTGTTAATATATTCTAAATCATGATGACATATTATAGAATATATGAAAACTAATCATTATGCCAAATTGGAATATATTCTGTTTAGATAGTTGGATTGATATTTTCATTATAACAATCCACCACTATACGAGTTCGATGAATGCTAATCTATAAGAATATCATTTTAATAAATATTGTTTATAAAAATTTGGTGATTTGACATTCCCCCCATAGCATCGCTATTCATTATGCTTACATTGAAAGATTTAAAGAAAAATTTTAATTACGACTTTTTTAAATTTTGTTTACATTTTGGGGTACTTTTCACCCCCAGGATTGCAAATATTGTAACTTTTTTGGCTGTAAAACGAAAAGGGGCAACAAAAAAAACTTAATACCTTTTTTTTCATTTTTTAAAAATTTGTAGTAGTTCCCCCCCGCTGGCGAGGGGCTAAATTAATTTCTTAATAGTAAATATAAGACAAAATATTTTCGAAAAATTGATTCAAATACAAAAAAAATAATGAGGTCATGTTTTTTGTATTTTTTCTTATTCTGGGAGTAGTTTTTAACCCCCTTATCATTAAACCTTATATCTCAATATCGGGCCATAATCAATTTTTTGTACATTGTAGGGTACTTTTTACACCCAGGGTTGCAAATCTTGTTACTTTTTCTGCTGTAAAACGAAAAGAGGCAAAAAAAATTTAATTACAAATAAATTTAACTTTTTTTTTTTATAAATTTAGGGGTAGTTTTAACCCCCCCCCGGGGGGAGGGGTGTAATTAATTTCTTAATAGTAAATATACGATAAAATATTTTAAAAAAATTGATCCAAATACAAAAAAAATAAGGAGGTCATATTTTTTGTACTTTTTCTTACTCTGGGGGTAGTTTTAACCCCCCTATTATTAAACCTTATATCTCAATTTCAGTCCATAATAAATTAAATAAAAATCTTCATTAATTTTTCTAAAAAAATGCCATTCATTTGATAATTTTAGCAAAAATCCCAAAATATTTAAAAACAACCCCTAAATAGTCCATAATAAAATAAATAAAAATCTTCATTAATTTTTCTAAAAAAATGCCATTCATTTGATAATTTTAGCAAAAATCCCAAAATATTTAAAAACAACCCCTAAAAAAGGGTAGTTTTTACTGTTTACAGGGTGATTGAGAAAATTCTGACATTAAAATCGTAATCAGCGACCCAAAAAACCCCCTAGTACCTATTTTCAACAAAATTCATTTAATATTTACCGAGGTATTAAATATTTATTTATTTTTGGTAAAAAAAAAACAGTTTGGCCAATTTTTACAACATTTCGGACTAATTGCAACCAACCAAAGTTGTTTGCTTCTGAACTTGACACCTTTCTTGACAAATTGCAAAAGGTTTCAAGTTGATCTCACTTGCGTAAAATTACTGCTTCATTTTACATTAAAATTTACTTCCTTTCTTGGATTATAATAAATACTTCTCAATCTATCTCTCTCTATTCAATAGTAGGTATGTATATCCCCACTCAACAATCGCCTTTCACTTTTTTCAAAATAGTTATGAAAAACTTCAAAATAGTAACGAAAACCTCATATCGTTACTATTTAAAAAAAAAAGTGGGGATATACCAAATCCTCTCGATAAAACACCTTTATTCAGGCATTCGACTAAAACTAAAAAATTTAACGTTTTCGGAATTCCGGTTGCGGCAACCGGAATTTTTTTTCAGTGTATTCATGCATATATATGTGCATTTCTACGAAAAAATCCTTTTTATGAGCACCAAAAATGAAGAAAAAAAAATTTACGAGGCCGCGACTGCCACCGTGATTTTCTGGTAGTTTGAACCCTACAGAATGCAAAAAAAAGCGTGAACACGAAATCGGCGATGGATGCCAAAAAGATTTTGCCACTTTTATGTCAAAAACCGTGTTTTTCGTATCTGAGCTACCCCTAATTTTCAAAATCACTTTTTAGGTAAATAAAATTTTTAAAAATAGATAAAAAAATCTGATTGCCAGGGAAAAACCACTCCAAAAGAAAAAAAAACTTTTCTTTTTCCGATGAAATTTAGCCAAGTTATCGTCAATTTAAGATTTTGCTCAAATTCGTCTTAAAAAAGATTGAAATTTTATTGAAAAAAGCCTGTTTCTGAACCTTAAACATGCATTACTCGCTTGATTTTCATCGTAAAATAATAATTTTTTTTTTTAAATCGATGTTTTTTTCCCTGGCAATTCATTTCTTTATGAAAAAAAATCATTTTCATTGACCAAATTTTAATTTTTAGGTCAAAAGCCTTTGAAAACTGTAAGTAGAAAAATTTACTTAACACAGATTTTGACCTAAATATTGAAATTTTGTCAATAAAAATAATTTTTTCTTAAATAAATGAATACTCAGGGAAAAATAAATTGATTTAAAAAAAAAAATTATTATTTTACGATGAAAATCAAGCGAATAATGCATATTATTGCTGAAATTTGTCTTAAAAATGATTGAAATTCAAGTAAAAATAGCCTGTTCCTGAACTTAAAATATGCAATATTCGCTTGATTTTCATCGTAAAATAATAAATTTTTTTTTTAAATCAATTAATTTTTCCCTGAGAATTCATTTCTTCAAGAAAAAAATCATTTTTATTGCCCAAATTTCAATTTTTCGGTCAAAAACTGTGTTAAGTAAATTTTGCTAGTCAGAATATTTGTCAGAAGGTTTGATAACAGTATCCAAAAAACGAGTGAATTTTTCTGAGTAGAATGCTAATAAATCAGCCCCATTGTTCATTAATAACCTGATGAATAAAAAAAGATTATGACCTAAACACCTGTCAATATCTTTATATTTTTAAAGAAACAAGGTAAGCGTAGGCATTATTGAATACATATTATGATCAAGACAACTTTTGACGGTTCATTTTTACCCGGGTAATTAGACAAGAAAACTCTGAAAAGGGCATATATGCCTTAAGTCTTGCTTGAATAGAAGTTTTCCCTCGGTTTTTCCTGACAATGTTGCAGGTTCCATATCTGTTACGTTTACCCTAATTCGTAAAAAAACTCAAGGATATCAACGGGTGCTTAGATAGTAAATTTTTTTATTCTTCACGTTATTAATGAACAATGGGGTTTGTTTATTAGCATTGTATTCATAAAAATTCACTCGTTTTTTGGATACTGTTATCAAACCAGTATTCTGACGTTGACCAAATTCTAAAATTGTAATTCAGGCATGATTACCTGTCATTTAAAAAAAGAATTACGTTTCTACGATAAGCAGAAGCGATTTTAGCTTAAATTGTTATAAACAATTTAATTATTAATATTTTTTGAAAATTCCAACGCTCTCCTGAAGTTAAAGGATTAAAGAACCTGCAGTTAAAATTTGGTTAATTTAAAATAATTTTTAATGCACCAATTAAACGTTTAAAAACGGCATAAAAAATAAAATTTTTTTTTTCTTACTTTTTTGATGCATTTATTGCTGTTCCTCCCTTCCTAATAAAGTTACAATCATAAAATTTTTCACAGAGATTGAAGGATAATTTGTCAACAGATTTTTTTTCACCCGAACATTCTGGGACCATTTTTCTGGAAAATATTTCAAAAATACGAGAGGTCCACATCTTTTTTTGATCGATAGTATTTTTAGTTATGCTTCTGCTGCTCACTAGAGGTTTTTATAAGAGAAGGATGAATATATAATCATCGGTTGGAACTAGTGTAACTCATAGGGAGTGTACAGAATATCCGAAACAGTTATTTGATTGGTTTCATAACGCGGATCTAAAGAGGAAGCGGATACCGTAGAAGAGAGCACAAATTCAAAAATTTTAATTGAGCAAAATAAAAAAATTAATAGAAAATATTAAAATATAATAAAAAAAAATAAAATCAAACAAAAAAAATGTCTTATAATTTAATTTAAAAATAAAAAACAAAATTTTATGTGTTTTATTCATAAATTTTATTCAATAAGAGTTACACTAGTTGGAACTATATACGAATTTTCGCATGCGTATTCGTATACGAACGCTTACATATATAGATTGCGGAGTTGCGTAGTATGTTTTGCGCAGCTACGCAAGGCCTTAGTTATTATAAGGTTATAAAGTTATTATCTGGAAGAGGCCGTATTATTTATTCATGATTTATCCAAAGACCAAACGTTAAAATTTAAAATAAATAAACATAGTTAATTGTTTATATGAAAATAGTACTTTGAGAGTCATTTATAACAAATTCAATTCATGCATGCTGTTTTATATAAAAAACTTAAATTTAAACATTTTCAATAATTTTTTCTCCCCCATGTAATTTATGTTATAAATATTCTGCTGTGCAGATTTTTTTTCATAGTAATCATTATTGAAAAATCACTAAGAAAAAAAATTAAATAATAAGAAAAATAAACTGCTAAACAAAATGGCTGTGATAATTCTTTAGAGATTACTAAATCAAAAAATGAAAACTTATCAGAGATCTTTTTAATTTACAGATATATCAAGGTCCCGATCTAATGAAGAACGCAAAAGAAGTAAGAACAAAGATATTATTTAAATTTTCTTATTACTTTCGATGTTTGCGTAATAACATAATTTTAGTCTTAACCCTTTAGACGTTCATCGTAATAATGCAACATGAAATATTTTCAGTTTTACCTTTTAGTTTTATATTTAAAACATAAAACCAATCATATGCTTTAATTGTTGTTATATTAGACTCAAAAGCACACTGTCCTATGGTAATTATAGAAAATTTTCGTAAATTAACGAAATATTCGTAAATTTACTAAAAAAATCGTAATTTTACAATCTATCGTATATTTACGATTTTTTAGTGAATTTACAAATTTTTTTTGTAAAGTTACAATTTTTCAAATGTAAATATACAACAAAAATTCGTAAATTTACGATCCTCTCGTATATTTATGAAAAAAAATCGATTGTAAATTTAAGATTTGTTTAGTAAATATACAATTTTACGATAATTTTGTATATTTACCATAGGGTATATTTAACAGTGCATATATAAATTAAAATACATTATAAGTAAAAATAGGCGAATTTTATTTTTTCTTATATTTTTAAATTTATCAATTTTGAATAATCTTACATAAATTTTTTGTACTTATGTAATTTATTTTATAATCACCTTTTTGACCCGATTTTTTCTCAAAGTAACCTCTTCGGCAAAATCATATTAAAAAATATAAAAAATAAAATAGTATACAATTTTATGGTTATAGGTATAATAAATATGTTAAGGTTGTTGCTCGGTACATGCTAGCGAACCTAGCGGATTATTTAGTGTTCAAAAAAATCAAAAATAAGTAAAAAAAAATAAAAATATTTGTTTATTACGAATTTCAGAAGAAAAATTATGATTATTTTTATTGATGAATACTTTATTTTTTTTATAAAAATTAATAAAAATTAATAAAAACTTAAAATATTATAAATTAAGGAAAAAATTTTTTTTTTCAACTTTTAAGTTTAATATTTCTGATACAAAATGGTCAATTCCCTTCAAAGTAACGATTTGAATAAGATATTATATATTATCTTTGCTCTGGAAAAGTCGACTTCTCATTTATTCAACTATTAAATCCATACCAGACGTAACAGAATCAACAATTAATAAGATATTATATATCATATTCTATTTTACATTCCCTTTGAAAATGATATTCTAATACTATTCATTAACTTAAAAATTAATTTTCGTTTACATCTGACGTCTCGTTTAGAAGCATTTGCAAAAAGACGCTAGATTTCAATGCATTTTTACGCGCCTTCCTATGCTAAAAATGTATATGTATTGAACTTTGGAAATTAATAACTCTTAAATGGTGAATTACCTTAATTTTTTAACAGTAGATGTATTTTTATGTTATTAATCCCCAGCTAAAATTATATTCAATTCTGACGTCAAGGCATTTACCAAACAACAACCTTAAATAAAAATAAGAACCCATTTTTATTCTACATTGCGAAGAACGTTTTTTTTTATTCATTTTTTATTTTCATTAACTTAATAAATAGATTTCATCAAAGCGTAGCAATGAAATATTTTATTGAAAATATTATTAAAATTGTTTTTATGAAATATTTGTTTAGCTTAATAACTTTTCTTTATTTTTCTTTTAAATGAAAAAAAATTAAATAAAAATGCATATCTATTGATTTCAATAAATTGACCTGTAATGGGCTAATGTAGAAAAAAATTAAAATACTTTAATTTTGAAAAGGCGTTAACATAAAGTTATTTAATCACGCGTGTCAGTTATTTTTTGATTTAGTATTTTAAATGCTGTTTTTATCGAATGAGGTTATGATTAAAACGTATCGTCTATCTCGATGCAGCACATTCATATTAATATTTCGCTATGTATATTCGCCTCTATTTGCTTCGTCATTCTTTTCCTTATATACTTAGTAAATTAAGAAGTTTTGAAGAAGTAGATTTAAAACTTTGTATGAGTTTAAATTCCTCCAAAAAATTATATTTTTTATTTTATTTTAAATTCCTCCAAAAAATTATATTTTTTATGCTAAAAAATCTTTTTATTTTTCAGGTACATATACAGATGAATTAGAATATACAGCGACCTTTTTCATAGCCAAAGGTACTATTTTATATTGAATAATTACATAAGAGTAAAAAATTAGGAAGTGAAATTTAAAGATATACTGCTCGACAGATTAAAAACCTTAATATATAAATTTTTATGAAAAATGAGTTTTTTATATGGGCGTAATTCTTATCAAATTCTCTAACCCATGGTGCAAAAATTGTTTCCGAATCTCTTATCATTAGCGATATACGATGGCACATCGGCAGGGTTCTAGGTAAATTTGTATGGATAAAAAAAAAATGCAGGAGAAAACGGCATATATATGCATGTTTTTGTAAATATTTAGGTTTTTTTTATGTACTGCCATGGCGCTCTGCCTTGTCAATACCTGAGAAATGGCATATAAGCATGTACCAACAAAGGATTTTAAAGAAAAAAACAATACATGCCTATATTGATGTTTTTGATCAGTATTTTCCGTCGAGTTGTTTGTTTGAAATAGTAAATATATAGTTTTTCACATAAGGAGGGGAAAATTGGAAAAATGTATTTCACCATTAAAAAGAGCATACCTTAATTGGTATAATCACATGTTTATTTTTTAAAAAACTATTCAATAACATTATTAAACCGACAGAAACACGTTTCGATTAATATCTTGAAATCGTTAAAATTCCTATATTGAGGTTTTTAATCTGTAGGGCAGTATAGCTTTGGGTAGTTGAATACATATATTTATGTTAGTTTATCTGAATGAGAATTCGGGGCTTGTAACTTCCAGTCTTATTAATTTAAGGTAAAATTTGTTAGCTTATCTTGTTACTAACGACTAACGCTGTCTTTATTTGTTTTCCAAACAAGTTCCACTTTTTCTATGTTTTTTTTTTTGCTTAAAAACCATTTCAAATTGTCGTAACCCTTTTTACAAGTGCACTGAAAAAATGTTTACATTAATTACTAACGGGTATTAAATTTACTAAGATATTAGTAAATTTACAAAAACGATAGAAAATTTTATAATAAAAAATTTAATATAAAGCGTTACTAAAAATAGTCTTTACGTTTATGTATGTACATTTTAATATCAAATAATAATAAGAAAGTGCTGTTCTGTGTAAATCAGAAAAACTATGTTCTAACCTATAAATATTTTATATTTTTACATTTTATATAACTTTCCGATGCTTTATAATATAATCTGATAAGTATAAATTAATTCCAGAATAATATACCAGCTTTTTTCTGTGGGAGATACTCTTGATAAGTCTTTATTTAGATTTTCGGTGCACCAAATCACGTAAAGTTTTTCCTAAAACATGTTTTTTTTTACCAAATGTTCCTTTTTAAATATTATTTTTAGGGAAAAATTACAGGAAAAAAAATAAAATAGGAAAAAAACATTTTTTTTTCATACTTAGGTTAGGTATAGTTCGTTGAACTATCAGAACTTTAAATTGCGTTAATAAATTGACTAATTTGTAAATAAAAAAAATTAATTTGTTAAAATTATATTAATTTTGAAATTTAGTATCAGTTAGTAACTTTAATATTATAACTTTTTTATTTTTTTTTTTTTTTAATTAATTTATTTATTGTATAAATATTATACGAAAAGTTGAAGTTACATTTGAATTAACATAACTGTATTGCACATGAAGTTTAATTATGTAAAAAAGATAAAAAATTTTAATGAAAAACATAAATATATAAAAAATAAGAATAAAAATAAATGAAAAACATAATAATATAATATATAAATTCAAAATAAAAAATATAATAAGTATTAAAACTATAGTGTTAGTAAGTGTAAGGATGAGTAAAAGGAGGAAACAGTTTATAAACAATTTGTTAAGAAATTATGAAGGAAGTTAAAGATGGGGGGACAACGAGGAAATACCCGATTCTCGTGAATCAATTTCCAGTAAATGTTTAGCGTTCCCGAATTCAACAAGTCACCAAAAAAATGAATAGGGCACTTTATGGTCTTCGGATCATTAGACCCTGCACCTCTCAATCTCTCCGTAAACGTCTAGTTGAGTCATTAGTAATGCCACAATTGGATTACACAGCTGCACAAAAAAAAAGTTCTGATCCTGTAACTATACCTACCTACAGGTAAGTTTTTCGATGTCCTAAAACCGAATCTGAAGTCAGAATTTAGCCTATACCCTCAGATTTTGCCCCAGCTACCCCCAGCCACCCTCTAAACCGCCCAAAAAGCAAATATTTTACTATGTCCAAAAGTTAAAAATAAAAATACTTTAGTAACGTATTTTGGTGTCCTAAAACCGAATCTGAAATCAGAATTTAGCCTACACCATCAGATTTTGCCCCAAATAGCCCCAATCACCCTCTAAACCGCCCCAGAGGGTGAATATTTTACTTTATGCAAAAGTTATAATTAAAGTATCTTAGTTCCGTTTTTTGATGTTCTAAAAAAAAGTCAGAATTTATCCGTCATCCATAGTTATTGTCCCAGCTAGTTACCCTCTAAAGTCCACCAGAGGTCCAGAGGAAGGTAAATTAATTGCTTTAGAATATTACAGCGATATAAGAATGGTGCTAAGAACTTTTGTTGGAAACAGTAAGCACCTACGAGCATATATGATTACGTATGTTTCGTTACTTAACCTTTCTCTGGTGGGTTTGAGAGGGTAACTAGGGTAGCTGGGGCAAAAACTAAAGGTTTTAGGTAAATTCTAACTTGAAATTCGTTTTTAGAACATCAAAATACGAAACCAAGGTACTTTAATTTATAAGTTTTGTACAAATAAGTAAAATATTTACCCTCTGGGGCAGTTTAGAGGGTGATTGGGGTAGCTGGGGCAAAAACTAAGGGTGATAGGTAAATTCTTACTTGAAATTCGGTTTTAAAACATCAAAATACGTAAATAAGGTACTTTTATTTTTAACTTTTGGACATAGTAAAATATTTGATTTTTGGGGAGGTTTAGAGGGGGCTGGGGGTAGTTGGGGCAAAATCTGAGGGTGTAGGCTAAATTATGAGTTCAGATTCGGTTTTAGGACACCAAAATACGTTACTAAAGTATTTTTATTTTTAACTTTTGGACATAGTAAAATATTTGCTTTTTGGGCGGTTTAGAGGGTGGCTGGGGGTAGCTGGGGCAAAATCTGAGGGTATAGGCTAAATTCTGAATTCAGATTCGGTTTTAGGACATCGAAAAACTTACCTGTAGGTACGTCTAGTTACAGGATCAGAACTTTTTTTTTTGTGCAGCTGTGTTATTGTAGTGTCATCTACTCTGATATCTCTAAACAATTGGGTGACCAGCTTCAGAGGCTTTCTAATTCAATTATTAGGTATATCTTTGGTTTAAAACGGCAGGAACACATCACACCTTACAGAAGACGACTTAACTGGATGCAAATAACTACGCGTACGAACTATTTTGCATCGTTGACTATGTATAAAATAATACGTATGAAACAACCCCCTTTTCTTTTACCACTATTTAAGCCATATAAAAGAGACAGGTCATCTCTTGGACCCCGTAAAGATCTGGATATACCCTCTGTTATACATAATTGGGGTTGGCACTTTTTTCAAATCAAATATGCTAAATTTTGGAATATGATTCCACCATGCATAAGTACGTGATCTCCCCTAATTCACACAGTTCAAAAAAAGTATTAAATCATATTTATTTAGTTTGGTCAATAAATGACCATTAATTTACTTTATTTAATTAATTTACTTAATTTTACTTTATTAGTTTATTAATTTATTGACTATATATTATTTACTATTAAATTAAATATTACTATTGACTTTTTATTTATTTACTTATAATTTTATTGACGTTATAGCAATTGTTATATATATTTGAAATTTATTTATTAATTTTAACTATTTATTACTGACAGATTGTTGTTGACTTTTAATTTATTTCAATTTGAATTATTGTATTTTAAAGCTATTCTTTTATGTAAACAATAAAAGTTTTTTCAATTTTTATTATATTGTATTAACTTATAAAACAATTGTAAAAGAGTGTACTAATTTTGTCAAGGCACAAACTGAATAATAATAATAATAATAATAATAATAATAAAATATTTATGTAAATTAGCTTTAAATGAGCTAATTGAAGACGAGAATCGAATATTTTCGGGAATTGAATTCCAGAAGGAAATCATATAAACAAGGGAAGAATTACTATAAAAAGGATTTTTCGTGAGATCAACTTTCAGATGGGGCCTGTTTTTTGGACGCAGCTCACAGGCTGGCGTATATATATTGATTTTAGATTTTAAATAAGCAGGTTTACCATTTTGAAGTATGTTATAAATATATGAAGCACAAAGACATTTAGCCCTTAATTTAACTTTTAGCCAACCTAGAATTATCCTAGCAGGAGAGGTCCTAAGAGGATATTTAATATCACAGACATATCGAACTGCCGCATTTTGCAATTTTTGTAACCTCGCATATTGATATTCAGGAAGATTTCCTATGGGAAACATACAATAATCTAATAAAGGAAAGATAAGAGCAGAAACTAACTGTTTACGAAGGTTTTTTGTAATTAAATTTTTAAAGTACCTTAATCTATAAAGGGAATAATTTACTATTTTAACAACATGGTTGATGTGAGTGTTCCATTTCATGTCTGAATCGAAGAAAATGCCAAGATTGTTAACTACTTTAGAAAATTTTATATTTACACCACCAAAGTAAAATGAGTTACCAACGTTATAAAAATCATTTACATTTTTCCCAAAAAGAATTATTTTGGTTTTATCTTCACTTATAAAAAAATTGTTTAAAGAGGACCAGACTTCTATTTCCTTAATATCATTTTGTAATAGAGAAATACCAAGATCAAAATCCTTGTAGGGAGTTTGAATGTAAATTAGTAGATCACCGGCATAAAGAAGCCTATTGGAATACACAATTTTAGTACCTAAGTCATTTAAATATATCAGAAAAAGAAGCGGGCCCAGCACCGAACCCTATGGAACTCCACTTATAATTTTTTTAATGGAGGAGGCCTTATCATCATAAATCACTGATTGAGTTATATCAGAGAGATACTCGGAGAACCAACCTATAGCACTATCAGAGAAGCCAAAAACTGAAAGCTTCTTTAAGAGGATTTCATGAGTGACCCTATCAAAAGCTTTTGACAAATCAATCATGACTAAAATAGTTATTAGATCCAAATGACTTTAATATTATAATATACTAACATGTTAATAAACTCACTGACGTGTTAATAAAATTACTATAGTTTGTGAATTTAGTACGCGTTAGTAAATTTGTATGCAAACTTTTTACAGTGTAACCAATTTTAAAATTGCTGAAAATAATACATTAAAAAAAAAAAATTCTAATAGTTTTAGTTTTCCAGATTCTTTTGCTCATCTCTATACCTCTAAATGGGACGTAAAGATTTATAAAGACAGCATTCAAAATGAAAATTTTAAATGGTCTGAATATACTAAGGTTAATTTGAAAAGTAAATGAATAAGGCCAGCGCGGTGGTCCTTAAAATAGTAATTAAAATAAATTATTAAAATCCAATAAAAATGAAAACTAATAAAACAGGATTTTCTTGATTTTTCTACATTGTTAGTGTCAAAAGCAAAGAAAATTTGAAAAATAAGTACTTTTCTTTGTAAAAACAAAAAAGATATTTGTTATTAATAAAACATAAATCATTTTTATAAGCTTAAAGTTTATTTCTTATTAAAATCCCTAGTAATTATTAAAAATGTAAAAAAATCAAGTCAATTCAGTTTTATTAATTTTCTTTTATTAACCAAACAACTTTAAACTGACATAAAATCTTTTAATATTAATATAAAACCTTCAGATTCGGGGAATCATCTGATTTTAAAATTTTAAAAGAAAAAAATTTATTTTGAATACCTTGACCTATATTTTTGCTATTTATCCATAGAATTACCCATAAGTAAGTTAACAAAATTAGTCTTAAATCAATGAGGTTGGCTTCACTGATCCTAGAAGTCCCATTCAATTAAACTGAAAGCATGAGATACATTTGTTTGAGCATGCCTTAAGCTGTCCTGGAAGCTTAAAGCAAATCAACTTCGTAAATAAAGCGGTTTCCTTTTTTTAATTAAAGATATAGTCGAGATATAAGGCCGCCATTCAATGGTCATAATTTTCGTTGTCCATCCGGGTAATTTCTCAGAACCTTAAAATCTAGATTTTTCTAAAACAGACCCATAAATGAATTTTGCAGAAAAATTAATTTCTGGATTTGTAAAATGAGAATGCATCAAAGTAAAGAATAGGATGAATTCCTAAATTCATTTTATGAAACCTTGTATTTTATGGTAATTTTTTGCTTTTTACAAATAATAACATCTGATATTTTATTAAATATGCACTGATTTTTAGGAAATTCGATTTATCTGCCTTACAATCCTTCTAGTTTTTATTATTCTGCATTAGAAAGTTCGTAAACATAATTTTCGGGATTCGGAAATCTGCTCCGGATGGACAACGACAATTATGACCAGTGAATGGCGCCGATATATAATAGATAAACTCTTACACCTTAATTGCATATAATGCTTTCATTTAATGTGTCTGAGACAACGTTCTCCTTCAAATAAAATATATTTATATTTTAATAACTTAAGATGTTAAAAAATTGAGTTTAATTTTTATTAATATGCAATTTATTTTGTTTTAGGAGAAGCTAAAAAAATTTTAGATGACGGAATACCGATTGAATTAAAGGAAAAGCTTTCAGAAGAAACAATAATGGTGAGCACTGACGAAGGATATGAAGAATTAATTAAAAAATTAAAAGATAATGAAGCCGAACGAAAAAAATTAGTAAGTAATTTTTTATTTTATAATGATTATTGAATACATTTTTTGTTTAATAAGTGATTGTAATTAACCAACATTCAGTTTTACACTGTGAATAAATGAAGAGTAGAAATTACCCTTAATGTTAGTAAAAATATTTGAAGTGACATCTATGAGAATTTTGACTAATTTATACTATTCTTTGAGCGATTTTTACTCTGATTAAGGGTAATTTTTAAACTAGAACTAGTAAATATTATAGTTAAACTTAGGTTTGGTCATTTCGAATATTTTTACTAACTTTAAGGGTAATTTCTACTCTAAATTTATTTACAGTGTAGAAAGACTTTTAGAAGGAGTAAAAACATAGGAAAATCCGCGAGAAATCTATTGAAAAAAGTACAATGAATTGTAAATTTGTTAATACCGAAAACATTTTTAAACATAAAATACGTTGTTATGTTTTATTACAATTTTCAAAATAAATAATTTTGAAATTCAAAAATAAATATACGTTGGACGTTTATGGAAAGTTTTCTATATGTGAATGATTTAATCCATTAAGGAACAATCGTTCAGAGCTGGACATTTTATTACAAAACGGTTACAAAACATTTTTTTTTTATTTTTCTAGGGGTAAAAATGATTGTTTTATCCAATTTTTTCAACAATTTTTACCTACAACCCCTCCAAAAGGGGTAAAAATAGGGTTGATCATGAATTTTCGGCTTCTTAAAATATTTTCTGGACTTTTAGCTATAAAACCTCTGTAACTTACTTCTTTTATTACCTAGACCTCTTAATACAGTTAAAAGTGTAATTTCCATGAAGACTGACCATAATTTTTCATTTTTAATCCTTTAGGGGGTGAATACCTCTATATAAGAAGTAAAAAAGTGAAGAATACAAAATCAAAACATTTTCTTTATTTATGCATAAGGGTAGTTAACCCCCTAAAGGGTTAGAAATGAAAAATTATGGTCAGTCCAAATGGACATTAAACTTTTAATTGTATTAGGAGGTCTAGGTAATAAAAGAAGTAAGTTATAAAGGTTTTATAGCTAAAAGTCCAAAAAAAAATTTTAAAAGCCGAAAATTCATGATCACCCCTCCTTTTACCCCTTTTGGAGGGGTTGTACGTAAAATCTGTTCTAAAAATTGGAAAAAGCAATCATTTTTACTCTTAGAAAACTTGATAAAACAAAAAAAAAACGGTTTTTCACAGTTTGGTAATCAAAAGTCCAGCTATGTACGATTGGTCCTTAATGGGTTAAATGTAATTTATTTTTTTTTACGTTAGGTTGACAGTGAAGCCACGCTATCCGTCGATGTCAATATCGATGACGAAAAATAAAAAATATGGCAGCGCGAAAATCAAATAATTTTTTTTTTTCATAAAAAAATTGTTTAAAATAATATTTTAATCAAAAATAAATAAATAAAATAGATAATAAGTGTAAATATAATAATTATACTAAATTTTTAAAGAATGTTGGTATATTTAACACATATTTTGATACCATAACAAGTTATTTATTTTTAAGGTTATGATATCAAAATATCCGTTAATATATCAAAATTTTTATTAAAAGATAGTCAAATTATTTTTTTGCCCTGATTTTACGTTTTATTTATTTATTTCATGATAAATATATTATTTTTAGCATTTTTTTTTAAATAAAAAACAAATATTACTTGAATTTTGCGCCACCATATTTTTTATTTTTCGATATCGATATCGACTTCGACGGATAGTAGGTATATGGCTTCACTGTAACTCCCTGGCTATTGAGCTCGCAGTTATTTGACCCGCGTAGTTTAAACTTCATATTTTTGGTCATTCTCACTTTTCCAACTTTTTCAAATTATAGAGGGTATTACAGTGGGACAGAATATTTTTAAAAGAATATATTATATTTATATCATAAAAAATTATACGCATTAAAATTTGAAATTTGGTATTCCATTAGTACTATTAATTTTAAAGACTTTTATTTATAATTTAATTAATTCTTTTAAAATTTTCTTTTCAGATAAAATTTTACCTGAGCAGGTTTGTTCGTAAAGACAACAAGTCTAAAGCTAGTGAGGCCAATGATTTTGTTAGATTATTATTAAAGCTAACTTTCGAAAAAAATTTTTCCAAAGTAATCACAATGGCTAGTACAAATATTGGCAAAAGAGTTATTGGCAAGGACGATATTTGGCAAATAATATTAGGTAAAAACAAAAAATTAATTCTAAAATTGTATTGATGACGTTATTAACTTTAGTATATTTCTTTTCTATTTTAAATTCTAGCCACTACTACTGCAGCGTATAATTGTACTAATGAAGAAAGAAATGAAATAAGAAGAGTTGCGGGTATATGGCTCAACCAATATGCCCAGAAGCGCAAAGCGCCCAGCGCCCAGCGCCGCGCCGCCTAGATGAAGAAAAATAAATAAATTTTTTACTTTTATTATTTAATCTTTTAATGATTGGGCTGCAAACGCTGTTATATTAAGTTTTGAGGTTATATGAGCTGATCAAAAGGGTGAAGTTTACTTCTTTCTAAAACAATTTTAATAAAAGTAAAATTTAGAAATAAAAATTTTAAAAACTCTATACAATTGATTTATTTTAAATCACTACAAAATTTAATACCGAAATCATCCAAGCGTCCTTATTTACTATCGGTCTACTGAGATCAACAATGATATGGATATGAAATGTATATCTTTCTAATCTTTCCGAACACCCACGATTATGCTCGGGGTCTGCCGACGAAGAAAGAAAAAAATTTAACACCATCAACTTCAAAAAATAAAAATTTCTACCCAAACATGCATATAAAAATAAAAGCATGCTTATTTCAAGCTTTAGTAAATTATTATATACTCAAATTACTTCAAAATTTACAAGTAATCTTTTTTATGTATTAATTAATTTACTAATATAACTAATAAATTGATTTATAAATTTTAATTTATATAAATTATATTTATAAAGAGATATTAGTTTTACATAAATTATGTAATTTTGATTGTAAAATTTGGGTTCAATCATGCTACAAAACCCAAAAATGTACTTGTTCAAAACATAAATTATTTTTATGTTTATTTATAGTGCAAGTAAAAAAAATAATCAAAATGTTAATTAATTTAAAATACTTAAGAAAACTTCATAAAAAAAACATGCAGATGTATATAATATATTGAATACATAGTATATAGTTATTGTATATATATAGTCAAATTTTACAATAAAAATAATACGAATTTTAATACAAATTTTAATACTTTAGAAATAAAGTTTTATGTATTCAAGACGAGTTTATTTATTATTTAATCTTCTAATGATTATTTAAATTAAAAATTACAGTTAGTCTTTTAGTTTTGTAAATTTCAACATTATTTTCATAGAAAAATTAAATTGAGTTCATGTGTATACATTTATTTATAAATTGAGAATTTTGTTTGAATAACATGAATGTATTACGTAGTTTATTTGAAAGTTTATTTTATCATTACAAATATTACAGAAAGATAAATCAAGTAAATATTATTTTATATATCCGTTTACATGCAAAAAAATTTTCAGAATATAAATGTGATTTTTTTTCTTTGTTGGGTACCACCATGAAGCTACGCGAGCTTTAAATCTTACTTTAAAAATTGTAAAAAATATTATAGAGAAAAATACTGCCGAAAAAATTAAAAATTTAGAGCTCAAAGAATAAAATGCATACTCTAAAAATAAAGTTTTTGATATTATATATGATATTATATCAAATCAAATATAATAAACTCTCAGATTATTTATACTTAAAAATTATGTAACAAAAGTTAAATTTTCAAGGCTAAATTTTTCACAGCAATCACCTGAGATAAAATAACACTTTTTTTTTTACAATTTTGAATAATTTTAAGAATATAGTTATAATTAAAATATAATATAAAATGCTATTGCAACTTAGGATTGCAGGTAAAAAAAAAATTATATTTCTGCAAATTTTTGATATTTATATTTTTTTTTTTCATTTATTATAAAAAACAGGGTCTTGAAAAAATTTATTTAGAAAATCTTTAAAATATTGCTGTATTAATTATATGTATATAACTGCAAATAATGTAGAAAAATTTATACAATTAAGAATGCTGTTTCTAAATAAATTAATTTTTATATAATTATTACAAATTTTGTTATTTTATTTTTATTTTATAACAAGCAAATTTTTACAACAATTGCACTCAAAAATTTTGATGACAGAGCTTTTTTTATCTTTATCTTTTACTTTAACAGAATTGTTTTTTTTCTTTTGTCTTAAATCATAATTTCTTTTACCATCTAGAATGTTACTATTTTTTACATATATTTTATTATTAATTATTATTTAACAATACAGAATTTACTCTTGAACTGATTTTTTTACCAATTTCTTCACTTTGATTTTGATTACAATTTTTAGAAATAAAGATTTTTTTGCTTTTATTATTTTTTTGATTGATTTTTTTATCAATTTCTTCACTCTGATTTTGATTACACTTTTTAAGAATGAAATTTTTTTTGCTTTTATTTTTTTTTCTTTTTTTTGAATTTGAGTGTCTATTTTCATGTCTTTGAAGAGTTCTAATTTGTGCAAAACTTTCATTACATAAATTACAAGCAATATCATCATCATAAATGGTTTCATCATCTATAATATCGATATCCTCTTCTATCTTAATATCTTTTTCAGTAACTAGAGCTATATCTGATGAATCAAAGTTCAAATTAAGTAAATTATCTAAAGGAACGGATTCTTTTGAAGTACTATTTTCTACTTTAATTGGCAAATTAGCATTTGAAGGTAGATTGCTAGGAGTTTTATTAATCCGAAGCGAAGAGTTAACTTGTTTATTACTTTGATTCTTACAGTTATTTTTGTTGCTAGCAATGTCTTTATTATTAAATAAATTTTTTCCAACTTCATTTTCTTGCACTATTTGTTCTCCTGATTCTTCATCTTCAGATTCTGAATTTTCAATCAAACTATTAACTTTTGATTTTTTTTTATTTATATTTGGACAAGTCTCTCTGCAAACAAATATATATTTGTCAGTTTCTAAGTAATGGGTTTTTACATGCGAATTCAAATCAACTTCATTAGCAAATATTTTTTTACACTCTTCGCATGAAAAAACTTTTGGTTCCTTGTTATGAATTCTGAGATGAGAAATTATTGATATCTTTTTGGGAAATATTTTTTTACAAAAATCACACTGGTAGACTTTATTAACCACAGGCAATTTTTCATCTTCCTTTTGTATTTTAACCAAATTCTTTTTTTTCTTTTGATGTAAATAGTTATTTTCATCTTTTTTGTTATCATTCAACAATACAGGTTTTGGATTTTCTTTCAATTTTTTATCATCACAAATGTCTTTAGATTGATTTTTATCACAACTTTTCAATTTTTTAGCAACAAACATTTTTTTGCGCTTATTTTTCTTTTGTTTTTTTAAGTGCCTATTTGTATGCCCCTGAAGAGTACTAATTTGTGCAAAACTTTCATTGCATAAATTACATTTGTAAGGTTTTTCTCCCGTATGAATTCGTGTATGATTTATTAAGTGGTTATTTTCAATAAACTTTTTTTCGCAATATTTACATTCAAATCGTTTATCACCAGTATGGTATTTTTCATGAACTCTTAAGTTACTTATATAGGCAAATGTTTTTTTACAAAATTCACATTTATAAGGTCTATCACCTGTGTGAACTCTCATGTGTTCTTTCATACTACTTGTTGTAACACATTTTTTTTGGCAATATTGACATTCAAAAGGCTTCTCACCAGTGTGACATTTTTCATGAACTCGTAACTGAGATTGAGTCTTAAAAGCTTTCTGGCAAATTTTACATGGAAAAGGTCTTTCGCCTGTATGAAATCGAGTATGACTTATTAATTGACCATTTGTTACAAAACTATTCTCGCATTGATTACATTTATATGGCTTTACACCAGTATGAATTTTTTTATGACTTTGAAGACTGGTTGTACTCGCAAAATTTTTAAAACACTGCAGGCATTGGTTTTGCCCTCCTATATGAGTCCGTTGGTGAGTTTGAAGACTTCTTTGATTTTTAAAAATTTTGGAGCACAGATGACATTGATGAAAATTTTTATTTATGCATTTTCTTTTAGTTTTTCGCAAATTATTTTTTCTTGTGTTAAATTGCTTACTTTTTTTCATAGTAGACTGCATTTTTTTTTCATTGATAAAGATGGAATCTGAATTAGTGTTTATATTCTTTGAATGCTTTATTTCAGTATTTTATCTGTAAAAAAGAAAACAAAAATAATTAAAATACTGTAATTAATAATGTTTTGTCAGACATTGTATTAAATATAAACTATTGGTTATTTTATCTACAAATTTTATGATGAAAAAAACTTAGTTTCCATAGAACTTTATTCCATAGAATTTTATTTCTAATCTAATTTAATTTTTAAATTTAATTTAATTTTAATTTAACTTTAATTTTAATTTTTATATTTTTATATTAATTGTATTCAGTGATATGCGCACAGATGGATTTTGTTCATTTCTGCATAATACTATGTAAATGTATTTACTGAATAAAAAAATAAATAAATAAATAAATAAATAAATAAATAAATAAACAATCTTTTTATTAAAATTTTTGTTAATGTTTTTGTAACAAAAAAAAAGCGAAAAGTGACATATAAAAAAAATGTAATTTTATATTAAAAGCAAACTTTTTTACAAATAAAAAAATAAAGGTGGTGATGCAAGACATATGCATGTTAAAATATTTAATTTTTAAATAAAATTTTTTGTATCTTTATTATAAGAGTCTTACGTTGCAGCATTTATCAAGTAGAAAATGATACAAAATTATGTGCTAAACTTATATCTGTAAAAATTTTTTGTTTATGATATATTATTTTGTTTATCCGATAAATTAGTCTATAACATGCATTTATTTATTAATAATTTACCTATATAAAAATTGTTGAAATCCAAATATTTTGTAGATTTATAGGTTATGTACAATATTTGCAAAGTTGGTTGGGACCCAAGTAATATCCTAATTTAATGAATACTTGAATATCTTGATAATTTCTATAACAAATAATAAAGAAAATCATATCTCATAAAATTAATAAATACAGACTATGAATTTACTAATTATGAAAGTTCGTTTAAAACTTACTGTGCTGTGTTGTAATAATGGTTGTAATGCTAATTTTTAATTTTTAAACCACGAATTTCACCATTATAAACACAAGAAAATTTCAAATGTTAAGTCACCAAATGTCATATTCAAATGTTATATAAATAATTTATTAATTAAATAAAACTGTAAACAATCAAATTATTTTTAATTAAAAAAAAATATCGTTGTATACAAAATGCTGTAATGCCATCACAAATCACAAAACAACTGCTGCAGTATATTAATCAGCTGATACATCGCGCGCTTTTTTTTACTTCTTTGTTCTGATTGGTCGACACTTTAATGTGGTAGAGCACTTATTTAAATTTAAAAGAGAAAGCTTCATAGGTAGGTATACATATATATTAATATTAGAAATATTGTATTGATAAATGTATAAAAAATCAGTAAATTTATAAATATTTAAAAAAAAAAACTTGTGCAGATTTAAGTTTATAATAAAAAAAAATCATTTTTTGGTAATAAAAATTTCTTTTCTATATAAAAAAAATAATTACTTACCATTTTTTCAAAGTAACAATCTAATTCAAACTGAAAATTCATTACACTTCCGAGTTATATTGATTTTCATTAAAATTTTATAAAAGAAAATATTCATTAATTAATTTTTCTACTTAGTGTAATTTTTTAAATGTAAAAAAACCGTTTTTGTGTAAAATAATATTAGATATTTTTACTCTCCAGATACCGTATAGGAGCCAGTTTTCGAACGTATTGGCTTTCGATCAAATACACACAAATTAGCTTTTATATAAAAAAGTATGCATAATTTATCTAAAACCGAGTTTTATTATGAAACTATAAACCCTAAAGAACTAATTTCTACGTTACCGATATTAAAAAACAACTTAAATTAATAAAAAAAATAAGAAAAATGCTGTCTTGTACAACCTTAGGAGATTTTTCTCATCGTTTTCACCAAATCTCGTGTGTTATTAAAATCGAGTTTTAGGGATACCTACTCTATGCCGAATACTAAAAATGCTTTTAATTACGTTGCGATGCTTTAATAAATGAAGGGAAAGGGTTATATTCACTTATTTATTGCAAATTTATTTTAAATAGGTATATCGATAATCGAATCCGAACTTTTTTACACGTATGGGTATTTTCGATATTTTCAATTTAATTACACTTTTTTTAATTTAAACGATATTTATTTAATAATAATACACTAAATTTGTCATAATTACATTATTTATACTATATTTTATAATAATTAATAGAATATTTAATAAACTAACACACATAAACACAATTTAAAGTACTTATATACTTATGTATCACTTTGTTTATAACACAATAAATGCTCGTAAATGCTTTGATTTTAATAAAAATAACGCAAACACGCTTTGAAATGAAAAAAAACCTTTATTTTAATATTATAAATAAATATATAAAAACTATATTCCAACACTTTTTTCATAAAATTTATGTCGTTTTTACTTTTAAATACACAAATAATTAAACAGGTAAACGACCCCTAATAAAGTCGCGCGCAAACTGAACATATACAGCAGGTTGCTTACATAAGGCGCCTATTTTGTTTCCTTGAGTTTTAAAAGCATTATATCAACTATTATCTTTCGTTAATTAAAATTAAAAAGCAAATTTTAATAAATAAATGTTTAAAATACATGCTTATACAAGTGTGTAGTTCATCTATTGTTTACTATATTTTACTCTTATTATAGGTATTTTATATTAAAAAGACAAGAAAAAAGAAGTGAAGAGGGAATTAAGAAATAGGTATTAGTTATACCTATAAGAATTCTATTAAAACGCGCACGATTTTAACTTAGTTTTAGCGATTTTCAAATTATCGAAAATTAATTCGATCAAAATGATACTATTATCAAAAATAGAATTTGAATTATCGAAATTACCTTACCTTGTACACTTGTAATAAATGTAAATTATAAATTATCAATCAATAAATTTGACATTTTTTTAACTGGGATAGTAAAATATAGGATTTCCCTGATCAAATGCAACAATATTTAACTCCAAATATTAATTTTAAAGTATATTTTTCAACAAATAAAGATACAGCTAGGTATAAGAAACTGACTTCTGATCGAAAACCGGCTCCTATACGGTATTGAATACACGCACTGTAATAAGTAACTTTCTTAGATTTACAAAAAAAATAGAATGTTTTCGAAAAATTAGTAAATTTTCAAAAAATTTTGTAAATATTCGATAAAAATCGTAAATTTACTAAATTTAGTATATTCTCGAAAAATTCGAGGATTCTCGATTTTTTTTGTGATTTTACAAAAAAGTTGTAAATCCACAACTATTTTTCGTAAATTTACAACTATTTTTTGAAAATTTTCGAAAAAAAATTGAAAATTATCAATTTTTCTTGCGAATTCACAAAAAAAAATAGAGAATACTCGATTTTTTTGTTAACATACTAAATTTAGTATAATTATATGATTTTTTTCGAATATTTACAAATTTTTTTGAAAATTTACTAATTTTTCGAAAATGTTCTAATTTTTTGTTAATATAAGAAAGTTACTTTTTACAGTGCGGTTAAATTGCTTTGCTTGATATTTCAATTAGTTTACTTATAATATTTCAAATAATTGCTTAAAACTTCAAGCAAAAATGTGCTGCTTAAAATTTCAAGCTAAACAACGTAACCATATGTACCAAAAAAATTTTTAAGGTTTATTATTTTAAAACAATCAAAGGAAATGTATAAAAAGGAGTAATAAATTCAAGAAAATTATTAATAGAACAAAATTTTATTAAAGCTATATATTCAAAAATAATTTTTTAAATTACTTTTTACTTATAAATTAACTGTTGATCTAAAAAATTAATATATTTTTAATTATATTAGTATAAAGCTAAATTACTACAACAATTAGAAACTAAAAAACTATGCAATTACATTTTAATTTTTCTTGCAAATTTTTTATAACTTTTACATTATTGTAGGCTTTCAGAATTCTGAAAATTATTTATTAAGCTAAATTAATATTTTTATAACATTTCAGCTTCTATGTTAACTACTAAATCTTTCATCGCTCCATCTACTTCATTTTTTATTGCATTTTTAAATAAGAAACTTAAAATTTCTTCTGGTTTATCATCAAATGTATCTTTACATTCTTTTTTAATATCGTTTGTTAAAAAAACTTCAATGAAATTTTTATCTTCATTACCTTTTTTAAAATCAATTAGGTCAATTTTTTCAATATTTATTATTTGATTTATTTTAGAAATGTCAAGAATGTAAGTAACATTATCTAAAATGTTCATATCATTCTTGTTATCTGATGTAACTTGATTGACTGTTAAATTATTTTTATCAAGACAATTTCCAAAACTCTCAGGATTCGAATTTACTGATGAAAAATAAGTTCCATTAGCATCTAAATCTTCGAATTGTTTATTAATTTTGTCAAAGTCAATGTTACTTTTGTCATCAATCTTCATATTTACTGATGATTCATTTAGATTTTCGAATTCATGTACTATTCCAATATTAAAATTATCAACTGAATTTTCAAAATTATTCTTCACATCTGTAATTTTGTTATTTTTATTTAAAATTTCAGATGGAACAATATCAGGTTTTTCAGGTTCTAGACTGTGAATATTTACATGCAAGTTGAATTCAATTTCATCAGTAAATTTTTTTTCACATTGTTTGCAATCTAAAACTTTAGGTTTATCATTGTGATACCTAAGGTGAGCAATTATTGATACTTTTTTACAAAATATTTTTTTACAATAATCGCATTCGTAAATTTCAGAAATTTTAGGGCGTTTTTTACCTTTATTCTTTATTTTACGTTTATTATTTTTTACCTTTAATCCTAAATTATTATTTACTACAGGACTCAAGCATTCTTTTATTTCGTTAATTTTATTATTTGAAGTGCCTTTGCAATGATTATATGTATGAATTTTTAATTCCAATTTAGAATTAAGTGCCTCACTGCAATAGTGACATTTGAAAAGCTTTTGGTTTGGCGAGTGACTTTTTTCATGTCGATGAAGACTTTTAACGGAGTTAAAACCTTTATTACAATTATTGCATTTATGGAGTCTTTCAACTGCGTGAATTCGAATAATGTGTCCTTTCAAGCAATATTTTTGAATAAATTTTTTTTGACAATAAAAACATTCAAAAGGTTTTTCACCTGTATGAATTCGGGTATGATGTATCCAATTTTGTTTAATAGTAAATTTTTTTTGACAATAAATGCATTCAAAAGGTTTTTCACCTGTATGAACTCGAGTATGATGTATCCAATTTTGTTTAATAGTAAATTTTTTTAGGCAATAAATGCATTCAAAAGGTTTTATACCAGTATGGATTTTATTGTGATCTCGTAAATTATTCACGTAATTAAAAGTTTGATCACAAAGATGACTTTCTAATTGACCTTTTTCTAAAAAACATTTCTTGCATTGATCACAATTAAAAGGCTTTAGATCAAAATGTTTTTTTTCATGGGCTCGAAGATGACTCGATTGCACGTAAGTATTTTTACACTGCTGACATTTGTATGGTCTTTCACCAGAATGAAGTTTTTCATGGGTTCGTAGATGACTCGATTGCATGAAATCTTTATCACACTGCGAACATTTGTATGGTCTTTCTCCTGTGTGAATTCTAAGATGAATTTTTAAATAACTACTTGTAAAAAACCTTTTTTTACATTGATGACATTCAAAAGGCTTTAGGTTAGAATGAATTCTTTCATGGACTCGAAGATTGCTCGATTGCATAAAAGTCTTACTACATTGTAGGCATTTGTATGACCTTTTACCTGAACGAATTTTAAGATGATTTTCAAGATTTTTTGAGTTCTTGTAAATTTTTTTGCAAGTATTATGTTTGTGAGATTTTACTTTCATGCATTTTTTTTTAGTTTTTAGAAAATTATTTTTTTTCATGCCGCCTAGTTGCTTCTTTTTGATAATTGATGCATTTTTTTTATTGGTAGAAGAGAAAGACCTTTAAAAGACCTTGGTAGAGACGAAATCTGTTTTCTGATATATGTTTTTTTTTTTTTTTTTTTTTTTTTTGCCTGGGTGGGGGGAGACAAGCTCCAGAGCACCCGACTTAATTTAAAAGCCCCTAGCGCTCCACCTGTTACAGTCCCCGTTGGTCCATCCTGGTCCCTTTAGGTAAAGGCCCTGGATGTCCCGGTGTTGTGTAGTGTTTGTTTCCCTTGAATGGTGTTCGCGGTTAGTGTCCCAAAAGTGACAACCCGCAGGTACCTTGCCTCTATAGGGAAGTCCAGACCTGGTTCCATGCGAGCATGTTCCCAGAATCACCCTTCCTTTGAGGGTTCGAATAACTGCTTAATTGCTCCCTTGTGTGTTAGTGTCACAGAAGTGACAACCTGCAGAGATCTTGCCTCTGTTGGGAAGTCCAGACCTGGTTCCATGCAAGCATGATCCCAGAGTCACCCTTCCTTCGAGGGTCCGAATAGCTGCATGGCTGCTACCTTGTGTGTTAGTGTTCCGAAGATGCGGAGAAGAGGTCAGAATAACCCCCATCAGGTTCTTCCAGCAGTAAGCCAACTCCAGGTCCCCCAGTTAGGGGCATCGACCAGGGCACACAGACCATTAGGCACAGCCCATAGACATATGTCACCGAGACCTTACCACAGTTCGGGTATACCTGTTGCAGGCTCGCCTTAGGCTTCCCCCTCAGATGGTCTCCGCCCTCCTATGAAGTCCTCAAGACCGAGTGACCTTATGAAGTTCACTAAGCTCTGAGGTTTCAATGGTCCAACATCTTCTGTGTTCGTTAGTGAAAACTCGAGGTACCTTCTGCGTCGTTCCTCCAGCGCTGGGCAAGCCCAGATCAAATGTTCGGTTGTTTCCGTCGATTCATCGCAGAATCTGCAGTTCCGAATATCGTTAATATTCCCCCATCTGTGATGGTTCAATACGGAGTGACCCGTTATCCAACCCACCACAACACGAGTGTAGATTCTATTCATATTCAGTAGTTCGTCACGCCACTCGTAGATCGGAGAGGTACCCAGGGCCCTTTTGGACTGCCTGGCTTCTCTTGATTCCGTCCACTCCGTTGCGTTCTCCCTACCCATTAAGTCAGAGATAGCCGATACGACCTCGCACCAAGGGGTTCCGATGACGGCAGTTGGGGCTGCTATCTTAGTTCCTTTCTTGGCTAAAGAGTCAGCTTTCTCGTTGCCTGGTATGCCCACATGAGCGGGTACCCAGTAAAGCGTGATTTTGTTCCGACTACCTAGAGTGTTTAACGAAGTTTTGCATTCGCGTACCAGCTTCGAGAAAGCTGTTACCGAGTCCAGAACGTTGAGAGCAGCCACGCTATCTGAGCATATGCTAATTCTCATTCCCTCTGTCCCCTGACGAAGCATCTTCTCCGCACACATCTTTATAGCCAGTATTTCCGATTGAAATACCGAGGCTAGGGGTCCTGCAGAGCCAATGAGGGCTCTTTCTTTAGGACCCCATGCAGCCGAACCAGTATTTCCATCCTGTTTCGACCCATCCGTATACCAGACTCTTGTATGAGCCAGGTCCGGGTGAGTGCCGTCTGCCCATTCATTCCTGCTGGTTATCCTAATGGAGAACCTTTTTTCAAAGGTAATCTCCCCAGCAGTTCTGTCTAGGCCATTGTTCAGTAGTTCCATTCAGGGCAGTTCCGCTATCGCAGCGTGCTTGCCCCTACCAGGAACCCATTCACCCAGAGCCCGTAGTCTAGCCGCGGTTCTGGCTGCTGATTCTTTGATAACAATGTGGAACGGAGGAACACCAACAAGCACACGGAGTGCCGTCTTTGGCGTGTTCTTTGGCGCTCCAACCATGCTTCTAAGCATCATTGCTTGTAGACGGTCCAGGTTCTTCCCCTCAGTGATGAGGTTAGATCTGTGCCACCATACTACTGATCCATATGTGAGCCTAGGGATCATAACCGCGTCGTAAATCCACTTTACCAATTTCGGTCTTAGACCCCAGGTTACTCCCACCATACGTCTGCATAGCCAGTATCCATTAAGGAATTTGGCCGTTACATGCTCCATGTGAGCCCTCCAGTTCAGCTTATCGTCCAGCACCACGCCAAGGTACTTTACTTCTTTGGAAAAGTCAAGCGTTTTGCCGTAAAAGATAGGCCCCCTGGAGGTATCCAGGCTGCGTTTTCTCGTAAAGAGGATGCATTGGGTCTTATCGGGGTTAGCCGATAGACTTCCAACGCCGGTACACCATTCTTCAAAGAGCTGCAGGGCCCGCTGCATTTCGTCCATAAGGACTTCCATGCATGTCCCCTGAGTCAGAATTATGATGTCATCCGAATAACCAAACACCTTGATACCTGCTCTTTCGAGTGTGGTAAGGAGTTTGTTGACCGCCAGGCACCACAGTTTCGGAGATAAAACTCCACCCTGAGGGCAGCCACGCGTTACTTTTCCCGACAACTTCGAGAAACCGTGCTCCGAAGCAACGTATCTGTGCTTAAGATATTCTCCCAGCCACAGTCTTATTGTTCCGTTAATTCCATGATCCCTTGCGCCACAATCGATGGCGTCATGAGGAGTATTGCTAAATGCCCCTACAATATCGATGAGAGTGGCCATTACCGCCCCGTATGTTTCCATACCAGCTTCAATGTAACTGACCACTCCATGTAGAGCCGTTTCGGTAGATTTCCCCCTTTGATAAGCGTGTTGGCTTACTGCGAGGGGAAACACTACCAGTTCCTCGTCCATTTTCCTGTTAACTACTTTTTCAAGTGTTTTGAGGAGAAATGACATGAGTGTAATTGGTTTATAATCCTTCGCTACAGAGTGTCCTACTTTTCCGCCTTTCGGAATGAAGGCTACTCTGGAGGTTCTCCAGCTAATCGGCACGTAACCGATTGCCAGGCACGCCCTGAATAGCTTCGTAAGTGGACCCACCAAGTGATGAAGACCCTTTTGCAGCAGCACGGGATAGATGCCATCAAGTCCAGGGGACTTGTAGGGTGCAAAAGATTTTATCGCCCAGGCAACCTTATCCGCGCTGATTGTTTCGTGGGCTGTTTTCCAGTCCGCTCTGTTTGTCCTCCTTCTGCTCTCAGGAGATTCAGGAGTTCGTTCTTGAACAAAGTCGGGAAAGTGCGTTGTCATCATGAGCCTGAGGTTCTCCATGGAGTTATCGGGGAATTTTTCATCCGGCCCCTTTATCCAACCTGAAGCCCAGGTCCCGCCATTGGACAGTACCCTGAGTAGCCTGGCGGTTCCGGGGAAGCCCTCGACTCCTCCACAGAAGTCTCTCCAACTCGACAATCTAGCTTTCCTAATTTTGTTCTTAAATAAGGTTAGGCTCTTAAGATACTCCTCCCTTAAGGAGGGGTTTCTTCGCTTTTTCCACTTAAGGGTCCTAACCCTCTTTTTCTGAGCGTCAAGGTCCTTATTGAACCAGACGTCACCTCTTTTCTGACATTTGAGCTTCAAGGGGCAGTTGGCCTCATACGAGTCCATGACTGCCCTCTCGATAGCTTCTAATGCGAGTTCAATTTCCTCTGGAGTCCCATACCTCCTTGGAAATTGTTTGATCGATTCCCTCAGGGAGTTCGTGTACCCGTCCCAATCAGTATTTCTAGGATTCCTAGAGTACTCTGGTCCGTGTCCACTACCCTCCAAAGAAAAGTGAATGTATTTGTGGTCCGAGAGCGATTCCTCGTCTGAAACCCGCCAATTTTTAATGAGATCATTCAGGTTTGGCGTACAAACTGTTATGTCAATAAGGGTCTCGCCCCTACTGTTTGAAAAGGTAGGTACGGCCCCCCTGTTCACAACATCTAATCTGTTATTTACTAAGAACTCCAGAAGGTCACGGCCTCTATTGTCCCTAGTCCGACTCCCCCACAGAGCGTGGTGCGAGTTGGAGTCACATCCAATAATCAGCCCCAAGCCTCCTAGGTTTTCATCTTCTGCCAGTGCCTTCAGACTGTCCGAAGGCACCGCGTCCCTGCAGGGAAGATAAGAGGACGCCACTACGACTTCCCTATCCGCCCCGTCATCTCCAACTACTTTAACTCTAATAGTAGTTAGGTCCTTATTAGTATGTCTAGGTACCAGCTCAGCTTTCAATCCCCTGACTACAATACAGGTTCTTGACTTAGTGCCGGCTGCCCGGAATATCGTACCAGCCTCATTCAGTCCCTTGATTTCATTATGTAGAATCCAAGGTTCCTGAATAAGGGCTATGCCTGTGTGCCACGCTGAAAACAGTCGAGTGAACTGTGCACTTGCTGCTTTACAGTGTTGCAAGTTGATCTGGGTAAAGGGAATCTTTGCGGTAGCCACAGGGCTATGCATGTTGATCCCTCTACCCGTAGTCCCGGTCCCATTATCATTGAGATTCAGGTCCGCCATTTAAACAGCTTTCCCTCCTCCCTCAGTAGGGACCAGATTAGCATCCCCATTTCCCGGGTTTTCCCCAATAGTGTTGGTGGTCTCCATTGCGGACATCGCCTCCACTATTGTCGCCTCATCTGAGGTCAAAGTTGTATCGACGTCAGCCTCCTCTGGCAAGGTCTTCTTTTCCTTATGGAGAATGGCACACCCAGCCCTACCTAATCCAAAGGCAGGTTTGAGGTCCAGTCCCTTAAGGGCATCGACCTGCTGTTCTGGCATACTGACGACCATCAAATTTGGCCCCGATGGAATTTGCTTTGGCCTGAATTCTATGATGTGCCAGACATCTGTCTTTAATGTCCCGTTTTGTCGGGCCAGAATTTTCAGAGTGTCCGGTCCATTCATGTTACCTTTCGCATAGATAGCGACCTTAGCGTGTTTGGGGAGAGTATTTATGTCAGCGACAAATAACTCTGCTCCCTCCCACGGCTTCAAATCAGCTATTCTATCTTCGATCCACTTCTTGTCCTTGTCCGCCTGATATTTTACCATCAGGTAGCCATGGGCAATCCAGTAGTCTATAAAATTGGGAGCCTCCCCAAGCTCGTCCTGAAGTATATAATTCAAGATCGATTCTTGGATAAGCTCTCTTCTTTCTTCATTTATATACGTCGAAGGGTCTGGGTATCCTCTAACCACGATCCCAATAATGTTGCCATTCTCGAGAGCCTGCTTATAGGTCCCCTTCGCCTTCGGTAATCCCGTATCCCTTTTCTTACGGTTCTCAAAATTGGGAGAAGTGTCTTCCCCACTTCTACCTCTCTTGAGTCCCGCAGATCTGGGAGAAGGAGTTTCATATCCCTGGGCTTCCCTTTCTTTAGCTATTCTAGCTAACCTTGCCTTTTTCTTTTGAGCCCCTGATCTTTTATTTGCGCTTGTTCCACCCGGAGGTGTTCCATTTGCAAACTTCTGATTGCTTCCACCTGGTTTCCCTTCTAGAGTCCCAGTATGGGTTGCCGATTTCTTATTAAAGATATCAGCCAGTTTTGAGTTTCTTCCACCTGGTGTCCCAGATTGGGTCCCAGTTGCCGGTTTTATCATTATGAGTCCCGGATTTAATGGAAGGAGTATTCACTGAACCAGTGGTTGTTTTCACCTGTGGTGTCTCCCTAGGAGTCCCATCAGGGTTTTTGTTTGTAAGGATTTGGTTTTTAGGATAATCAATTTTGGATCCCACGCGTGGGTCGGAAAGGGTCGTCGCCCCCAAACAGAGCCGCCTTATCTGGGAGAAGGGGGAGGACAAAACATTCATCACATAAATCAGGGGGCCCCCAGGTGCCCTGAAGTGCTGCACTAGGCATGAGATTACCCCCTCATGAGAGGGCATCCGATCTTCTGGATACCCCCCGCCTACAGAGCATGCTTGCGTCACTCTATCGTTAGGCTGGGCAGACCGGATCAGCCGTCACCATGGTTCCAGATGTTCCCACAGTGATGTCCGATTTCGGTCTTGCAGTTTGATGGGTTTCACCATCATGACTGGTGACATTATACGGTATTGTGCCCTACCTGTACCCGCCGTATAACAGGGTTTCGACCATAGTCTAACAGTTTGGACGGACTCTCGCCTCCATGGTTGCTACCATCTCGCGATATTATTTGCCCGTCACGAGACAGGGGAGGAATCCAATTAGGGATTACTGCCAAAAGATCCAGGGATCCTCTTTAAGTCCTCCCAAAGTGGACTCCCCCAGCCGAATTCCTCGAAGGTACTTTTAGATAGCTTTCTGTGGCGCTCCGTTAAGAGTGCACGATGGTACGAGGTACCTTATTTAGAAACGATGGCACAAGACCCTGTTTATAAGGGTGGCCCAGATGTTCTCAGAAAGCTCCATCCAGCATCTCCGATTCCTTCAGCCGCGCCTTCACACTATGACCATATCACACCAATTAAATGATATGGCGGACCCGCAGCTAACGCTTAGCGTCTACGCCGCTGTGCTCTAGGCAGGAAATCCCCATGCTAGGAGCCGATACTTAGGACCACCACTAAAAGCAGGGCCCGTAAGTGGCTTGAGTTGCACTTAAATTGGGAGATCCCTTCGGGTCACCTTTGATTGCCGATTCCTCGAGGATGCATAAGGGTAGCATTCTGCGACATTCTGATATATGTTATTGCCTATACTTATATTTTAAAAAAATTCCAAAGTTTCCTCGTAAAGAGCTGAAAAATTATAAAAATAAAAATTTGTAAAATGTCCACCTTATATTTTTGCTGTATTATCAGGGAAATATTAAACCAATAACATGTATAATAATTATCATTATAATAATTATTTGTCTTGCTTTTATTATTTTGAATAAAAATCTGTTATATAGCTGTGGATACATTTCATTAATTAAAAACTCTCTAACGATATTATTTAACCCTTTAGAAACGTATAGGTACCTAATAACGTATAGGTGCAAAATTTTCAATTTTTTTAGTTTTAAGAGAAATAATGAAGTCAAAATTAAAAACTAGAATTTAATTTTTAGATATAATTGTGTATGTTGTTTATGTTATTTTGCGAAAAAGTCAACCCACAAAGTCTTTTTCTCTTAATGTTTCGGGGAGATATTTATAGAAATAAAAATTTAAAAAAAAATGTTTTTCATTACACGCTATAAAAAAGGTCTACTTTCTTACTTTCGGGCGATATTTTTTTCGCTCTTAATGAAAAACTATGTGTTGAACACGGGAAAAAATGTAGGAAATTTTACTTTCAATGCTGTCTGCACTCGTTCGCTACGCTCACTCGTTCATACAACTGCATTGAAAGCCAAATCCTATTTTTTTCCCTTGTTGAACAAATAGATATTTAACTTTTAAAAGGTACAAAACCATGAAAAACTTATTATTACATTAATTTGACTATTATTTTAATATTCTGTCCATAAAGGGTTAAATATTATGAAATTTTTGTGCGCAAGCAGAATTATTTTTCGTGCTTGAAATTGGAGCATATTTATATAGAGAGGATTGGCTTAGAAAGCCTGAAAATCAAGAGAAAGGGTCTTATTGTGACAATTAAAGGAAGAGGGATCATATGGGATTAATTTGAGCTTATGTACTTTGAATAATTAGGACCTAGTTAAAATAATTTGTTAATTAATAGTAAAGACATGTTACATGCACGATGTTTGCATATGAATTGAAATATCTGAACATTTTTTACATTTTTAAATTTTCCTTACGTTTTAAGTTATTTCAAAAATTCATTATAGCATGAAAAACAAAATTTTTTTATATTCGGATGCGGGTAAATTTAAATCAAAAAAGTTTTAAGTCTATGGTATTGTCTTATTCAAATCGGTCCCATAGTATTAATTCTCGAAAGCACTACTATAAATAAGCCTTGATGGCAATTTTTGGCTCCAATGATTCACTTCTCGATTTTTAAAAGCCATTTTCGTTTTCTGGTAATTTTTCAAAAACTGCAGCTGATTTTCCTTATTAATTCTTTTAAACGCGTACTTAAAAATATTTGCGAAAAATAGCGTTTTTACCCCCCTAAACGCCCTATAGCGGCAAACGCACCAGTTTTAGACAAAAAATAACTGCAGATTCTGAATCAGCGGGTCAAAAAATTATATGTTTCTTGGGTTTAAGTATCTTAGGACACGTAGCTTCCGAGATATTTGCGAAAAATAGCGTTTTTACCCCACTAAACGCCCTCTAGTGGCAAACGCACCAGTTTTAGACAAAAAATAACTGCAGATTCTGAATCAGCGGGTCAAAAAACTATATGTTTCTTGGGTTTAAGTATCTTAGGACGCGTAGCTTCTGAGATATTTGCGAAAAATAGCGTTTTTACCCACCCCTGAACGCCCTCTAGCGGCAAACGTACCAGTTTTAGACAAAAAATAACTGCATATTCGGAATCAGCGGGTCAAAAAACTATGATTTACTTGGTGTCTATCACTTCAACACGCGATCGGATTTCGTGCATACGGAATGATACGCTGGCTTCTCGACTATAAGTGCTATTAGAAAATTTCCGAATTTCCGGTCAGATTTGGTCACGTGACTTGGAAGGAAATTTGACCTTTATAAAAAATATGATATATTAAATATCTAAATTTTTCAATTTACTACTTTCAGTAATTGGTATTTCTTTTAGTTCAAAAATATGGACATTAAGAAGAAAATGAAGACTAAACAACTTAAAGTTTTAAAGTTTTAAGTGGATTATTTCTTTAAAATTTTTTTTTCCATCAGCGGATCTCGAAAAAGGTCTCAGGCGGACGCTTAAGCAAAATTTTGTATGTTTTCTTGCAAAAATTGTAAAAAGAAAACAAAAAACTCAACAAAAAGTATGTAATTTTTGGGGAATATCGCCTCTACCCCCCTATGTGGATCAACCCTTGAGTTTTGACCGAATATTTCCGCTTTCGGCAAGCGGATTTTTTTTTCAGTGTAATTTTGATTATTTTAGTACAATTTTGCATATAGAATTTAAAAAAAACTTAACTAGAATAGTTGTTTTTATCTATAAATTTTTTAGGAATGCCAATTTGAAAAAAATGATCGCATTTCTTAGATTCCTCAAGCTATTATAAAATACCCTGCCAACTAGCTGGCACTGAGGTTCCTCAAACAATGGGCTGTAATCTTAATTTACAAAAAATATTATTGATTACAACCATGCAATTATACATACATTTTTCGTTTTTAGTAGCTGGTAAAGTAGATTATTAAGATCATTTTGTTATTAAAGTGAAAATTCTAGCGTCCATGGATTGGTCGCGCCGGCGTTAATGGATTTTAAATCATTTTTGCATAATTAAAAAGAGAGAAATATAAAAAAAGCTAATTTTATTTTTTTTTATAAAAGAAATGGTTGGTAACGATGCGAAAATTACAAATATTCGCTCAATTATTATAAAAAGATAGGAGTTTTTACCAGAATTTATAATAACTTCTTATAATTTATTTTCTCAGTGTACTTCTTGCATTTGACCAATCTTCCGCAACAATGATAATAATAATAATAATAATATTTTGTAATAAAAAAAATAGCCACATTAATTGCTTCAAGATTTTAACATTATTTATATTATTTCTATTAATCACAAAATAATAAATTATTTAATTCTATAAATTGTTTGATTCTTTAAAAAATGCCAATATAACTTTTAAATCTTAATTTTAAAATGCAAACATTTAATATTTTTAGGCTGTTTATTATTGTTTATAATTTCATTAAGCTGCATACATAAATAAACATAGCAACGAGCAAAATAATCCAAGGAAGTCAAAAAGAGGCAAGATTTCCATCACTCTTTCTTGTGTGTTATAATTTATATCAAAATAAAAAAAAAAATTGTGATCGGATACAAAAAATTACTATAAACTAAATTTCTAAAACTTGTACTCTCATTAAAATAAATTAGATATGTCAAATACGAAAAATAAATTTGATGTTTTATGTATTTTTTTGTAACGAAGATTTTGGAGAAAAAAATTTTCAAAAAATTAATTATCAGATTCAAGATATCGAGTAAAAACCATACTTTCAAGTATAAGTACTTTCATGGAAATAAATGAGGTATTGCATCCAAATTAAAAAAAAAAAAAGTATTTTGAGATTTTTTTAATAAAAAAATTTTTGGAAAAAAAAGTTAGGTATTCGTTCGATAATAAATTGTTTTGGAATATCACTGGTTACAATATTTTAAAATATTAGTACTTTCATAGAATTAAAAGAGGTATTACACCAAAAAAATATTGCAATTTTTTTTATTTTTCTTTTTTTTTAATTTAGATAATAAAAATTTTGAAAAAATTAAGTATCAATTCCAAAAAATTACTGTAAACGAGGTTCTTAAAACTAGTACTTCCATGGAAATAAATTAGGTACTACGTCCAAAAAGAAAAAAAAGTTTCGTATTTTTTGTATTTTTTTGTGAAAAAAATTTTAGGAAAAAAATTTTCAAAAAATTAAGTATCAGATTGGAGATATCAAGTAAAAACCATACTTTCAAGTATAAGTACTTTCATGGAAATAAATGAGGTATTACATCCAAAATAAAAAAAAAAGGGGGGGTTTGAGATTTTTTGATAAAAAAATGTTTGAAAAAAAAATTAGGTCTTAATTCGATAATGGTTTTGAAATATTTTGAAATACTTTCATAGAATTAAAAGAGGTATTACACCAAAAAAATATTGCATTTTTTTTAATTTTTCTATTTTTTTAATTTTGACAAAAAAAATTTTGAAAAAATTAAGTATCAGATCCAAAAAATAACAATAAACAAGGTTCTTAAAACTAGTACTTCCATGGAAATAAATTAGGTACTACGTCCAAAAAGAAAAAAAAAATTTGTATTTTTTGTATTTTTTTGTGAAAAAAATTTTAGAAAAAAAATTTTCAGAAAATTAAGTATCCGATTCGAGATATCATGCAAAAACCATACTTTCAAATATAAGTACTTTCATGGAAATAAATGAGGTATTACATCCAAATCAAAAAAAAAAAAAGGTACCTAGAGCTTTTTTGGTGAAAAAATTTTTGAAAAACAAATTAGGTCTTAATTTCATATAACAATTGTGAAATATCGCCGGTCACAATATTTTCAGATATTAGTACTTTTATGAAATAAAATTAGGTATTACACCCAAAAAAAAAAAAAAAATTACAGGTTTTTTAATTTTTTTGTTTTTTTAATTTTGAGAAAAAAATTTTAAAAAAATTCGGTATTAAATCCAAAAAATGACTATAAACAAACTTTCTAAAACTAGTACTTTCATAGAAATAAATTAGGTACTACGTCCAAAAAAAAAAAAAAATTAGTTTTTTTTTGTATTTTTTCATGAAAAAAATTTTATGAAAAAAATTTTCAAAAAATTAAGTATCCGATTCAAGATATAGATTAAAAACCATACTTTCAAATATAAGTACTTTCGTGGAAATAAATGAGGTATTACATCCAAATTAAAAAAAAAAAAAAGTACCTCAAGCTTTTTTGTTGAAAAAATTTTTGAAAAAAAAATTAGGTCTTAACTCCATAATGTTTGTGAAATATCACCAATTACATACATACACACAAACATACACACACACACACACATACACACACACATACATACTTTTTTTAAAAACCGGTTTTTTAGCTTCCTGGGGTCTCAAAACGTGCTTATATGCCAAAAAATCAAAAATTGAAATTTGACCTATCACAATGGTTCCTCTTTGAGGAACCAAAATAAAATGCTTCTTAATTATAGCTTGACTATTTAAATTGGTATTTACAAAAAAATTCTTCGACATGTTCATTTACCGAATTATTTACATTATTATTTAATATATTTTTTTGTACTGCGGCCCGAAAGTACGTATTTCCCGGACGCTGCGCGGGAGATGAGATTATTATGATAAAATACTTATTTTTTTTTTTAAATCGTTTACTTTTTCCCTGAGTATTTATTTCTTCAAGAAAAGAATAATTTTTTACCACATTTCAACATTTAGGTCAAAAACCAATGAAAAACTGTGTTAAATAAATTTGGCTAATTACAGTTTTCAAAGATTTCTGACCTAAAAATTAAAATTTTGTGAACAAAAATGATTTTTTTTTTTTGAATAAATGAATACTCAGGGAAAAATTAATCGATTTTTAAAAAAAAGTTATTATTTTACGATGAAAATCAAACAAGTCAGAAATAGGCATTTTTCAATATAAAACTTTGAGTAAAATCTTAAATTGACGACAACTCGGCTAAATTTCATCGTAAAAAGAAAAGTTTTTTCTTCTTCTGGAGTAGTTTTTCCCTGGAAATCAGATTTTGTCATCTATTATTTTAAATTTTAATTAACAAAAAAGTAATTTTTATCTTGATTAATGAAGTTATCGCCTATTTTATTTTTCTTAAATTATTTTGGGTTGCTCAGATACGAAAAACACGGTTTTCGACATAAAAGTGGCAAAATCTTTTTGGCATCCATCGCCGATTCCGTGATAACGTTTTTTTTTGCATTCTATAGGTTGCAAACTATCAGAAAATCATGGTGGTAATCGTTGCCTCTTAAATTTTTTTTTTTCATTTTTAGTGCTCATAAAACGTATTTTCTCGTAGAAAAGAATTATTTTTTTTTTTACTACTTAACTTGGACAAAAAACTGAAGAAAAAAAAAATTTGAAGGCGCATTGATATAACCCGTTTTTTCAGATAGTTTGAACCTTCAGAAAACCGAAACAAAAAGTGAACGAGAAATCGGCGATAGATGCCAAAAAGATTTTTCCACTTTTATGTCAAAAACTGCCTTTTTTCGTAACTGATTTTCGAAAATTTTTATTTCAGAGGTTTTTCGCGGTATTTTTAGGGATATTTGTTTGTGACAAGTTAAAAAAAGTTCAAAACTAATACAAACAAGGATTTAGCATCAGTTTTTAACAATATTTTGACATTTATAAGCTTGAAAACCTGTATTTATTTTTTGCTTTTTTTCAAATTTTGTTTTATTACTTTTTCTTGCACCTTAGGCTTGTCTATTTTAATATTTTGTCTATTTTATTTTTATCTCATAAAATATATTTTTCCAAGCAAATAAAACTCCATTAATGATTATGGGCCCAAGTATTTTTGATTTTTACACGTTTATTACCAATTTTTTCAATTTTATACAATACGTAATTTTTGACCGATTATGCATATTTTCAAGCTGTAGAATTAAATTAAAAGGAGAGTTCAATACATTTGGAACACCAAATTATAAAAAATGGTTATGAATGAGTTTATTATGTTGAAAAAACATGCCGGCTACTCTCCGTTCATTCCAAAGGGCCATCTGAGCCTAGAAACGCAGGGCTCAATGAAATAGGGTTTTTTGGTAATTTTCAATGAGACGCTAAAACCTTACAAGTTAACTTAAACTCTTTTACTCTTTTCTTTGGTTGGTTTCATTTTTTTGGTGTAAATACCACCTTTCAAACGCCGTAAACCGTAATTTATTATCATTAATCCTCTCATCACTATAGCCAATTAACCAAATGGTCATTTTTGGTTAAAAATGACCTATTTTTAAATTGCTGCCAAATTTGTAATTTTTGACGAAAATGGGTTTTATAAGTCTCATAATATTTCCACAAGCTTCAAATTTACAAAAATTCTTTACTCTACTTTTTTAAATTATTTAATCATCAGATATATGATAATTAGAAGTCGGAGTCCCAATTATATGGTTTTATAAAAAGCTAATTTTTAATGTTAACTTAGAAGAGCCATTTCTTAAAAACGACTCAAGGAAATGAAACGAGAAAAATTTTTTGGAAACTTCAAGCTTGTAGGAATTTTTCAAGACATGCAAAACCTTTTTTTATTAGAAATTACGAATTTGGCAGCAATTAAAAATAGGTAATTTGGTTAATTGGCTACATTAATAAAAAAATTAGTGATGGAAAATTGCGGTTTACGGCGTTTGAAAGGTGACACTTACACCAAAAAATTGAGACCAACCAGAAGTGTTTTGGTTAACTTGTGAGGTTTAAGCGTTTCATTGCCAAAAAACCCTATTTTATAACATTGAACCCTGCGTTTCTAGGCCCAGAAGACCCATTTGAATGAACGGAGAGTAGCCGTCATGTTTTTTCAACATAATAAACTCATTCATAAGCATTTGTTATAATTTGGTGTTCCAAATGTATTGAACTCCCCTTTTAATTTAATTCTAAAGCTTGAAAATATGCATAATCAGTCAAAAATTACGTATTGTATAAAATTGAAAAAATTGCTAATAAACGTGTAAAAATGAAAAATATTTGGGCACATAATCATTAATAGAGTTTTATTTGCTTGGAAAAATATATTTTATGAGATAAAAATAAAATAGACAAAATATTTAAGATGAAAAAGTATAATTACTTCATTTTAACAAGAATTAAAAAATTGGGACTCTAGGGGTTCCATCATTGTAGCGCATTAAAATAATTATTTTCTGGCATCTTGATGGTATGTAACAATCAATTTGGACTAAAAATTATCAATATTTACCATTATAACTTGTACGTAGATTAAAAACAGCCTAAGGTGCAAGAAAAAGTAATAAAACAAAATTTGAAAAAAAGCAAAAAATAAATACAGGTTTTCAAGCTTATAAATTTCAAAACATTGTTAAAAATTGATGCTAAATCCTTGCTTGTATTAGTTTTGAACTTGTTTTAACTTGTCATAAAAAAAAATCCCTAAAAATACCGCGAAAAACCCCTGAAATAAAAATTTTCGAAAATCGGTTAGCTCAGTTACGAAAAAAGGCAGTTTTTGAGATAAAAGTGGAAAAATCTTTTTGGCACCTATCGCCGCTTTCTTGTTCACGATTTTTTTCCGTTTTCTGAAGGTACAAACTACCTGAAAACACGGGTTATATCGATGTGCCTTCAAATTTTTTTTTTTCAGTTTTTTGTCCAAGTTAAGTAGTAAAAAAAAAATAATGCCTCATATACTAAAAATTATTATCAAAATTATTTTTTTTTTTTAAAGTAAAAATGTCCCATTTAAATTATAATCGACTCATCCTGTTTTTACTTATAATAACTTGTTCGTCCAGATTATCCTTTTTTACGTAATTAAAAATATTTTTTATTCTTAAAATATTAATAATTATATACCTATTTGCTAAAAGAAATGTAGCGAAAAAAAATAAAAGTATTCATCTTTTCTCAAGGTATAAAATCAAAAAACATTATTTTATGACTCTAACTGGTTTGCTATACGTTTTTAGGTACAAAAAATATGGCTTGTAATTTCACAACTGTTTGTCGCAAATTTTCGATTAAAAATTACGAAAAAATAAATCGTAAATTTACTATTTTTTCGAAAATTTACAAATATTAGTAAATTTCCGATTTTTTTCGAAAAATTGCGAATTTTTTCGAAAATTTACTAAATTTTAGTAAATTTACCAATTTTGTCGAAAAATCACCGAAGTTGTTTTTTACAGTGTATGCAAATGCATGGCTAAAAAGTGTTTAAATGTTTTTGAGAAAGATAATTATTAATTAAAATTCCGACCCTGGTAATTTCCAAAACTTATTTTTTGTAAAACCTAACCTTTAGGTCCAAAACCCTGAAAAACCGGGGTTCTCGCCACCAAGCATATTAGCGAAATGGGTCAATATTTTTGTGGCTAGATGCAATGAGTCATTAAAAAATAGATTTTTTAGACTTTTAAGGTAATTAGCACCACATTTTAAAAGGTTAAAGTTCAAATAACGAGGGTGGCGAAAACTGTATACACTGGCGAAAACCCCCTTCTCTACCCTACTTTATCTTCATATATTCCATAAAATAGTTAGCTTTTCATAAAAGTTACATATTATATCATTCTTAGGGATCGAAAGTAAAAACTGACCCCAGAAATGGAAACAGCTACTCAAAAAAAATTTTATTTTATATGAGCGTTTTAAAAATTTAAAATTAAAAATTTTCTTTGTTAAACCTTTTATTATCAAAATTTTAAGTTTTCCATGATTCACATATAAGTAGTTCCAAACAGAAAAATTTAAATTCAAATTCTAAGCCATAAGTTAATACACTCAAAGTTTATAGTTAAGCAAAAGGACGTTTTTGACATTTTGAACACATAAGCTCAAGAATACTTTTTCATTAACTTACCAGTATGTGCACAGTTGATTTGCACTTTGAAATTTGTTTTTGAAATTTGAAATTTGAGATTTGTTCTTTAATTATCTTTTTAAAAGCAAAAAAGTACAAAAGAGCTTTCAATTTGGATATAAGTGGGGTTTAATTTAAAATTTTTAATTGCGCATAAATAACCATTGGAATACAAAATTTATCAAGAATTAATTTAAAGTGGGGACCAAAAAAGTACACATTTTTAAATAAAATTTCTTTATAATTTATATATTGCCCCCTCCTGAAAAAGTTTCTGGATCCACCGCTGATACTATTTAAAATTAAATCTTTTTTAGCCAGAGTCTATACATGAGAAAATCCACCAAAAGATTGCCCTTAAATGTTCAACCTTTTGAAAAAAAAAAATTTTCACGCACACCTTGCTAATACGTTTTTTTGTGTTCTTTAGATCATATATAGTCACGAAAATGTGATGAACAGAAAAAATGTTGCGTGTACAATAGGTTTTTTTCAGTTGGAAGGCTCAAAATCACGTTTTTTCGAAATTTGAAAAAAACCAATTTTTGAAAGTTTTTTTTAATCAACTAAAATCATTATAAACGATAAATTTATGTTTTTTCACTTGTATTGTACTAATAAATTACTAAAAAAAAGCATTTTTCTAAAAAAATTATACAAATTTTTAATTATTAGCGTCTTAAGGGGGCTCAAAAGTTAAAAAAAGGGTTTTTAAAAATAAAGATTGTTTATTTATCTTTTACAACTTTTTTAAGTGGAATTATTATTAAAAGGTAATAATAAAAAGTTAAATAAAATAAAATTTCTTAATTATGAGCCTTAGAAATCACCTAAAACAGCTGAAAACAACTCCAAAGCTAAATTAACCAATTTTGGATCATTTTTAAAATAACAAAATCAGACTTGTTTTTAATGATTTTCTTTATTTCTAATTTTTTTACAGGTTTTTTTATTATTTACTTTAATTTTACATATTTTGAAGTGTTATTTTTTTGTTGAAAATAATTTTTCATTTAATTTTCAACGTCTTAGAGCAGTTCAAATGTTAAATATTGGGTTTTATAAAAATTCATAAAATTGGGAATTTACTAGCAGATTCAAATGATGTTATAAACTGGACTAAAAGACTTATATTACTTAGTACTTTTTCCCGTAAAATTCGAACTCACTATTTATTTTAACATTTTACTACGATTTACAGGAGAAAAATTCCTTTTTTTTAGTTTTTTAGGGTACCAATTATGAGGGGACCAATTTTTAAAAGTTTCGCAGTCTTCAAGAAAAAATTTTCTGAATAATATTTGGAATTTTTACTTATATATTTTCTCCTCAGGAATTCGATGAAACCACTAGTTTTTTCATCTGGGGTTTTCCTTAGCCTTAAAATCTTATGTTTCTATTTTTACTGGTTTAGTCCAGTCTTATATATTTCGCATTAGTAGCCCTTTTGAGCCTAAAGGGTTTGAAATATTTAAAATTATTTTTAATAAATAAATAGTCAGGGAAAAACTACTCGATAAAAAGGCTAAATCCTTTTGTTTTTTTAATACACGAGTTATCGTTAATTAAATATTTTGCAATAATTCTCCTATAATCTCAATTTCACGTTATTTGAAGTCCAATAATTTAAAAATTTTATAAGTCAGTGAATTTTTATCAGAAAACGAAACAATTTCACTGAGCAGTTTTTTCCTGTCTATTTATTTATTAAAAATAATTTTAAATACTTAACTACTAAACCCTTCAGGCTCAAATGGGCTACTAATGCAAAATATATAAGAGTGGACAAAACCAGTAAAAACAGAAACATAAGATTTTAAGGCTAAGGAAAACCCCAGATTAAAAAACTAGTGGTTTCATCGAATTCCTGAGGAGAAAATATATAAGTAAAAATTCCAAATATTATTCAGAAAATTTTTTCTTGAAGACTGCGAAACTTTTAAAATTTGGTCCCCTCATAATTGATACCCTAAAAAACTAAAAAAAAGGAATTTTTCTCCTGTAAATCGTAGTAAAATGTTAAAATAAATAGTGAGTTCGAATTTTACGGGAAAAAATACTAAGTAATATAAGTCTTTTAGTCCAGTTTATAACATCATTTGAATCTGCTAGTAAATTCCCAATTTTATGAATTTTTATAAAACCCAATATTGAACATTTGAACTGCTCTAAGACGTTGAAAATTAAATGAAAAATTATTTTCAACAGAAAAATAACACTTCAAAATATGTAAAATTAAAGTAAATAATAAAAAAACCTGTAAAAAAATTAGAAATAAAGAAAATCATTAAAAACAAGTCTGATTTTGTTATTTTAAAAATGATCCAAAATTGGTTAATTTAGCTTTGGAGTTGTTTTCAGCTGTTTTAGGTGATTTCTAAGGCTCATAATTAATAAATTTTATTTTATTTAACTTTTTATTATTACCTTTTAATAATAATTCCACTTAAAAAAGTTGTAAAAGATAAATAAACAATCTTTATTTTTAAAAACCCTTTTTTTAACTTTTGAGCCCCCTTAAGACGCTAATAATTAAAAATTTGTATAATTTTTTTAGAAAAATGCTTTTTTTTAGTAATTTATTAGTACAATACAAGTGAAAAAACATAAATTTATCGTTTATAATGATTTTAGTTGATTAAAAAAAACTTTCAAAAATTGGTTTTTTTCAAATTTCGAAAAAACGTGATTTTGAGCCTTCCAACTGAAAAAAACCTATTGTACACGCAACATTTTTTCTGTTCATCACCTTTTCGTGACTATATATGATCTAAAGAACACAAAAAAACGTATTAGCAAGGTGTGCGTGAAAATTTTTTTTTTTCAAAAGGTTGAACACTTAAGGGCAATCTTTTCGTGGATTTTCTCACATATATTATTTAAAAATTAAAATTACTTCATAACCTGTAAAATTTTTTCACAAAAGTTTTTGAATACTTGAATACACCTTTTTTTTTATTTACTTGAATTGAGTTTTAACAAAAAGTCAAAATACTTTCAATAAATAATTTTTTTTTTTTTATTACGCAGGATAAAAATGTCCTTATCAGAATTTATAAAGAAACTTCGAATTTAAGGGTACTTAAAGTTCTATTCAATTTATTTGTTCTTTTTCTTAACAAAGCTGTTTTTAGTGTGATGTCAAAATGAGATTAAAAAAAAATGATTTATTCAGTACAATTTTTTTCTTTTTTATTCTTTTTGGTACTAAGTTTCAAATTTTAAGATTTAATATTAAAGGAATTATCGTAGCTGAATTTAAAAATTGAAACTAATTGAATTTAAAGGTATTTCGATTAAAAAGCAAAATTAATTTAATTTAGTAAAAAACACTTTTACTTTAAAATATAATTACAAAAACCACTTACACGAAATTACTTATAAAGTCACATGTAAATTTTGTAAACGATTTTAATTTACAAAAGTGCCAGTTTATGCATGAGTGTGTGGTTTTCTATTGAATTTAAATTTTAAGTTTATTAAAAGTTTTTCTCTGTTTTAGTCATGTAACGAGATTAAATTGAGATTTCATTTTTTTTATTCAATTTTTCTATTTAATATGTAAAACATGATCTTTTTTTATTTAATACAACTCAATTTATATAAAATGAGTTTTATATTAAAAATTGGTACCATTTACTGAATACGTAATTTTTTTTTTGTTTTTGTAGGAAATAATGAAAAGTTTTGGTCCGGATTCAAAATATTTTGTAATATCTAGCAAGTAAATCGACGATTTGTAAGTAAATAATATTCGTGATCAGATTTCTGAGTCAGAAATTAGATTTTGTATGATATCAAAGCCTTTCCGGATGCGTCTAGTGATTTGGTCAAGGCCGGTATAAGGGACGTTCAATAATTGCTTAATGCTGAACAGGGGGAACAAATCGTTACTATTTATTATGTGAGTACAAAAAATTGTTAAATAATTATAATAATTATAGATAATTTTAATCGAATTTCAAATTATGTGTTGGGAAAGTTTTACAGCCCAAATTATTCAATTTTTTCCAAAAAATTCAGTTTTTAATTAAGGCAGACTTCAAAGTCTGTAAAAAGAATTTACAGAACTAAAATACAAAATATAAAATACTAACTTATATGGCTTTAATATTTCTTAGGAGTGCTTTAGAAGCATAAAATAATTGGAATTGATAATAATTTTCTAAAACTATACAGATATTAAGTCTGCCTTAAGTAATAACTGAATTTGTTTACAGTAAACCGAAAGGACGAAAAATAAATTACTATTCTTTTATATACTACTATATTTCCTATCTGTCAATATTTTCATAATTATGGTGAGAGGGCTGGAGAGAGAAAAATTTATGTATTAGTTCAAAATTTAAATTTTATTCAATTCTAATAATTAAATATCAGTACTTATTTATTCACTTATGATTAATTAGTCCACCTATCAGTATTGGGTTAAATAAATCAAAAATTGATTTAATTGTTCGCATAATTATCGTTAAAGTCTTAAATTTAAGTAAAAAATGTTTAGCTTTAATAATTTTCTAGTTTAATTAGTTATGGGAGTAGTTATGTCATCATTTTTATATACCCTCATGTGTCCTTAAAAATATTGAAATAATTTTTTTTTTTGTTATGTTCTTAAAAAATATCTTATTATTATTTCACAAAAACAATAAAAAATTTGCATATTTCATTTTGCGGTTGTAATTTCAATGAAAAAATTTTAATATGAATAAACAATAATAATAATAATAATAATAATAATAATAATAATAATAAATTTTCTTAAATATACCAAAATTAAAATGTAAGTATAAATTTAAAAAAACATTGATAAAAAGAAATATTGCTAGGGATAGGTATATGACATAATTTTTTCTTTCTTTTTTTTTTCTGCACTAAATACTAGAGATTCATTCATTCATCTACAAATTATATTTAATTCTAATAATTTTTCAATAAAAAAGTAGTAAAAAATATATATATTTGCTCATCGTTATTTGCTTAAAAAAATATATGCATTAAATATTGCTATCTTTTTGGTTAAAAAATATAGCTATCTTTTTGGTTGAAAAAATTCTTCATGCTAAAGAGCTCTAAATTTTTAAGTAGGTGCATAGGGATTTTTTGATAAAAGTTTTTAATATCTTTTTAAACCTTCTTTTTTATAAACAATTAGCTGTAAACAATTAAAATTCTTTAATCCTTTAAACAATTAGATATAACTTATTACTAAAGGAGTTTATCAAAAAAATTTCATGTGTGTCTCCCCCCTATCCTGCCATTTCATTTTTTTTGTTTTTTTTTGTTAAAATTATTGTAAGTAAATATGGTTAATAATTTTTAGTTTCACAATATACCAACGACTAAACAGACTTCTAAATAAGATATTATGTAGCTACGTCCTGCGATTATTTATTACATAACTTTTGTTTATTGTGAATATAGTAGGTATTTTATAACTAGAGGAATTTTTTATTTCTATATTTGCAGTGATAACAACTATATTTAATTCATATTCTAAATGTCAAAAATTTAATTTATTCTAATATTCCCTTTTATTAAAATTTGATTAACTTATTAAGTCCGAAGCGGCTAATTACGTGTCGATTTGAAAATCGCATATAAAAATGATTTAAACTTCAAAAAATAAATTAAAAATAATGATTTCCGAAGTAAAAATAGTTTCTTTTTTCAAATTTGAGGTCAGATTTTCTATTTAGAAACCTGGAAAATCATGGCTGGTCAAAGTTATTTTTACTAATATTATTCAATGTGTCGATTTTTGCTTATTTTGAAACTTTGACCGGCAATACTGATTTTCTAGGTTTCTGAATCAAAATTCTGACCTCAAATTTGAAAAAAGAAACTATTTTTATTTCGAAAATTATTATTTTTAATTTAATTTTTGAAGTTTAGATCATTTTTTTTGCAATTTTCAAATCGACACGTAATTATCCGCTTCGGACTTAAGGTGTTTCTTCAATATATCCGCCATTTTGTATGTATTTTTTTCGATTTCTGAATTATCGACGCTACATACATATTATGTAAAATCGTATATGTATTAGTATAATATTAGGTTATTTACATACTTTTTATTTAATTATTTAATAATCATGCAATGAAACAAGAAAAACAAATTGGAAATATAATCTTTGAGCTTTTATTTACCATATTATTTAAGTTTCATTAATCTGTGTAATCGCAATCATACTTTTCACAAGCTCCAAAGATGATTTTCCATAAGAGCAATGTTAAACTACCTACACTTTTTTCTTGATTAAATAATAATTAGGCAACCAAAGTTAAAAAAGAAAGTTTATTTCATTTCTTAAAGACTTTATCTTTTTATTTTATAAGTTTCATTCATTTCTGTCATCATAAATAATTACTGAAGAAACACCTTAATGAGTTAAGGCAACATCATTTTATTATTTTACCATAATTTAAAGAGCACACAATAGGTGCATTCAATGTGAATAATGTAAAATGTGTTTTTTCTCTTTAAAAGTGGTTACAAAAGAAACAAAAATAATCTTTCAAATAAAATTTACTGTGAAAACTTGAGGATAAATTTTCAAACAAAAAAATTTTCATAATAGAAAAATAAAGAAATTGAAAACTACCAGCTTCTACGAATTTTTTAAGATCTATAAAACCCATATTAGTCTAAAATTATAATTCCGGAAGTAATTTAAAAATTGGTCATTATATGATTAATGATTTTATTGATTTTGTCAAGATTTTGAAATAACTTTTTTTGGTGATTTTCCACATGTTGGCTCGGAAAATGCCGAAAATATTATGGTTATTTGGAAAAAGAAATTTTTTTTTTTAAATTACAGAGGCGGATCTATAAATTTTGGGGGGGGGGGCTGGTCATTTGAATCAAATTATAAAAAATTTGCTAAAAAAGGTCCTTAAAATTTGTGGGGGGTGAAACTGGTAATTATCGTTAATTATGTAACGTAAAATTAGCTAAGGTAAAACTGAGCGCTGAGGGGGGTTCAATTGACCCCTTTGACCCTCCCCCCGTATAGGCCACTAAAATTAAGATTTTTGAAACCCAAATACCTCATTTTACATTAAATTTTATTTCGGGTGATTATATTCATAACTTCAAAGTAGAAAAGAATTATTTAGTTTTTTTTTTGTTTTGGAAAGTTGAAGAGTACATTTCACAGCTAGGAAAAACTTAAACAAAAAAGCCGATTTAATTTTATTTGCTTTATGGTTTTTACTCAATTTCTTGGTTCTGGTATTAAATTGTTTTTAAATTTTTTTCTTACAAATTTTTACACCAAAAAATACAAAGCCCATCATTTTTTTTTCTTTTTGGACGTAGTAACTCATATTTTAAACAAAAAAAAATTTAATGACGGAGTCGCGCCTACCGCCATGATTTTTTTAGTATTTTGAGCTGTATAAAATGATTAAAAGATTTTGCCACTTTTATGTAAAAAACTGTGTTCTTTCGTATCCGAGCTATCCCGAATTTCAAAAATAACTTTTGGTAAATAAAATTTAAAGAAATTGATGATTAAATCTGATTGTCAGGGACAGATCACTCCAGAAGGAAAAAAAATTTCTTTTTACGGAAATTTAGCCAAGCTATTGTCAAATTAATATTTTGTTCAAATTTATCTTAAAAAGTTATTGAAAAAAGTCTGTTTCTGAACTTAAAATATGCATCATTTGCTTGATTCTCATCGTAAAATACATCGTTTAATTATTTCCTGAGTATTTATTTATTCAACAAAAAAATCATTTTTATTGGCCCAATTTCAACTTTAAAGTCAAAAACCAATAAAAAACTGTTTTACATAAATTTGGCAACTTACAGTTTTTAAAGATTTCTAAAAAAGTAACCAAATTTATGTAACCAAAAATTCGCTTCATAGAAGCACATGTATTGATGGCAATACCTGAGAATGATTGAATAAGTTATTAATTTTTTCAATCTCATTTTTTTGAAAAACTGATACTAACTTTACCCGTTGATTAGAAATTTTGGAAAATTTTTAAAACAACTATCAGACTAATGATCATAAACATTTTTTTAACTGTCTCTAAAAAAAATTTTTATATTTTTAAAAAAACGTAAGTTTTTAATAAAAATTTAACTAAAAATATAAAACAATATAAAATAAACTAATTATTATTATCCTAAATAAGCTATTGCGATAATATTTATACAATAATGTGGATTTTAAAAAAGAGTTTTAAAAAATATAATTGTTTTAAGTTCGAATTCGCATAAACAATTATTTTTGAGCAACATTTCGTATTTTTCTGGTCTTTGACTGTCAAGAAACTAATATAAATTTCATTGCACACTTATTCAAGTATCTTTTCGTTTCATATATACCAACTAATATTTAAGGAGTTTCTCCTTAAAACGATGGAACGATGATATAAAAAAAATGCAAAATCTTAGACAAAAATAAGAATTTTTGCATAAAATTTTTGGAATGGATTAATTAATGATTTTTGTACAGGTTTAAAAAAATTAAGCTTGGTTTTTTATTAAGAAAATATGTATAAACTTACGTGTCTTATATGTTTATGTGTCAAATAAAGTTGGAAGCCTTTACATGGAAGAGCGGAGATCCCCTTACCTCTCACAACCCTTGAAATTATTGTTCTCTTTATATTATTATTTTTTATATTTTTAAAATTAAGTATATACAGTTAAACTGAGTTATTCGATATTATCATTGATTTAGTGAATACTTATACATAAATTTACAATTAATAAACTCTATTATATTTAGTCAAGGCGCCAGCAATGTTAAATGCATCCAAAAATTTTTTCAGCATTAGAATGGATGCACCTCATTGAAACTTATATGTATTTTTTAGAATTATTATTATTGAATTTTTCGCCCATAATTAAATTAAATATGAAAAAAAGGATTGATTTTTGACCAAGAGGGCTAAAATAATATACACTGTATTTATTTGCTACGTTACAGGAATCTTCTGTTCCCCTTATCAAGCATATAAATATAATTAAATTATTTATAATTAATGTTCCTGAAACGTAGCAAATAAATACAGTGTATATTATTTTAGCCTTCTTGGTCAAAAATCAATCCTTTTTTTCATATTTATGTATTTTTTGTCGCTGAAACCGACTTTGAAGGTTTCATCCATTTTCGGATGGCCATTTTTGAGTAATGGACGCTATATACTAAAAAATCGGCGAAAAATTAGCAAGATTGGTAATATCTTAAAACCAATAGCTAATTGAGCCTATTTTGGGTACCCCAATAAGGTTTTCGGGGTCGCTGATCACGGTTTTGAAGACATATTTATAAAAAACAAAATGGCGGACTCAAAATGGCGTGTTTCTAACCTCAGAAACGGCGATTTATGCTGTTTTTAGCATATTTAAGTTGTCTAATAAGTTTTTCGGACAAGTTATAAAGAAACTGAGGTCATATTTTTAATTTTCAAAATAGCGGGCTAAAAATGACGGATTCCTAACCTCAAAATCGACAATAAATGCTATTTTAAGCATTTAAACGTGTTGCATTTTAAGTTTTTGGGGTCGGTGATCACGATTCTGAGGTCAGATTTTTAATTCTCAAAATAGCGGGCTAAAAATGGCGGATTCCTAAACCCAAAATCGACAATAAGAACTATTTTAAGTATCTAAACCTCAGAATTGTGATCACCGACCCCAAAAACTTAAAATGTAACACATTTTATTGCTTAAAATAGCATTTATTGTCGATTTTGAGGTTAGGAATCCTCCATTTTTAGCCCGATATGTCGAAAATTAAAAATATGACCTCAGTTTCTTCATAACTTGTCCGAAAAACTTATTAGACAACGTAAATATGCTTAAAACAGCATAAATCGCCGTTTCTGAGATTAGAAACACGCCATTTTGAGTCCGCCATTTTGTTTTTTATAAATCTGTCTTCAAAACCGTGATCAGCGACCCCGAAAACCTATTTGGGGTACCCAGAATAGGCTCAATTAGCTATAGTTTTCAAGATATTACCAATCTTGCTAATTTTTCGCCGATTTTTTAGAATATAGCGTCCATTACTCAAAACTGGCCATCCGAAAATGGATGAAACCTTCAAAATCGGTTTCAGCGACCAAAAATACATAAGTTTCAATGAGGTGCATCCATTCTAGTGCTGAAAAAAATTTTGGATGTTATCATGTTATTATCTATAATATTTATCAATCACATAAGAAAACACTGATCTTAAAAATTTTTAATGCTAAAACTTAATAATTTTGTAGGGATATACTCCAGTCAAATCACGGTTTTGGTTATATAGTTACTGGCTATCACCGAATTTCGTCTAATATAGGTTCTTTGCAGATTTTGGTCTACTGAATTTCTGGGTCATTTATTCAAGAAATTCACCCTTCGCCCTTGAATCAGCAAAAACTACCCCCCAAAATGAGCTTTTTTTTTATGTATTCGCACTTGGGGCATTCTAATTTCAGGTTTCTTGGGTCGCTGATCACGAATTTTAGGGTCCTGTATATTAAAAATTGGAACCTCTCCCTTAAATTTGCAAAAACGTGAAATATTACAATTACTTGTATTTATTAATCAATGTATTATTGGTAAAAAAGATTTTTTTTTTCAAACAGATGCCCACAATTGCTATGTAAATTTATAAATTGTATTTTTACAAATAATTATTCATGGAATTCTCTTTGCTGAAATAATTACCTTAGGAATTTAATACAAGAAGTTAATGTATGAAGAAAAAATTGTTGAATTTGAATCCCTTAAAAAAAAAATAATTTTTGATCTTTTAAGGAACATGTCGAAAAATAAAATGAAGAAATCATAAATAAATTTTGAATACAGAGTAAACCCCAATAAAACAAAAAGTTCTATCATTAACAGCATTCACAAAGAATGAAAAGATAATGATTTTCTTGCTTACGATCCTTATATTGGATTCACAGCATGCTAGCGAACCTGCATGCATAAGGTGTGCCATCGAAATGTGGCAGTTAATTCAAATAAAAAAAAGTGAATTTACAAACCTGAAGTTTAGAAAATTTTAGAAATACCGTTTTTAGACGATTTTTTTGGATCTGGTATACCTAATTTTTTGAAAATTATTTCTCCAAATTTGTCGCATTAAAAAGTAAAAACAAAGCTTCATTTTTTTCCTTTTTCGAGATAGTACCAATACCTATCTAGAAAATATCGTTTTTACTTGATTTTTTGAACATTTTTTTCTAAAAATTTTTTGAATTAAATGCAAGTTTAAAAATTAAAAAAAATACCAATTTTTTTTTTTGTTTTTGAACGTAGTACCAAATTTTTTTATTTTGAAGTACTAATTTGAAGTACTAGTTTTTACTTGATTTATTTTTTAAATTTCTCGGTCCTATTATTTTGGAAAACGTATTTTTTTGGTAATGGTCCATAAGGGGCAATAAGGACTTAAGGGTCGATTTCATGGAGCGTATTCTTAGATTCTAGGAACATTAGAGTAGAAATAATTAATTAATACTCAAAAATTATCAAATTTCTTCTCGAGCAGGATCCAGGAATCTACCTTGAAGCAGAATTTTAATAAATTTTTAGTGATAACTAATAGGGTTCAATTATTTCAACTCTGTCCCCAGAATTTAGTAAGAATATTATCCATGAAATCGACCCTATTGGTGAGATTTCATGGAGCATATTCCTACTAGATTCTAGGGGTACTAGAGTAGAAATAATAAATTATGACACAAAATCTATTAAAATGCTGATCGAGCAGGATCCATAAAATCACCTTAGGACGAAATTTTAATAAATCTTTAAAATTTTAAATTTTAATAAGTCTTAAATATTTTATTACAATTTTGTTTGAAGGTAGTTTGCTGGATCCTGCTCAACAAGTTTATGATCAGGTTTATGGACCTATACTTTCAATTTAGAGAATTTTATAATTTTTGATGATTTAGGGACTTCCAGGTACCCTAGAATACTTTAGATTTATGGACTTAAGATAATTTCAATTTAGGGATTTATAATAATTTTGTTTATAAGAATTTAAAAATAAGGGAGTAAACCAGGGTATCAAAACTGTTATAAATGAACATATTTTCTATGCTTGTTGGTTGTATTAACACACAAATCAGTTAGGAAAAAGCGCAAAATACTTTAACTTAAAAATGTTAATTTTGTAATTTTTTGGATCTGATACTTAATTTTTTCAAATTTTTTTTCTCAAAATTAAAAAAAAATAAAAATAAAAAAACGGCAATATTTTTTTTCTTTTTGGATTTAGTAACTTCGGATCTAATATTAAATTAAAAAAAATTTTTTTTTGAAAGTACTAGTCTTAGAAATACTGTTTTTAGTCGATTTTTTGGATCTGGTACACGGCCAGGCTGCTTTGTTTAAAATTTTTTTATTGCTTGAATTTTTTTCAGCCTGACCATGTAGCTAATTTTTTGAAAATTTTTTTCTCCAAATTTTTCGCATTAAAAATTAAAAACAAAGCTTCATTTTTTTCTGTTTCTGGTATTGCATGTTATTGTATTGAAAGCATTAGCTACAAAATTATAAATTATTTAGATAATTATTTTTGCTCTTTTTAATTTAATTAAGAATACTCTTAAAACACGTGCTTGTGTCTACATATTAGTTGCAGTTTACTTGTGATAAACTTTTTATTATTTTATACTAAATGAAATCAATTTGCAAAACATAAAATGGTTCAAAATTTAAAATGAGACACAAATTTCATTTAGTTAAAAGTGAGAATTTTTATTAAAAATTATAAAACTCAGCTTAGAAAAATACAACGCTAATGTTATTGTTTATAAGCGACAAAAATTACAGGAAACTGGAAAGTCTCGGGAAGTGTTTAAGTACCTGTTTAGTGTATACGTTAACACGTGCTTATTATAATTCTTTGGCAATAGATAAAAATTTGTTGATTAAAGAAGTTTAACGTTTAATTATTTTTAAACAAGTAGTTTTGCAGAAAAAGTGAATTAATTAATAAAATGTCTAATTATGAAATGAAAAAATAATAAAACATTAAATTTTAGTTATATTGAATAGTGGTTAAAAAGACTAAGAATTCTAGGTAAAAAGGTTAAGAAATCTCATATTTTTACGATTTTAAAATTGTGCATAAAAAGTGTAGTTATTATTTATAGCCACAAGTAAGTTTGAATACGTAAAATATTCTAATTACAATGATCATGTCTTTTAGAACACATCGTTAATTAAAATTTTTTTAATCAAAAACTTTTATTAGATTACGTTCTTACAAAATATTATTTAATATGATTTTATTGTATAAAATTTAAGAATCGATGAATTATTTATTTATCTCAATAGGATTAATGAATATAATTACAAATTATACATAGCCGATAATATTAATTATTATAGAGCGAAGCTCTACCTTACAGCGTAAAATAATCTTTTTTTTAGTGTATAGTATTTATAAACGAAAATTTTTAGCTGTTTAGTGTACGCACTAGTCACTGGAGAAGATATTAAAAATTTTTATTAATATTGTAAATTTACCTGAAATATGGCTATGAAAAATCATTTTTTAATTTTATTAATTACTTAATGTTAATAATATAATTTTTAAACAACTCAAGGCGCGCTTAGTTTAGAATTTAATTTATTATTCGGGGTGTAGATATTAGAATTTATATTTACCGTATTATAAAGCATCATATAACTTTTATTATTTATCAAATAAATGTAAGATTTATCGCTTACAAGTAATTATAAGATTTTTTATTTTTAAAATAATAATAAATAAATAATATTGATAAATTCATAATTTTATACAAATACTATCATGGCTACTTTCTCTTTGAAACCTTGTTTACTAATTTTGAAGTTCAATTACTCAAAATAAGCATGCGCGTAAAAAATGCCCCCAAAAATTCGGATTTTTTTCGAAAAAATTGTTCAACATCGGGTCTTCTGCTTTTAATGAAACCCCTCCACCCTCCCGTTAATCTTAAGTTATTTTTTTTGCACTAAATAAGCGCAAATTTATTGCTATCTTTTGCACCAGGGTGGATAAAAAGATTAAACGTTGAATTGTCAAATAAATCATTAGACTAACAAACACTTTGTTGATCCAAACAAAATTAAAATCATTGAATAAACCAGTTAAATATTTGTGGTATCAACAAAGTGTTAGATAAGCCAACAACCTTCAACATTAATATGATTAATTTTTTAATACTTTTTCTTTAACATTAAAATATTTATTCATTCTTTCTCTTTCTATCCTTCTACGTATTTAAAAAATAACAAATCTAGCTGGAACTGAAGACAAATTTTTTCCATTTTTAAAATCTGTGTTTCTGAGAACCGAGCCTCTCTTTGTCACAAAGAGTAATTGAAAAAATTGTTTAATGTTAAAAAATGTATTTTTTATATAATGTTAGAAAATAAAAAATTTCAAAAATATATTTTTTAACATCAAACAATTTTTTCAATTATTATTTTTTTCATTAATATTGCATCAAAGAATTTACACGGGTGAAAAGCCTTATGTGCAAATTCTTTGATGAGTTATGAGGTTGCTTGATTGAGTGCCAAAACTTGAGAATGCATTACTAAATTCCTTACATTTAAAAGGTTTTTCGCCTTCATGAATTATTTCATGATAGTTAACATTCATTGGATTTGTATGGTTTTTCTCCGGTATGAATTCTTTTATGAGTTATCAGTTGACATGATTGAGCAAAAGCTTTTCCGCAAACATGACTTTTTAAAAGGTTATTCCCAGCGTGAATTCTTTGATGACGCATATTTAAGTAAGGTGAATGGGAACAAGATTTTAAACAATCTTAACAATTGTAAGGTTTTTCTGCTGTATGGATTCTTTCATGTACTTCTAATTTACACTGTAAAAAGTAACTTTCTTAGATTAACAAAAAAATTAGAACATTTTCGAAAAATTATTAAATTTTCAAAAAATTTTGTAAATATTCGATAAAAATCGTAAATTTACTAAATTTAGTATATTATCGAAAAATTTGAGAATTCTCGATTTTTTTTGTGATTTTACGAAAAAAGTTGTAAATTCACAACTATTTTTCGGAATTTTGCAACTATTTTTTGTAAATTTTCGAAAAAAAAATGGTAAATTATCAATTTTTCTTGCGAATTCACAAAAAAAATCGAGAATTCTCAAATTTTTCGATAATATACTAAATTTAGTAAATTTACGATTTTTATCGAATATTTACAAACTTTTTTGAAAATTACTAATTTTTTCGAAAATTTTTTAATTTTTTTGTTAATATAAGAAAGTTACTTTTTACAGTGTATATAAACTAGAGCTGATAATTTTCTGCATTCATTTACATTCTTATTTTCTATTTTCTACTGTTCAATCACTAAAAGTTTTACCAAAATCTTCACATTTGTAGGGTTTTTCTTCAATATGATTTCCTTAATGTCTATAATATAGGATGGCATATAAAAGGTTACACAGGGTCTTAAAAAAGCCTATAAAAATTTAAAATTGTTGGCCATTTTGGAAAGCATACATGATAATTATAATACAGGAGAGGAGGTAAATTTTTTTGTAAAATGCAGCAGTAATTTGAGGCAAGTCAGATCGACTTAAAATTTTTAGCGATTTGTCAAGAAAGGTGTCTAGTTCAGAAGTAAACAAGTTTGGTTGGTTGCAGTTGGTCCAAAATGTTTTTTTTTTTGACAAAAATAAATAAATATTTAATATCTCGGGAAATATTAAATTAATTTTGGTGAAAATAGGTACCAGGGTTTTTTTTTGGGTCACTGATTACGATTTTAATGTCAGAAATTTCTCAAACACCCTGTAAACAGTAAAAGCTACCCTTTGCTAAGATTCGATCTGACTCTATCTATAATACTATCTTGTAAAATTGTACACAATACAAATTTTTTTTAGAAATTTTATTAATGACGGCTGGAAGTCGATCATTAACCATGTTTAAAACGTCATCTGCAGCATATTCCTCAACTGGGTCAACCTCTTAAAGATCTGGTGCATGTACATTGAACAATCATATCTGTACATAATACTTAATACTTACTTCTTACTTACTCTACCATACCAATCAGTACGCAATGCTGATAAAATAGATAAAGGTGGACAGTCATTTAGAACTTCGATAAGTTTGGTCCAATTGCTTCAAAAATTAATTTTTTAATGTATGTTGTGCAATCTTTACCATTAATGAATTTTGTAACAATAAACAAGGCAGAAATTAATTTTTCAGAATCTAATTTAGAATTTTTTAAAATGTTAATACATGTTCGTATTTTTTCTGTAATATCAGATTGCATTATCTTATCTTTTTTTTTCAAATAAAATAAGATAAATTTTATTTAAAACATTTAAAAAAATTTTTATGTTTTAATTTTTTTAATTTTTTAATCAAAGTGTCAATAAATAATTCGTTTTGATGAATGGCAAACTACTGGGTACGTTAATTCAAAGAGATATAGATTATATCCACGTATCAAAAAGTGAGATTATAGTTAGGTCGAAAAAAATAAAAAAAAAGAATAAAAAAAATGGCAACAATTCCAAAACTTTTTTATTTACGTTGAAAATGAATATAGAGAGTTATATTTTTTTAAGTTGTTATTTAAGTTGTTAGAATTTCAGGATTTTTTTTTTCCTTAAATTAGAAAATTCATGATTAATATAAGATACAAGTTTTCTTTTATATGTTACGTTTCGCGTGTCTTCCACACGCCTTATCAAACTGAAAAATATTTTATTTATTAAATTTTTATGATGACAATTATTTATAATTTTAAAAATATATCTTATCATTTAATTAACAGAATTAAACATATACATTATTTATAAAATACAAAATAAATTATTTGAGATTAAATTATATAGAAAGAAAAGTTCTTGACCATACAGTACAGTGCGTATATTCATACAAAAGAAGAACCATGTAAATGTACTATACGTAAGATAGTATATGTCTATATAAGAGAAGAACACTTCTATGAAGTTAGCAGGGACTATCAAGATATTGCGAATTTTTTTCAGCCAAAAAATTTTACTAAAGTACTCAAGTAAAAATATGTAAAGAAAAAAATTTTACGACTTACCTTTCTAATGAGCACTTTTAAAAAGAAATTTCATTTCATTATTTTAATTATTGAGGGAGATATGTCAGTCAAAAGTTTAGCCAGCAGGGAAACGTTTTTCATGAATTACGGAAAATTGAAAAGTCGTAAAATTTTTTTCTTTACATATTTTTACTTGAGTACTTAAGTAAAATTTTTTGGCTGAAAAAAATTCGCAATATTTTGATAGTCCCTGCTAACTTCATAGAAGTGAGTGTATAATAACATTAGGTTTATTGATGCTGGTCGTAAAATGAAAAAATAAAAAAAAACTTGGCGGAAAATTCAAAATCATTGTACAGGAAGCCAAAGTTACTCGCTCAAGTTATGCAAACGTCAGTCGCTCAGGTTTTAGCCTAATGTTCATGGATCCATTCGTTCGTTTAATTAATTCCTCCTTTTTAATTTTATGCGTTACACCTGGGATACTTACGCAAAAATATTTCGATAAATTGTATTTTTTTTTTTTTAATTAAAAACATATTTTAAAATTTATTTATTTTATTCATAAAAAGAGTTCAAGACAAATTAGCGATGTTACCTTCAGATATTATTTCAGTTTTGACCCTCTATATTAACAAGACGTATGTAGCGGCGTATTGGCTGGCTAGTACTTCCTATGGACAGAAAAATAAATAAAGCCTGAAATCGTATACTTAAGCCACTGATTAAGCTGAAACCCAAACTAAAATTTAAGGCTAATTTTTTTGGCCAAGAAACGTAATGGCTATTTTTTAAACAAGTAGTTTCGCATAAAAAAGACAGATAAGCCCTTTAGAAGATTTTCTGTTAAAAAATGGCATTTTTTCCTTTATATGTAATAGCTATTTTTTAAACGAGGGGCAAAATATTTTTACCATACTTTCTCTTACAATTCAAAATATAGTTTGAAAAGACACAAAAAATGTCCAATACAGATCATGTAATGATAATAACAATTAATTTTGTAAATTTTTATCTACTACATTTATATCAAATTTTTTTTTGAAAGATTTTTTTGAAGAGTAGCCAGTTTCTTTGGTATTTCTGATTAATGGCGTTGCTGCAAACATGCGAGAAGCATCCTGGCGAGAAAAAATTACAGGCACGCACTCAAATTGAGTCTCATAATTTTAAGGGTAGTAAACTATATACACCAAGTTCTCAATTGACCACCCTGTTATGATTTGCAACTTGGAAAAATTGAAAATTAATTTTTTTTAGCAAATTGTTATGCCATTTTAAAAAATTTATAATTATTTAGTTGGCTTTTTTCAAAATTATATAATTTTCTTTTCAAATTTTTTATGTAAAAAAAAAATTTGCACTTGCCGACTCCTTTTATACAATTTAGTGTTTTTGGACCCGTGACGTCAATAATAGTATTATACTAGTGTATAATGCTACTATATATAAATACACACACATATTATATTATATAATACGTACACTTACCAGAGTTGTGTATTTAAAAAAATAATATTAGGCCGTTATGATTTTCCTAATAGGTGCTAAAATATTAAATTATTTTTCATTATGTTTTATTAGATCTTATTCATATACTTAGCATTGTTTTGTGAGCGCCTGTAGCGCAGAATAGCGATTACGTGATAAGAATTTATGTATTTTGAAATATTTTTCATGCATTTTAGGTGATTCAAAGAGCGATTTTAACCAAATAAATAACCAAATAATTAAATGTCTGATAATTTTCTAAAAGCTTAAATATTCAAAATTTCAAGGAGAACATTTTATCGAGGGGTTTTGATTACTGTTGATTCCAGGATTCGATGAGAAAATTGGAAATTTTTGTTTATTTTATTTAGGCGCGTGATTAAATTATTATATTTAAAATTATTATATTATTTTTGTGCGAGTCGTGTATTTATGCGAAATGTAAATATATAAAATATTAATTTTATCTGACGACCTTGTATTTCCAAAATTTTATTTTAATGTCAATAACAACTTGCTTTTTTTCTGGTATAAAATCTATATAAAATAAGGAGATAAATTGATATATAAGATTCAAAATTTAACGTAAATATAAAAGAAAATACAAAATACAAAATTTTATGTTTACATTTAAAAAATTTATTTTCTTTTTATAAGATCAGTTAATCCAAAGAGGTTATATAGTCTTTGAGTTATTAAAACCTGCATTTACAAATTTACTAATCAAAAAATTCTTTTATATTATGAGACATCTAAAAATTTCCACTAAATACGTATTTGTATTGATCATAAATAAATTAAAAATCATCTAATTTGATCTAATTTAAAGAGAAAATAAAAAATAACCACATTCGCAGAAAAATTTTGTACAATCCTCGGCCATAAACAAAGAATGACTGAAATCGCAGTTTACCATCGGCAAATAACGTGCGATTCGGGCCATTCTTTATTTTTATGGCCTAGGACCGTAATATACTATTTATTTTTTTCAATTTTTGTCAATTTTATCAAGTCAGAATTTTCATTAGATTATAGGAAAAACTGGAAATTTTCGGAAAATAAAAGGTTTTGAAATTTCTTTTTTGAGTACTTTGAAGGCCAATACCCCTTAAAAACTATTTACCAACAAAAGTACATGGGAAAACACAACTTTTAAGACCAGAAAAGAAAGAAAGAAGAACAGAAAATCCCGCTTTTTGAGAAATCCAGATTTGAAAGTTTCTTAAAGTTTTACCGATTTTCCGTCTTTTCTTAAGGTTTTTCCGAAAAACTGATAGCAGATTCAAATTCATCGGAAAATTTTGCATATACCCTATTTTTGAAAATTATGTTTCAGCAGTATGTAGAGAATCGAAAAATTTTTTAGGTTTCGCAGCAAATTTAATTTTAAAAAAATTGGAAATCAACTGCCATTTCGAAACCATTGAATCTAGAACCTTCAAAATTGGCTCGGTATGATATTTTCACATACTAAACCTAGTCCAATTGTTTTTTTTAAGATGCCAGACTTCAAGGTACATTTTATGTTGGATTCACTAAGAATTACCCAAAAACTACGTCATTAAATCTAAATAGTAAAATAATTTAAAGAAAAAAAAAACAATTACATAAAAAAAAATTCCGTTGATACTAAGTGCAGAATATTTTTCTAATAATAATTATAATAAACCTATAGAATAATTGAAGACCGCTTCTCAATAATAACCTGATAATATTCATGGATATAATTATAATCAAATTGACTCATTGAGTAGAAAGTATTAAAGGTTTTTGTAAAACCTGTTAATGTAAAAAAAATTATTCATTACTATTTTTTATCCTTTCGTAAATAAACATCTTTTTCGTAAACATTAGCATGCGCAGAGCACACTCGTAAATAAACCTATCAAAGTTTTTTAAACTACATAAGGAGGAGTTATGTTATAATCACGTGGTATTTTGAACCCCACTACTCGCTTCCCCCATAATCAGTATAGGTGCTGGAGATTCCGAAACATTAGTTTCGTATACAATATCGTGCGATACACTTCAACAGTTTACTGAAAAAAAAATTTAAGGTTTTGAGACATTTTTCTTTATCGTTTCTAGTGTTTGAAACTGTTATTGTATCCAGGGCAATCATTTTTTTTAGAAAATAAAATAATTCGAAAAAGGGCGCTAAGTTATTAAAAAAGTTTGAAATTAAGTAGTTACAACAAGCGGGAGTCAAATTTACTCGGATCTTAATTTTTCCAATCTTAATTTTCCATAAATTGCCGCTGAGATGGCCGGCTATTGAGAATAGAAATATTCCAGCCAAAACGGTAAGTTGTTTTAATTTTATAAAATTATTTGAATTTCAACTTTCGTCTATGTAGATTTTGAATTTAAAATTTTAAAATTGTTTATTTCATTCGTTTTCATTATTGTCGAACGATTTTTCGTAGAATAAACAACTTTTTGAATTTGTGTTGGTATTGTGTTGTATGCAAAATAACATGATCTTTATAATCGTGTGAAAGTACAAATTTCAAAAAATTTTATTTTATAGTAATCAAAATCTTGCCGAGACAATTTGAACAGTAAAAATCCAATAAAAATAAATTAACATAGAGAGATCGATTATCGATATAATTAAATACAAAAAAAAATTTACAAAACTTATGTGTGTATTATCAGGTGCATGTCGAATAAACAAATTGATTTATTTGCGTTTATTATCAGCTTATATTTTTTATAACAGGCAATGATAGAGAAGAAATCAGAACGGATCATTTCATATAAAAAAATAAATAATCTTTATGAATGTAAATGAGAAATGCCAATTAAATTGAATGTAATTCTAAGTTTAATGTGTATTTTATAAGTTTACGTAATTGTGTGTTAAAAAAGGAAGGGGAAAAAATTTCTAATTTTATTAGTGGTATGGCGCTAACTTTAGCATATCTTGCAAAATAAATAATGTCTTATCATTTTTGTACTTATATTTTGAAATTCTGAAACCTATCGTAAATATTTGAACACCCTTTTTTTAACTTTAAATATATTTTTAATATTTGTTTCGTCAAATTTTTTTAAATACTTTCAATAACTTTTTTTCGACCTTTTTAGAAAATAATAAATCTTTACGTGAGTTTATAATTATAAATCGAAAAGATTTATTATTGTCCAGCAAGGTCGAAAAAAAGTTATTTAAATATATTGTTTACAAAAGCACTAGAATTGAAAAAGAAAATGAAACTTCGATTATTCACGTATGTTTGTTTTCTTTCTTTTATAATATTATAATAATTATTATTATAATGTGATAATTACATTATCATTGCTATTTTATTATCAATAATTTTTTATTCCTTTTTCAAAACACGCTTATTTTTATATTCATTTATTTTATTATATTATCAAGAATATTATGGATTGCCGAATTAAAAAAATTGATACATAAATTTTTGGTCTTAGCGCGAGTCTTCGTAAATTTTTTGGATTCAAACTAATTTTAAAACAGATTTTCCCAAAACTTTCCACCCTTTCCAGGGAATAAAAAAAACTTGTTGCCCTTATTTTGCTAAATATTGTCCTATTTTACGCAAAAAGTAGTACGATATTTTATAAAGTTTGTTTTATAAAGCTGAGTTTCAATTGTAAGCTTGCTTAAATTTTTTGTAATAGTGAACTATGATTTAAATCTTTTTGTAAAACAACAAAACACTTTTGATATATTTGCTACTGATAGTTCACATCATTTCAAAGGTTTATTAGGCCTCTTTTATTTAGAAATTTGAATTAATGGAATATCCGTATTTTTGTTGCAGAGACTAATTATTTAATGTTAGTGTTCAGATTGTGAAATGAAAAATTAGTAAAAAATTGTGGTTAAAATAAAATTACTTGAAATAGACTAATATTAATTTTACTATTATTACGATTTTTAAATTGTATTTTATAAAAAGGGTAGTTACTATTTATAGTAACGAGTAGAATAACGCAGTTCAAATCATAAGTAAGTGAATAAATTAAATATTTTAATTACAGTGGTCAGTAGTCACGTCTTTTAGAGCCCATAGTTAATTAAAATATTTTTAATCAAAAACTTTTATTTAAATACGTTCTAACAAAATTTTTATTTAATATGAGTTTATTATAAAAAATTTAAGAATCAATAAATTATTTAGTAATATCAATAGGATTAATGAATATAACTACAAATTATACATAGCTGACGATACTAATTATTATAGAGCGAAGCTCTACCTTAGAGCGTAAAATAATCGGCTCCTTAACAATATATCTGAGCTAATAATAAATTTTTTTTTAATTTTTGACTCAGAATTTTTTCCATTAAAAAATACAAAACACGCCATTGTTTCTTTTCTTATTGGACGTACTACCAGATATTAAATGACAGAGATTGATCAAGTCGTATCCCTCCACGTAATCGCCGACATGGTAATTTTGCGCATTCGTTTGCGCGACGCTGGTGGCCCCTAATAATACACTTTTGGAACCAATTGTACTTTTAATCGCTATTTATCGCAATTTAATCTCTGGTACTATGTACTATCTCATTTTTCCTATGAAAGTACTAGTTTTAGAAATACCGTTTTTAGCCGAGTTTTTGGATCTGGTACCTAATTTTTTAAAATTTTTTTCTCAAAAACAAAGCTTCATTTTTTTCCCTTTTCGAGATAGTACTAATACCTATCTAGAACATATCGTTTTTACTTGATTTTTTGAATCGGATAACTAATTTTTTGAAAATTTTTTTCTCAAAATTTTTTTCGTTAAATGCAAGTTTAAAAATTAAAAAAAATACCAATTTTTTTTTCTTTTTGAACGTAGTTACCAAATTTTTTTATTATGAAATACTAATTTTAAAAATATAGTTTTTAATTGATTTTCCACTTTTCAATACTAATATTTTGACAATATTTTTCCAAAATTTTTGTATCAAAAAATAAAAAAAGCAAAATTTTTTCTTTTTGTTTTGAAAACAATAGCTAATTTTTTTTTCTTGGGAGTTCCTAGTTTTATTTAGTTTTATTATTTTTCAAATCCATATTTTTTGGCGCTAAAAATGGTTTTGAAGGTTTCATTAATTTTACGATAGCCAGTTTTGAATAATTGACGGTATATCGCCCTAAATAACCAAAAAAATGAAATTTTTCGAAAAATATTGTTGTTGGACCCGAATTTTAAGGTTAAAACTTAGAAATGCGTGATTTAGAGTACCTCATCCTGAATTTAAAAAAATCTAAATTGTATACTATAATATTTTATTTTTTTGGTTATTTTGAGATATAGCATTATTCAAAACTGGCCATCGGAAAATGAAGGAAACCTTCAAAATAATTTTTAGCGATTAAAAATACGTTCGATAGCTTAAGTTGGATCCATATTACTCCATTTTAAATTTTTTGATACAGTTAAAATTGCTGGGGCCTTGACTACATGGTTAAATAAAAAACTAATTTGATGATGGCTTATTTTACTAAATATTTTCAAAATAAACATATTTACTTTTTATTTTGACACATTAAATGTCTTTAAAAGAAAATTTTTTAATTTATACTGCAGTAAATTTTCTTACGATGATTTTCTTAAAATTTTTTTACTATAGATTTGATTCTTTTATCACACATAACCACCTTTATATCAATTTTTATGTTATTTTTCTAAAAACTATAATTATTATGAAGTTGCTGCGTTATGCAATTATTTTGTTTACATAACTGCAAATAATTCGAATTTTTAAAATTTATTTTAAAACTGTAGCTAACGCACCAACAATGTTAAATACATCCAAAAATTTTATATGTACGACAATGGATCAAACTCAGTAAAACGTATGTATTTTTGGTCCCTGAAACCGATTTTGAAGGTTTCATCCATTTTCGTATGGTTAGTTTTGAGTAATGAACACTATATAATAAAAAAGTCAGCGAAAAATTAGCAAGACAGGTAATTTTTTGAAAACAATTGCTAATTTTTTGCCAATTTTTAATGATATAGCGTTCATTACTCAAAACTGGCTTCCCGAAAATGGATGAAACCTTCAAAATCGGTTTCAGTGACCAAAAATACATACATTTCACTGAGGTAGAGCCATTCTTGATACATAACCTGCTTTGCAAGTGCTTGATATTTCACGCAAAATCCTTGAAATGTTTGAAAATTCAAGCAAAGCAGCCTAGCCGTGTAAAAACATGGTTGTATATTTTATAGAAAAAATTTTCAGCTTTTATCTAAATAAGCATTTATTTTATTCAAACTTTAATACATATATACAGACATGTACACTGAATAAAATTATTAGGATTTAATAAACATTTTTTTCTCAATAATTTCAGTATATTTAACAATATGGCTTTGGTACAATTTTATAGATATGTATTATTTTTATTGATTCCAGTAACTTTTTTTTTTGGGAAATTCCACCCCTTTTTAGACTTTGATTTCCTCGAAAAGATTTTTTTACAAAAAGTCTAATGCAAATTATATGAATTTCCTTTAAAGAATGTCAATATATATCTCCATTTTCTGTATCCTTCACAGTTTGATTAGCCAGTGCTCTTTTAATCGCTCCTTCGCCAACTTTACTAACTTCACTAATTTTATAGTCTTTACCTAAATTGTACAAATCTAAGGCTATGTTATTAAAATTTTTTATTCCTCCAAGGTAAAAATACCTCAGCATCTCCAAAACTGCCTGAGGCTCAACATCCTTATTAATTTCAATTTCTGTTTTATTTTCATCATTTTTTAAAATTTGCTCAAATATTTCACTGCTGCTAGTTAAAACATTTTTACTAACATAAAATACCTTATTATTAACTTTTATTTTCAAATCACCAATAAGTTTGTTATTCATTATTTTTTCAAAGTCATTTTTATTCGATTCAACATCAATTATTACTGCTCTTTTTTTAAGGAGTCGTTCAATTGAATAGTAATTTACTTTTCGTTTTTTTTCGTCAGCATGAAATATACATCGCACTTCCAAATGACCTTTATCGATTAATAAGTTTTTAAAATTTTTAAAAATTTTACAACCTTGAAAAAACGTATCCCATCTACCCCAGTCATGATATTGGGGTATAATAGGTAAATTATTTTTACCTGGGTTAAACACCTGGGTTAAATATTAGTGTTCGTAACGTAAGGCTCGCCTTCGCTATTCAATATTGACACTTCGTATACGTGACTTTTACACTATTTAATTTGTCTTTTGGCTGTCTAAAACAGAAATATATTGAAATATTTGTAGAATTTGTATTTTCTGGATATCCCAAAGAATATAATTTTAAAAACCAATAATTATCACCGTCTTTTATTTCTGGAGACATAAAATATTCTCCTTTATTTACAGCAAATAATTTCTTTGGGTTATCAATTGCCCAAATGATTTTTTGGCATTCACAACTAGATATTGAACCACACTTATTTTTGTTATTCATTTTGCAATTATTTTATTGTTTAGGCTAAGTGTTTTGATGTTACGAAACATAGATTTAAAGAGTAGGGAGTAAATTAAAATTTTGACAATTCTTCAGGTAACTTCCTTTCAGGTAAAAATCATTATTACAAAAAATATTTTAGAAGGTTTTTAACTTGTTATAAGAAATAATTTTTTTTAATATATTATAAAAAAGTTTATTGTACACTGTAAAAAGTAACTTTCTTATATTAACAAAAAAATTAGTAAATTTTCGAAAAAATTTGTAAATATTCGAAAAAAATCGTATATTTACTAAATTTAGTATATTAACAAAAAATTCGAGTATTTTCGATTTTTTTTTGTGAATTCGCAAGAAAAAATGATAATTTACAATTTTTTTTCGAAAATTTACAAAAAATAGTTGTGAATTTACAACTTTTTTCGTAAAATCACAAAAAAAAAATCGAGAATTTTCGAATTTTTCGATAATATACTAAATTTAGTAAATTTACGATTTTTTTCGAATATTTACAAAATTTTTTGAAAATTCACTAATTTTTCGAAAAAATTCTATTTTTTTGTAAATCTAAAAAAGTTACTTTTTACAGTGTAGTTGTACATATGTAAATTTTTGAGGTTAAGTAATCCGCTTAAAAAGGGTGTGGGGTTGGGAAAATAATCCTAAAACTCATTTTAAAAAACTTGTTGACTTGCTATCAATTTTGTTAAAACGGAAGACACATGGGAATTAGAAGGAGGTAACCATTTTTATTTTGAAAAATAAATACGCCCACTTTTTAATGCTAAGAAAGATAATATTTTTTATTCATTCAACGTAATTTGTTCGATTTTTTAAAAACAAAGATAAATTGTTATTTTAATTTTATTTTTTTAAACAATGTTTATTTATCAAAAAATTTTTCTCTATATTTTTTTATTTTTTTTAAAGGAAAATAGTTTTTTCTTTGTACAGGAAACCCTCCGTATTCGCGGGTAATTGAGGGACTGGGACCGTAGTATACATATTTATATATGTATATATGTATATATGTACACAAGAAAATTCAGTTCCCCTAATTCAATAGCACTTTTTTTATTAGAAAACTTGGTTTATAGGGAATTTTAACCAAAAGCCTAAATAAACTTCAACAGGTATAGGATTTAAAATGTATTTCACCGTCTTTTTACGAAAAAAAGCCAACAAAATAATTTGAAACTTTAAATAGGCATTTTTTAATTTTTATCATTCGCACTGCAAAACGTGTCCAAAATTTCAATTTGTTCAGAATTTTTGAATCCCCCATGCAAAAATTTGTAAATTTTATTAATTGAGATTTTGCATAAAATACATGGCATGTAATACGTTTATATAGCCGTATAATATTTATCATTCTCTCCCACATGTGCGTATAAAAGCAAACAAAAATAAAAGCCTCTGAGTCTCAAGAGCCGCAGTGTTTCGTTAATCGTCTATTTGACAACTTCGTACAATAAATAATAAACAGTGTTTATCATCGTGTATGTGTGCGCGTTTTCTTATCAATTATTATCATTTTTTTGTCGGTAAATAACTGTCGTTTTTTTATTACTTACATCAAATTATTTCTCTATTTGTTTATAAATTATAAATTCAATATTACGTCTAATCATACTGAATTTAATTTAATTATTTACTTATCTTGAATGTAAATAAAATTATTTGATTTTCTTATTTATTAAACGTATAGTAATAAATTAAAATTGATTTTATTTTAATAATAAATACTTGCGCCTTTATTGCAAAGTAAACATATTTTATCTATGTAAATTTTTCATGCTTTTAAATTTAAATAACAAATTATTCAGCCATGCATTTATATATTTATAGCTCTGAATGTATTGCTAAACTACTCAAATTTTGCAATTGCCTACTCGATATTATTTTATTTTTTTCCTGCTTAAATTTTTAAGCCTTTTTTTCGCTTTTTTTACATAAATATTTTTTGCTTTCATATATTTCATTAAAACAAATTCTGAATTTTTTTAGCAAAACTAATTTTTAGGCTGAACGTTTAAGTCGGAAAACCTCATTTCTCTACGAAATAATAAAATAAAAGCAACAGAATTCATGAGACTTTTGATATTCTTCGGAAAATTTTTCTTTGACCCCCTTTTCAGGCACGATTTAGATATCCCTAAAATACTGTTAAAAAAACTAGCCCAAATATATAGAAATTTTCATTCGGTGTTAGAAAAAGGTAGTTCCAAAAATTCTTCTCGAAATTTGCATTGAAAACTCCCAAACTCCTGAAATTCTTTTGATTTTATGTTATTTTTTCATGCCATGGCATAAAAAGTCAGTTGCATATTTATTTCGAGTTTATTTCTCAAGTTCAAGTCGCGCAATTTAAGCAATACGCAATCACAAATAATAATAAATAAAATTAGAAATCTTTTTTTTTCCATTTTTTTTTCGGATTCATATCAAATACAATTTAATTTTTTGCATCGAGATTGAAAGTTTATAATTTTTTAGTAAACATTGAATGATACATTGAATGAAACATTGAGAACATTGTTTATTTTTCTGTTTGTTTACGCGTATCTTGCTACATAAGAACTTTTTTTAAAACTTGAGTGATTAGGGATCCATTGATCACGCATGGCTTATACCACTTTTTAGACACATGAAGTTTTTTGACCCCATTCGTTTTTTTTTTTGAGAATAATCTTTGAGGTTTCTAGATTAATACTGATATTTGTGAACCCTTTTTTATTAAAAAAAAATCCTTTTATATTTAGCCTACATAAAATTAGTCTGGGGTCATCTTGACCCACAGTGACCTACGAGGGTTAAGTTAATAAAGTTATATGATTAGTATTTTACAGACTTATAATTTATGTATTAGTATTTAAAATATCTAAAAAATCTATATCTTATTTCAATCTTCAAAAAAAAAATACCGTTTTTTAAATAATTTGAATGGGAAATGGATAAATTTTTGCAATAATAACTGTATTATTTTAGGTAGTTCTACTCACTTAGACAACTACAAGAATAATAATTCTCAAGTACCTACGCAACCATCAAGTTTGCAGTCAGCGAGTAGCATAAATTTTGTAACAAATTTGCCTGTTTTCTCTAGCAGCTCTATAAACAACCAAACATCAAACTACAATCTTCAAGGAAATTATCCTACAAATACAAATTTAATATATTCTCATTCATTGCCCGTGAAGTAATTATCCTACGGCCTGTGGCAACTAATTTCAACCAGCTAGACCAAGAAATATTCAATACCAAGGATACTGCGTAAGTATAAGAAGCCTAAGTTTATAAATAATAATAAATAAAATTAGAAATCTTTTTTTTTTCCATTTTTTTTCGGATTCATTTCAAATACAATTTAATTTTTTGCATCGAGATTAAAAGTTTATAATTTTTTAGTAAACACATAGAACATTGTTTATTTTTCTGTTTGTTTACGCGTATCTTGCTACATGAGAACTTTTTTTAAAACTTGAGTAATTAGGGATCCATTGATAATTTTATTTTTCGCTTTCTCGACTTTTTTTAGTAAAGATTAAGTCAACCCGAAGGCTTGTAAGTTTCAGTCCAGCAGATTGTATTTGTTTTAAATTTTTTAATTATTTCACTCAAGCCATTTGAATAATTTTTAATGGAAAAGTCAATATTTTGGGCTAAAAATGCCACCAAATACGTAATGGGGCTGCTCTTTACGTTTTTGAAAACCATTTTTCACGTATACAAAGAAAAAGTAATACCATCTAGAAAATGTAATACCATCCCTTAAATATGGGGTAGATCTGATATGGGCTGAATTTTTTATAATTTTTAGACGGTTTTTAAATGGATACTGTGCATACAAACAAGATCGCATTGCAATAAAATTTCAATCTAGGAAGAGTCACAAAAAAAAATAAATTTATTTGAGGGGGTTGGCGCGCTTCAGCTAGTGTTAAAAAAGCAAAAATTCTGTTGGGCTAGAAATTTAAAATTTGGCACATAAGTTCTTTTTTACCAAAAAATAAGATCTTTAAGATTTTAGAACTTGGGTAGGGGGGGATTTAAAGGTATTTTAAGGCTAAAAAAACAATTTTACTGCCGTATATACTCACACTTTTTATAAAGCAAATTATTTTCAAAGGTTGCAAATGAAAGGTTTACTTTACTTTTCTTGTTCCCAAATTTTCATGTGAGTCTCAATAAATATTTATTTTTTAACCTTTTAAAAGTGAGCCCTTAATTTCCTATAGCCCCCCTCCCTAAAAAAAGCTTCGCTGAGAGGGAGCCAAAAAGACTGACATTTTAAAGGTCTTATGGTTTAGTAAAAAAAAGCCTTTGTATCAAATTTCAGGTTTCTAACCAGAATTTTAGTTTTTACCATTTTTTTTCCATAATACAGGATGGCATATGTAAAAGATTCCACAGGGTCTTAAAAAAGCGTATAAAAAAAAAATAGTACGAGACAGTGGGAGGGTTCGGAACGCCCTTGTGATTCACTTGGACGAGATCACTGGCCTATCGCAGTGTCGATGGAATTTTCAGCACGCGCATGCGCGTTATTCTCTTTATGAATTTATGCAAGCTTTTGGAGTTTTTTTTCGTATTTCGTAATATTATAATTTCTGTAGATAAGGTTAAAAATTTTTTTGATATATTTATATTAATAGTATAATTCTTTGAGATATTTATTAAGTAAGGTGATTTTGAAAAATATTGTCTACGTTATCTTTGCAATTATAAGCTTCTTCTCGTGTAAGGATTCTTTCACGTACTTTTAATTTATATAAACTGGCTGACAATTTTCCGCATTCGCTGCATTTTTTGACTAATTAAAATTTTTTATTTATATAAATTTGTACAAAACTGTAAATTACATTAAGGCACGACTTCAATTTCTTAAGCAAAAAAAACACACTTTTAAAATTTGAATATCTTTTTTATTTAAATATATATTTAAAATTTTTTTGTTTTAAATGAAAATATAAGTCTTAAACTACATGTTTTTTTAATTTTTTTTTTTTTTTTATTGACCCGTCTTGTAAATATGGACCGATATTTGAAGGCTGTTATTTTGCGGTAACCAGGATATCTCCACTCCAGGTATTCTGGAACAAAAAAATCCAACGAGGTTATTTTTAGAACCGTTTTGTCTTGTACGCAAACCAAAAAAATTTTGAAATTTAGAAAAAATAAAAAATTGGCCCGTAAAATAAGAAAAAATTCAATTTTCGCGCACGGAATTGGACCTTGTACGTTAAAAAAAAAGTACAAACAAGGCAATTTTATATATTTTTTTTGGTTTGCGTACAAGATTTTTAGTTTAAAAAAAAAATAAAAAAAAAATCTAGTTAATCCAACCAGTACTTTTAGAGCAATCGTGGTTACCGATTTCAAAAAATGGTTTCGAGATAAACGCGTTTAAAGTTTTTTTTTCCTATTCACAAGCCTGGTTTCCTGCTTACAAAAACCTTAATATCTTTTTAATGGTAACGAATTTTTGTACAAACATTTTTTTCCATATTTTTAATGTATTTTTACACACAAAAACAAATAAAAAAAAAAATAAAAAATTTTTTTCCAATTATTGACGTCGTGCCTTAAGTGGTAAATATTTCATTGCACAGACATTTATGCAAGTTATTAAAGAAAATTTATATTAAGAAATAACATAATAATTAATACTTATAAATTAAGAAAGCAAAATCCTATTGCTAGTAGGTGTCCCATGAGAAAAGCCTTGTAGTCGAAAAAGGGAAGTCTATGGAACTGATTAGTCGTTTTTGGGATTGGGGGGAGGGGTAAGAAAATTTTTGAAAAATATTTTTCTCCTGAAAGTTGAAACAAAGAATTTGGTACATTAAAAAATAATGAACACAAGATTACTACCGTTTAGTAATATTACTACAAAAATAGTAAATTTACTACAGTTTGTAATAATTTTACTATTTCGTAGTAATTTTACTATACTTTTATTAAATTTAAAATTTATTTACATTTCACCCAGACATACGCGGTAGAGCTCATTTTCAATCACACTAAATCGTGTAGTAATATTATGTTCATTATATTTTACTGTGTGGTTGTGCCACCGAGAAATTAAATAAAGGTAAAAAAACACGTTTTTTGGCCTTCACAGAGGGGGAGAGCAATGGGTCAAAAAAATAATTGGTCCGTGGGGACCAGAATTTTTTGGTTAAAATGACACCACTATCCATTTTAACAATAAAAATCTGTAATTTATGATATATTTTATCCCGGGGTACCTTTTTTACACGATTTTCTAGAAGTTTTCTGAAACTGTAAGGCGAATTTTATATAAAATAAAATAATTAAGTTATTAAATTATATAATATAAAATAATTAAGTGACTTAAATGGCGTAAAACTTATCCGCATTTTAAAAAGCACATTGGAAACATAGATTTGGAACGAATAAGAGTAAAAAATAACAATTTAATGCAGTTTTTGTAATTTTTTATCAATTTAAATTTTTTACACTTTTACTTTAAATTAGTAAGCATTATTTTTATATAGTTTTTAAGGGTACCAGTTTTTTCTACATTCTTTGCATTTCATTTATATGGTTTTTCTGCAGATTGAATCCTTTCATGTTTTACCAGATCACTTAGATGTGAAAAAGCTTTTGCTCATTTTGCAATTACAAGGCTTTTCATCTGTCCTTTAAAATTAGCCGAATAATCAAATGTTTTAACAAATTCTTTATCTTTGAATGTGAAGCAGTTTGACCAGTGTGAAATCTCTCATTATTCTTTACATTTGTAAAGTTTTTCACCCGTATGATTTATTTCACGAACTTTTGGAAAATCAGCTCAAAGAAAATCTATTCCACATTCTTTACATTTATGAGTTTTCTTAACTGGATTTATTGTTTCATTATTTCTTAAATTATGATGTTAACTAAAAGCTTGTTTACATTCTTTACATTTATGAGGCTTTTAACCTGTGTGAATTTTTTGATGAGATAATAATTATTATTATTATTATTAGAATTTATTAGGCGCAGGCGTGGCCGATGCGCAACAATTTACAATAGTTTACAGTAAAAAAAAAAATAATTTGAGTACATATGCGTATGAGTACTTAGAATATAAAAACAGTATAAAATTATAATACAATTACAATTGAAAATATTAATACAATAATAATGTATGATATAATAATTAAGATAAAATAAAAAGAAAAAATTAATTATACATAATGCTGTACATAAATTTAGAAAATTAAAATAAGTTTTGATTTATATAAAAATTTATAATAATTTGATTATTTATTTTATAGAATAATTAAATTTAAAGATAAATATAATTAAATACATAGATATTTAAAGTATATAATAATACATTGAAAATTCTTTTGTAGACTTTTAGATTCATTAATTGAAAAATTAATTTATAGAAATTATTGTAATTTAATTATTGATTTTTAATTAAATTCTCCTAAACGTAAATTTTGACATGAAAATAAAAATAAAACTAAAAATAAGTGTTGATTTACACACCAAAAATTCATTTGTATGCTTACAGAAACATAATTTAGAATATTTATCATAATTTGACTATTTTGTTTTGAATTGAAAATTTAAATTTAAGAAAAATATAAAGTAAATAAACTAGATTTAAAAGTATATAATAGATTGAAAATTTAAATGCATAGTTAAAGATAGGATACTTGAATTAAAATATTAATAATATGAAACTGAAACTTTACTTGTAAAATTATAGATACAAGAATTGAAATATTTTATAGAAATTATCATAATTTACTTTTTGATTTTTAATTAAATTCTTAATAAGTAAACTTGAATAAAAATTTATAATTAATGAACGTAAAAATAAAAATTACTTTAAAATAAATTAAATAAATTTTCAAGATCAGTAGTTGGCGTAATAGGCTCAGATGATTGACCCTTTAGCTTCGCAAAAATGGCACCTTCATAAGAATACACGTATACATCTTTATTATTCTGGAAATGCTTTTTGATGCGCTGATATTCAGTATATAATTCATTACTTAAAAGATCATTACAATATATTTTCTTATTTGCTTGTACATGAGATACAAAAGCTGAATTTAAAATATCTTGAAATGTTATTTTGCCATGACGGCGCTTGAGATCCATGACAAACTTACGAACTTGTGACGACGAAAATTTAATAACTAAATTTATTGAATTATAGCTCTGATCTGATTTCTGATTGTTAGCTTTGAATTGTCGGATATTTAAAATGTGAGAAGTCAAATAGCCTGCACCAATTTTATTCAAAAAGTTGAAAACAATAGTCTGGTTATCTAAAGAGCAATCTTCTGGTAAACCGGTTAACCCATAAGCGCCTAATCGACAATTCTTGGACACTTAAATATTTTGATATGAAAAAATGAATATTTTAGGCTAAAAATCTCACCTAGTAGGTATTTTTTATCGCTCTTTCCATTTCCGGAGTCCGTTTTTACCTACGACCCTTGGGTAATGAAATATCAACCCCTAAAGTAGGGTAAAATCACTAAAATTGTAAAATTTTAAAAAAAACGTTACTGCGCGCAAAAAAAAAGTTTCTTTATGTTGGAAATTATATTTTTTACTTTCCAAAAGGTAAAAAATGAAAATTTATGTATTCTCAGCAAATTTACCCTCTCTAGGGGGTAAATATTAGGGGTAAGGGGGTGGATTTTACAGATGTATAAAAATTTAATATTTCTAGCTGAAAACATCACCTAGTAGGTATTTTTGGTCGCTCTTTCCATTTCCGAAGTCTGTTTTTACCTACGACCCTTGGGTAATGAAATATCAACCCCTAAAGTAGGGTAAAATCACTAAAATTGTAAAATTTAAAAAAAAATGTTACTGCACTCAAAAAATAAGTTTCTTTATGTTGGAAATTACATTTTTTACTTTCCAAAAGGTAAAAGATGAAAATTTATGTATTCTCAGCACATTCACCCTTTCGAGGGTGCAAATATTTGGGGTAAGGGGGTGGATTTTAGAGTTATATAAAAAATGAATATTTCTAGCTGAAAACATCACCTAGTAGGTATTTTTGGTCGCTCTTTCCATTTCCGAAGTCTGTTACAACCCTAAAATTCACCTCCTTACCCCAAATATTTGCCCCCTCGAGAGGGTGAATTTGCTTAGAATACATAAATTTTCATCTCTTACCTTTTGGAAAGCAAAAAATATAATTTCAAACATAAAGAAACTTTTTTTTTGAGTGCAGTAACTTTTTTTTTAATTTTACAATTTTAATGATTTTACCCTGTTTTAGGGGTTGATATTTCACTACCCAAGGGTTGTAGAGGAAAACAGACTTCGGAAATGGAAAGAGCGACCAAAAATACCTATTAGGTGATGTTTTCAGCTAGAAATATTCAATTTTTATACAACTGTAAAATCCACCCCCTTACCCCTAATATTTACCCCCTAGAGAGGGTAAATGTGCTGCGAATACATAAATTTTCATCTTTTACCTTTTGGAAAGTAAAAAATATAATTTCCAACATAAAGAAACTTCTTTTTCGTGTAGTAACTTTTTTTTTTTAAATTTTACAATTTTAGTGATTTTACCCTACTTTAGGGGTTGATATTTCATTACCTATGGGTCGTAGGTAAAAACAGACTTCGGAAATGGAAGGAGCGACCAAAAATACCTATTAGGTGATGTTTTCAGCTAGAAATATTAAATTTTTATACATCTGTAAAATCCACCCCCTTACCCCTAATATTTACCCCCTAGAGAGGGTAAATGTGCTGAGAATACATAAATTTTCATTTTTTACCTTTTGGAAAGTAAAAAATATAATTTCCAACATAAAGAAACTTTTTTTTTGCGCGCAGTAACATTTTTTTTTAAATTTTACAATTTTAGTGATTTTACCCTACTTTAGGGGTTGATATTTCATTACCCAAGGGTCGTAGGTAAAAACGGACTCCGGAAATGGAAAGAGCGATAAAAAATACCTACTAGGTGAGATTTTTAGCCCAAAATATTCATTTTTTCATATCAAAATATTTAAGTGTCCAAGAATTGTCGATTAGGCGCTTATGGGTTAAAAGGACTTCAGTACAATTATAAGAAAAGTCTAAATTTGAGCAAATTTGATCTATATTAGTTTCTGCAACAATGATTGCTTGGCGAAGAGTTTTTATTTCATTATTTGATGAAGAAATTTCTTCTATATTTTTCAATGCTTGAGAATTAACATTTTTTAATTCTTGAGCAATTTCTTGTAAGGATATCCCAAAACCTTCTAATGCCTTATAACATCCCTGAATAAGTTGTTTGATATCACTATTTAATAAAAGTTCTTGAAGCTCAGTCATTGCAAATAATTTATGAGAATTTAATCAATATTTCAAATATATAAATTAATTAATTAAAATAAATAAATACTAAGAACTAATGTAAATAAGTATTTATCATTTGATTGTCGATAAGTTAGAAAATTTATTTTATACAATTATACAATATGAAATTTAACACTATTTGAAGTTGATAACCACTGACATGAATTGCATGAGGCTTAAACTTTTTTACTGATTTTTTCAAAACACTAACACTTTTTATGCCTAATTATCTGATTAAATTATTTCACTATCTTAAAAATATATTTACATACACTTAGAAAAATTATTTAACACTTAGAGAAGTAAGAAAAAATAAAAATTTGAAGAGCGATTTAACAGATATGTTTGTACTCATACGCACATGCGTACGTTAATTAAACTAATTGAGTAACAGATTTTCCCTTATTCCTCGCAATTCTAAGGTATATCACCTGTATGGGTAGAGTTAAAACAAATTTTTGCTATATGATTTCCTCGAAAAATTCTTTTGAGTTTAACTGATCATTTTCTTAAAGGGTAGAGGGGAGTTATAAATAGTATATTACGATCCCGTGTGCAGAAAAGTAAAGAATCGGCATTATCGGCTTTATCGGCTTCGCCTCGGATGGTAATTTACGTGCGATTTTGGTCATTCTATTGTTATTATTATTGGTAAACCTGATAAATTTCAGATTGAACCTTTAAAGTTTCTTAAGCAAGGACTTGGACCATGACACACACAAATCATTTTTGTTTTTCGTTTTGTAGTTCTTTTGGAACTGATATTAATAGTTGAATGATGACAGAAAAAGCTTCATTCAGGGCGTTACATAAATATTGCTTTTCTTTTAATTTTAATTCTAATGCATCTGTTGCAATATAGGATAATGAAATTTCTAAAATTATAATGCAAGATAATATCAAATCTGCATTTTCCATAACAATGTTTAATTGTCTTTCTTCTAATTGCATTCTAATTTCAATGGATAAGCAAGTTGAACTAATATCAAGCAGAACACTTTTGGTTTTTTTTCATCTGATAGAGCCCACTCAGTACTAAGTAAACTAACATTACTGCAGCTAGTTTCAAAGCAGGGTTTCTTTTCTTGCTTCCAATTTTTGAAGTAAGAATATCGTTGAATCCCTAATGGATACTTTTTTGCTGTCTTGACTCTATCTATAAAACCATCTTGTCGGCAAGAATATAAAAAAGCTTGTAAAATTGTACACAATTCAAATTTTTTTTCAGTATGATCATTTTCAAATCCAAAGAAATTTTATTAATGATGGCTTGAAGTCGATAAAAAATTTCAGAAGTGGATGAACACCCGACCAAAACACTTAATGCTTTACCAGCCTTAAAACTTTTTTCAGAATATATTTTGCACATTTTAGGGACCACAAAATTTTGGAAAATTTTACAAATTTTGGCTTTATTCGCATAAAACTACCATTTGAATTAATTAAATTTATTTATAAACCAAGTTTTCTAAAGAAAAGTACTGATGAAAAGTACAAACTGAATTTTTTTGACAGTTTTTATTTTGTCCAATAATGAAAGAGATATGGAAAAATGTCAGATTGTTTTTATTTAAATTTTTCATTGTTTTGTACTGAAAAAGGTTTGAAATAGTCACAGACTTAAATCAATATTTTTCACTGGGGCAAAGAACCCAAAACCATTTAAATTGGTTAAAATTCCTTATAAAACAAGTATTCTAATAAAAAAAGTGCTGATGAAATAGGAGAAGTAGATTTTCTTGAAAATTTTTACTTTGCCTAAAATCTAAAGGGGTATTTTTATTTCAGCACAGATTTTTTTACTTCAAATTTTACGTCGTTTTATACTGAATAAGGTCTGAAACAGTGAAAATTTTATATCAATATTGTTCACCGGGTTAGAGAGCTCAAAAAACTTGATAAATATTTTTTTCTTGAGATATATTTTGAAAATAAAAATAGTAATGGTTTATTAAAATTATGAAAAAAGTTGATTGTTTGCAATCGACATCTTACTGTATGTAAAATAGTTTTTATTTAAGAAATAAGCCAGGTTTTGTCGCAATTAAACATGAAATGTGATCTTAAGGGGTTGGCGCGCTTCATTAACTAGAAGGCTTGCCCCCCAGTTAATTTAAATTATGAAAATGTTAAATGTTTTAGCTTCTAAAGTGGTATTAGCCATGCATCTTGTTTCTTTTCGGCTCTCTTTAATTAGAATAATTCTCCATTCTGGCTTTAGACGTTCCCGGACGGGAAAGTTTCACGTAGTTTGGTCTTATCGTTTTTTTTGTATGTAAAATCAACCGTGGATTAAACATATACGATCAGTTAATATTTTAATTAACTCTTATTTAATTAAAATCAGCCTTTTAAAAGTTCAATATTTTTATTGTTATCTTAAAATTGAAAATATTCACCGAAATTGATCAACTGTTAATCTTTTTAATTTTAAACTAGCATTGAGAGTTTTCACTAGTTGTTTATGGCAGCATCTAGTTTATAAAACAAAATTCTAATAATTTTTAATTATTATTTAAAGAATTTAACGTTCGTTTTTAGATGAAATTAATTTTTGAAAAATTGATTTCTTGGTTCGATTAATCATCGCTAAATTCATAAAAATTTATTTCTAATAATTTTATTATTCTAATGTTTGAAAAAAAGTTTTTTTTATAATTGTTTCTTAAAATATTGCAATGACTCATTTCTTCAGTTAAATAAAAAATGTATTAAATTATTATTTTTTTTTTTCACAGAGTTTAATAAAATGAGTGATCAAAACAAAAAAGCTCCTGAAAAAGAAGGCAAAAAAATTTATTTTATAGACCCTAGAGATTCAAGGGGACAGCCTACTGAAGAAGGTAATTTTTAAATTAATTTTTTATTATTATTTCATTGTTTTATGTTTTTGTTGAATTAAAGTATAAAAATTTTGTCAAAACATTTTATGAAAAAGGTATAAAATTTTGTATATCTATTCAGCCGTTTAGTATTTTTATTATCTGATAAAGTAAAATTTTTTTAACTTCTTAAAATCATTATTTTTAAATAACTGCACGGTAAAGGATAATCAAAAATTTTTTTTTACTTCCGATTTATTTGGTAACATTTAAGGTGGCTCCCTCGTCATAATAATAATAATACCCGATTCCGTCCTGAATTCAAGTTTTATTTTAAGTTAAACATTTAAAACATTAATAACAAACTTTTTAAAACTTGTACAACTGTTTTTAAGTTCGTTACTGAATGCGCCATTTTGTTTGTATTTTTTAATTTTTCTAAATTATCAACGCTATACATAAATTCAACGGAACGAAAAAATTCAACACTGAATCGTTCCGAAAATTTGTCGTAACTCATCGTAAGCGGAAAATTTTTGAACGTAACCGTTTTCAAAAAATCGATGCAATTAGCACCTCAGTATTTGCAGGTAAATCTGTTATTTTTATATAAAGTATTTTAAATTATATTTATGTACAGAAAAAAGTCATTATACTTTTGAATTTTCTCGTGAATTTTATGCATGAAGATTTACAACACTACAAATAGTAAAAAATATACATAGATGAATCTGATAAATTTCTTATGAGATAAGATAATTTATCTTGTTTATTTTTATTTTTAACCTTATCGTTTATCATTTTTTTTAAAAATATATATAGGGTAAATATACTAGCAGTCGGCCACTTAACTGCGAAGCGACATTTGCATTAAGTTTACAGTACTTAAAAAAATTTTTTTTTGTAAATAGGCAGTTATTGCCTTATTTAGACTAGTATAGGTCTGGAGCATGGTAATGAATGCGATTTTTTTCGAAAGCATGTCTATGGAATTTTTCGACGGTAATTTTTGTTTTTGGAGTCGCTGATTCCAAATCCGAAGTCCGTTTTGACCTAACGTGGTCCAATTTTGGGAAATTGCCCAGTTTAGGTCTTTTTTAACGTTTTATTGCCATTTTTTGTTAAAATTTTTAATATATTACCATTTTTCTCAAACTACACTAATGTTTTTTGGGGCTGTATACGTAATTATCATATCTACTCATACAAAAAAATGGTAGCCCATAATAGGGATTTTTAGGCTATTCTTCACGCTCTTTGGGCTAATTTTAGCTATTCAAATGAGTATTTTTTTTGTTTACTTCACTGTAAGATTTTTTCTTATTTTTGTTTACTTTTGATTGAGCCTCAACAAAACTAATATTTTCATTCGACATAATCTTATTGATTTCTTTATCTTCTAAAAAGGCTGGACGGATAATATTAAGATAATGATGATTTTGTGAACAATTTATACACTTGCTAATCTTATCACATTTATTTTCTTCGTTAAGTTGATATTTCTTATCACCACAATTCAAGCATTTATCTTCAACATTACATTTTTTAGCTAAATGATTGAAGAATTAATTACCCTGTTTACATAGGGTTTAATATCCATCCTGACGTTTGATATATAGACTTTTTGTGGAAGACTTGAACCTGCAAAATTTACACCAAAAGAATTTAAGCCCAACCATTTTTTAGTTTTAGAGTCTTTTTTCTTTAGTCTAAAAACTGATTCTATTACAATGTCTTTATTATTTAAATTTAAAGTATTAATAAGCTCATCTGAATCCATCCAACCTACTACGTTGCTAAATACACCTGTTTGTATAACTTTATGTCTCGGAATGTAAGCAATAAAACCAAACTCTTTAAATAATGTATTTTTACTTATTTCATTAGCGTCTTGGTAGTTATTAAATTCTACATTTCAGAGCCTTTTAGATATACGAGATATCTCCTTAAGGTCGAATCAGATCAGATTAGTCAAACATACGACAGCCATGCCTACTCGTATTTACTTGGTCACTAAAATAAAAAAAAATTCAACTTACGCGCTAATTTTGATTTTTTAAAACATGCTTGTGAAATATTGAAAAGGTAATCAAAAAAATATTGTCTTTCACATATATTGTCTTTCACGTTGGATGTGAAAAACGCATTCAACTCAGCTAAGTGGGAGGATATGTTGTACTCCCTCGAGCAGGTATTCAGAGTTCCAGATTATCTGAGAAATATACTCAGAAATTACCTCCGGGACCGATACTTCAGAGACAGAGGACCAGCAGAATACCTTGGATGAGGCCATGCGCCTTATCAATAGCTGGATGTCGGATCACGGACTCAGACTGGCAGTTCCGAAAACGGAGATTCTCCTTCTGACCCGGAGAAGGGTTGATATCATATTCGGCGTCAGCTTTGATGACGGAAGTAATCCCTTTATGATCCAGACCAAACCATCGGTCAAATATTTGGGGATCTTCTTAGATAACAAGATGACCTACAATAGACAATTCCAGCAGGCCTGTGAAAAGGCTGGCCGGCTGACAAAGTCCCTTTCGTGGCTGATGACGAACATCAATTTCATGACCATTAATAGAAACAGTCAGTTGCTCGGGGATACTATTTTATTGGTTAGAGAAAGCGACATACTTAGTTTTAACAATATTTAATGCTAATTTGTTTTTATACATACAAACATATATTTTACTCAATAGATTAGTCGTTAACACAGCAGCGGCATGCCACGAATCTCCAGAGCATACTACAGCTGTGTCATCAGCATAAGTTAATAACTTATCAGCTACTTTTATTAAACTTTTTACGTAAATAATAAATAACAAAGGACCCAAAATTGACCCCCGAGGAACGCCCTCTACATGTCAATTAGGTCACTTTTGGTATTATTAACCGTAACGTACTGCTTTCTATCAAGCAAATAGTTAGCAATTAATTTATGAGGAATGCCGCGGATACCAATTTTATCCAGTTTATGAAGTAGCAGGGTATGGTCAACGCAATTGAATACTTTACTTAAATCAAGGAAAACAATCATAGTTGGTTTACCAGTACCTAAATTTGAGTAAAGATAATCTGTAAGGTATGCGATAGCTTAATTTGTATAATAGTCATAACCTTGAATATTTATAAAGCCATGACAGATAGAGAGCCATGCCTCTGAGTATACAATAAAATCAGGTTTGTTTTTGCATCGATTAATGAACTTCTAGAAGTTTAAATTACAATTTATACTTCTAATATTTACATGTAAAATACTTAAATCACTAGATTTTATAAAATTAATAGAACTACACTCCTCAATTGCTTCGAATATTTCTTCGTTGATATTGTAGTTACAATTACTGAATAGATTCATAAAAATATAGAATAATAATATAAAAATATAAAAAAGGTGAATAAATTATTAATGAGTGCTTGATTCAGGGATGAATAAATTTGTGCCATTTACCGAAATATTCCATTTATATTAATATGTTTAACAATTATATATATCACTTGCAGTATGATTAGTACTTCGTTTTTTGGTTAAATGATTATTTGCATATATACAATTTCTACAGCTTAAAACATCTTTATTATCACAATTACTTGTTAGATGCCCACCAGCACATATGCCGCATTGATCTGTTTTTGTGCATTTTTTAGTACTGTGGTTATACCCTTGACATTTTCTACATCTATTTATATTGTAGTCATTCTTGAAATTACATTTATTATAACCAATAAAAATTCCTTCTTACTTTATTAGTTTTGTGTATCCATCAGAATCAATATTCATAATTAAGTTTTTGTACTTTTTGTTTTTTGGTTTGAAAATATATTCAATATTAAAACTGTCCATATTAATATTATTTCTTTTACTGTTTTACTAATATCATCTATTGATTCTTCTTTATTCATATCATTATAGAAATTAAAAACTCTTATTTTAGGATTTCTTTTTTTGTATTCATTAAAAATAATGCAGTCTTTTGCCTGTTTTGATAAAGTTTCTAAAATAGTCTCAACGTAATGACATTGGACTAGAATATTCTTGTTATTATCAGGTGTAATTTCAAATATTGGTTCATTTACATATTTGAGAATTAATTCTCTTATATTAGTTAAAAGGTTACCTTTAAATTTATCTGTTGGGCTTGCAATAATAGTGCGCACGGTGCCCCTCAAACAATTTAAATAAAAATTCAAATTACCCCTGAGATTCCAATGGAAATTTGTTTTTTAGTTGTTCAGAGTCACAAAAATCAAAAAATTTTAAAAATCCATCTGGTGCTTTTTTTTAGCTAAAAACTGTTTCATTTCGATATTATAATAGAAAATAATCGGAAAATAATAAATAAGTTTGCATAAAAAAAAAATAATTTTTAATTTGCAAAATCTTTTATAACATTAAATCCTTTTCTTAAAAAAGACATGTTGTTCGCAAAAGTAACTATGTACATTGTTATAGCTAAAGAGTCATTCTGATTGGTTCTCATAATAATGTACACAATACATACACAAATACAAATTTTAATTGCAATAACATAAACATCAAGTCAACTCAAAAACTTAGGTTATTTTAATTTATTTGTAATATAATTTATAGTAAGTTATGCTAGATAATTACTTGATTGGTTATTAATAATTAAAAATAAATTATTTTACATCAATAAAAAATTCATGAGAATTTAAATTGTTGGTTATAAATCATTATTGTTTTTATATATATAATGTTTACAATAAACCTCAAAATTGTGTAAATTATGTTGTTATCATGTTTTTGAATATTATGATTCATATAAAAATATGCATTTTTGATAGTTATAATATAATACTTTAATAACTATATGCTGCTAAATTTTAATAACGTGTGAAAAAATTAGATTTTAATATAATGAAAAGGAACATATTTATTTAAAAGCAGGGGTTCTCCAGTAATTGAGGTGGCAAGGGGATGTGAAATAAGACTTAAAATAATTTGAGTTTTGATATTTAAATTAATTTCAATTTAGGTACTGAATAAATTAAAAAATATTTGACTTATTAGGGGACGGGTGTTTTGAGCAACTTAAATTTATGAAAGTCTACTAAGTGTATTTTTAGATCCTTGATTCTGAAAATCAAAGTTTAATTCAGGAAAAATTTATTTAAGAGCCTTAAATAAGCAAAATTTTGTAGCATTCACTAACTATAAGAAGATGTAGCCTTATGCATAGGTTTTTAGAGCTGCTAATTTCGAATTTCAAGGTCCCGTGCAAAGGAAATGGGTCAAACACCCTTAAATTACTTAAAAAAACGTATTTTAAGAAGAGGTCCTTAGATATTCCCAAGTCCTGAGAATTTTTCATACGCATAAGACCCTAAAATTCGAGATACCCGAGGAACGTACTTGGAGAAAAATTTTGTTATGACTTGCGAATACAGATAAGTTATTCCTGGTAAAGGGTATTTTTTTATTAAAGGATGGTTGATCCATTTTCCACGTACGAGATCTTTATTTAATAACCTAAATCTCATTACAGTTTGTGAATTTTGTAAAAACGCCCTTAATGAGCTGTGATTTTAGTTCACTTAAGGGTTTCAGACAAATTTCAGAGGAGCAAAATATCGATTTTTGGAATCAGCGACTCAAATGGCCTTAACAGACCGTTTCTTATCTTGGTTATCAATAATAACCGTAAGACTGTCATTTGACTGGAGTTAGGGTTTCAAAATTTTAGTTCCTTAAACATTTTTACATGGCATAATGTTTTTATTTATTTTGCATTTGGTACACACCAAACCTAAAAGAGTTTTTTGTTACCCAAAAAAGATTTAATGTTTACTTAATTATTTAGAGAGGAATTATTTTGAGGTTAATTCTTTTAAAAAAATTTATTTTTGTTTTTATTCTGTGCAAAAAGAATTGTTTCAGGGTCACCGTGCGACGTTCTAGTTTAATCTTTCATTCAGTAGATTTAACTGCTTTGGAAAAGTCCATATTATTTGTAGACTTGTTGTTCTCTTGTTAATGAAATTATAAACAATAATAAACAGCCTAAAAATATTAAATGGTTATGTTTGAATTTTAAAATTAAGATTTAAAAGTTATATTGGCATTTTTTAAAGAATCAAGCAATTTAAAAATCTTGAAGCAATTAATGTGGTTATTTTTTTTATTACAAAATATTATTATTATTATTATTATCATTGTTGCGGAAGATTGGTCAAATGCAAGAAGTACACTGAGAAAATAAATTATAAGAAATTATTATAAATTCTGGTAAAAACTCACCCGAATAGAATCTGAAGTATGGTCGTATCTGGGCCGGATCAGCCCATACTTCAGATTCTATTCGGGAATCAGCTAAATTATTATCTTTTTATAATTTTCGCATCGTTACCAACCATTTCTTTGACAAAACAAAAAAATCATGTTACCCAATATTTTAATTATTAAGGGATAATTATATATTCTAATAAAACAAAATTTAAAAAAAAAAAATAAAATTAGATTTTTTTATATTTGTCTCTTTTTAATTATGCAAAAATGATTTAAAATCCATTAACAATCCATGGATGCTAGAATTTTCACTTTAATAACAAAATGATCTTAATAATCTACTTTACTAGCTACTAAAAACGAAAAATGTATGTATAATTGCATGGTTGTAATCAATAATATTTGTTGTAAATTAAGATTACAGCCCATTGTTTGAGGAACCTCAGTGCCAGCTAGTTGGCAGGGTATTTTTTTCTTACTATCATCATCACTACGGGAGCCGGCTTCTACGTCATTGTGAGATCTTTTATATTTTATTTCATCAAGTTCCATGGGCTCAGCTCTTTTGTTTTTTACCTTTGTATTTTTTTTTGTTGATCTTTTTAAATTTCACACATTATGAGCTATTGCATTTTTCGTGGCCGTTGATGCCCATCACATGATTGACCATTTCATCATCCTGCATCATTGAGGTTAGTTTTGGTAAAAATTACTTGACCCAAGAATTATAACATCTTAATTAAATGACATTATCACAAAATTAATTATTTTTACATATTATATGGTAAAATTGAAAAATTAATGTATGATTTTTATAAATTTAATTTTAAATATTATACGATATTAACTTATTGGAGCGTTATCAGAAATATATATCACAATGTCGAGGGCGACTCGCCCTGTAGAATTTTCATTTAATCTAAAGACGTGCTGACATCTATGGGCGGAGGACACTACTACATGTTAATTTCGAGGACGGCACTTGTAGTATAATTAATTATTAAAATGTTTATAATTAATTTCGATAATTATTGATTATAATTATACTAACAATTAATTTATTGATTAATATTATTAAAAATATAGTATCATAAAATATAAATATATAACTGATATTATTTTTATTTTCATTTTAATAACCGATCATTATTTAAAATTTTAATTAAAAAATAAATATTTTGAACATTTGAATGTCTTATGTGATCAAAATAAGACTTCGAATTGAGGAAAAAATAAAATATTTGTTTTATATACCCTTTAATAAACCTTTTTTTGGTCCTATCGGTAAGCTTAAAAAATAAAGAAAATAATCTTTTTATGAAAAACAATCTCTAAAATTGTTAATTTTATTTTAGCCAAAGTATTTCTTTATTAGAATTACTATTTATAGAACCAGGTGATCAAGTTTAAGCTATTAAAAACTATATAAAAAATAATGTTTTGCTATTCAATAGGATTTATTATTATTTCCGAGACTAAAAAAGGATCTATATTATAAATAAAAAAATTTATTTAGTTAAATTGGGTGTTTAGCTACTGGCCGTCATGATTTTTGATCTACAATAGGTTTTTTGGGGCACTGATTAGAAATTTCAGGTTCCTGTCTACTAAAAATTGGCTCTTCACCCTTACAAAAATACACTTTTTTGTTAATTTAAGGGTAAAGTGCCAAATCTTAGTTGGCCCCCAGATTCATGACCAGTGAACCTAAAAACATATACGTATCAAATCTGGGCATATAAAAATTCAGGTGCATTAAAAATACTCCTTTTCAGGAATATAGTGCCGCAAATGTAAGCTTGTTTTTAATATATTTCATAATTTAAACTTCGTGTTATTAACTGGATTTGCAATTTTTTCGGTATTTTTTGATCTAGTGAATTTAAGGCCTCATAATAAAAAATTATCAAATAATTTTTAGGGGGGCCTCTTTATAGTCCTAATAGTTTGTTGCGTAAACAATATAAATTGCAAATAATACAGTCATTTTTAAATAAACAATCGTGCGTTTTTTGCGGATACGCAAAATCTAGTTTTTCAGAGGGCTATAATTTTTCGTGAATGATAGTAACGATTAACTAATTTAAAAAAAAATTAATTTATGATACACCAATCATGTTTTTGTTTTCTGAATAGTAAAGAATCTATAAAATTTCTTGAAATTTTCTCTGGTTTTTTTATTTTTACTGAAACAAATTTTACAAAGTTTTAAAGAAACGTCCGTTCTTTATACAAATTTATCTGAATACGTATAAATTAGTGCCGAGTCGAATAAAATTTTATCATGTTTAGACGTTATTTCAATTTTTAATCAAATTTTCAAAATATTTTATTTTTTCCAAAAATAGTAAAAATTGAATATCTCCAAAAGTTCGGTAGCTGAGTTTCAAAACTATGGCCTATGTCACCCACAGACTTTTTTTTCTATATGTTGACACTTCTTTTTGACATTGATTCGACCCTGATGATGAAACACATAAATACTATAAAAAATAAAAAAAATTTTTAAAATTTTTCAATTAGCTCAAAAAATATTTTATAAAATTTTTAAGATACCTCCGTTTTGAATAAAAATTTAGGAGAATACGCAAAAATTGGTGCCAAATTGAATACTACATAGAGCGACAGTAGAATTTTTCGATTGTCTCAAGATATTTCAAGTTCGAAAACACTAAAAATTGAATATCTCCAAAAGTACGGTAGCTGATTCGCAAAACTATGGCCTATGTCACTCGCGGACATTTTTTCTTTACTTTGACACTGGTTTTATATAATTTTGTTCACTGGTTTGACCCTGATGATGGAACACACACACACAAACACACATACACACACACACACACAAATAAATTTTCAAATATATATAGTAGTATAAGATAAGATATGTATGGATATATGTATGTAATTTGAATGTAATACCACATTTTTTTCCATGAAAGTACTAATATCTTGAATTATCGTTTGTACTCGATACCTTGAATCTTATAATTAAATTTTTTTAAATTTTTTTCTTAAAATTTTTGTCACCAAAAAATCTAATAAATACCAATTTTTTTTATTTTGGACGTCGTACCTGATTTTTTTCTCTGAAAGTATTAATTTTAGAAGCATCGTTTTTATTCGATTTCTTCGGTCTGATACTTAATTTTTCGGAAATTTTTTCTCTCAAAATGTTTGCCACCAAAAGATACAAAAAGCAAAAACTTTTTTATTCTTTATGAACGTAGTATCTAATTTTTTTATATGGAAGTATAAGTTGTAGAAATATCGTTTTGACAATATATTTTCCATAATTTCCCGACGAATTTTCGAAATATCTCTTATGATCTCCGCTGATCTTTTTAGATCTCCGGAAATCACTTTTGATCTCTGGAGATTACTGGAGATTAAAATAGATCTAAAGTAATCTCCAGAGATCACTGAGGTAAAAAAAAAGTTAGAAAAATTTAGAAAGAATATTTAGAATAATTAAGCAAAGTTGTAAAACGATAAACTTGATTGTTTTACCTTATTTTTTGACTTTATTTATATTTATGCTACTATTAGTTATTTTACTAAAAACTGATGTAAAAATCAAAAAGTACAGCAATAAGTTTACTAATTTTTATAATAAAAATAATTATTGGAATCGTCTCAATAAGAAATACAATTAGGTAAATGAATAAAAAAATTAGCTAAAATTATCTAGCTAATTTTTAGATTTTTATAATTAAGTTTATTACCACAAACGTTACTTTTTCTTCTATTTGTAAAATTAAAAAATAAATAATTGTTTACTAATCTGGCTAAATCTTAAAAATTATAGTATTCTTCAAGTCTAAATTACCATAAAAAATAGAATATTACATATACAATTAAAAAATATTACTTATATTTGTAAGTTCTGTTATTTTTCTCTGCATTTATAATCAAATTTTTTAATTTATTTACTTTTATAGTTATACCCTTAGCTATAGAATCAGATGATTGAATTTCCCAATTTTTTTTCTGTTGAACAAATTTTGAAAATTCTGAAAAAAAATATAATAAAATAAAAATATTAGTTGAAAATAATTACAAAAATTTGTTTAAAAAATATTTGAAAAAATGAAAATTTTAAATTTATACAAATAACTTTTAATAAACATTAAACTTATAAATTTAGCATAAATAATAGTAGCATAAATATAAATAAAGTCAAAAAATAAGGTAAAACAATCAAGTTTATCGTTTTACAACTTTGCTTAATTATTCTAAATATTCTTTCTAAATTTTTCTAACTTTTTTTTTACCTCAGTGATCTCTGGAGATTACTTTAGATCTATTTTAATCTCCAGTAATCTCCAGAGATCAAAAGTGATTTCTGCAGCCATAGAGCTGGAGCGGGCGCGAGTGGATGCCACTTCGCGGTCCTCTACACTATCGTAAATGTATTTCCGCTCCAACGCTAGCAGGTCGATGGGTATGACCGATGCTACTACCTGGATCGTTTCCAGCGATACCGTATGGTACGCGCAGGCGATCCTCAGGGCCGCTTGCCGCTGCACAGACAATATTTTATGTCTGTACTTGGCAAATCTGGTGATATCCGCCCAGATCTCAGATCCATAAAGCAGGACAGAGTTGACAACGGACATCAACAATCTTCGCTTCCCGGGTTTGGGCCCTCCTATGTTGGCCATGAGCCTTGACAAGGAGGATGCGATCGACGCGGCCTTCTCACTCGACCTCTGAAATTGTTCCCAGAAGTTCAGCTTGTTATCAAGCAGAACTTCCAGGTACTTAACCGATGTCTTGGCTTGGATCGTGTGAGGGTTTCCACCATCATCGACATTTACATCGATGTCCGTGGAAATTGTTGTACGACGGGTCAGCAGTACGATTTCCGTTTTTGGGATCGCGAGCTGGAGCCCGTGCTCGCCCATCCAGAGGTTGATCTGTCTCATGACAAGATTCAACCTCTCCTGGGTTACCTGCATGTCCCTGCCAGTGATGGTCAGAGCCACGTCGTCCGCGTACCCGATCAGAGAAGCTCCTTCCGGGAGGTGAACGCGCAACAGGCCATCGTAAAAGGCATTCCACAGGTCCGGTCCGAGAACCGAACCTTGGGCAATGCCCGCACTCAGAACCCTCTGTCGCCTGCCATCGAGCGTGTCGTAGAGCAGTCTCCGGTCCCGTAGGTAGTCCTTTATTACGTTACCCAGATACCTGGGTATCCGGAAGTCGTACTCGAGAGACCGGATCATGTCATCCCACCTGGCCGAATTGAAAGCGTTTTTGACGTCCAGCGTTACCAGAAGGACGTCTTTGCAAATTGCAGGCCGCTTTTTCCTCTCAGCCTCTACGGTATCCACGACACGCCGGATGGCGTCTATCGTGGAATGCCCCTCACGAAATCCATACTGCTCCTCGGAAAGGCCACCGCCTTCCTCGATGGCTCTTCTCAACCTTGCCCGGAGCATGCTCTCCATCACCTTTCCGATGGTGTTTAACATGCACAAGGGTCTGTAAGATGATGGAGAGTCCGGGGCTCCACCTTTACCCTTGTTCAAGAGCACGAGACGTGCCACCTTCCACTGCCTTGGAAACACTCCCGCCACCAAGCATGCATTAAACATGCTTAACAGGATACCAGGGATTATTTTGACCGCTCGTTTGAGCACTTCCGCTGGTATCCCGTCCGGCCCCGGCGCCTTGCCATTTTTCATGGCCTTGATGGCCTTCGCCATCTCGTCCTCGCTGAATAACGGCACTTCCTCTCTAGGTATCGCCTCTACCGGGTTTTCCCGGATGGGCCGCTCAGGGAAGAGAGCGCCGATGATTCGTTCGGTCGACACTGCGTCCATCATGTTGTCAGACCCCCGGTTCAACTTGCCCATTACGACTTTGTAACCAAGACCCCAGGGGTCTTTGTTTACATCCTCGCGTAATGAACGCAGGCATCGAGCCTTGCTTTGACGGATAGCTTTGGCCAGCCGGTGTTTAGCATCCTTGTATTCCTGGGAAAGTGCAGCAGCCTCGGGCCTGTCCCGTGCTCTTTGCGCCCGTCTACGCGTCCTGTGGCACTCCTTGCGGAGCTCCGCTATTTCGGAAGTCCACCAGTAAACTGGCTTTCTCCCTTTCCAGGGCCTTCGACGAGGCATAGAGGCGTCACACGCCCCTCGCAATAGAGACGTTACTCTTTTGACTAAGATTTCAGCCTCGCGGGGACCTGTAGCCTCTCCATGCCAAGCAGGGACGGACGACGACTCCATTCGAAGATACTCTTCGAACTTGTCCTCGTCCATCTTTGGTACATTCCAACCCAAGGGACGCCTCTTGTACGGAGGCCGTTAGGAGGTTCCCTCAAGCACCCGGAAGGTGATGTAATGATGGTCGCTACCATTGTAACCATCCATCACCGTCCATTCGCCGATTCTCCCAGACGCACCTTCTGTTGCAAAGGTTATGTCTGGGATAGAGGCACCCCAACCTGCCCTCTCGTAGGTGGGCCGGTTTCCTCTATTCTGGACCACTAGTTTGCATCTAGTGGCCATTTCCAGTACCTGCTGTCCCCTAGGATTGGTCGTCGGCATGCCCCATTCTAAGGCCCTAGCGTTAAAGTCTCCAGCAAGGATAACGCTTCCAGTTACCGTCCGAACCGTGTTCTCGATGCTGGCCAGCTTTGTAGCCAGCACTTCCGAACTATCGTTTGGGGAGAGGTAGTATAGGAATTACAGGTCAAATAAATAAATAACACTTTGTTTAATAATTAATTATATCCATTTATTGATGCGTAAGCATCAAGGAGATCACAGTACTCTTAGATATTACATATAGAACTGAGGGCGCGGGAGATATATTTTGACTCTATGATGCAGTGAAAGTGTACCTCCCCTAATATAATTAATATTCATAACGGTACATTTTTACTTACAACAAAAGAATATAGTATACTATCAAAATATATTGACTCTAAAATAAGATAGAAAAATAGATTTTATTTTGGATATTTCAACAGGTAGCAACTTATATAAGTTGTCTCCCCGCACGTGACCCAAACGTGGCAATTGCCTTTCCCTTTTTTGGTCAAGGTCGTTTGGGCTCTACCCCGAAGCCATATGGCGCAGCAGCCAGTGTCATCGGTTAGCCAGTATTTGTGGTTCATGTTGTATGATTGCTCGCTTAGTAAGAGGATATTTGAATCCTCTTCGCGAGCAATCTGTTCCAACAAAGCACCAGCTTGCCGGGCTTGGTTCATGTTCCCTTGTAGAACCTTGATCATTTTCGATGACACTTATTCCTCGCCACAGCCAGAGCCTCACGGTAGCTGGGGCAGTTTCCTTCTCCGGCATAGTGTTCCGTAGAGCACTTGTCGTCCCTATTCTTGCACAGGAAACACTCGGGTGTTTCCTTCTTGCATTCTGTTCTTTTGTGACCATCCATGCCACATTTGAGACATGCTTTTCTACGGTCTGGGCCTTTGCAGACATACTGATTATGTCCATAGTATTATTATTATTATTATTATTATTATTACTATTAATTTTGTTTTTAATGTTTAATTAATGTAATTACAGTAGTAGCATTGAAATCCGAACTTGAATCTCTAAGAAAAGAGTTAGAAAGTCTCAAAATATCAAATGATGGTCTCAAAATATCAAATGATGGACTCAAAAATAAGAATAAAGAACTGTTATTAGGTAAGTTTCTAGCGTATAATCTTGAAACAATTTTAACTAAAATGAAAATCTATTTAGTTTTCTGATCATTTTGATGGTGTATCAAAGCTTTTAAACCTTAGCTCCCTTTAATACGATTTTTTGGGTATATAGCCCTAAAATTTATAATTCTGTAACATCAAATAAGGTTCAAAATAAATGCTTCTATTTATTTTGAAATACTAAAAATTAAAATTAAAATTTTTAAATTTTTTCTAATATTTTCGGTATTTAAGGTTATGATAAACGTAAAAATAAAATAAGTGATTATTTAAGTCAATTGACAATTATTTTGGTTTCTTTTGCTCCCTGAAGTTCAAGTTTAAACAGGGGTTTAAAATCTACAAACGGTTACTAACGGAACGACTTAATACAATTGGACATCAAACAAAAAAGATTTTCAGTTTAAAAGTCAGTTAGCCTTTATGCCTAAATTTCTAAAATTCATCATTTATTAATTTATTTTAATTTTGTCAAAGTTATTGACCAGAAAAGCTTTTGTAATTACCGATTATTAAAAGTAAGAGTATTCTAAGTATACTCTAAGTATACCGCATAGTATATTTTTTGTTGTAATACTATCCAGAGTCCTCCGTGGAGATTAAATTATGAATACTAAACTAAGCAAAAAAAGGAACAAATTAACTACGGTTTTCAGGTTATTTATTCACACATTTCTTAATTTTCTTACGGAAGTTCAAAGTATTCATTCATTTTAAGAAAGTAAATTTTTAAAATAATGTCTAAAAATTGTTTTAAATTTTGGTAGAATGAATATATTTGATATTATATTTTAATTTTACTTAATAATGTCAGTTCCCAAGATTGGTTTCTCTAATTTTTTTTATAAGATATTAAGCTAAGAGTATCTAGGAAAAGATCATTTACAGTTTTTCTTATGACATTATACTTTTTTAGGTAAAATAGAACAATAAAAACATTTTCTTATTGCTAATGAGGTGCCATAGTGCCAATTCATTGGCAGCGTTTTATACAACGCTTCCTTAGGTTATGTGGGTTTAAGGCTTGACGTGTGGTTTATTTATTATGCACCGTTTCCTTAAGTTATGTAGTTTTTTCTTGAATAACATCTACCTTTGGTTATGTGGGTATAATGCTTAAAGTATCATTCTTATTACAAACCATCTCCTTAGTTACTTAACTAATCATTTTTTTATTATAGACCATTTACTTAGGTTACGTGAGTGTAAGACTTCTGATGTAGTTTTTTTTATAACCACTGCCTTAGGTTATGTAGGAGCAAGGCTTTTGGTGTAGTTTTTGCATGTGTAAGGCCTTTTGGTTTATGCTTTTGAGTATTTAGTGCTAGCTTAGGTAATTCTAGTTTTTTGGTTCCTCAAAGAGGAACCATTGTGTTAGGTCAAAATTTGATTTTCTATTTTTTGGCATATAAGCACGTTTTGGGACCCCAGGAAGCTAAAAAACCGGTTTTTAAAAAAAGTCTGTATGTGTGTGTGTGTGTGTGTGTGTGTGTGTGTGTGTGTGTGTGTACGTATGTAATCGGTGATATTTCACAAACATTATGGAATTAAGACCTAATTTTTTTTTCAAAAATTTTTTCACCAAAAAAGCTCGAGGTACTTTTTTTTTTTTTTAATTTGGATGTAATACCTCATTTATTTCCACGAAAGTACTTATATTTGAAAGTATGGTTTTCACATGATATCTCGAATCGGATACTTAATTTTCTGAAAATTTTTTTCCTAAAATTTTTTTCACAAAAAAATACAAAAAATACTAATTTTTTTTTTCTTTTTGGACGTAGTACCTAATTTATTTCCACGGAAGTACTAGTTTTAAGAACCTTGTTTATAGTAATTTTTTGGATCTGATACTTGATTTTTTCAAATTTTTTTTGTCAAAATTAAAAAAAAAGAAAAATAAAAAAAACTGCAATATTTTTTTTTTTTTTGTGTAATACCTCATTTAATTCCATTAAAGTACTAATATCTGAAAATATTGTAACTAGTGATATTTCAAAACCATTATCGAATTAAGACCTAATTTTTTTTTCCAAACATTTTTTTATCAAAAAATTTCAAACTCCTTTTTTTTTTTTTTTAATTTGGATGTAATACCTCATTTATTTCCATGAAAGTACTTGTATTTGAAAGTATGGTTTTTACATGATATCTTGAATCGGATACTTAATTTTCTAAAAATTTTTTTCCTAAAATTTTTTTCACAAAAAAATACAAAAAATACAAATTTTTTTTTTCTTTTTGGACGTAGTACCTAATTTATTTCCATTGAAGTACTAGTTTTAAGAACTTTTTTTATAGTAATTTTTTGAATCTGATACTTGATTTTTTCAAAATTTTTTTCTTAAATTTAAAAAAACAAAAAAATTAAAAAAACTGCACTTAATATGTATGATTGAATACTTGTAATCGGTGATATCTGTGGCATATTTAAGTATTAAGCTCATTGTTTGAGGAACCTAAGTGCCAGCTAGTTGGCAGGGTATTTTTATAGCACTAGCTTAGTATCTGGGAGCAAAAATGAATTTAATGTCCAAAATTGGTTTTTCATAGGGCATTTAGTTTTATCCTATCCTATCCTATCCTATCCTATGCCAAAAAAGACATTGTTCATTGCAATGGTTGCTACGCGTAATCGTAATAAAGTTATTCTGATTGGTTCTCAAAATAATATATATATACACAAACATAAACATACAAAATTTTAAATTCAAAATAACATAAACATTATTAATTCAAATCGAGAGGTTATGGATGAATTTAATGAATTTAATAAACTTTATTAATTTAATGATTATTATATGTGTATTTGTATATATAATAAATTAATTTAATAATGTTTGAAATAAATAATAAAGTCTAAAATTTTCTAACCTCTAAATTGAATATATGTTTATTGTTTATGTTTTTATAATGGGTAAAGTGTATTTATTATTTAAATTACTATTTATCTCGCAGGTAAATAAATGTGTTCTTTAAAAGTTAATAAATGTGAATCTTATTTTGCCAAATTTATTTATTTTAATAGAAACAAAAATATTGCAGTTAATTATTGGTAATTCTTTACCAACAAAAAAAAATTATAAAAATTATAAATTAAATTTTTTTAATAATATTTTTTTTATTAAATAAATTAAATAAAACTTATAACCGCTTTGTGTAAACACAACTTAAATGCATGGAACATGTTTACTTCCAGCTGAGGGCTAGGCAAGGGCTAGTTATAATGCAAATGTTACGTAAATGTAATTATCACCTTACTAGATATTAAGATTCTAAACTCAAACTATTCTGATTCACTAAACGCTTATTATTCTATGTCCCTAAATCAAAATTGTTCCAAGTCCCTAAATCTGAATTATTCTAAATCCCTAAATCGATATTATTCTAAGTCCATAAACCTGTATTATTTTAAATCCTTAAGCTATTTTTCGAAGTACCTAAATTGAAATTATTCTAAGTCTCATTTGACTCCCCCCCTTAATTTTCAAGTTCTGAGGTACCCCCTCCCTATAAACATGTTCCATATGTTTAAAACAAGATAATTTGGTCTCTGCGTGAAGCGCAGTTGAATTTATTAAAAAAAAAAAAATAAAGTAATTCATGGTGGGAAAAATTGTTATTTTTTAAATAATATCAAATAAAATTACGATAATAAATGAAATATTTATCAAAAATTGCTTAATTAACTAATAAATACGTGAATAATTAATAAATTATAAATTATAATTAATTATTATTAATACGCAAATAAATAAATTTTAAATAACGCGGTTTCCCTCTCCATAGATAATTTGTAAATATTTTTTTAATTTAAATTTTTTTCATAGTATTGGGAAGTTATGTGACCGATGCGACATCTCTAAAGTCAATGTTAATTTTGTATTGAACTAAAGTTAGAAGGCAATTGAAAAACCTTCTAACTTTAGTTCAATACAAAATTAGCATTGACTTTCTAGATGTCGCTTTTCTCACGTTACTTCCCAATATATGGACGAATTATCCAATCCTAAAAATAAATATTGTTTACTCATCTATGTAGTTTACCCTAAATCCCAATTTAATTTTGTTTTGCAGAACAAGCATTTTCTCAAAATGAGATGACAAGAATCAAGACCAAAAATTTTGAATTGGAATCGGATTTGAATAAAATCCAAAAAGATCAACAAATTCTAAGATTAAATAATAAAATAAAAAAGTTAGAGCAAGATTTAGATTTACTTAAGAAAGAGAATGATGTTCTCAAGGAAGAATCCGATGAAGATAGGAAAAGGTATCTTCAGAATTTGGAAGAAAAGTTAAAAGAAATTGAGGAAAGAAAAACTACAGGTAAAATTAATTAAAATGAATTTAAATTTTTTATAATAAATTTCCTGAACATAAATTAACTTTTGTTAAAATAAAAGTACATCCCTAGTTGCTATATTATTACAAATCTGGAATAACATTTTAGTTTCAAATATTTTATTTAAATTTAAATAAATCAATATGCAATATGTATTTTACTTACCTTTAAATTTTGCTTGAGACGATATCCTTAAAAAAATACATTTTCTAGTCAAATTTCTATAACAATAAAGTTTATAGAATAATTTCAGGCACGTATCCAGAAAATTTTTTCGGGAGGGGTCAAAAAATTTCGGAGGGTGCAAGAACCTAATGAAATTAAATTTAATGGTTTAAATTTCTTAAACATCAATCAAAGTTTAATTATTTCTTATTTTAAATTGTTTGTAAGCTGTAATTGTTAATAAAAAAATTTAAAATTTTGAAATTAAGGTAAAAAATGCTCTTAAATTTCCTTCATATACTCACTTATTGATTATATTTTAGGTTATATATTTTTCTTCGTATTTAAAGTATATCTAAATTAATGAATTGAAAATTTTTAAGGCCTCTCAATGAAATATAAATTAATTTATAATCCTTTGTTATCAGGTAAATTATTATTGAAATTATTTAAATTAATATTTTTTTATAAATAGTTTATTTTTGTTTAGGCCATACTTTATTTCTCAGGCCATGGTTCTTAATATACTATTTTTACAATAATAACGACCTAATGTTGCTGAAAAAAATTCAATATAACAACTCAGTAATTTGTGAATTCAATAAAAATTTATAAATTTACACTTTTATATTTTTATGAAAAAATTACCTTTTAAGTTTTAAAGTAAAAATTTTACATTTTTAAAAGTAGCAAAATGTAGAATTAATGGATTCTAATAATATTTTTATAAAAAAAAAAACTAATTTTTACACGTTCAATACATACCTTTGTTTTTGAAAATCACCTAATTTTAGCTTGAGATATGTTTTTAACGTCATACTTAAGTCAAATTTGTCTGTAAATTTTTAAAAAATGTACTTTTACTTTTCTACGCTTTAGAAAATAAAAAAAAATTATTTCAGGCTTTAAAGTATAATTTTTGCAAGGGAATGAATCAATATGAAGTTACAAATGTTATTAGGAACGGAATAACTACATTTTACAAATTTAAAACTCAGTCGGTAATCCAATGTTAAAAACATAGGGATTAAGGAAGATCTTAAAAACTATTTCCAATAATGATTGCTTGACAATAGAAATAATGTGCTATTATAAATGAAATTGATGCTGTGCATTTCTTATCATTCTGAAGTATTGTAGAACATCTAAAAAATGTTCAAGTATATTTTAGTCTATCGATTATATTAAAATGTTACTTTAAAATAGAAGTAGTAATAGGATTATTGCATGAAAATATTTTTATGTTCTATTTGATTGGTTTTGTAGTTTATATAAAAATATTATTTTGTAGTTTATAATAAAATATTTTTATTTTTTATTTAAACAATTTTTAGCCAGTGAAATAAAGAGTTAAATAAATTACGCGTGACGTCACAATCCAGATTCCCTATACTTTTAACATTGCGTTTTATGGGCTGTGACGTCGCGGTTCTCCAACTACCAGTATTTTAGCTACTTTAAATAATAATTACTCCGTCATTTTTTATTTTTATGAAAAATAAAAAAATACGTTTCGAATATTTTTTTATATATTTTCAGTATATCAAAAAATCTCGATAGCGTTAGACAAACCTATCTTACCTGATCCAAATTTAAGATCTTGAATCAATGTTTAATAGTTTTTTTTCTCAATGAACTTTTAAAAATTAACACTACGAATAAGAAACTAATGTTGTAAATTAAGATAAAAGATAAGTAATAATTTTCTCTCACTTTCTGAATATGGATTTTTGTTTAAGCTTTACGATTTTCATTCTTATCTACAAATGAGTTAAAATATATTTAAATGCTTACAGTAAAAAAAAAATAGCGCAGTTAAATTATGCTAAGCAATTCGAATAATTAGCTGATATCAGTTTATATTTATCAATACAAGAATCTAAATTCCAAATATAAAATAAATTCTTATCTAGCAACTTATCTTAAGTTTCTTTCTCTGGCATTGCTTAAAGGCACTTAAGTGTTTCTTAGGTTTTTTAATTTGCTGTGAAATTGGAAAACTGTTTTTAACGCAAATACTTTTTTGCGAATCATAAAATAAACATCTTTGTAATTTTTTTTTTTACAAAAGGTCCATTTAGGTCCAAAGGTTTATTTTGGCCCAAAGAGCTCACGCGTCAGCGTTTACAACATTATAATGTATAGGGTATATTCTGGCCTAAATGGAAAATTTTGGACAAAGTTGGATAAAGTCCGATTCTTGATTTTTTTCATCTTTTTTGTTCAACTTTATCCGGTATCGCTTGGATAGTCCTAGGATTATCCAAGAGGCTTGGATAAAGTCCGATTCGTAAAAAATTTAAAAAAAAAAACAAAACAAAAAAATTATTTCAACATATTATTTTTTTATTTTATTTGTCATAATTTTATACTCAAATAATTTTTTGATTTAGTCAAATTAAATAATTCTATAAAGCAAATTTATTTTGAAGAAACTCAATTTCAGAAAAATGAACTTCAAACTCTCCAGCCTATGAACGTGACAACTGAAAATATTTGTAAAAACTGTGTTAATAACATTTCATGCGAAATTTGTTCAAAAGAGTTTAGTATAAGTGATAATAGAAAAAGTGCGAAACGTGCGTTAGATAATCAAGCTACAAAAATTATCAAAAGATCAAATTCTAAGTTTCCAAATTGCAAAATTGGAGATACAGTCAGAGTGGGTATTCCTGATATAGACACAGGTCGTGGAGATTTTAGAAACATATTAATAGCAATAATAGAAATCAGCGATAACGGATTGTATAAATTAGCTAATTATCATGGAAGAATAGAAGAAAAATTTTCGCGGAATCATTTTGCACCTACGAATGCAAACCGCATTGATGTATTAAAAATATCTACTGAAAAGAAAACTTTACGCTAACTTGCAATATTGGCATCTAAATTTAGTGATCAAGGCTTTCAAAGGTGTAACTGCAAACAATATTGCAAAACTAATAAATGCATGTGCAAATTAAATGGATTCAAATGCAACTCAAAATGTCACAGCAATTTGTCTTCTTGTATTCTGTACTTTTTTTATATTTAATTTGACTAAATCAAAAAATTATTTGAGTATAAAATTATGACAAATAAAATAAAAAAATAATATGGTAAAATAATTTTTTTTTTTTTGTTCAGATTTTTTACGAATCGGACTTTATCCAAGCCTCTTGAATAATCCTAGGACTATCCAAGCGGTGCCGGATAAAATTGAACAAAAAAGATGAAAAAATTCAAGAATTGGACTTTATCCAACTCCGCTTGGATAGTCCTAGGTTTATCCGGATAGACCTAGGTCTATCCAGAGATCGGACTCTACCCGTAACATCCTATCCTATATATATATAAATCTTTAATTATGTGTGTATGTATGTCCGAACGCGATAAACTAGAACACGATAAAAGTTAGATACATGGGGTTTACGGCAAAAGACGGCAAAAATTACGGGTCAAAACATAGGCTAGGTTTTATTTCGATTATAACGACAAAAAATTTTTATGTTGAAAAAACTGAATTTCCAAGAAAAAAATTTTTATTAAATTTTCAAAAAAAACCAAAAAAACGGAAAACCGAGGAAAAATTTTACTATCAAAAAAAATTTTATTCGATTTGGGCATATTTTTTACGTATCCACCTAAATTTTCAAGTTAATCGGCTCGATCTGTCAAAAGTTACAATCATTTTTCAAAAATTATAAAAGTTTAGGAATAAATTTTTAATAATAAATCGAATAATATTATATATATTCGTAATTCTTACCGGTTACTAATTTAGTAGATCAATAGAATAACTAAAAGAAACTTGTACAGGTATTATCAGGGTAAATCCTAGAATTGGTAGTTGAGGGAAGCAACGGCCACTTGCGGATCCTAGGGAAGGGTACTCAAGCTTTGTATCGCTGATCACTAATTATCCGCCTTAGTTCCAACGTCCGTAATTTTTATGATTTAGTAAATTTTAGATAATAATTCGTGTAAAAAAGGTTGTTATACAAACTATTGAGTAAGCTAAAACAACATATCTTTGGAAAAATCAAGTTGCAGGGGTCCAGGGGGGCGCAGCCCCCTTGGCGGTTGCCGAGGTGAGCGAAGCGAGCCGGAGGCAGCTAGTATATATATATGGCGATAGAGAATTTTTTTAGTTTGATAATCACGCCTAGACGATAATAGCTAGAGAGACGCAGTTTGTCGCAAAAAGAAGGAAAAATTGCAGGAATGTCATAGGCTATACAGGATTTGGATTGATGCGATAGAAAGTTTTTGTCGCCAAAAAAACGTTTTTTCAAAAAAGTGATCATTTTTGATGTTTTCGTAAATTTTCAAAAAAATCATAATTAACTTAAAAACTTGGAATTTTTTTGTAATCAGAAAAGTTTTTATATGATTTAGAATTGTTTTTTACGTGTCCATCTAAATTTTCAAACAAATCGGTTAGATGTTTTCAGACTTACATATATTTTTTATCATAAAATTTGGATTTCAAATTCATATCTATATCTATATCTATATATATATACTAGCGATTTGGCCCAGCTACGCCCGGGTAATACTCTGGAATAGTTTTTTAGAAGAGCATTATTAAAATTTCATTTGAATTATTCCAATAAGCTAGCTTATCGTAAAATCAAAGCAAGCAAAATTTGGTAAAAAGAAATAGGTTAATAGAAATCGTTTTTAATCCGTTATTCTCTTGCACTCAAAAAGTGATTTATCAATCTCTACCAATAGTACGTGATCATAAAACCCGTTTATTGGGAAGGGCTATCCTGAAAATCTGAACATCAAGAGGTGGTCAAAGTGTTCGTTTTAAGTGGTTGGGTCAAGTGGGACTTTGAATAATTTTGATTAAGGAACTTAGAATAATCCGGGTTTAGGGAATTAAAATATATTTAAATAATATTCAGGTCTATGTAAGCGAAGAATTTTGTACATGATAATTAATGTAAAATATAATCTGCGCATATAAATAGTTAACCACCCCAATTTTACTCTATATGGAGTAATGTGACTGTCCTTACGAATACCAAAAATATACCTTAAGTAAGAATTACTCAGTTTCTGTATTCTGTCATGTAAATTTGATGAACAATCAAGATATACAACAGAACAAAGATCCAAATGAGGAGCTATTGACTTTCTTGCCTATTGATGTTATATGCGCTTTCCAATTTAATTTACTGTCTAAGATTACACCTAGACTTTTCACTTCCTTAACAAACGGCACAGTAACACCTTCACTTATTTTAACACCAGGAAGCTTTAATTTATCTATTTGGTCTACAAAATAACTTGTACCAAAGTAGATGGCCTTTGTTTTGTCAGGATTAAGTTTCAAAGAGACAGTTTGAGCCCAGGTATTGATATTATAGGCTGCTAATGATAGCTTCTCAATAGCTTCATGAATATTTTTAGGTGAGGTCTGTATATATATTTGTAGATCGTCTGCATATAAAAGATGATGGATGCTCTCATGAAGATAGTCTTTGACGTTATTAATATAAATGCAGAACAAAAGAGGACCTAAAATTGACCCTTGTGGGACACCGAGGCTAACTTCAAGTGGATCAGAGGTTGATGACTTACTTATTGGTGACTTGTAGTTTCCGGCCGCGAAAATAAGATTTGATCCATAGTAAGGCATTTTTTGAAAAACCCATTGACATTAATTTTTCAATCAACAGGAGATATGGAATCAAAAGCCTTACTAAAGTCAAACTGAAGAAGTAATGTCATTAGTCTTTTGTAATGTAATTACTCTTTTGCTACTGCCAAATCGTATGTTCTCTGTCAGTTTTATTAATGCTGTCTCACAACTACTGTATAGTCGAAAACCAGTGTGTAGTGGGTCAAGTAGTTTGTTTTGCTATAAATAGTCAGTAATCTGGTCATGAGCTAGCTTTTCAAGAACCTTCGCTAAGAAGCATAGTAAAGCTACTGGCCGAAAATCTGATGGCGAGGATGGAGTAGATGTCTTTTTAATGGCCACTAATAGCGATCCTTTCCACGCTGTAGGAAAAGCTCCACCTGCCAGTGATTCATTGAAAAACTTTACCAGATAAGGACCAATTGTGGGAAGTGACTTTGCAATAACTCTGTGAGGTATACCATCAGTACGAGTAGCTTGAGAAGAAAAGTGAGCTACAGCTAAGGTGACGTCATTTAAGGTAACCTCTTTGAAATTGAAACCGTTATGAGACGCAGAATCAATCATTCCAGAGGTGTTATCGAGATTCTCCGTTTAAAATGTTGAAACACTCGCAAAGTATGCATTAAGATCATCTAAGCTGAATCCATGAAGATCACTGCGAGGTATTGCTATGAGTCCCAAGTTTCTCATTTCGCTCGAAATATCACGGTTATTGTCAATTGCTTCGTCAAGTCTGGTTCGTACAAAGTCATTATGAGCTGCCTCTGAAAGTGTCTCAATCTCTTCAGTGAATAAAAGTAACTCATTTAAGAGAGAGGTATTTTTTGAGTTAAGGTAGCGTCACTCAATAGTTTTACGTTTAGTTTTTAAAAATTGTAGTTTGTCATCAATCCAGGGATGTTTCGTTTTTCTTGGATTTATAATATGGAAAAATCCCAAGTTTAGTCAGTAAAATCTTATAACTGGTTTTTGTAAACTAAATTTAAATGAATGGAGCGTGTTTATTTACAGCTGAAGACTAGGTATAATTCAAATTTTACTCAAAATTACAATACTATTCGTTATTTTTATAATTTTTTATTATCACTATTATGAATTGTTAAAATTCTAAACATCAACTATATTTTGATTCCCTAAACCCGGATTATTCTTAGTTCCTCAATCAAAATTATTCTAAGTCCCACTTGACCCAACCACTTAAATCGAACACTTTGACCACCTCTTGATGTTCAGATTTCCAGGATAGCCCTTCCCTATAAACGGGTTTTATGACCACATACCATTGGGAGAGATTGATAAATCACCTTTTGAGTGCAAGAGAATAACTATAAAAAAGTAACGATTTCTATTAACCTATTTCTATTTACCAAATTTTGCTTGCCTTGATTTTACCATAAGTCTAGCTTACTGGAATAATTCAAATGAAATTTTAATAATGCTCTTCTAAAAAACTATTCCAGAGTATTACCCGGACGTAGCTGGGCCAAATCGCTAGTAGATATATATATATATATATATACTAAGGGGCTCCGCCCCCTGCGCGCTTCAGCGGCGACGTCAGTGGCAGCATTAATAAATTTATAATATATAGAGATAATATAAAATAAAATAAATAAATTAATAAAAATTTACTTATAACAGAATCAACGGATAATTTAAGATTTAATCTAGGTACATCTATAAGAATCTAAAATTGTTGCAACAGTTTAATTAAATCAAACTGTATATACTTGGTCATATACAACTCCATTTATAATCATAAAAGTTTGATTCGGTAGAAAATAGCTTGATATCCAGAAAGTAAATGTAGAATGAATTTAAATTTTTCATTTCAATCATAATGCAAATCATAATAAAACATTTGGATGTTGCTGAATTTCAATTAGCAATCTTTAAACTCCAATAATTTCCACAATATATAAGCATAAAAACAAGCACTGTGTGCATTTTCAAAGGTTTATTATAATTAGATAAATAATTTTGAAAAAAAGGCAAGGGATCTGATCAACACAAAATTGTTCAACACATCAATGATTCTACCCAAAAAAGTTTTGCGGAGTCGTTCTACACCAAAAATCGTTGTGCTGAAAAGTTCAACACAGATTTTTTTTAGTCAAAGTATTCAATACGCCATTTTAAATATTAAATAACTTATTTCTTTCATATACTGGCGTAAATAAATATCACTTAACACAGTGTGTTGAATATTTCGATTAGAAAAAATTTGTGTTGATCTTTTCGACACAAGGATTTTCGGTGTAGAACAATTCCGCTAAACTTTTTTGTGTAGAATTATTGATGTGTCGAATAATTTTGTGTTGATCAGATTACTTGCCGAAAAAATTATGATTTTGTCATTATTTTATAGACTTTTTTTTTGTACTGTAAATTTTACGTTTCAGAACTTTAGATGCTATGGGAAATAATCTTATATGAAAAAACGGTTCCTGGTGGTCCAAATACTTATATGTCGTATGTATTTATCTGGAATCGCATAGGATAAATATTGACGAAAATAAGAATATAACTCTTATGAATAATATATATAGTTTCTAACAATTCTGAATGATTCGGCACTCTCATGAAATTATTTTCCAATCATAAAGTTTTGAAATGTAACCTTAGGTTGTACCCTCGTGTATCATTAACGCAACTTGTAATAATATTTAGTAAAAATATATTTTATTATTATAAAAACTCATAGACAAAATTTTAAAATTCCTAGATGTTTATTTACAGAAATTTAAACAAAAACATTTAAAAATATCTAACGGTTTATGCAGAAAATTCGCTTTGGGAGATTTTACGAATGACTAACAATCGGATCATAGACGTATTAGTAAATCGCGGACTCAAAGTCGCTCAAACATACTCAAATTCACTTAAAGCATGAGTGTACAATTTAATTGATAAAACCTTACTTCCTCAAATTTTCTTTCTGTAAAGATACCAAATCTCGGTTCAGCCAAATCAAGACGCCGAAAAAAGTGAAAGCCAAACTCACATTAAGAAATCAGTCATACTAGTTGTTTATAATTGGTTCTCAATCCAAATAAATAACGAAATGAAAAAATACGTATTATGTTGAGTCAAATATTTTTAACCGTCTTAAACATGAGATATTTTTTAATTTACAAAAAAATAACCATTTCAAAATTTCAACGATAACTATTAAGTGCTCTGCTTTTTCGTTAAAAATTGATTAAACCCAAGATTAAAACAATGACTTAAATGTAAAATTTCAAAGAAAAATAGCTATTTACGAGTGCAGACAGCATAGAAAGTAAAAAATCTATTTTTTATCCCGTGATTTAACACATGGTTTTTCATTAAAAGCGTAAGAAAGAACGCTTGCCATGCAGAAAAACGATTCTTTCTAACGCGTGTAATGAAAAAATGTTTTTACAAGAGCGGTTTTTGTCTAAGCTTACTTGTTTTATCATACACTGGGAATGAATTCGATGGCAACGCCACATAATCTTGTTATTATAATATTATTTTATATGTATAAAGAATTTTATTATTTAAACAACAAATAACCATTTCTTTTTTCACTTAATAAAATACATACTATATGTATACAATAATAAAAATAAACAACCACTTAACTTATTTAATAAACAAGTATGAAAGTCTTCTTCCATTTTTTAATTGTCTATATATTGACATTGTATATAAAAAAACTTAATTAACACTTTTTTCATAAAAAGAAAGATTTGACAAAAAGTAAATTATTTTTATAATAACTTTGTTTAACTCGATAATAAACACATGTGTATATACATACAATAAAACATTATAAATGACGCGCATGCTCCGTACGATTCGTGAGCGCAAAATTTTGTGTGCCTGAGCCACATAAAATTTAGCGCGCGAGACACATGAAGTGAATGCGGCTCAGCCACACAAGATTATGTGGCGTTGCCATCGAGTTCATTCCCAGTATATGATAAAACAAGTAAACTTAGACAAAAACCGCTCTTGTAAAAACATTTTTTCATTACACGCGTTAGAAAGAACACTTCGTGTATCTGGTTTCGCCGGAACACCGATACTACTTGCTTCAGCCTGAACAAAAAATTGTTTTAATGGCTTGAAAGTTAAGCCTGAGCCATCATGTTTCTGAGCTTTACTCAAAAATTCAATAGATTGTACTTGTGAAACAGTATACATAACCACGTTATAAAAGTCATTTCGTTTTTCACCATCCGTGAAAACTGTAGGGATAGGCAGATTTTTATAATTTTGAATAATATCTTCGAATTATCTATAAATTTAGCATCTTTTTCATTGCTAGGGAAGTATTGCATATCATAAAGTTTTTTGCGAATCGTTAATGAAGTCATATTAGTTTAGCATCGTTTGATATCTTTCAAATTTTTAATTATCTTTGCTGGATCAATTAAGTTGGATACTCTGGAATATTAGTTTTAATCGATTCTACTTATTATAATAGCTTGATCATTAATTTGGTGCTTTTTTACGTATTTTAATTAATTTTCGCGGTATTATTTGTTGATTCTCTATCGTTTATGACGTTAAAAAAATCGTTTCATCTTAGTTCTAAGTCAAAAAATCGTAAAAATGTTCAAATTGCGTTTGTCTTGTTAGTTTGTAATCTCGCTTTGGACCAGAATCTTTACTTATAACTTTAAGTTTTAATAGATCGTAAGTAACCAAATTTATAGCCTTTTATTTAGCATTATTTTTACAGATTACTGTTTTATTTATTTCGTCTCTAATTAAGAAATTCGATTGCGACTTTTGTTACTATCCTATACACCTAATAAATTTTGACTATTAGCATTAAATTCATCATTTTTTACCTCGTTATCATCAAGCTTTAGAATTCTTTTCATAAGTGTTTCTATTGTGTATCCCATTTTTTCAGCATGGGCTGTTATGTTTTGTCTGTAGATGAGTGATATCTGCTTTTGCATTTCATGTATTGTTTCATTTTGTTTCCTTAGTCCTTTCATAAAGTTTATTATTACTTGTTGTTATCAGCTAATGTTAAAGCTGCCTTTTTAAGTTTATTACATGATTCTTGTAGGGTTTTTAAAGCATCGAAATCAATCGTTATCGTCTTATTGTGTGCACCCCTTACAATTTGCACATTTTCATTGTTAGTTGTCGATTTCATAACATCGTCTGCGGAAAACATTACTAAAATTATAAAAAGAGACAAATTTTTGTCTTAAACTATTATTTATCAATATTTGTAGCATTTGTTATTATTGGTTTACCTTTATTCGTCACACTTTCATTACATCGTTTTCAATTTTCGTTAGGGTCATTATTTTATTTAAATTTACAATTAGAGTTAACGATTCGGATATGCTAAATCTGGACCCTGATTTTTATGTTTAAAAAACCCTCCCCATATCCCACTAATTCGATTAATAAATAAAAACTTTTTAGAAAAAAAAATTCTTATAACTTATCGTTAACCTACTTTTATTTTGACTTTTCTGATTTTTAAATATTGACCTTCTGACGATCAGTACCTTAAATGCGCACCTTCAAATTACACAGTTGAAAAGACCAATTAAAATAAAAAATTAAATTCTCTCCGTAAATTTCAGAAAAACAAAACCATTTTAAGTTGCCTCCAATTTTAAGCAAAGGCTGGCTTGAAAAAGAATCGCTCATGTGTAAATATTTATATATATTTATACATATATAGTTAATTTTATTTTTTAATTTTTAATTATTGTAATTGCAGAAAGAGTATTAAAAAAAATTGTAGAAGATAGCCAACAACAAAAACCTGAAGAAATAAATAATTTAGAAAAAGAACAAGAGAAACAAATGAAGGAACTAAAACTCACGAATAAGAAATTAGTGATTGGTAAGTTTCTAGTGTAAAATCTTTATAAAATTTTAACTAGACTGAAAATCTTTTTAGTTTTCTGATCATTCGAATAGTACGGCAAAGCTCTCTTAAACCCTGGCCTGTTATAATACGATTTTTTGTGTATATAGCACCAATTTTATAATTTTGTAACACCAAATGAGGTTCACGACTAAATGTTAATATATATTTTCAACATTATTTTCAATCTAAGGTTAATAAAAGTATTGTCAATTGTCAATATTCTGGATCTCTGCTCCCCTAAATCAGGTCAAAAATCTACGAACAGTTAGTAACGTAATTACTTATTACAATTACTCATTAATCAAAAAAGACTTTCAGTATAAAACTTACAATGGGAATTCAATATATTTGGAACACCGAATTACACCAAATGGTTATGGATGAGTTTGTTATGTTGAAAAAACATACCTACTACCCTCCTTTCTTACCAATGGGCCTTCTGGGCCTAGAAACGCAGGGCTCAATGTTATAAAATAGGATTTTTTGGTAATTTTCAATGAACCGCCACAACCTCGAAAGTTAACCAAAACTCTTATAGTTGGTCTCATTTTTTTGGTTGAAGTATCACCTTTCATACGCCGTAAACCGCAATTTATTATCACTAATTCTGTGATCACTGTGTCCAATTAACCAAACGGTTATTTTTGGCTAAAAATGACCAATTTTTAAAATGCAGCCAAATTTGTAATTTATGACGAAAATGGGTTTTATAGGTCTGAAAATATTTGTACAAGCTTCAAGTTTTCAAAACTTCTTTACTTTACTTTTTTTAATTAATTTTTAACCAGATATGATAATTTGAAGTCACAGACCCAATTTTACGATTTTTTAAAAAACCTCATTTTTTATGCTAACTTTGAAAAGCCATTTCTTAAAAACGAATGAAGAAAATGAGACGAGCGACAAATTTTTGGAAACTTGAAGCTTGTACAAATTTTTCAGTCCTATAAAACCCATTTTCGTCAAAAATTACGACGCCATTTTTTTTGACCAGAAAAAAAAGTGAACAAAGATGAGTTGAACAGAAAAAAATGACCAAAAAAAGTTGAACATAGAAATTTTTGAACAAAAAAAGTTGACCAAATTTTTTTGACAAAAAAAAATAAAAAATCAATGAAAAAAATGAACATAAGAAGTTGAACATAGAAATTTTTAAGTTGAACAAACTTAAAAAAATGAAATAACTTGAAAATTTCTATGTTCAACTTCTTATGTTCATTTTTTTCATTGATTTTTTATTTTTTTTTGTCAAAAAAATTTGGTCAACTTTTTTTGTTCAAAAATTTCTATGTTCAACTTTTTTTGGTCATTTTTTTCTGTTCAACTCATCTTTGTTCACTTTTTTTTTTGGTCAAAAAAAATGGCGTCAAAATTACAAATTTGGTAGCATTTTAAAAGTTGGTCATTTTTAGCCAAAAATGACCGTTTGATTAATTGGCTACAGTAATGAGAAAATTAGTGATAATAAATTGCGGTTTATGGAGTATAAAAGGTGATAATTAAACCAAAAAAATGAGAACAACCATAAGAGTTTTGGTTAACTTGCGAGGTTTTAGCGTTTTATTGAAAATTACCAATTATCCTTTTTTATAATATTGAGCCCTGCGTTTCTAGGCCCAGAAGGCCCATTGGAAGGAACGGAGGGTAGTGGGCATGTTTTTTCAACGTAACAAACTCATCCATAACCATTTGGTGTAATTTGGTGTTCCAAATGTATTGAACTCTCCTTGTTAGTTAGTTTTTATACATAAATTTTTAAAAATTATCATGCATATGCGCAATCCAATTTAGCTTTGTCAAATTTATTGACAAGAAATGCTTTTACATTATGTTTTTATTAAAATATTTGTGTTGTGTATAAGGATAACATAAATACACTTTCTTTATTTAAAACAATATCATTTAATAAAAATCAATAAATTAATCAATGCATAATAATATTAGTCGATAACACGTTATATGCGTCGAAGACTTTTTGAGTATATTATTATATATACGACTGACTGCAGATAGTATAGTATACGGATAGGAGAAAAGAGAATAGAGGAGAATGGTTTGCGTATCTGTTAGTAATGCCCAAATGTAAAAATAATAATAGAAGGGATTCTCATCCATAACATTTTCTCCCTTGTATAAAAGTTAAAAAAATACAATTTTTTTTTTAAATTACTTATAATTAAAGATGATAAAAGATTAATAGCAGGTCTTTCTTCTTGGGTATTCATTTAGCCTTTTTAGATAACTTCGTTGCCTTGTTGAGCCGCGCACGACTTATTCCTCTGGCTTGGCTATAGGATGATTATCTTCTTGTTCGTTTATTGGTATATTTTGATCACATGCTTGTTATGCTGCGTTATTGCTGTCCTCCATTTAATTTTGTGGTGTAATATTTTCTGGAAGATGAGGAGTGGCGTCAAAGAAGCGGATTTTTCTCCTCGTGTTGTTTGTATATGGAGTTGACTCAAGTTCTGGTTCTGAACAGATTTTTGATTTTTCTTTTGGCTCAAAAATTAATATCTGGTCTACGTGTCTTTTGTAATGTTTTCCATTGTACCCTATTTCATAATGGAGATCCCCTAGTTTAGTGGCAAATTTATCTTGAACCCATTTGTCCATGCGGATATTACCAGACATAAAGTAGACTGTCTTTAGAGCTTTGAATTCCCTAAAAGTTGGTTCAAATGAGGCGCTCTGTTTTTGTGCCATCTTTGTGTATAAGTCACTCGGTCGTACAAGGTCGAGGAGTGTACGAATATTTTGACCCAAGAATAGTTGTGCAGGACTTTGTTCTGAAGTCGAGTGTAGCGCTTTTCTATAATGCTGTAGGTACATGTTTAGCTTGCTATTAAGATCTCTAGATGAGCACGACCGTCATTAATGCATCATTACTGGAGCCCATACTTCTTTCAGCTTGCCCATTTGTAGATGGGTGGTACGGTGCTTTCAGCCTATGATATTTGACTCCTGAAGATTTGAGAAACCCTTTAAATTCTTTATAAACGAACTGCCTTTCAATGTCTGAGACGAATGTTAATGGAACTCCGGTATCTAAGTATCTCGATCGTAGCCTTGGAAGTCGTTGACTTTGTGAAAGCCATCTTGAGCCATTTCCTATATGCATCTACGACGATTAAGAACATTGATCCAGTGACAGATCTAGCGTAGTCTATGTGAATATGTTCCCATGGAGCCTTTGGATACTCCCAGTGAGGAGTTCTTAACTTAACTACGGCGTTTTTGGCACAATTTATACAAGATCTGGCTGCACCTGCAAAATTATTGTCTATACCTGGCCAGTAAGCAAAAAAAACGGGCAATACCTTTTCACTTTTACGATGCCAAGGCGCGCAGCAAGGAGTTCATCTAAAACTTGCTTACAAAATAGTTTTAGTATAACTACTCGGTTTTGAAATAGTAGACAACCCGCAGATAATGTGTATTTAGCCTGTGGTTACTTGTAATTGTGACGTTCCCAGGATTGGCCAGAATCGAGAAGTTTTATAACTTTACCTAGATCTGTGTCTTTTCTTGTTTTATCAGCGATTTTTTCACTATTAAAAGGTTGCTGTTGGATTTGCTGTAGAGTGAAACTTTCGAGCTGATCTCTATCAACTAATTCCTCCTCCTTATGGACAGACAACCAGTGTATACTGCTTGTTGTTTTATTTGGCAGAGGTAGGCGAGTCATGTAATCTGCATTTATATTTTCTTTTGACTTTTTAAACTGGACATCAAAATTAAATTTTGACATAAAGTCTGCGTAATTTCCCATTCTTTTAATGCACAAAGAAGGGCAAAGATTTCTTTAGATGAAAAAATTGTATTTGTGAAAAATTGTAAAAACGGCTTGTTATCAGTAATTAGCGTGAAATAATAAGCGTACAAATAGCATAAAAATTTTTGAATGCCCCAGACACAAGCTAAAGCTTTTTTCATTTGTGGAGTACAATTTGCATAAGCAATTACTTTTTCAGTACCATCACTTAGTTTGTGAGAAGGAACAGCTCCTATACCCATTTTGCTTGCAGCAGTCGCCAATAAGACTAGAAAATCTGGATCATATTGCATGAATACTTGAGGCGAGATTAGCATATCTCCTATTTGTCTGTAAGCTTTATCGGCATCCTCTGACCAGTAGCATCTTCTTATTATTGTTGCTGTTATTTAGGAAAAGCTGCATTTCTTCTACTATGGAAAAATTGTATGGAGTTAGCGATAAAAGTATACTTGTCTCTATTCACTCGAAGGCTACGAGATTTAAGTTTTTCAAATAGATTAGTAAGTACGATAAGTAATTCCACAAAATTTTCAGTAAATACAAAAAAAATCGTCAAAAAATACTCTAATACCTTTTATTTTATGCAACACTTCTTCTATGTGGCGATGCCAGATGGCTGGAATATTGGCTATTCCATATAGAGCTCGTTTTGGAGGAACAAGTCCATTTTTAGGGGTGTTGAGAGTTCAGACATGACTAAACTCTTCATCTATTGGCAAATGAGTGTAAGCATCAGTCAGGTTCAAGTGACAGAAAAGTTTGGCTCATTTCATGTACTAAATATATGCTTCGATTTCGGTATCGAGTACTCGTCGATAATCATCATTTGATGATTTACTGTTGGCTTGTAATTACCTGTGATTTTTAACTTGCAATCGGTTTTGACTACTACTTGAGTAGGAGAAACCCATTCAGATGCTTCTATTTTGTTGTAGAAACCTGACGCTATTTTTTGATCCATTTCTTTTTTGTAGGTTTCTTGATATGGTACCTCGTGACTTTGAGATGAACCTTGGTTGGTGGACCTCAATAATTTATCAGCAAAATCTGAAAATATATTGTTATATCTAGAAAGTAATTTACCTAAACTATTAATTTAGTCGGCTTGTGACGGAAATAGGGGATTTACCCATATAATACACCCATCTAAACACTCCCATATACCAAAATTAATTTCAAACCACCCTACCATATTTATACAAAATCGATAACTATTTTTAGACTTATTAGACTTAAGAATAATAAAGTTCCCCTATAATAACGCACCCAACACCAATAATATCATAAGACATATAGTATATTACTCACCCTCCGTAGACATGCAAAAGTAACACACCCCCCGTAAACATGCAAAAGTAACACACCCTCAGTAGACATGCAAAAGTAATACACCCTTTGTAGACGGTCAAAAGATCACCCTCTGTAGACAGTCATGCAAGAGTAATAAAATACACCCTAAATTCAAACATGCAACAACAATAAAACGCACCCTTAAAACGCACCCTTAATAGTCATAAAACTAAGTTAATTAAAAAGCTCACCCTCCTTAAAATACATAAAAATCAATATCTCATCCAAAATGGAATCTAGCAACTAACCTATAAGCTTTCAGAAACCCACTTGGCAACCAATCATAAACTTACCACTAGGCGGAGACTTTAAATCCAGCCTTAGAAAAATATTGTCACTCCTACCAGAAAGGGTATATAAAGCGTGGTTCAGTTTGACTTTGCTCTCTTACGTTTGGCTCTTATCACCCGTTCTTACGACTCATTTAGTATAGTCTCTTTAACCCGGTAGTGTGTAATAGTCTTCCTCGATATCTATATTATTCGTGATTAAAAGTATAATATCAATAATACTTGTTAATTTATTTCACTGCTTTCCTATCATTTCCGAAAAAATACCAATAAAGGTCCGAGAGTACCTAGTAATTGCCAATATAAGTGAAAGCCGAACTACATCAAGAAATCAACGATATACCATAAGTTTTCGATATTTTGGCCCACTACCAAGATTCGTAACAAGTGGTTCCGGTACTTCGGGACTCAGTTGGATTTGAAGGTATTTAAAGCAGAGGAAAAACTTATCACGTCAAAAGCAAGGATTGTGGACTCAAGTTGTTCAAGAGAACTACTCCAGTGAAGGACTTTGTCGATTTCAGCAAACCTAAGCAAAAGGAGCCCTCTATAGAACGGCACATCTGAGCTTTAATGGATATCTGGAGCTTCGTAGTAATCACTGTTTAAGACATAAGTATAAAATTATTTTATATTTTTATTTCTCTACACTGATTTACTATTACATATTATTACACTTTACCAATAGAAGTATTTATTAAAAGTACTTTTGAGATAATAAAGAAAATTTCAATAATAAAAATTTTTACCAGGGATTTAAATTATATATTAACAAAAATATTAATATTTGAATAAAGAAATATATAAATTATAGTTACATAAAGAAAAGCATACAATATATGCCTATAGAAAGTTTACGAACAATTAAAAAAAAATTTATTTAAGAAATTAAAAATATATTAATAAAATTTGTATTATAAATTTAAATCATAATTCAATATATAAATCATGGCAAAGAGTAAGGATTGGAGGGAACAACCAGAAATATTTGGTGATGATACTAGCCCTGAAACGGTTCCTACATCCGCAAAGAATCTACTTAATCCCGATTATACAAATGCTGACCATATTGTAATATCTGATAATACATTTCAACAAATAACTCAGAATGCCGCTAACGGGTCAAGGCTGGTGCGGCAGATCTTGTAGAAAGGGTATGAATTGCCTCAGAAGATGACCCAGAGAATATTTTTATAAAATCGATTTCATGGACAAACTGTTTTATCCAGCTTCGGCCAAAAAGAGAGTCGTAATTGTAAGCAATTTAAGTTTTCCTCTTGAGTTGACAAGTGTATCAGACCATTTTAAATTTGGCATAATGGTTCAATCATATAATAAAAATTAAATGCAGCAGTTTAGCTTTGCAATCCAAATATACCAGCTAGACATTTAAAAGATAAGTTTAAACGTATAGTTTGAATAAAAACACAAAACTATTTTGTTTCTAAGAAAGGTCGAAAATTTTCCTGAGTCACATTTTTCATACTTTGAAGTTTAGAAAGAAACTCCAGTAAATGCTATAAGATTCTTATCATTTTTAATTAAATTCATAAAATTTATTTTTACATTATTTCCAACCTGCTCATGTAACATTTTTGCTGTTTCCTTAGCTCTATTTTTCTTTCTTAATTACTTTACTTTATCAAAGTTCTTCTTGATCTATTAAATAATTTTCATTTACATCGTCCATTTCCACTTCTTCAAAAGAGTTTGCTAATTCCAGCAAAGCATTGGCATCAGATAATTTTGAATCATTTAAACTAGAATCACTTGGAGTTGACGTATCATTTGAACCTTATAACCATGTTTCAGGTTCATATAATGATGAATTACTTAAAATTTAGGTATCATCTAAAATTAATACTTGATGATATTTAGAACTTGATGTGTTATTTAAAGCCATTAAATCAATGCAAGTGTCCAAATTTTCTCCACAATCCTCACAATTTTTGAATACATCCGTGGTAAGCATATCTAGATTCGTGTCAAGATCCATGTTCAAATCTGTAGTTGACTTATCTTGATTTTATAATTTTGTAAATTAATTTTATTTCGTTATAAAATATTCGGAAAAGATTTTTTACTAATTTTTGATTTTTTTAAACGCCTTTTGAGTTTAGAGCCTAGACCTGTAATAAATATATTATAATTATTGTATAACTCAAAATATTTTAATTATAAATTATCTTACCTGCTGCATAATTTTCGTCTTTGAAATTCAAACTGAATATAAAAGTAAATGTTTGTTTTTTTATGCAAATGTTCTGTAACTAACAATTTTTTATCCAAGCTTTTAGTTGTAAAATATTTTTTGTGAGCTTTTGAAAAGTAACATAAATACTTCCAGCTGTCATAGTACAATTTTCTACACTACATTTAAGAGATTTTTTTTATTATTTTATCAAGAAAAATTTTTTAAATACTTTTTAAAAACTTTTGCTAAATACACTTTAAAATTTTTTAAAATTTTAAATGTAACTTTGGCTATTCTCGGTAGTACCTTTATCGTTGAAGGTCAAATAAAATAAAAGTACAGCGACGTCGCATAATATTTGTAGCCGTATGTTCTTATTTATATGATCATTATTATAGAATATTATATTATATAATATGCGTGCATTTTAAACGATGAAGTTATCGCACTAGAGTTGCTTAAATTTTATGACAAATTCGGTGGCCACGCTTGGAGTAAGGTTTGGTACAGCAAGAGTGATTGCAAGAATTTAATTTAACTAGGTAATATTAGCAATTTTTGGTTCCTCAAAGAGGAACCATTGTGTTAGGTCAAAATTTGATTTTCTATTTTTTGGCATTTAAGCACGTTTTGGGACCCCAGAAAGCTAAAAAACCGGTTTTTAAAAAAGTCTCTGTGTGTGTGTGTGTGTGTGTGTGTGTGTGTGTGTGTGTGTGTGTACGTACGTACGTATGTAATCGGTGATATTTCACAAACATTATGGAATTAAGACCTAATTTTTTTTTCAAAAATTTTTTCACCAAAAAAGCTCGAGGTACTTTTTTGGTTCCCCAAAGAGGAACCATTGTGTTGGATCAAAATTTGATTTTCTATTTTTTGGCATATAAGCACGTTTTGGGACCCCAGGAAGCTAAAAAACCGGTTTTTAAAAAAAGTCTGTATGTGTGTGTGTGTGTGTGTGTGTGTGTGTTTGTGTGTACGTACGTATGTATGAATCGGTGATATTTCTTAATTTTCTGAAAATTTTTTTTCTAAAATTTTTTTCACAAAAAAATACAAAAAATACCAATTTTTTTTTTCTTTTTGGACGAAGTACCTAATTTATTTCCATGGAAGTACTAGTTTTAAGAACTTCGTTTATAGTAATTTTTTGGATCTGATACTTAGTTTTTTCAAAATTTTTTTCTCAAGATTAAAAAAAAAGAAAAATAAAAAAAACTGCAATATTTTTTTTTTTTTGGTGTAATACCTCATTTAATTCTATGAAAGTACTAGTATCTAAAAATATTGTAACCAGTGATATTTCAAAACCATTATCGAATTAAGACCTAATTTTTTTTCCAAAAATTTTTTTATTAAAAAAATCTCAAAACCCCCTTTTTTTTTTTAATTTGGATGTAATACCTCATTCATTTCCATGAAAGTACTTATACTTGAAAGTATGGTTTTTACTTGATATCTCCAATCTGATACTTAATTTTTTGAAAATTTTTTTCCTAAAATTTTTTTCACAAAAAAATACAAAAAATACGAAACTTTTTTTTCTTTTTTGACGTAGTACCTAATTTATTTCCATGGAAGTACTAGTTTTAAGAACCTCGTTTGCAGTAATTTTTTGGAACTGATAGTGAATTTTTTCAAAATTTTTTTCTCAAAATTAAAAAAAAAGAAAAATAAAAAAAACTGCAATATTTATTTTTTTTTTTGGTGTAATACCTCATTTAACGTCGTTCTTCCCAGTATTCCGAATCCATTGAGTGATTAACAAAAAATTATTAATTTAACTATTAAATTTTGTTAAAAATATTTTCTTTATTCATTAAATTAATTTTCCTAATATTATTCTCAAGTGTAATGATAAGTATCTTTTTATTTTACTAATTTACATTTTATATATTATTGTTTTTTAATCGCGTAGTACTTCTGCAGAAAGAATAAATTTAAAATACAACTTTCAACTAGTATGTGTTTTATTTATTAAATAAAAAGAAATATATTTTATTAAATAATGTTTATGCATTTATTTATGAAAAAAAAATTGTTTTAAAAAAATAAACTAATAGAAAATAAATAAATAATTTACCATAAACTAAAGAATAATACAAATAATATTATTAAAGTTTGTGCTTTTAGTAATAGTATTAGTACGCGCGCTGTATATGTATAATAAACAAACAATATGGCGTCCCGTCTGCTAAAACTGCGTTATAAAATTTTCTTCGTTTAATTACGCGAAATTTCCCACGTATACCTCATATTCGGAAAGTAACAATAAATTCTTTAAGCTTTCAACTTTTAATTTATTGCTATCTCCATTGGGAATTTCGCGATTTGGTAGCAAAAATTATTAACTTCCGAAATTTTCTCCATTAGACTAATGTAATATTTACTTATCTTTGTACCCTGATATCTCAAAATTTTGCACGACTATCGACTATGAGACCCATACCATTGGATTCCTGAGAATTTCCTCTAGCTAACTGTATATACCTTTATTCGGAATTTTCCTGGGAAGAACGACCTTAATTCTATGAAAGTACTAATATTTTAAAATATTATAACCAGTGATATTTCAAAACAATTATCGAATGAATACCTAACTTTTTTTTCCAAAAATTTGTTTTTTAAAAAAATCTCAAAATACTTTTTTTTTTTTAATTTGGATGTAATACCTCATTCATTTCCATGAAATTACTTATATTTGAAATTATGATTTTTACCCGATATCTTGAATCTGATAATTAATTTTTTGAAAATTTTTTTCTCCAAAATCTTCGTCACAAAAAAATACATAAAACACCAAATTTATTTTTCGTTTTGGACATATCTCATTTATTTTAATGAGAGTACAAGTTTTAGAAATTTAGTTTATAGTAATTTTTTGTATCCGATCACAATTTTTTTTTTTATTTTGATATAAATTATAACACACCAGAAAGAGTGATGGAAATCTTGCCTCTTTTTGACTTCCTTGGATTATTTTGCTCGTTGCTATGATAATTTATGTATGCAGCTTAATGAAATTATAAACAATAATAAACAGCCTAAAAATATTAAATGGTTATGTTTGCATTTTAAAATTAAGATTTAAAAGTTATATTGGCATTTTTTAAAGAATCAAACAATTTAAAAATCTTGATACAATTAATGTGGTTATTTTTTTTATTACAAAATATTATTATTATTATTATTATTATTATCATTGTTGCGGAATATTGGTCAAATGCAAGAAGTACTCTGAGAAAATAAATTATAAGAAATTATTATAAATTCTGGTAAAAACTCCTATCTTTTTATAATAATTGAGCGAATATTTGTAATTTTCGCATCGTTACCAACCGTTTCTTTGACAAAACAAAAAAATCATGTTACCCAATATTTTAATTATTAAGGGATACTTATATATTCTAATAAAATAAAATTTTATAAAAAAAAATAAAATTAGCTTTTTTTATATTTGTCTCTTTTTAATTATGCAAAAATGATTTAAAATCCATTAACGCCGGCACGACCAATCCATGGATGCTAGAATTTTCACTTTTATAACAAAATGATCTTAATAATCTACTTTACCAGCTACTAAAAACGAAAAATGTATGTACAATTGCATAGTTGTAATGAATAATATTTGTTGTAAATTAAGATTACAGCCCATTGTTTGAGGAACCTCAGTGCCAGCTAGTTGGCAGGGTATTTTTTTTTTAATTTGGATGTAATACCTCATTTATTTCCACGAAAGTACTTATATTTGAAAGTATGGTTTTTACTCTATATCTCGAAACTGATACTTAATTTTTTGAAAATTTTTTTCCCAAAATTTTTTTTACAAAAAATACAAAAAACAACAATTTTTTTTTTCTTTTTGGACGTAGTACCTAATTTATTTCTATGAAAGTACTAGTTTTAGAAAGTTTGTTTATAGTCATTTTTTGGATCTGATACCGAATTTTTTTAAAAATTTTCTCAAAATTAAAAAAACAAAAAAATTAAAAAACCTGCAATATTTTTTTTTGGGGGGGTGTAACACCTCATTTAATTCCATGAAAGTGCGAATATCTGAAAATACTGAAACTGGCGATATTTCAAAACCGTTATGAAATTAAGACCTAATTTTTTTTTCAAAAATTTGTTCACCAAAAAAGCTCTAGGTACTTTTTTTTTTTTTTTAATTTGGATGTAATACCTCATTTATTTCCACGAAAATACTTATATTTGAAAGTATAGTTTTTACTCGATATCTCGAATCTGATACTTAATTTTTTAAAAACTAGTATTAAGCGCGCGTCGCGCGCAAAATGATTTAAAACTCAAATCAACCTTAGTTATTTTCTTAAATACCAAAATTTATTCTTACTTTAATTTTTTTATTCATATCAACTACTCGACGTTCTATAACTAACCTCAAAAATAATAAAAATATAATATAAACAATAATAAACAATTAATTTTAACCTGTTAACAATGAAATTTATATGAGCCAATCAGAATGACTCTTTAGCTATAACAATGTACATAGTTACGGTTGCGATCAACATGTCCTTTTTAAAAAAGGATTTTCACAAAAAAATACAAAAAACACCAAATTTTTTTTTCTTTTTGGATGTAGTACCTAATTTATTTCTATGAGAGTACTAGTTTTAGACATTTCGTTTATAGTAATTTTTTGGATTTGATAACGAATTTTTCCAAAATTTATTTCTCAAAATTGAAAAAGTTTTTTTAAACTACAATATTTTTTTTTTTTTTTGGTGTAATACTTTATTTGATTCCATGAAAGTACTATCTTGAATAATTATTATCCAATGAATTATGTTAGATTTTATTTGAAAAAAATAGATTTAGTTAAATTCAATACATAAATTTACATTTTACTTTTAAAAGTTAATAGAAATGAGTGTATGATTGCATGGTTGTAATCGGTGATATCTGTGGCATATTGAAGTATTTAGCTCATTGTTTGAGGAACCTTAGTGCCAGCTAGTTGGCAGGGTATTTTAGGTTTGCCTAAGCAAAAATCTTTCTCTAATATTTTGAATGTAAATTAATTATTATGTACGCCTAATTATTGATTTAACTTTTTATTTTGAAATACGCGTCTATGCACCAAACCTTACCCCAAGCGGGACCACAGAATTTTCCATAAAATTTAAGCAACTTTGGTTGCTCTAGTCGCCTTAAAATTTTCATCGGTTTTTTATTTTTTATAATTAAAATATATTTTATATGAAATCCACAATATATTTAAAAATCAAATACCAGTTTCTTCAACAATTAATTTACGTTGTGCTATTTTTTTTAAATCCATCGTTTGGTATTGATATTGACAGAGCATAGATCTGAAACCCCTGATTTTTTAATTTTTTTTTTACTTAGAATCTACATACAGCTGTTCAAATATATAAAAATCTCAAAAACGTCAATTTTTGTGTTATGTGTTTTTTAAGATTGCACGGCAGCAAATATACAATCTATAAAGATTTAGCCTTGGAGCTTTGTATTTCTTTAACGAAAACGACAATTTTCTTAAATATTTTTTAATGCGTATTATTACAATATGAAGCCTCTATAAAAATTATATCGATTCCTTTGGTATTTAAAATAAGCGCTAATCAACCTTAAAAAGCAAATAACCATGATAATTGCAATTTGACTGTCTTATTCATTGAATTATTCTAAAAATGAATATTTTTCTTAAACAATTAATTAATATTAGAATTGGTCTTTACGAACAAAGATGTTAATAATACTACTACTGAATGTGGTATACATTTAAATACTCGACATAGTAGTGGAAAATTTAATTGAAAAATTTTTCAATTTTTCAATAATTTTTTTACAACTGAAAAATTGTGTAATGATGTTATAAACACAAATAAATTGAAAAAAAGTGATATTAATAAATAATAAATATTTCTCAAAAATAAAAAGATGCCAGAGCCGGTGGGACTTGAACCCACGATTATTTCATATCTAGTGAAATCGCTTTTGCCAACTAATATTCTATCGATTCCAAGCCAATATTTTTCTTATTATAGTGACAACGCAATCAAAAAAGGCTTCTGTATATGTCTAAATACTTAAAAATACCCTTATGTTATAATTTTTAGTTTGTTTTAGATATTTTTTTACTAACTGAAGCATCATATTTGAGCTGGTATTATTCTCTATGGTCAATTTGAGAAATAAGAAACACCCTAATATACATACATAATTTAAATATTCTCTATAATAAAAAAGAAGGTTCAAAATAAATGTTAATAACAGTTTCTTTTAAATTTAAATTAGAAATGTTTTTTAAATTTAGTTGAAATGTATATGTTACCGTTAAAGTCCGCTCTCCCGATAAAATTAGCTTTAACTGGTTAAAGTTAACTTTAGCGAAGCGTTTTCGTTAAATTCCACAAAGACGATTAAAGTAAATAAAAATACAACATTAACGGGTTTATATAGGATAAAGTTAACTTTAACCAATCCTTATCAGTTAAAGACCATGAAAGCGGGTTTGCATACTAAAAAAAATTTGTATTAAATATTATATATGACTCTTGCTATAAGGCACTCCCAAGGGCTTAGGTTAGGCTACTCTTTTAAAAATGCATTTCTTGGAACCAGTAACCAATTCTAGTTATAACACACCCCTATGGTTAAGTTAGGCTATTTTTTTTTAAGGCATTATCACAGTAACGCATTCCCTAGAATATTAGGACAAGGTGGGATAAAGGACCCTGCATAAGTTTGTAAGCAAATGCTGCACCATACTGTGACAATTTCTTTTTAAAAAAATACCCTAACCTAACCCTAGGGGTGCCTTATTACTAGGACTGTTTACTGGTATCAGGAAATGCATTTTTAAAAGAGTAGCCTAACCTAATCCTTGGGAGTGCCTTATAGCGAGAGTCGTATATAATATATAATACAAACTTGAACACTCATAAAAACCGCTTTCATGGACTTTAACAAAGATTGGTTAAAGTTAACTTTAACTGAAATAAAAGCCGTTAAAGTTATATTTTTATTTATTTTAATCGTCTTCGTGGACTTTAACGAAAACGCTTTGCTAAAGTTAACTTTAACCAGTTAAAGCTAATTAACTTTACTTTAACCAGTTAAAGCTAACTTAATCGGTTGGAGGTACATTAAAGGTAACATATGTATCATAAAAATAATACCGCTTGTACAATTATGGTTTAGTTTAAATAGTACTTTGAATAATTTAATAATAATAGAGAGGGATTAAAATAATCCTGCACAGGGGAAAATACAATGAAGAATCCAAAAGTATTTTTAAGTACGCAAAAGTGTGAATCAAAATATCTATAGTAATTAAAAGTATAGTAAAATTGGTATAAAAAATTTGGAAAAGTTTGCAAAAAAGACTGCATTTCGTTCACGATTCACCGGTCCCAAGAATTTTTATGCATATTTTTGCACACTTTTAGTAACTTCATTCTTTACTTTTTCTTTTTTTTTTGTTGAGAAAAAATGACATTAAAAAAATGATTACGATTAAAATTTAAAATATGCCTGGGTTAAAATTGTAGCTTATGGTACAGAACAAGATCAGCTTATCTTGCTTATCAATATATAACTATATGAAATTTTTCTAGTCGATGTATACTGGATTCTATATTAGGTTTCATAAACAGTAAAATAAGACTTACAATAAAAATTTTTTTTATTAATAAAATATTTAAATACAATAGGAACATTTAAATAATTAATTTTTTGCCCTCCCGGGCGTAAAACTCGTGTGTAAAGAATTTTCTGAACTCGCTCTACGCCTAGGTGGGCAAAAAATAGTGTAAGCACCATGGGCGAAATACTTTAGACACGAGCGTGAACACATATCACTCGTGGCCGGCTTCGCCAAGCACTCGTGCTAGTGCTCACGCTAGTGCCAAAACTTTTACACCCTTGATATTTAAAATACTATAAGCGGCCTCCATTTCATTCCAATTAAATAACCTTCCAGGCTTGTTTAGTTTTTAGTTTTAGTTTTTAACTTAGACACAAAAATAGGTGCTCTAACATTGATCTTATGGAAGATAAACTTTGGAAATTATGAAAATATTGAAAATGATGTCACAAGAAATTAAAATTTGCATAAAATGATATTTGAATGTTTAAAGATAATATTGCCAATTTGTTTGTTCCTTCTTACAGAGTTAGTAAAGAATTTAATAAAAAATAAATATATAATATATGTTTATACATATGTTTCTAGCGTCGATAATATAGGATTCTTTAAAAAGATCCTTGGACCTTAAAGAAAATTTAATTATTTAATTTCTAAAATCATTCTGTAAAATCTGAAGAATTTTTATCACTTAATTTTGAGTTATTGAGCTCAAAATTTAAAATTTTATACAATCGAATACAAAAAAGGTTTATAACCCGACTTCTCAAAGTATCATTTCAAAAAAACGAATTCAATCAAAGGCAATTGACCGCTTAGTTTTTATTTAATTAGCCAAAAACCAATGAATCTTGAAGTATTGCTACTGTATGATATAATTATATAGATTGCATTGTTTTTTAGAGAGTAGTTTATATATTACAAAAATTATGCTGCGTTGCCATATAAATTTTAAGATTACACCGCCATTTTGAATCTGCATCCATCGTAATAAACCAAATAATTTATCCAAAAAATTGTTTCTAATTTATCGATACGAAATTTTTCTAGTAAGGTATTTTATGATGAAATTTTTTTATGAAAAAATTGTTGATCGTTGCTAAAAACGTTAGATCTTTTGCAAACTATACGATGAAATTTTTTTTCTGAATTATGCTGGTTTATATGGTATTTCAAAAAAATTCATTGATAAAAAAGTAAATATAACAATCTCTTATAAAGTTTATAAAATACAGGCACACATTCAAAGTTACACGTAGGTATTTCAAAAACATATCGCGTCAAATGGTTAGGAAAAACAACCTAACTGTACGTATAAAAACAAGTCGCCTTATCCCTGATCAGTCCAAATTCTCAGAACTACCTTTTTTTATATGATTGAGTTTTATATTTTATTTTTCTGTATCACATATTTTAATCGCGAATAAGTTAAAATTTACCATCAGTTAGTACGATTTGAATAAATGATATTTAAATTTAATTTTGTTTTGCAGATTTAAAAACAAACAGTTTAGACCTCCAAAAAAGCCAATTGATGGTTAAAAAAATGCAATCAGAAATTGAAGATCAAAAGAAATTATTAAAGAAACAAAAAGAAGAATTAGAATGGCTAAATGAAAAAGGTAAAATTGGATTAACTAAATTAAATTCAAAGTTTTTATAATAAATCTCTTTAGCCTCGATAGATTTTTAAAGAATTATGCATAGAGCCTGAGTCGAACACACATATTCTTGGCTATTGTAAAATCTAGAGGTTCCTAAATAGTATCTAGACAAAAGATGAACAACCCTGCAAAACTTTACCTGTGTACCTTTGAAGCTTTTTGGGTATACCTGAAGACCCACCTGACCCGAAGCTTAGGTTCGGGTAACTACACATCCCTAGTTGTAACATTACAAATCTGAAATAACATATTGACGATAACGTTTCAAATATTTGTTTTAAATTTAAATAAATCCATATAAATATCTACTTCTAATTTTTATTTCAGACAGTATTCTTAAAATATTACATTCTTAGTCATATATATTTTTAGGAGTTTCTAGAGCATAAATATTATATAATAATATTAATAATAATTTAAATACTATGAGTAAATATAAAAATTGCTGTGTGCAGATGCAGATTTATTACAGGGTTGGGAATACGGGGCGCGCATCATACCCGTACATACGGAAATGAGAATACTGAATTTTGATTTTTTGTCGTAAATACGGTTTATTTAATATTGAATCCGTATGAAAAATACCGTATATACGGTTCTAAAAATGTACGGACCAGTATTTTCAAAACCGTACATACGGATAAATTTGTACGGGACCCGTATTTTGTAAACCTTATATACGATTGTCAAAATTTTTCAACAGTGTATACGGCTGACAGATATCGTGTCCATACATCACTCGGTTCCCGTATTTTATACAACCTTATATACGGGTCAAAACTTTAATCAATCGTACAAACGGATGAGTCATATAAGGAAACGTACATCATTTACCCGTATATATGGTTAATTGAAATATAAGAACCATATAATATTAGCCGTATATACGGTTTTCACTTTATGGGAGCCGTATTTTAGTTGCCTGTATATACGGGTCAAATCTTTAATCACCCGATTTAATGGTTAATAGTATATCTACATTAACGTATATCATTCACCCGTATATACAGATCAGAGGTATCTGTTGTTAGTCGAGAAGCTAGCGTATCATTCCGTATGCAAAAAATTAGATCGACTGTTTAATTAAAAAGCACCAAGCGGATTATAGTTTTTTGACCCGCTGATTCCGAATCTGCAGTTATTTTTTAGCTAAAACTGGGGCGTTCGCCGCTAGAGGGCGATTAGGGGGATAAAAACGCTATTTTTCGCAGATATCTTGGAATTTACGCGTCCTAAGATACTTAAACCCAGGTAATACATAGTTTTTTGACCCGCTGATTCCAAATCTGCAGCTATTTTCCCACTAAAACTCAGGAGTTCGCCGCTAGAGGACGTTTAGGGGGTAAAAGTCCTATTTTTTGCCAATATCTTGGAAGCTACATGTCCTAAGATAGTTAAAATCAAGTAACTTTTAGTTTTTTGACCCACTGATTCCAAATCTTTAGTTATTTTTTCTCTAAAACTGGGGAGTTCGCCGCTAGAGGGCGTTTAGGGGGTAAAAACGCTATTTATATAAATAAATTAGAAGAAATAACGTTTAAATACAGCTGTATTATTAAAAAGATAAGGTCTAAAAAAATCATACTAAAGTTTTATTTTGAGTTTAGTTTAACCTAAAATATTACAAAATAATACGGTTTTTTTAAATTGATGAAATAATATTTTTAAATTAAAGTATTTAACGTATCATTTTTTTGTTGCATTTTATAGCATTTTTACCTCTTTAACGCCCTCTAGTGGCAAACGCCTGTGTTTTAGAGAAAAAATAGTTGCATATTTGGAATCAGCGGGTCAAAAAACTATATGTTACTTTGGTTTAAGTATCTTAGGACGCGTAGCTTCCAAGATAACTGCGAAAAATAGCATTTTTACCCCCTAAACGCCCTCTAGCGGCGAACGCCTGAGTTTTAGTGAAAAAATAGTTGCTATTTAGAATTAGCAGGTCAAAAAACTATATGTTACCTGTGTTTAAGTATCTTAGGACGCGTAGCTTCCAAGAGTTTGGCGAAAAATAGGATTTTTCCCCCCCTATACGCCCTCTAGCGGCGAACGCCCCAGTTTTAGCTAAAAAATAATTGCAGATTCGGAATCAGTGGGTCAAAAAACTATAATCCGCTTGGTGCTTTTTAATTAAACAGTGGATCTAATTTTTTGCATACGGAATGATACGCTAGCTTCTCGACTATGTTTTCTTGAATTCTGTCACTTTATAAAAATACTAGGCTTTTTATATGAAGAGCCATTCACATTGGATTAAAAAATGAAAAATGACGTACCTAGAGTAGTCTTTTCATAAAGAGAATATCTCTTAAAGTACGACAGCTGAGTCGTCAAACTATGGCCTATTAACCCGCAGAATTTTATGTTTCATTTTGACAACGGTTTTATGCAATTTCTTTAATTATTTCGATCCTTATGGTAATACAGAAACACTATACAAAAATAAATTTTCAAATATATTATATCATAGTAAGATATATATATATATTTAATTATATACATTTTTATAAATATGCAGTTAATTTTGTTTTTTAATTTTTAATAAATATAATTACAGTTTTGAATCAACAAGAATTGTATAATAAATTAGAGCAAGACAATTTAAGCCTCAAAGAAGATAATATAGCTTTAAAAAATCGAATTCAACATATGGAGAGTAAACATATTCAAAAAGGTGAGTGCATAAGATTAGTTACCAAAGAAACATTATTACTGTCTAAACGTAAGTTTCTATTCTCAATTCTACTAGATATAGTACACCAAAGCTCTTAAAATATCCTTAGCCTACTTTAATACGATTTTTCGGCTAAGGTAGCACTATTACAAATTATAGAGTTTTATAGCACGAAATTAGGTTTGCGACTAAATATTTATATTTATTTAAAAAATTTTTTTGAATTTAAGGTTACAAAAAAAGTAAAAATAAAAACTAGAATTTATTTTGAAACTTTGCTCCCTGAAATCAGGTTTAAAATCTACCATCGGTGCGGCTAAAACGTGATTCTTGGGTCTTTTTAGATTTAATTTTCATTTAAAAAAAAAATAATAATGGTTTCCGGCACAAAATCTTACTAGCTATTCATTTTTACGGTCATTTATGTTGCACAACGCTTCAAGAAAAGTGTACAACGGGGAAATCAAAAATATGGCTTTTTTCATCCTATTTTGAACCCAAAATAGTCAGTTTATTAAAATTATGGAAAATCTTAGTATTATTACCTTTGAATTTATATCTGGGGTTTTTGAAGTTGCTGATTTCAAATATGACCATGAAAAATATGATAAAATTTAATCTAGGGTTAGAAAATTGTAAAATCAAATTACTAAGGATTTTTTTGGTTCCTTATCTCCAATTTAAATATGAAAAAATAGGCAAGATATTTGTTTGACACAAGAATATTCCACACATCGATGGTTCAATATAAAAATGTTGCACGGAATAGTTCTACATCAAAAACCGTTGTGCTAAAAAATTTAACACAAATTTTATTTATTCGAATTATTCAAATAAAATAGGAAAATTACATGAAAAACTTCTAAAAAAATGAAAAATTAATTCATATTGAAAAATCCATAATTAACACCAAAATTAATTTTAGGAGTATGTGTGTACTATTGTAGATGTGTTAAAAGAATTTCGTAAAATAATTAAAAAAAAAAAAAAAGATAATTAAACAAATTTATATGCTTGTTATTTTTTAAAAGTACATAGAGAAAGTGTATAAGGGTTTTTTGTATAACTCTTGTGCATCCCTTACATTTGTGCATGTATCAATTTGCATTTTGGCATTTACAGTACATTTTTTTTTTAATTTAGCATAAAGATATTAAATATTAATGTGATAAGTAAGTTAATCAATGACTAAATTTGATATATGTATGTAAAGTGTGTATATATACGTTTTTTTGTGTGCAGGCTATCATTTGTATTTTTTAATTTTTAGTTTTTATGCCAATTAATGCTTTATCAGAAAAAAAATTTTTTTTATTTTTATTTATGGCTGATTCCATGTGAAACGTACGTTGACCTCCAGATGGGGTCTTCCGATTGGGCTGTAACTTTGCACGGGTGATTATATACATAAAATGTCCTCACTCCCCAAATTTTACGTCGTAAAATCGTTTCTAGCCGTCTCTGTGAATTTTTGAAAGTTGGGACTGATTTTAAAGCTCTCAGCCACCAACTTTTGCTTCATTATATAAAAGCGTGAAAAAATGTTAAAAATATTATTAGAAAAACGATTACGATCGGAAATTTCCCTGGCTATCCGAATTTCTAAACCGATTTTAAAATTTTCTCATGGATACTATGGTTATAGATACTCATGGTGAATCTCTTACGCTTAACATCAAGAAAAATCTAAAGGCCAAAATTTTATATTTTTCCAAAACAGAACAGGTTAGTAAGCCTAAGATAACGGAATGTCTTTTCTATTCTGCTTGATAAGAAAACTCCACGCAAACCTTAATTGCACTTACTTATCGTCTTTCCGACGTTAATATCGGGTCTTATCATAAATTCATCATCGCTCTTCGAACATATTGTCTAGACTTTAGCCATAAGGTAGTTATGGGAGACTTCTACTCTGACATTCTTGATCCAAAGATTTCTGTTTCGCGTTTTCTCTCCAACTTTTCTAATCATCATCATATCATTACAGCTACTGTGAACATTTTTTACTAGAGTCACCCAGAGGCTCCTGTTAAATATAAGGCTATTGATAACATAACACAACGTAATTTAAATTCACATTTACGAGTACTAGATTGTTCTGCTTTTTCTTCCCCTGTAAATAAATTGGACATAGAGCTAGGTCTCTCTGCTCCAACTAATAATATTCACAGCTCTATTGACGTACTTGCAACTGATAAATAAATTAGGACAGGAAAAGTTAAATATTCGTGAATAAATAGTGATCTTTGCTTACTTAAATCTAAACGGGATTCAACTAGTAGACGATATCATAGGACTGGCTCTCGTGAATTATTATATGAGTTCTTAACTCTTGCAAATTCTTTTGAGGAACAGTTAGAGATGGCTCCTTGTGTTTACAAGCATAACACATTTGCGGTGCATAGGATGTCAATAAAAATTTTTGAAAAGAAATGAGTTTAAGTTTAATTCCCATAGTAAACGATGCTCTTCATGGATTTTTGACTGAAGAGCTTAATGTACATTTTTCAAATATCTCAATTTCTGTTATTGAAGATCACTCTGTTTCTCGTGACATCTTTAATAATATTTTTTTTGATGGTTTTTCATTTAAATAAGTATCTATTAATGAAGTCATTCTGCCTGTTTCTCATTTTAAGTCTCAAAAAAGAGAGAATGGTATACCTCAAAGCATTATTGCAACGGCATTACCGATTGCATTGCTCCGTATCTTATTAAACTTTTTAATGCCTCACTTTTACAAGGTATGTTTCCTGAAGATTGGAAAAAATTGCGTATTACGGCGCTTTAAAAAGTGGCTATCCCATCCTTTTCTTCTGATTTCCGTCCAATTGCTCATTTGTGCTTTTTGTCAAAGCTCCTCGAGAAGCTTACTCATGATCGGATTACCAACTTCTGACTACATTTAAAATTTTATATATGTATCAATTAGGCTTTCGTAATCACCATTCTACCCAATCAGCCTTAATCAAGCTTACGGTTGATGTACCTATTGGTAAGGAAAAGAAATTGTCTACTCTGCTACTAACATTTGACTTCTTTATGGCTTTTGACAATATTTCCCCCTCAAAACTACTAAGAAAATTACAGGCCAATAGCTTTGTCAAGTGATCTTCAAACTAGGTTTCTATTTCTATAGTTGTTCGGTATGTGTGACGTCCAAAGACAAAACTTCAGGTAATTGTGGTAAAAATATTGGAGTACCTCAGGGCTCTATCCTGGGGTCCCTCTTGTTTTGTGTCTATATGAATGACCTCAAAAATCACTTGATGCCTGTAATATCAATGCCTGTAATACATACAGATTATTGTATGTCGACGATTTTCAGATCTATGTTCAGGTGCCTGCTATTTTAATTGAACAACTCTGATGGTGACACTGTTCCTTTTGTTGATAGAGTTTTTAATTTGGGAGTCATTCTGAATAGCATCTTTTATTGGTCTCCCCAAATTCATCCAAGGCATATTCTACAATCAACCGTTTTATGCGTTCGGAGTTGCGTAGTACGTTTTGCGCAGCACGTAAGGCCTTGCGTAGCTGCACATTACTTACTGCGCAATTCCGCATGCGTTAAACAATTGATTGTAGAAGGTCCCTAACATGTATATCGCTCATTTTCATTTTTTTTGCAAAAATAGTGTCACGTGGTCGTATATACCGATTGAAGTAAGAATTTACAAATTTTTTTTTTTTAAAGTTTGTATTTCAAAAAGTTGTTGACCATACACCTTAAAAATTAACATAATTTTAAGTTAAAAAAAAAATTTCTGGCTAAAATATGACAAAAAAGCCTTTACCGTTCCCATAAAAAGCCTTTACCGTTCCTATTAAGAACTTGGTGTTTTAAGCAAAATAAGTGCATGGATTTTTATTTCCTTTTTTTTAAAGTTTGTATTTCACTTAATTTTAGATGTACCAACAGCTATTTAACCTTAAATTAATGTTTTAGATGCTATTTTAGTTTAAAATATGACTAAAAATTACGTATTTATTCACAAAAGCATAAAAATACTTTTTTATACCTCAAGAAATAATCGGTTAAAAGCACAATAATAAAAATTTTTTAATTTTACTAAGTTTTTATGACAATAACAAGTTGATCCTTTGATAAAAAAAATGGTTACTTTATGTTTTCAAAAAATTACAGCACTAAAACAAGATTTTTATATTATTTTTTTTAAATCTATTTTTGCAAAAAAAATGAAAATGAGCCATATAGGAGTTTTTAATAATTTACATGCGATTCGGGCCATTATTTACTTTTATGGACACAGGCTCGTAATATACTATTTCTCTCTTCATGTCACCCCTCTTTTATAATAAATTTTTTCATACCTGCAGACACATTTCTGCGTACTTCGAAATTTAAAACAAAACTAATCATATAAAATGAATACGCGTTAATAAAAATGGAAGAAATAAAATAACGGTTAATAAAGGTATAGGTGTGAATTATATAAAGAAAGAAAAGAGAGAAATTATTATTTTATTATTTTTATTATTTTTTGGTACGCTACTTAGGTTTTTGGGGTCGCTGATCACGATTTTTAACACAGATTTTAAAAAATCAAAATGGTGGACTAAAAATAGCGTATACCTAACCTCAGAAACGGTGATTTATGCTGCTTCAAGTATACTTACGTTGTCTAATAAGTCTTTCAGTCCGGTTATCACGAATTTAAGGTCAAATTTTTTTTCATTAAAATGGCGGTATTTTATTCTCAAAGTTGGCAATGTGTGCTTTTTAAAGTATTTTATAGTTTCCTAGTAAGTTTTTGGATCCTCTGTTTACAAGTCTAAAGTAAGACTTTTTAAAATCAATATGATTGTATCCTAACCTTAAAATGTTTTGTTACCTTAAAAAAAAACACGCTAAAATGCTTAAAATAGCATTTAATACCAATATTTTGTCGATTTTTTATTTGATCACTCAAAACTGACCATCGAAAAGTGAATAAAAGCTTCAAAATCGGATTTAGTAACCGAAAAATACATGCATTTCACTGAGGTGAATCTAAGCAGCATAATTTCTATAATAAAAATTTAAATATAAATATTTGGATATAAAAATTGATATTATGAACACAATATATATTTTTTTTTTTTTAAGGGAAATACGTGAATCTTACATCAATCAAGGTGTGTTTGCGGGCCTTCAAGACCCGCTAATTTCCATGACCACGCAATTGCTCACAGTAAAACCAGGAGACATTGCCGGCGACCGGGGTTCGGGACCGCCGACTTTGTATCAGATTCTTACTGACTAAAAACACTTTAAATCTGCCTGCGTCAATTTGTCTATTAAAAACGTAGTTAGTTTTTCGGTTATAAGATGAAAAATTTGAAAAAGAATATTTTATAACTTTTCTTTCATTTTATTTAAAATTAGGGGTATTCTAAAGTTAGCTTTAGAATACCCCTTTAGCAGTTAGCTTTACATTTGTAAGACGACAAGTTTGAAAAAGAAAATTTTATAACGATTTTTTCATTGTTTTAAAATTTAGGGGAAGTTTCCAGCCTCTATATTTAGCCCTTGTATCTCAATTTTGATACATAATCAGTGAATCTCAATATATTCTTAATTAATTTTAAAAACTTGGAATTTATTAGACAATTTTTGCCTTACTTTTAAAATAATGCAAAAAAAACACCTAACATCACCCAAAACAAAAATAGACCAATTAATATTCTTTGTTCCATTATGAGGATAAATTTCTATTATGCAAGAAAATTTAAATAATTTTTTATTTAATAAAATGGGATATTATTTGCTTTTTTTAAGAGTGTAACCTCATTTTCTATGGAATTTTAATCCCTGATTTGTATTCAGTGACCCAAAAACCATATTATATCTTGCCCTGGCTACATATTTTCGGCAATTTTTTCAATTTTACTGGACTAATGTATATAGTATATACACACCAAACCTAAAAGAGTTTATTGTTACGCAGAAAAGATTGAATGTTTATTTAATTCTTTAGAGAGGAATTATTTTGAGGTTAATTCTTTTAAAACAAATTATTATCAATTTAATTCTTTTTGAACAGAATAAAAACAAAAATAAATTTTTTTAAAATAATTAACCTCAAAATAATTCCTCTCTAAAGAATTAAATAAACATTCTATCTTTTCTGCGTAACAAAAAACTCTTTTAGGTTTGGTGTGTACATTTTTATATATAAAAATAAAATTAAAAAAATTATTATTATCAATAATTTCACTCCCAGGCCAAAAGAATTTCTTAACTAAAAAAGAATTTTGGAGCTACTTTGATCGTTTAAAACCAATTTTTTACATAAAAAATTCTATTGACGAAATATTGTTCAAGAAAAGAATTTTTTAATGATATAATTCTTTTTAAGTAAAATACTAACCAAAAATATTCTTACTAAATTTAGTTATATAATAACTAATTTAGATGTATGCTTATTTTAATATTAAAATAATACATAAAATAATATAAAATAAGCAAACATCTAATTTAGTTATATCATTAAAAAATTTTTTTCCTGAGCAATATTTCGTCAAAAGAATTTTTTATGTAAATGTTTTAAACGATCGAAATAGCTCCAAAATTTCAAATTAAAAAATGGATTGTATTGATCAATATAAGAACAAATTTTTCAAAAATAAATAAAATGTTTTTTATTTGTCTGGACGTTTCGATAGTTTAATTACTATCCTTTTCTACAGTATCTAAAAATATAAATATTAACAATTAATTAATTAACAACAAAACAGCTCCAAAATTTGTTTTTATTAAGAAAAAATTCTTTTGGTCTGGGAGTGTTTTTTAAAATTAAATAAGTTTTTTATAGTAGCTCTCTTAATTTAATTATCTTTATTGTGAAAATAAAAAATAGGGCTAGCTTAAATATATAATTTGTATATATTATTTCAAAAGATACTGTGGTCGTGTGGTTTAAGTCAATACTTATCGAGTCTAGTAAGTGTACATTTCTGGGTCTGAATCCCGAAGATATTATTTTTTTTTTCAGATTCTTATTATTAAAAAGCAGAGTAATGTTAAATCCAATATAACTCTTTAATGTCAAGACGAATATTTTACAATTATTTCAGCTGCATAATTTTTAGCAATAAAATTAAAAAATTTTATTTTACAGTACCGGATCTTATGTTTTTGAGGTAGCAGTTTTCAAATCTGGAGTCGGATTTAAAAAGAAATTAGCCCTTTTTCTTTGTTTTTTTTTTATTACAACTTAAAAATCATTCCAAATTCTATCAATCTTTCTATCTGGCTTTTTTTATTTCTAAAAATAAAAAAAAGTTGGTCAATGGGACCTAAATAAAAATTTTTGCAGTCAAAAAATTTTTTTTTTTTGCGTTTTAACCCAAAATGGTGGCTGTTTTTATGATTTTTATAAATAGACCAGACTTGTAGCCCTATTTCGTAGATAAATTTTATCCTTAATAGGTCAATAGAAATTTCTAATGAACTTTTATGTTTTTGGGGTCTCTGAACACGAACATGTTATCGGATATTACTGAATATTGTCCAGTTGCCGACAATAGACAACTTTAGGTTAATTTTTGGGGGTTCTCAAACGCAAGTTTTTGGGTAGATAAACACGAAAATGGAAGCTGTTTTTACTAACTACTAACTACTACATTTACGTTTTGAATACGGTAAATCATAATGTAATACCGTATTTCACTGCAATATAAACAAATCGTCTGAGATTTAATTGTCTTAAATAACCCGATTCCACTTGGCTTCGATACCATGTTACTTTATAAGGTTCTAGGTCTAAACTATCTATCAGCAGCAAAACAGCTAAATAAAATTTTTAGTTTTGAGACAAAGAGTTTTTTTTTAAATTATCTACGAATTTGTGCTAATGTTACACTTTTTAACAGCTTTTTAAAATAATAACACTTTAGTTACTTTCAACTTGTTGATTTATTGATATGCTTACAGTTAAGCCAAACATGAACAAAATGAAATTTCTTCTATGCTCAGTTTACCACTTGATGTGCTGAAAATGATAAGCTGCAATCAAGGGTAATATTTTGACGTCTATTATCAAAATATAATTTTTTGTCCTCCCAGGTGTAAAACTCGTAAAACTTATCCCGGAACTTTCTGCACTCGTTGTACGCCAAGATAGGCAAAAAATAATGTAAGCACTATGGGTGAAAAACTAGTGTGAACACATACCACTTGTGCCCGATTTCGCTGAAAAAAATACATTTTGTTATCTTGGATGTTCCTGGCATGCTTTAAGAGTGGATTATTTCCTATAATTAAAAGAATTTTGAAGATAAATTCTTATAAATCAAAAATATTTGCAAAAAATAGGCTTTTCTTGAAAATTTTTTTATTAATAATAAATGGATGGTTTTCACAACTGTATATTTTTTTAATATAAATATCAGTATTAACGATGTCTACGAACAAATATAATAATCTTGTATTTCAAAGATATATAAGGCATTAGCATGCCATTAATTTTATTTAAAATTTTTTTACAATTTTAAATAAATTAGAAAAATTTTTTAATTGATGTTAAATAATTTTTTAAGATAAATTAATAAATAATTTAACTTAAAAAAGTGGTTTTGAATGAAAAAAATTGTCCATCAATTTGTCTCGAGCGGGATACGACCCGCTTGCCGGACCAAATCCATCGCATTCACCAAAATAAACTTTTCTAAAACCCGTTTAAGAATGTAGTATTAAAGAGGTCTAAATCTCATTTTTCAATATAGAATAATTAAAAAAAATCTTCTAAAATTATGGAATCAAATTAAAATAAAAGAAAAATTCAATAGTTATGAACACAAATCTTAGGGAATTCTGAAGAAATTTTCAAAAAATTCTGAAGGTCATTTCGTTTCTGGCTAAACAGAGTGAGGCATCATCACTGTTTCGTCTATTTTAGGCGACCGAAATTTAAAACAGAAAATTTATATAAAATAAAAATGTTAAATAAAAAAAACGATCAGATTGAAACAAAGATTCCTTATTACAAATAATTGAACTTAGTTGTTACTAAAAATATAAAACTTTTAAGATTTTGAGTGAAAGATATAGTTTACCCCACCGTAAAATTACTCTTTTTCAGAATTTAGCATAAAAGTTTTGATACAAGATTTCGCCATAATTTTTTGGTTTATTTTTGTTTTTGACAAAAAATATGAGAATTATAATGCGGTTTGTACACAAGATACAGTGACCAAAACAAAATTTTAAAGTAGCTACAACAAAATTTGAACAAAATTGACCACAACAAAATTATAACAACAAGATTATCAGGCTAAATTTTGTGTTGATGTTTACGCCGCTAGTTCTATCACCAGTTAACTCTTACAGATATTAATTTAATATGAATTAAAGTATGAAAATATTATTTACCCACGAGAATTTTTTATACCTAATATTTTTACACAGTTTGATTGGTTACTTTTCCTGATCACGCATTATTATTTTGGTATTTATATTCAATTCTGAAAATTAATTGTTGTCAAAAATTATGCTTAAAAGAGCGTTTTCAGAAAGAAAATATCTTTATATTTTAATTTATAGGCAATATTTTTGTATATAAGCTTATTGCTGGTAGAATTACCGGTGTAAAAAGCAACATTAAAAATATTCGTTACAAGGTTTTTTTGTTGTCAATGATTTTTGTATGCTACTGTCATGATAATTTTTATTTTTTGTGTCCAGAATAGAAATTAATTCATTTCTGAAAAACCCATATCTAAAGTTTAATCAAGAGTTTGGTAGGTGATATGGTGTCGAAGCCTATACAAAAATCGAATTAAAGCAAATAAGTGACCAGCCTATTATAAATACCACGTCTAATGTCGTCTGTGAGTTTTATTAAAGCAGTTTCTGTGTTAAGTAGATTCAGTAACTTATTGCTTTTTAGATAATATAAGATTTGGTCAAAAGCCAGTTTTTTAAGGATCTTTAACAAAAAGGATAAAAGAGCAACCAGTCTGAAGTCTCAAACAGATGAGGGTATTTAGGTCTTTTTAACTGCAATCAGAAGTGATATTTTCCAGGACATGGGCAAAATTTCACCCCGTAGAGAAGCACTGAATAAGCCATCCAATAAAGCACCTATTGTCAGCATGGATCTAAGAATGATCCTCTATGGAATGTCATCAACCCCAGTCGCCTGGGAACCGAAATGAGCAGCGGCTAAAATCACATCACAAAGAGTGACTTCAGTGAATTTTAAGCCATCATTAGAGGCATTTGCAACTAGTTCTTCAGCGTTTGAAAGGTTTTCAGAAGATAATGTTGATTTACCAGCGAAATGGGCATTGGGATTATCAGGTAAAAAGCCGTGGAGATCGCTATAGGCAACAACCATGGATGTCTTAACTCACGACATAAATGTTGGTTACTGTTAAGTGCATTGTTAATTTGCTTCTGACAAAATGAGCAACGCGCTGATTGAAACAGTTCTTTAATTTAATTTGAGAGAGGTACAAGTTCGTTTAGTAGTAAAGGATTCTAGCATAGTTCCGTTTAGTAGCCTTCCGTTTGTTAATTAGCAGCTCTAACTCATCAATGATCAATGGATGTTTGTTTCATTTTGTATTAATATTTTTGAGGGGATCAAGCTGATCATTTGCCAACAAAAGGTTTGATTTGAGGCATTCAAGTACCGGTTTTATTTTAAAATTAAAAGTACTAAAGACATTCATCTCTAAAATTGTTTTTAATTATTTCAAATGATTGAAGCTTATTATGCTAAAAATGCTTATAAATAGCTTCAACAGGCCTACATTATTCATAATACATGTGAAAAAAAATTCAATAGATGCATTTATAGATGTCTAAACCATCAAAATTTGCCTTTTAATTAAATGAAAATCTCTAGAAATATTATTTTTTTCTATATTTACTACGAAAATTGTTAAAATTGATTAAAAACTTAGATTTCTGACAAAACATTCTCAAAAAGCGAGTTATTCGTGTTATTTTCTTTGTACGTAGACCAATAAAACTTGTGTTTTTTGTAGCTCAAAAAGCACAATATGTCAATAAAATCAGTGTTAACTTAAAATGGTTTAGTTGCCCACAATAGGCATTTTCACAATGTGCTTTGCGGGATCTTCAAGATTTTTACAGGTTACTTCTGCTTAGTATATCCTCATAGTTAGTGTTGTTACAAGTTTAAATAGGAAGCGATGCTATGGTTCTTACATGTATTAAGATAGGGACTTTAGGGGATTAGGGACTTAGAAAAATTTTTTCTTACCAGTGACACAGAAAAATTGTATATGACCCTGGGCCATAAGAAAAGCTTCGCCTCAGATGGTAATTATTTTTTGCGAGTATTCAACATTTTTATTAATTGCTTACTTTTTTCGGATCATTAAACGCAAGTATGATATCAGTTTTTACCTAAGATGACCGAGTTGCCCATAATAAGCGACATTAGGTTATTTTTTGTGTTTCCATAGATGTTTATTTTTGTGAGTAATTGGATAATTTAAAGGAAAATCTGATATCATGCTCGTGTTCAGTGATTCCGAAAAGCATAAGCAATATCCTCGTAGAGAGTGCTGTGACAATAGTTAAAAGGATCACTAAAAATACAAGGTCTAAATATAAAAAGTCCCTAAGTCTTTAATCCCCTAAAGTCCCTATCTTGATACATTTAAGAACCATGGCGTCGCTTCCTATTTAAACTTGTAACAACACTAACTATGAGGATATACTAAGCAGAAGTAACCTGTCAAAATCTTGAAGATCCCGCAAAGCATTTTGTGAAAATGCCTATTGTGGGCAACTAAACCATTTTAAGTTAACACTGACTTCATATTCACACTCATCGAACCAAAATATTTTATAAATCATAACTACAAAAGACTTGATCATTTAACGTATGTTAACGTATTAGTAATTAAAGGGTTTTTTAGAATTTCTTTTAATTTTATTCTTTTTTTTGGATTTTTTTTTTAATAATCCAAAGTCAAGCCATAAACCTAAAGTATTCTAGAGTCCCTAGAAGTTTATAAATCAAAAATTATACAAGTCCTCATATTAAAATTATCTCAAGTCTATAAACCTAAAGTATTCTAGTGCCCCTAAAAGTCACTAAATCAAAAATATTTCATGTCCATTTGACTCTCCTCCACTGAAAATGTAGATAATTAATTTTTCTAATAAGGTATTTTTTGTTGACATTTTTTTGTGGCTAACACTATTAAGTTTTTTAAAACTTATGCTTAAAAAAAATTTTTTTGGTTCCTCTAGGTCAAATTTTGATTTCTGATTTTTTGGTATATAAGCACGTTTTGAGACCTCAGGAAGCTGAAAAACCGGTTTTTAAAAAAAGTATAGATGTGTGTGTGTGTGTGTGTGTGTGTGTGTATGTGTGTGTGTTCCTTATAGAATTATCGTTTTTAAAGTATTTTTCCATTTGATACGTAATTTTTCGAAATTTTTTTTTCTAAATTATTTACATAAAAAAATTTTAAAAACACCATATTTTTTTTCTTTTTAGACGTAGTACTTAATTTTTTTCTAGGAAAGGACTAATATCTGGAATAATCGTTTTTACTCGATAACTCCATCTGATACCTTATTTTTTGAAAATTTTTTTTTCAAAACTTTTTACATAAAAACATTAAAAAAGACAATTATTTTTTTTATTTTGAAATGTACACGGCCAGGCTGCTTTGCTTGAATTGCTTGAAATTTCAAGCAATTCAAGCAAATTGCTTTAATTTTCAAGCAGTTTGCTTGAATTTTCAAGCAAAAAGTATAGCTGCTTGAAAATTCAAGCAAACTGCTTGAAAATTCAAGCAAATGCTTGAAAATTCAAGCAAATGCTTGAAAATTCAAGCAAATTGCTTGAATATTCAAGCAATCAATTAAAACAGATAGAAAATACTGTAGGAAAGCTTAAATTTTGTTCCCCTCCCTTTTTTTAAGAGTTATTTGTTTTTATTAAATTTTATAATTTAGTGATAAATTTAAAAAAAACAAAATTAATATTATTTATTATGTGTCTAGCAAGGGGAGTTCAATGGAACACCAAATTACATCAAATGGTTATGGATGAGTTTATTATGTTGAAAAAACATGTCGACCACCCTTCGTTCATTCCAATGGGCCTCCTAGGCCTAGAAGTGCAGGGCTCAATGTTACAAAATAGGGTTTTTTGGTAATTTTTAATGAAACGCTAAAACTTCGCAAGTTAACCAAAACTCTAATTGGTCTCATTTTTTTAATTCTTAAAAACGACTCAAGGAAATGAGACGAGTAAAGAATTTTTGAAAACTAGAAGCTTGTAGAAATTTTTCGAGACATATAAAACCCTTTTTGGCAGAAATTACGAATTTGGGACCAATTTAAAAATTGGTCATTTTTAGCGAAAAATGTCCATTTGGTTAATTGGCTTCATTGATGAGAAAATTAGTGATAAAAATTGCGGTTTACGGCGTTTGAAAGTTGACTTTACACCAAAAAAATGAGACCAATCAGAAGAGTTTTGGTTAACGTGTGAGGTTTTAGCGTTTCTTTGAAAATTACCAAAAAACCCTATTTCGTAACATTGTGCCCTGCGTTTCTAGGCCCAGAAGACCCATTGGAATGAACGAAGGGTGGTCGACATGTTTTTTCAACATAATAAAATTTGGTGTTCCAAATGTATTGAACTCCCCTTGCTAGACACATAATAAATAATATTAATTTTTTTTTTTTAATTTATCACTAAATTATAAAATTTAATAAAAACAAATAACTCTTAAAAAAAAGGGAGGGGAACAAAATTTAAGCTTTCCTACAGTCTTTTTTATCTGTTTTAATTGATTGCTTAAATATTCAAGCAATTTGCTTGAATTTTCAAGCATTTGCTTGAATTTTCAAGCATTTGCTTGAATTTTCAAGCAGTTTGCTTGAATTTTCAAGCAGCTATACTTTTTGCTTGAAAATTCAAGCAAACTGCTTGAAAATTAAAGCAATTTGCTTGAATTGCTTGAAATTTCAAAGCAGCCTGGCCGTGTAGAACTTAATGTTTTTCTATGAATGCACTAATATCTAGAATTATCATTTTTAGTAGGTAAAATAGACCATTATTTTGTTATTGTTAATGAGGAACCATAGTCCCAATTACTTGGCAGCGTTTTTGATTCGTAATGGTTTACTCCTTTCACTTTCATACTAGGCAAACTGTATTTGTTTGTTTTAAGTTCTAAAATAAATTTTTTTAATTATTTAAATGTTATTCTATGTTAATGTTAAATAATAAATATTAATTATATATATATTATTATTTTTGATTTTATTGACCTGTACTGGGCATAATTGTTAAATGAATCATATCAAATTAAATTGCAAATAAAATAAAATCAAAAATAATAATATATATATGGCTCATTATCGTTTTTTTTGCAAAAGTGACGTACAGCACGTTTCTGACTACCAGATGCATTAATTAAAAAAATTTTTTTTTTTTAATTTTTAATTTCGATAAGTTTTTGATGGTACACCATAAAAATCAACATATTTTAATGTTTTAACTACTATAAAACATAAAAATATAGCAAAAAAGCCTTTACCGTTCCCTGTCACAAAGGAGATTCCTATACTTTGAGTGTCTGTCATTCACACCTATCAATTAATTATCAAAAATTTTTATTTGGGGATTAATTGCTATACTATAAGGTTAAACTTTTTCCATATAGAAAAAATTTAAACTTACTTTTCCTAATTATTACAAGGGTGAGAAGGTGTGTCACACGATTTTACAAAATGTTTACGTAAAACGTATTTTATTTATATTAAATTTGATTTCTCTTCATAAAGACATTTTTAAAACCTTTTAATCACATAAATGACAACTTAAATACATAAAAAATAAATTCTCACATCGAGAGCACTTTAAGAGGTCCTTAAATAGGAAAACAAAATCAGTTTAAGTTCAGAAATCACGAAGGGACAAAAACAAAAGCCTTTACCGTACCCCCCTAGATCTCCTATTAAGAAGCGTTGTAATTAAAATATTAAAAACTTAGTAAGTTTCAATCATAAAAATACTTTACTTTCCAAACGGAAAAGTTTTTTTGTTCATTTGTCTACGAATTATTTTGATTTTTCTATAAAAAAGCCTTTACCGTTCCTGCCTTTACCGTTCCTCTTTTTTTTTTAACCCTTATGTACCTGGCTTAGTACCCGGGTACTATTTGGCCGAAAATTGTTGATTTTTCGGATTTGGCTTAAAATTTTTATCTGAGCTTTTTTGCCAGCTTAAAACAACTAATTTATAATAGATTTTTGCATATTGCGCATAAAAAAAAATTTTTAAACATAAAAAATAAAATCGTTAAAAAAAACTACACGCCTGGCCCGGCTTAGTACCCGGGTACTACGCTGCGTTTATTTGTTTAATAAATATTTTTTAAGTTAAAACATTTTATTTGTATAGTAAAAAATCGCAAAGAATTATAAAAAAGCTAAGGCTTTTTTATTTCAGGCACGATCACATTTATTGAGTATTTTCTCTTTAATAACCTTGATGGGATCCACATTCTCATAAATTGAAAACTATTATTTATTATTTACAGTATTCATAAATAATTATTTAAATAAAAGTTTTTATCTGCATTAATAAAAATAATAGGGTTTAGATTATTCTAATTTTTTTTTCACCATAGCAAGATCGTTTTCTAAAGATTCTTATATAATAATTTACTAAAGTATGCTGAGAAAATATAAAATTTAAGTTTCTAAATTTGATTAAAATATCTGAATCTTCAAATATATATTAATCTTTCTTAATTCTGAAAAAAATCAAAGTATAATTTTAATTTCCCATATTCTTTAAAAAGAATATATTAACATTTTTTTAATTACCTAAATCAAATTCTACCTGCGTGCCTTAATATATTAATTTTTATCTGAGAAAAGATAACAAATTTGTTTACAGCAATGTATGCTTATTGTAAGGTAATTAAAAGTCAATACTGCTGAAAAACAAGTATTAGTTTAAATTTGAGTACTTAATTTAATAGAACTTACTGTATCATCTTTTTATAAATTTTGCATAAAAATAATAATTAAAAATAATATAAATTTACAAATTTATAAGATTATTTATTATTTTTATCCACGTTTTTAAAAAAATAGTAAAAAAAGTTTAAAAAGTTGTTTTAAATTACGCGCTTAAATTTAAACTAGAAGACTTTAAGTATTATAGTTAGGTTAGTCCAGGGTTAGTCTGCTAGTCGACTGCGCTAGGTTAATGGCTGTGTTTATAAATTTGTTATTATTTTTTTCAGATATGTTTTTAATTCTTTGAGTGGATATAGTTAAATAAACAAAAGTTTGATTCAGATAAGTATAAAAAGTTTTAATATTATTTTTAATTTATGTAAAGAACGTAATTTCTTTGTTTTTATTTTTCAGCATTAGAATTGTGTTTATGGCAATACATATTATACAAGTAATGATTAAAATGATGTTTCCAAATGCATTTGTTAAGTTATCTTTTCAAGTAATATTTTAAGTGTGTATATGTACTAAATTTTATTTTTATTTCTCTAGTTGTTACTGATATTTGCTTTTTTTTTAGGGTTTTTAAGTTCATTTTTTGGCACCAGGAATCAGTATTTTTGTGATTAGCTGACAACAACAGAATGAAGCTTAGTTGAATTGAAGAAAGCACAACTAGATGCTGTAAAACAAGCTTTGAACCAAGCTTCTTTTTTATTCAACGAGTTGTTCCAGAAATTTACTATTATTGGTTCATTTTTAGGTAACGGAAATCATTTTTTTGAACATTTCTCTGCAAGGACTCGATGAAATCACTTGAAATTGGAAACCATGAAACTAGATCTGATTTAAAAAAATTTGGTCTAAGGGATTTTTTATTCATCGAGTTGTTCCAGAAATTTACTATTTTTGGTTCATTTTTAGGTAACGGAAATCAGTTTTTTGGACATTTCTCTGCAAGGACTCGATGAAATCACTTGAAATTGGAAACCATGAAACTAGATCTGATTTTAAAAAATTTGGTCTAAGGGATTTTTTATTCATCGAGTTGTTCCAAAAATCTACTATTTTTAATTCATTTTTAGGTATTTTAAACCAGTTTTTTGGACATTTCTCTGCAAGGACTTGATGAAATCACTTGAAATTGAAAACCCTGCAACTAGATCTGGTTTCAAAAAATGTGGTCTAAGGGATTTTTGATTCATGGAGTAGGTTCTGAGATCTTGAGGATACACTTTCTCGAACATACATCCCTACACACACCAAGGCAATATAAGCATTTAGAGGCATCGGAATGACCTGGGGACCAAATTTCTCCACGAATTAGACAATTTAGAAACTTTTCCGTTTTTTGACCTGACAAACTTATAAGGCACGATTTCATCTATGTATTGCATACATAGGGTGATCGTGCCTAAAAATTAAATGTACATGTAATTATTACCTTTTAAAACTATAATTTAATAATTTGACCTTCAAAATTTAAAAATAAGGAGGGAAAATGTAACATGAAAATAGACGCATACTTTTGGCGTGCTCACATTTTTTCATTATAATAAAAGAACAACTGTAAAAACATAAAATATGAGAATTAATAACAATTACAATTATATTCAGCTAATCTCCTTCCAAATTTCATGTAAATGCATAATATAGTTAAGAAGTTTTAAGCATTTTTGCAAGCGTGCACGCGTAAGTATTAAACTACATATATATTCTTTTTTAATGTATTACGCTTGAATTTTCAAATTTTGAAAGAGATACCGCAATGAGCCTAAGTAGACATCACTGTTGGACATTCGTAAGCACGTAAAAAAAATTGTAGCCAAGAATTATGCCAGATATGGGAGATACTCAGACGCAACCCATAATGCATTCCCGTAAAATATTTAGCGGTCAAAAGTAATCATGTAAATTCTCAAATTGGGGAAGAGGTACCGCAATGAACCTAATCAGACATCAATGTTGGACATTCGCAAGTACGTAAAAAAATTTGTAGGCCAAAATTATATCAGATATGGGAGCTATTAGACTCAGATCGAAGCCATAATGCATGCCTGGAAAATATTTATTGGACAAAAACTAATCATGTAAATTCTCCAATTTGGGAAGAGGTGCCAAAAAGAGCCTAAGTAGACATCATTGCTGAAAATTCGTAATAACGTAAAAAAAATTGTAGCTAAGAATTATGCCAGATATGGGAGATACTAGCCTCAGACCCAAGCCATAATGCATTCCCGTAAAATATTTAGCGGTCAAAAGTAATCATGTAAATTCTCAAATTGGGGAAGAGATACCGCAATGAGCCTAAGTAGACATCGCTGTTGGACATTCGTAAGCACGTAAAAAAAATTGTAACCAAGAATTAAGTCAGATATGGGAGATATTAGCCTCAGACCGAAGCCATAATATATGCCCGTGAAATATTTAGCGGACAAAAGTAATCATGTAAATTCTCCAATTTGGGAAGAGGTGCCGAAAAGAGCCTAAGTAGAAATCATTATTGAAAATTCGTAATCACGTAAAAAAAATTGTAGCCAAGAATTATCTCAGATATGGGAGATACTAGCCTCTGACCGAAGACATAATGCATTCCCGTAAAATATTTAGCGGTCAAAAGTAATCATGTAAATTCTCAAATTTGGGAAGAGGTGTCACAATGAACCTAATTAGACATCATTGTTGGACATTCGCAACTACGTAAAAAAATTTGTAGACCAAAATTATATCAGATGTGGGAGATGATAGCCTCAGACCGAAGCCATAATGCATGCCCGTGAAATATTTTGCGGCCAAAAGTAATTATGTAAATTGTCAAATTTAGGTAGAGGTGCCGCAATGAACCTAAGTAGACATTATTTTTGGATATTCGTAAGCACGTAAATAAATTTTTAGCCGAAAAATATGTCAGAGATAGGAGATATTAGTCTTAGTCCGTTTTAAAAATACGCATGCACGCTTCATAAAAATGCTTATAACTTCCAAACCATATTGTATATTTACATGAAATTTGGAAGGAGACTAGCTGTATAAAATTGTAATTGTTATTAATTCTCATATTTTATATTTTTACAGCTGCTCTTATATTATAATGAATAAATGCGCGCACGCCAAAATTACGCGTCTATTTTCATGTTACATTGCCCCTTCTTTTTCTTAAAATTTGAAGGTAAAATTATTAAACTATAGTTTTAAAGGCAATAATTACATGTACATTCAATTGCTTACTTTAAAAATAAAATATTTCAACTTAAAAAACATTTATTAAACAAATAAACGCAGCGTAGTACCCGGGTACTAAGCCGGGTAGTAGCGTAGGAAAATTAACCCGGGTACATAAGGGTTAAATTATTTAATACTTTTAAAATTTACCTCCAAAACTCGTTTTTTTAGTAAGAATTCTTTAAAAATATATGATATTGTTCTCTAAAATACATAAAACCTAGAAAAATTCATGTATTAAGGCCGTATGTAACGATTTTGGTTTTTAATGGTTTTAACCTGTTTTTACCTTATAATTATATGAAAAAATGTAATAAATTGATGTAAAAGGTTCGTTATGGTGATTTTTATGCAACACTGAATAAATATTGGTGAAAAAAGTCTAAAAAGTCTTGTTTGGACTTTAAAAAAGGAATTTTTTATTTTTATTTTTTGAAAGCTATTTTTTCAAAAAAAATGAAAACGAGCCATATATACTTAAAAAATATTTGGGCGATTAATAGAAATAACTAAAAATTTAATAATAAATATTAATGATATAATTAATTGATGAAAAATTAAATATAACAGTATCGAGGTACTTATAAAGTTTATAATTCACGGACACATTCAATGTCATACGAAGGCGATCGACAAAGATTTTACGTCACAGAGTTAAGCTTCAGAACCTAACTGTACACGTAAAACAATGAAAATCGTCTTATTTCTGAACAGTAAAAATTTTCAGAACTACCAATTTTTTTTAAATTGTGTTTTGCATTTTGTTTTTCTGCATGACATAATATAATTGCGAATAAGTTCAAATTTACTTAATATAGCCCCAAAATCTCCGTAGCAAAATAAATTCAAGAGGTCCGTGACTAGATGAATTTTAAGATGAAAACATTCTTAACCAATATCAAGATATTTAAGATTCTATAATAATAGAATTTTTTTACATATCTTATCAATTATTTTATTTTACAATGATAATCTTATCTGAATTGTGTAATTTTTATAACTGTTGTCTATTAAAAGTAATCTGTATTTATTTAATTATTTATTTAATTAAAGTTTGGACAGGTTGAGCCGATGCACTTTTAAATACATAATTTTACAATATTTGAAATATAATACTTGAAATGAAAAATATTTAGAATGTATTTATTATTTTTTGCAGAATTTTTTTTTTCTGGTTCTTTAACCTTTTTTTAAAACTGATACTCGTTTGTCTAATCTTGTTTTAAGCTTATAATAATTTAAATTTTATAAATAAAAACTCAGTAGTTTATTAAAAATTCTTTTTTAGCTAAAACTCCAACTATAATTATACAAAATAATGAAACTGAAGTGAATAAAATTGTTGTTGAGGATGTTCGCGTTCCCCAAATCCTAGAACAGATGGTGCAAATGGTTGATGAAAATGCTCCTGCCGCCCAATTTATAGAGCTGCAAGATGGTAAGAGATTTTATAATTAATATCAATAAAAACAGCATATTTACTTTTTGTCTTTTAATGAAAAATTGAGTAATTGATTAATTAATAAAATGTATAGGATAAGATTCGTATGGCGTTTTATAATTTTTAGGGCAATATAACTTTTTATAAAATTACTTATAAATTAGATTTCCACCATAAATCTATCTGATAAGCGTTAAAGCAATTTTCACTGATTAGTATCGCATTCATTTGACAAAACAGGCTCACTGAATAATTTTAAAACTAATCTTTGTTAATGAAATAAAAAATTCCGCTTCGTAGCTGGTTATAGGTACTTAGCACTCAAGTATCTGCATTCAAAGGGGAAAAATTTAATTAAATTCTCTAAGATTAATTAGTGAGTAAAAAAAACATAGTTGAAAGAGGGGCGAGGAGCTCTGCTCTACTCTGGTTAGTTCTTGACGTTCCTTAAAACAACCACCTGCAAGTAAAGTAAATATATTATTATCCCTAGTATTTGCCTTTTGCATGTGCAAAATCTATCGTTAACATAGAGCATGTTTATAGGGAGGTGTACTAAAATCAAGGGTAGGAGATCAAATGTGTCTTGGTTTTTTGAGTATAGTTTGCACTCCATATAATTAGACATTCTATCTCTATTTTGATTTATTATTGCAAAAATATTGCAATTTAATGTTATCTAATCTTGAAAAAATAGAATATTTTTGCGGTTTCAAAGATATTTAGAGCTATTCAGAACAATGCATACTGATAAACGAACATTTTAGAAAATTCCAATATTTTTCTTAAAAAAATAAACATAGTTTGGATTAGTGATTAAAAAAGATTAAGTCGACTTAAATCGTTTAGAATGTTTAGGTCCGATCACACGTAATTAGCTGCTTCGGACTTAATGAGATATACGGTTTACAGACATACGGGTCCATACATCATTCGTCTGTATATACGGCTTTCATAATACGGTTCCCGTATTTTAGATAACCGTATATATGAGTCAAAACTTTAATCAACCGTACAAACGGATGAGTCATATACTGGATCGCATATACGGTTAATCTAAATACGAGAACCATATAATATTAGCCGTATATATGTTACACCCCATTTGTGAAATTGACCAATTCACGAACTGGTCAATTCGTGAACTGGTCAATGCTAAGATAATGAAACTGACCAGTTCGTGAAATGGTCAAATTATTTGACCAGTTCGTGAATTGGTCAAAAAAAATAAAATTTATGTCACAAATTGGTCAACGTCAAATTTTCATATAGAAAAGAAATTTTAAATGTTTATGATCATTATAGCCTAGATTTTTAGATTAGGCCAAAACATACTCAGTTTATTTATGAGATTTTTCAGTATTTGGGTTCTCGACAAGTATGTCGGGCCATCTAAGTTCCGCCGTTTACCCGCGCTATTTTAAATTAGTTTGAAATAAAAAAATTTACAAGCGATCCATTTTACAGTCAGAATCTCTTAATTATAGCGTTAATAATAAATAGCGTTATTATATTTGCGGAAGACATAGGCCATAGTTTTGCGACTCAGCTATCGTACTTTTGGAGATATTCAATTTTTACTATTTTTGGGATAAATAAAATTTTTTGAAAATTTGATTAAAAAGTGAAATATCTGAAAAATATGATAAAAATAAAAAAAAATTATTTTGTTATTTATTCTAATAATTATTAATTATATTGGTTTAGAAATAAATAAAGTTTGTTGATTTCAGTTATAAAACAAAAAAATTGTTCCTAATAATTTTTTACAAGTATTCAAAAATAAAGAATAAAATGTCTTTGACCCATTTGTGAAATAAATTTTATTTTTTTCTACCATTTCACGAATTGGTCAAAAAAAATTAGCCATTTCACGAACTGGTCAACACATCTCTTAAATTTGACCAGTTCACGAATTGGTCATTTTACTTGACCAATTCACGAAATGGTCAATTTCACAAATGGGGTGTAACCGATGGGTGTAACATATATATACAGTTTTCACTTTATGGGAGACGTATTTTAGATACCCATATATACGGGTCAAATCTTTAACAAACCGTATAAACGGATGAGTCGTATACAGGACCGTATATCATTTACCCGTATGTACGGTTACTCGAAATACGGGGCCCGTATAATGCTAGCCGTATATACGGTTTTCACTTTATAGGAGTCGTATTTTAGATAACCTTATATATGGTCAAATATTTAATCACCCGATTTAATAAAGAAAAGTATTTATAAATTAATAATATGGGCAAGAATGAAAACGGAACCGTATATCATTCACCAGTATATACGGATTAGAGGTGTACAGATCCAGTATGATCCTATCCGTATATACGGTTAACAATATACGGAACCCGTATTTCGGGCATCCGTATAAACGGGTGAAAAAAGTTGAGACCCGTATCTACGGGTGGGTGATATACGGTTCCGCATTTCAGTCATCCGTATATATACGGCTAAATGATATACGGCTTCGTATAGAATTGATCCGTATATACGGGCCTCAACTTTTTTCATCCGTTTGTACGAATGCCTAAAATACGGGTTCCGTATATTGTTAGCCGTATATGTGCATTTCTACGAGAAAATTCCTCTTTGAATCAAGATTGGTTTCAATATGTTTTATGGGTCACTGATTCTAATAATGATGTTCCTAAAAACCCAAACGTATGTGTTAGCCCTTAAAGGGCAAAAATGGCCCTTTTAAGGGTTTCTAAGTACAAATCATAAATGTTTACATCAAAACTCAAAATATACGTTTTTTGGGTCACTGATTCCAATAATGATGGTCCTAATAACCCAAACGCATGTGTTAGCCATTAAATGGCGAAAATGGCCCTTTTAAGGGTTTCTAAGTACAAATCATAAATGCTTACATCATAAATCAAACTATACGATATTATGGAGGCTAAATTCGATAATAAAAAATGGTTTATGAAGAGCTCTCAAAGGGCTACATTGCCCTTTTTAGGTCTTTTTGGCTACAGGGATTTTACAAAGACAACTCTCTTAATTCTCATCATAAGTTAATCTTTGTTTTTAAACTATTTTTTTTGTTTTTGGGACCATCATCTTTGACTCTAGTGATGTAACGATCGTACAGTTTAAGTAAGTAATATAGTTATTAATGATTCACACATAGTAAGCCCTAAAAAGGGCAACTTTTTGCCCTATAAGGGCTTTAGAAATACTGCTAAGATTTTAAGATCGTCGTCAAGTAATTTTTCCTCCCAAAAAGTGTTTATCTTGAGTTCTTTACATTGTTCTCAAGGATCTTACAAGAAAAAGACCTAAAAAGGGCAATGTAGCCCTTTGAGAACTCTTCATAAACCATTTGAGTTTAGTAACGACCATCATCAAATCTACCCTCCATAATATCGTACAGTTTGAGTTATGATGTAAGCATTTATGATTTGTACTTAGAAACCCTTAAAAGGGCCATTTTTGCCCTTTAATGGCTAACACATACGTTTGGGTCTTTAGGACCATCATTATTGGAATCAGTGACCCAAAAAACGTATAGTTTGAGTACTTAAAACCCCTTAAAAGGGCCATTTTCGCCCTTAAGGGCTAACACATACGTTTGGGTTTTTAGGAACATCATTATTAGAATCAGTGACCCATAAAACATATTGAAATCCAATCTTGATTCAGACGGTAATCCCTACAAGAAAAATCTTTTTCTTACCTCTTCTGTATCAGCAAAATAATTTTTTAACTTTTTCAAACTTCTAGCCTCCGTATCTCAAAAGGAAATGAATATTTCCGATTTTTCCATAAGACATTTTCGTTTCAAAATCTCTTGAATTATCGATTGCCAAAGTTTGAAGAAAATCGCACCATTTGCAATTTTCCAATGCTAATGGTGCGGGGTCCTTTGAGTAAAATCTTAAATTGACGATAACTTGGCTAAATTACATCGGAAAAAGTTTTTTTTTCTTCTGGAGTGGTTTTTCCCTGGCAATCAGATTTTCTTATCTATTTTTTTAAATTTTATTTACCTAAAAAGTTATTTTAAAAATTTGGGGTAGCTCAGATACGAAAAACACGTTTTTTGACATAAAAGTGAAAAAATCTTTTTGGCACCTATCGCCGATTTCTTGTTCACGAATTTTTTCGGTTTTCTGAAGGTTTAAACTACCTGAAAACACGGGTCATATCGATGTGCCCTCAAAAAAAAAATTACGATTCTAGGCTCAAATTAAGTAGCACTTTTAAAATAATTGCTCATAATCATTTTTCTCCTTTTTTTATTATCCGTCGGTGACCATAGTCTGTGACTTAGAATCCTGTGTCTCTTTCTTGATAAAGACAACCCGTTTGATATTTCACTGGCTAGATGTATTGCTTAGGTACCCGTTGCTTGTTTCTTCATTATTATAATTATGATTATAATTTAAAGCTTTCCTTGTTTCTTCTACATTATTTATATATTATACAATGAAATTCAATTAGCATTCATAAATCAAGTTAAGGTTTAAAATTTGGTAATTTATTTGAGATCATTTTCTTGGGAACAGAAAAAAGGTCATTAAAATTATATAATTCGTTCGTTAATAAATATAAAAAAAAAAAAATAATAAAAAAATTCATTGTTACAGAAGCTGCAGCTCAAGTTAATGACCATATTCAAATGGTCTCTTCTTTAGAAGAGAAAAATCAAAATAAACAAGCTTCAAGGGGACGTCGTGTTGTAAGAAACCAGAGAAAGATATCGTACCACGAGGATGATGCAGGTATTATAATTTTTTTTTAAAATTATATTCATGTAATAATTATTTTAAGTTTTCACGTTTTGGAAGTGTGGCATGATAGAATTACAACTGAAAGGCTCAAATCTTAATAAATCTTGCCCTTAAAAGATTATCTATGTTTTCATTGGGAGAATTTGCGAATTGTAAGCATTTTAGACAAACAAAATGGGAATTGAAAAAGGCAGCGCGTATGCTAAAAATTAATGTAAAATAGTTAATTTAAAATAAAATTATAGTATTTTAAATTATCTAAAACTAGTCAAAACACCTTGAATACTTTTGACAAATTCATATAGGTATTTTTTATGAACTAAAGAATTTTTTTGTAAAAAAATATTAAAAATTTAATAAACGATTGCCTCTAATTATTAGTCCCAAGTTTAGATTTTATTGATATGATAATAATTTAATACGCGTAGGTATTTTTATGGAAAAAAACTATCTTAAGGTGGATCTCTCGTAATATAATTCCCGATCCCGTCAGAATTCAAGTTTTATTTAATGTTAAACATTAAAAATATTAATAACAAATTTTTTAAATTTTGTTTAACTATTTTTAATTTATATAATTTTTAAATTTACAAAAACTTTTTTTTTTTAACAAAATTAAACCAGCTCAAGTCGCGGAAATCTTTAGATTTTGCACGGCTACAAGGATACAGCAAAATTTTATCTTGAGGTACAGATTGTCTAAATTGAAACATCACCGGTTTTATTCATGCACTCTTTGGTTTTATTCAAAATCCAGGTTAAAAATTTCTCCCATAATAAGACATGTATTTTTTTGAACTATTGACCTCGTTTTTGGACAACATTTGGACGGCTTGAGGTTAAAAGTTTGATACCCCTGTCATTGTGAACCTTGGTCAAATTTGTCCTATTTAAGGGGGGTGGTCAAATTTCTCCTATTTTAGGGGGGGGGGGGGTCAAATGAGACTCAGAATAATTAGGAGACTTTGAAAAATCTGGACTTAAAGACTTAGGATAATACAGGTTTATGGACTTAGAATAATATCGATTTAGGGACTTAGAATAATTCAGGTTCAGGGCTTGGAATCATTCACGTTCAGGGACTTAGAATAATTCAGGTTTAGGGAATCAAAATAGTTTGGGTTTAGAATATTAACAGCTAGTAGGGTCAAGGGTGGGGTGGTGGACATCGACGCGGTTTTGAACACCCAGCGTTATTTTACCAAATAACTAAGATAGAAATAAGTTAAAACATATATTAATTTTAAAAAAACATTCTTGAAACGGTTACTTTCTTCTCTATCTAGTTTGTTTGGAAATGATTAATTATTTATTATAATAAAACCTTGAATCAAAATAGACTACTTAATATGATATCGTTTTTTAACAAAAATACTAAGGATACGAGATACATTAAATCACTAATTTTGTTTATATTTTTTAAACAATAACAACTTTTTTGCATTTATTAGATCAAGTAATCATCAAATATTAAATTTGTAACAAAAAAAATCATTTTCTTCCTTTTTTATGCGTTTAATTAAGATGTCTAAGAACCCATCTTAAATATACTTAAAAATGTGGTTTTCGGCATGTATTTTATTAGAATGTCCAAAACAGCATACACGGATTTTAGTTTAGGACATTTGATTATTTTTTTAAAGATAAAGGTAAAATTTCTATTTTTAATAGTGTCTATTTGTTCAATGTTGTTAAATCCAAAAGCAAAAATTAAAAAGTATTACATAAAAACTAATTTAGAAAAATTACAAATTTATTGCCGGTCTATTCCAATTGGTAATGCAGTGATGTTGGTTAATGAGAAGAACACTCACTACTCCAACTAGGTGTCTTTATCTCTTGTTCTCTTTTTTTGTTTATTTACAAATAATTATAATAAATAAAAAATTTTAATTAAAATATTTTCTTATTCACACCTGTACTCGACAAGTCGTTTGTAACATGAACTTTTACAATTGATTAAAAATTGGTAATTTCAAAATTTTTATTTAAATAGTCATATTCTTATCGAAGAATTAATTACAAATTAATTAAATGCCATTTTATACCCACATTTTATAATTTTTCTGATTATTATTTTAGAAAAATGTATTATGTAGTTAGTTTTAAGAGTGGTGTCCAAAACCCCATAAATTTCATGTCTAAAACCCTGTACTTAGTGTCCAAAACCCTGGTATTATAAGTTTTCTCTGTAAGACCTCTATTTAAAATTAAAATATTGATCGTATCTGGCAAATAACCGTTTATTCCTCAAAAATTATGTTCATTATTACTATTTAAAGAGTTATTACGTTAAAAAATACTATATTTTTTATTTTTATTCCTTAGTAAAGTCACGAATTTCCTTAAAGTGTTCAAAACCCCATCCCTGACCTTAAAGTGATAATTACAAATTATAAAATTAGAAAATTGTATTGTAATGTTGAGTAACATTTGTATTATACCTACTCCTCAGCTGGAAGTAAATGTTCCATGCATTTAGGTTGTGTTTACACAAACTTGTTATAAGTTTTTACGACGATTTGGAAAAGCCAATGTTCTTTAGCTTTTGGTATGGTATTTGCGAAAACCGACCCGTTTGATACGAATCTAGAACCTTTTATTTATCCAAGAAATTGACTACCTGATTAAGTACGGGCTTTTCCAAGACCTTTAGCAGAAAGAACAATAATTCTATAGGACGAAAGTCAGATATTGACGATGGTACTGGGCTTAATACTGATGGAAAAATACACTTTAGTAGTAAAGCTTTAAATAATTTGGTTAAGTAAGGAGCAATAATTAGAATTTAATTAATTTAGAAAATAAAATATTGTTAAAATAAAGTTAACATTAATTTTCACAGGATAATTTAATTTAAACTTGCTCAGATTAAAAAAAAAATTTTTTTTTAATAAATTGACTTTTACTGTTAATAAATAACACAGCTACACAAAAAAAAAGTTCTGAACTTCTCTCAACTACCCAAAAAGGCGAATATTTGACTTTGTGCAAAAGTTATAAATAAAAGTAACTTAGTTACGTTTATTGATGTTCTAAAAACGAATTTTAAGTCAGAATTTACCCATTATCCTTAGTTTTTGTCCCAGCTACCCCAGTTGCCCTCTAAAACCCACCAGAGGAAGGTTAATTAATCGCTTTAAAGTATTACAGCGATATCAGGATGGTGCTAAGAACTTTTGTTGGAAACAGTAAGCACCTACAAGCATATTTGATTACGTATGTTTCGTTTCTTGAAATCAAGGATGTTTCTTTTGGTATCTAGTGTGTAAGAAGATCTTTTGAAGATGGGAACTCTAGAAACCAAAAGATCAATTGATAAAAAATTGATCCCCACAAGTGCTCATGTAAAATACGTACATTTTATTTTCCACCCGTTTCACGTATGTGTTAGTAGTCAATTGATAGGTTAAATACTTTACATAAAAAATAATTATTTAGAATTTACAACTCATACCAAAACTCAATAATTTACTGAAATGTATTGTAGGATCTAATTCAAGATCGGATAACGAGACTGAACCTCAGGAAGTAAAAAAAGGTGCAGAAAAAAAAAAAAAAACAGCGGGTTCCAAGAAGACGCTAAAAAAAAAAGGTAAATTATTTTATGTTTATAATTAAATAAAAATAAAAATAATGGGCGTAGGCGGCATCCAAGTTAGCGCAAACTAACTAAAGAATGTGTGTTCCATGGTATTCACCTCGCCCAAACAGTGCAGGCACTTTTTCCACTTCTTCAACATGTCACGGAAGTACCCGTGACTTGTTAAAAACTGGGTGAAGTAAAAGTCTACCTCCCCCTGCTGTCGCCCCATCCATGCCTGCAGATCTGTAATTAGTGTGTGCGTCCACCAGCTCTTTCGCTCGCTATCCCATCGTCCCTACCATCCGTTCATAGAGTTGGAGTGGGCACGAGCCACTTCGCTATCGTCTATGCTTTCGTAGTATCGGCTACCATGGTAGTATCGGTCAAACCCTTCGACCTGCTAGCGTTGGAGCGGAAATGCATCTACCCTGGATCGTCTCTAAGGATACCGTATATGGTACCTTTTTCAATATGGATGGGATATTTGAAATAACCCGGCTCGGCAGGAGGAAGGGTGCCTGCTCTACTGTTTCCTAATTCAGACTTTACTTCTCTATCTCGCCTATGATTATATTGTTCTTTTTGTTACATATGTGTTTGCACTCATTAACAGCTTTGGTGATTGTTTTGAGATTTGTTTCAGTATGATCACAATTAAGTTTTATGATTTTGTTGTTTTGGATACAATTTTGCACTTTTTATTATATTCTCTTTCATCCATTATCACCAAAATGTTACCCTTATCTGCTTCTAAGGTTATTGCCTTATGTTGATTTATTTTATTTTTTATTGATTTTAAGCTGTAGTTTTCTTGTTGTAATTGTTGATTATGGTTCTCACTTCATTTTGGTCAGTTAGATCTATTGATTTTATTGTTTTTTCAAAATTTAATGATTATTTATCTATTACTTTATTATAGTTTGGTGTGGAGGTAAATTATATTTTAAACCTTTTTCTAAAATCTTGTTTTCATTATTTGTGAAATTAATGTTTGTTTTGTTGATTACTTTTGGATAAAATTCGTGTATAATATTATTTGAGTAATTTATACTGGTTTTATGTAAGTAATTATTGTTAAATAATTTATTTATTTTGTTTTTATGTTTAATTATTATGTTTTTCTTTTATTTCTTAATTTTATATGGTAATATTTTTGTTATAGTATTCATTAAAAATGTATTAAAGTTGAGGATTTCTAAATTTTTTTTGCATTAATTTTTTGTTGAGAATATGTTTTTTATGATATAGATATCTAATCTCATTTTTTATCCAAGATTTTTCGGCTATATTTTTTCTAATATTATTTACAAATAAAATAATCAAAACATCCAATTGCATTATTAAGTTTCTTTTGCCGCCGAGCACTTGAAGTTTCCCATTTAAATAACGCGGGAATTTCGAGTTTTTAGCTTTACAAATTTTTACAGAGGCCACAAAACGATTTAAAAAGCTGATTTTTACTATAAAACATACTTTCATATGTTGCAATTGATATTATGTTCTTTGCTAATAAGTACTCTTTTTTGTACGTGATCATTACATTGGAAAATTAACCATTTTTGTTTAATTTAAAAAAATCATATGCTTTTATCTCGTTTTGTATAGAGGAAATATATTGTGTACCATTTAAATATCAATAATATAATTAAAAACATTAAATAAATAGATTTTCAACAGTAAATTAAAATTTATAACTTTGTAAACAGTTTGTAAACAAACGCTCTACCGAAAATCTACAAAAAGCAATATCTGTGCATATGGATGCATATTGCATCCAATTGTACCTAATGATATTTTATTTACTTTTTTTTAATTTTAACGTATCCAATTCATACCGCTATTATTAAAATTAAAGTAAAATTCTTAATTATAATTGCAGATTAAAAATATTAACTTATTCTCGTATAATAAAAAAACGCTGCCAAGTGATTGTCACTATGGTTCCTCATCAACAATAGCAAAATATTTATAATGGTCTATTTTATCTAATAAAAATTATAATTTGAGATATCAGTATTTCATAAAAAAAAGTTAAGTACCGTATTCCAAAAGAAAAAAAATGTTGCTGTGATTTAATGTTTTTTATTTAACAAATTTTTAGAAAAAACCATAATTCTGGATATTAGTACTTTCATAGAAATAAATTAAGTACTACGTCCAAAAAGAAAAAAAATTATTGTGTTTTTTTAATCTTTTTATACAAAAAATTTTGAAAAAAAAAATTTCGAAAAATTACATATCAAATGGAGAAGTCCTTTAAAAACAATGATTCTGGATATTAGAACTTTCTTAGAAATAAATTAGGTATTACGTTCAAAAAGAAAAAAAATCATTGTATTTTTTTAATTTTTTTATTAAAAAAATTTTGAAAAAAAAAAATTTCGAAAAATTAAGTATCAGGTCCAAAAAATTACTCTTATAGAGGTTCTTAAAACTAGTACTTCCATGGAAGCAAATTATGTACTACGTTTAAAGAAAAAAAAAAATTGGTGTTTTTTGTATTTTTTTTTGAAAAAAATTTTAGGAAAAAAATTTTCAAAAAATTAAGTATCAGATTCGAGATATCGACTAAAAACCACACTATCAAATATAAGTACTTTCGTGGAAATAAATGAGGTATTACATCCAAATTAAAAAAAAAAAAGTACCTCGAGCTTTTTTGGTGAAAAAAATTTTGAAAAAAAAATTAGGTCTTAATGTCGTGTTGGCTGTGAAATATCACCGGTTATAGTGCGACATACATACATACATACATACATACACACACACACACACACACACACACACACACACACAGACTTTTTTTAAAAACCGGTTTTTTAGCTTCCTGAGGTCTCAAAACGTGCTTATATGCAAAAATATCGAAAATCAAAATTTCACCTATCACAAAGGTTCCTCTATGAGGAACCAAAATTTAATAATTTAAAATGTTTTAAATTTCGCGCGTGCATTTTCATTTTACAATTTCATTTTACAATTTCATTCACGTCTGAAAGCACCCTTAATGTTAGTAAAAATATTTGTGACATCTATGAGAATTTTCACTAATTTATACTATTCTTTAGAGCAATTTTTACTCTGATTAATAGTAATTTTTAAACTAGAACTAGTAAATATTACAGTTAAAGTTAGATATTGTCATTTTGAATATTTTTACTATATTTAAAAGTAATTTCTACTCTAGATTTATTTACAGTATATATATTATATACAATACTAGAGTTATAAAAATATCAAATGATTTTGCTGATTTAATAATTTTATTAAAAATTACAGTAGCAGAAAAGAAATCACAACAAGTTATAGATGTTAATCTACTCCAAGCAGCCAGGAACGTAGACACAGACTCTGAAGGCAGTGCCAGTAGTGTCGGAAGCGGTAGAGGTAATTTCACATTAAAAATTAACTAATACCCTTTTTTGAAACTAATATTTTCAATAATTTTTTACTCACTCTTACAGTTTTGTTTATATCGTTTCTTTATAACAGTTAACGCGTTTAAATTTTTTTATGAAGTTCGCTAGAGTTTAAACTAAATATATGATTTTCATAACAACTTCTCAGATGTGAATATTTACCATCTGAATTCATCCTGCAAAACAACTCTCAAAAATTGAATACTCCACAAGGAGTTGCAACATGAGTTGCAAAATGATCAAATTCGGAACTTTGTTTAAATAAAGGAAAAAAGATCTTCTCGTATAGCTAGTCTAGCAATCTGAAGGTCGTGGCTTCGCAACCACCAGGAGGGACTTTTTTCTTGAAAATTTTTTTCTGCCTTTTTTAGGCTTAAAATATTATTAACATCATTTTCTATGTTTTAAAAAATTAATTTCGATGAAATTAAAATTTTAAAAAAATTATAATTAAATTATTTGATTATATAAAATTTGAAAAAATTAAAACAACTGCGTGATACGTTAAAAATAAAAAAAGTGATTGCAGATGGCATCCACGTATCATGTCGAGTTTAATAAATCAAAAATTTATTAATTAGCTCTCTGTGTCGATAAAGTCATTAAAATAACATCGTTAATAATTACTTTTTTTTTATATCAAAACTGAGTGCGACACAAAGTTGCATATATTTTTTTATACGCTGGATGCGAATTTAAAGCTCAATTTCGATAAAAATTATTTAAGCAATTTTTTAAACAATTTGTGAATGCTAATTACTTTTTTGGGATTAAATTAAATGCGATACTGAATTATATGTATTGTATTATATTAAGTATCAAGAGTGCAAAAGTTTTGGTACTTGCGTAATCACTAGAAAAAGTTCTCGACGAAGTCGGGCACGAGGGATATATATTTTCACAATAGTGTCTAAAGTTTTTTGTCCATGATTTTATAATATTTTTGCCTACTTATGTCTAAAATGAGAAATTCCGTGCCAAGTTTTAAGCACGAAAAGACAATTACGCCTGAAAAGACAAAAAATATTTTTTGCCCTTCCGAGTATAAAACTCGACGTGAAATTTTCTTTACACGTTCTACACCTAGGTAGACAAAAAATAGTGTAAGTACCATGGGCTAAAACTTGACAAAATAGCCTGAGCTCCTAGCACTTGAGCCCAGCATTGCTGAGTACTCGTTCCAGTGACCACGTTAGTACCAAATATTTTGCGCACTTGATACTATAAGTGTATTCAAACTGTTATTGAAAATTAAGTACGCATATTCGCCCCTTTAATTTTTCCTAAAATTAAGCTTTATTTTGTATTTAGGGCATGAAAAAATACGTGTAACTTACTGCCGCACTCAGACGTAATCCAATAAAGTAATTAGCGCTTACAAATTGTTTAAACAATTAAAAATTTTTTAAACAATCGCCTGTATAATTTTTATCGAAATAGAGCTTTAAATTCGTATCCAGCGTATAAAAAAATACACGTAACTTGGTGTCGCGCTCAGTTTTGAAAAAGTAATTATTAACATTTTTAAATTGTTTAAACAATTAAAAATTGTTTAAAAAATTAATCTAAAGTGTTAAATATTTAAAATTTTAATACTTTAAGTTAAATTATATCAGAAAGTTTTGCTTAACTCATAAATTTTTCAAGCTTGTTAACATTTACAACTCGATTTTGCAAAATTTTGGGCTAATTTTGCAATAATTTGTTAATAACAATTAATCTGCCACTTTTAGGCTTAAATAGACCCCGGATTCGGATTTAGCAGGTCGAAAAAGATATAATACACCTATTTTTATCCACGGACCTAAAAAAAAAAAAGTGGGTTACAAAATACATTGGTGGCGCTTCGACTAAAAAAATATCTTTTAAAGCATAAGAAATTTAAGTAAACATTGTAAATAAGAGATCAAACTTTTAGCAAAGAGCAATTTATTTTAATTAATTAATTGTTTGATTAATGAAATAAATTTATTTTATATTAAAATGATTAATATTTAAAAATTCTTAAACATAAAACAAGTATAATTTTAATTAATAAAAGGTACATATTGTATGGTGCATATATCTATTGATTTTGATGTTTTTAAAATAATATGTTTATATCAGAAATACTTATAAAATAATTATGATTTAAAAATTGTGCCTTTTTAATAATATAATTTTATAGAAATTTATATTTTAGCTGGCTAAAAAATACAAAAAAAAAGTATAAAGATGAAAATTTAAATTTAACTATACGCATCAGTTATGAAAGAGTGAACATTTGTTAAATTTAAAAGAAGTAAAGATAAAAGCATATCAAATATGTAACATGCTAATGCCTTATTCATGCTTGGATGTATTTTTTCTGTCATAATAAGATATTTCATGAAAAATTTGGATTCTTTTTAAGTAAAAGTTTCAGGACCAAAACTAGAAATACAGCGCATTAGGCTTCAGAGTTTATTTTACTTGGTTCCAATTATTTTAAATTAAAACTATTGCTGAAAATAAAATTGATATTAGCAAAATTAGTATTTAAATTTTAATGATTTATATAAACTGTATACTTTGTCGCTAAACAATATTAAATGCATTTTGGAGAGCAAATTACAGTTTACGTGGTTAAATTCAGCATTTTGAAGAGTCTGATAAGACAAATAGCATTTAAAATAATATGTGCATTTTTAAAAACTATTTATTAAGAGTTAACGAGTTGGAATTGGGTTATTTATTTGATCTTATCAGGCACTTCAAAATGCTGAATTGAACCGCATAAACTGCAATTTGCTCTCCAAAATGCATTTGTTATACAGTTTATATAAATCATTAAAATTTAAATACTAATTTCGCTAATATAAATTGATATTTTCAGCAATAGTTTTAATAAATTTATTTTATTAATCAAACAATTAGTTAATTAAAATAAAAAACTTTTTGCTAAGTTTGATCTCTTATTTACAATACTGACTAAAATGTGGTCTGCTTTAAAAAATATTTTTTAGTAACGCTGATTCTCGGTTACTGTAATTGAGTAACCGCCAGAGCCAGCGACGGTTTCTTTCATTCGTGTATTAATGGTCCAGAAAAATGCTAAATGCAAGAGATATAGAACCAATATCAGATATGCTTGTCCTCGTTGGATGCGTTACGATGACTTATAAAATAATCCACAAAATTTAAAGTTAATTTTAAAACTAATATAAAACTTATTTTTCTTATAAGAATTCTTAAGGTATTTAGATGGTATACATAAAATGATAACAGAGCTTAATGAAATAGGAAAATTATTAAAATTTAAGTATTTTAAAACTTAAATAAACTTTATTTTACCCCTGTTATAGCATTAACTTTTTTTTAATTAAGAAATAAAAATCCGAGCTTTAACATTGACCTTATGGGAGTAATACTTGGAGCTTTGAAAAAATATAAAAATGATGACACAGGAGATTAAAATAAGCAGGAAATGATAAATAAATGGTCAAAGATTAAATTTCCAATTTAATTTCCCTACCTTATAGACTTTAATTTTAAATAAATAAATAAAAACTATGTAAATAACCTCAAATTATACTAATACATATATGATTTTACATATGGATGTAGCATCGATAATTTCAAATGTACATTATCACGTGATAAAAAAAATATTTCTATTTGTTCAACCATCTAAAGACCTTAAGCAATGCAACGTTCTTATTTTTAAACAATTTTAAATAAAATTAATGCGAATTGCTAATTGTCAATTATTTGAAACTTATTACTTTGTTATAAAACATTTTAAAAATAAAATTTTGTTAAAAAAACTATATATATATATATATATATACTAGCATAGGTGTGAGGGGGGGCTCCGCCCCCCTGATCTATTCCCGGTGTTGTTGTTATTTATTTTTTATTATTATGATGTTGTTATTGTCCAAAATATATATCAATGTCAAAAAAATTAACGCCTTGAAATAAGCTAAAATTTTTTTCTTAATGTAGACCTTTTACCAGTTCAAATGTGACCAATAAGATAAAATTTGTAGTAAATTCAAAGGAATGGTGTAATTTTGAAAATGGGCCAGATCAGGCTATTTTTGGACCTTTGAACAGACATATTTCGGGCCCATGAGGTGCTAGAGGACTAAAACTTTGGCTGAGGGACTTTTTTATCACCCCAAACTATACCCTAAAATTTGAGTTGAATATATATAATATATAGTAAAAAATTTTATTTTTTTTTTTTTTAATTTTAAAGCAACGTACGTTTTTAATAAAAATTTAACTTAGTACGCATAAATTACATTTTAATATAGAATATAAATTACATTATAATATACACAGATCCACAAATAAATGATTAGAAATACCATAAAAATAAAAAAATGAAAAAAATTTTTTTAACAGCTTTAAAAATATTTTATAAAATTTTAAAGATACCTCCGTTTTGAATAAAAATTTCAGAGAATACGTAAAAATTAGTGCTGAATCGAATACTATGAAGTGCGACAGCTAAATTTTTCGATAGTCTCGAGATATTTCAATTTTTGTTAAAATTTTTAAAAAATGTTATCAAGTTCAAAAATACTAAAAATTAAATATCTCAAAAACTACGACAGCTAATCAAAAAATATAGGGCCTATGTCACCCGCAGACTTTTTATCTTTATTTTGACACCGGTTTCATGCCAATTGGTTCGGCGGTTCTTGCGTGATGAGTGGACAGACAGACAGACAGACAGACAGACAAACAAATAAATTTTCAAATATATATAGTATTAAGATATTAAGATATTAAGATATACTAGGGAGCTCCGCCCCCTGCGCGCTACGCGCGCCAACCCCCGCAGAGTGATTAAAGTATTGCGATAGTATATTTTTAATCAGTTGCAAGGCGTGCCTTATTCTTTTTGAAACAACTGATTCTTGACAGTGGTTGTAGATTTGGTATCGAAATACAACTTTATTAAAGTTTAAAGTTTTACTCTGTTAAATATAGGAAAAACCGCATTGGCCCAAAAGGACCACATTGGCCCAAAAGGACCACTGTGACCCAAAAGAACCACATTAGCCCAAAAGGACCACACTGGCCCAAAAGGACCACATTGGCCCAAAAGGACAACATTGGCCCAAAAGGTCCATTTTGGCCCAAAAGGACCACATTGGTCCAAAAGGACCATTTTGGCCCAAAAGGACCACATGGGCCCAAAAGGTCCATTTTGGCCCAAAAGGACCACATTGGCCCAAAGGGTCCATTTTGGTCCAAAAGGACTACATTGGCCCAAAAGGACCAGATTGGCCCAAAAGGTCCATGTGGCCCAAAGGGCTCAGGCGACAGCGGCGACGTCAGCGGCAGCGTTTATAACTTTATAATATATAGAGATATATATATATATAATATATAATATAATATATTATGTATTATAGATCAAATAAAGAGGCCTATGTATTACATTTTTTCTCTTCCCCCATTTAGATTATCTTGTGTGCGATATACTTGCAGACCTGAGCATGACGTAATTCATTAAATTTCTGCCTTTAGAAATAAGAAAAAAAATTTAAACTGCAGCAAAAAAAGTTCAGTTAATAATAATCAGAAAATTGTGCCACAAAAAATAATTTTATTCTTTGAGTCTTAGTCGGATAAAATGCCTGCTAACTAATTCTCTAGTTAGTGATAACCTAATTTTCTGAAAACCCTAAGTGCATATATTTATGGCTCGTGACCAGAAAAGTAAATAATTACCCAAATCGCAGGTAAATTATTTTCCGAGGTGAAGACGATAATGGTAAACTGCAATTTGGGTCATTCTTTGTTTATGGACAAGTTTCGTATACGATTTTTCTTCCTCAGTTGCGAGAAATAACGTTTTTTCCGGTCACGCAGCAACCGCTGACAAGAAAAAAAATTTGTTCTTCCTCATACAAAGGAACCATAATAATAGAAAAAATTTTAAATGTTGATTTTTTTTGCTTAATATAAGCGCGTTTTGAAACTCCAGGAAGCTAAAAAATCGGTTTTTAAAAAAATGTACACGGAAAAAAATTCTAAGTTGTATTGACAAATAACTTTGTTGAAATATGCCAACAAAGTATTTGTTGAATTGTCATAGTTACTTAGTTGATTCAAACAGAGTGAAAATTTTATTTAAAAAAAATTATTTTTTTATTTTTTTTTTTATTTTTTTTTTTTTTTTAAATTATTTATTTTTTTTTTTATAATTATTTTTTTATATTTATTTATGTACTTATAGGTATATATTTATTAATTTAAAATCTGTTAAAAAAAACCGAAGAAAAATTTTGACTGCTACTGGGATCGAACTGAGTATTGCGGCTTCCGAGACTGCGTGATTATCCATTCTGCTAACAGGACACTTGTATTTAATAAAAAAATTTTAAGTACTATATGTTACAGATAATAATTTTCGAAATTATATGCAGAGTAAATTATACATACCCAGCGAAATGCATATTTAAAAATAATAGTTAAAACTATCATAAATAATTTTTAGGAAATCCCATTTCTTTATTATAATAATAATGAATAATAATATAAGCAAAAGTAAATTATGCATACCCGCAGTGAAATTAATATTTAAAAATAATACTTAAAACTATCATTAAAAATTTTTAGGAAATTCCATTTCTTTATTGAATAATAATATAAACAAAAGCGCGCTGCTGAAAGAGAAGAGCATAATAGGATAGAAAGAGAAAGAATGAATAAATATTTTAATATAAAAGAAAAAGCATTGACCTAACTATTAAAATTAATCATATTAATGTTGTAGGTTGTTGGTTTATCTAACACTATGTTGATTCAACAAAGATTTAAGTGGTTAATTTAACAATTTTAATTTTGCTTGAATCAACAAAGTATTTGTTGGTTTAATGTTTTTATTTGACAATTCAACGTTTAATCTTTCCATTCAACAAACTTACAATACTAATCATATTTCAGTTACGTAATACGTTTAGTTTGTCTTATATTTTTTTTACGTGTATGTAGATTGTAGATAGATATATATTATAGATCTGATACCTAAATTCAGGGGGCTGACGACGAAATTCAGCTATTCAGAATAGCAGAAAAACTATTCTAAAAATTTTTTTTGTGGGAAACTGTTGGAAATGGGTTGAAATGTACTTATTTCAGTCTGAATCGTTCTGAATAGCTCTGAATAGTTCTGAATAGTTCTGAAACCAAAAAAAAAAATTTTTTCTTAAATTGTTCAAAATGGCTGAAAACGCAAAGAAAAGTTTATAAGAAGGTCTGAATCAGTCTGAATCGGTCTGAATCACTCTGAATCATAGTTTTTTTTAATTTTTACTAGAACATCGTAAATTTTGCATAAAAATTTCTCTGAATAACTTCTCGGACAAATATTTTTAAAGATCTGAATCACTCTGAATCAATCTGAAATGCATTTTTGTTTGTGGGTAGTCGTTAAAATAGTATTAAAATTTCTAAAAATCACTAAAGATCGTTGAATCCTTTAAGACAAATATTTAAAAAAATCTGAATACACTCTGAATCAGTCTGAATCACTCTAAATTATAGTTTTTTTAAATTTTTTTTAGAAAATCGTTAATTATGCATAAAAACTTATCTGAATAACTTCTTGGACAAATATTTTTAATGATCTGAATCACTCTGAATCAATCTGAAATGCATTTTTGTTTGTGGAGAGTCGTTCAAATTGTATTAAAATTTCTGAAACTCCCTTAAAATCGTAGAAAATCGCAGAAAAAATATTTTATTAAAAGATCTTTATCACTCTGAATTAATATAAAGCACTCTGTTATTTATGAGAAATCGTTATATTTGCAAGCAAATTTCTGGGAATTGTTTTAAATGGCTCGAGAAATGGCTGAAAATGTAAGGTAAAATATTTTTAAAGATCTAAATCACTCAGCATCAAACTGAATCACTCTGGACCACACTGAAAAAATTTTTTTTTTGGAGTGACGTGAGTATTATACACGAATTTCCAGAAATTAAATGATTTTATATCACTTGAGTTATAAATAAATATTAATCACTATGAATAAATTAAATTTAACTGTAAAAAACAAAAAATTCATTTTATTTTTAAGAGGATATTTTTAGTGAAAAGGCTAAAAACTATAACAAAAGCCTTACACCCACATTTAAACCCCCTGTTACGGTTTAAAAAAACTACAGTCAAATATAGGTAACTAGGTTATCAGGTAACCACCTTGCCAGACTGATTATAGCAGTTTTGTGTGGATTTTTATTAAATATTTATAATTTCATGGTTAATTAACACATAAAATGTTGCGTTTATCCAAAATATGCAATTTTTGGTAACTTCTAACAGTTAATTTGGAATTTTCCTTGACATGTCAAGCCTTATAGTAACGTAAACTAAGGAAGTAGGTTACAATAAAATAATGACACGCCAAGCCTTACACTAACATAACCTAAGGAAGTAGGCTATAATAAAACAACGACACGTCAAGCCTTACACTAGTGTAACCTAAGGAAGAAGGCTACAATAAAATAATGACACGTCAATTCTTACGCTAACATAACCTAAGGAAGTAGAATACATTAAAGTAACGACACGTCAAGCCTTACACTAGCTTAACCTAAGGAAGTAGGCTACAACAAAATAATGACACGTCCTGCCTTACACTAACATAACCTAAGAAAAATGGCTATAATAAAACAACGACCCGCCAAGCCTTACACTAGCGTGACCTAACGAAGTAGTCTATAATAAAAAAGCGACACATCAAGCCTCACACTAGCGTTACCTAAGAAAATAGTCTATAATAAAAAAACGACACGTTAAGCATTACAATAGCGCAACCTAAGGAAGTAGACTAGAATAAAAAAGCGAAAACTCATGCCCTAATCTAAGCCAACCCAACGTAAAATTTGAAAACAAAAAATTTCAAATAATTAAGTGTCAGGTCAGGATTTTTTTTGTGACAAAAATTTCAATAAAAAAATTTTTAAAACTTTAATTATCAGATCCAAGATATCTGTTAAAATTAATTTTTTTATATTGATTGAGGTGTTAATTTTTTCTTAAAAAATAGAATCATTTTTTCATTTTAGGCTACTTCCTGAAGTTACGCTAGTGTAAGGCTTGACGCGTCGTTTTTTTATCATAGCCTACGTCCTTAGGTTACGCTAGTGTAAGGCTTAACGTGTCGTTACTTTATTATATACTTTTTCCTTAGGTTATGTTAGTGTTAGGCTTGACGTGTCATTATTTTATTGTAGCCTACATTCTTAAGTTGCACGAGTTTAATGCTTGACGAGTCGTTTTTTTATCATAGCCTACGTCCTTAGGTTACACTAGTGTAAGGCTTGACGTGTCGTTATTTTATTGCAGCCTACTTCCTTAGGTTACGCTAGTGAAAGGCTTGACGTGTCGTTACTTTATTGTACCCTACTTCCTTAGGTTATTTTAGTGTAAGGCTTGACGTGTCGTTACTTTATTATATCCTACTTTCTTAGGTTATGTTAGTTTAATCTGATAATTCATTTTAGTCTACTTCCTTAAGTAACGCTAGTGTAAGGCTTGATGTGCCGTTTTTTTATCATAGCCTACGTCCTTAGGTTATGTTAGATCCACACAAAACTGCTATAATCAGTCTGGCAAGTTGGTTACCTGATAAGCTGGTCTCGTTCAAATATAGAATTGTATTAAATAATTAATTAATTTAATTGTATTAAAATCGTAGAAAATTTCAGAAAAAATATTTTATTAAAAGATCTTTATCACTCTGAATTAATATAAAGCACTCTGTTATATATGCAAGCAAATTTCTGGGAATTGTTTTAAATGATTGGAAATGTAAGGTAAAATATTTTTAAAGATCTAAATCACTCAGCATTAAACTGAATCACTCTGGAACACTCTGAAAAAATTTTATGTGGGTGTAAGGGTTTTGGTATAGTTTTTTTAACCTTTTCAATAAAAATCTCCTGATCAAATGAATTTTTGGTTTTTTACAGTTAAGTTTAATTTATTCCTATAGTGGTTGATAGTTATTTATAACTCATAAATTGATTTAACTTCTTGAAATTCATGCATAATACTCACGTCACTCCACAAAAAAAATTTTTTAGAGTGTTCCAGAGTGATTCAGTTTGATACTGAGTGATTTAGATCTTTAAAAATATTTTACCTTACATTTCCAATCATTTAAAACAATTCCCAGAAATTTGCTTGCAAATATAACAGAGTGCTTTATATTAATTCAGAGTGATAAAGATCTGTTAATAAAAATTTTTTCTGAGATTTTCTACGATTTTAAGGAAGTTTTAGAAATTTTAATACAATTAAATTAATTAATTATTGAATACAATTCTATATATATTTGAACGATTCTCCAAAAACAAAAATGCATTTCAGATTGATTCAGAGTGATTCAGATCATTAAAAATATTTTTTCGAGAAGTTGTTCAGATAAGTTTTTATGCAAAATTAACGATTTTCTAAAAAAAATTTAAAAAAACTATAATTTAGAGTGATTCAGACTGATTCAGAGTGTATTCAGATTTTTTAAAATATTTGTCTTAAAGTATTCAACGATCTTAAGGGATTTTTAGAAATTTTAATACTATTTTAACGACTACCCACAAACAAAAATGCATTTCAGATAGATTCAGAGTGATTCACATCTTTAAAAATATTTGTCCGAGAAGTTATTCAGAGAAATTTTTATGCAAAATTTACGATGTTCTAGTAAAAATTAAAAAAAACTATGACTCAGAGTGATTTAGACTGATTCAGACCGATTCAGACTAATTCAGAACTTCTTATAAACTTTTCTTTGCGTTTTCAGCCATTTTGAACAATTTAAGAAAAAAAAAAATTTTTTTGGTTTCAGAACTATTCAGAACTATTCAGAGGTATTCAGAACGATTCAGACTGAAATAAGTACATTTCAATCCATTTCCAACAGTTTCCCACAAAAAAAATTTTTTGAATAGTTTTTCTGCTATTCTGAATAGCTGAATTTCGTCGTCAGCCCCCTGCCTAAATTAGTAAACATTTTTGTCTCAAAATTAATTTGTCAAAAAATAAGAAAAATGCCAATAATTTTTTTGTTTTTTTAACAATAATTATGAATGTGTTTGTATGGAAGCGCTAGTTTTTGAAATATCATTTTCACATGATTTCTTGTATTGGTTCTTTAAAATTGGGAATTCTTTAAGAATCATCTTCTATAAAGACCTCATTATTTTTTTTTCCATTTTTGACGTAATGCTAAATTTTTTTCCACGAAAGTTATAGTATCAGAAAAATTGTTGATGCTGGATTTCTTGGATTAAATTTTAAATTATTTCTTGTCAAAAAATAAAAAAGATTCAATCATTTTTTTCCTTTTTAGACGTAATATACCTATATCAACTTAAATGTAAAAAGTAAAGTTGGGAATCTAAACATTGTGTGCATTTTTTTAATAAAAAATAAAATTTTTATTTTTTAGGTGCAGGAGGTAGAAGTAAAAGCGTGAATCTTACTTGGGCATATACTGAAGCATTAGGTATTTATTTGTATATATATTTTCAAAATAAAAAAAAGTTTTTTAATTTTAGTAAAATATATATGGGCATATCTCACCAAGTGGTTATATTGCATATTTGAGAGTTTTAATGAAAATCCAGCTTTCTGTTTAAAAAAAAAATTATTGAAATTTATTTCAATATATTTCTTCTCAAGCCTCAAGAAATTTATTTGCCTATTTTCTTTAATTATTATGAAATAACAGCCTTGGAATGATACGAAACCCTAATATTTTGTTGGTAACCTTGTTAAGTTTTTTACATTCTTAACATTACAGAGGGAATGCCGTAAAACTATTTGCCTTTTTATAAATAGATTTTGATAAATTAATAATACATTTAATTTCTTCACATAATTAAAACAGTGTGCTCCTTTTCTAAAAAAAATTCTGCCAGCTGAAATATTGGTAACCACATTTTCCAATAAATACAACCGAAGAAAGTTTTTTAAGCCACAAATGAATGCCGTGAACAATTTTTACTTCTAACTATTGTGAAAATTCTCTACAATGTTTCACAATTTGAAAGTGATTTGAGAAAAACTGGTGCCTCCAATAATTTAGTAGATATCGACATCAAAAGACTTTGTTGTCGATGCGTAATTTTGATACTAAAATCACTTTTTTTAATGGCACCCGTTCAATTTTTAAAAAATCTTCGCAAAATCTTTTGTGATTTATGTAAAATGTTTTAAGATTTCAGTTTAAAAAAACGGCATAGCTTGATTCAATGCGTTGTATGTAACAACCTCAGTTTTATATAAACTAATCGTACAATTTGGAAGCGTTGTTTACCAATAACCTAAAAAACAAACGTGTAAGAATTACGTATATTTCATTCTTAGTTCAAAAAAGATGTTTTTGATTTGAATTTAGTGCTTTAAAAAAATAAATAAAATTATGTAGTTGTAGGTCATACTTAGTGGATCATTAAAATCTATATTTCAAGAAATATACATTTTGAAAAAAATCAAAAAATCTAAAAAAATGTTTCAAAAATCATAGAAGGCACAACTAAATGATTTAATAAATTATAATAATATAATGCGATCAAATCTTAACCAGTGGTGGATTCAGAAAAGGGCCTAAGTGGGTGGGGCGCTTAAGCGAAATTTTGTATATTTTCTTATGAAATTTGTATAAAAAAACAAAATTATGATCAAAAAACATGCATTTTTTGGAGCTCAGGGGAGGCAATCACACTTACCACCCCCCTTTTGATTCGCCCATGATTTTAGCAGTAGTCAAATAAAAATTAGGTATAATGATAAAGAATTTTTAAAACAATTTTTTAGTAATAGGAAGTTTAAAGACAAATAATTTGAATGCTTTGAGTGATTTTTTGAAACAATCAGGAACTTTTCTTACAAATTAGAATTTTATGAAACTGCAAAAATAAAAATTTGTTTAAAATAATTTTTTAATAACTAATATTTGAACTATATTTTAGGCTTTCACGTTAACTATATTTTAGGCTTTACGTGAGCAATGAGTTAAAGATTCAGGGGGCTTAGCCTAGCTATACCTATAGCGCAGTCTATAGAAAATTTAATTTTTTGTTTATAAAAAGATTGAAAATTTATCTTCTTATTATTGGTTTTTGGACAGAAATAAAATTTATTGTTATATACCTCTATATTTTCCAGTATTTTTGAGAACTAATTTCATCATTTAGTAATTATAACCTTAAATATATTTTTTAATTTAAGAAGTTCATTTATCAAACGCCGTAGCTTAAAATTAAGTTACGCAAAGAAAATCTTAATTTTTATTGTTTTATTAAACTTCTGTCCAAATGTCATTATTGTGTTCTCACAAATAAAATTTAATTTATAAAATTAGAAATCTAACCACTTGGTGAGATATGCCCATATAATTAATACATTCGTTGGGTTTTGATAGTTTTGCAGTAACTAGTTGTGCGTTTTGCTTGTTTTTGTCAATCTTTTATCTTTCGGAAAAAAAAATGTTTTTCATGCTGTGTTAGTCGTTTTTTGACGTTTCCCGAAAAAAACAGCATCGGGTAAAATCGCATTTGGTAAAATATACATTCATATCATACGTTTCATACACTGAAAAAATTTTGGAATTGCAGTTACGCCAAATAGATTTTTTTTTCACGTCAAATGATGATTAAAGTTATGTAAATTAATATTTTTATTTAATTCTTTGCTAATAAATATTGAATATATGATTCAAAAATCAAACGTGTCAATTAATAATATTACACATTAAATTAATTACCAAAATAAATCTTACACAAGTGTATAGGAAAATTAATAACTAAATGTTTTATATATTTTTATAATTTTCATATTTTTTCACAATTAAAATATAAAAAAGGTTTATCTTAAATTTATCATTATTCTCAATGAATATTTTGCCAATTTTATTGTATAAATATGAAGTAATTGAATTTATATATTACATATTCATACATATTCAGGAAAGGTCTCAATCCATCGTCAAAAAAAAAAAATAACCTGGAATCCACGCTTAAAAAAAATAAAAATTTTAATATTATTGACATATTCTCCTCTAAAACTATTTTAAAACTTAATTTTGGTAACCTAATATTCAGTGCAGTAAAAAAAAAAAAAATAATTTAATTGAAATATAAAAATAAAATTTATTTTGTGGATGTAAGGTTATAATTTTTTTTTTATTTTGTAAAAGGGTTGAGACATTTATTGTTTGAGAACAATGTTAGTTTTACTTTTACCTAAGATTTGGTAATTTTTAAATGAATATTTATATCAAAATTCATTAATTATATTTTTATTGTTTGAAAAGGTGAAAAACATGTTCAAGAAAGGACATAAAATCTAAATTGTCTGTTTCATTTATTAATTTTTCTCTTAGTCGGAAAATTCAATTACTTCATATTTGAAATTTATATTTATTTTTCATCCGAAATATTTTTATCTTTCAAATACAACAAATATAATAACTTTTAAGATATTTAGAATTCTCATATTTATTTATATTCCTTAGCTATTTTGAAAGAAGGCGTTGAATCCAAAAAGGTGTCCCAGAAGGATCTGCCCTACAAAATCCCTTGTAAGACTACGGATAAATTTGATAAAATGGAAAAATTGCTTCAAGAAAGTCCAGCAGCTAGATTAACGCTAGTAAATAATTTTGATTATTTTATATAAAAATAAAAAACATTTATTTATTTTATTTTTAATGGCTTTTAAAATTGACTTCGTACTTTCAGAGAGATATTTGATGGTATTATATTTTTATTATATTTTTTGGGTTGCCCAGATATACACAATTGAGGAATTACAATACCCACTAAACTCCCCACCCTCCTGCATTTATGACAATATCATAGAATCCGGACCGGGACTCCCTGTTTAGGTATTACTTCGGTCCGGAAACAATGCAGCCCAGGCATTTCTTCGCCATACCCTGTCAATAAAGGAGGAGATTTTCCTACGAGAGGAAACCTTCCTCCTTTTTTCCAATCAGTGTCGTATATAATATTTAGTAATTATTTAATATTTATAATAAATTATTTAATATTTAAACGAAATCATTCAATTTTTGCATTATGCATTGTTTAAAAGAAAAATAATGTTTCAAATTCAACATAGTAAACTTTGTAATAAATAATTTTAAAATTTAATATTCATCAATCCTTTTAAGGAATTTGAGTTTTAAAGAAGAAATGAATTTTTATGCTTGAGTTGGGCGATTTATTTGTAATGTTTTGATGTGTGATCCATATCACGATTAATACTTATTGAAAGGAAAATTTTAATAGATTATAGTCAATTATTAAAAACCATATTTAAATAAGATGCCTCTTTTATCAAAAAACTTGAATAAAGTTTTTTTTTTTAATTTTTTATTTAGATTTGGAATTTAAACAATGTTTGCCGTTCTTCAAAATGCGACAATTATGATGCAACAACAGAATTGATGAAACACTTAATGAAACTTCCAGTTGCTAGATTATGCTCGCTGGAAGGAAAAGGGCAAAAAAATAAACCCGGTGCGCTGGCAATCGGGTCTTTTATTAGCATTCAAGCAGCAGCAGGTAAATTCAAAAGATAAACATGAAAAAACTTGATTCTATATTTATATGTTTAATTATTTTTTTTTTATTGCAGCTGTATTATATCATAAAACCGAAAAGAACGAATTACCGGCAGTAGACATAATAAGGATTCATATGAGACGCTTCCTTAATAATGCTAATAAGCCAAGTAAAAATAGAAGAGTAGAGGAATTAGAGAGCCCTGAAGAATAATTTTTGACTGTATATTTCCAAATTTATAAACTAGCTTTTACTTAAATTATTTTTTTTATTGTATTATTTAATTATGTAAGTGTCTGTGTAAAAAAAAAAAATTAACTACAATTATAATTTTATCCTATCCTAAAAAATAGATGGCTCATCGCAACGGTTGCTAGGTGTAATCGGAATAAAGTCATTCTGATTGGTTCTCACAATAATGTACACAAACAAACATATACAAAATTTTAAATTCAAAATAACATAAACATTATTAATTTAAATCGAGAGGTTATGGGTGAATTTAATGAATTTAATAAACTTTGTTAATTTATTGATTATTATTTACATCTTTTTGTATATAATAAATTAATTTAATAATGTTTGGAATAAGTAATAAAAATTTTTTAACCTCAATATTGAATATGTTTATTGTTTATGTTTTTATAATGGGTAAAGTAAAGTGAATTATTTAAATTATTTATTTTGCAGGTATATAAGTGCGTTCTTTGAAAGTTATTATGACTGTGAATGTTATTTTGCCAAATTGATTTATTTTTATAGAAACAAAAACATTGCAGTTAATTATTGGTAATTCTTTAACAAAAAAAAAATTTTTTAATTATAAAATGTAAAATAGAAGCAGAATAAAAGGAAAAAAGATGATTTTCTTTAATAAAACGTAAATAGTATATTACGATCCTAGGCCAGAAAAATAAAGTATGACCCAAATCGCAGTTTAGTCATTCTTTGTTAATGGCCAAGGGTCGTATAAAATTTTTCTGCAACAGAAAAATATATTTTTTAAAGATAAAATTGATAAACTTTCTTTAATTATTGAATAGCTCCTTTGTGATTAAATTAATAAAAAATAATAGTAAAAAATAAAAAATACCCTATTTTTTTGAAAATTTTTATAATTGCGTATTTTCAATTATTGTCTCTTTGTTCTCAAGTTATACTAAAATTTACAAGCATACGCAAAATTTCGCATAAAATGCAAGTAAATAAAGTCAGAATTTTTTTGATCAGGTATCGAGTGGCTGGACAGATAATTACAAAATTGAATAAAATAATTGAATAAAATAAAAGTCATTATTTTCGATGAAGAGTTCTGTTAAAAAAAATTCCAAGAGATAAAATAATCAAATTTCGATTTCTATGCTAAAAAAATAATTTTTAAATTTATACGATGGACAGTATACTTTTATTCTAGGCCGCAAAAATACAGAATGGCCCAGATCACACGCAAATTTCAATCCGAGGCGAAGTCGTGGTTGACAAACTGCGATCTGGGACATTCTTTTTTTTTGCGGCCGAGGGCAAAACATAATTTTTCTTTGTCAGTGGCAAAAAAACACGTATTTTTGAATCGCGCCGCGGCCGGGAAATATGTGCTTTCTGGCCGCTGACAAGAAAAAAAATGGAAGATATGTATGACTTAAGCCACCGAAAAACTACGTCACCGGAGATTTTGCCACAGACAGTTCGCCACAAAAGTTAACTACCAAAAAATGTTGATGCATAAAAATTGCATACAGAGTAAGATATAAAAACATTTTTTTAGATACGATTCTATTTTAACACCAGTGATTTTTACACGGATATTTATAATTTTGATTTTTGATATAAAAAATCTAAACACCTACAAGATTTACACCAAAAAGTTGACGAAAAGAACGTTTTAATCTTTGCTGCAAAATTTTTTGTAAAAATCAATCTCTATGTTTAATTTAACCATTCAAGAGTTTTAAAAACTAACAAGCAAAAAAAATGGACCACATAAGGATAATTTTTTTTTTTTTTTGAGGTCAATTTTTTTGTGTCAAATTTTATAAGGTGGTTAAATTTTTCGTGTTATTCGTTAAATTTTTCGTGTCAAATTGATATTAAAAATATTCGTGTGAAAATCACTGATGGTCATATAGATGCCTATTCAAAAAATATGTTTATATTTTATTTTGTACGCAGTTTTCATGGGCCAAAATTCTTTGGTGGTAACTTTTGTGATGAACTTTCTGTGGCAACATCTAAGGTGACGCAGTTTTTTGAAACTTGAAAAAAATTCTAAATTTTTATTTTCACGTGCATTTATATCAAAACATTTGATTTCCGGAATCGAATCCTACGAAAATTTACGATAAGAAATTACGCCTTTTGACTTCTTTAAAAGTCCAAAGACTATATTTTAAAAAACCAAAGATGTATAATGTGTAAAATTCCTCTACAACAATTATAAATAAATATTTTAAATAAAATTAGAGACATGAGACTTATTCTAATAAAGGGTATCAACTTATTAAAAATGACTAACGGCTCCTTTATTATAACAAGTTCAAAGGGGGTCCGTATAAGGGAATATCGCACGAATATATTCCACTTATACTAAACGGGTACCAGGAGGTTCTGGCAAATCAATATTACACAATGATAAATAATTCAACTGATATAAAATCTTATGGTACAAATAGTATAAACTTACCCATATATCATTATAATTATAAAGAGGTAAGAGAATTTACGAAACATAAAAATAATTACAAATATTATTTTAGTGTCGCTCACCAGCATAAAGTTTTATTAATTGAAAATAGATTTTAATGTGAGGACTAATATGTACACAAAGTCTTAAAGCTAAATTAACAAAAGTAATATTCGCGAATACACGCGGCGCTTACGCGACTTAAAAGATATTGTCGCTACAAGTTATTTCGCGACGTGAGTTTACATATCTTTCATATAATTAAATAATTAATGATAACTAGTAAAATCACTGGCCAAGTGATTTACAGTAAACTACAAAAATGAACTAAATGAGAGAGAGAGAGATAGAAAGAACGATGGGCAATATGCAAAATAATTAAATATACTATGAACAATAATTGCAGCTAGCAGAATATTTGTATTTATACATAACAAAGGATAATTCTAGGAAGGGAAAGTAATTAATCTTCTTTGCGCCAAAGTAGTAAAAAACTCCATAATAACAGCAAATAAGTAATCAAAAATACCTTCAACTCAAATTGTCAATTCCAATCCAAAAACAAATTCCAATTCAACAATAATTTACGAATTATGAGATTAAGCAATACTGGCGCAAATTTGAGTACACTGGCTTGCACTGACCTCGTGCTTGATAACAATTATCTTCTAAAACCACTTGTTCGATCAATATTTGTCGCCGAAAATATGCTGCAAATTCTAATTGTCACGCCAAAATAATTATCTGAGAATATACCTCGACTTATATACTTGCGTTTTCAATTAATATTTTTCACCAAAACTCGTTGATTATTTTAAAATAATTAGATTTTCTAAAACTACAAGCACGACAGCATGTTGCTGTGACAACAGCCATCTTGGCTCTGCCGACAATGCGCATGACATATCTAAGGAAAGAAATATAAGGGAAAGAAAGAAAGAGGGAAACACATCGGACTACTCTCTCTTCTAGTACTGATAAATGATGCCCTTTCTCAAACGCGATATCACTCATACAAGCACACACTGGTCAAATAAAACTTCTCAATTTCGTCACACGGAGATACAATTTATTCAATCTAATATTCGTATTTTGAATATAGTATTTACATGAGGCGATTAGGGAATAAAATTAAAGAATTTATTAATAAATACTATTTACCAAAATTTACCACGCTACAGATGAAACAAATTTTTAAGTGCTGTAAAAAAGAGAAAATCAAATCTGTAAAATTCTAAAAATTCTGGATTTGGACAAATGTAGCCATGGGCGTAATTCTCTATACTTTTTGGGTTCAGTGTGCGTCAGTGGACCCAAAAAGTTTTATTCCTGAATATTTATTAACAATATATGGAAAATTCAATTAAACAAGTATATAAAGTAGGGGATTAAAATTTCTAAAGAATTGTAAAAAAGTTTATTTTTGTTAAATTCTTATCGGAGCGTATAGTTCTGAGGGTCAGTATAATTACATTCGACATAATGCACTTTGAATATGGAACACGTCTATTGTCTATAAAGAGAGGTACTTCAGGAATTGGAAAATTACCTATTTTGATTTAGGGATTCATAATAATAGTGTTATTACGTAATATTTTTGTACTATACCCAGCACTTAGCAAAAGCAAACATGTGCCATGCATTTAGGTTGTATAGTCATAAACCGATCTTACGTTTTTATAACAAGTTTAGAACAACATTTTACAACAAAAGGGCAAAAAAGGCAAAAAGGTGGGTCGTACAAGTCAGAAAATATTACTTTTTAACTAGGTTATGTAAAGGTGTTTCGGCACTGATCGAGGCACTGATGATAGATAGAACTCGCCCATGTTGCTATTCCGCATAATATATATGAGTTATTCTTAGTGCAACTAACATAAAAGGCAGGTCAAAATCTGGGATCTTAAAAAAACCCATTGGACTGGATTTACTATGTGAAAATATGATACCATGCTAATTTTAAAGGTGCTAGATTCAATGGTTTCGAAATGGCAGCTGTTTTTCGATTTTTTTTTTGTTCAAATTTGCTGCAAAAATCTGAAAAAATTTTTCGATTTTAATTTTTCACCACTCTACATACATCTAAAAAATAATGTTCAAATACGGGGGGTATGTAAAATTTTTCGCAGAATCCGAAACTACCATTAGTTTTTCGGAAAAATCTCAAGAAAATTCGGAAAGTCGGAAAAACTAAAAGGAATCTTCAAATATGAATTTCTCAAAAACCGTGTTTTTTTTTCATATAATTGGCCTTAAAATTTGTCTTATCACATGTACTTTTTGTTGGTAAATAGTTTTTCAGGATATCGACCTTTAAATTAATTAAAAATTCAAAACACGAATTTTCATAACCTTCCATTATCCGAAATTTTCCGGATTTTCCTGTAATCGAATAAAAATTCTGACTCAATTTTTAGATCCCGCGGGAAATTTTACCATAGGCCCACTTTTTTGAGAAATTTTTAACATTTTTGTAATACTGAATAAAATAAAGAAGAAACAGTTTGCATAAAAATAAAAAAAAATAAAATTTTGCTCATTTTTTGAATTTTTTATTTATTGTCAATTTTACGAATTATTATTGTTTTTTATGTATACAGCATTACTGTAAGGTTCAAAATGTCTCAAAAAAGAGGGTGAAATTTTCCGAGGAATCCAAAAATTGAGTCAGAATTTTCATGCGATGAGAGGGATACCCGAAAAATGGAAAATTTCGAAAAATTGAAGATTATTAAAGTTTTTTTTTTTAAAGACCGACATCCCTCAAAATCTTTTTATCAACAAAAAGTACATAGGAAAACTTAGGCCAATCGCAGGCCAATCAGAAGAAAAAAAATTCCACTTTTTGAAAAATTCATATTTGAAAGTTCCTTTTATTATTACTATTGTTGTTAACATCGCCCATAATTTTTTTAATATATATCTATTGGTTGTTTATAATTGACCTGTACTGGGCAAAAAATAAAAATTAGGTATATTAAATATATATTAAACATTCTAACAGATTTTTTATTTATTTATTTTTTTATATATTTATGTGACATATGTGCAATTTTTTTAACTTAATATAATTTATTTATACTAGTTATGTACAAAAACGTAATATTATACAGGTATATATATAGATATCAAAAAAATGTATGTGCAAAATATAATATTTTATATGTTAATTTTTCAAATTTTTAAATTTTTAGTTATTGAAAAGGCTTATAAAAATGGAAATAAGCGAAACGTCTAACATTATTGTGAAATAAAGAACAACTTTAAAAAAATAAAAAATACCTAATTTTTATTTTTTGCCCAGTACAGGTCAATTATAAACAACCAATAGATATAGTTCCTTTTATTTTTTCCGATTTTTCGGGTTTTCTTGAGGTTTTTCCGAAAAACTAATGGTAGTTTCGTATTCTGCGAAAAATTTCACATACCCTTTGAGTTGAAAATTATTTTTTAACTGTATGCAGAGTGGTGAAAAATTAAAATGACTAATTTTTTCAGATTTTGGCAGGAAATTTGAACCAAAAAAAAAAATCGAAAAACAGCTACCATTTCGAAAATATTGAACTTAGCACCTTATAAATTTGCATAGTGTCAGATTTTCACATACTGAACCCAGTCCAATCAGTTTTTTTAAGATTCTAGACTTTGACCTGCCTTTTATATTAGTTACACTGAGAATTACTCATGTATAAATATAGATAACTAAAAAAAATTCAGAATAAAATTTCCTTCTGATAATGGAATAAAAATAAATTTGTACATAAAAGTCAAAACGTATCAAGGAATAACAACTGCAAAATTATCTAAACGTAGAGATCGCATTAAGACAAAATTTGTTTAAACTAAAATAACGATTTGCTATAAATAATGCTATCTTCTGGGATTTACAAATATTACAATTTAGACTGATCCCATTATCTCCTCGCTTTAAATCGCACACATTTGACCCCCCCCCCCCCTTAAATTTCGAAATCCCAGGGTACCCCGACCTATAAACATGTTCCAAAATGGGTCAGAGATCCATCAGACATGCGGGTGAGAGATACTTTAGAGGAAAGTGCAAATGAAAGAATGTGTCGGCAGTGAAGAAACTTTTGAGTATGCAGATGGGGATTCAGATTAATTAAGGTGAAGGTGAGGGTGAAAAGTGTACGTTTAAAAGGCCTAAATTGGGATTAGAGCTAGATGATAGAAAAATAATAACATTGACTGTTAGAAATAAATTTGAGAAGAGAAGTTTGTTAAAAATTTAAGAAAAAAATAGAAATTAGAAACAATAAGCAAGGTCATGGTTACGTTTCCTTAAGGGAATGACAAAATAATATTTAACGTAGCCAGTAATGCGTCTGTAAGGGTGATTCTACAGACCTCCGTAAACGCAAACCGCAGCCGCAACCGGCTGGCCGCAACGCAATGCGCACAACACAATACGCATGTGCACAACACGATTTTGGTTTGTGCGCATTGCGTTGCGGCTGCGATTTTTCGTTTACGGATGTCTGTAGAATCACCCTAAGGCTGATTCTACAAAACCGTAAAGTCGCCCCGCAATCCGCAACCGTAGACCGCAACGCAAGAAATTTTTCAGTGTAGCCAACTCATCTTAAATTTATTAAATTTTATAACCAAAAATAATAAAGTCAAAATAATAAGCAAAGGCAAGAAAATAAAATTATAATAATTAAATAAATGATCCATAAAAGTAATTAAATATTAAATATAATTATTAATTTTTTAAATGCTCAGTTATTATTCGACAGAAAATGGAAAAATATCATAAAATTATATATTTCTTAATTCTCATACAATCTCATTATTTTTTTCTGTTTTTAAAAAAGTATATTCCGTTTTATAAAATTTGTGTTATGTGGAGATTTGGATTTGATTTATGACATAACGATTAAAATTCATCTTCATACTTTTGAAATTTAAATAATCATGTCTCTCTAGAATTCATTTGTTGTATAAAAGTAACTACCTTCAACAAAATGAATAAACTCCAAATGGAGTTATAAAAACTATCTGGGAAGTTAATTAACTACACAGATAGTAATTACCTGGACAAGAATTTTTACACTGCAGTGAGTTTAATGAATTATGTTGTGAGAGTTGCATGTAGCTGCAATGTTCTAATTTTTTGTTTGTCTTTGCTTGACATTGATTGCACTACTAATCAAACGACTGAATTATATAATGTTGTTTACAAAAAAAATGTTTTTAATTTTATCTAATAGATAAAAAATTAAATAACTCCTTTCTTTCCGATGAACCTGTGAGGTCAATTGGAAGATTTTTTATAACGCCAGGTAAAATTTAGGCTCTATGGCTCCGAACATCTTAGACCAATGACTATAACTCTAATTTTTCTGATCATTATGCTCTATCCATACAAAGAATACTATTATTTTTGCATAAAAATAGTTATTATGGTATCTGCATGTTAGTTTGGAGGAACCAAAAGTTTTTACCAACCATGTGAAATCAAATTTCAGATTAGCCGCAGTATGGAACGAAGGTTTTTCAAAACTTCTTGATTTTTTCTCTTTTCCTCTCATTGCCTTTCCTTATTTTAAATAGCCTTAGAATATATGTCTATCTTTTTTCTTTTTGAAATATATTAATTTAGATTGATTAAGGAAATTAATTTTAGCATTATAAAGGAAAGAAAATAAGATTTTGTCCATGAGATGAAACATTAAACGAATGTTCTCTTTTCGATATGGTCTTCTGATGTCCATTAGACCTTGTTTAAGAATTATTTTTTAAATAGCACTAAGTAAAATATATGCTCTATATATCTTTAAAGATCTTTTTAGATCGCAATTATTAACTTCATTTTTGTCATGATCAAGACAATCTAAATTAATATATTTCAACAAAAAAAAGATAGACATATTCTAAGGCTATTTAAAATAAGAAAAGGCAATTAGAGGAAGAGAGAAAAAATCAAGAAGTTTCGAAAAACCTTCGTTTCATGCTGCGGCTAATCTGAAAATTGATTTCACATGCAGTTGGTAAGGACTTTTGGTTCATCCAAACTATACATGCAGATTTTTAGATTTCCAATTTTTTCGACCATTACCATAATAACTATTTTTATGCAAAAATAATATTTTTCTTTGTATGGGTAGAGCAATGATCAGAAAAATTGGAACTAGTAATTCGTCTAAGATGTTTGGAGCCATAGAGCCTGAATTTTACCTAGCGTTATAAAAAATCTTCCAATTGACCTCACAGGTCCATCGGAAAGAAAGGAGTTATTTAATTTTTTATCTATTAGATAAAATTAAAAACATTTTTTTTGTATACAAAATTATATAATTCAGTCGTTTGATGTGTAGTGCAATCAATAGCAAGCAAAGGCAAAAAAAAAAATAGAACATTACAGCTACATGCAACTCTCACAACATAATTCATTAAACTCACTGCAGTGTAAAAATTCTTGTCCAGGTAATTACTATCTGTGTAGTTAATTAACTTCCCAGATAGTAATTAGTCAGAAAAAAATTTTTAAAACTACATTTGTAGTTTATTCATATTGTTGAAGGTAGTTACTTTTATACAACAAATGAATTCTAGAGACTTGATTATTTAAATTTCAAAAGTATGAAGATGAATTTTAATTGTTATGTTATAAATCAAATCCAAATCTCCACATAACACAAATTTTATAAAACGGATTATACTTTTTTAAAAACAGAAAAAAATAATGAGATTGTATGAGAATTAAGAAATATATAATTTTATGATATTTTTCCATTTTCTGTCGAATAATAACTGAACATTTAAAAAATTAATAATTATATTTAATATTTAATTACTTTTATGGATCATTTATTTAATTATTATAATTTTATTTTCTTGCCTTTGCTTATTATTTTGACTTTATTATTTTTGGTTATAAAATTTAATAAATTTAAGATGAGTTGGCTACACTGAAAAATTTCGTGCGTTGCGGTCTACGGTTGCGGATTGCGGGGCGATTTTACGGTTTTGTAGAATCAGCCTAAGAATTTCTACAAATGATTTCTCTTCATACTCCTAGGTGTTCTGTTTTTCATTTCCTTGAATTTTCAAGCATTGATTTAAATTTTCATGCAAAATTTAAGCAGAACAACCTCTCAGAAAAAATCTATACAAAATTTCTAATTGTATATCCCTATTAGAGCAAATGGGCAGATTGTTACCATAAGTCAGGCGGCCCGATGGAGGCCGACCTTATTAGGACTGCCGGTGGGCCGCGTGTCGCTGTTTGTTTTAGTAGGGGTATAAACGACTAAGATAGATAAATCGCCAATAGCTTAAAAATCAGATAATTTCTATTTTCATTTTAAAACATGTTTTTCATTATAAAAATTAAATAAAAACAACATAATTTGGTCTCTGTGTAAAGTGAAGTTGAATCTATAAAAAAAAAAAAAATTCAAGAAGTTCATGGTGGGAAAAACTGTTAATTCTTAAATAATCAAATAAAATTAAGATAATAAATGAAATTTATCATAAAGTGCTTAATTAACTAATAAATACGTGAATAATTAATTATTAATACGCAATTAAATAAATTTTAAAGAGCGCGGTTTCCCTTTCCATGGATAATTTTTAAATATTTTTTTTAATTTTAACTTTTCTCATATAGTATGGACGATCTGTCCTCCTATTCTAAAAATAAATATTTTTTACTCATCTAAGTAGTTTACACTAAATCCCAACTGAATATAACCAGAAATCTTTTTTTTTTCATAAATTACAAACGTATCCTAACTTAATTCATCAATCTGTGCGCGAAGCGCAGTTGAATCTAGTGTTATAAAAATGAAAATAATAAAGCTTGATAACCGTGACTTGGTGATAAAGTATTGATACGCCAAGATTCTAAAAATAAAAAATTTATATTACAAAATTTAATTTATGCTATGTTTGACTATCAAAGGTTATATAGTGACATTATTTATTTTAAGACAAAAAATTAGTGCACAAAAATTTATCATTTTAAATATGTATTAAGTTTAAAATAAAAGATTTATAAAATAAATCTATAAAAAAAAAATTTATAAAATAAGATTTATATAATAATATTATTTAAAAATTGTTCTTTCAATTACTTCTGGTATAGATTATATAGTTGATTAAAAATTGACTTTTCCAGAGTAAAGATTTTTTTTGTAAATATATTGTTTTCAATTGTATTCAAATTGTATCATAGGTTTTATGGTAATATTATTAAGACAAAAAATAAATGAAAAAAAAAATTATCATTTGTAACATGTATTAAGTTTAGAATAAAAGATTTATAATAATATTATTTCTGTTGAGTTTAAAACGACCTTGCTGGACAAATTATAAGGAAAAATTCAAAAAACTTTGATTTTTACTCTTGTCAATATTTCATTCTCAATCTGAGAACCTCTTCAGGACCTTTATTTTTTAAGAAATAATTTTTTAATTTTACAAAATATTACATTGAATTGTTTGAATTACATATATATTTTACATACCATTTAAAAAACTTAACTTGACATTTAAATATTCTTATGTTCCTATTTTTTTAAAAAATTACTTAAATGTATAAAACTTATTATTTTAAACATAATTATCAGGCCTGGACTTACTAATAAACTCGACCTATTTTTCTTTTAATAAAAAATTTTATAAACAAATTAATGGATTACCAATGGGAGACCCCTGTTCCCCGATTCTTGGGGAATTAGTTTTTTACGATTTAGAAAAACAAATACTAGATAATTTTGATTTTGAAATTCCGTTTTATGGAAGATATGTTGACGACACTTTCTTAATAATACCAAAAAATAAAATAGATTTCGTGTTAGAAACTTTTAATAGTTATCATGAAAGAATAAAATTTACGATAGAAATTGAAAAAGATAATAGGTTAAATTTTTTGGATATGCAATTAATAAGAAATAACTCAGATGGCAGTATTATATCTAACTGGTATCGTAAAAAGACATATTCTGGTAGATTGTTAAATTATCTTTCGGACCATCCCAAAAATCATAAAACAGGTGTAATTAAATCTTTGGTAGATAAAGCAATAAAGCTATCTCACCCCCAATTCCATAATAATAATTTAAAATACATAAAAGAAATTTTATCGCTTAATAATTATCCAAAAAAACTCATAAATCATAAAATAAAAAATAGAGTCAATCATATTAGTCTAATAGATAATAATAGAACCTCAGACAATAGTAATATAGAAAATAGAAATAGAAAAATATTTATGCTTCCAAGCAATAGTAATATAAGCAATGAGATACATAATTTTATTAAAAAATATAATGTAGATATTATATACCATGTCCCCTTCAAATTAAATAAATTTATCAAATTAAGAAAAGATAGACTAACTAATAAACAACAAAAAAATGTAGTTTATTGTGTAGAATGTAAAGACTGCGATAAAAAATATTATGGTCAAACAGCGCGACTCACAGAAACTCGAATAGGTGAACATAGTAGTAATTTTGGACAGAGTCCGAGTAATCACAATGTAATGTCCACACATAAGCTACAAACATCCCATGAATTTGAATGGGATAATTTTAAAATTCTCCATAGAGAATCTAACACTAAAAAAAGAGAATATGTCGAATTACTATACATTAAAAAAAATAATCAAATAAGTTTAAATAAAAAAAGTGATCTTGCTAATTTTGATTCCCCTCAAGAAATTATATTAAATAAAATTTTATAATAAAATTTAAATATATATACACGGTGTAAATCAATGAAAGGCAAACCTTATATGTACTTAATGGGAAAAAAATTCTAAGGACAATGGTTCAAACCATTTTTTAATCCGACCATTCAATTTTAAATGGGAGCTGGTTAAAGGACAGCCAATCAGAGCGAGGCTTATATAAATTTCGAATGTTATGGTATTGCGTTTACGTCAGATTATGTTTTGTTTAATTGAGGGTTGAGAATTAATAACGTGTAATGTAATGAAATTTGTGGTTAGGATAAAATTTGAAAAAAAATAATAAATAAAACAAAATGATTCTCATACGGAGAAATAATTTAAAAAACTTTCATAAAAAATTTTGAGAGGTTAAAGAACTTAAAATATATCAATAAATAAAAGATATATTTTATATTGTTATTATTTTATATTATTATTTAATTTTATAAATTTTTAAAATAAAAAATAAAATAATTTAATAAACAATTGATAATTAATTAACAAATAATTAATTAATTGATTAATTTAATACATTATTTTTTTTTTAAATTTTTAATTTTTTATAACTTTTTATATTTTATTATAAGTATTTAATTTTTTGTATAGGTTTTAATTTTTTTTTAGCTTGCTGATCGAGGGCATTTTTGCTGATTTCACTGTAGGCCTATGAAATTTGGTATACGGGGGTTTTTTGGGTCGCTGATAACAAATATTGCAGTTATAACTATGAAAAATTACCCCTTCACCCATAAATTGAGCAAAACTGCCCTTAACTAGGGCATTTTTGCTGTATTCACTGTAAGCCTTTGAAATTTGGTATACGGGGGTTTTTTAGGTCGCTGATAACGAATATTGCAGTAATAACTATGAAAAATTACCCCTTCACCCTTAAATTTGACAAAGCTACCCCTAAAAGGGTTTTTTTCACTACTTTCACTTTATCCCTCCAAGATTCGACCTAATAGGGTTTTTTGGGTCGCTGATCAAAAAAATCGATGTCTTTTCAATTAAAACTTAACTCTTCACCATTAAATTAGCCAAAACTACCCCCAAAAAGGTTTTTTTTTTAACGAGTAGAATATTTTATTTTAGCAAAATTGGAATTCACAACGTAAGTTTTGCCTCAAACATGCTCCTAGAATCCTAAAAACTCTATACATAACCTCAAAAAAAATTAGAAAATACGTTATTAATTAGCTTGGGTTAAAAAATGGCTAATTAAATTGGGTTATCAAGCTGACTTGATAAGATGGCTAATCAAATTGGCTCAACAAGATCGCTAATCAAACTTTGCCAGTCAACCTGGCCTTATATCTGGCTTAACAAGATGGTTTAAAAAAATATCTCATCAATCTGGCTTAACCAGATTGCTAGAAAAAAGTCTTATCAAGCTGGTATTAAAATGTGGCTTAATTAGATCGTTAATAAAGTGGCAGGAACCAGGGCTTAACGAAATGATTAATTATCTGACTAGTAAAGTTAATAAGATTGAAGCAAAAATATTTTTATTGAACAATTAACAAATTAAAATCATTTGATAAGTTAATTTTAGTTAAATTATAGTTTCGCATTAAGTAAAATTTATGACTCTGCGTTTTGAATTTATAAATAAATAATAATGAAATTTTATTTTAAGTTATTTAAGTAACAGTAATATATTTAACAATTAATATTTTTAATAAATTAATTTATTCCTTTTAAATCCTTTTCTGGGCTCTCTTGGTGAATTCTATTTATTTTAGTGTCTGTAACATTTTAAATAATTAATTTTTAACAATCATTTTATGAATTTTGATAAATGGAATAAAAAAATTACTTACAAAAAATTTTCTATGTGACCTCCATCTTTCTCAATGCAGCAAAAGGCTCTTTGGATAACAGCTTGTGTCATATTATGAATTTTTTCAGCTTCAATGTTCTCACATCCTAGTACTATTCGGTCTCTTAATTCATCAATAGTTTCTGGACTTCCATTTGCATAGACTTTTGATTCTAAAAGACTCCAGAAGCTAAAGTCCAGAGGATTCATGTCTGGACTTCTTGCTGGCCACGGCCAAGGTCCGCCACGACCAATCCAAACATCATAACGATCATCTAGATACTCCCTGACTGCACGTGTAAAATGTATAGATGCACCATCTTGTTGAAATATCATGTCACGGCGCAAATTTAGAGGTAAATCCTCTACTAACAAGGGAAATACATTTCGTTGCATTTCTAAATATGTCTCTCCATTCCAAGCTTGTTCCTCGATGACAGGGCCAATAATCCTATTTCCTATTAAACCACACCATACGTGTAGACCAAATTTCGTTTGAAAATTATCTAAACAAAAAAAATTATTGCATTAAATATTTTTTTATTTAGTATTAATTAATTTTATACACGGGGAGATTTAAATTAAGTGTGTATGAAATGTATGTTTGGGTCCTCAAAACTGCACCAAAGTAATTTTTTCTGAAAGTGCTGTCAAAAATAAGTCACAAGCCCAATATTTAGCCTCCCAGAGCAAAATCTCGATTTTGAAAGCCATTTATGTGTTTTGGATTCTTATAAAAAAAGTAAGAAAAAAGAGGTATAATTTTGCTTATTTTTTCTGCTAAATACTCTCATTAAAATGAAAAATCCGGATAGAAAATTTCCCTGGTTATTCGATTCCGGGGTAAACAAATATTTTTTTTAAAACGTATGCGCGAGAAATCACTAAGATAGACTGATTTTTCCAAAAGTCGATTTCTCAAATGCCTATTAACGAAAAATATTCTAACCAGGCTAAAATTTTTCTTTAAACTTTATATTTTTTAGTGAAAAAAAATTTCTATGGGATATTGTTTTTTAGAGCTCTAGATAAAAAAAATAGCAACTTTCAAAAGTTTATTTTTTATAAATTTCGTATTTTCCGCCAAGTCAAGTGACCAATTCAAAAACAGACTGGATTCCGCGGGAAATTTTACATAAGGATAAATCTTTTCATGTTTTTAAGAGCTTTTATGTGCAGGTAGATCACTAGTTATTTAGACGACAATAGAAATCGCGAAAATTTTTCTAGGGGCTGTATATTATAATAATACACATAAAAATAAAATTTTTAGAAAATTGTCGTTTTCGTTTAGGAGATACAAAGCTCCAAAGTTGAATCCTTATACATTGCAAGCATAGGAGCCGAGACAAAAAACATGGGTTTGAGATTATTATTTTCTGTCAACGCCAAAACTGAACAATAGATTTAAAAAAAAAAATCGCACCAAGTAAATTAATTTTTGAAAAAACTTTTATTCGATTTTTAAATAAATTGTGGTTTTCGTATACAAGATATTTTAATTAGAAAAAATAAAAAAAACTTATAACCGGTTTGTGTAAACTCAACCTAAATGCATGGAACATGTTTACTTCCAGCTGAGGACTAGGTATACTACAAATGTTACTCAACATTACAATACAATTTTCTAATTTTATAATTTGAAATTATCAACTTACTATCTGTTAAGATTCTAAACCCAAACTATTTTGATTCCCTAAACCTGAATTATTCTAAGTCCGTTAATCGATATTATTTTAAGTTCATAAACCTGTATTATCTTAAGTCCTTAAGCTCAGATTTTTCAAAGTCTCCTAATTATTCTAAGTTTCATTTGACCCCCCCCCCCTTAAATAGGACATATTTGACCACCCCCCTTAAATAAGACAAATTTGACCACCCCCTTAAATAGGACAAATTTGACCACCCCCCTTAAATAGGACAAATTTGACCACCCCCCTTAAATAGGACATATTTGACCACCCCCCTTAATTTTCAAGTTCTGAAGTACCCCCTCCCTATAAACATGTTCCATGTTAATAGATGAAAATTTTAAGGTGACAACGTGGTCGTTTAATATACACGCATAATATTATAATAATAATCATGTAAATAAAATCGCGCACCTACAAACATTGTGTGACGTTATCGTACTTTTTTTTTATTTAAGCTACCACGAAAAATGATTTTGATGAAAAAATGATGTCAAAATACCGTAGTTTTGATTGTCTGGTGAAGAACCTTAAAACATCGAAATAATAAAGTATTTTAGGATTAATTTTAATTAATTTAGTATAATTTAATAAATAAAAAAATTCCTTAAAATAATTAGATCTTTTAATCTTTCAATTTAAAATTTCGCTGCTTTAATATAAACGCGCTCTTAAAAACATAAAAATTATATACTTATGTAAAATTTTCCGCGGAATCCAAATTTTTGATTAGATTTTTAATTGGTCACGGAAATTTGTAAAAATTGAAGTTCTATGTTATCTTTGTCTATTTTTGTATTTTTATATATTTCGAATTCTTCTAAAGTATCCATATATTTTCCTTTCTTACAAAAATGTATAGGTGTTAAATGTTTGTAAATGTCCTTACAATCATGCTTTTCATTGATCAGGTGCGTTCCAAAGTTAGTATTTTTACTGAGGTCTAATGTTATTTTTGGCTTGTGTTCAACGAACCTTTTAGAAAAACTACGACCTGTTTGGCCAATGTAATATTTATTACAGTAAAGACAATTAATTTTGTATACACCTGATTCATGAATAAAATCTGTTTCGTTTTTCTTTCTTTTCTTTTTAAAATTAAGATAAATTGATGTTCAATAAAAATATTTTATACGACAAATTATTATAAAATTTAAAAATCCATATATTTCCCTTTAAACTTTAAATAACTCTAAAACAGGTTTTGTAATCATATCCATAATAGAAATTATTCACACACACAATATAAGATATTTATTGTATTATTATTATGTATTAAATTGTCATTATTTTCTTATCTTTTAAATAATACACGTTAGATTTTATAGAAATATTAAATAAAATTAGTATTATACAGTTGCTCGACCATGCAACATTGACGTAAACTATGTTCAAAAAGTGTTTTAATATAATTTTATTTTTCTCATTAATTGAGATAAACCTGAGGATGGAAAGTTAACTTTCCGAAACGCGTCGTTTTTTAACAAAATGATTAAATTGTAAAAAGAAGGAACAATAAAAGATATTTACATAAAATATTAAAGTGTTTTATTTAAAAATTGAAATTTGGTCAATAAAAATGATTTTTTTTTTCTTAAAAAAAATGAATTTACAAGCAAAAATTAATCGATTTAAACAAAAAAATTAATATTTTACGATTAAAATCAAGCAAGTTTTTTATAAAAAAGTATGAATTCTACAACTGGGACCAAGTTGGGCTGCAGAGTTGAGAGAATCTGTTATAATTTTAACATGGAACATGTTTCTATGAAGATGTAAATCCAAAAATCAAGGGGGGGGGGATTTCTTCAGTTTAAGAAAATCAAACCGGCTAATTTTTTTTTCAAACTGATATAATTGAAAGGCGTAGTAGTGATGAAAAACGCAATTTCTAGTTCATGCGCAGAGAAAATTAATATTTTAACCCTGGATTAGATTTTTCCAGGAAATTTTGAGAAAATGCCTAATAAGAAAATGTTTGGCATTAAAAAATAAGTATTTTATTTTTTTAACTATTTCACCAAAAATAAAATCAGTGGAATACGCTAATTCAAAGGTTTTACAATTTCTTTACGGGTCCGTTTAAGCCTTAGCTAACAGTTTAAACTTACAAAACTTGGTTATTTATGTAGATCATCAAAAAACATGAAACATTGAGGCATTCTTAAATTTTCTGATTAATTATTTGTGTCAAACCAACTTTCTAAATCCACGTCTATTCAATTTAATCACTTTAGCGATACGGAATAAGGCTACTTGATTTTTTGTAGATCATTACGATATAAAAAGTATATTTTACAGTATTTTTATTGAAATGGTTAAATTGAAAAAAATACTATAGATTTTTTATAAGTTGTAGTTTATTGTAAGGGTGATTAAAAAAAATAGATAATGAATTATATCGAAATTTTCATTTCCATGATTTGGAAAAATAAAAATATTGGCGGCGTGGAATTCATATTTATTTTTAAAAGGAACAAATTATTTGTGACCAATTTCAAATTTTTAAAAAATTTTTGTTTATATAACCTAATTATTGCAAACATATGCTTTGACATTTTTCTTATTTAAAAGTATAAAAAAACTTCAAAGAAAATATAATAGAATTAAACTTAACACCTAATAAAATTAAACTTTAATAACAGAAAAATAAAGTAAAGAAAATTTTCCAATAACACAATATTATATAATAAATTTTATTGAATTTAAGTATCAAGAATAATATTTCATAAATAATGACTGGTCGAAAAATATCTGCATTTATTTATACAACCCCATGGTTGTACAAAAAATTAGTCGAATATTTATACGATAATAATATCAACGTCATCGAATACTTAAGTTTGGAAGTATTAAAGGATATTAAAAATAAAATATATATATCAATTTCTACTAAAAATTTAGGAACATTTATTTATGATCACCGAGAAGAAATACACCAAAATATAAAGTTAGCTAAATTTATATTATTTTAAAAAATACGTTAAACAATTTTTTAATTATTAGTTTAAAAAATAATGGTAAAATAGATTTCTTCTTCACATCTCTAACAAAAATAGCTACATAGTTCAACTCCCTAAATTCAGATAGTTAACTCCCTGATTTCAATAAATTTAAATTACTTTATTTTGCAAATACATGTTAAAAATTAGGCTAAGGGAGTTTAAATATATTTACCATAATGATTTCTCATATGATTAATCATATGGTTGAACCATATTTAACCATAATTATGATAAACCACGTAATTAAACATAGATATATTATTGATACAAAAAAATTTCTGTCGTCTCCTAGAAAACATTCGGGATGAAAATGAACCGTTAGAGGGAAGGCTGAAAGCCTGGAGGTAAAATTTTCACCTTTAAATATTTTCCGTTTTCCAAGATGTCGGAACAAAAAACATGAAAAAAGAAACTTTCTACATTAAATATGGGTTTTTGAAGTTGAGATAAACGTTTTTAAAAATGAAAATTTTCATTTTTTTACCCCAGCATATTTTACGATTTTCCAATATGACGGATCAAAAAACATAAAAAGAACTTTATATATTACCCGGGGGTTTTCGAAGTTGAGAAAAACGTTTTTATGAATGAAAATTTAATTTTTTCACCTCAGTATATTTTACGACTGTCCAAGATGGCAAGCCGGAAATTATAAAAAAAGAATTTTCTACATTACAGGGGGGTTTTTGAGGTTAAGAAAAATAAATCGAAGTCTAAAATATTTAATTTTTCAACGTAATTGAATTTCCGATTTCCCATGATGAGGGATCAAAAAAAAAAAAAAATGAAGTTTATACATTCGGGATGCTTCTGAGGCATGATAAATTAATTTTTGTCGTTTGGTAAGTTATGGTAAAAAATTGAATATTTTCCACATCAAATTCATTTTTCTTAACTTTCAACCCTACACTCCTGTATTATAGAAACTTCATATTTTTTTATATTTCGGTCCGTTATCTTGGAAAATTCTAAAATATGTTCAAATGAAAAATTAATAATTATACCCTCAGGTTACCAGTTTCTAACTTGCGAAGCATCATTTTCACCTTAGGGATCTTTTAGGTTAAACTTTTTATTTAAATATAATACCTTACGGTTTTATTATCCTGGTCTATCAAAATAATTTTGTTTTTTAAAGCAAAAAAAAAAATTTGCTGCATTATTTTTTAAACTACCCTGTGAAAATTTTTGACTATAAAATGGCCATAATTTATGGTGATGGTTGGGTTTAAGGCCATAAATTATGGCCATTATGTTGACGTTTGACCATAACTTAAAAAAAAAAAGTTTTTTTTGTTTTTATTGTATAAAACCATCATTTATATCCCTCCAAGGCCCGAATCAAGTATAAAAATGCCACACTTTCTTCAGAAAGTCCATAAAAACTTAAAAACGAGGTTTATAATTAAAACAGTAAAAATTAAAAAAATTATTAAATTAAAATTTTTTTTTTTTTAAATTTTATTAAGATAAATTAACAATAATATATAATAATTAATTATATATAAATTATTATGAACTATATATTATATAGTTTAAATAAAGTGTGTATGAACTGTATGGTCGGGTCTTAAAAATTACCCCAACGTATTATTTTCTGAAAGTACTACAAAAATAAGTCACCAACCCAATTTTTAGCCTCCCAGAGCAAAATATCGATTTTTGGTAGCCTATTTTGTGTTTTAGACTTTTATAAAAAAAGTAAGAAAAATTAGGGATAATTTTTCTTATTTTTTTTTCTTAAAAACACTCATTAACATGAAAAATTTTTTCTCTTAAGTTTGGATAGGAAATTTTCCTCTCTATCCGATTCTGGAGTCAAAAAATTTGTGCAGCGCATGCGCGAGATAGGTTAATTTTTTTTCAAAAGTCGGTTTAGGCTTAAATTTTTCCTTAAACCTTATATTTTTTGTTGAAAAAAAATTTCAATGGTAAGTTCCTTTTAGATAGCTCTAGATAAAAAAATAGCAAAATCAAAAAGCTCATTTTGTACAAATTTCGAATTTTCCGACAAGTCACTTGAGTAGTTAAGTAACCACTATGAACCTCTTTTTTTTTTTTTTTTTTTTATTTTTATCAGTGATATATATAACAGTTTGAAGAGAATATTATGTATATATATGACTCATTGCTCGAGGTTAGAAATGTGGTTCATAGTTTCTACGTTGCTTTTTGCTGACGATTGTTTTTTTGTTAAGTAACCACTATGAGCCTCTTTTTTTTATCAGTTATATATATAGCAGTTTGAAGAGAATTTTATGTATATATATGACTCATTGCTCGAGGTAAGAAATGTGGTTCATAGTTTCTGCGTTGCTTTTTGCTGACAATTTTTTTTTTGTTTTTTTTGTTTTTTTGCTTACTTTTTTGAATGTGAAAGAATTTGTGATTTTGATGTTTATAAACTATTTTATAAAAAAATCTAATAATAGAATTTTAATTATGACAATGAATCAGGAATTTATTGGTGATTTGTGCTAGGTTTCTGAAAAAAATAAGCTTAATTTTTAATTTTTGGTTATTTATTGATACAAATAATATATTTTTAGATACATAGGTAAATATTATATTAAAGTAAATATTATATTATAGTAAACATTTATATTATTATAAATCAATTGATTGTATCAATTGATTAAAAAAGAAAAAAATTACAAAAATACAATCAAATAAGGTATTACAAATCTAGCTTATTACATATGGTACTGATCAAATAATCAAAATTCAATGCATAAAGTTCTTTTAAGAAAAGATGCGAAATTTTAATGCTAATTAATATAATGCTAATTAATATATAATTTTATCATAATAAAATTTATAGGTAGTGATTCATAAGTTATATATTATGTGAAACAATATTATTTTTTAAGATATTATAAATCTAATTCATTACTTACACAACTTAAAAGGTAGTCTAAATTTAATGCAAATAACTCTTTTAAAAATAGGTGTGAATCAAATAGACTTGTAGCTTCTTTTTCGGGCATCTCTTGCTGTAGCTGTTTTCTTAATTCTTCGGTGACTTTTTCATCAAATTGTTCGCCAATCAATTTTACGTCTTTGACATTTACTTGGGAAATTAAATTTTTTTTGTTTTCGTTCAAGCGTTGAGTAATGTAATTTATAAATTTATCTTTCAACGCATTTAAGTAGCTTCTTTTAGCGTATAAATTTTCAAACTTCATATCAATCGAACTTGATAAATTTTTTAGTGAGTCAAAGCTAATTTTTTTTAACACCAGACTTACTTTAAACTTTTTATTTTCGGATTTGATTTCTTCTCCTGATATTTCTATTGCTTTTTCATATTAGCTACGGGTTAATTTGATTGTGAAATATTTGTCTTGGAAAGTTTGCTCACTGCTTGATTCTTTTCCATGGAAGTAATTATCTATTTTTGTAAAGTACGTTTGTAGATTTTTCCATCCTTCGTAGTCGAGAGCCAAGTACGCGGAGTTGACATTGTTTCCGCATAATCGGAAAACGAATTCAAGCTCAGCTGTTGAAACATTCAAATCGAATCCGGTGAAAACTTTTTTACTAAAGGATCTATTTAGGCCATAAAAACTTGACAGCAGTAGGTGATGGAGCCCGTTAACGTTGTTGAAACTCTGCGCATCTGTATCTGCCATTTTATAATAATAAAGTTTTGCAATTGCAATTTTGCAATCTTAGTTGGTCGTTTAATCCGTTACCAAAGACTGCCTCTGACTGACTGATGCTCGTGTCTCTGCGTTTTTTTTTTTTATTATTCGACTTACGTTTGAGTCTTTCGACGTAACTCTTTGCTATTTTGTCATTGCGTCTTAAGTCGGTCGTGAATATATTTATGAAATCTTTCATTTTATTGCCTCGTGACATGTAATTTAAGAACATTATGCAAAATTGTCCACAGACGTTGGACGTATCGCTTTGTAATGGCCTCGTATTCCATGTAAACTGTTTGCAGTTTTTTCTTATGCGTCTGACGTGATTGATAACGTAAGGAGGCAATCCGTAACTGTCGAAAAACAAACCTTGTCCATTGCGATTTACATATACCGCTACCCAATGCTGGCCAGGTAGTGAATTGCCTTGGGTGTTGAATACAAAAGCTACAGGCTTAGTCCAGAGTCGAGGTATCTTGTCGGCTGGAAATACCCCAACCGTGTGGGAGGGTATCTTAGATAGAAACCCCAAAATTTCTAAGCTGTTCATTTTTATGCGTCTACTGTGTCTTCCCCTTGAGATAGATTTTTAAAATTTTGATTTAACCAAGCCTTTAGTTGTTGAGCATTGTTAAGTGCACAGCTGTATTTCACGTGATTGAATTTTATTGCATGTTGTATGCAATACAAATTTTTCTGAGGTAAATTTTGGAAAGATGGACAATCGATTTCCAACTCTAAATTTATTACTTCGTTTGCTATGATTTTGTGTAGAAATATTACCTTGTCACGACCACGTACGTAAACTTTTCCTGCTTTTTTTGATATTAGCTGTAAATTTCTCGTCAAAATTTTACCGGTTATGTCTCCCTCGTGCCAATTTAATCCGTGATGGTTGTGGGTTAACCAATTGTTTTGTCTTTGGGAGTCGTATGATATTTTTGTAGAATTGTATGGAGGTTTTGTTATCCAGTGTGACTGAGATTCGCTGTTTAGTGCTATTATTGCGACTTCTTTCGGTAAAGTCTTGTCTTCGATACCCTTAAAAAACTGTATATCCACAACAACATCCATTCTCGGTATGAAAAATACGGCTAGCCGATCTGACTCTTTGTTTAAAAAGTTGATTAACCACTAAAGTCGATGAAGCACTGTCGAGCAGCATCTATTTCGCATATCGAGTTATACTCGGAATAAATGACGCAGTTGACAATTTCTTTCAGAGCTTCTGCGAAGCGAATTTCTATGCGCACGCTACCGTGCTTTACGAGATTCCAGTGGCCTTCGCTGGCTGATAGGTCGGGTGTCAAGTCAAATACGTAGAGGCAAAATCCTGCTGGATAGGAAAACCTGTCGATTCTGTTGCCTTGATTAAGGAAATGAATACCAGTCCCGCTGAATAATGTATGGTAAGCCTCGACGTAAGCCGCATTGTTTCCGGTGTAAACGGGTTGTAGTGGTGAGGAGGACGGTACCTGGACACCATCTACGTACATCGACAGATAGTTCAGATTAAAATGCTGGAAATTGAATGGGTTGAGTTTTCGGTCCCCGTTGAAAGCTTTATTCGATACAAATCCTAAGATAATGCGTTTCGGTATCTGACCTATAATAACCGAATCTATCGTGTGATTCAATATCCCCTGCGAAATAACGACTGATTTAACGTCGACTCTGGTTAAGTCGTACTTTGCCGTGGTTTTTGACAATGTATTTGCATGTGCGATGAGAACACCCGGTGAAATTTTTACTCTTCGTATGTGTAATGTAGCTTCGTCAAAATGTACGTAATGCGTACCCGTCTCGTCCATTAGTGCAAAAGCTGGTCGGGCTTTTATTAGTCTTACTTTCAAATCGACTCCGTTCAGCAGGAACTTGTTTTGGTTGAAGACGTCACTGTGTAAGTGACCAATCATATCTATGCTTTTGTTAGCATTTAACATCATGCGACGTCCTTCTAGGCCAATATTACCGTCTTTTAAGTCATCCATCTTTCCCGCCGTGTCGTCGTACCAGCCGACACATTGTAGATGCGAATTTTTCGAATCGTATCCATAGTTGAGCAAATTTTCAATGTATGCTCGGTAACCATAACCGTTGCCCGGCGGAGTTACGATTTTTTGATTAAAGGAGACTTCCACTTGACTGAAAAGCGAATGCATAAAATTATTTACCGGTCCAATGTTTTTTATTTTCAGCAAAGTTGGAGCGTCAGCTTCGGCTAAGTCCTCGTCCGTTTTGATTGTAACTTTTAGGCTTAGCATGGTATGGGCCAGGTCTAGGTATTCTTCGGCGTTTCCCGGAATATTGAATTCTATCGGGCAATCATCTGTTAAGCTCGCGATCGGTTTGTAGTTAACCCAATGACTCGATTCGATGGTAACTTGTGTGGAAGGTACGGTAAATAATTCTAACTCGCTTTTTATCGATTCGCATGAATGTGTATGCAGAAAAGCCATTTTGAGTATCTTATATTTTAAGAAAAAATGTCGGCAAACGTATTCTTACTTGACCGTTTTTTGTCGTTTTTTTTCTTTTTCTGAATCTTTTTTCTTTTGTTTTTTCTTTTTTTCTTTTTTATGCCGTTTTTTTTTGACGTTGTTTTCCTTTTATTTGTTGTCTCCTTTTTTTTCTTTTTTCTTCGTTTTGTTTCTTGCCCAGTTGTACGCAGAGTGCCGAGTGTATTTAGCAAGTGACTGCTTAGAGCCGGATGTTTCAATTTATAACCTGACCCCTCCATTAGATACTTATCTAGCTGATCCTCTGCTTTTCTCTTTAAATTACCGACAGACTCGCGTGCATGGATGCGCAGAGACTCTTTGGCTGGTTTTTTGTTCAACGCGACATCTGACAGTACATTTATACCGGTCCGCCAAGCTTCTTTACCGACTACCTTAGCCCCTCTTGTAAATAAAGGTAGGATGCTGCGAAACAGTCCGCCAAGAAATGAGCCAATGCCGCTTCCCCGTTGATGTGGTGTTCCAATGTAAACGCGATTTATACCTGTACTAAATGCACTTCCACCGCTCCCAATTTGACTGTTGTAGTAATCAATGTAGTGGGCCATTTTTTTTGTTTTTTTTTTTTTTTTTTTTGACTAATCCGTGCGCTTGAAATGCAACGTCACCGTCAACGTACCGGCATCAAATGGCACTGCTGAACCGTATTGGTCGCGCAAGTCAATTTCAATGGATCTGAAAGACTTGTGTAATAAGGGTACGTAAGAAGGGGGTGAGAAACTTTTAACCCTAACTGATCCATAAACAAACTTTTCGGTATCGAGAGAGATGCTCCTTAATAGCGGGGTATGCACGTCACCCGTGATCCTTGGTTCAAGAATATCCGAATATATCATTATCATGTTGGGTATGTTAGCCGTGAGATGCGGTTGTCTTTCAGCGGTTACTTGCTCTTTTTCTGGGGCTCGTAGCTCGTAAGTTGAATCCGTGAAACCTAATATGCTTCTGATGACTTCGGAGACTTTCAGTGTGTGTAGTAAGTTGCTCCTGCAGTTTTTATCGCAAGTCAGTTTGAGGGAAACAAAGCCTCCTCGTTTGCGTTCGTATGCAAAATGCTTTTTTACTGATTCCTGTGCATTTAATTCCACCAGAAACGATTCTATATCGTCGTAAATGCCTGGACTTATGTGGGATTCAATTTTTGACTCTGCTGTAGAGGCTTCAGTTTTCGGTGTCTCTTTTTCTTTTTCAGTAAAATGTAACAACCAAGTAGTAAGTGTTCTATCGATCGAATTGTCCTTGACGTGATGCATAGTCATTGGTATTTGAATTTCGGTCAAAGCCACACTCCACTCTCCATCTAAATCAATCTGTTGCGGCAGGTACGTGCTAAAATGCGTCGTCATATTGTCAGGATATACATTCATGCTGCTGTTGCTAGGCAGCACAATGGCGAATTGATTTTTCTTCATTTTATTTTTTTTAAAATATTTTTAGCATTTACTTAAATTGAAACCAATTCAGAAGCGAGAATCCAAGAATTGAACTTTGCCGGATATCCACGCCAGCTGACAAAATGTTTCTTTGCCTTTCCGCGACCTTTAGTTTGCAGAATTTGATCAATTTCGAAAACAGCATCGGTGAGGTTTTTTTTTACCGGACACAGCTCTTCCTCGTAGTATATACCGTCTATGGCTTCACCATCCAGATCCTCCAACGTGTAGACCGGCGGTTGTCTCGCACAAGAGACACGCGCGATTCTGAAAATTTCAAGAGTCCATCCACTCTCGTAACCCTTCCGAAAAGTTTCTGGAGCACGGCTGACCCGAACCAGCGTTCCAACGTTATGTTTTGGTATTTTATGTAATTTTCTCTTTAGCGAGTATCTTTTTCTCAAATTGAAGCGTGCTATATCTGCGTTATTTAAATTTACACTCGCTGGAGTCATTTTTGTGCCTGAATGTATCGTGTTGTTGTACGAGTGGACTATAGACGGTAGTACGTCAATATATCTCCGTGTATTTTTGTACGTGAAGAAACGCCATAAGCGATGCTTGATTGTCTGAATCGCGCGCTCGGCGATTGCAGCTTTTGCGTCTGGGTTTCGAATCAATCGAAATTCAATATTATAATCCTTGAAGACATCCTGTACGACCTTAGCCGTGAATTCACGGCCACGGTCCGTTTGGTAAAGAATCGGTAATTTATCCCTGTTGGTGGAAAATATTTTGCGTAGAGCTGTAGCCACAGAAATGCCTGATTTGTCTTTAAGAGGTTCGACCCACAAAAATTTACTTAAACAGTCAATAACAAAGAGTACGTAAGTGTAATTATCGTTGAATGATTTGATCGAACGGAAATCGGCCAAATCAGCCTCGAAACAGTCGTATATATTGGATACATCGTACGTCCGTCGTGGAAACTTTTTTCTAACTAATTTATGCTGATTATAGGCGTCTTGTTCGATCAGCCAATCTTTAACTTTTGTTTTTTGGAATTTGCTTTTTGTGTTTCGGAATAAATGATAGGCTCCAGCGAAAGCCGAAGTTTGCTCAGGCTCGTAATACAATTTGCTCAGTTTGCTTTCCATTATTTTTTTTATTTTTTTTCTGTACTGGTGTTACCTTCTGTTTTTTTGTTTTGTTTTGTTTTTTTTTTTCGTTACTCTGTAACTTCTTGCTTTTCTGTTTGCTTATTTTATTTTTTTTCTTTTTTTCTTCAATTTTAACGTTTTTATTTTTCTTTTTATTGATACCAATGAGTTTCTGTATACGATCAAAAAATTTTTCGAACGTAATTTTCGAAACCATGCAGCAGGCTGTTACGAGAGCAGCGGTTCGTTCACCAGGTTCGGCGTCAAAAGATAACATCCTCGTAAATGCTTTATCGGCTAATATTCGGTCGGCTTTGCGTCTGTCCTTGTCAGAGTTGTAAGCTAAGTCATGTTGTAAGCAAGCTTTATCTAAGGGATTTATACCTTGCTCACCTTGCTGTAAACGCTGATCCAAGTGAGTACCAGCTCCGCAAAATTCGTAGCCTCCCGGGAAATTTAATTCAAAAGGTAACAAATCAATTAGCGCATCTAATACGCTATTTTCTTCTTCCTTTTTTTTTGCATCGTCTTCTTCTACACCGTTGAGTATTTTAAATGCTTCTGATTCAGGTTCTACATTAATCTCTTCAGATACAAGATTAATATCAAACGCTTCTATCATAGGTGATTCCATGTTCTTAGCGATGAATTTGCTTCAGGACTGAACGCGGATATAGAATCGTTTTTTCGTAGCCTCTTATGTTTATTTTTTTTTCTGTTTAATTTCGGTGTGACGTCCGAGTAATTTTCTCCTTCTACTTCTTCTCCTTCTTCTTCTTCTTCAGCTAGTGCGTCTTTATACGTGGATTCGTTTACCGACGCAAACGATTTGCTTCTATTATTATTATTATTTATGTTTCTTTCTGGTGGTGTTGATGACGCGAGAATGGAAAGCAGAGAGTTGTGAGGCGCAACAACTACGCCGTCTTTCCAAAAGTCTTTGTTTCCGACAAAATTCTCAGGCAAACCAGCGGCTCGGAGAGCAGAACAAAACTGACTTCTTCCCTTTGCTCTGATTCTTTTTCTCGATCGCATGGCGTCGTTCACTAAGTCAACAATGCTCGAGTCAGGTAGGAGAAGTCCACGCACGCGTACTCTTCCGGCATCGTCCCAAGATACGCTGTTTACTTTTCGCGCAAACATCAAAAAACTTCTGGCTTTTTCGCGATATTTTGCCGGTACGGTGTTTATAATTTCGTCGTCGAAATTACGCGATGCCTCTTGCTCGTCGACTTCGTGTTGCAATTTTTCTGTTTCCAAATTTTGATTAGCGCGTGAACTCGCTTTTACAGTTAAAAAGCGTTGCAGAGCTTGTTGATAAGCGTTGCTCTTTGCGTTCAGGTCTGGAAATTCATCGGATTGCAAAATATCCCGCATTAGAGCATCGAGTCTGCTAATGGGTGTGCCCGGAGTTTGTACAGTTTTTTCCATATCCATGGACAGTAAATGTTGCTGCTGCTGCTGCTGTTGATTATCAGTCACTTCGTTTTCGGCAGGTACGAGAATCATTTTTCTAGCGTGATCCATTTTTTTTTTATTTAAAAAAAAACTTATCAACAACGGCGGTTATTATAGGTGCTAAAAGAGCCGGCAGAAACCCACCAATACCGCCGCCGTGCTGTAGAAGTAACTTTTTTTTGCCTGTGAATTTATCGTTTTTTCGTTTGACGCTCAATAATCTCAGCAACTTTGCGTGTTTTTTTAATCGATTTTTTTCATCCGGTTTAAGCGGTACATTGCCTCTCAATATATTAAGCGCACATTCGCACAAACACTTTACGAGATTTTTATCGGCGCTGCCGAGTAAAACTGCTCTCTGTTTACCCTCTAGTTGACTTAACGCTCTCAATATGTTTGCGTGTTTTTTCGAAATCGGGCACTTTTTTCTCCCACCCCCGCAGCGTCGTCCTTTTGTCGCCATTACAAATAAATCACTGATGGTTGAGCGCTTGAGTTTTTCATTGACGTCTTTTTTCTTTTACCCCTATTATTATTATTATTTATGGATACGTAAACTGTTTGATGCAATGCCTCGTGTGGGAAAATGTCTGTACGATAACGTAAATTCTCCGGTGTGGACTGCTTGAGATCTACCAGAAGATAACCGTGTGGTTTAGCCGTGGCGTCGCGGTAAGCTTGCTGGACAAAAAGCGGTTGTTCGGGTGAGAGCTGATGAGCTAAATGTCTTATTTGGGATTTGTCCCTGGGATTTTTGAGCAGTACCAGATAATTTGAATTTAAAGATATGTCACGGTGATTTTTTCCCTTGTGAAATAAATTCTGCGTCGTAAAAAATACACTTGAATTTCCGTGATGACTGCCTTTCGTGAATAAATTTAAAATATCATCGCAATCCGAAGATTCTATTAGGAGATCATCGAGAATCAAAAGTTTTGTCTTTTGTAAATCACTCGTATAGTCCGTGGAATCGGGTAAACCTTCGTGAAATTCTATGTTTTCACCCAATCCTCTGTAGGTTTCTTGCCACATTGAGTAATAAAGTAAAATGCGATCAAAGCGACAGTCGTTCATGCGATCTACATGTTCGAGAAAATTTTTTATAAAAACTGTCTTACCGGCTCCTTTTTTTTTTTTTTTTTGGTACACCAATCATCATGAACACCAACAACAACATCATAGAGTAATAAAATGAAAGGAAAAAAAAGTTATTATGTTATTTGATTTTTTTTTGTCCAAAGCAAAAGCAAAAATTTTTACGGTAAATTGACAAATTACCTGTAGGACCGCTGATCATACATGTCCATGGATGCTTCCATGCTCGATATGGATCCATTTTTTTTTTTTAATGTAATTTTTTAACTTACGTAGTTTTGCTGCGTGAGCAAATACGAGCTCGCGCAGCCGACAAAAGCTGCTTGCGCAGCAGCGGACGCCGCCGCCGCCGCCGCCCCCACCCGCTCTCCCGAAGGGCGCGGCGCGTGCGCGAGCACGATAAACTCGCAAACAATTTAACTAAAATTGCGTTTTTTTTTTTTTTTTTTTATTCTTTTTTTTTTATTTTTTTTTTAGAAGAAATTTTGGAGAGGAAAAAATAAAACAGGAATCCGGATAATGAAACAAACAGAACACAGTTAATTATTTTTCTTTTTTCTTTTTTTTTTTTTGTTTTATTTATTTTTTTTCTTAAACTTAACTTAAATTCAATATCATACATGTTTTTTTTTTTTTTTTTATCTACATATAAAATCCATATGGAAAACTTTTACTTAAACCTATGAATCTACGTTTGCTAAAAACTGGTCTACAAATTTTCGTCTCAGTCCGGGTAACGACATCGTGAAATTGCGTGCGTCTAATAGCAATATTGTCAAGTACAGTAATTGGTTCGTTTCGTTCGCACAGTACCAGTGATTTAACCGTGTCAAAATTGATTATCTGACTATTTTTGAAATTTAACCTAATACCCTTGACCTTGCATATTTCCACAATAGTTCCATCGTCTTTTAGAATCTTGTAAGTGTAAAATTTTGGTCCAGCGGATACAAATGATGTTATATACGCGTTTTCACCGTATGCAGTCAATTCGTTGGTGAGGTCTCCGAGTAAGGGTCCTGTTGGCAGGTCTGGGATCCCCGAATTCGGGTTAGATAAGTATATTACCGAATCTGTGTCCACATAGTAAGCTGCTTTACCTAAATGTTCAAGATAATTGTACAATTTGAGTCGGGCTTGAGCTGTCACGAAAGCCGCGATCACGACATTCGCGGTATTCAAAGGTTCCGGATTGCATTCTTTGTAGCGCGTACTCAGATATAAAATATTGTCGTCAACGGGTAGCAAACCGGTAACGTCGGTCATCGGGCAGGTTAAGGTCGCGTGCAGCTCGGCTGGGTCGTCTACCACATAAGTCTTTATTTTATTTTCCTGCTGGCCAAAAAAACCCCACAACGAATTCAAACATAATTTAGCTAAACCTCTGAACGACGGATTACTTTCAATCTTTTCACGGTCTAACTCGATACCCTCGTTACGTGAAATATCTAAAATGTATTCATCAATGGTCGAATACTGCTCGGGTAAACCGCTAGCTTGTGTCTTTAATTTGAAAAAAGTGTCTATGTATTCTGCAAATAATCCACCCTCTCTCGTCACTGGATCGTATTCTGTTATCTCGTACTGCCAAATTTCATATATCTCCTTAATTACGTAATCCCGTTCGACTGCTTTTTTCAATTCCAGCGAAACCCACGTACCCACAAAGACTCTTAAATTTTCGTCCTCGTGGCGGCACGCCTCTTGTCTCATTTCCTCGCAACAAGTACGACACAGGCCAAACAAGAGCTTACCGTGCATTTTTACGGGTAAAACAGGATGCGTGAGATTCCTCGGTGGTAGAATTTTGCAGTAAACTAGTCCCTCGACCCTGTCCACAAAATTTTCGTAATTTTGACCAGCGAATTCACGACATTCCACTTCACCCACGTATAATTTTGGGTGAGCAAGCGGAAATTTACCACGCTTGCAAATGTATGGATAAAGCGACGTCACATCAACGTATTTTATTTTTTCGCCAGTCCTGACTTGATACGACTTTACGAAATTTTCCGTTCTACCGCCGTAAAAAGCTTCTCTCGGATTTAATGGCGGATTTTTGGTCAAATCGTGCTGGTCAAGATAATTTTTTATTTCGGGATTCTGTTCAAGTTCCATTCTGAATTCGCATTCCCATTTCACGATAAGTTCGTAATTATTGGCTCTGATTCTTCTGCTAATGGCCATAGTTCTGCTATAACGATCTTCGAGCGTTTCGAGATTGTACTCGCTCAGCGGTTTGTCTCTGTTTCTCACGAAGCAACGAATACAACCGTGCCAATAACAACCCATCATCTGAAGACATATACCGTTATGCGCATCGGTTTGGCTCGGAGGAATAAATCCATCTACCTTAACATTTATAGGAAGCCTAACTTCACGACAACGACCAGCGTGCTGAATCTCCCGATTCAATTCCCTTTCCATCCAAACCAACCACTGGACGGCTATCACCGACTGGTTGTCGCTAAATCTATAGCCCCTGGCCGGTAAGATACCTACTGTGTTTGGTTTTAAAAAATTTTTCCTAAAAACCTTCATACACGCACTGGCAATCGTCGTAGCTTCCGTGAAGGGACAAATTCTTCCGATCTCCAAAAAAGATTCTCTAAATTTTAAACAAGCTTTCCTCAACACATCTACGTCATTTTTGCAATAAGACTCAATCTCAACTTGAAAATTAAATAATCGTCCGGAATTTTTTCTCTCCCTGTACCAGGTCAAAAACTTTTCTCTTTTATCCCGCGACATACTGTCCACGCAATAAAACTCGATATCCGGTAACGGACCAATGTAATTCTGGTTTTCAGGTGTGTTAAAGAGGTGTGGAAAATCCCCCTTAATCATATCCGGCAAACCAAAAGCTTTAGGCAAAGCGCTCAGAGCCATGTGAAAATAATTCAGACTGTCTATGAATTTAACTTTTTTTTCAACAGTCATCAATATAATTTTCGACCCGTTCAATATCAGCTTTGGTTTCAGACGCATTTCCTCGACCATGTGCTTCAATAAAAATTGATTGTCAAAACTTTGGCCGTTATGAGAAATACAAATAACTTTTGAAAAATCCTTTTTTGGTGCGAGCGCTAATGTCAAAAAATTTTGCACAGGCTCCTCGCGGAAAATGTATTCCCGACGCCCGCATTTAACACAGAATTGCAAGTCCTCGTCTCGCATACAAAATGTACAAACTTGTTGCGCAACGCATAAATTCGGTTTGTGCAACTTAACCGCACAATCACCGACTAAAGTTTCACACTGCGTGGTTTCAAAGTCGAAAAATATAAAAATTACTTTTGACTCATTATCTCTTTGAGACAGACGCTGCATAAAACATAAATGATTCACGTTCACGATTTTTTCGAGAAAAATTTTTATTCAAATACTATATCAAATAAAAATTTAGTATTACCTTGTAAATTTTCGTCAGACGGCAAAATTAAATCTAAAAATTCACCGTCAAGACCATCTTCAAAATCTAATTGCAAAGAGAAAAACCATGTATAAAAATTTAACATTCAGCATTTAAAAAACAAAAAAAACTTACATTTAATGGTGTTGTATTTATTCATGAACAAATCAAAACACGGAAGCCCTGCTTGGCCTCTTCTCCTCAAAATGTCACCAAAAATTAGAATAACATCATTTTCGTCACACACGTTTAACAACAAGTTTTTTGCAATAACACGCAACGTTGGAAGCGCGCACAGACTAAAAATTAATTTGATTTTTTTCAAAATTACCTTTATCGAGCAGACTTCTAATTGTGATCTCCACTTGAAATCACAAATTTTACGCACACTTGGCTCGCGCCCATAAGCGATTTTCATCAACAATTTTACAATTATTAATAAATTGAGCTTCCTGGATAAAACCATTTTTAAAAAATTTTTTTTACTTTTTTTGTTTCAAGAAAAAATTTTAAAAGTCACCTAATAAAGATAAAACGATACTAAACATATGTGAAATAATAAAATTGCTTCATGTATAATGTCTCTCCTATAAAAGTTCAACTCATCAAAAAATAGAAAAAATGCAAAAATTTCTTACAACAAGGAAGGAGCATAAAAGTCATTTAAAGATAAGACGATACCAAAAATATGTGTCATAATAAAACAACTTTATGCATACTGTTCATTTTTTTATTTTTTTATTTTGTTAAAGCTCAACTCGACAAAAACAGAAAAATATATTTAAAAAAAAAAAAAGCACATTTTTTCATCTTACAAAAATAATGTTAAATGAAAAAAAAAAACACATTGTTTTTACAAAATATAATAAATTTTATTGAAAACTTAAATACAAAAAAATAGTCATTTTTTTTTCATTTTTTTTTCAGTTTTTTCCAGTAAAGGTTTTTTTTCATCTTGAAATGAATCTGCTTTTCCTTTAAAACTAGAGAATCCGTTAAACACGTCCTTCGAGAAGCTCCATTTATCGCTGGTAACTCTCCTCCAAAAAGGTCCGTAATTTCTTTCCCCGTCTTCCCCTGCGTCTTCAAAACGACTATAGTTTACACTACAATTCGTTGGCTTATTACCCATATTTCTTCTTTTTCAAATAAAACAACAATTTAACAGATGTAATTAACTTCAGAGCTTATGCAAGAATGACCAAGCATCGATTCAGAAACCCTAAAAAAGCCACCGAATTTTTCAAAAAAAAGGCAAACGACCTCTGCCGACGAAAAAAAAGAACCAAATTTACGGAAAAAATTTTTTAATTTTCAAAAAATTTTTAAAACTCCGAAAATTTTACCTGGTAATTTTACTCTAAATTTCGGTTCAATTAAAATAATTTGATCTTAAAAAAAATTTTTTTTTTCAATTTCAAAAATTTTCAAAACCCCGAAAATTTTACCTGTTAATTTTTCTCTAAATTTTGGGTTACTGAAAATAATTTGATCACTTAACTACCTACAATTACAACAATTTCCAATAGGTTAAAAGGATTCAGCTCATATAAATTTCCAGTAATTTCCGATCGATCCATTAAAATTTAATGTCTTCGGTAGGTTATAGTATAGCCCAAAAATTTGACCTGTCGACTTTTCTCTGAATTTTAGATTATTTTAAATAATTTGGACATTTAGATACCTAAAATTTTAACGATTTCCAACAGGTTTAATGAATCTATGTCAAATAAATTTCCAGCAATTTACGATTGATCGTTTAAAATTTAACATCTTCGGTAGGTTGATAAAAAAATTACAACTAAGCGAAAGAATCTAAAAATATTTATACATGTCACCAATTAAAAATTTGAACGATTCGTACGAAAAAAAAAAAACAAATCAGAAGCTTGAAAGTTTCACGCTTAAAACAAAAAAAAGCAACCGAGACTTTGCAAGGAAAGGGTGGCGGCGGTGGTGCTAGTCTACGGGGAGAGTAAAGCAAAAACGCTGACAAAAGCGTGCGCAAAGATCAGAAAACGTTATTAAAAGTCAAGTATCAACAGTAATGATAACAGTTAATAATAAATATAAAATATCTATCAAAAAAAAATGGCAAACGATCTCTACTGACAAAAAAGTACAAATTTTCAAAACAAAATTTTTCAATTTAAAAAAATTTTTAAAACCCCAAAAATTTTACCTGTTAATTTTTTCTAAAATTTTGGTTTATTTAAAATCATTTGATCACCTAACTACATGAAAAAACAACAATTTCCGATATGTCTAAAGGACCCAGCTCATATAAATTTCCAGTAATTTCCGATCGATCCATTAAAATTTTTATGTCTTCGGTAGGCAATAGCATACCCCAAAAAATCAACTAGTCGACTTCTCGCTAAATTTTTGATTAGTGAAAATAATTTTGTCATTTAGCTACCTAAAATTACAACGATTTCCAACAGGTTCAAAGAATATATGTCAAATAAATTTCCAGTAATTCACGATTGACCAATTAAAATTCAATATCCTCGGTAGGTTAACAAAAAAAAAAAATCATATCTACAAAAAAATTTCAACTAAGCAAAAGAATCTAAAAACATTTATACATGTCACCAATTAAAAATCAAATTAAAACCTGAAATTCAACAAAATTTTTTCAAATTAATGTCAAAAAATTAGCAAATTTTAAAAAAATTTGCAAAACGGTATCTGCAAAAATCAAACGCAACGACGATGAAATTTATCAAAAAAGAGAAAAATATTCAAATTACTATCACATAATAAAAGGCGAGGAATCGTCTCACTCACTCTAACATCAATGTCAGGGTTCACTCACACACTTACGACAAGGTCAAAATAAAAAAAATAAAAAAAAACAGTCGTCAGCAAAAAGCAGAAACTATGAACCGCATTTCTTACCTCGAGCAATGAGTCATATATATATACACATAAGATTCGCTTCAAACTGCTGATAAAAATAAAAAAAAAAAAAAAAAAAAGTAGGTTCATAGTGGTTACTTAACTACTCACTTGAACAACTAAAATTGTGACCAAAAAATTGGATTCCGCGGGAAATTTTATATAAGAACATATCCTTTCATGTTTTAAAAACTTTTGCTTCATTATATAAAAGCATGCAGAATAGTTAAAAATATTAGAAAAATGGTTTTGATCGGAAATTTCCCTGGCTAAGAATTTTCAGCTATTTCCTATGATTTAAAATAGTTTTTGAGCTCTGTTAAGAGTGTAAAAATATTAAAATAGAAAATTTACTCAGATTTTCTTTAAAAATTTGAAAATATTTTTAATTCAAAAAACAGCTGCTATTTCAAAAGTTTTTAATTCAGAACCATAAAAATGGGTAAGGTGTCATATTTTAACATACTAAATCCAGCCAAATTTGATTTTTCAAAATTACAGACATTTGTTTTCCTATTAGGTTATTTTCACTAAGAATTACTTGAATAGTTTCTTATAAAAAGTCAAATTTCGTAGAATTGACTATATTATATCCATAGAAAAGGTTTTAAGGCATTAAAAAAAATTTATTTTATGATACATTTTACATATGAAAACATTATTATATTCTGCCTAAATTTGTATATAAATATATCTTTTTTTGATAAATTCGCATTTTTAAAATCGGAAAATTTCACTAATTATTGTTATAACTTCTCCGTATGTGAAAATACCCATACTCATATTAATACCAGGTGAAAGTATATGGAATACTCTGTCTGCACTTCCAGTTTGAAGTTATTTGAAGTGACGGGTTTTGAGTTATGAGCTACAGCCGGTACGGCTCACATTTTCCAATTTTCCGGGTTTCCACGTGAAAATTTTAAAAAATGGTTTGGAAATTCGGATAGTCAGGGAAATTCCCGATTGAAACCGTTTTTCTAATAATATTTTTAACATTTTTTCATACTTTTATATAATGAAGCAAAAGTTGATGGCTGAGAGCTTTAAAATAGGTCCCTATTTTCAAAAATTCGCAGAGACGGCTAGAAACGATTTTACGACGTAAAATTTGAGGAGCGAGGACATTTTATATGTATAATCACCTGTGCAAAGTTACAGCCCAACCGGAAGACCCCATCTGGAGGTCAACGTACGTTTCACATGGAATTAGCAAAGGAATAATAAGGGATAATTTTTCTTATTCTTTCTATTAAAAACTCTCATTAATATGAAAAACTTTTTCTTCTTAGTTTCGGATATGAAATATCCCTGGCCATCCGATTCCGGGGTCAAAAATTTTTTTTGAGCAGGACATGCTCGATAAATCGCTAAGGCTGTTTTTTTTCTTCAAAAGTCGGTCTTTTAAATGCCTATGAGTTAAAAATCTTCTAACCAGGCTTAAATTTTTCCTTGAACTTTATATTTTTTCTCGAAAAAAAATTTCGGTTGGACATTGCTTTTTGAGAGCTCTAGATCAAAAAATAGCAGCTTCCAAAAGCTCATTTTTTACAAATTTCGAATTTCCTGCCAAGTCACATGACCAATTAAAAACCTTTAAAAAAATTTGGATTCCGCGGAAAATTTTACATAAGGATATGAGTAGATTTAAATGAAGCGTAGACAAAAGTGTTTTTTTCTGAAAATACTACCAAAAGTAAGTCACCAGCCCAATTTTTAGCCTCCTAGAGCGAAATCTTGATTTTCGGCAGCCATTTTTGTGTTTTGTACTTTTACACAAAATGTAAGAAAAATGAGGGATAATTTTTCTTATTTTTTCTGTTAAAAACTATCATTAATATGAAAAATTTTTTCCTTTTAGGTCCGGATAGGAAATTTCTCTGGCTATCTGATTGCGGGGTCAAAAAATTTTTTGAGAAGCGTATGCGCGAGAAATCGCTAAGATAGGCTGTTTTTTTCCAAAAGTTGATTTCTCAAATGCCTATCAGTGAAAAATCTCCTAGCCAGGCTTAAATTTTTCCTTGAACTGTATATTTTTTGGTGAAAAAAAATTTTCAATGGGATATAGGTTTTTGGGAGCTCTAGATCAAAAAATAGCAGCTTTCAAAAGTTCATTTTTTTACGAATTTTGAATTTCCCGCCAAGCCACGTGACCAATCAAAAATCTGACCAAAAATTTTGGATTCCGCGGAAAATTTTACATAAGCATATATCTTTTTTTGTTTTAAAATCTTTTATGTTCAAACAGCTTAATAATAAAGAATTTTCTGATAAATTTTGAATAATTTAGTATTGTTTAAAATATAAAAAAATTAGATGTTTATTTTTACAATAAAAATGAGATACTTATTTTAATCTTTCAATTAAAAGTTTCGCTGCTTTGACCCCGAAATCGGATAGCCAGGGAAATTTCCTATCTGGACCTGAGAGGAAAAAATTTTTCATATTAATGATAGTTTTTAACAGAAAAAATAAGAAAAATTAGGGATGAAAATAAAAATAAATAAAATAAATAAAATAAAATAAATTAAAAGTCCAAAACACAAAAATGGCTGCCAAAAATCGAGATTTCGCTCTGGGAGGCTAAAAATTGGACTGGTGACTTATTTTTGATAGTACTTTCGGAAAAAAACACTTCACGGGGCAGTTTTGAAGACCCGACCATACAAGTCGTCTACGCTTCATTTAAATTTACATACATCTTTTCATGTTTTTAAGAGCTTTTATGTTAAAACAGCGAAGGAATAAAGAATTTTCTGATTAATTTTGATATAGTGTCATTTAAAAAATAAAAAAATTCCTTAAAAAAATTATTTTAATCTTTCAATTTAAAATTTCGCTGCTTTAACATAAACGCTCTTTAAAACATGAAAAGATATATTCTTATATAAAATTTCCCGTGGAATCCAAATTTTTGGTCAGAATTTTAGTTGGTCAAGTGACTCGGCAGAAAATTCGAAATTTGTACAAAATGAGCTTCTAAAATTTGCTATTTTCTTATCGAGAGCTCTCTAAAAGCAATTTACTATTGAAATTTTTTTTCCACAAAAAATATAAAGTTCAAGGAAAAATTTAAGCCTAAACTGACTTTTGAAAAAAAATAGCCTATCTAGCGCATGCGCTGCTCAAAAAATTTTTTAAATTTTTTAAATTTTTTGACTCTAGAATCGGATAGAGAGGGAAATTTCCTATCCAAACTTAAGAGGAAAAAATTTTCATGTTAATGAGAGTTTAAAAAAAAAAAAATAAAAAAAATAATCCCTAATTTTTCTTACTTTTTTTATAAAAGTCCAAAACATAAAATAGGCTACCAAAAATCGAGATTTTGCTCCGGCAGGCTAAAAATTGGATTGATGAATTATTTTTGGTAGTACTTTCAGAAAAAAATATGTTGGGGTAATTTTGAAGACCCGATCATACATTTCAAACACATTTCATTTAAATCTACTCATGTACATAAAAAAATATTTAAACTTAATTAAGAGTAAATGAAACATTAATTTTAAATAAATTTTAAAAAAGTTTTTAGTATAATGTATATTTATGTCAACAACGAGATTTCGCTCATGTTTTTGAGCCAATATCGTGTGCTATTAAAATCGAGTTTTACGTATACCTACTCTATGCCTAATACTAAAAATTTTTTAAATTACGCTGTGATGCTGTAATAACTCACGTAAAAAGATGAAGCTTAATTTTGGGTTTATAGACGGACCCTTTATTTTGGGTAAACTACATAAGCTTACCCAAAATTAAGCTTAATCTTCTTACGTGGGAAATGAAGGGCAAGGGTTATATTCACTTATTTATTGCCAAATTATTTTAAATTGGTATGTCGATAATTTACTTAAAAGATATGAAAATTTAAAGTCAGAGTCCCGATTTAAGATTTTTTAATAAACGCTAATTTTAAAAGATATCTTCACAGAGCCATATCTCGACAACTGAAGCAAAAAAAACGAGTAAACAATTTTTGAAAACTAGGTACTTGTAAATCTCGTTTTAGTTAAAAATTAGAATTTTGGCAGAAATTTAAAAATTGGTCATTTTTTGCCGAATATGGCCATTTTAATGAACAATCACAATCTGTCTTAAAATTTAGAAACAAATTGGCTTCCCCAAAAGTTGTCACTCCCCTTGTAAATACTATAATAAATAACAAAAATTTTAAATATTTTTAAAATATACCATTGTCAATACTATCAATCTCAACAGCAGTATTTGAAAAAAATAATTCAGTATATCTTGACTTTTCTATGCTGCTAATGCGATGTTGATTTATGGAAAATTGTTTATTAAATATAAAAATTAATATATAAAATTTATTATGTAAATTTTTAACCGAAAATAAAAATTGAAATCATAAATTTATATATTAATTAAAATTTTTGGTTTTTGTATTGTTTCTGGACTTATCTATTATATAAAAATTGATGGGCTTTATGGGGGCCGCCATCTTGTGGACAGTAAAAAAACCAATAAAATTGCTTGTTTATTTGAATTTTTATATTTTCTTTATAGGTTATAACCTATACTTCTTTGATATTCTTTTAATAAAGCTATAAGGGGAGATTATAATATGGGTGAACAACGTGAGCCCGATATAGTCTAGTAATGATAAAAAAATAAAACAAATATAAAATAAAAAATTTTTTTTAAATTTTAATTTAAAAATTTTTTTTAATTTTTACTTTTTTAATTATAAACCTCGTTCATATTTTTTTGGACTTTAGGAAGAAGGTGTGGCCTTTTTACACTTACCATGGGACTTAGAGGGGTATAAATAATGATTTTGTACAATAAAAAAAAAAAATCGTTAACATTATGGCCATAATATGACCATAATTTATGGCCTTAAATCCAACCATCCCCATAATGTTGACCTTTGAACATAATTTAAAAAAAAATAAATAAATAAATATAAAAATCTCAATAAAATTCAAAAAAATAATTAATAAGCCACATTTGCCCAGTTTATTTAGCAAAGGAAATGATGTTATTTTATTGCAAAAACAAGAAGAATTAATTAAAAATGCATTAAAGCTGTACAATGTAGTAAAGAAACAAGATTTAGCTGATAAAAACATATTTTCGAAAGAATTCATTTATTTTATAATGCAAGAAACTTGGGGAAACAATTATCCAAAGAATGGTTTCAAAAGTGCTAAGAAACAATTACAACTAAAGAAAGAGTCCATTAAAAATGGGGTACCATATAATTGTCCTAAAATTTGTGCTGGATTTAAATTTGGAAACGTTTGTTACATTTTTTATTTTTAATTTGAGATAAATTATTTAATTTCAACTCAAAAATAAAGTGCAAAATTTTAAAAATTATTCATATAATTATAAAAATATTCATAGTCATGTATGTAATAGTATTAATGGAATTACTTTTACAACTGATATTTTTTTTCGATAATTAGTTTTTTTCACGTTTCATTTAAGAAATTTCTATATTTGAATATCAATAATAAAGAATAACCATAAGGTTTTCATTATCTTAATAAATAAGTCAAAATTGTGAATTGTAAAACATCCAGATTTGATAAGCAAACAAGTGTGTAACTTTATGCTTTATGAAGATATATAAAACGTTTATCATTATGATAATTCAAATAAATTATATATTCTATTTTATATGCTTTTATTATTTTAGAATGATAAAAATGAATTAATTTTATTCTAAGATAATATTTCGGATTCTAACTTTTAGGACAATAGGATTGATAAATTAGTAGAAAATAATGATTCTAATGACATGTATGCTTCAAATAATGAAATTAATGATCAAGATTTAAATCAATGTGGTGCTTCAACTGATACAGAAAACGTGTCTCCTCTGAATGATAGCGATAATTCTAACCTATCTATTCATGCAAGTGATCAACAATTAAATCCCAAAAATATTATTACTCAGAAAGCTCAAATTGATAATGTAAGCTACTAAATTATTACGTATATTATGATTTTCTTGAATCCAGTTTTACTTTAAATCATAAAAAGTAATTTATTTAATTATCAACTAAAAACTAAAACCTTGTACAATCATGTAATAAAACTATGAATCAGATTAGATTATTTTCTTAGGATGCAAGATTCCTGCTTTATTTCAACTTATCTGGAATGTAGTTCTTAAATTAATAAAAAAAATTATATTTGATTGATTTATTTTTAGAATGATAATAATAAATCAAATTCATCAGTTTTTGATGATTCAATTTTCAACTTTGAGGATGATGATAACGATGATTCAACGGAAAATAATGATAATTCGAATAACATGCTTGCTTCAAATGAGGAAATTGTTGATGAACATTTCAATCAATTTGGTGACTCGATTGATACGGAAAATATACCTCATCTTAATGACAGCGATAATTCAAAACTATCTTTTCACACAAGTGATCAACAATTAAATCCCAAAAATATTATTACTCAGAAAGCTCAAATTGATAATGTAAGCTGCTACATTATTAAGTATATTATGATTTTCTTGAATCCAGTTTTAGTTTAAATCATAAAAAGTAATTAATTAAAATATCAATTAAAAATTAAAACCTTTTACAATCATGTAATAAAACTATGATCAGATTAGATTATTTTCTTAGGATGCAAGCTTCCTGCTTTATTTCAACTTATCTGGAATGTAGTTCTTAAATTAATAAAAAAAATTATATTTGATTAATTTATTTTTAGAATGATAATAATAAATCAAATTCATCAGTTTTTGATGATTCAAGTTTCAACGTAGAGGATAATGATAACGATGATTTAACGGAAAATAATGATAATTCGACTAACATGTTTGCTACAAATAAGGAAAATGTTGATGAAGATTTAAATCAATGTAGTGACTCGATTGATACGGAAAATATACCTCATCTTAATGATATCGATAATTCAAACCTATCTTTTCACACAAGTGATCAACAGCAAGCTCAAAATGATAATGTAAGCTACGAGATTTTTATTTTTGTAATTGTTTCAATCGAGTTGAATTTGGTAACTTAAAATTTTTTTGACTCTTTTTATTAAAATATTTATAAAAAAATATTAAAACAGCTGTTTTTTGTGAAAGTCAAATATTATCAGAATTAATTTAATTAAATCCAAGGACTAGAGTACATAACATAGAACTCTATGTTATGTGCTCTAGTCTAAATCATAAAAAGATGCTCCTCTATTAAAATACGATTATTAATAAGATTTTTTTATATTTTGAACAGCAAAACGAGTTGTTTTCGATATTTCTGATTGTAAAAATAAATATACACTGAAAAAAAAATCATCCTGCGGCAAGTGGAATTTTTTATCTCGTCAAATGATTGAAAATGACTTAAAATGTAAACAAAATAAAGAATTTTTTTTCCAGCTTACTCAGGATATGCGTGTATCCGTGTGATGGAACTCGAGAAATTTTTTTTAAGAAGTAACGAAAAAAAATTTTCTGGTCTGCGGCCTGAAAGCTAGTTTTTCCTGAACGCCATGCGTTTGGCAAAGACGTATTTTCTCGCCACGGGCGCAGAAAAATTTAAACGACCCTCGTTCATAAATAAAGAATGCCCCAAATCGCAGTTTACAATCCTCGGCTTTGCCTCGGAAGGTAATAATTTACGTGCGATTTGGGCCATTTTTTACTTTTCTGGACTAGAGCCGTAAATATACTTTTTTTTCTCTATTTTCTTTAAATTTCATGTTAGTAGCAATCGTTTGATACAATAATTCCGCTAACTACAAAAAGAATTTTTTTTCAGTGTAAAAAATTTTTAAAATGCTCCATTTTCAGTACCAGCAATACTTTTTATGAGCAACTGGGGATACACCCATAAATTTGCAAAAACTACACTCAGAAAAGGATATTTTTATGTATTTGCTATTTAAGTATCCAGATTTGTTGTACATAGGTTTTTTGGGTTACTGATCCCAATTTTCGGGGTCATTTGTTCATGTATTTGAGCTTAATGTCCATATTAGGTTTATTTTCTAAAACTTTAAGGGTGAAGCTCCAATCTTATTAAATTTTTATGTTGTAATATAAATAATTAATTGTTTTCAAGAATATATTTGTTATTAAGAAATAAAAATTTCTTATTTCCAGTATTAGTAAATGCTATTACTAATGTTAAAAATAAAAAATTTTTATTTCTTAATAACAGATCTCATCTTGTGAATTTAGTACGTGGAATCAAAATCTCATATATATTTAATATTTATACATATTTCTTTTTATCGTAATTATTTTCAGTATAGTCACGAGGTTCAATCAGGAAATTTACAATCACTTGATAATGTTGCTTGCGGTTATATTAAAGGTACAGCACAATAAAATATTTCTCTTAATTTTTTTGCCTTTTATTTCTTGTTTTCATAATGTTTAAAAGTGGGTCCTTATTTTAAAAAAGATCGAATTTTAATCAAATAAACCAATTACCTAATAACGATGAAACAAATAAATAACCTCTGATATACCATAAAACGGTAAATAATTCAAAAATGGATTATTTTTGACAACAATTTTTATGATACTCGTGTCCCATTAAATAAAATACTATTAATCTAGGATTAAAACAAAAGGACATTAAATGTATTACAATACAAACATTTAGTTTTAAAATATTCTTATAAAAAAAGTTATTATTAATTTAATTGTTAGCAAGGTTAGCAATACTATACTATTATTTTTTTTTTTTTTTTTTTTTTTTTTTTTTATGGGAAATATGTGAATCTTACATCAGCCATGGAGTGTTTGCGGGCCTTAAAGACCCGCAAATTTCCATGACCGCCCAGTTGCACAAAGTGCACAACTGGGAGACCACCGACGAACGCGGTCGCCGGCTATGCCCCAGATTCTTACTGGATAAACACACTTTAAACCCCCTGCGCTTGTTTGTCCCAAACCGGAACTCCCTTTTCAGGTATAACTTCAGTTTGGGACGCGCAGCCTAGGCAACTGGCCGCTGCCTTCCCCCTGCCTAGTGACAGGAGAGCAATCTACGATAGAAAGCCCTCCTCCTTTTTCTTCAACAAGGTGGCCCTTACGTACTCTGCTACTTTGTTCCAGTTTTCGGAACTCCGTAGCATTTCCGGGACCACCGTCTCCGGCCTCCAAATCGGGAAGGGCGGGCGCCCCCCCGAGTAGCGAACACATTCGAAGAATGTGTGCTCTACTGTATCCTTCTCGCCTGGGCAGTGCAAGCACTCCTCTGTTGCCACCTTATGCCAATGCCTCAACATGACACGGAAATACCCGTGTCCGGTTAAGAACTGGGTAAGGTGGAAATCCACCTCCCCATGCTGTAGTCCCATCCATGCCTGCAGGTTTGAGATCAGTCTGCGCGTCCATAGAGCATTCTTCTCTTGGTTCTTTTTCCATCGTTTATTCCATGCTTTCATAGAGTTGAAGCGGGCGCGAGTGGAAGCCACTTCGCGCTCATCTACGCTCTCGTAGATGAATTTCCGCTCCAACGCTAGCAGGTCGATGGGTATCACCGAAGCAACAACCTGGATCGCCTCGAGCGATACCGTATGGTACGCGCAGGCGATCCTCACTGCCGCTTGCCTCTGTACAGACGATATCTTATGTCTGTACTTGGCAATTTCTGTGGTCTTCGCCCAGACTGCTGATCTTATGTCTGTACTTGGCAATTTCTGTGGTCTTCGCCCAGACTTCTGATCCTGATACTATTATTACTATAGGAATTTATTCTATTTTGCGTAAGAAATAATTATTAAGACTTAAGAAGAATATATAGAAGATATTTTATGTATATTGACTTTAAATAATTTGATTAAAATAATTTAACTTTTCAACTATCATTTCGATACTTTGCGCAATTTGATACCCGAAAATAAAACGAAAAATTTAAATTATTTATTTGTTTAAACAAGTGCAGCATGTTAAATTTTTTCATTAACGACTAAGATTCCAGATATGGCCAGGTTGGATTAAAATTAGATTAACAAATTAAAATTAAAATTAACAGAATTCATTTTGAAAGGGGGGGGGGAAGCCTGGGAACTTTTTACTAAACCTTTTCAGTTATAATAATGTTTAAAAATAGTAGAGCATTTTTTATAAAAAAATAGTTATAACTTATTGCAGAAAACGATTTGAAGAAAACCTCGTTAACTCCTCTTTAAGGTAGCCCTATCACTTCTACAAAATCCAGTAATATTAATTAACATACACCAGATTTAAAGAAAATTAAAAAAGAAATCCAAAGAGTCCAAAAAATACCTAGTTTTCCGACTGAATAAAAGACAAAATATTAATTGAAATTTTGTTAAGAGAACTAATGGAAATTTATTTTATTTTTTGAAATTCTCTTTAAATATCAAAAAAAAAATACCAGCATATAGCTAAAAAAAATAAAAAGATTTTTCAATCAATCAAAACTTGAGTTTCTAATAAAATAAAATTATAAATTATAAAACGAAGAGAATATTTTTTTTATGTACGTGGTAGAGCTGCTTTGGTTGAATATTCAACCAATTGGTTGAAAAGTCAACCAAAAAGTGTAAAAATCAACCAAAAGCTAAAATACATAATTAAAATGATGTATTTGTATTTGTTTTTGTATTGTTTACGATATAATAAAAAATTATCTGTGCGTCCATTAAAACTAAATTAATTTCATAATATGTATTAATTAGCATTTTTTCATGTATTACTTCATTCGGCTCTGAAGCTGAGAAATGACTAACAAAAAGATTACTCAATTTAATTTAGATTAATAATTTTTTAATTTAAACTACCTATGAGGTGTAATATCAATAACTTTTTAAAAATTAATTTTAAATTTATGTTCCAATCAACAGAGTACATTAGTTACTATTTACATATATACATTAGTTATTTATTTAGATTTTCAGATTTATTATGTTTCATAGATCTGTGCCATCAGCATCATACTTTTTAAAGCCTAAACCAATTATCCCATAATAGCAAGTACCACTTTTATTTTATTCATTAAAAATTAATTAAGTTTATTAGGTTAAAGTAAGTTTATTTTAGCTCGAAAATGTTTAAACTTTCATATTATTCACGTTTCCTTCCATTCTCTCATTATTTTTTTCAAGGGATAAAATTCCTTAAAATGTATGAGCAACATTTAAGCAAATTAAAATTTCAATTTTTTTCTCCATTTTCTGGTACCAAATTATGCAAAGGACAGACTAAATAGTTGATATTATTATTATTTAAAATCAATATAGCAAAAATATCATAGTTTCAAAATGCGTGACCCAGTGACCAGGGATCCACCTTAAATGGTATTTTATTTAAACAATACATATAATTAAAAAAAAAAATTAATTTTGCGAAAAAAGACACAAGATAATTCTATTTAATAAAAAAAATACTTTCTATCTATTAATATTATGAAACATCATTATTATTTGAAGTTATAATTTTAATGTTTTACAGAGTGTATAAAACGCAAGCGCAATAGAAAAACTGAAGTGGAAAAATTGTATGACCTCTACTCTCCATATTGGATACCAAAATACAAATATCGTCGTCAAAATAAGAATGTTACATGATTGTGATTAGAAGAAATATTGCTTAGTTAAACCTTATTTGTTATAATTTAAGTATAAAAAATTTTTTAAAAATGAAAAATAAAAACTACTTTCATCTTTACTCTTGAATTTGTATGAGTCTTAGAAAATATTGCTATTTGCAAAGTGTTATTGCTCTGAAATAAATTATTAAATTATAGCTGAATTCGAGTCCTTAAGAAAATATGATTTTAAATTTATTATCAATTAGTTGCAATCATTCTTATTATTGGTATTAAAATTTTTTATGTCTCGAACTAACTTATTTTTGATCATGTTATATCATAAAGAAGTAAATTTTGTGTCTATGCGGGACCTTGAGATAATAAAAAAATAAAAGGGTGAAAGTATAATTCCTATAAAAGTTGCAATATATACTTTTGGGAAAACTTTTCTTGCACCGAAATAAATTTCAGGTTAATTCGGGACCTTAAAAATATATAATTATAAAGGTATTACCAAATAATTTGAAGTACTATTATTTTAAGTTTAAAAATATAAAAAATCTTAAAAAATCTTATTTTCGATTAAATAAAATAATCTAGCAATAAACTTTAGGTAAATCAGGGATCTTAACTTAATAAAAAAATAAAGGGATTGTCAATCCGTAGAAAATAGATTTAACATTAATCTTCCATTAGTATTAATCTTAAAAAGTAATATCTTTCACTACATTTTGTTGCACCTTAATAAATTTAGGTGAAATTCGGGACCTTAAGAGTAAAAATTTATAAAGCAATTATCAATTTTTTGCATGTACTTACGTTCTTGGTATTAAAATATCCTAAAGCTTAAAAGATGTTATTTTCTATGAAGTAATATCACATAGAAGGAATCCGTGATCTTCAGATGATAAAACAATGAAAAAAACTAAAAATCCGTTGAAGGCACAGTCATATTAATTCTTGAATTGTATGACTCTTGGAAAATATTATTCGTTACGATGTTTTCTTGCATCGAAATAAATTTTAGGTGAATTCGGGGCCATATTTTTATTGGTATAACATATTAATTGCTAGTACTTTCATTCGTTTTGTTAAAATTTAACTAATCCTGAAAAATATTATTTTTGTTGACGTATTCCAGTAAAAAATCGTTTAAAAAGGCGTTTCAATTAATCTTAGTCAAGTAAATTGTAAGAATATTTTATTTTAGCAAAAGAGGAGCTCACAAGGTATGTTTTGCCACAAACATGCTCCTAGAATCCTAAAAACACTGTACGTAACCTCAAAAAAAATTAGAAAATGCGTTTTTTATTAGTTTAAAAAGTTTAAACAACTTGTTAGTGATAAATATTTTAGATTTTAATGAAAATATTACTTGTGCAAAACTTTGGAGATCTCCGCTGGGTTTAAGGCAACCCGCAAACCAATTTCCACTGAAAAAAGGTTTCAAAGGCTTTTCAATTAAACTTAGTCACAGAAATGGTAAAAATATTTTATTTTAGCAAAAATGAAACTCACAAGATGTGTTTTGCCTCAAACATGCTCCAAAAATCCTTAACACAATTTAAATAATCTCACAAAAATTAGAAATTACGTTATTTACTTAGTGAGGTACTTTAAACTTTTTGCTTTAATTTGTACGAGTCTTGGAAAATATTATTCGTAGTGAGGTTTTATTGAACTGAAAAAAAATTTGGATAAATTCAAGACCGATCAAAGGTTTGATTATCAGGGTATTACAACTTAGTTGAAAATACTTTCATTTTTGGTGTAAAAATTTAATTATTCCTCAAAAATCTTATTTTTGTGGAAGTATTATGACACAGAAATAGTTACTGGGTTAATCCGGGACATTGAGATGATATAACAATATAGAAACTAACGATCAGGTTAAGGTACTTTCATATTACATCATGAATTTGAATGCGTGATGGAAAATATCATATGTAGTAAGGTTGTGTTGCACAGAAATAAATTTTTGGTAAATAAGAGGCCGTTTGAAGGTTTATATTTCAGGGTATTACTATTTTGTTGAAGGTACTTTTTTTTATTCATAGTGTAAAAAAAAAATTATTCTTCAAAAATCCTATTTTTTCGCTTGAGGTACTTTCATCTTTAGCCTTGAATTTGAATGAATCTTGGAAAATATTATTTGTAGTGAGGTTTCGTTTTACAGAAATAAATTTGTGGAAAATTAGAGGCCTTTTGAAGGTTTAATTTTCAGGGAATTACTATTTAGTTGAAGGTACTTTTATTCTTGGTGAAAAAAAAAATTATTCTTCCTAAATCTTATTTTTTCTGAAGCTTTCTGACACAAAAATAGTTATTGGGTCAATCTGGGACCTTGAGTATGTACAGCAATAAAGAAAATAAGTATCTGCTTGAGGTACTTTCATCTTTAGCCTAGAATTTGTATGAATCTTGGAAAATATCATTTGTAGTGAAGTTTGGTTTTAAAGAAATAATTTTTTGGTAAACTAGAGGCCGTTTGAAGGTTTAATTTTTAGGGAATTATCATTTATTGAAGGTACTTTTATTCTTGGTGTAAAAAATTAATTATTTTTAAAAAATCCAATTTTTTCTGAAGTTTTATGACACAGAAATAGACATTGGATCAATATGGGAACTTGAGCATGTATAGCAATAATGAAAATAACAATCTGCTTGAGGTACTTTCATCCTTAGTCTTGAATTTGTATGACTCTTAGAAAATATCATTTGTAGTGAGGTTTTGTTGCACAGAAATAAATTATTGGTAAATTAGAGGCCGTTTGAAGGTTTAATTTTCAGGGAATTACTATTTAGTTGAAGGTACTTTTAATCTTGGTGTAAAAAATTAACTATTCTTCAAAAATCTTATTTTTTCTAAATTTTTATGCCACAGAAATTAATTTTAGGTCAATTTGTTACATTGAGATGGTATAGAAATATAGAAAATAAGAATCCGCTTCAGGTACTTTCATTTTTAGCCTTGAATTTGTATGTCTCTTGGAAAATATTGTTTGTAGTGAGGTTTTGTTACACAGAAATAAATTTTTGGAAAATTACAGGCCGTTTGAAGATTTATTTTTTAGGGAATTCTCATTTATTGAAGGTACTTTTATTCTTGGTGTAAAAAATTAATTATTCTTCAAAAATCCTATTTGTTCTGAATTTTTATGACACAGAAATTAATTTGAGGTCAATTTGTTACATTGAGTTGGCATAGATATATAGAAACTAAGAATCCGCTTCAGGTACTTTCATTTTTAGCCTTGAATTTGTATGTTTCTTGCAAAATATCATTTGTAGTGAAGTTTGGTTTTACAGAAATAATTTTTTGATAAATTAGAGGCCGTTTGAAAGTTTAATTTTTAGGGAATTATCATTCATTGAAGGTACTTTTATTCTTGGTGTAAAAAATTAATTATTCTTCAAAAATCATATTTTTCTGAAGCTTTATGACACAGAAATAGTCATTGGGTCAATCTGGGACCTTCAGTAAGTACAGCAATAAAGAAAATAAGTATCTGCTTGAGGTACTTTCATCTTTAGCCTTGAATTTGTATGAATCTTGGAAAATATCATTTGTAGTGAAGTTTTGTTTTACAGAAATAATTTTTTGGTAAATTAGAGGCCGTTGGAAGGTTTAATTATCAGGAAATTACTATTTAGTTGAAGGTACTTTTACTTTTGGTGTAATAAATTCATTATTCTTCAAGAATCCTATTTGTTCTGAAGTTTTATGACAAAGAAATAGACATTGGATCAATATGGGAACTTGAGTATGCATAGCAATAATGAAAATAATAATCTGCTTGAGGTACTTTCATCGTTAGTCTTTAATTTGTATGACTCTTAGAATATATCATTTGTAGTGAGGATTTGTTGCACAGAAATAAATTATTAGTAAATTAGAGGCCGTTTGAAGGGTTAATTTTCAGGAAATTACTATTTAGTTGAAGGTACTTTTAATCTTGGTGTAAAAAATTAACTATTCTTCAAAAATCTTATTTTTTCTGAATTTTTATGCCACAGAAATTAATTTTAGGTCAATTTGTTACATTGAGATGGTATAGAAATATAGAAAATAAGAATCAGCTTCAGGTACTTTCATTTTTAGCCTTGAATTTGTATGTCTCTTGGAAAATATTGTTTGTAGTGAGGTTTTGTTCCACAGAAATAAATTTTTGGAAAATTACAGGCCGTTTGAAGGTTTATTTTTTAGGGAATTCTCATTTATGGAAGGTACTTTTAATCTTGGTGTAAAAAATTAATTATTCTTCAAAAATTCTATTTGTTCTGAATTTTTATGACACAGAAATTAATTTAAGGTCAATTTGTTACATTGAGATGGTATAGAAATATAGAAACTAAGAATCCGCTTCAGGTACTTTCATTTTTAGCCTTGAATTTGTATGTTTCTTGCAAAATATCATTTGTAGTGAAGTTTGGTTTTACAGAAATAATTTTTTGGTAAATTAGAGGCCGTTTAAAGGTTTAATTTTTAGGGAATTATCATTTATTGAAAGTACTTTTATTCTTGGTGTAAAAAATTAATTATTCTTCAAAAATCTTATTTTTTCTGAAGCTTTATGACACAGAAATAGTCATTGGGTCAATCTGGGACCTTGAGTAAGTACAGCAATAAAGAAAATATGTATCTGCTTGAGGTACTTTCATCTTTAGCCTTGAATTTGTATGAATCTTGGAAAATATCATTTGTAGTGAAGTTTTGTTTTACAGAAATAATTTTTTGTAAATTAGAGGCCGTTGGAAGGTTTAATTATCAGGGCATTACTATTTAGTTGAAGGTACTTTTAATCTTGGTGTAAAAAATTAATTATTTTTAAAAAATCCTATTTTTTCTGAAGTTTTATGACACAGAAATAGACATTGGATCAATATGGGAACTTGAGCATGTATAGCAATAATGAAAATAACAATCTGCTTGAGGTACTTTCATCCTTAGTCTTGAATTTGTATGACTCTTAGAAAATATCATTTGTAGTGAGGTTTTGTTGCACAGAAATAAATTATTGGTAAATTAGAGGCCGTTTGAAGGTTTAATTTTCAGGGAATTACTATTTAGTTGAAGGTACTTTTAATCTTGGTGTAAAAAATTAACTATTCTTCAAAAATCTTATTTTTTCTGAATTTTTATGCCACAGAAATTAATTTTAGGTCAATTTGTTACATTGAGATGGTATAGAAATATAGAAAATAAGAATCCGCTTCAGGTACTTTCATTTTTAGCCTTGAATTTGTATGTCTCTTGGAAAATATTGTTTGTAGTGAGGTTTTGTTACACAGAAATAAATTTTTGGAAAATTACAGGCCGTTTGAAGATTTATTTTTTAGGGAATTCTCATTTATTGAAGGTACTTTTATTCTTGGTGTAAAAAATTAATTATTCTTCAAAAATCCTATTTGTTCTGAATTTTTATGACACAGAAATTAATTTGAGGTCAATTTGTTACATTGAGTTGGCATAGATGTATAGAAACTAAGAATCCGCTTCAGGTACTTTCATTTTTAGCCTTGAATTTGTACGTTTCTTGCAAAATATCATTTGTAGTGAAGTTTGGTTTTACAGAAATAATTTTTTGATAAATTAGAGGCCGTTTGAAGGTTTAATTTTTAGGGAATTATCATTCATTGAAGGTACTTTTATTCATGGTGTAAAAAATTAATTATTCTTCAAAAATCTTATTTTTTCTGAAGCTTTATGACACAGAAATAGTCATTGGGTCATTCTGGGACCTTGAGTAAGTACAGCAATAAAGAAAATAAGTATCTTCTTAAGGTACTTTCATCTTTAGCCTTGAATTTGTATGACTCTTGGAAAATATCATTTGTAGTGAAGTTTTGTTTTACAGAAATAATTTTTTGGTAAATTAGAGGCCGTTGGAAGGTTTAATTATCAGGAAATTACTATTTAGTTGAAGGTACTTTTACTTTTGGTGTAATAAATTCATTATTCTTCAAGAATCCTATTTGTTCTGAAGTTTTATGACAAAGAAATAGACATTGGATCAATATGGGAACTTGAGTATGCATAGCAATAATGAAAATAATAATCTGCTTGAGGTACTTTCATCGTTAGTCTTGAATTTGTATGACTCTTAGAATATATCATTTGTAGTGAGGTTTTGTTGCACAGAAATAAATTATTAGTAAATTAGAGGCCGTTTGAAGGGTTAATTTTCAGGAAATTACTATTTAGTTGAAGGTACTTTTAATCTTGGTGTAAAAAATTAACTATTCTTCAAAAATCTTATTTTTTCTGAATTTTTATGCCACAGAAATTAATTTTAGGTCAATTTGTTACATTGAGATGGTATAGAAATATAGAAAATAAGAATCAGCTTCAGGTACTTTCATTTTTAGCCTTGAATTTGTATGTCTCTTGGAAAATATTGTTTGTAGTGAGGTTTTGTTCCACAGAAATAAATTTTTGGAAAATTACAGGCCGTTTGAAGGTTTATTTTTTAGGGAATTCTCATTTATGGAAGGTACTTTTAATCTTGGTGTAAAAAATTAATTATTCTTCAAAAATTCTATTTGTTCTGAATTTTTATGACACAGAAATTAATTTAAGGTCAATTTGTTACATTGAGATGGTATAGAAATATAGAAACTAAGAATCCGCTTCAGGTACTTTCATTTTTAGCCTTGAATTTGTATGTTTCTTGCAAAATATCATTTGTAGTGAAGTTTGGTTTTACAGAAATAATTTTTTGGTAAATTAGAGGCCGTTTAAAGGTTTAATTTTTAGGGAATTATCATTTATTGAAAGTACTTTTATTCTTGGTGTAAAAAATTAATTATTCTTCAAAAATCTTATTTTTTCTGAAGCTTTATGACACAGAAATAGTCAATGGGTCAATCTGGGACCTTGAGTAAGTACAGCAATAAAGAAAATAAGTATCTGCTTGAGGTACTTTCATCTTTAGCCTTGAATTTTTATGACTCATGGAAAATGTCATTTGTAGTGAAGTTTTGTGTTACAGAAATAATTTTTTGGTAAATTAGAGGCCGTTGGAAGGAATAATTATCAGGGAATTACTATTTAGTTGAAGGTACTTTTATTCTTGGTGTAAAAAATTAATTATTCTTCAAAAATTCTATTTGTTCTGAATTTTTATGACACAGAAATTAATTTAAGGTCAATTTGTTACATTGAGATGGTATAGAAATATAGAAACTATGAATCCGCTTCAGGTACTTTCATTTTTAGCCTTGAATTTGTATGTTTCTTGCAAAATATCATTTGTAGTGAAGTTTTGTTTTACAGAAATAATTTTTTGGTAAATTAGAGGCCGTTGGAAGGAATAATTATCAGGGAATTACTATTTAGTTGAAGGTACTTTTACTCTTGGTGTAAAAAATTCATTATTCTTCAAGAATCCTATTTGTTCTGAAGTTTTATGACACAGAAATAGACATTGGATCAATATGGGAACTTGAGTATGTATAGCAATAAAGAAAATAACAATCTGCTTGAGGTACTTTCATTGTTAGTCTTGAATTTGTATGACTCTTAGAAAATATCATTTGTAGTGAGGTTTTGTTGCACAGAAATAAATTATTGGTAAATTATAGGCCATTTGAAGGTTTAATTTTCAGGGAATTACTATTTAGTTGAAGGTTTTTTTACTCTTGGTGTAAAAAATTAATTATTCTTCAAGAATCCTATTTTTTCTGAAGTTTTATGACACAGAAATAGACATTGGATCAATATGGGAACTTGAGCATGTATAGCAATAATGTAAATAACAATCTGCTTGAGGTACTTTCATCGTTAGTCTTGAATTTTTATGACTCTTAGAAAATATCATTTGTAGTGAGGTTTTGTTGCACAGAAATAAATTATTGGTAAATTAGAGGCCGTTTGAAGGGTTAATTTTCAGGGAATTACTATTTAGTTCAAGGTACTTTTAATCTTGGTGTAAAAAATTAACTATTCTTCAAAAATCTTATTTTTTCTGAATTTTTATGCCAAAGAAATTAATTTTAGGTCAATTTGTTACATTGAGATGGTATAGAAATATAGAAAATAAGAATCAGCTTCAGGTACTTTCATTTTTAGCCTTGAATTTGTATGTCTCTTGGAAAATATTGTTTGTAGTGAGGTTTTGTTCCACAGAAATAAATTTTTGGAAAATTACAGGCCGTTTGAAGGTTTATTTTTTAGGGAATTCTCATTTATGGAAGGTACTTTTAATCTTGGTGTAAAAAATTAATTATTCTTCAAAAATTCTATTTGTTCTGAATTTTTATGACACAGAAATTAATTTAAGGTCAATTTGTTACATTGAGATGGTATAGAAATATAGAAACTAAGAATCCGCTTCAGGTACTTTCATTTTTAGCCTTGAATTTGTATGTTTCTTGCAAAATATCATTTGTAGTGAAGTTTGGTTTTACAGAAATAATTTTTTGGTAAATTAGAGGCCGTTTAAAGGTTTAATTTTTTGGGAATTATCATTTATTGAAAGTACTTTTATTCTTGGTGTAAAAAATTAATTATTCTTCAAAAATCTTATTTTTTCTAAAGCTTTATGACACAGAAATAGTCATTGGGTCAATCTGGGACCTTGAGTAAGTACAGCAATAAAGAAAATATGTATCTGCTTGAGGTACTTTCATCTTTAGCCTTGAATTTGTATGAATCTTGGAAAATATCATTTGTAGTGAAGTTTTGTTTTACAGAAATAATTTTTTGTAAATTAGAGGCCGTTGGAAGGTTTAATTATCAGGGCATTACTATTTAGTTGAAGGTACTTTTAATCTTGGTGTAAAAAATTAATTATTTTTAAAAAATCCTATTTTTTCTGAAGTTTTATGACACAGAAATAGACATTGGATCAATATGGGAACTTGAGCATGTATAGCAATAATGAAAATAACAATCTGCTTGAGGTACTTTCATCCTTAGTCTTGAATTTGTATGACTCTTAGAAAATATCATTTGTAGTGAGGTTTTGTTGCACAGAAATAAATTATTGGTAAATTAGAGGCCGTTTGAAGGTTTAATTTTCAGGGAATTACTATTTAGTTGAAGGTACTTTTAATCTTGGTGTAAAAAATTAACTATTCTTCAAAAATCTTATTTTTTCTGAATTTTTATGCCACAGAAATTAATTTTAGGTCAATTTGTTACATTGAGATGGTATAGAAATATAGAAAATAAGAATCCGCTTCAGGTACTTTCATTTTTAGCCTTGAATTTGTATGTCTCTTGGAAAATATTGTTTGTAGTGAGGTTTTGTTACACAGAAATAAATTTTTGGAAAATTACAGGCCGTTTGAAGATTTATTTTTTAGGGAATTCTCATTTATTGAAGGTACTTTTATTCTTGGTGTAAAAAATTAATTATTCTTCAAAAATCCTATTTGTTCTGAATTTTTATGACACAGAAATTAATTTGAGGTCAATTTGTTACATTGAGTTGGCATAGATGTATAGAAACTAAGAATCCGCTTCAGGTACTTTCATTTTTAGCCTTGAATTTGTATGTTTCTTGCAAAATATCATTTGTAGTGAAGTTTGGTTTTACAGAAATAATTTTTTGATAAATTAGAGGCCGTTTGAAGGTTTAATTTTTAGGGAATTATCATTCATTGAAGGTACTTTTATTCATGGTGTAAAAAATTAATTATTCTTCAAAAATCTTATTTTTTCTGAAGCTTTATGACACAGAAATAGTCATTGGGTCATTCTGGGACCTTGAGTAAGTACAGCAATAAAGAAAATAAGTATCTTCTTAAGGTACTTTCATCTTTAGCCTTGAATTTGTATGACTCTTGGAAAATATCATTTGTAGTGAAGTTTTGTTTTACAGAAATAATTTTTTGGTAAATTAGAGGCCGTTGGAAGGTTTAATTATCAGGAAATTACTATTTAGTTGAAGGTACTTTTACTTTTGGTGTAATAAATTCATTATTCTTCAAGAATCCTATTTGTTCTGAAGTTTTATGACAAAGAAATAGACATTGGATCAATATGGGAACTTGAGTATGCATAGCAATAATGAAAATAATAATCTGCTTGAGGTACTTTCATCGTTAGTCTTGAATTTGTATGACTCTTAGAATATATCATTTGTAGTGAGGTTTTGTTGCACAGAAATAAATTATTAGTAAATTAGAGGCCGTTTGAAGGGTTAATTTTCAGGAAATTACTATTTAGTTGAAGGTACTTTTAATCTTGGTGTAAAAAATTAACTATTCTTCAAAAATCTTATTTTTTCTGAATTTTTATGCCACAGAAATTAATTTTAGGTCAATTTGTTACATTGAGATGGTATAGAAATATAGAAAATAAGAATCAGCTTCAGGTACTTTCATTTTTAGCCTTGAATTTGTATGTCTCTTGGAAAATATTGTTTGTAGTGAGGTTTTGTTCCACAGAAATAAATTTTTGGAAAATTACAGGCCGTTTGAAGGTTTATTTTTTAGGGAATTCTCATTTATGGAAGGTACTTTTAATCTTGGTGTAAAAAATTAATTATTCTTCAAAAATTCTATTTGTTCTGAATTTTTATGACACAGAAATTAATTTAAGGTCAATTTGTTACATTGAGATGGTATAGAAATATAGAAACTAAGAATCCGCTTCAGGTACTTTCATTTTTAGCCTTGAATTTGTATGTTTCTTGCAAAATATCATTTGTAGTGAAGTTTGGTTTTACAGAAATAATTTTTTGGTAAATTAGAGGCCGTTTAAAGGTTTAATTTTTAGGGAATTATCATTTATTGAAAGTACTTTTATTCTTGGTGTAAAAAATTAATTATTCTTCAAAAATCTTATTTTTTCTGAAGCTTTATGACACAGAAATAGTCAATGGGTCAATCTGGGACCTTGAGTAAGTACAGCAATAAAGAAAATAAGTATCTGCTTGAGGTACTTTCATCTTTAGCCTTGAATTTTTATGACTCATGGAAAATGTCATTTGTAGTGAAGTTTTGTGTTACAGAAATAATTTTTTGGTAAATTAGAGGCCGTTGGAAGGAATAATTATCAGGGAATTACTATTTAGTTGAAGGTACTTTTATTCTTGGTGTAAAAAATTAATTATTCTTCAAAAATTCTATTTGTTCTGAATTTTTATGACACAGAAATTAATTTAAGGTCAATTTGTTACATTGAGATGGTATAGAAATATAGAAACTAAGAATCCGCTTCAGGTACTTTCATTTTTAGCCTTGAATTTGTATGTTTCTTGCAAAATATCATTTGTAGTGAAGTTTTGTTTTACAGAAATAATTTTTTGGTAAATTAGAGGCCGTTGGAAGGAATAATTATCAGGGAATTACTATTTAGTTGAAGGTACTTTTACTCTTGGTGTAAAAAATTCATTATTCTTCAAGAATTCTATTTGTTCTGAAGTTTTATGACACAGAAATAGACATTGGATCAATATGGGAACTTGAGTATGTATAGCAATAAAGAAAATAACAATCTGCTTGAGGTACTTTCATTGTTAGTCTTGAATTTGTATGACTCTTAGAAAATATCATTTGTAGTGAGGTTTTGTTGCACAGAAATAAATTATTGGTAAATTATAGGCCATTTGAAGGTTTAATTTTCAGGGAATTACTATTTAGTTGAAGGTTTTTTTACTCTTGGTGTAAAAAATTCATTATTCTTCAAGAATCCTATTTTTTCTGAAGTTTTATGACACAGAAATAGACATTGGATCAATATGGGAACTTGAGCATGTATAGCAATAATGTAAATAACAATCTGCTTGAGGTACTTTCATCGTTAGTCTTGAATTTTTATGACTCTTAGAAAATATCATTTGTAGTGAGGTTTTGTTGCACAGAAATAAATTATTGGTAAATTAGAGGCCGTTTGAAGGGTTAATTTTCAGGGAATTACTATTTAGTTCAAGGTACTTTTAATCTTGGTGTAAAAAATTAACTATTCTTCAAAATTCTTATTTTTTCTGAATTTTTATGCCACAGAAATTAATTTTAGGTCAATTTGTTACATTGAGATGGTATAGAAATATAGAAAATAAGAATCAGCTTCAGGTACTTTCATTTTTAGCCTTGAATTTGTATGTCTCTTGGAAAATATTGTTTGTAGTGAGGTTTTGTTCCACAGAAATAAATTTTTGGAAAATTACAGGCCGTTTGAAGGTTTATTTTTTAGGGAATTCTCATTTATGGAAGGTACTTTTAATCTTGGTGTAAAAAATTAATTATTCTTCAAAAATTCTATTTGTTCTGAATTTTTATGACACAGAAATTAATTTAAGGTCAATTTGTTACATTGAGATGGTATAGAAATATAGAAACTAAGAATCCGCTTCAGGTACTTTCATTTTTAGCCTTGAATTTTTATGTTTCTTGCAAAATATCATTTGTAGTGAAGTTTGGTTTTACAGAAATAATTTTTTGGTAAATTAGAGGCCGTTTAAAGGTTTAATTTTTAGGGAATTATCATTTATTGAAAGTACTTTTATTCTTGGTGTAAAAAATTAATTATTCTTCAAAAATCTTATTTTTTCTGAAGCTTTATGACACAGAAATAGTCATTGGGTCAATCTGGGACCTTGAGTAAGTACAGCAATAAAGAAAATAAGTATCTGCTTGAGGTACTTTCATCTTTAGCCTTGAATTTTTATGACTCATGGAAAATGTCATTTGTAGTGAAGTTTTGTGTTACAGAAATAATTTTTTGGTAAATTAGAGGCCGTTGGAAGGTTTAATTATCAGGGCATTACTATTTAGTTGTAGGTACTTTTACTCTTGGTGTAAAAAATTAATTATTTTTCAAAAATCCTATTTTTTCTGAAGTTTTATGACACAGAAATAGACATTGGATCAATTTGAGACCTTGAGTAAATACAGCAATAAAGAAAATAAGTATCTGCTTGAGGTACTTTTATCTTTAGCCTTGAATTTGTATGACTCTTGGAAAATATCATTTGTAGTGAAGTTTTGTTTTACAGAAATAATTTTTTGGTAAATTAGAGGCAGTTGGAAGGAATAATTATCAGGGAATTACTATTTAGTTGAAGGTACTTTTACTCTTGGTGTAAAAAATTCATTATTCTTCAAGAATCCTATTTGTTCTGAAGTTTTATGACACAGAAATAGACATTGGATCAATATGGGAACTTGAGTATGTATAGCAATAAAGAAAATAACAATCTGCTTGAGGTACTTTCATTGTTAGTCTTGAATTTGTATGACTCTTAGAAAATATCATTTGTAGTGAGGTTTTGTTGCACAGAAATAAATTATTGGTAAATTATAGGCCATTTGAAGGTTTAATTTTCAGGAAATTACTATTTAGTTGAAGGTACTTTTACTCTTGGTGTAAAAAATTCATTATTCTTCAAGAATCCTATTTTTTCTGAAGTTTTATGACACAGAAATAGACATTGGATCAATATGGGAACTTGAGCATGTATAACAATAATGTAAATAACAATCTGCTTGAGGTACTTTCATCGTTAGTCTTGAATTTTTATGACTCTTAGAAAATATCATTTGTAGTGAGGTTTTGTTGCACAGAAATAAATTATTGGTAAATTAGAGGCCGTTTGAAGGGTTAATTTTCAGGGAATTACTATTTAGTTGAAGGTACTTTTACTCTTGGTGTAAAAAATTCATTATAATTCAAGAATCCTATTTTTTCTGAAGTTTTATGACACAGAAAAAGACATTGGATCAATATGGGAACTTGAGCATGTATAGCAATAATGAAAATAACAATCTGCTTGAGGTACTTTCATCGTTAGTCTTGAATTTGTATGACTCTTAGAAAATAACATTTGTAGTGAGGTTTTGTTGCACAGAAATAACTTATTGGTAAATTAGAGGCCGTTTGAAGGGTCAATTTTCAGAGAATTACTATTTAGTTGAAGGTACTTTTAATCTTGGTGTAAAAAATTAACTATTCTTCAAAAATCTTATTTTTTCTGAATTTTTATGCCACAGAAATTAATTTTAGGTCAATTTGTTACATTGAGATGGTATAGAAATATAGAAAATAAGAATCCGCTTCAGGTACTTTCATTTTTAGCCTTGAATTTGTATGTCTCTTGGAAAATATTGTTTGTAGTGAGGTTTTGTTCCACAGAAATATATTTTTGGAACATTACAGGCCGTTTGAAGGTTTATTTTTTAGGGAATTCTCATTTATTGAAAGTACTTTTATTCTTGGTGTAAAAAATTAATTATTCTTCAAAAATCTTATTTTTTCTGAATTTTTATGACAAAGAAACAGTCATTGGATCAATCTGGGACGTTGAGTATGTACAGCAATAAAGATAATAAGTATCCGCTTCAGGTACTTTCATTTTTAGCCTTGAATTTGTATGTCTCTTGGAAAATATTGTTTGTAGTGAGGTTTTGTTCCACAGAAATAAATTTTTGGAAAATTACAGGCCGTTTGAAGGTTTATTTTTTAGGGAATTCTCATTTATGGAAGGTACTTTTAATCTTGGTGTAAAAAATTAACTATTCTTCAAAAATCTTATTTTTTCTGAAATTTTATGCCACAGAAATTAATTTTAGGTCTATTTGTTACATTGAGATGGTATAGAAATATAGAAAATAAGGATCCGCTTCAGGTACTTTCATTTTTAGCCTTGAATTTGTATGTCTCTTGGAAAATATTGTTTGTAGTGAGGTTTTGTTCCACAGAAATATATTTTTGGAAAATTACAGGCCGTTTGAATGTTTATTTTTTAGGGAATTCTCATTTATTGAAGGTACTTTTATTCTTGGTCTAAAAAATTAATTATTCTTCAAAAATCTTATTTTTTCTGAATTTTTATGACACAGAAATAGTCAATGGGTCAATCTGGGACCTTGAGTAAGTACAGCAATAAAGAAAATAAGAATCAGCTTCAGGTACTTTCATTTTTAGCCTTGAATTTGTATTTCTCTTGGAAAATATTGTTTGTAGTGAGGTTTTGTTCCACAGAAATAAATTTTTGGAAAATTACAGGACGTTTGAAGGTTTATTTTTTAGGGAATTCTCATTTATGGAAGGTACTTTTAATCTTGGTGTAAAAAATTAATTATTCTTCAAAAATTCTATTTGTTCTGAATTTTTATGCCACAGAAATTAATTTTAGGTCTATTTGTTACATTGAGATGGTATAGAAATATAGAAAATAAGGATCCGCTTCAGGTACTTTCATTTTTAGCCTTGAATTTGTATGTCTCTTGGAAAATATTGTTTGTAGTGAGGTTTTGTTCCACAGGAATATATTTTTGGAAAATTACAGGCCGTTTGAATGTTTATTTTTTAGGGAATTCTCATTTATTGAAGGTACTTTTATTCTTGGTCTAAAAAATTAATTATTCTTCAAAAATCTTATTTTTTCTGAATTTTTATGACACAGAAATAGTCATTGGGTCAATCTGGGACCTTGAGTAAGTACAGCAATAAAGAAAATAAGAATCAGCTTCAGGTACTTTCATTTTTAGCCTTGAATTTGTATTTCTCTTGGAAAATATTGTTTGTAGTGAGGTTTTGTTCCACAGAAATAAATTTTTGGAAAATTACAGGCCGTTTGAAGGTTTATTTTTTAGGGAATTCTCATTTATTGAAAGTACTTTTATTCTTGGTGTAAAAAATTAATTATACTTCAAAAATCTTATTATTTCTGAATTTTTATGACACAGAAACAGTCATTGGATCAATCTGGGACGTTGAGTATGTACAGCAATAAAGATAATAAGTATCCGCTTCAGGTACTTTCATCTTTAGCCTTGAATTTTTATGACACATGGAAAATATCATTTGTAGTGAAGTTTTGTGTTACAGAAATAATTTTTTGGTAAATTAGAGGCCGTTGGAAGGTTTAATTATCAGGGCATTACTATTTAGTTGAAGGTACTTTTACTCTTGGTGTAAAAAATTCATTATTCTTCAAGAATCCTAATTGTTCTGAAGTTTTATGACACAGAAATAGACATTGGATCAATATGGGAACTTGAGTATGTATAGTAATAAAGAAAATAACAATCTGCTTGAGGTACTTTCATTGTTAGTCTTGAATTTGTATGACTCTGAGAAAATATCATTTGTAGTGAGGTTTTGTTGCACAGAAATAAATTATTGGTAAATTATAGGCCATTTGAAGGTTTAATTTTCAGGGAATTACTATTTAGTTGAAGGTTCTTTTACTCTTGGTGTAAAAAATTAACTATTCTTCAAAAATCTTATTTTTTCTGAATTTTTATGCCACAGAAATTATTTTTAGGTCTATTTGTTACATTGAGATGGTATAGAAATATAGAAAATAAGAATCCGCTTCAGGTACTTTCATTTTCAGCCTTGAATTTGTATGTCTCTTGGAAAATATTGTTTGTAGTGAGTTTTTGTTCCACAGAAATAAATTTTTGGAAAATTACAGGCCGTTTGAAGGTTTATTTTTTAGGGCATTCTCATTTATTGAAAGTACTTTTATTCTTGGTGTAAAAAATTAATTATTCTTCAAAAATCTTATTTTTTCTGAATTTTTATGACACAGAAACAGTCATTGGATCAATCTGGGACGTTGAGTATGTACAGCAATAAAGATAATAAGTATCCGCTTCAGGTACTTTCATTTTTAGCCTTGAATTTGTATGTCTCTTGGAAAATATTGTTTGTAGTGAGGTTTTGTTCCACAGAAATAAATTTTTGGAAAATTACAGGCAGTTTGAAGGTTTATTTTTTAGGGAATTCTCATTTATGGAAGGTACTTTTAATCTTGGTGTAAAAAAATAATTATTCTTCAAGAATCCTGTTTTTTCTGAAGTTTTATGACACAGAAATAGACATTGGATCAATATGGGAACTTGAGCATGTATAGCAATAATGAAAATAACAATCTGCTTGAGGTACTTTCATCGTTAGTCTTGAATTTGTATGACTCTTAGAAAATATCATTTGTAGTGAGGTTTTGTTGCACAGAAATAAATTATTGGTAAATTAGAGGCCGTTTGAAGGGTTAATTTTCAGGGAATTACTATTTAGTTGAAGGTACTTTTACTCTTGGTGTAAAAAATTCATTATTCTTCAAGAATCCTATTTTTTCTGAAGTTTTATGACACAGAAATAGACATTGGATCAATATGGGAACTTGAGCATGTATAGCAATAATGAAAATAACAATCTGCTTGAGGTACTTTCATTTTTAGCCTTGAATTTGTATGTCTCTTGGAAAATATTGTTTGTAGTGAGGTTTTGTTCCACAGAAATAAATTTTTGGTAAATTATAGGCCATTTGAAGGTTTAATTTTCAGGGAATTACTATTTAGTTGAAAGTACTTTTACTCTTGGTGTAAAAAATTCATTATTCTTCAAGAATCCTGTTTTTTCTGAAGTTTTATGACACAGAAATAGACATTGGATCAATATGGGAACTTGAGCATGTATAGCAATAATGAAAATAACAATCTGCTTGAGGTACTTTCATCGTTAGTCTTGAATTTGTATGACTCTTAGAAAATATCATTTGTAGTGAGGTTTTGTTGCACAGAAATAAATTATTGGTAAATTAGAGGCCGTTTGAAGGGTTAATTTTCAGGGAATTACTATTTAGTTGAAGGTACTTTTACTCTTGGTGTAAAAAATTCATTATTCTTCAAGAATCCTATTTTTTCTGAAGTTTTATGACACAGAAATAGACATTGGATCAATATGGGAACTTGAGCATGTATAGCAATAATGAAAATAACAATCTGCTTGAGGTACATTCATCGTTAGTCTTGAATTTGTATGACTCTTAGAAAATATCATTTGTAGTGAGGTTTTGTTGCACAGAAATAAATTATTGGTAAATTAGAGGCCGTTTGAAGGGTTAATTTTCAGGGAATTACTATTTAGTTCAAGGTACTTTTAATCTTGGTGTAAAAAATTAACTATTCTTCAAAAATCTTATTTTTTCTGAATTTTTATGCCACAGAAATTAATTTTAGGTCAATTTGTTACATTGAGATGGTATAAAAATATAGAAAATAAGAATCAGCTTCAGGTACTTTCATTTTTAGCCTTGAATTTGTATGTCTCTTGGAAAATATTGTTTGTAGTGAGGTTTTGTTCCACAGAAATAAATTTTTGGAAAATTACAGGCCGTTTGAAGGTTTATTTTTTAGGGAATTCTCATTTATGGAAGGTACTTTTAATCTTGGTGTAAAAAATTAATTATTCTTCAAAAATTCTATTTGTTCTGAATTTTTATGACACAGAAATTAATTTAAGGTCAATTTGTTACATTGAGATGGTATAGAAATATAGAAACTAAGAATCCGCTTCAGGTACTTTCATTTTTAGCCTTGAATTTGTATGTTTCTTGCAAAATATCATTTGTAGTGAAGTTTGGTTTTACAGAAATAATTTTTTGGTAAATCAGAGGCCGTTTAAAGGTTTAATTTTTAGGGAATTATCATTTATTGAAAGTACTTTTATTCTTGGTGTAAAAAATTAATTATTCTTCAAAAATCTTATTTTTTCTGAAGCTTTATGACACAGAAATAGTCATTGGGTCAATCTGGGACCTTGAGTAAGTACAGCAATAAAGAAAATAAGTATCTGCTTGAGGTACTTTCATCTTTAGCCTTGAATTTTTATGACTCATGGAAAATGTCATTTGTAGTGAAGTTTTGTGTTACAGAAATAATTTTTTGGTAAATTAGAGGCCGTTGGAAGGAATAATTATCAGGGAATTACTATTTAGTTGAAGGTACTTTTATTCTTGGTGTAAAAAATTAATTATTCTTCAAAAATCTTATTTTTTCTGAAGCTTTATGACACAGAAATAGACATTGGATCAATTTGAGACCTTGAGTAAATACAGCAATAAAGAAAATAAGTATCTGCTTGAGGTACTTTTATCTTTAGCCTTGAATTTGTATGACTTTTGGAAAATATCATTTGTAGTGAAGTTTTGTTTTACAGAAATAATTTTTTGGTAAATTAGAGGCCGTTGGAAGGAATAATTATCAGGGAATTACTATTTAGTTGAAGGTACTTTTATTCTTGGTGTAAAAAATTAATTATTCTTCAAAAATCTTATTTTTTCTGAAGCTTTATGACACAGAAATAGACATTGGATCAATTTGAGACCTTGAGTAAATACAGCAATAAAGAAAATAAGTATCTGCTTGAGGTACTTTTATCTTTAGCCTTGAATTTGTATGACTTTTGGAAAATATCATTTGTAGTGAAGTTTTGTTTTACAGAAATAATTTTTTGGTAAATTAGAGGCCGTTGGAAGGAATAATTATCAGGGAATTACTATTTAGTTGAAGGTACTTTTACTCTTGGTGTAAAAAATTCATTATTCTTCAAGAATCCTATTTGTTCTGAAGTTTTATGACACAGAAATAGACATTGGATCAATATGGGAACTTGAGTATGTATAGCAATAAAGAACATAACAATCTGCTTGAGGTACTTTCATTGTTAGTCTTGAATTTGTATGACTCTTAGAAAATATCATTTGTAGTGAGGTTTTGTTGCACAGAAATAAATTATTGGTAAACTATAGGCCATTTGAAGGTTTAATTTTCAGGGAATTACTATTTAGTTGAAGTTACTTTTACTCTTGGTGTAAAAAATTCATTATTCTTCAAGAATCCTATTTTTTCTGAAGTTTTATGACACAGAAATAGACATTGGATCAATATGGGAACTTGAGCATGTATAGCAATAATGTAAATAACAATCTGCTTGAGGTACTTTCATCGTTAGTCTTGAATTTTTATGACTCTTAGAAAATATCATTTGTAGTGAGGTTTTGTTGCACAGAAATAAATTATTGGTAAATTAGAGGCCGTTTGAAGGGTTAATTTTCAGGGAATTACTATTTAGTTCAAGGTACTTTTAATCTTGGTGTAAAAAATTAACTATTCTTCAAAAATCTTATTTTTTCTGAATTTTTATGCCACAGAAATTAATTTTAGGTCAATTTGTGACATTGAGATGGTATAGAAATATAGAAAATAAGAATCAGCTTCAGGTTCTTTCATTTTTAGCCTTGAATTTGTATGTCTCTTGGAAAATATTGTTTGTAGTGAGGTTTTGTTCCACAGAAATAAATTTTTGGAAAATTACAGGCCGTTTGAAGGTTTATTTTTTAGGGAATTCTCATTTATGGAAGGTACTTTTAATCTTGGTGTAAAAAATTAATTATTCTTCAAAAATTCTATTTGTTCTGAATTTTTATGACACAGAAATTAATTTAAGGTCAATTTGTTACATTGAGATGGTATAGAAATATAGAAACTAAGAATCCGCTTCAGGTACTTTCATTTTTAGCCTTGAATTTTTATGTTTCTTGCAAAATATCATTTGTAGTGAAGTTTGGTTTTACAGAAATAATTTTTTGGTAAATTAGAGGCCGTTTAAAGGTTTAATTTTTAGGGAATTATCATTTATTGAAAGTACTTTTATTCTTGGTGTAAAAAATTAATTATTCTTCAAAAATCTTATTTTTTCTGAAGCTTTATGACACAGAAATAGTCATTGGGTCAATCTGGGACCTTGAGTAAGTACAGCAATAAAGAAAATAAGTATCTGCTTGAGGTACTTTCATCTTTAGCCTTGAATTTTTATGACTCATGGAAAATGTCATTTGTAGTGAAGTTTTGTGTTACAGAAATAATTTTTTGGTAAATTAGAGGCCGTTGGAAGGTTTAATTATCAGGGCATTACTATTTAGTTGTAGGTACTTTTACTCTTGGTGTAAAAAATTAATTATTTTTCAAAAATCCTATTTTTTCTGAAGTTTTATGACACAGAAATAGACATTGGATCAATTTGAGACCTTGAGTAAATACAGCAATAAAGAAAATAAGTATCTGCTTGAGGTACTTTTATCTTTAGCCTTGAATTTGTATGACTCTTGGAAAATATCATTTGTAGTGAAGTTTTGTTTTACAGAAATAATTTTTTGGTAAATTAGAGGCCGTTGGAAGGAATAATTATCAGGGAATTACTATTTAGTTGAAGGTACTTTTACTCTTGGTGTAAAAAATTCATTATTCTTCAAGAATCCTATTTGTTCTGAAGTTTTATGACACAGAAATAGACATTGGATCAATATGGGAACTTGAGTATGTATAGCAATAAAGAAAATAACAATCTGCTTGAGGTACTTTCATTGTTAGTCTTGAATTTGTATGACTCTTAGAAAATATCATTTGTAGTGAGGTTTTGTTGCACAGAAATAAATTATTGGTAAATTATAGGCCATTTGAAGGTTTAATTTTCAGGGAATTACTATTTAGTTGAAGGTACTTTTACTCTTGGTGTAAAAAATTCATTATTCTTCAAGAATCCTATTTTTTCTGAAGTTTTATGACACAGAAATAGACATTGGATCAATATGGGAACTTGAGCATGTATAGCAATAATGTAAATAACAATCTGTTTGAGGTACTTTCATCGTTAGTCTTGAATTTTTATGACTCTTAGAAAATATCATTTGTAGTGAGGTTTTGTTGCACAGAAATAAATTATTGGTAAATTAGAGGCCGTTTGAAGGGTTAATTTTCAGGGAATTACTATTTAGTTGAAGGTACTTTTACTCTTGGTGTAAAAAATTCATTATTCTTCAAGAATCCTATTTTTTCTGAAGTTTTATGACACAGAAAAAGACATTGGATCAATATGGGAACTTGAGCATGTATAGCAATAATGAAAATAACAATCTGCTTGAGGTACTTTCATCGTTAGTCTTGAATTTGTATGACTCTTAGAAAATAACATTTGTAGTGAGGTTTTGTTGCACAGAAATAACTTATTGGTAAATTAGAGGCCGTTTGAAGGGTCAATTTTCAGGGAATTACTATTTAGTTGAAGGTACTTTTAATCTTGGTGTAAAAAATTAACTATTCTTCAAAAATCTTATTTTTTCTGAATTTTTATGCCACAGAAATTAATTTTAGGTCAATTTGTTACATTGAGATGGTATAGAAATATAGAAAATAAGAATCCGCTTCAGGTACTTTCATTTTTAGCCTTGAATTTGTATGTCTCTTGGAAAATATTGTTTGTAGTGAGGTTTTGTTCCACAGAAATAAATTTTTGGAAAATTACAGGCCGTTTGAAGGTTTATTTTTTAGGGAATTCTCATTTATGGAAGGTACTTTTAATCTTGGTGTAAAAAATTAATTATTCTTCAAAAATTCTATTTGTTCTGAATTTTTATGACACAGAAATTAATTTAAGGTCAATTTGTTACATTGAGATGGTATAGAAATTTAGAAACTAAGAATCCGCTTCAGGTACTTTCATTTTTAGCCTTGAATTTGTATGTTTCTTGCAAAATATCATTTGTAGTGAAGTTTGGTTTTACAGAAATAATTTTTTGGTAAATTAGAGGCCGTTTAAAGGTTTTATTTTTAGAGAATTATCATTTATTGAAAGTACTTTTATTCTTGGTGTAAAAAATTAATTATTCTTCAAAAATCTTATTTTTTCTGAAGCTTTATGACACAGAAATAGTCATTGGGTCAATCTGGGACCTTGAGTAAGTACAGCAATAAAGAAAATAAGTATCTGCTTGAGATACTTTCATCTTTAGCCTTGAATTTTTATGACTCATGGAAAATGTCATTTGTAGTGAAGTTTTGTGTTACAGAAATAATTTTTTGGTAAATTAGAGGCCGTTGGAAGGTTTAATTATCAGGGCATTACTATTTAGTTGAAGGTACTTTTACTCTTGGTGTAAAAAATTAATTATTTTTCAAAAATCCTATTTTTTCTGAAGTTTTATGACACAGAAATAGACATTGGATCAATTTGAGACCTTGAGTAAATACAGCAATAAAGAAAATAAGTATCTGCTTGAGGTACTTTTATCTTTAGCCTTGAATTTGTATGACTCTTGGAAAATATCATTTGTAGTGAAGTTTTGTTTTACAGAAATAATTTTTTGGTAAATTAGAGGCCGTTGGAAGGAATAATTATCAGGGAATTACTATTTAGTTGAAGGTACTTTTACTCTTGGTGTAAAAAATTCATTATTCTTCAAGAATCCTATTTGTTCTGAAGTTTTATGACACAGAAATAGACATTGGATCAATATGGGAACTTGAGTATGTATAGTAATAAAGAAAATAACAATCTGCTTGAGGTACTTTCATTGTTAGTCTTGAATTTGTATGACTCTTAGAAAATATCATTTGTAGTGAGGTTTTGTTGCACAGAAATAAATTATTGGTAAATTATAGGCCATTTGAAGGTTTAATTTTCAGGGAATTACTATTTAGTTGAAGGTAATTTTACTCTTGGTGTAAAAAATTCATTATTCTTCAAGAATCCTATTTTTTCTGAAGTTTTATGACACAGAAATAGACATTGGATCAATATGGGAACTTGAGCATGTATAGCAATAATGTAAATAACAATCTGCTTGAGGTACTTTCATCGTTAGTCTTGAATTTTTATGACTCTTAGAAAATATCATTTGTAGTGAGGTTTTGTTGCACAGAAATAAATTATTGGTAAATTAGAGGCCGTTTGAAGGGTTAATTTTCAGGGAATTACTATTTAGTTGAAGGTACTTTTACTCTTGGTGTAAAAAATTCATTATTCTTCAAGAATCCTATTTTTTCTGAAGTTTTATGACACAGAAAAAGACATTGGATCAATATGGGAACTTGAGCATGTATAGCAATAATGAAAATAACAATCTGCTTGAGGTACTTTCATCGTTAGTCTTGAATTTGTATGACTCTTAGAAAATAACATTTGTAGTGAGGTTTTGTTGCACAGAAATAACTTATTGGTAAATTAGAGGCCGTTTGAAGGGTCAATTTTCAGGGAATTACTATTTAGTTGAAGGTACTTTTAATCTTGGTGTAAAAAATCAACTATTCTTCAAAAATCTTATTTTTTCTGAATTTTTATGCCACAGAAATTAATTTTAGGTCAATTTGTTACATTGAGATGGTATAGAAATATAGAAAATAAGAATCCGCTTCAGGTACTTTCATTTTTAGCCTTGAATTTGTATGTCTCTTGGAAAATATTGTTTGTAGTGAGGTTTTGTTCCACAGAAATAAATTTTTGGAACATTACAGGCCGTTTAAAGGTTTATTTTTTAGGGAATTCTCATTTATTGAAAGTACTTTTATTCTTGGTGTAAAAAATTAATTATTCTTCAAAAATCTTATTTTTTCTGAATTTTTATGACACAGAAACAGTCATTGGATCAATCTGGGACGTTGAGTATGTACAGCAATAAAGATAATAAGTATCCGCTTCAGGTACTTTCATTTTTAGCCTTGAATTTGTATGTCTCTTGGAAAAAATTGTTTGTAGTGAGGTTTTGTTCCCCAGAAATAAATTTTTGGAAAATTACAGGCCGTTTGAAGGTTTATTTTTTAGGGAATTCTCATTTATGGAAGGTACTTTTAATCTTGGTGTAAAAAATTAACTATTCTTCAAAAATCTTATTTTTTCTGAAATTTTATGCCACAGAAATTAATTTTAGGTCTATTTGTTACATTGAGATGGTATAGAAATATAGAAAATAAGGATCCGCTTCAGGTACTTTCATTTTTAGCCTTCAATTTGTATGTCTCTTGGAAAATATTGTTTGTAGTGAGGTTTTGTTCCACAGAAATATATTTTTGGAAAATTACAGGCCGTTTGAAGGTTTATTTTTTAGGGAATTCTCATTTATGGAAGATGCTTTTAATCTTGGTGTAAAAAATTAATTATTCTTCAAAAATTCTATTTGTTCTGAATTTTTATGACACAGAAATTAATTTAAGGTCAATTTGTTACATTGAGATGGTATAGAAATTTAGAAACTAAGAATCCGCTTCAGGTACTTTCATTTTTAGCCTTGAATTTGTATGTTTCTTGCAAAATATCATTTGTAGTGAAGTTTGGTTTTACAGAAATAATTTTTTGGTAAATTAGAGGCCGTTTAAAGGTTTTATTTTTAGAGAATTATCATTTATTGAAAGTACTTTTATTCTTGGTGTAAAAAATTAATTATTCTTCAAAAATCTTATTTTTTCTGAAGCTTTATGACACAGAAATAGTCATTGGGTCAATCTGGGACCTTGAGTAAGTACAGCAATAAAGAAAATAAGTATCTGCTTGAGATACTTTCATCTTTAGCCTTGAATTTTTATGACTCATGGAAAATGTCATTTGTAGTGAAGTTTTGTGTTACAGAAATAATTTTTTGGTAAATTAGAGGCCGTTGGAAGGTTTAATTATCAGGGCATTACTATTTAGTTGAAGGTACTTTTACTCTTGGTGTAAAAAATTAATTATTTTTCAAAAATCCTATTTTTTCTGAAGTTTTATGACACAGAAATAGACATTGGATCAATTTGAGACCTTGAGTAAATACAGCAATAAAGAAAATAAGTATCTGCTTGAGGTACTTTTATCTTTAGCCTTGAATTTGTATGACTCTTGGAAAATATCATTTGTAGTGAAGTTTTGTTTTACAGAAATAATTTTTTGGTAAATTAGAGGCCGTTGGAAGGAATAATTATCAGGGAATTACTATTTAGTTGAAGGTACTTTTACTCTTGGTGTAAAAAATTCATTATTCTTCAAGAATCCTATTTGTTCTGAAGTTTTATGACACAGAAATAGACATTGGATCAATATGGGAACTTGAGTATGTATAGTAATAAAGAAAATAACAATCTGCTTGAGGTACTTTCATTGTTAGTCTTGAATTTGTATGACTCTTAGAAAATATCATTTGTAGTGAGGTTTTGTTGCACAGAAATAAATTATTGGTAAATTATAGGCCATTTGAAGGTTTAATTTTCAGGGAATTACTATTTAGTTGAAGGTAATTTTACTCTTGGTGTAAAAAATTCATTATTCTTCAAGAATCCTATTTTTTCTGAAGTTTTATGACACAGAAATAGACATTGGATCAATATGGGAACTTGAGCATGTATAGCAATAATGTAAATAACAATCTGCTTGAGGTACTTTCATCGTTAGTCTTGAATTTTTATGACTCTTAGAAAATATCATTTGTAGTGAGGTTTTGTTGCACAGAAATAAATTATTGGTAAATTAGAGGCCGTTTGAAGGGTTAATTTTCAGGGAATTACTATTTAGTTGAAGGTACTTTTACTCTTGGTGTAAAAAATTCATTATTCTTCAAGAATCCTATTTTTTCTGAAGTTTTATGACACAGAAAAAGACATTGGATCAATATGGGAACTTGAGCATGTATAGCAATAATGAAAATAACAATCTGCTTGAGGTACTTTCATCGTTAGTCTTGAATTTGTATGACTCTTAGAAAATAACATTTGTAGTGAGGTTTTGTTGCACAGAAATAACTTATTGGTAAATTAGAGGCCGTTTGAAGGGTCAATTTTCAGGGAATTACTATTTAGTTGAAGGTACTTTTAATCTTGGTGTAAAAAATCAACTATTCTTCAAAAATCTTATTTTTTCTGAATTTTTATGCCACAGAAATTAATTTTAGGTCAATTTGTTACATTGAGATGGTATAGAAATATAGAAAATAAGAATCCGCTTCAGGTACTTTCATTTTTAGCCTTGAATTTGTATGTCTCTTGGAAAATATTGTTTGTAGTGAGGTTTTGTTCCACAGAAATAAATTTTTGGAACATTACAGGCCGTTTAAAGGTTTATTTTTTAGGGAATTCTCATTTATTGAAAGTACTTTTATTCTTGGTGTAAAAAATTAATTATTCTTCAAAAATCTTATTTTTTCTGAATTTTTATGACACAGAAACAGTCATTGGATCAATCTGGGACGTTGAGTATGTACAGCAATAAAGATAATAAGTATCCGCTTCAGGTACTTTCATTTTTAGCCTTGAATTTGTATGTCTCTTGGAAAAAATTGTTTGTAGTGAGGTTTTGTTCCCCAGAAATAAATTTTTGGAAAATTACAGGCCGTTTGAAGGTTTATTTTTTAGGGAATTCTCATTTATGGAAGGTACTTTTAATCTTGGTGTAAAAAATTAACTATTCTTCAAAAATCTTATTTTTTCTGAAATTTTATGCCACAGAAATTAATTTTAGGTCTATTTGTTACATTGAGATGGTATAGAAATATAGAAAATAAGGATCCGCTTCAGGTACTTTCATTTTTAGCCTTCAATTTGTATGTCTCTTGGAAAATATTGTTTGTAGTGAGGTTTTGTTCCACAGAAATATATTTTTGGAAAATTACAGGCCGTTTGAAGGTTTATTTTTTAGGGAATTCTCATTTATGGAAGATGCTTTTAATCTTGGTGTAAAAAATTAATTATTCTTCAAAAATTCTATTTGTTCTGAATTTTTATGACACAGAAATTAATTTACGGTCAATTTGTTACATTGAGATGGTATAGAAATATAGAAACTAAGAATCCGCTTCAGGTACTTTCATTTTTGCCTTGAATTTGTATGTTTCTTGCAAAATATCATTTGTAGTGAGGTTTTGTTCCACAGAAATAAATTTTTGGAACATTACAGGCCGTTTGAAGGTTTATTTTTTAGGGAATTCTCATTTATTGAAGGTACTTTTATTCTTGGTGTAAAAAATTAATTATTCTTCAAAAATCTTATTTTTTCTGAATTTTTATGACACAGAAATAGTCATTGGGTCAATCTGGGACCTTGAGTAAGTACAGCAATAAAGAAAATAAGAATCAGCTTCAGGTACTTTCATTTTTAGCCTTGAATTTGTATTTCTCTTGGAAAATATTGTTTGTAGTGAGGTTTTGTTCCACAGAAATAAATTTTTGGAAAATTACAGGCCGTTTGAAGGTTTATTTTTTAGGGAATTCTCATTTATTGAAGGTACTTTTAATCTTGGTGTAAAAAATTAATTATTCTTCAAAAATTCTATTTGCTCTGAATTTTTATGACACAGAAATTAATTTAAGGTCAATTTGTTACATTGAGATGGTATAGAAATATAGAAACTAAGAATCCGCTTCAGGTACTTTCATTTTTGCCTTGAATTTGTATGTTTCTTGCAAAATATCATTTGTAGTGAGGTTTTGTTCCACAGAAATAAATTTTTGGAACATTACAGGCCGTTTGAAGGTTTATTTTTTAGGGAATTCTCATTTATTGAAAGTACTTTTATTCTTGGTGTAAAAAATTAATTATTCTTCAAAAATCTTATTTTTTCTGAATTTTTATGACACAGAAACAGTCATTGGATCAATCTGGGACGTTGAGTATGTACAGCAATAAAGATAATAAGTATCCGCTTCAGGTACTTTCATCTTTAGCCTTGAATTTTTATGACACATGGAAAATATCATTTGTAGTGAAGTTTTGTGTTACAGAAATAATTTTTTGGTAAATTAGAGGCCGTTGGAAGGTTTAATTATCAGGGCATTACTATTTAGTTGAAGGTACTTTTACTCTTGGTGTAAAAAATTCATTATTCTTCAAGAATCCTAATTGTTCTGAAGTTTTATGACACAGAAATAGACATTGGATCAATATGGGAACTTGAGTATGTATAGTAATAAAGAAAATAACAATCTGCTTGAGGTACTTTCATTGTTAGCCTTGAATTTGTATTTCTCTTGGAAAATATCATTTGTAGTGAGGTTTTGTTGCACAGAAATAAATTATTGGTAAATTATAGGCCATTTGAAGGTTTAATTTTCAGGGAATTACTATTTAGTTGAAGGTACTTTTACTCTTGGTGTAAAAAATTAACTATTCTTCAAAAATCTTATTTTTTCTGAATTTTTATGCCACAGAAATTATTTTTAGGTCTATTTGTTACATTGAGATGGTATAGAAATATAGAAAATAAGAATCCGCTTCAGGTACTTTCATTTTTAGCCTTGAATTTGTATGTCTCTTGGAAAATATTGTTTGTAGTGAGTTTTTGTTCCACAGAAATAAATTTTTGGAAAATTACAGGCCGTTTGAAGGTTTATTTTTTAGGGAATTCTCATTTATTGAAGGTACTTTTATTCTTGGTGTAAAAAATTAATTATTCTTCAAAAATCTTATTTTTTCAGAATTTTTATGACACAGAAATTAATTTAAGGTCAATTTGTTACATTGAGATGGTATAGAAATATAGAAAATAAGAATCCGCTTCAGGTACTTTCATTTTTAGCCTTGAATTTGTATGTCTCTTGGAAAATATTGTTTGTAGTGAGGTTTTGTTCCACAGAAATAAATTTTTGGAAGATTACAGGCCGTTTGAAGGTTTATTTTTTAGGGCATTCTCATTTATTGAAAGTACTTTTATTCTTGGTGTAAAAAATTAATTATTCTTCAAAAATCTTATTTTTTCTGAATTTTTATGACACAGAAACAGTCATTGGATCAATCTGGGACGTTGAGTATGTACAGCAATAAAGATAATAAGTATCCGCTTCAGGTACTTTCATTTTTAGCCTTGAATTTGTATGTCTCTTGGAAAATATTGTTTGTAGTGAGGTTTTGTTCCACAGAAATAAATTTTTGGAAAATTACAGGCAGTTTGAAGGTTTATTTTTTAGGGAATTTTCATTTATGGAAGGTACTTTTAATCTTGGTGTAAAAAAATAATTATTCTTCAAGAATCCTGTTTTTTCTGAATTTTTATGCCACAGAAATTAATTTTAGGTCAATTTGTTACATTGAGATGGTATAGAAATATAGAAAATAAGAATCCGCTTCAGGTACTTTCATTTTTAGCCTTGAATTTGTATGTCTCTTGGAAAATATTGTTTGTAGTGAGGTTTTGTTCCACAGAAATAAATTTTTGGAACATTACAGGCCGTTTAAAGGTTTATTTGTTAGGGAATTCTCATTTATTGAAAGTACTTTTATTCTTGGTGTAAAAAATTAATTATTCTTCAAAAATCTTATTTTTTCTGAATTTTTATGACACAGAAACAGTCATTGGATCAATCTGGGACGTTGAGTATGTACAGCAATAAAGATAATAAGTATCCGCTTCAGGTACTTTCATTTTTAGCCTTGAATTTGTATGTCTCTTGGAAAATATTGTTTGTAGTGAGGTTTTGTTCCCCAGAAATAAATTTTTGGAAAATTACAGGCCGTTTGAAGGTTTATTTTTTAGGGAATTCTCATTTATGGAAGGTACTTTTAATCTTGGTGTAAAAAATTAACTATTCTTCAAAAATCTTATTTTTTCTGAAATTTTATGCCACAGAAATTAATTTTAGGTCTATTTGTTACATTGAGATGGTATAGAAATATAGAAAATAAGGATCCGCTTCAGGTACTTTCATTTTTAGCCTTGAATTTGTATGTCTCTTGGAAAATATTGTTTGTAGTGAGGTTTTGTTCCACAGAAATATATTTTTGGAAAATTACAGGCCGTTTGAAGGTTTATTTTTTAGGGAATTCTCATTTATGGAAGATGCTTTTAATCTTGGTGTAAAAAATTAATTATTCTTCAAAAATTCTATTTGTTCTGAATTTTTATGACACAGAAATTAATTTACGGTCAATTTGTTACATTGAGATGGTATAGAAATATAGAAACTAAGAATCCGCTTCAGGTACTTTCATTTTTGCCTTGAATTTGTATGTTTCTTGCAAAATATCATTTGTAGTGAGGTTTTGTTCCACAGAAATAAATTTTTGGAACATTACAGGCCGTTTGAAGGTTTATTTTTTAGGGAATTCTCATTTATTGAAGGTACTTTTATTCTTGGTGTAAAAAATTAATTATTCTTCAAAAATCTTATTTTTTCTGAATTTTTATGACACAGAAATAGTCATTGGGTCAATCTGGGACCTTGAGTAAGTACAGCAATAAAGAAAATAAGAATCAGCTTCAGGTACTTTCATTTTTAGCCTTGAATTTGTATTTCTCTTGGAAAATATTGTTTGTAGTGAGGTTTTGTTCCACAGAAATAAATTTTTGGAAAATTACAGGCCGTTTGAAGGTTTATTTTTTAGGGAATTCTCATTTATGGAAGATGCTTTTAATCTTGGTGTAAAAAATTAATTATTCTTCAAAAATTCTATTTGTTCTGAATTTTTATGACACAGAAATTAATTTACGGTCAATTTGTTACATTGAGATGGTATAGAAATATAGAAACTAAGAATCCGCTTCAGGTACTTTCATTTTTGCCTTGAATTTGTATGTTTCTTGCAAAATATCATTTGTAGTGAGGTTTTGTTCCACAGAAATAAATTTTTGGAACATTACAGGCCGTTTGAAGGTTTATTTTTTAGGGAATTCTCATTTATTGAAAGTACTTTTATTCTTGGTGTAAAAAATTAATTATTCTTCAAAAATCTTATTTTTTCTGAATTTTTATGACACAGAAACAGTCATTGGATCAATCTGGGACGTTGAGTATGTACAGCAATAAAGATAATAAGTATCCGCTTCAGGTACTTTCATCTTTAGCCTTGAATTTTTATGACACATGGAAAATATCATTTGTAGTGAAGTTTTGTGTTACAGAAATAATTTTTTGGTAAATTAGAGGCCGTTGGAAGGTTTAATTATCAGGGCATTACTATTTAGTTGAAGGTACTTTTACTCTTGGTGTAAAAAATTCATTATTCTTCAAGAATCCTAATTGTTCTGAAGTTTTATGACACAGAAATAGACATTGGATCAATATGGGAACTTGAGTATGTATAGTAATAAAGAAAATAACAATCTGCTTGAGGTACTTTCATTGTTAGTCTTGAATTTGTATGACTCTGAGAAAATATCATTTGTAGTGAGGTTTTGTTGCACAGAAATAAATTATTGGTAAATTATAGGCCATTTGAAGGTTTAATTTTCAGGGAATTACTATTTAGTTGAAGGTACTTTTACTCTTGGTGTAAAAAATTAACTATTCTTCAAAAATCTTATTTTTTCTGAATTTTTATGCCACAGAAATTATTTTTAGGTCTATTTGTTACATTGAGATGGTATAGAAATATAGAAAATAAGAATCCGCTTCAGGTACTTTCATTTTTAGCCTTGAATTTGTATGTCTCTTGGAAAATATTGTTTGTAGTGAGTTTTTGTTCCACAGAAATAAATTTTTGGAAAATTACAGGCCGTTTGAAGGTTTATTTTTTAGGGAATTCTCATTTATTGAAGGTACTTTTATTCTTGGTGTAAAAAATTAATTATTCTTCAAAAATCTTATTTTTTCAGAATTTTTATGACACAGAAATTAATTTAAGGTCAATTTGTTACATTGAGATGGTATAGAAATATAGAAAATAAGAATCCGCTTCAGGTACTTTCATTTTTAGCCTTGAATTTGTATGTCTCTTGGAAAATATTGTTTGTAGTGAGGTTTTGTTCCACAGAAATAAATTTTTGGAAGATTACAGGCCGTTTGAAGGTTTATTTTTTAGGGCATTCTCATTTATTGAAAGTACTTTTATTCTTGGTGTAAAAAATTAATTATTCTTCAAAAATCTTATTTTTTCTGAATTTTTATGACACAGAAACAGTCATTGGATCAATCTGGGACGTTGAGTATGTACAGCAATAAAGATAATAAGTATCCGCTTCAGGTACTTTCATTTTTAGCCTTGAATTTGTATGTCTCTTGGAAAATATTGTTTGTAGTGAGGTTTTGTTCCACATAAATAAATTTTTGGAAAATTACAGGCCGTTTGAAGGTTTATTTTTTAGGGAATTCTCATTTATGGAAGATGCTTTTAATCTTGGTGTAAAAAATTAATTATTCTTCAAAAATTCTATTTGTTCTGAATTTTTATGACACAGAAATTAATTTACGGTCAATTTGTTACATTGAGATGGTATAGAAATATAGAAACTAAGAATCCGCTTCAGGTACTTTCATTTTTGCCTTGAATTTGTATGTTTCTTGCAAAATATCATTTGTAGTGAGGTTTTGTTCCACAGAAATAAATTTTTGGAACATTACAGGCCGTTTGAAGGTTTATTTTTTAGGGAATTCTCATTTATTGAAAGTACTTTTATTCTTGGTGTAAAAAATTAATTATTCTTCAAAAATCTTATTTTTTCTGAATTTTTATGACACAGAAACAGTCATTGGATCAATCTGGGACGTTGAGTATGTACAGCAATAAAGATAATAAGTATCCGCTTCAGGTACTTTCATCTTTAGCCTTGAATTTTTATGACACATGGAAAATATCATTTGTAGTGAAGTTTTGTGTTACAGAAATAATTTTTTGGTAAATTAGAGGCCGTTGGAAGGTTTAATTATCAGGGCATTACTATTTAGTTGAAGGTACTTTTACTCTTGGTGTAAAAAATTCATTATTCTTCAAGAATCCTAATTGTTCTGAAGTTTTATGACACAGAAATAGACATTGGATCAATATGGGAACTTGAGTATGTATAGTAATAAAGAAAATAACAATCTGCTTGAGGTACTTTCATTGTTAGTCTTGAATTTGTATGACTCTGAGAAAATATCATTTGTAGTGAGGTTTTGTTGCACAGAAATAAATTATTGGTAAATTATAGGCCATTTGAAGGTTTAATTTTCAGGGAATTACTATTTAGTTGAAGGTACTTTTACTCTTGGTGTAAAAAATTAACTATTCTTCAAAAATCTTATTTTTTCTGAATTTTTATGCCACAGAAATTATTTTTAGGTCTATTTGTTACATTGAGATGGTATAGAAATATAGAAAATAAGAATCCGCTTCAGGTACTTTCATTTTTAGCCTTGAATTTGTATGTCTCTTGGAAAATATTGTTTGTAGTGAGTTTTTGTTCCACAGAAATAAATTTTTGGAAAATTACAGGCCGTTTGAAGGTTTATTTTTTAGGGAATTCTCATTTATTGAAGGTACTTTTATTCTTGGTGTAAAAAATTAATTATTCTTCAAAAATCTTATTTTTTCAGAATTTTTATGACACAGAAATTAATTTAAGGTCAATTTGTTACATTGAGATGGTATAGAAATATAGAAAATAAGAATCCGCTTCAGGTACTTTCATTTTTAGCCTTGAATTTGTATGTCTCTTGGAAAATATTGTTTGTAGTGAGGTTTTGTTCCACAGAAATAAATTTTTGGAAGATTACAGGCCGTTTGAAGGTTTATTTTTTAGGGCATTCTCATTTATTGAAAGTACTTTTATTCTTGGTGTAAAAAATTAATTATTCTTCAAAAATCTTATTTTTTCTGAATTTTTATGACACAGAAACAGTCATTGGATCAATCTGGGACGTTGAGTATGTACAGCAATAAAGATAATAAGTATCCGCTTCAGGTACTTTCATTTTTAGCCTTGAATTTGTATGTCTCTTGGAAAATATTGTTTGTAGTGAGGTTTTGTTCCACAGAAATAAATTTTTGGAAAATTACAGGCCGTTTGAAGGTTTATTTTTTAGGGAATTCTCATTTATGGAAGATGCTTTTAATCTTGGTGTAAAAAATTAATTATTCTTCAAAAATTCTATTTGTTCTGAATTTTTATGACACAGAAATTAATTTACGGTCAATTTGTTACATTGAGATGGTATAGAAATATAGAAACTAAGAATCCGCTTCAGGTACTTTCATTTTTGCCTTGAATTTGTATGTTTCTTGCAAAATATCATTTGTAGTGAGGTTTTGTTCCACAGATATAAATTTTTGGAACATTACAGGCCGTTTGAAGGTTTATTTTTTAGGGAATTCTCATTTATTGAAAGTACTTTTATTCTTGGTGTAAAAAATTAATTATTCTTCAAAAATCTTATTTTTTCTGAATTTTTATGACACAGAAACAGTCATTGGATCAATCTGGGACGTTGAGTATGTACAGCAATAAAGATAATAAGTATCCGCTTCAGGTACTTTCATCTTTAGCCTTGAATTTTTATGACACATGGAAAATATCATTTGTAGTGAAGTTTTGTGTTACAGAAATAATTTTTTGGTAAATTAGAGGCCGTTGGAAGGTTTAATTATCAGGGCATTACTATTTAGTTGAAGGTACTTTTACTCTTGGTGTAAAAAATTCATTATTCTTCAAGAATCCTAATTGTTCTGAAGTTTTATGACACAGAAATAGACATTGGATCAATATGGGAACTTGAGTATGTATAGTAATAAAGAAAATAACAATCTGCTTGAGGTACTTTCATTGTTAGTCTTGAATTTGTATGACTCTGAGAAAATATCATTTGTAGTGAGGTTTTGTTGCACAGAAATAAATTATTGGTAAATTATAGGCCATTTGAAGGTTTAATTTTCAGGGAATTACTATTTAGTTGAAGGTACTTTTACTCTTGGTGTAAAAAATTAACTATTCTTCAAAAATCTTATTTTTTCTGAATTTTTATGCCACAGAAATTATTTTTAGGTCTATTTGTTACATTGAGATGGTATAGAAATATAGAAAATAAGAATCCGCTTCAGGTACTTTCATTTTTAGCCTTGAATTTGTATGTCTCTTGGAAAATATTGTTTGTAGTGAGTTTTTGTTCCACAGAAATAAATTTTTGGAAAATTACAGGCCGTTTGAAGGTTTATTTTTTAGGGAATTCTCATTTATTGAAGGTACTTTTATTCTTGGTGTAAAAAATTAATTATTCTTCAAAAATCTTATTTTTTCAGAATTTTTATGACACAGAAATTAATTTAAGGTCAATTTGTTACATTGAGATGGTATAGAAATATAGAAAATAAGAATCCGCTTCAGGTACTTTCATTTTTAGCCTTGAATTTGTATGTCTCTTGGAAAATATTGTTTGTAGTGAGGTTTTGTTCCACAGAAATAAATTTTTGGAAGATTACAGGCCGTTTGAAGGTTTATTTTTTAGGGCATTCTCATTTATTGAAAGTACTTTTATTCTTGGTGTAAAAAATTAATTATTCTTCAAAAATCTTATTTTTTCTGAATTTTTATGACACAGAAACAGTCATTGGATCAATCTGGGACGTTGAGTATGTACAGCAATAAAGATAATAAGTATCCGCTTCAGGTACTTTCATTTTTAGCCTTGAATTTGTATGTCTCTTGGAAAATATTGTTTGTAGTGAGGTTTTGTTCCACAGAAATAAATTTTTGGAAAATTACAGGCCGTTTGAAGGTTTATTTTTTAGGGAATTCTCATTTATGGAAGGTACTTTTAATCTTGGTGTAAAAAATTAACTATTCTTCAAAAATCTTATTTTTTCTGAAATTTTATGCCACAGAAATTAATTTTAGGTCTATTTGTTACATTGAGATGGTATAGAAATATAGAAAATAAGGATCCGCTTCAGGTACTTTCATTTTTAGCCTTGAATTTGTATGTCTCTTGGAAAATATTGTTTGTAGTGAGGTTTTGTTCCACAGAAATATATTTTTGGAAAATTACAGGCCGTTTGAAGGTTTATTTTTTAGGGAATTCTCATTTATGGAAGATGCTTTTAATCTTGGTGTAAAAAATTAATTATTCCTCAAAAATTCTATTTGTTCTGAATTTTTATGACACAGAAATTAATTTACGGTCAATTTGTTACATTGAGATGGTATAGAAATATAGAAACTAAGAATCCGCTTCAGGTACTTTCATTTTTGCCTTGAATTTGTATGTTTCTTGCAAAATATCATTTGTAGTGAGGTTTTGTTCCACAGAAATAAATTTTTGGAACATTACAGGCCGTTTGAAGGTTTATTTTTTAGGGAATTCTCATTTATTGAAGGTACTTTTATTCTTGGTGTAAAAAATTAATTATTCTTCAAAAATCTTATTTTTTCTGAATTTTTATGACACAGAAATAGTCATTGGGTCAATCTGGGACCTTGAGTAAGTACAGCAATAAAGAAAATAAGAATCAGCTTCAGGTACTTTCATTTTTAGCCTTGAATTTGTATTTCTCTTGGAAAATATTGTTTGTAGTGAGGTTTTGTTCCACAGAAATAAATTTTTGGAAAATTACAGGCCGTTTGAAGGTTTATTTTTTAGGGAATTCTCATTTATGGAAGATGCTTTTAATCTTGGTGTAAAAAATTAATTATTCTTCAAAAATCTTATTATTTCTGAATTTTTATGACACAGAAACAGTCATTGGATCAATCTGGGACGTTGAGTATGTACAGCAATAAAGATAATAAGTATCCGCTTCAGGTACTTTCATTTTTGCCTTGAATTTGTATGTTTCTTGCAAAATATCATTTGTAGTGAGGTTTTGTTCCACAGAAATAAATTTTTGGAACATTACAGGCCGTTTGAAGGTTTATTTTTTAGGGAATTCTCATTTATTGAAAGTACTTTTATTCTTGGTGTAAAAAATTAATTATTCTTCAAAAATCTTATTTTTTCTGAATTTTTATGACACAGAAACAGTCATTGGATCAATCTGGGACGTTGAGTATGTACAGCAATAAAGATAATAAGTATCCGCTTCAGGTACTTTCATCTTTAGCCTTGAATTTTTATGACACATGGAAAATATCATTTGTAGTGAAGTTTTGTGTTACAGAAATAATTTTTTGGTAAATTAGAGGCCGTTGGAAGGTTTAATTATCAGGGCATTACTATTTAGTTGAAGGTACTTTTACTCTTGGTGTAAAAAATTCATTATTCTTCAAGAATCCTAATTGTTCTGAAGTTTTATGACACAGAAATAGACATTGGATCAATATGGGAACTTGAGTATGTATAGTAATAAAGAAAATAACAATCTGCTTGAGGTACTTTCATTGTTAGTCTTGAATTTGTATGACTCTGAGAAAATATCATTTGTAGTGAGGTTTTGTTGCAAAGAAATAAATTATTGGTAAATTATAGGCCATTTGAAGGTTTAATTTTCAGGGAATTACTATTTAGTTGAAGGTACTTTTACTCTTGGTGTAAAAAATTAACTATTCTTCAAAAATCTTATTTTTTCTGAATTTTTATGCCACAGAAATTATTTTTAGGTCTATTTGTTACATTGAGATGGTATAGAAATATAGAAAATAAGAATCCGCTTCAGGTACTTTCATTTTTAGCCTTGAATTTGTATGTCTCTTGGAAAATATTGTTTGTAGTGAGTTTTTGTTCCACAGAAATAAATTTTTGGAAAATTACAGGCCGTTTGAAGGTTTATTTTTTAGGGAATTCTCATTTATTGAAGGTACTTTTATTCTTGGTGTAAAAAATTAATTATTCTTCAAAAATCTTATTTTTTCAGAATTTTTATGACACAGAAATTAATTTAAGGTCAATTTGTTACATTGAGATGGTATAGAAATATAGAAAATAAGAATCCGCTTCAGGTACTTTCATTTTTAGCCTTGAATTTGTATGTCTCTTGGAAAATATTGTTTGTAGTGAGGTTTTGTTCCACAGAAATAAATTTTTGGAAGATTACAGGCCGTTTGAAGGTTTATTTTTTAGGGCATTCTCATTTATTGAAAGTACTTTTATTCTTGGTGTAAAAAATTAATTATTCTTCAAAAATCTTATTTTTTCTGAATTTTTATGACACAGAAACAGTCATTGGATCAATCTGGGACGTTGAGTATGTACAGCAATAAAGATAATAAGTATCCGCTTCAGGTACTTTCATTTTTAGCCTTGAATTTGTATGTCTCTTGGAAAATATTGTTTGTAGTGAGGTTTTGTTCCACAGAAATAAATTTTTGGAAAATTACAGGCAGTTTGAAGGTTTATTTTTTAGGGAATTCTCATTTATGGAAGGTACTTTTAATCTTGGTGTAAAAAATTAATTATTCTTCAAGAATCCTGTTTTTTCTGAAGTTTTATGACACAGAAATAGACATTGGATCAATTTGAGACCTTGAGTAAATACAGCAATAAAGAAAATAAGTATCTGCTTGAGGTACTTTTATCTTTAGCCTTGAATTTGTATGACTCTTGGAAAATATCATTTGTAGTGAAGTTTTGTTTTACAGAAATAATTTTTTGGTAAATTAGAGGCCGTTGGAAGGAATAATTATCAGGGAATTACTATTTAGTTGAAGGTACTTTTATTCTTGGTGTAAAAAATTAATTATTCTTCAAAAATCTTATTTTTTCTGAAGCTTTATGACACAGAAATAGTCATTGGGTCAATCTGGGACCTTGAGAAAGTACAGCAATAAAGAAAATAAGTATCTGCTTGAGGTACTTTCATCTTTGGCCTTGAATTTTTATGACTCATGGAAAATGTCATTTGTAGTGAAGTTTTGTGTTACAGAAATAATTTTTTGGTAAATTAGAGGCCGTTGGAAGGAATAATTATCAGGGAATTACTATTTAGTTGAAGGTACTTTTATTCTTGGTGTAAAAAATTAATTATTCTTCAAAAATCTTATTTTTTCTGAAGCTTTATGACACAGAAATAGACATTGGATCAATTTGAGACCTTGAGTAAATACAGCAATAAAGAAAATAAGTATCTGCTTGAGGTACTTTTATCTTTATCCTTGAATTTGTATGACTCTTGGAAAATATCATTTGTAGTGAAGTTTTGTTTTACAGAAATAATTTTTTGGTAAATTAGAGGCCGTTGGAAGGAATAATTATCAGGGAATTACTATTTAGTTGAAGGTACTTTTACTCTTGGTGTAAAAAATTCATTATTCTTCAAGAATCCTATTTGTTCTGAAGTTTTATGACACAGAAATAGACATTGGATCAATATGGGAACTTGAGTATGTATAGCAATAAAGAAAATAACAATCTGCTTGAGGTACTTTCATTGTTAGTCTTGAATTTGTATGACTCTTAGAAAATATCATTTGTAGTGAGGTTTTGTTGCACAGAAATAAATTATTGGTAAATTATAGGCCATTTGAAGGTTTAATTTTCAGGGAATTACTATTTAGTTGAAGGTACTTTTACTCTTGGTGTAAAAAATTCATTATTCTTCAAGAATCCTATTTTTTCTGAAGTTTTATGACACAGAAATATACATTGGATCAATATGGGAACTTGAGCATGTATAGCAATAATGTAAATAACAATCTGCTTGAGGTACTTTCATCGTTAGTCTTGAATTTTTATGACTCTTAGAAAATATCATTTGTAGTGAGGTTTTGTTGCACAGAAATAAATTATTGGTAAATTAGAGGCCGTTTGAAGGGTTAATTTTCAGGGAATTACTATTTAGTTCAAGGTACTTTTAATCTTGGTGTAAAAAATTAACTATTCTTCAAAAATCTTATTTTTTCTGAATTTTTATGCCAGAGAAATTAATTTTAGGTCAATTTGTTACATTGAGATGGTATAGAAATATAGAAAATAAGAATCAGCTTCAGGTACTTTCATTTTTAGCCTTGAATTTGTATGTCTCTTGGAAAATATTGTTTGTAGTGAGGTTTTGTTCCACAGAAATAAATTTTTGGAAAATTACAGGCCGTTTGAAGGTTTATTTTTTAGGGAATTCTCATTTATGGAAGGTACTTTTAATCTTGGTGTAAAAAATTAATTATTCTTCAAAAATTCTATTTGTTCTGAATTTTTATGACACAGAAACAGTCATTGGATCAATCTGGGACGTTGAGTATGTACAGCAATAAAGATAATAAGTATCCGCTTCAGGTACTTTCATTTTTAGCCTTGAATTTGTATGTCTCTTGGAAAATATTGTTTGTAGTGAGGTTTTGTTCCACAGAAATAAATTTTTGGAAAATTACAGGCAGTTTGAAGGTTTATTTTTTAGGGAATTCTCATTTATGGAAGGTACTTTTAATCTTGGTGTAAAAAATTAATTATTCTTCAAGAATCCTGTTTTTTCTGAAGTTTTATGACACAGAAATAGACATTGGATCAATTTGAGACCTTGAGTAAATACAGCAATAAAGAAAATAAGTATCTGCTTGAGGTACTTTTATCTTTAGCCTTGAATTTGTATGACTCTTGGAAAATATCATTTGTAGTGAAGTTTTGTTTTACAGAAATAATTTTTTGGTAAATTAGAGGCCGTTGGAAGGAATAATTATCAGGGAATTACTATTTAGTTGAAGGTACTTTTATTCTTGGTGTAAAAAATTAATTATTCTTCAAAAATCTTATTTTTTCTGAAGCTTTATGACACAGAAATAGTCATTGGGTCAATCTGGGACCTTGAGTAAGTACAGCAATAAAGAAAATAAGTATCTGCTTGAGGTACTTTCATCTTTGGCCTTGAATTTTTATGACTCATGGAAAATGTCATTTGTAGTGAAGTTTTGTGTTACAGAAATAATTTTTTGGTAAATTAGAGGCCGTTGGAAGGAATAATTATCAGGGAATTACTATTTAGTTGAAGGTACTTTTATTCTTGGTGTAAAAAATTAATTATTCTTCAAAAATCTTATTTTTTCTGAAGCTTTATGACACAGAAATAGACATTGGATCAATTTGAGACCTTGAGTAAATACAGCAATAAAGAAAATAAGTATCTGCTTGAGGTACTTTTATCTTTATCCTTGAATTTGTATGACTCTTGGAAAATATCATTTGTAGTGAAGTTTTGTTTTACAGAAATAATTTTTTGGTAAATTAGAGGCCGTTGGAAGGAATAATTATCAGGGAATTACTATTTAGTTGAAGGTACTTTTACTCTTGGTGTAAAAAATTCATTATTCTTCAAGAATCCTATTTGTTCTGAAGTTTTATGACACAGAAATAGACATTGGATCAATATGGGAACTTGAGTATGTATAGCAATAAAGAAAATAACAATCTGCTTGAGGTACTTTCATTGTTAGTCTTGAATTTGTATGACTCTTAGAAAATATCATTTGTAGTGAGGTTTTGTTGCACAGAAATAAATTATTGGTAAATTATAGGCCATTTGAAGGTTTAATTTTCAGGGAATTACTATTTAGTTGAAGGTACTTTTACTCTTGGTGTAAAAAATTCATTATTCTTCAAGAATCCTATTTTTTCTGAAGTTTTATGACACAGAAATAGACATTGGATCAATATGGGAACTTGAGCATGTATAGCAGTAATGTGAATAACAATCTGCTTGAGGTACTTTCATCGTTAGTCTTGAATTTTTATGACTCTTAGAAAATATCATTTGTAGTGAGGTTTTGTTGCACAGAAATAAATTATTGGTAAATTAGAGGCCGTTTGAAGGGTTAATTTTCAGGGAATTACTATTTAGTTCAAGGTACTTTTAATCTTGGTGTAAAAAATTAACTATTCTTCAAAAATCTTATTTTTTCTGAATTTTTATGCCAAAGAAATTAATTTTAGGTCAATTTGTTACATTGAGATGGTATAGAAATATAGAAAATAAGAATCAGCTTCAGGTACTTTAATTTTTAGCCTTGAATTTGTATGTCTCTTGGAAAATATTGTTTGTAGTGAGGCTTTGTTCCACAGAAATAAATTTTTGGAAAATTACAGGCCGTTTGAAGGTTTATTTTTTAGGGAATTCTCATTTATGGAAGGTACTTTTAATCTTGGTGTAAAAAATTAATTATTCTTCAAAAATTCTATTTGTTCTGAATTTTTATGACACAGAAATTAATTTAAGGTCAATTTGTTACATTGAGATGGTATAGAAATATAGAAACTAAGAATCCGCTTCAGGTACTTTCATTTTTAGCCTTGAATTTGTATGTTTCTTGCAAAATATCATTTGTAGTGAAGTTTGGTTTTACAGAAATAATTTTTTGGTAAATTAGAGGCCGTTTAAAGGTTTAATTTTTAGGGAATTATCATTTATTGAAAGTACTTTTATTCTTGGTGTAAAAAATTAATTATTCTACAAAAATCTTATTTTTTCTGAAGCTTTATGACACAGAAATAGTCATTGGGTCAATCTGGGACCTTGAGTAAGTACAGCAATAAAGAAAATAAGTATCTGCTTGAGGTACTTTCATCTTTAGCCTTGAATTTTTATGACTCATGGAAAATGTCATTTGTAGTGAAGTTTTGTGTTACAGAAATAATTTTTTGGTAAATTAGAGGCCGTTGGAAGGTTTAATTATCAGGGCATTACTATTTAGTTGAAGGTACTTTTATTCTTGGTGTAAAAAATTAATTATTCTTCAAAAATCTTATTTTTTCTGAAGCTTTATGACACAGAAATAGACATTGGATCAATTTGAGACCTTGAGTAAATACAGCAATAAAGAAAATAAGTATCTGCTTGAGGTACTTTTATCTTTATCCTTGAATTTGTATGACTCTTGGAAAATATCATTTGTAGTGAAGTTTTGTTTTACAGAAATAATTTTTTGGTAAATTAGAGGCCGTTGGAAGGAATAATTATCAGGGAATTACTATTTAGTTGAAGGTACTTTTACTCTTGGTGTAAAAAATTCATTATTCTTCAAGAATCCTATTTGTTCTGAAGTTTTATGACACAGAAATAGACATTGGATCAATATGGGAACTTGAGTATGTATAGCAATAAAGAAAATAACAATCTGCTTGAGGTACTTTCATTGTTAGTCTTGAATTTGTATGACTCTTAGAAAATATCATTTGTAGTGAGGTTTTGTTGCACAGAAATAAATTATTGGTAAATTATAGGCCATTTGAAGGTTTAATTTTCAGGGAATTACTATTTAGTTGAAGGTACTTTTACTCTTGGTGTAAAAAATTCATTATTCTTCAAGAATCCTATTTTTTCTGAAGTTTTATGACACAGAAATAGACATTGGATCAATATGGGAACTTGAGCATGTATAGCAATAATGTAAATAACAATCTGCTTGAGGTACTTTCATCGTTAGTCTTGAAATTTTATGACTCTTAGAAAATATCATTTGTAGTGAGGTTTTGTTGCACAGAAATAAATTATTGGTAAATTAGAGGCCGTTTGAAGGGTTAATTTTCAGGGAATTACTATTTAGTTCAAGGTACTTTTAATCTTGGTGTAAAAAATTAACTATTCTTCAAAAATCTTATTTTTTCTGAATTTTTATGCCAAAGAAATTAATTTTAGGTCAATTTGTTACATTGAGATGGTATAGAAATATAGAAAATAAGAATCAGCTTCAGGTACTTTCATTTTTAGCCTTGAATTTGTATGTTTCTTGCAAAATATCATTTGTAGTGAAGTTTGGTTTTACAGAAATAATTTTTTGGTAAATTAGAGGCCGTTTAAAGGTTTAATTTTTAGGGAATTATCATTTATTGAAAGTACTTTTATTCTTGGTGTAAAAAATTAATTATTCTTCAAAAATCTTATTTTTTCTGAAGCTTTATGACACAGAAATAGTCATTGGGTCAATCTGGGACCTTGAGTAAGTACAGCAATAAAGAAAATAAGTATCTGCTTGAGGTACTTTCATCTTTAGCCTTGAATTTTTATGACTCATGGAAAATGTCATTTGTAGTGAAGTTTTGTGTTACAGAAATAATTTTTTGGTAAATTAGAGGCCGTTGGAAGGTTTAATTATCAGGGCATTACTATTTAGTTGAAGGTACTTTTACTCTTGGTGTAAAAAATTAATTATTTTTCAAAAATCCTATTTTTTCTGAAGTTTTATGACACAGAAATAGACATTGGATCAATTTTAGACCTTGAGTAAATACAGCAATAAAGAAAATAAGTATCTGCTTGAGGTACTTTTATCTTTAGCCTTGAATTTGTATGACTCTTGGAAAATATCATTTGTAGTGAAGTTTTGTTTTACAGAAATAATTTTTTGGTAAATTATAGGCCATTTGAAGGTTTAATTTTCAGGGAATTACTATTTAGTTGAAGGTACTTTTACTCTTGGTGTAAAAAATTCATTATTCTTCAAGAATCCTATTTTTTCTGAAGTTTTATGACACAGAAATAGACATTGGATCAATATGGGAACTTGAGCATGTATAGCAATAATGTAAATAACAATCTGCTTGAGGTACTTTCATCGTTAGTCTTGAATTTTTATGACTCTTAGAAAATATCATTTGTAGTGAGGTTTTGTTGCACAGAAATAAATTATTGGTAAATTAGAGGCCGTTTGAAGGGTTAATTTTCAGGGAATTACTATTTAGTTCAAGGTACTTTTAATCTTGGTGTAAAAAATTAACTATTCTTCAAAAATCTTATTTTTTCTGAATTTTTATGCCAAAGAAATTAATTTTAGGTCAATTTGTTACATTGAGATGGTATAGAAATATAGAAAATAAGAATCAGCTTCAGGTACTTTCATTTTTAGCCTTGAATTTGTATGTCTCTTGGAAAATATTGTTTGTAGTGAGGTTTTGTTCCACAGAAATAAATTTTTGGAAAATTACAGGCCGTTTGAAGGTTTATTTTTTAGGGAATTCTCATTTATGGAAGGTACTTTTAATCTTGGTGTAAAAAATTAATTATTCTTCAAAAATTCTATTTGTTCTGAATTTTTATGACACAGAAATTAATTTAAGGTCAATTTGTTACATTGAGATGGTATAGAAATATAGAAACTAAGAATCCGCTTCAGGTACTTTCATTTTTAGCCTTGAATTTGTATGTTTCTTGCAAAATATCATTTGTAGTGAAGTTTGGTTTTACAGAAATAAATTTTTGGTAAATTAGAGGCCGTTTAAAGGTTTAATTTTTAGGGAATTATCATTTATTGAAAGTACTTTTATTCTTGGTGTAAAAAATTAATTATTCTTCAAAAATCTTATTTTTTCTGAAGCTTTATGACACAGAAATAGTCATTGGGTCAATCTGGGACCTTGAGTAAGTACAGCAATAAAGAAAATAAGTATCTGCTTGAGGTACTTTCATCTTTAGCCTTGAATTTTTATGACTCATGGAAAATGTCATTTGTAGTGAAGTTTTGTGTTACAGAAATAATTTTTTGGTAAATTAGAGGCCGTTGGAAGGTTTAATTATCAGGGCATTACTATTTAGTTGAAGGTACTTTTATTCTTGGTGTAAAAAATTAATTATTCTTCAAAAATCTTATTTTTTCTGAAGCTTTATGACACAGAAATAGACATTGGATCAATTTGAGACCTTGAGTAAATACAGCAATAAAGAAAATAAGTATCTGCTTGAGGTACTTTTATCTTTATCCTTGAATTTGTATGACTCTTGGAAAATATCATTTGTAGTGAAGTTTTGTTTTACAGAAATAATTTTTTGGTAAATTAGAGGCCGTTGGAAGGAATAATTATCAGGGAATTACTATTTAGTTGAAGGTACTTTTACTCTTGGTGTAAAAAATTCATTATTCTTCAAGAATCCTATTTGTTCTGAAGTTTTGTGACACAGAAATAGACATTGGATCAATATGGGAACTTGAGTATGTATAGCAATAAAGAAAATAACAATCTGCTTGAGGTACTTTCATTGTTAGTCTTGAATTTGTATGACTCTTAGAAAATATCATTTGTAGTGAGGTTTTGTTGCACAGAAATAAATTATTGGTAAATTATAGGCCATTTGAAGGTTTAATTTTCAGGGAATTACTATTTAGTTGAAGGTACTTTTACTCTTGGTGTAAAAAATTCATTATTCTTCAAGAATCCTATTTTTTCTGAAGTTTTATGACACAGAAATAGACATTGGATCAATATGGGAACTTGAGTATGTATAGTAATAAAGAAAATAACAATCTGCTTGAGGTACTTTCATTGTTAGTCTTGAATTTGTATGACTCTGAGAAAATATCATTTGTAGTGAGGTTTTGTTGCACAGAAATAAATTATTGGTAAATTATAGGCCATTTGAAGGTTTAATTTTCAGGGAATTACTATTTAGTTGAAGGTACTTTTACTCTTGGTGTAAAAAATTAACTATTCTTCAAAAATCTTATTTTTTCTGAATTTTTATGCCACAGAAATTATTTTTAGGTCTATTTGTTACATTGAGATGGTATAGAAATATAGAAAATAAGAATCCGCTTCAGGTACTTTCATTTTTAGCCTTGAATTTGTATGTCTCTTGGAAAATATTGTTTGTAGTGAGGTTTTGTTCCACAGAAATAAATTTTTGGAAGATTACAGGCCGTTTGAAGGTTTATTTTTTAGGGCATTCTCATTTATTGAAAGTACTTTTATTCTTGGTGTAAAAAATTAATTATTCTTCAAAAATTCTATTTGTTCTGAATTTTTATGACACAGAAATTAATTTAAGGTCAATTTGTTACATTGAGATGGTATAGAAATATAGAAAATAAGAATCCGCTTCAGGTACTTTCATTTTTAGCCTTGAATTTGTATGTCTCTTGGAAAATATTGTTTGTAGTGAGGTTTTGTTCCACAGAAATAAATTTTTGGAAAATTACAGGCAGTTTGAAGGTTTATTTTTTAGGGAATTCTCATTTATGGAAGGTACTTTTAATCTTGGTGTAAAAAATTAATTATTCTTCAAAAATTCTATTTGTTCTGAATTTTTATGACACAGAAATTAATTTAAGGTCAATTTGTTACATTGAGATGGTATAGAAATATAGAAAATAAGAATCCGCTTCAGGTACTTTCATTTTTAGCCTTGAATTTGTATGTCTCTTGGAAAATATTGTTTGTAGTGAGGTTTTGTTCCACAGAAATAAATTTTTGGAAGATTACAGGCCGTTTGAAGGTTTATTTTTTAGGGCATTCTCATTTATTGAAAGTACTTTTATTCTTGGTGTAAAAAATTAATTATTCTTCAAAAATCTTATTTTTTCTGAATTTTTATGACACAGAAACAGTGATTGGATCAATCTGGGACGTTGAGTATGTACAGCAATAAAGATAATAAGTATCCGCTTCAGGTACTTTCATTTTTAGCCTTGAATTTGTATGTCTCTTGGAAAATATTGTTTGTAGTGAGGTTTTGTTCCACAGAAATAAATTTTTGGAAAATTACAGGCAGTTTGAAGGTTTATTTTTTAGGGAATTCTCATTTATGGAAGGTACTTTTAATCTTGGTGTAAAAAATTAATTATTCTTCAAGAATCCTGTTTTTTCTGAAGTTTTATGACACAGAAATAGACATTGGATCAATTTGAGACCTTGAGTAAATACAGCAATAAAGAAAATAAGTATCTGCTTGAGGTACTTTTATCTTTAGCCTTGAATTTGTATGACTCTTGGAAAATATCATTTGTAGTGAAGTTTTGTTTTACAGAAATAATTTTTTGGTAAATTAGAGGCCGTTGGAAGGAATAATTATCAGGGAATTACTATTTAGTTGAAGGTACTTTTATTCTTGGTGTAAAAAATTAATTATTCTTCAAAAATCTTATTTTTTCTGAAGCTTTATGACACAGAAATAGTCATTGGGTCAATCTGGGACCTTGAGTAAGTACAGCAATAAAGAAAATAAGTATCTGCTTGAGGTACTTTCATCTTTGGCCTTGAATTTTTATGACTCATGGAAAATGTCATTTGTAGTGAAGTTTTGTGTTACAGAAATAATTTTTTGGTAAATTAGAGGCCGTTGGAAGGAATAATTATCAGGGAATTACTATTTAGTTGAAGGTACTTTTATTCTTGGTGTAAAAAATTAATTATTCTTCAAAAATCTTATTTTTTCTGAAGCTTTATGACACAGAAATAGACATTGGATCAATTTGAGACCTTGAGTAAATACAGCAATAAAGAAAATAAGTATCTGCTTGAGGTACTTTTATCTTTATCCTTGAATTTGTATGACTCTTGGAAAATATCATTTGTAGTGAAGTTTTGTTTTACAGAAATAATTTTTTGGTAAATTAGAGGCCGTTGGAAGGAATAATTATCAGGGAATTACTATTTAGTTGAAGGTACTTTTACTCTTGGTGTAAAAAATTCATTATTCTTCAAGAATCCTATTTGTTCTGAAGTTTTATGACACAGAAATAGACATTGGATCAATATGGGAACTTGAGTATGTATAGCAATAAAGAAAATAACAATCTGCTTGAGGTACTTTCATTGTTAGTCTTGAATTTGTATGACTCTTAGAAAATATCATTTGTAGTGAGGTTTTGTTGCACAGAAATAAATTATTGGTAAATTATAGGCCATTTGAAGGTTTAATTTTCAGGGAATTACTATTTAGTTGAAGGTACTTTTACTCTTGGTGTAAAAAATTCATTATTCTTCAAGAATCCTATTTTTTCTGAAGTTTTATGACACAGAAATAGACATTGGATCAATATGGGAACTTGAGCATGTATAGCAATAATGTAAATAACAATCTGCTTGAGGTACTTTCATCGTTAGTCTTGAATTTTTATGACTCTTAGAAAATATCATTTGTAGTGAGGTTTTGTTGCACAGAAATAAATTATTGGTAAATTAGAGGCCGTTTGAAGGGTTAATTTTCAGGGAATTACTATTTAGTTCAAGGTACTTTTAATCTTGGTGTAAAAAATTAACTATTCTTCAAAAATCTTATTTTTTCTGAATTTTTATGCCAAAGAAATTAATTTTAGGTCAATTTGTTACATTGAGATGGTATAGAAATATAGAAAATAAGAATCAGCTTCAGGTACTTTCATTTTTAGCCTTGAATTTGTATGTCTCTTGGAAAATATTGTTTGTAGTGAGGTTTTGTTCCACAGAAATAAATTTTTGGAAAATTACAGGCCGTTTGAAGGTTTATTTTTTAGGGAATTCTCATTTATGGAAGGTACTTTTAATCTTGGTGTAAAAAATTAATTATTCTTCAAAAATTCTATTTGTTCTGAATTTTTATGACACAGAAATTAATTTAAGGTCAATTTGTTACATTGAGATGGTATAGAAATATAGAAACTAAGAATCCGCTTCAGGTACTTTCATTTTTAGCCTTGAATTTGTATGTTTCTTGCAAAATATCATTTGTAGTGAAGTTTGGTTTTACAGAAATAATTTTTTGGTAAATTAGAGGCCGTTTAAAGGTTTAATTTTTAGGGAATTATCATTTATTGAAAGTACTTTTATTCTTGGTGTAAAAAATTAATTATTCTTCAAAAATCTTATTTTTTCTGAAGCTTTATGACACAGAAATAGTCATTGGGTCAATCTGGGACCTTGAGTAAGTACAGCAATAAAGAAAATAAGTATCTGCTTGAGGTACTTTCATCTTTGGCCTTGAATTTTTATGACTCATGGAAAATGTCATTTGTAGTGAAGTTTTGTGTTACAGAAATAATTTTTTGGTAAATTAGAGGCCGTTGGAAGGTTTAATTATCAGGGCATTACTATTTAGTTGAAGGTACTTTTACTCTTGGTGTAAAAAATTCATTATTCTTCAAGAATCCTATTTGTTCTGAAGTTTTATGACACAGAAATAGACATTGGATCAATATGGGAACTTGAGTATGTATAGCAATAAAGAAAATAACAATCTGCTTGAGGTACTTTCATTGTTAGTCTTGAATTTGTATGACTCTTAGAAAATATCATTTGTAGTGAGGTTTTGTTGCACAGAAATAAATTATTGGTAAATTATAGGCCATTTGAAGGTTTAATTTTCAGGGAATTACTATTTATTTGAAGGTACTTTTACTCTTGGTGTAAAAAATTCATTATTCTTCAAGAATCCTATTTTTTCTGAAGTTTTATGACACAGAAATAGACATTGGATCAATATGGGAACTTGAGCATGTATAGCAATAATGAAAATAACTATCTGCTTGAGGTACTTTCATCGTTAGTCTTGAATTTTTATGACTCTTAGAAAATATCATTTGTTGTGAGTTTTTGTTACACAGAAATAAATTATTGGTAAATTAGAGGCCGTTTGAAGGTTTAATTTTCAGGGAATTACTGTTTATTTGAAGGTACTTTTAATCTTGGTGTAAAAAATTAACTATTCTTCAAAAATCTTATTTTTTCTAAATTTTTATGCCACAGAAATTAATTTTAGGTCTATTTGTTACATTGAGATGGTATAGAAATATAGAAAATAAGAATCCGCTTCAGGTACTTTCATTTTTAGCCTTGAATTTGTATGTCTCATGGAAAATATTGTTTGTAGTGAGTTTTTGTTCCACAGAAATAAATTTTTGGAAAATTGCAGGCCGTTTGAAGGTTTATTTTTTAGGGAATTCTCATTTATTGAAGGTACTTTTATTCTTGGTGTAAAAAATTAATTATTCTTCAAAAATCTTATTTTTTCAGAATTTTTATGACACAGAAATTAATTTAAGGTCAATTTGTTACATTGAGATGGTATAGAAATATAGAAACTAAGAATCCGCTTCAGGTACTTTCATTTTTAGCCTTGAATTTGTATGTCTCTTGGAAAATATTGTTTGTAGTGAGGTTTTGTTCCACAGAAATAAATTTTTGGAAAATTACTGGCCGTTTGAAGGTTTATTTTTTAGGGAATTCTCATTTATTGAAGGTACTTTTAATCTTGGTGTAAAAAATTAATTATTCTTCAAAAATTCTATTTGCTCTGAATTTTTATGACACAGAAATTAATTTAAGGTCAATTTGTTACATTGAGATGGTATAGAAATATAGAAACTAAAAATCCGCTTCAGGTACTTTCATTTTTAGCCTTGAATTTGTATGTTTCTTGCAAAATATCATTTGTAGTGAAGTTTGGTTTTACAGAAATAATTTTTTGGTAAATTAGAGGCCGTTTGAAGGTTTAATTTTTTGGGAATTATCATTTATTGAAGGTACTTTTATTCTTGGTGTAAAAAATTAATTATTCTTAAGAAATCTTATTTTTTCTGAAGCTTTATGACACAGAAATAGTCATTGGGTCAATCTGAGACCTTGAGTAAGTACAGCAATAAAGAAAATAAGTATCTGCTTGAGGTACTTTCATCTTTAGCCTTGAATTTGTATGAGTCATGGAAAATATCATTTGTAGTGAAGTTTTGTGTAACAGAAATAATTTTTTGGTAAATTAGAGGCCATTGGAAGGTTTAATTATCAGGGCATTACTATTTAGTTGAAGGTACTTTTACTCTTGGTGTAAAAAATTCATTATTTTTCAAAAATCCTATTTTTTCTGAAGTTTTATGACACAGAAATAGACATTGGATCAATTTGGGACCTTGAGTAAATACAGCAATAAAGAAAATAAGTATCTGCTTGAGGTACTTTTATCTTTAGCCTTGAATTTGTATGACTCTTGGAAAATATCATTTGTAGTGAAGTTTTGTTTTACAGAAATAATTTTTTGGTAAATTAGAGGCCGTTGGAAGGAATAATTATCAGGGAATTACTATTTAGTTGAAGGTACTTTTACTCTTGGTGTAAAAAATTCATTATTCTTCAAGAATCCTATTTTTTCTGAAGTTTTATGACACAGAAATAGACATTGGATCAATATGGGAACTTGAGCATGTATAGCAATAATGAAAATAACTATCTGCTTGAGGTACTTTCATCGTTAGTCTTGAATTTGTATGACTCTTAGAAAATATCATTTGTTGTGAGTTTTTGTTACACAGAAATAAATTATTGGTAAATTAGAGGCCGTTTGAAGGTTTAATTTTCAGGGAATTACTATTTATTTGAAGGTACTTTTACTCTTGGTGTAAAAAATTCATTATAATTCAAGAATCCTATTTTTTCTGAAGTTTTATGACACAGAAATAGACATTGGATCAATATGGGAACTTGAGCATGTATAGCAATAATGAAAATAACTATCTGCTTGAGGTACTTTCATCGTTAGTCTTGAATTTGTATGACTCTTAGAAAATATCATTTGTTGTGAGTTTTTGTTACACAGAAATAAATTATTGGTAAATTAGAGGCCGTTTGAAGGTTTAATTTTCAGGGAATTACTGTTTATTTGAAGGTACTTTTAATCTTGGTGTAAAAAATTAACTATTCTTCAAAAATCTTATTTTTTCTAAATTTTTATGCCACAGAAATTAATTTTAGGTCTATTTGTTACATTGAGATGGTATAGAAATATAGAAAATAAGAATCCGCTTCAGGTACTTTCATTTTTAGCCTTGAATTTGTATGTCTCTTGGAAAATATTGTTTGTAGTGAGGTTTTGTTCCACAGAAATAAATTTTTGGAAAATTACAGGCCGTTTGAAGGTTTAGTTTTTAGGGAATTCTCATTTATGGAAGGTACTTTTAATCTTGGTGTAAAAAATTAATTATTCTTCAAAAATTCTATTTGTTCTGAATTTTTATGACACAGAAATTAATTTAAGGTCAATTTGTTACATTGAGATGGTATAGAAATATAGAAAATAAGAATCCGCTTCAGGTACTTTCATTTTTAGCCTTGAATTTGTATGTCTCTTGGAAAATATTGTTTGTAGTGAGGTTTTGTTCCACAGAAATAAATTTTTGGAAGATTACAGGCCGTTTGAAGGTTTATTTTTTAGGGCATTCTCATTTATTGAAAGTACTTTTATTCTTGGTGTAAAAAATTAATTATTCTTCAAAAATCTTATTTTTTCTGAATTTTTATGACACAGAAACAGTCATTGGATCAATCTGGGACGTTGAGTATGTACAGCAATAAAGATAATAAGTATCCGCTTCAGGTACTTTCATTTTTAGCCTTGAATTTGTATGTCTCTTGGAAAATATTGTTTGTAGTGAGGTTTTGTTCCACAGAAATAAATTTTTGGAAAATTACAGGCAGTTTGAAGGTTTATTTTTTAGGGAATTCTCATTTATGGAAGGTACTTTTAATCTTGGTGTAAAAAATTAATTATTCTTCAAGAATCCTGTTTTTTCTGAAGTTTTATGACACAGAAATAGACATTGGATCAATTTGAGACCTTGAGTAAATACAGCAATAAAGAAAATAAGTATCTGCTTGAGGTACTTTTATCTTTAGCCTTGAATTTTTATGACTCTTGGAAAATATCATTTGTAGTGAAGTTTTGTTTTACAGAAATAATTTTTTGGTAAATTAGAGGCCGTTGGAAGGAATAATTATCAGGGAATTACTATTTAGTTGAAGGTACTTTTATTCTTGGTGTAAAAAATTAATTATTCTTCAAAAATCTTATTTTTTCTGAAGCTTTATGACACAGAAATAGTCATTGGGTCAATCTGGGACCTTGAGTAAGTACAGCAATAAAGAAAATAAGTATCTGCTTGAGGTACTTTCATCTTTGGCCTTGAATTTTTATGACTCATGGAAAATGTCATTTGTAGTGAAGTTTTGTGTTACAGAAATAATTTTTTGGTAAATTAGAGGCCGTTGGAAGGAATAATTATCAGGGAATTACTATTTAGTTGAAGGTACTTTTATTCTTGGTGTAAAAAATTAATTATTCTTCAAAAATCTTATTTTTTCTGAAGCTTTATGACACAGAAATAGACTTTGGATCAATTTGAGACCTTGAGTAAATACAGCAATAAAGAAAATAAGTATCTGCTTGAGGTACTTTTATCTTTATCCTTGAATTTGTATGACTCTTGGAAAATATCATTTGTAGTGAAGTTTTGTTTTACAGAAATAATTTTTTGGTAAATTAGAGGCCGTTGGAAGGAATAATTATCAGGGAATTACTATTTAGTTGAAGGTACTTTTACTCTTGGTGTAAAAAATTCATTATTCTTCAAGAATCCTATTTGTTCTGAAGTTTTATGACACAGAAATAGACATTGGATCAATATGGGAACTTGAGTATGTATAGCAATAAAGAAAATAACAATCTGCTTGAGGTACTTTCATTGTTAGTCTTGAATTTGTATGACTCTGAGAAAATATCATTTGTAGTGAGGTTTTGTTACACAGAAATAAATTATTGGTAAATTATAGGCCATTTGAAGGTTTAATTTTCTGGGAATTACTATTTAGTTGAAGGTACTTTTACTCTTGGTGTAAAAAATTAACTATTGTTCAAAAATCTTATTTTTTCTGAATTTTTATGCCACAGAAATTATTTTTAGGTCTATTTGTTACATTGAGATGGTATAGAAATATAGAAAATAAGATTCCGCTTCAGGTACTTTCATTTTTAGCCTTGAATTTGTATGTCTCTTGGAAAATATTGTTTGTAGTGAGTTTTTGTTCCACAGAAATAAATTTTTGGAAAATTACAGGCCGTTTGAAGGTTTATTTTTTAGGGAATTCTCATTTATGGAAGGTACTTTTAATCTTGGTGTAAAAAATTAATTATTCTTCAAAAATTCTATTTGTTCTGAATTTTTATGACACAGAAATTAATTTAAGGTCAATTTGTTACATTGAGATGGTATAGAAATATAGAAAATAAGAATCCGCTTCAGGTACTTTCATTTTTAGCCTTGAATTTGTATGTCTCTTGGAAAATATTGTTTGTAGTGAGGTTTTGTTCCACAGAAATAAATTTTTGGAAGATTACAGGCCGTTTGAAGGTTTATTTTTTAGGGCATTCTCATTTATTGAAAGTACTTTTATTCTTGGTGTAAAAAATTAATTATTCTTCAAAAATCTTATTTTTTCTGAATTTTTATGACACAGAAACAGTCATTGGATCAATCTGGGACGTTGAGTATGTACAGCAATAAAGATAATAAGTATCCGCTTCAGGTACTTTCATTTTTAGCCTTGAATTTGTATGTCTCTTGGAAAATATTGTTTGTAGTGAGGTTTTGTTCCACAGAAATAAATTTTTGGAAAATTACAGGCAGTTTGAAGGTTTATTTTTTAGGGAATTCTCATTTATGGAAGGTACTTTTAATCTTGGTGTAAAAAATTAATTATTCTTCAAGAATCCTGTTTTTTCTGAAGTTTTATGACACAGAAATAGACATTGGATCAATTTGAGACCTTGAGTAAATACAGCAATAAAGAAAATAAGTATCTGCTTGAGGTACTTTTATCTTTAGCCTTGAATTTGTATGACTCTTGGAAAATATCATTTGTAGTGAAGTTTTGTTTTACAGAAATAATTTTTTGGTAAATTAGAGGCCGTTGGAAGGAATAATTATCAGGGAATTACTATTTAGTTGAAGGTACTTTTATTCTTGGTGTAAAAAATTAATTATTCTTCAAAAATCTTATTTTTTCTGAAGCTTTATGACACAGAAATAGTCATTGGGTCAATCTGGGACCTTGAGTAAGTACAGCAATAAAGAAAATAAGTATCTGCTTGAGGTACTTTCATCTTTGGCCTTGAATTTTTATGACTCATGGAAAATGTCATTTGTAGTGAAGTTTTGTGTTACAGAAATAATTTTTTGGTAAATTAGAGGCCGTTGGAAGGAATAATTATCAGGGAATTACTATTTAGTTGAAGGTACTTTTATTCTTGGTGTAAAAAATTAATTATTCTTCAAAAATCTTATTTTTTCTGAAGCTTTATGACACAGAAATAGACATTGGATCAATTTGAGACCTTGAGTAAATACAGCAATAAAGAAAATAAGTATCTGCTTGAGGTACTTTTATCTTTATACTTGAATTTGTATGACTCTTGGAAAATATCATTTGTAGTGAAGTTTTGTTTTACAGAAATAATTTTTTGGTAAATTAGAGGCCGTTGGAAGGAATAATTATCAGGGAATTACTATTTAGTTGAAGGTACTTTTACTCTTGGTGTAAAAAATTCATTATTCTTCAAGAATCCTATTTGTTCTGAAGTTTTATGACACAGAAATAGACATTGGATCAATATGGGAACTTGAGTATGTATAGCAATAAAGAAAATAACAATCTGCTTGAGGTACTTTCATTGTTAGTCTTGAATTTGTATGACTCTTAGAAAATATCATTTGTAGTGAGGTTTTGTTGCACAGAAATAAATTATTGGTAAATTATAGGCCATTTGAAGGTTTAATTTTCAGGGAATTACTATTTAGTTGAAGGTACTTTTACTCTTGGTGTAAAAAATTCATTATTCTTCAAGAATCCTATTTTTTCTGAAGTTTTATGACACAGAAATAGACATTGGATCAATATGGGAACTTGAGCATGTATAGCAATAATGTAAATAACAATCTGCTTGAGGTACTTTCATCGTTAGTCTTGAATTTTTATGACTCTTAGAAAATATCATTTGTAGTGAGGTTTTGTTGCACAGAAATAAATTATTGGTAAATTAGAGGCCGTTTGAAGGGTTAATTTTCAGGGAATTACTATTTAGTTCAAGGTACTTTTAATCTTGGTGTAAAAAATTAACTATTCTTCAAAAATCTTATTTTTTCTGAATTTTTATGCCAAAGAAATTAATTTTAGGTCAATTTGTTACATTGAGATGGTATAGAAATATAGAAAATAAGAATTAGCTTCAGGTACTTTCATTTTTAGCCTTGAATTTGTATGTCTCTTGGAAAATATTGTTTGTAGTGAGGTTTTGTTCCACAGAAATAAATTTTTGGAAAATTACAGGCCGTTTGAAGGTTTATTTTTTAGGGAATTCTCATTTATGGAAGGTACTTTTAATCTTGGTGTAAAAAATTAATTATTCTTCAAAAATTCTATTTGTTCTGAGTTTTTATGACACAGAAATTAATTTAAGGTCAATTTGTTACATTGAGATGGTATAGAAATATAGAAACTAAGAATCCGCTTCAGGTACTTTCATTTTTAGCCTTGAATTTGTATGTTTCTTGCAAAATATCATTTGTAGTGAAGTTTGGTTTTACAGAAATAATTTTTTGGTAAATTAGAGGCCGTTTAAAGGTTTAATTTTTAGGGAATTATCATTTATTGAAAGTACTTTTATTCTTGGTGTAAAAAATTAATTATTCTTCAAAAATCTTATTTTTTCTGAAGCTTTATGACACAGAAATAGTCATTGGGTCAATCTGGGACCTTGAGTAAGTACAGCAATAAAGAAAATAAGTATCTGCTTGAGGTACTTTCATCTTTAGCCTTGAATTTTTATGACTCATGGAAAATATCATTTGTAGTGAAGTTTTGTGTAACAGAAATAATTTTTTGGTAAATTAGAGGCCATTGGAAGGTTTAATTATCAGGGCATTACTATTTAGTTGAAGGTACTTTTACTCTTGGTGTAAAAAATTCATTATTTTTCAAAAATCCTATTTTTTCTGAAGTTTTATGACACAGAAATAGACATTGGATCAATTTGGGACCTTGAGTAAATACAGCAATAAAGAAAATAAGTATCTGCTTGAGGTACTTTTATCTTTAGCCTTGAATTTGTATGACTCTTGGAAAATATCATTTGTAGTGAAGTTTTGTTTTACAGAAATAATTTTTTGGTAAATTAGAGGCCGTTGGAAGGAATAATTATCAGGGAATTACTATTTAGTTGAAGGTACTTTTACTCTTGGTGTAAAAAATTCATTATTCTTCAAGAATCCTATTTTTTCTGAAGTTTTATGACACAGAAATAGACATTGGATCAATATGGGAACTTGAGCATGTATAGCAATAATGAAAATAACTATCTGCTTGAGGTACTTTCATCGTTAGTCTTGAATTTGTATGACTCTTAGAAAATATCATTTGTTGTGAGTTTTTGTTACACAGAAATAAATTATTGGTAAATTAGAGGCCGTTTGAAGGTTTAATTTTCAGGGAATTACTGTTTATTTGAAGGTACTTTTAATCTTGGTGTAAAAAATTAACTATTCTTCAAAAATCTTATTTTTTCTAAATTTTTATGCCACAGAAATTAATTTTAGGTCTTTTTGTTACATTGAGATGGTATAGAAATATAGAAAATAAGAATCCGCTTCAGGTACTTTCATTTTTAGCCTTGAATTTGTATGTCTCTTGGAAAATATTGTTTGTAGTGAGGTTTTGTTCCACAGAAATAAATTTTTGGAAAATTACAGGCCGTTTGAAGGTTTATTTTTTAGGGAATTCTCATTTATGGAAGGTACTTTTAATCTTGGTGTAAAAAATTAATTATTCTTCAAAAATTCTATTTGTTCTGAATTTTTATGACACAGAAATTAATTTAAGGTCAATTTGTTACATTGAGATGGTATAGAAATATAGAAACTAAGAATCCGCTTCAGGTACTTTCATTTTTAGCCTTGAATTTGTATGTTTCTTGCAAAATATCATTTGTAGTGAAGTTTGGTTTTACAGAAATAATTTTTTGGTAAATTAGAGGCCGTTTGAAGGTTTAATTTTTTGGGAATTATCATTTATTGAAGGTACTTTTATTCTTGGTGTAAAAAATTAATTATTCTTAAGAAATCTTATTTTTTCTGAAGCTTTATGACACAGAAATAGTCATTGGGTCAATCTGGGACCTTGAGTAAATACAGCAATAAAGAAAATAAGTATCTGCTTGAGGTACTTTTATCTTTAGCCTTGAATTTGTATGACTCTTGGAAAATATCATTTGTAGTGAAGTTTTGTTTTACAGAAATAATTTTTTGGTAAATTAGAGGCCGTTGGAAGGTTTAATTATCAGGGCATTACTATTTAGTTGAAGGTACTTTTACTCTTGGTGTAAAAAATTAATTATTTTTCAAAAATCCTATTTTTTCTGAAGTTTTATGACACAGAAATAGACATTGGATCAATTTTAGACCTTGAGTAAATACAGCAATAAAGAAAATAAGTATCTGCTTGAGGTACTTTTATCTTTAGCCTTGAATTTGTATGACTCTTGGAAAATATCATTTGTAGTGAAGTTTTGTTTTACAGAAATAATTTTTTGGTAAATTAGAGGCCGTTGGAAGGAATAATTATCAGGGAATTACTATTTAGTTGAAGGTACTTTTACTCTTGGTGTAAAAAATTCATTATTCTTCAAGAATCCTATTTGTTCTGAAGTTTTATGACACAGAAATAGACATTGGATCAATATGGGAACTTGAGTATGTATAGCAATAAAGAAAATAACAATCTGCTTGAGGTACTTTCATTGTTAGTCTTGAATTTGTATGACTCTTAGAAAATATCATTTGTAGTGAGGTTTTGTTGCACAGAAATAAATTATTGGTAAATTATAGGCCATTTGAAGGTTTAATTTTCAGGGAATTACTATTTATTTGAAGGTACTTTTACTCTTGGTGTAAAAAATTCATTATTCTTCAAGAATCCTATTTTTTCTGAAGTTTTATGACACAGAAATAGACATTGGATCAATATGGGAACTTGAGCATGTATAGCAATAATGAAAATAACTATCTGCTTGAGGTACTTTCATCGTTAGTCTTGAATTTGTATGACTCTTAGAAAATATCATTTGTTGTGAGTTTTTGTTACACAGAAATAAATTATTGGTAAATTAGAGTCCGTTTGAAGGTTTAATTTTCAGGGAATTACTGTTTATTTGAAGGTACTTTTAATCTTGGTGTAAAAAATTAACTATTCTTCAAAAATCTTATTTTTTCTAAATTTTTATGCCACAGAAATTAATTTTAGGTCTATTTGTTACATTGAGATGGTATAGAAATATAGAAAATAAGAATCCGCTTCAGGTACTTTCATTTTTAGCCTTGAATTTGTATGTCTCTTGGAAAATATTGTTTGTAGTGAGTTTTTGTTCCACAGAAATAAATTTTTGGAAAATTACAGGCCGTTTGAAGGTTTATTTTTTAGGGAATTCTCATTTATTGAAGGTACTTTTATTCTTGGTGTAAAAAATTAATTATTCTTCAAAAATCTTATTTTTTCAGAATTTTTATGACACAGAAATTAATTTAAGGTCAATTTGTTACATTGAGATGGTATAGAAATATAGAAACTAAGAATCCGCTTCAGGTACTTTCATTTTTAGCCTTGAATTTGTATGTCTCTTGGAAAATATTGTTTGTAGTGAGGTTTTGTTCCACAGAAATAAATTTTTGGAAAATTACAGGCCGTTTGAAGGTTTATTTTTTAGGGAATTCTCATTTATTGAAGGTACTTTTATTCTTGGTGTAAAAAATTAATTATTCTTCAAAAATCTTATTTTTTCAGAATTTTTATGACACAGAAATTAATTTAAGGTCAATTTGTTACATTGAGATGGTATAGAAATATAGAAACTAAGAATCCGCTTCAGGTACTTTCATTTTTAGCCTTGAATTTGTATGTTTCTTGCAAAATATCATTTGTAGTGAAGTTTGGTTTTACAGAAATAATTTTTTGGTAAATTAGAGGCCGTTTGAAGGTTTAATTTTTTGGGAATTATCATTTATTGAAGGTACTTTTATTCTTGGTGTAAAAAATTAATTATTCTTAAGAAATCTTATTTTTTCTGAAGCTTTATGACACAGAAATAGTCATTGGGTCAATCTGAGACCTTGAGTAAGTACAGCAATAAAGAAAATAAGTATCTGCTTGAGGTACTTTCATCTTTAGCCTTGAATTTGTATGAGTCATGGAAAATATCATTTGTAGTGAAGTTTTGTGTAACAGAAATAATTTTTTGGTAAATTAGAGGCCATTGGAAGGTTTAATTATCAGGGCATTACTATTTAGTTGAAGGTACTTTTACTCTTGGTGTAAAAAATTCATTATTTTTCAAAAATCCTATTTTTTCTGAAGTTTTATGACACAGAAATAGACATTGGATCAATTTGGGACCTTTAGTAAATACAGCAATAAAGAAAATAAGTATCTGCTTGAGGTACTTTTATCTTTAGCCTTGAATTTGTATGACTCTTGGAAAATATCATTTGTAGTGAAGTTTTGTTTTACAGAAATAATTTTTTGGTAAATTAGAGGCCGTTGGAAGGAATAATTATCAGGGAATTACTATTTAGTTGAAGGTACTTTTACTCTTGGTGTAAAAAATTCATTATTCTTCAAGAATCCTATTTTTTCTGAAGTTTTATGACACAGAAATAGACATTGGATCAATATGGGAACTTGAGCATGTATAGCAATAATGAAAATAACTATCTGCTTGAGGTACTTTCATCGTTAGTCTTGAATTTGTATGACTCTTAGAAAATATCATTTGTTGTGAGTTTTTGTTACACAGAAATAAATTATTGGTAAATTAGAGGCCGTTTGAAGGTTTAATTTTCAGGGAATTACTGTTTATTTGAAGGTACTTTTAATCTTGGTGTAAAAAATTAACTATTCTTCAAAAATCTTATTTTTTCTAAATTTTTATGCCACAGAAATTAATTTTAGGTCTTTTTGTTACATTGAGATGGTATAGAAATATAGAAAATAAGAATCCGCTTCAGGTACTTTCATTTTTAGCCTTGAATTTGTATGTCTCTTGGAAAATATTGTTTGTAGTGAGTTTTTGTTCCACAGAAATAAATTTTTGGAAAATTACAGGCCGTTTGAAGGTTTATTTTTTAGGGAATTCTCATTTATTGAAGGTACTTTTATTCTTGGTGTAAAAAATTAATTATTCTTCAAAAATCTTATTTTTTCAGAATTTTTATGACACAGAAATTAATTTAAGGTCAATTTGTTACATTGAGATGGTAAAGAAATATAGAAACTAAGAATCCGCTTCAGGTACTTTCATTTTTAGCCTTGAATTTGTATGTCTCTTGGAAAATATTGTTTGTAGTGAGGTTTTGTTCCACAGAAATAAATTTTTGGAAAATTACTGGCCGTTTGAAGGTTTATTTTTTAGGGAATTCTCATTTATTGAAGGTACTTTTAATCTTGGTGTAAAAAATTAATTATTCTTCAAAAATTCTATTTGCTCTGAATTTTTATGACACAGAAATTAATTTAAGGTCAATTTGTTACATTGAGATGGTATAGAAATATAGAAACTAAGAATCCGCTTCAGGTACTTTCATTTTTAGCCTTGAATTTGTATGTTTCTTGCAAAATATCATTTGTAGTGAAGTTTGGTTTTACAGAAATAATTTTTTGGTAAATTAGAGGCCGTTTGAAGGTTTAATTTTTTGGGAATTATCATTTATTGAAGGTACTTTTATTCTTGGTGTAAAAAATTAATTATTCTTAAGAAATCTTATTTTTTCTGAAGCTTTATGACACAGAAATAGTCATTGGGTCAATCTGAGACCTTGAGTAAGTACAGCAATAAAGAAAATAAGTATCTGCTTGAGGTACTTTCATCTTTAGCCTTGAATTTGTATGAGTCATGGAAAATATCATTTGTAGTGAAGTTTTGTGTAACAGAAATAATTTTTTGGTAAATTAGAGGCCATTGGAAGGTTTAATTATCAGGGCATTACTATTTAGTTGAAGGTACTTTTTTTCTTGGTGTAAAAAATTCATTATTTTTCAAAAATCCTATTTTTTCTGAAGTTTTATGACACAGAAATAGACATTGGATCAATTTGGGACCTTGAGTAAATACAGCAATAAAGAAAATAAGTATCTGCTTGAGGTACTTTTATCTTTAGCCTTGAATTTGTATGACTCTTGGAAAATATCATTTGTAGTGAAGTTTTGTTTTACAGAAATAATTTTTTGGTAAATTAGAGGCCGTTGGAAGGAATAATTATCAGGGAATTACTATTTAGTTGAAGGTACATTTACTCTTGGTGTAAAAAATTCATTATTCTTCAAGAATCCTATTTTTTCTGAAGTTTTATGACACAGAAATAGACATTGGATCAATATGGGAACTTGAGCATGTATAGCAATAATGAAAATAACTATCTGCTTGAGGTACTTTCATCGTTAGTCTTGAATTTGTATGACTCTTGGAAAATATTGTTTGTTGTGAGGTTTTGTTACACAGAAATAATTTTTTGGTAAATTAGTGGCCGTTTGAAGTTTTAATTTTTAGGGAATTATCATTCATTGAAGGTACTTTTATTCTTGGTGTAAAAAATTAATTATTCTTCAAAAATCTTATTTTTTCTGAAGTTTTATAACACAGAAATAGTAATTGGGTCATTCTGGGACCTTGAGTAAGTACAGCAATAAAGAAAATAAGTATCTGCTTAAGGTACTTTCATCTTTAGCCTTGAATTTGTATGACTCTTGGAAAATATCATTTGTAGTGAAGTTTAGTTTTACAGAAATAATTTTTTGGTAAATTAGAGGCCGTTGGAAGGTTTAATTATCAGGAAATTACTATTTAGTTGAAGGTACTTTTACTCTTGGTGTAAAAAATTTATTATTCTTCAAGAATCCTATTTGTTCTGAAATTTTATGACACAGAAATAGACATTGGATCAATATGGGAACTTGAGTATGTATAGCAATAATGAAAATAACAATCTGCTTGAGGTACTTTCATCGTTAGTCTTGAATTCGTATGACTCTTAGAAAATATCATTTGTAGTGAGGTTTTGTTGAACAGAAATAAATTATTGGTAAATTAGAGGCCGTTTGAAGGTTTAATTTTCAGGGAATTACTATTTAGTTGAAGGTACTTTTAATCTTGGTGTAAAAAATTAATTATTCTTCAAAAATCTTATTTTTTCTGAATTTTTATGACACAGAAATTAATTTTAGGTCATACATTGAGATGGTATAGAAATATAGAAAATAAGTATCTGCTTGAGGTACTTTCATCTTTAGCCTTGAATTTGTATAACTCTTGGAAAACATCATTTGTAGTGAGGTTTTGTTGCACAGAAATAAATTTTTGGTAAATTAGAGGCCGTTTGAAGGTTTAATTTTCAGGGAATTACTATTTAGTTGAAGGAACTTTTAATCTTGGTGTAAAAAACTAATTATTCTTCACGAATCCTATTTGTTCTGAAGTTTTATGACACAGAAATAGACATTGGATCAATATGGGAACTTGAGTATGTATTGTAATCTTGCATCTAAGAATAAAAGTAATAAAAGTAATAAAAGAAGAAAAGTAAGAACCAACGAGAGCGCGTGGAGACACTCTCGTCTCGGCCGCTGAACAGTTAACAGCAATTAAACGTTTGTGCTCTCTAAGAGAGGGAGAGAGCATGGGCTCTCCCCTCATTGTAAAATAGTTTGTTTAATTATAATTACAGTTATTAATTTTGATATAAGTATTTTACGTAGCTCATTAGTCTATTTTATTTTATTTGATTTTCTATATAAATACAGTAAAATCAGTGTCAATTTATCATACGCCATATTATTGCTAGGAAGCACATTGAATCAAATGAATCAAGAATATTTCAAGGTTACTGAGAGAGATCAAGTATTCCAGTTATTCATCGCAGTTACATTAAAAGTAAAAATTAATTTAAATTCTATAGCTAGCTCGCGTTTAACAGATTATTAAATATTATTTAATTTCGTTATTGTATGTATGTATGAGTGAGAGAGCGAAAATAATTGAGGTGCCTAAATTTTGCATCTAAGCGTGGGCATAATAGCATATACGAGGTGAGACTATTTTATTTTATTTTAGTAAATTATTTTATATTATCTGCAAATGTCCGTAAATACAATTATGCCGGCGCTCGAGCAGACATCAAAGATGGCTGCTCTTTCTCGGCTTTTATGCCATGCGGTTTTATAACCAAATATTATTAATAAAATTAAATTGGCCAAATAGTTTTAAGTTTGTAAATATTTTTATATAATCTTTTCACTTATCAATTAAATCAATTCATATTTTTATTTAAAACAAGTTTTATGATTTACTTAGCTTACCTCCCCCCTTTTCCTGTTTATGATATTATTTTATAGTAGCAGTAGCAGACAGAATCATATCAGGTAAGGGAGCCAGAAATTTAAGGTTAACTAGATAGTAACAAAGTTCAATAGTTAATTGTGAAATATAGGTCAACGGTAACACACTGGCGAAAAGCCTTACAAATGTAAAATTTAACTTTGAGTATTTCCGTAGAATTTTAGTAAGATATTATTATTTTTAATAGAAACCTGCCGTTATAAACTGGCATCCCTTGTGGGGAATTTTATAAAAATTTATAGTGTATGGGATAAGTTGCGCTAATTTTGCGAAATTTTTTTTCTCGTACAATAGATAGGCGTAATTTTTTTTACTTTGCGATTTTTCTTGTAAAGCTGGTTTTTTTAGGCTCTAAACCCTTGAAAACATATTTTATACCCCGAGCAAACTCGAATTGGGTCTAGCCTGGGCCACTCTCAATACAAAGCGACAAAACTTTTTTGCGATTACAAAGGGTGATAATTGTCCCATTTCAGATAATAAATAAAATTTCATCTATAACTACAAGTAAATTATAAAGAAAACTAAAATCAAGAACAATATAAACATTCTTATTTATATACCATTTTTGATATTTGCCTTCTTTCGTGTACCTGCTATACGCCTTTTTTTCTTTCTTCCATTTTTCAATTTCGCTGTTATTTTTCTGGTATAGTGAGTAGATTTTCCTTAGCTTAAGGTATCTTTCTTTAAACTCTACCTCAAAGCCCATTTCTTCTATCCAATTGCGTATTTGCATGCACTCGAGGGGGCTTGTTTTAGCTGGTGTTTCTTGTGTTTCGATGGTCTTTACTAATTTTCCTTCTTTTCCTTGTGTTGTCTGCTTCGATTGTTCTGGAGTTGCTTTTATCGCTCTTGGGCGTCTAAGAACCATTGTTGGAGGATCTTGGATTTCAGCATAGGTGTTTGCTGGTGGGAAGAGTCTGAACACGGGGTTATTTCCCGGTGAGCTGAGTACTCTTATCATAATATCTCGATTAATTGTGCCATACTGTACTGCAGTTGGCATTTTGGCTACTGCGTTCTCTAATTTTTCCGATGCTGGTGGACTGTCGCATGATGGCTGAACTGTATTCAGTTCGGTAATAGTGGCTTGTTCGAGCGTTGTGGTTTTGTCGACCACTGTCGCTTTAATTTTTATCTTCAATTTTCCGTCGACGTCCGTAAATTTCTTGGTCTCGACGCTAAATTCTGCCTTTTCGCAGTTGAGGTCTATGACCCATTCATATTCAGTGACGTTCATCTGTAACAGAAATTGTCATTTTTCTGTTAGGTTACGTTTCGACTTTATTTATCTATTTTCCTAACCTAATTAAATTTTTGACTATTTACAATTTTAGATATCTATTTACATTATTTATAAATTACGAATTTTATCACATTTTCCTAAGACTCGCGCGATGAAGTTACAACCGATATAGGCGCTGTTCACGTAGCTGGTATTTTGAGGCTCGCCCCCTACCCCCACATGAGCTTTGCGCGGTCGGCCGCGCTGTCTTTTTATAACTTTATCTTCAGGCCTCTTGATGGCCTTTTTACTTCTTTCTTCTGGTCTCTTGATGACCGATTTTCCTTCTTTATCTTCTGGTCTCTTGTTGACCTCTTCTGAAGTTTTGCTTCGAGTAATGTATCTATGATACGGCTTATATTGGTTATCTGGTTTTTCTTTATTTGTATTAGTGACTAGATTTTCATTAGGTTTTTGAGGTGCTAATGTTGTTTTTCTGACCTTACCACGTTTTTTCTGTTTAGGCCTTCCTGGTTTAACTTGTTTATTTTTATTTGATACTTCAATATTATTTTTACTTTCTTGATTTTTTTCTGCTTGAGTTGGTTCTTTTGGTATAATTGTGAATTTTTCCTCTATGTGTTTTAGGTCTTTTACGTGATATGTATTTTCTATTACACCATCTTTGCCTGTTAACTCAAAGAGATTATCTGAGACCTGTTTGGTCAAGGTATATTCTCCTCTATTTTTGGGAGCTAGACCGCCTGCTATGTTTTCTGACGTGTTTGAGAGAACTACGTTTTTAATCCAAACTCTGTCTCCGACCTTGAAATTATGAGGAGATCTTCCAAGATCATAATTTCTTGCTTGTCGTTCAGTTGACTCCTTCTGGTTATCTTTTGCTATTTGCCGAATATGAATCATTTCTTCGTTTCGTTCGGCCCAATTTCTGGCTGCTTTGTGTTCTTCAGATCTTTTAAGTGTTGGTGATAGAGATGGATTGCGGCCGTAGCAAAGATAGAAAGGTGAATAACCTATTGTTTCATGAACTGTTGTGTTGTAATTGAAGACTTTTTCCATAAGTTCTGAGTCCCATGTTCTGTGGTCTGGTGTTATGTAAGCTCTGATCATGGATTTGAGTGTCCGGTTGAGTCTTTCAACTGGGTCGCTTTGTGGATGCCCTGGAGGCACTAGCGCATGTTCAATGTCATGTTTTTCTAACAGGCTGGACATTTCTTTGTTTTTGTATTCTGTTCCATTGTCAGAAATTAACTGTTCTGGAGTACCATGCCTATAAATCACGTATTGCTTGAAGTTTTTCACTATTGTCTGGCCATCCTTCTTTCTGATTGGTATGACCTCTGCATATTTTGTGAATAAATCTTCAAATATTACTATGAAGTTATAGCCATTCTTGGATCTTGGAAAAGGTCCCATACAGTCTGAAGCAACATGTGTCCATATTGATGGTATTTTCCGTTTTTCCATGAACCCTGCTGGTTTGCCATATACTGGTTTAACTTGTTGGCATATGTAACACGCCTTAACGTATTTTGCCATGTCTCTATTCATACCTGGCCAGTAATATAGTTCGAAAGCTCTATAGTATGACTTTTTTATGCCTAAATGACCTCCATGTTCCTCATGACATTCTTTTAAGACTTGATCTCTATTCTGTTTTGGAACTACTAATTTCCAGTCGCTCTCTTCTTCTCTGACAACCGCTGTACGTGGGTCTGGTCTATAATAATATAGTAGACCATCCTTTATTTTGTAATCCTTGAATTTTTCTGGATTTTCCTGTACGTCTTTGAGTCTCTGGAGATACCAATCGTCTTCTATTTTTCCTGAAATTTCCACGGTAGATACCATTACTAAATCTTCGTGTGCTCTCGAGAGAGCATCTGGGACGACGTGATAAGCTCCTTTTCTGTGTTCGACGTCAAAGTCGTATCCTTGGATATCTAAAGACCACCTGGCTAATCGCCCGTTTGGATTCTTGAGATTGATTAGCCATTTCAATGCTTCGTGGTCTGTGATAACCTTAAAATGTGTGCCTTCTACATAGCACCGGAATTTCTTGGTAATTGACCAAAAAATAGCCAAACATTCTTTTTCTGTTGTGTTATATTTGATTTCATGCTCGTTCAGCACGCGGCTAGCGTAGGCTATGATTCTTTCATTGCCTTCTATCTTTTGCAGCAGCACCGCGCCTAAACCTGTATTACTTGCGTCTGTTTCAATGATAAACTGTTCTTTAAAATCTGGCCTACCTAAAATAGGTGCTGACGCTAATTTAGCTTTAAGAGTTTCAAAAGCCGACTGGCACTCTTCTACCCAAATATACGGTACGTTTTTTGTAAGATATGTTAAGGGTTCTGCTATTGAAGCGTAGGCTGGAATGAATTTTCTATACCATGATGTCATTCCTAAAAATCTTCGCAATTGCTTTAAATTTTTCGGTTTTGGATAATCGACGATTGGCTTAATTTTTTCTGGATCTGGTTGCGTACCCTCTTCGTTTATTAAGAAGCCCAAGTAACGCACTTTCGATTTTCCAAAATAGCTCTTGTTTCTGTTTATGGTGAATCCAGCTTCTGTAACCTTCTTGATCACCAGTTCTAGCCATTTTAAATGGCTTGACCACGTTGGCGTGGCAATTATTATGTCGTCTATGTAAGCCATAACATATGGCGACATGTCGGGCGTTATTATTTTGCTCATGGCTCGCATAAATGTCGCTGGTGCCCCTTTTAATCCGAACGGCATTCTGACGTACTCAAAGATACCTTTGCCTGGAACAACAAATGCCGTGAGATGGCGACAGTGTTCTGCTACGCGGACCTGGTGGTACGCCATTGAAAGGTCCAAAGTACTAATGAAGCGTGCTTCCTGGAGCCTGTTGAGCATTTGGTCCATATTTGGTATTGGAAATGCGTCCCCTTTTGAGACCCGGTTTAATTTTCTGTAGTCAATGCACATCCTGTATTTGAACTCTGGTTTGTTCATTTTGCCAATAACTTCACGCTTTACCATTACTACAGGTGATGCCCATTCACTTTTTGATGGAACTATTACGCCTTTTGCTAATAAATCATCAATTTGGCGATGCATTTCCTCTTCTATTGGCTTTGAGACTGGATAGCACTTCTGTTTTATCGGCTGGGCGTCCCCAACGTCAATAACGTGTTCTACTAGATCTGTACATCCTAGTGCATCTTCGTCTAAAGGCAATAAGTTGTCAAGTAATTCATTTAGCTGGTCTATCTGTTCCTTAGTAGGTAGAGCAAGACCTTGTGACTCAGATGTTATATCTACTGTTGCAATATCTACTGATATTTTTGACTGTAGCCCTTCAGCCTCAATTTGACCATCTTTTGCGTGTAGTACTACGTCGAATAACCGCATAAAGTCTGCGCCTAAAATGCAATCGGTGGTCAAATTTGGCATGATTAATACTTCAATTTGATGTTGAGCTGTTCCTAACTTGAAATTAAAGTCTACTGCGTTAAATATAGGTGAAAAATGTCCGTTAGCTACGCGTACACCTCCTCCTATATAGTTTTTAAGCGTAAGACCTTGTTTTTCTGCGAGCTCGAGAGCTACTGGTCCCATTATAGTTCTGGCTGATCCAGAGTCAAGAAGAGAGCTTGTTATCTTATTTTCTATTTCTACGTTTAGCCACCATCTTGGAGAGGCTGTTAAAATTGTGGCACTGCATTCTGGATGGAATTTTTCTGAGCATTTTGCTCTGTTTATTTTGATTAGCTTTTCTATCTTTTCTCTGTATCGCTGGGCTCTTTTCTTTTTCTGGCAGGGAGGCCGCTGGCCCTTTAGGCGTCCCTCCGCCTGTTTAAATTCTGTGGGCAATTATATTTAAGATGATCTGGTGACCCACATGTATAACATTTAAAAACGAGTGGTTTTGGACAGTCATTTCTACGGTGGCCTATTTCACCGCAGTTTGGGCATTTTGGTACCCTTTCTTCTTGTCCAATTGTTTGTTGCTGGTTTGAACTGTTAGCTTGATTTGTTTGTCCTGTACTTGGAATTTCTTGTTTTACTTGTGTTCTATTAACTGTTCTTGTACCAGTATTTTGATTCTGACTTTGTTGTGTCTGATTATTGTAATTGTAATTTTGATTTGTTCTTTGATAATTTTGTGAATTGCTGTTGTTTTGTGGAACTTTTTGATAGTTTTGTTGGTTATTATAGGATCTATTTTGTTGACTGTATTGTTGCTGACTATTGTAGCCTCTATTTTGCTGATTAGATGTCTGTTGATTATTATAGTTTCTTGCAGGCTGTTGGTTATTTCTGGCTGTATAGTTGTTGTTTGAATAATTATTATTATTTGAATAATTTCTGTTTTGACTGGTGTTCTGGCTATAATTTTGGTTTGAGTAACCTTTTTGCTGTTTTGGTGTAGTTTTTCTTAGAGGTCTTCTTGGCTCTTCATCATAATCATCTGAATCTGAACCGTTAGCCCCATAGCAGTCTTTGCCAATACGTAATTCTCGCATACTAAATTTTGTGTCTTGTATTATAGCTGCTAGCTCGGCGCTAACTATTTCTTTGACATCTGCGGCCGAAACTGCGCTGACTTGATTTAATGTATTTTTAGGCCTATCTTTCCTGGATGGTGTATATGAGGCTTCTGGAAAGAGGCATGCTTCTCTTGGTGGTGGGGGAGGTAAGTTACCACTCTTTAAGAGTTCCTCTACCCTGATTGCCTCTGTTATAAATGTGTCTATACTTTTTATTTCTTTGCTAAATAATAACTTTTTTATTTCCGGCTTTATATTTCTGTAAAGCATGTCTAATTTTCTTTCATCTAAGATGCGTGGACGAAATTCTTCAGCAATGGCTAGTAAACTAAACATGTATGTTCTTACATCTTCGTCTTCGCCTTGAGTTCTTGACATAAACTCTGTTTCTAGTTTTTGCTGATATTCTTTTCCTGCCCCATAATGGCTTATTGCATCTCTTTTGAACTGTTCCCAGCTGTTCCAGAGTCTGTACATGGCAGAATACCAAATTTTTGCTTTACCTTCAAGCATGTCTGGAAGAGCTAGTAATAATTCTTCAGAAGTGACACTTAATAATGATGCTCTTCTGTCTATGTCTTCTAAAAATTTTTGAATACTCTTTGTGCCGTCTGCTGAGAATTTAATATTCCATCTTCTTATGGTTTCTCCTATATCTTTAGGCCTACTATAAAATGAGCTGGTTACTTGTGTTTGATTTGGCAAAGTTGTCTGGTTTTGGTACAAATTGTTACGGTGAGGCTCATGTAATGGTGAGCTTGCTGTTGGAGCATATTGTTCTGGATTTATGTTTTGATTTGTACCTGCAATAGTTACTGATCTTCTACTATTTCTTGTTATGGCATTACTCATTATCTCTTGATATCGGGCTCTCATACCTTCTGTTTCTGTATTTTGTAAAGACCTCTCTCTTTGTAAGATTGTTTCTTGTAGATCATGTAATTGTTTTCTTGCTGCATCGATAGCTGACCATTCTTGATCTTTGAGTTTGTCTAGTTCGATTTCTCGTTTTGTTCTTTCTAAGCTTTTATCCAATGACTCTGACGCTATTGCGTTTACTTTTGATTTTAATCTTGTTAGTCTAACATTATCTATATTTGCTACATCAATTTCTGGCTCAAGGTTGAAGTCGTCAGGGTTATATAAACCTATAAGGTTATTTTGGAGTCGTCTCTGGTTTTCGAAAACGTCATCTAGAATTATCATGTGTAATTCTTCCAATACTTTGCTTATAGCTTCTGTATCTTGCATGTAAACCCATGCTGATACGCGAGCTTGAATTGCTGGCATTTTATTAACTTCAGTTGTTGCATCTATTGTAACTTGACTGCCATTTGTCTGTTCAGTTTCCTCTAGTGAGATTTCTGACGAATCTTTTGATTCTTTGTTGTTGTCAGAGGCTTGCTGGTCAGGATTCATATTTATTATATACGATTGATAGGTAGTTTACTTTTAATAAGGTTTATACGTTGGTCTAGAAAATAATTTGCTAGGGATAGGAAATTTAAGATTTCAAAATATATTTATTTATTTTAGACCTAGGATGGCCCAAAATATTTTTGATGAGATGAAGTTAGATATATAAAAATTTCTTGAGATTTCTTGAGAATTTCTTGATAATTAATTTTGACTATATATTGAGTATTGTATATAGATCTTGATATTTTAAAATTGTATATGTTTATTTGTATGGTGATTTACTGTAACGGTATAAATTGGACCCAGGATTAGCCCAAAGGGTTATTATAAAAAAATTCGATCAATGAAAATAAAATAAATTTCAGCGTTTAAAGTTTTCTTGATTATTATAAAGTATGATTTTGTTGATATTTTACTCTTGTTATTATTTAATCTTGGATATATATATTCTTGCTATTTTGTTTAATATTAATCTTGATTTGTTTAGCTGTCCTGTAATGGTAAAATAAGGCCCAGGATGTGCCCATATAAAGTTTAATTTGACCTAACTGTTTTTACTTTTTCTTGATTATAAGTTTACTTGAGATAATATGTTTATATTGTTCTTGATTTTAGTTTTCTTTATAATTTACTTGTAGTTATAGATGAAATTTTATTTATTATCTGAAATGGGACAATTATCACCCTTTGTAATCGCAAAAAAGTTTTGTCGCTTTGTATGGAGAGTGGCCCAGGCTAGACCCAATTCGAGTTTGCTCGGGGTATAAAATATGTTTTCAAGGGTTTAGAGCCTAAAAAAACCAGCTTTACAAGAAAAATCGCAAAGTAAAAAAAATTACGCCTATCTATTGTACGAGAAAAAAAATTTCGCAAAATTAGCGCAACATATCCCATACACTATAAATTTTTATAAAATTCCCCACAAGGGATGCCAGTTTGTAACGGTAGGTTTCTATTAAAAATAATAATATCTTACTAAAATTCTACGGAAATATTCAAAGTTAAATTTTACATTTGTAAGGCTTTTCGCCAGTGTGTTACCGTTGACCTATATTTCACAATTAACTATTTAACTTTGTTACTATCTAGTTAACCTTAAATTTCTGGCTCCCTTACCTGATATGATTCTGTCTGCTACTGCTACTATAAAATAATATCATAAACAGGAAAAGGGGGGAGGTAAGCTAAGTAAATCATAAAACTTGTTTTAAATAAAAATATGAATTGATTTGATTGATAAGTGAAAAGATTATATAAAAATATTTACAAACTTAAAACTATTTGGCCAATTTAATTTTATTAATAATATTTGGTTATAATATAGCGTTGCTATAAATTACAAAAAAAAGAACGATTTTCATAAGTGCGCGAAATATTATTATGCGCGATCATCAATTTTAAATATATCAATTTTAACAGGTAGTAGCGACACACGCACGACACACATGTAATGACACACATGTAAATAAATAGTCGCGACAAGAATCAGTGATTTATTAAATATATCATTATTGAAAATTCAAGATTCTCATTGCGGCCATATTTATTAATACTCGAAGACAAGGAATCAATATTCATACATTCAAGGAAGGACCTTTTTAAATAATATTCAGAGCAAGATTGTTAATAATAAATTATAAAAGTTTTCAATCAAAAAAATAGTAAGCAGAAAATAAAGGTAAAGAACAAGATATTAATTAGTGTGTGTGTCGAAAAAGAATTACATAGGACAAAGTGACATTATTAATTTAAGGATTTTTAAGTGAACAATTAGCGGTTAAAATTTATATAAATAGTGAAACTGATTATATTTAGATTATAAAAGAAAATACTGATTAAAGTAAGATTTTGAATAAAGTGAATTTATATACATATTTTTAAAGTTAAAAAAATAGGTGTTTTTATTATTTCAGGTCATAACCCTTTCACCTCCCCTCATTCAGCATTTTAGTTAAATTCCCGCGACCCTGAGAAATAAAGTCAACCTCGTGCTTCCGTTTTAATATACACATATATTAACGCGCGCATGTGTTTTTCGACTACTTAAACATATTAACAGTTATTAAATTCTATTTAATTTTAAAATTAATAATTGTGGTTAATCCGAGAGGGCGGAAATAGCCACATTATAAATGGCGCCCAAACTTATTAATTAAATTATACATAATGGCTGATTTTGCAGAGGTGAAAGTTCGCGGACTTGTGTAATAAAAATTTTTCCCTTTAAAAATTATTATAAAATTTTTTTTTCTTTAAAATTTTTTGGAAAGAATAGGTTATGATAAGAGTGATGTATGAGTGATTTTTTTTAGTTTTAAGTTTCTAGCATTAAGCACATGATTTTGTATTTAATCTATATACATTAAAGATATAGGTCACGGCACATGAAAAATTCCCTTTTTTTTATCCGCGGCGTATTAAAATTTTTTTTAGTTGTTATAAAATTATCAAAAGACGAGTCACTTTAAAATTTTTTTTTACTTTTTAACCAAATAAAAATAATTTCTTTTTTTTATTAAAGTAAAGGTAATAAATTTAAAGTAAAAAAAATTTTCTTTTTTTTTGTAATAAACTTTAAGAAGTCAAAAATTTTTTTTTCTTTTTTTTAATAATACACCCTAGCACGGATTTAAAATTTTTTTTTCTTTTTCATCAAATGCCGTTTTAAATTACTAGATTAATAAATACTACAGAATTCCTCGACAAAGCGTTTACATTTAATATTTAATTAAAATTTATTAATAATATAACAATTTTATTATATATTATTTTATTATCATATTATTTCAATATTATTTTATTATTTATATATATTACAATTCTTTTTACCACATTTTTACCCTGTGTAAGTTTTGCGAGTTGTAAAACTTATACATTATATTACCATCCTATAATTTTTGCGGATTGCGGCATAACCTTACCCAACCTAAAATATTTTATCAAAAATTTTTTTGATAATTTGCGGTTGCAAATAAACCTTTGGGAGGGGGGAAAATAAAGAATAATACATTCTTTATATGCCCTGCAAAATTTAAATAGCGGAAAATATAAAAGGTGTAAAAATATTGCGGTAAAAATATTTATATAGGTAAGAGAAAATATTAATTTAATTTGGTACTAGTACAGAGAAAACCGTGCAAAATAATTTATTTGAATTAAAACTACAAATTAATTAAAATTTACTTTTTTTTTGGAAACTTAATCCAGTTATGTATTATTACAGTTACGCACCATAATACACGCATCGACCTGACTATAATACTACATTTTTTTTTTGCGAAAACAAATTCTTTTTTTTAAGGTTGCTCTCGGCCCAATTCTAAAAATTTTTTAGGTTGTTAACTGGTCGACTTTTAGATTTTTTTTTTGGATTTTTTTTTAATTAGACAAGGATAGATAATAGAGTAAAAGTTGTTGAAGCAAAGATAGAAGTTTTGATTTTAAATAAATAATAATCGATTAATATAAGAGTCATTCTCTGTCAGAAAAGCAAAACCTTCCAGGTCGGGTCGCTGAAACCGGATAAAACCTTTTTTTTACCAATTACCTATCCAAAATGGACTATGTCCCCAAATTTTAGCCCTTAATATGGAAAAATAAGCCCAGGGCGAATTTTTGAAAAAAAACGCGTTTTCATCTTTTCTCAGCCACCCATTCTTCTTTTATATGCCATTCCTTCTAGAAATTATTAAAAATAATGAGAAAAGAGGTACTATAGTAAAATTTCCTCAGGAATCCATTCCTGTCATTAGTTTTGAAAAATTCCTACACGGGGAGCCGCAAAATCGATAAATTCACAGGGTATTTTACGGAAGCTACAGAAAAAATATATATCCGAATTTTTTATTAACCTTCTCAGAAAAAGCGTGTTTTTATATATATTTTCGGATGCCATATCAACCTAGATGCGATCGAACTTCCTAGACCCTAAAATAATCAAAAAATCGTAAATTTTTTTCAATTTTTCTCATTTTTTTTCAATTTTTTGAATTTTCCCGCTCTAAATGACTCCGAATGATATAAATAAGTTAAGATTCGGATTCCCAGGGAAATTTTACATACTTTCCTTATTTAAATAATTTTAAGGCTTTAATGTAAACGATCTCACACCAAATGCTTTCAACACAAAAGTCGGATTTTCATCGTTTTTCAACAGTTTTTCTGAATTTTCCCGCGCTAAAAGACCTAATAAGAGTCATATAAGTTCAGATTCGGTTTCTCCAGGAAATTTCATATAATTTCTATTCTATTAAAATCTTTAGGCTTTAGTATAAACGAGTTTATAGCAATGCGTTTCAAAATTCTGATGTTTCTTGTTTTATTACATTTTTTTGTATTTTTGCGGTTACTCTAACAAAAATAACCATGGGGCACTATTCTCTGGCTCAAATTGTTATATTTCCCTAGATTAAGGAACTTTCTACATTACCTGGGGGTTTTCGAGGTTGTGAAAATCACTTTTATGAATGAAAATTTTAATTTTTTCGCCCTATCATTTTTTCCAGTTTTACAAGATGGAAGACTTTAAAACATGTCAGAATAAGCTTTTTACATTGCTTGAAGGTTTTCGAGGTCGAAAAAACGTTTTTATTAATGAAATTTTTCATTAATTGGCCCCAGCACATTTTCCGATTTTCCAATATGGCGGAACAAAAAACATGAAGAGGAACTTTCTATATTTCCTGGGGATTCCCGAGCTTAAGAAAGACGTTTTTAATTATGAAAATATTTTTACCCTAGCATATTTCATTCATAAAAACGTTTATCTCGACCTGGAAAACCCCTAGGTAATATAAAAATATCTACTTTTCATGTTTTTTGTTCCGTTATATTGGAAAATCGGAAAATATGCTAGGGTGAAAAAATAAATGTATTCACCAATGAAAACATTTTTCGCATCCTCAAAAACCCCCCAGGCAATTTAAAAAGGTCATTCTGAAATGTTTTTTGGTCCGCCATCTTGGAAACCCAGAAAATGAGCAGGGGCTAAAAAATTTAAAATTTGATGAATGAAAACGTTTTTTCCAACTTTGGAAACCTCCAGATAATAAGAAAATGTAGAAAGTTCCTTTATTAATGTTTTCTGTTCCGCCGTCTTGGAAAAAAATATGAAAATTGAAACAATTAAAATTTTTATTTGTAAAAACTATTTTTTCAACCGCGAAAACCTTCAGGTAATGTGAAAATTTATATTTTCATATTTTTTGGTCCACCATATTGAAAAATCAGAAAATTGTTTTGAATGAAAAATGAAAAATTACGCCTCCAGGATATTAGCTTTGCCTCGTACGGTTCATTTTTATCCTCAAGGTATTCCAGGAGATGACAGAAATTTCAGGGAGTTAACCCCCTGCCTCAGGGAGTTAACTCTCTAAATCAGGGAGTTAACTTCCTAAATCAGGGAGTTAATTCCTTAAATTAGGGTTACTAGGGTTATTTTAGGGTTAATTACTTCCTGAATTAGAGAGTTAACACCCTGATTTAGGGAGTTATAACTCTCTGAGCCAGAGAGTAGTACTACATGGTTATTTTTGTTAGAGTAACCGCAAAAATACAAAAAAATGTAAAAAAACAAGAAACATCAGAATTTTGAAACGCATTACTATAAACTCGTTTATACTAAAGCCTAAAGATTTTAATAGAATAGAAATTATATGAAATTTCCTGGAGAAACCGAATCTGAACTTATATGACTCTTATTAGGTCTTTTAGCGCGGGAAAATTCAGAAAAACTGTTGAAAAACGATGAAAATCCGACTTTTGTGTTGAAAGCATTTGGTGTGAGATCGTTTACATTAAAGCCTTAAAATTATTTAAATAAGGAAAGTATGTAAAATTTCCCTGGGAATCCGAATCTTAACTTATTTATATCATTCGGAGTCATTTAGAGCGGGAAAATTCAAAAAATTGAAAAAAAATGAGAAAAATTGAAAAAAATTTACGATTTTTTGATTATTTTAGGGTCTAGGAAGTTCGATCGCATCTAGGTTGATATGGCATCCGAAAATATATATAAAAACACGCTTTTTCTGAGAAGGTTAATAAAAAATTCGGATATATATTTTTTCTGTAGCTTCCGTAAAATACCCTGTGAATTTATCGATTTTGCGGCTCCCCGTGTAGGAATTTTTCAAAACTAATGACAGGAATGGATTCCTGAGGAAATTTTACTATAGTACCTCTTTTCTCATTATTTTTAATAATTTCTAGAAGGAATGGCATATAAAAGAAGAATGGGTGGCTGAGAAAAGATGAAAACGCGTTTTTTTTTCAAAAATTCGCCCTGGGCTTATTTTTCCATATTAAGGGCTAAAATTTGGGGACATAGTCCATTTTGGATAGGTAATTGGTAAAAAAAAGGTTTTAGCCGGTTTCAGCGACCCGACCTGGAAGGTTTTGCTTTTCTGACAGAGAATGACTCATAAGTTAGAAAATTTTTTTTTATCGTCTTTTATTACTAGATAATATTAAAATTTTTTTTTATTTTTAAAATGGGTAAGAAGACAGCGATTCAAAAATACGAAGATAAAAGAGAAGTTAGAGCAGTTAAAAATACTATAAATAAGTTAGAAGGGTGGGCTGTGTACCAGAGGCTTGACACGTTAGGCCTCTCACACAGAGGTTCTTACGATGAGGTTAAAAACAGGCTATTTCGGTATGAAATACTGAAAGTTGACCCTGAAGCTCCTTATTTGTGGAACCCTGAAGAGGATGAGAAAGCAGCAGGGGAATTACCGCTAACCCTTCAAAGGGCATTTGAGACACCATCTTTTGATGAAGTGGTACAAACTAGCAATGACAATTTAGAAAATGCTGCTAGTAATAATACAGTATCCGAATTACGCGATGTTAGATTGGCTGTACCCGTCTCAACTAATGCTGGTATACTCCCGCCTTCTGCCTCTCCTACCCCGATAACTAGCGCTAATGTACCCGTCTCAACGAATGTACCTGTAACTATTCCCGTATGTACATCAGTACGTACTATCAGTACTCCTGTTGTAACAAGTACCATTGCTCCGACTAGTGCACAAAAACCAGGTATTATGGCTTCAAGAGTAATAGGAGCCTCTACTTTTATACAACAGGATCCTTTAGGGTTAAGGGTTAATCAAAATTTGTATGGCGTGAACCTTCCTAGATTCAACTTACAAAACATTTATAACCCAATTAGTCAAACTTTAGCCCCAGCAATGAGAATGAATGCGGATGGGACTTATAGCTATTATTGGGATTATGGGCATATTTATCCCGATAATGGCATAAATGCCCATTCAACCATAAATAATAACTCGGAAATACATGATGAAGTTAACCAGCATACAGAAAATATAATAACAAGCGATCCTGCCAGGGAAAGTACTAACCCTAGAAAGAATGCGAATGAAAAAGAGAATGATGACGGATCTGAAAGTAGTGCCACTTCCAACAACTCTGCAAGAGAAAGGGATCGATTACTTATAGAAGCTGAATGGATTAAATTGCAAGAAGCAAGGGCAGCCATAAATCTGGAAGCTTTAAAAATAAACGCGGAAAGGGAAAACTTAAGAAAGGAAACTAAAAATTTAGAAAAAGAAAAATTAAGAAAACGAAGTAACGTCAGCAAATCAGAAAAATCTATAAAAAATAAAGGTAAAATCGACAGCGACTCTGATAGCGAAGAATCAGAAACCACAGAAGTTAGCGAAATTGCATCGAAAAACAACTCAAAAGTATTAACCGATCAAGTCAAAAAGAATGCAATAAGAACCCTTAAGGACTGGAACTTAAAGTTTGAAGGAGATACTGACAAAGCTTCAGACTTCTTAGAAAAATTGCGGGATTGTCATGATAGCTCAGGTCTTACCTTCCAACAGTTAAAATATGCATTATCTGCTATACTTGATAAACAAGCGGGTTTATGGTATAGGACAGAGAAGCGTAATTTGAACTCTTGGGAAGATTTAGAACAGGCTTTCATAGACAGGTTTATTCCCCCAAGAGATGACGAAGATTACATCCATGAGTTAAGAACCAGGACGCAAGCTAAAAATGAAAATATGGCAACGTTTGTCTCTAAATTCAAAACAATTGCGGACAAACTTCAAGAACCCTTATCTGAACTAAAATTAGTGACTATGGCACTTAGGGTTTTACACCCTGATTACCAAAGATACATGGAAACTTACATGCAAACTCACAAAATCGAGAATTTTAAAACGCTCTTAAGCTTAGGTAAAAAGCACGAAAAAGCGGTTGAAATTCGATCACGATACGTTGCCCCTAAGTCTAAGGATAAAATGATAATGCCTGAGTTAGCATATGAGGAAAAAACGGCAAAAACGAAAATAGCGGCTATTCAAACTTCGAATGAAGAAGACACAGAAAATAATAAAGAAGCAGTTAAGAATGAAAAGAAACCTAAAAAGCCCAAGAAAAAGACAGCGCAAAATCAAGAAAATAAAGAAGATATAGCCGCCATGACTACTGACACGGTAAATAATACACAGCAAGTTAAGCAGCCAAATACACAGCAGCAACCAAAACAACAGCAAGTAAATAATACCACGCCTGGTCAGACGTCAGGGCAGCCGCGACCTCGTAGACCGAATTTTCCTCAGGGAGGGTACCAAGCGCAGGGAAACCAGCAGTTCTACCCTAAAATGCCAGGTTTATCTCAAAACCCTTGGTTTTACCCCCCACAAAATTTTTACCCGAATAATTACAATCAATTCAACCCTAATCAAAATAATGTAAGACCCAACCAAGCTTATCAAAATCAACCTAGAGCCAATATGCACCAGTCATATACGAGAGCCCCTTTTAGCGGTACATGTACCTTATGTTCAGAAGCGGGTCATAAAGCTAGGGCATGTCCACAATTAGGAAATCGATTAGTATGCTTTGGTTGCGGCAATTTAGACGTAGCTTACCCTAACTGTGTAAAATGCCAGGAAAAGAAAAGCCAGTCAATGGGAAACTGGCAAGCGGAGGCTACTCGGACCCCGGTGACCTCCAAGCAACAGTAAAAGGGGTAAATAAAATTAATAGTTTAAATAGTAAAACTGAAAATAAAATAAATTCTGTAAATAGTGTAAATAAAAATTTAGATTTAGATAAAATTAGTAGCAATAATTTTTATACAATAAAGTTTGACCAAGAAGACGATATTGATCCTGCTTATGAATTAATTAGTATTGAAGAACAAGATAAAATTTATGAACAAGAAAAATTAAAATTAAATAAAATCGAACAAGAAAAATTAAAATCAAATAAAACTGAACAAGAAAAATTAAATTTTAATGAAATTGAAAATAAAAATTTGTTAAGTTTAAAAACTAATAAAAATCAAATATTAAAAAAATATGAATGGCCAGAAGAAAATTTAACGAAAAATAAAAATGAGCTAGTAATTGCGGATGTAGTTGCGAAAATTAAAGAAACTCTACCACTAGATATGAAAGAACAAGTTGACGATGCTAAAATTAATTTACCCGAACAAGATTTGACCGAGATTAATAAAGAATTAGCTGATCTACAACGCCTAGAATTAGCGGCATTAACTACCGATAATAGGTTATTTTTTGACGTTATAATAGGCAATGTTAAAATTAAGGCTCTTATTGACACAGGAAGTAATAGTTCGTATTTGGGACCTAAAATCTATGACAATTTCAAACATAGATTTAAACCCTCAAATACAGCTATGATTAATGCTACCGGACAAATTTCTCCAATAACAGAAAAATTAAAAGTTTGTTTTGATATTGATGGAATTAGCGGTAATATTGAACTAAAAGTGGCAAAAGGCCTAAAATATGAAATGGTATTAGGTATGGATTTCTCAATTAAATTCAAAATAGAAGTTTATCCAGCTGGCAATGAATGGAGAGTTAGAGAAAGAGGAAAAAGATGGCATCAGTTTAGTAGTAATGATAATATAGCAGAAATACCCTTATATGGCGAGTGCGCTGAAATAGAAGAGATAAATTATGACCAAAAAAAGGAAATAGAAAAGGTTTTAAAAGAATGTTTACCCCCAAATCCAATGCCCTTAGGCAAAACTCATCTAATTAAACATAAAATTAGAGTGAAACCTGATGCCATACCAGTAAGACATAAAGCTAGACGAATGTCTCCGAAATTATTGAATTTGGCGATAGAAGAAGGTAAAAAGTGGATCAAGTTAGGTGTGGTCGAACATTCTAATAGTTCTTGGTGTAGCGCACCATTGATGGTTCCTAGTAAACCAGTAGGAACCTGGAGGATGTGCGTGGATTATCGCGACCTCAATAAAGTGACGGAAAAAGATGCATATCCATTACCAAATTTGGATGCTTCTTTAGATAAGCTCCGAAAAGCTCGATTTCTGTCCAAAATCGATTTGAGCAAAGCCTTCCACCAATGTCCTTTAGAAGAGTCGTCAAAAATGTACACAGCTTTCGCCCTCCCAGGGCTAGGACTGCTACAATTCACCAGAATACCTTTTGGCGTCACCGATGGCCCTAAAACTTTCCAGAGACTAATGGATAAAATAATTACGCCAGACCTTGAACCCTGCGTTTTAACTTATCAGGATGATATAGTTATAGCAACGGAGACGTTTGAAGAACACTTAAAATACTTGAGAATAGTTTTAAAAAAATTGGTAGAAGCAGGACTTTCAATAAATCCCGAAAAATGTGAATTTGGCTGTAAAGAAATTATATATCTAGGATTTGTATTAGATGCAAATGGCCTTAGACCTGACAAAGAAAAAATTAAACCAGTCTTAGAATACCCAGCCCCTACTAACCTAAAAGAACTAAGGCGATTTTTAGGTATGGTAGGATGGTATTCCAGGTTTATCGAAAAAGTTGCGGAATTAAAATTACCTCTCGTTAAGTTGCTACACAAGGATGTTAAGTGGACCTGGGGTCAGGAACAACAAGTATCCTTTGAAAAATTAAAAATGGCCTTAGTCAGTACCCCGGTACTCGCTAGGCCCGATTTTTCAAAGAGATTCACAGTACAATCTGACGCTAGCGGCGAATCCATAGGTGCTGTGCTGACGCAACAACACGATGATGGAGAACATCCGATCGTTTATATTAGTCGAGTATTAAATGATGCGGAAAAGAATTATAGCGCTACGGAGCGCGAATGTTTGGCTTTGATATGGGCAATAAAAAAATTCAGACCCTATCTAGAAGGTTATAATTTTACGGCCATTACAGACCATTCAAGTTTAAAATGGCTGAATAATTTAAAAGAACCTACTGGACGTCTCGCACGATGGGCCTTAGAATTGCAACAATGGGACTTCGACATACAGTATAGAAAAGGCTGTTTAAATTATGTCCCTGACGCCCTATCAAGAATCCCTTATAAAGATTTAAAAGATTCATGCGATGACAGCGAACAAGACTTTTTAGCGGTTTTAGAAGAAATAACAGATGAATGGTATTTAAGAAGAATCAAAGAAATTCAAAATTGGCCATGGAAATTCCCGGACTGGCAGATAGTAGATAATAGAATGTATATTCACAGAAAAGATTATTTGTTAGACCCAATAGATGAAGAAGAAAACAGCTGGAAATTAGTTCTACCACGAGATTGGATCAGAAGGGCTTTTCAAGAAGCACATCATGAACCGTATTCAGGGCATTTCGGCATTACAAAAACATATGATCGATTAGCGAGAACATATTTTTGGCCAGGAATGTACCATGATACCCTTCAGTATGTATCTTCCTGTTTAGAATGTCAAAGACATAAATCAGTGCAAACTGGACCTCAAGGTTTAATGGGTAAACGAATCGTAGAATCACCTTGGACAGTAGTTGCGGCTGATTGTATGGAGTTTCCCCCCAGTAAAAATGGCTTCAAATATTTGGTAGTTTTCCAAGATTTATTCACGAAAATGATTGAATTAAAACCTATCAGAAAACAAGATGGTAAAAACATAGCTCAAGCATTTCAAGAATTAGTCTTGTTTAGATGGGAAACGCCAGAATATTTTTTAGCGGATAATGGTAAAGAATTTGACAATAATTTGGTTAAAAACATGTTAAAGGATTACGGTGTCCGGTTTATAACTACGCCCCCCTATTATCCGGCCGCAAATCCTGTCGAACGCCAAAATCGTAATCTAAAAACCATGATAAGAATGTTTATAGGGACAGACCACCGTAACTGGGACTTGCACCTTCACGAATTCAGACACGCCATAAACACGGCTAAGCAAGAATCTATGAAATGTTCTCCTGCGTTTTTAAATTACGGTCGGCAGCCAAAGCCAGTAAAAAGCTTACGACGAGAATTGGAAACGGAAGGCGAAACCAGCACCATTAAGATACATAAAATTGACCCAGAATCATGGAAAAATAGACTGAAAAGATTAAAAATTTTACGAGATCTAGTGGCTAAGTACATTGACAACGCCCGCGAAAAACAAAAGATTTACTTTGACAAAAATAAGAAGAAGGTGACGTTTAAGGAGGGGGATATGGTTCTTCGTCAGACGCAATGTTTATCTTCGACAGATAAACATTTTTCTGCGAAACTAGCGCCTAGGACAGAAGAACCTACTAAAATCACTAAGGTTTTATCGCAAAATACGTATAAGGTAGACTCGACTAGTCGATTGGATAAGGTTCATGTCTCGCAATTACGCCGCCTTAAACCTCCCTACTTAATCCCAAATATTGACCAGAATTTACAGGAAATAAATAAAATAAATTGTTATGGGACAATTGTTAGGGGACCAGCAAAAGAACAAGTCATATCAAGTAACAATGTCTCAAGAAATAGACAAGGATCTGTTGGAACAGATAAACTCCATGGACCAATTAGATCTTCCAACGAAGGAAGAGGAAGAGAATCTTTTGAATCCGAGGGAGCCAACTCCAGCCCCCCAAGATATAATCTGCGACCAAGAAAATAACAGCGAGGAAGGAGTAATATATAAAAAGGTCCACGGACAATCTGCACCAGTTGCCTTCGTGAAAATAAAGCAGCCAGAACTTGTTAAAAGACCTCCAAGGAAACCAAGGATGGACAAATTAGGCGGTGAGGAAAAAGAAGTGGGAGAACAACCTAAGGTCGACGAGCAAGATGCACGAAATAGCCAAAGGCCTCTATCACCACTAATAGAAAGATTGACGGAGGCAGTAAACCTACACCCTGCCCCGATTGCTAATCCCATACCTCCCTTAATGTCCCTCCAAATACCTAAACCCGTTGAACTAGATAGCGACAAGAACAAAAAAGAAAAAGTCATAGTTATTCGTAATAAGCCAGAGAGACCTACTTTTAATTCTTTTCCCCTTGTACCCCTACAACCTATACAATATATAAGTACAGGAATAATGTTTAGAGGCAGTGACCCTAAAGGCCTTGACCCAGTGACTACTGACGAGGACGTTGATCCCTATTTTTATAAGTGCTTCAACTGCGGACAGGAAGGACACACAAGACGAGACTGCAGAAATAACGAAAAAATAAAAAAAGTTTGTTTCAATTGCGGAAGGGAAGGGGTGTCCTTGAATTCTTGCCCTCGTTGCAAGCGACCACATGCCAGAGACATGTATAAGAAATATGTCGAACAAATGGGAGGGGAAGCCAAACCAATATGGGAAATTTACCCCAGACTTTTTGCGGCCCCACCATATGGAAATGAATGGGTTAACGACCCAAACGAAAAAGACCCAGAAGAAATAGCGGAAATAGAATCCCAGGAAGAAGGACCTGAAAATATGTTATCCCAGCTTAGCGCTTTCGGATTCAATATTGACAGTTTACCCCCTACCGTAAGACAAATTGCTAGCGAACTGCCTATGCAGAAAGCTATAGAATTTATTCGGAATTGGGATAAATTTCTATTTCCTCAAAATAACTAGGGATACAAGTTAATCGAAAGTTAAAAATTTTTTTTTAAAGTTATTTTATTTTTTTATTTTTACAAATCAATAAGGAAAATTCTCCTGATTTCGTTTTTTATTTTTTTTGATTAACTTATCTCTACTCAATATAAAAAAAATTAACATGAATTAGCGGAAAAATGATCAAATTAAATTTAAAAAGACAAAGATTAACCCTTATACTCCTTATAAATTACCCAAATTCCCCAAGAAAAAGCAGAGAAATGTGGTAAAAAGGATGTAAGTAATAAAAATTTTTTTTTTTATATTTTTTTTTATATATTTTTGCGCTTATGAAAATTTGAAAAATAATGATTTTTTTTGTGCCCAACCTAAGTCTTAATCAATTGTAAATAAATTCTTGTAAATATGATTTTAATTGTAAATAATTTAGTTTAAGTAAATAAATTAGTAATTAAGTGAGTAAGCTTGGGTTATGGCAAAGTATGTAAAGTATGAAGTATGATATCATAAGTTTGAGGGCTTTTGTCCCAAATGCCCCCCTTAAGGGGAGGGTTATTATAGCGTTGCTATAAATTACAAAAAAAAGAACGATTTTCATAAGTGCGCGAAATATTATTATGCGCGATCATCAATTTTAAATATATCAATTTTAACAGGTAGTAGCGACACACGCACGACACACATGTATATACTGACCAACCGCGAGAGCAACGAAAGGGAAGAAGGGAGAGAGAAGAAGCACGAGAGGACCGTGCAGCATTGTTGCTTTGACTTTGATCGATATAGAGCACATTTTTTATAAAGTTAATTTTTAGAAAGTAAAAGTAATTAAATTGGATTAGAAAAATATTTAAATAAAGAGTTATAGTTTGTAATGATTAATTGATTAAAAGGATATTTGAATATTAACTATAAATAAATAGTCGCGACAAGAATCAGTGATTTATTAAATATATCATTATTGAAAATTCAAGATTCTCATTGCGGCCATATTTATTAATACTCGAAGACAAGGAATCAATATTCATACATTCAAGGAAGGACCTTTTTAAATAATATTCAGAGCAAGATTGTTAATAATAAATTATAAAAGTTTTCAATCAAAAAAATAGTAAGCAGAAAATAAAGGTAAAGAACAAGATATTAATTAGTGTGTGTGTCGAAAAAGAATTACATAGGACAAAGTGACATTATTAATTTAAGGATTTTTAAGTGAACAATTAGCGGTTAAAATTTATATAAATAGTGAAACTGATTATATTTAGATTATAAAAGAAAATACTGATTAAAGTAAGATTTTGAATAAAGTGAATTTATATACATATTTTTAAAGTTAAAAAAATAGGTGTTTTTATTATTTCAGGTCATAACCCTTTCACCTCCCCTCATTCAGCATTTTAGTTAAATTCCCGCGACCCTGAGAAATAAAGTCAACCTCGTGCTTCCGTTTTAATATACACATATATTAACGCGCGCTTGTGTTTTTCGACTACTTAAACATATTAACAGTTATTAAATTCTATTTAATTTTAAAATTAATAATTGTGGTTAATCCGAGAGGGCGGAAATAGCCACATTATAATAAAACCGCATGGCATAAAAGCCGAGAAAGAGCAGCCATCTTTGATGTCTGCTCGAGCGCCGGCATAATTGTATTTACGGACATTTGCAGATAATATAAAATAATTTACTAAAATAAAATAAAATAGTCTCACCTCGTATATGCTATTATGCCCACGCTTAGATGCAAAATTTAGGCACCTCAATTATTTTCGCTCTCTCACTCATACATACATACAATAACGAAATTAAATAATATTTAATAATCTGTTAAACGCGAGCTAGCTATAGAATTTAAATTAATTTTTACTTTTAATGTAACTGCGATGAATAACTGGAATACTTGATCTCTCTCAGTAACCTTGAAATATTCTTGATTCATTTGATTCAATGTGCTTCCTAGCAATAATATGGCGTATGATAAATTGACACTGATTTTACTGTATTTATATAGAAAATCAAATAAAATAAAATAGACTAATGAGCTACGTAAAATACTTATATCAAAATTAATAACTGTAATTATAATTAAACAAACTATTTTACAATGAGGGGAGAGCCCATGCTCTCTCCCTCTCTTAGAGAGCACAAACGTTTAATTGCTGTTAACTGTTCAGCGGCCGAGACGAGAGTGTCTCCACGCGCTCTCGTTGGTTCTTACTTTTTTGGTGTTCCGGCGTCTGGAGCGGTTAAAACTCGCTGTTTCTTTAGCAGAAAAGACGCGCGATAACACAGATTATTTGAGTCTTAAAATTTCATAAAAATCTAATTTTATAATGCAAATTATTGCATTACAGTATAGCAATAAAGAAAATAACAATCTGCTTGAGGTACTTTCATTGTTAGTCTTGAATTTGTATGACTCTTGGAAAATATCATTTGTAGTGAAGTTTTGTTTTACAGAAATAATTTTTTGGTAAATTAGAGGCCGTTGGAAGGTTAAATTATCAGGAAATTACTATTTAGTTGAAGGTACTTTTACTCTTGGTGTAAAAAATTCATTATTCTTCAAGAATCCTATTTGTTCTGAAGTTTTATGTCACAGAAATAGACATTGGATCAATATGGGAACTTGAGTATGTATAGCAATACTGAAAATAACAATCTGCTTGAGGTACTTTCATCGTTAGTCTTGAATTTGTATGACTCTTAGAAAATATCATTTGTAGTGAGGTTTTGTTGCACAGAAATAAATTATTGGTAAATTAGAGGCCGTTTGAAGGTTTAATTTTCAGGGAATTACTATTTAGTTGAAGGTACTTTTAATCTTGGTGTAAAAAATTAATTATTCTTCAAAAATCTTATTTTTTCTGAATTTTTATGACACAGAAATTAATTTTAGGTCATACATTGAGATGGTATAGAATTATAGAAAATAAGTATCTGCTTGAGGTACTTTCATCTTTAGCCTTGAATTTGTATAACTCTTGGAAAACATCATTTGTAGTGAGGTTTTGTTGAACAGAAATAAATTTTTTGTAAATTAGAGGCCGTTTGAAGGTTTAATTTTCAGGGAATTACTATTTAGTTGAAGGTACTTTTAATCTTGGTGTAAAAAATTAATTATTCTTCAAGAATCCTATTTGTTCTGAAGTTTTATGACACAGAAATAGACATTGGATCAATATGGGAACTTGAGTATGTATAGCAATAAAGAAAATAACAATCTGCTTGAGGTACTTTCATTGTTAGTCTTGAATTTGTATGTCTCTTGGAAAATATTTTTTGTAGTGAGGTTTTGTTACACAGAAATAAATTTCTGGAAAATTACAGGCCGTTTGAAGGTTTATTTTTTAGGGAATTCTCATTTATTGAAGGTACTTTTAATCTTGGTGTAAAAAATTAATTATTCTTCAAAAATCCTATTTGTTCTGAATTTTTATGACACAGAAATTAATTTGAGGTCAATTTGTTACATTGAGTTGGCATAGATATATAGAAACTAAGCATCCACTTCAGGTGCTTTCATTTTTAGCCTTGAATTTGTATGTTTTTTGCAAAATATCATTTGTAGTGAAGTTTGGTTTTACAGAAATAATTTTTTGGTAAATTAGAGGCCGTTTGAAGGTTTAATTTTTAGGGAATTATCATTCATTGAAGGTACTTTTATTCTTGGTGTAAAAAATTAATTATTCTTCAAAAATCTTATTTTTTCTGAAGCTTTATGACACAGAAATAGTCATTGGGTCATTCTGGGACCTTAAGTAAGTACAGCAATAAAGAAAATAAGTATCTGCTTGAGGTACTTTCATCTTTAGCCTTGAATTTGTATGAGTCTTGGAAAATATCATTTGTAGTGAAGTTTTGTTTTACAGAAATAATTTTTTGGTAAATTAGAGGCCGTTGGAAGGTTTAATTATCAGGAAATTACTATTTAGTTGAAGGTACTTTTACTCTTGGTGTAAAAAATTTATTATTCTTCAAGAATCCTATTTGTTCTGAAGTTTTATGACACAGAAATAGACATTGGATCAATATGGGAACTTGAGTATGTATAGCAATAATGAAAATAACAATCTGCTTGAGGTACTTTCATCGTTAGTCTTGAATTTGTATGACTCTTAGAAAATATCATTTGTAGTGAGGTTTTGTTGCACAGAAATAAATTATTGGTAAATTAGAGGCCGTTTGAAGGTTTTATTTTCAGGGAATTACTATTTAGTTGAAGGTACTTTTAATCTTGGTGTAAAAAATTAATTATTCTTCAAAAATCTTATTTTTTCTGAATTTTTATGACACAGAAATTAATTTTAGGTCATACATTGAGATGGTATAGAAATATAGAAAATAAGTATCTGCTTGAGGTACTTTCATCTTTAGCCTTGAATTTGTATAACTCTTGGAAAACATCATTTGTAGTGAGGATTTGTTGCACAGAAATAAATTTTTGGTAAATTAGAGGCCATATGAAGGTTTAATTTTCAGGGAATTACTATTTAGTTGAAAGTACTTTTAATCTTGGTGTAAAAAATTAATTATTCTTCAAGAATCCTATTTGTTCTGAAGTTTTATGACACAGAAATAGACATTGGATCAATATGGGAACTTGAGTATGTATAGTAATAAAGAAAATAACAATCTGCTTGAGGTACTTTCATTGTTAGTCTTGAATTTGTATGACTCTTAGAAAATATTATTTGTAGTGAGGTTTTGTTGCACAGAAATAAATTATTGGTAAATTAGAGGCCGTTTGAAGGTTTTATTTTCAGGGAATTACTATTTAGTTGAAGGTACTTTTAATCTTGGTGTAAAAAATTAATTATTCTTCAAAAATCTTATTTTTTCTGAATTTTTATGACACAGAAATTAATTTTAGGTCATACATTGAGATGGTATAGAAATATAGAAAATAAGTATCTGCTTGAGGTACTTTCATCTTTAGCCTTGAATTTGTATAACTCTTGGAAAACATCATTTGTAGTGAGGATTTGTTGCACAGAAATAATTTTTTGGTAAATTAGAGGCCATTTGAAGGTTTAATTTTCAGGGAATTACTATTTAGTTGAAGGTACTTTTAATCTTGGTGTAAAAAATTTATTATTCTTTAAAAATCTTATTTTTTCTGAATTTCTATGACACAGAAATAGTCATTGGGTCAATCTGGGACCTTGAGTATGTACAGCAATGAAGATAATAAGTATCTGATTGAGGTACTTTCATCTTTAGCCTTATACTAAGTTTTTATGTCACAGAAATAATTTTTTGGTTAAATACTGGCCGTTAGAAGTTTTATTTTTCAGGGTATTAATATTTAGATGAAGGTGCTTTTAGTCTTGGTGTAAAAAATTAATTATTCTTAAAAAATCTTATTTTTTCTAAAGTTTTATGACACAGAAATAGACATTGGGTCAATCTGGGAACTTGAGTATGTAAACCAATAGAAAAACAAACAATCCGCTTGAGGTACTTGCATCTTTATTCAATAAATTGCATAGATCTTGTAACATTTTATTCATAGCGAGGTTTTGTTTAGCCGAAAGATGTTTGAGTAAATTAGGGAACGTTTGAAGGTTTACTTTTCAGGGTATTATTACTTAGTTGAGAGTACTTTCATTGCTGGTGTGAAAAATTAATTATTCTTTAAAAATCTTATTTTTACTCCAAAGTTATTACCCAGAAATAAATTTTTGTTCAATTCCCGACATTGAGATGGTATAACAATATAGGAACTAACAATCCGCTTGAGGTACTTTCATCTTTAATCATGAATTTGTATGACTCTTGGAAAATATCATTTATAGTGAGGTTTTATTTCACAGAAATAATTTTTTGGTAAAATACTGGCCGTTTGAAGGTTTATTGGCAATTGGTAAATTGAAGGTTTAATTTTCAGGTTAGTATTACTTAGTTGAGAGTACTTTCATTGCTGGTGTGAAAAATTAATTATTCTTTAAAAATCTTATTTTTACTGAAGAGTTATTACCCAGAAATAAATTTTGGGTCAATTTCGGACATTGAGATAGTATAACAATATAGAAACTTACAATCTGCTTCAGGTACTTTTATTTTTAGCCTTGAAATTGTATGTTTCTTGCAAAATATCATTTGTAGTGAAGTTTGGTTTTACAGAAATAATTTTTTGGTAAATTAGAGGCCGTTTGAAGGTTTAATTTTTAGGGAATTATCATTTATTGAAGGTACTTTTATTCTTGGTGTAAAAAATTAATTATTCTTCAAAAATCTAATTTTTTCTGAAGCTTTATGACACAGAAATAGTCATTGGGTCAATCTGGGACCTGTTTTTGCTGAAGTGTTATGACACACATATAAATTTTTGGTGAATCCGGGAAAATGAGATGGTGTAAAAATATAGAAACCAACAATCAGCTTGAGAAGCTTTCATCTTTAATCATGAATTTGTATAAGGCTTGGTAAGTATTGAGTTAATTATTAAGTTAATTATTATTATTATTTAGTTAGTTTATTCATAATGAGTTTTTTTTCCACCAAAATAAAATTTTGGTGAATTTGTGGCCGTTTGAATTTTTAATTTTCAGGGTGTTACTATTTAGTTGAAGTTACTTCTTTTCTTGTTGTTAAAAATGAATTATTCTTCAAAAATCTAATTTTTTCTAAATTTTTATGACGCAGAAAAAAATTTAGGGTCCATCTGGGACCTTGAAAAGGTATAGCAATAGAGAAACTAACAATCTGATGAAGGTACTTTCTTCTTTATTCTTTAATTTATACAAGGTTTTGAAAATATTTTTCGTAATGAGGTTTTGTTGGACCGAAATAAAATTTGGGTGAATTCGAAACCGTGTGAAGGTTTAATTTGTAACGTGGTTACAAAAGCTAAAATTAAGTTTATTTTAATTTACATAAAATATTTAAAATTTATGAAAAGCCGCGAGATTTTTAAATATAAGTTATAGTTTGTTTAATTATATGGTGACATTAGCGACACACGCACACATAGATAATTAATAAAAGCCGTGAAGAACTAGATAAGAAAAGGAGAAGATAGAGAAGCCGATCGACAACGCGGGTTCAAGTGACCAGCGAGGACGATATTCGGCGACTGACCCTTCTAAAAAATAGGTCACGTTTTTGATAACGCACAAAAACGCATGTCGCCGGCCATTAAGTATACTTTAATTTTATAAATAATTTATGCATTATTGGTAAAGTTTGAAATTGTAAGTAGTAATCAAGGATTTTCGTGAAGTTTTATGTTTAATTAGTGACCGGGAAAATATAGACAGAGTTTCTTAATTTTAGTGAAAACTCGTGATTATTTGAAAACATAAATGAGAGAAAAGACAATTTTAGATTTTGTCCCCTCGTGTTTTTTAAATAATTTTAATTATGATTATCATCGCGACAGTTTTCATTAACTGTGAATTTTTGGAATTGAATAAGTGAATATTTGATTTTGATTAGGAAGTTGGATATCCTAGGAAAGATAAGTATCTTTGGAGTCCAATTTCAAAAAGAAGGAAACTAAGTGAATTAAAAATATAAAAAGAATTGTGAATCTGCACTGGCATATTATTAGTCACGTTCCCATATTAGAATTAATGGAAAGAGAAGAATTTTGAGCAGTACCAGATATCATCGAAAATGGCAGCCAAGGATTATATCTTCAGCAGTTTGATTTCGACGATAAAGGTGAGCCCGGAACTCCTCGTGTGTATTATATGTGTTTGTCACGATCGTAGAAGTTATTATAAATTTATGATATAAAAGACAGTGAATTTATGATTATGATAAAGACAGTGATTAATAATTATTGTTATTAGAAAATAAGTATTTTTGTGAAATTAATTAATAAAAATTATGATTAGTATTTGAAATTGATAAAATAGGCTTTATTTTCCCTTGTGTTTAAATCATAAATATCTCTATCTCTTTTTCTCTATAATATTCCCCCGACCCCGATTTTAAAATATATTAATCTCTTTCTCTTTTCAGCTTAAATGATACAGATTGGTAAGTCCCGCGAACAAGCGAAATTAAAAAATGGATAAAAATCGACAATTACAATAATGTGACTATTTCTGCAAAGCCGGAAATAGCCACATTACAAATTTTTAAGTTACTATTACTTAGTTGAAATTAATTTCATTCTTTTTGTAAAAAATTGAATATTTTTTAAATACCTTAATTTTACAGAATTATTCTGACACAGAAATAAATTTTGGGCCAATCCGGGACCTTGAGATTGTGTATCAATAAAGAGACTAATAATGTGCTGAGAATACTTTCATCTTTATTTTTGAATTTGTATAAGTCTTGGAAAATGTTATACGTAGTAAGGGTTTGTTGCACCGAAACAAAATTTGGGTAAATTTGAAACTGTTTGAAGGTTTAATTTTCAAGGTATTGCTTAATACTTGAAAGTACTTTTATTCTTGGATTTAAAAATGAATTATTCTTCAAAAATATTATTTTTGCTGAATTATTATGACACAGAAATAGACTTTGGGTCAATCAGCTACCCTGAGATAGTATATCCGTAAAGATACTAATAATCCGCTGAAGGTACTTTCATCTTTATTCTTGAAAGTGCATAAGTCTTAGAAAATTTTAATCGTAGCGAGGTTTTATTGCAACCAAATAAAATTTGGGTAATTTCGAGATGGTTTGAAGGTTTATTTTAAAGTTATTACTATTTAGTTGAGAGTACTTTCACTCTTGGAGTTAAAAATGATATATTCTCTAAAAATCTTCATTTTGCTGATTTATTATGACACAGAAAAAAATTTTGGGTCGAACCGGAAACTTGCAATTTTATAACAATAAAGAGACTAACAATCCGCTGAAGGTACTATCATCTTTATTCTTGAAATTGCATGAGCCTTGAAAAATTTTGTACTTTAAAAGATATAGTAATAAAGAATCTAAAAATGCTGCTGAAGGTAGTTCCAAAATTTTATTTCGATGCAAGAAAGCCTCACTACGAATAATATTTTCCTAGTCTGATACTGTTTCTGAAGATTAAATAGATAGTATATCCAGCGAATTGATAATACCTTTAATGTATTAAAATCTTAAGATCCTAAGTGTACGCAACGTTTATTTCTGTGTGGTATTACATCCTCAAAAATAAGATATTTGAAGATTAAATAAAATTTAATCCGAAGAATGAAAGTACCCTCATCTAATAAGTTATACCACGAAAAATAAACTTTCTAACGGTCCAGATTTTACCCAAATTTTATTTTGGTGCAAGAAAACGTCGCAACATATAATATTTTTTAAGACTCATACAAATTTAAGAATATGTATAAAATTACCTTCAGTGGATTATTAGTTCTATTATTGTTTCATTACTATTGATCCCGGATTTAGCTAAAATTCAATTGTGTGTGATATTATTTCATTAAAAATATGTTGTTTTATGCAAGGGCAGCCCAACGATTCACAAAGTCTTTGAAAAAAAGTACCGCGAGGCCTAGTGAAGGCCAGCGAAATTTTAAAAACTTTAAACAATATTTAAGTATAATTAATGTGGAAGATCATATTTTTATTAAAATCCAAAGTATTTATCACTAGCTAGTTGATTAAGCTTATTTAAACTAATGAATAATGGCTATTATGATTTTTTTATGAGGTTATCTGTAGCATTTTTAGGGTTATAAGAATAAATTTGAGGCAAATATACATTGTGGGCTCCACTTTTACCAAAACAAAATCTTTTAACCAGTTCCTGAGCTAAGGTTATTTGAATCGCGTTTTTAAGTAATTTTTCCGTGGAAAACGCTATGGATATCGCCTTAAATCCAGCAGATATAGCTAAAATTTTGCGCAGGTCATATTTTTATTAAAATCTAAAATATTTATCAGTGAGAAATTGGTTAAGCTTAGTTAAGCTAATTAATAACGTATTTTCTAATTTTTTTTTAGGTTATGTATAGAGTTTTTTGGATTCTAGGAGCATGTTTGAGGCAAAACTTACCTTGTGAATTCCAATTTTGCTAAAATAAAAATTCTACTAGTTCAAAAAAAAACCTTTTTGGGGGTAGTTTTTGCAAATTTAAGGGTGAAGCTCCTATTTCTTTACGAAATGACCCCGATTTTCGTGTTCAGCGACCCAAAAAACCTATAGTAGAGCAAATCTCGTGTTCACCAGTGAAAATACAACCCCCCCAACCCCGTATTTTGACTGGAGTATTGTGAGATTGTCCGGAAAAAACAAAAGTCCACTTCTTAATTTGCAACCTTGTCATTTGTTTACTGAGCAGATCTCAACAAAACTTTTTTACGGTATCTGTGTTGTTGTTACGTGCTTTCTCCTTAATTTATTAAAAAAACAAATTCCCTCAACTGTAATATCTCTCAATCAACTTGATTACCAAATTAATACTATACTCAAGTCTGAGGTGTGTGGGTGTCTAAATTCATTAGTTTAAATTAAAAAAAGTCTTCTGAAGGTTTTCACTAAATCCGAGTTTGGAGTCCTTAGCGGTTAGAAAAAAGGATAACATGTCAGAAAGTATTCCTCTTATGGGTTTTCATAAATGACAAATTTTAAGAGTAATTATATTCCAAGAGTAAGAAAAAATTTGAAAGACACGATGCAAGTTTTTTTTTTCTGTATTTTTTTTCTAATCATGCATTTGAAAATGTTATATCGTATTTTAAATTTTATATACTTAACTGCCCCCTCTACGGGAAGTAAAAAAATCAAAATCACCCCTAAACTGAACAAAAAATAAAAAAAATTTCATTAAATTTTATTTTTCAATCTTTTCATAACTTGCGTCATAATAAACACCTTTTTTCAAAATTATTTTTAAGTAAATAAAAAATTGAAGGAACAATAGAGGTGGGAGACAATTTTTTTTGTGGAATCATGGAAAAAACATAGAATAATAAAGATTCAGCTTGATTAAATTTTGCTTATCTTCCCTTTTGGATATGTTAATAAACCCTTTAAGACCAAATCTTGAAGGGCTAGAGCGAAAGTAGAAAAAACACCCCTTTTTGGGGTACTTTTTGCCAATTAAATGGTTATTTTTCATAGTTATAACTTCAATATTCGTGATCAGCGACCCCAAAAACCTTTATTAGACCAAATCTTGGAGGGCTAGAGTGAAAGTTGCAAAAATACCCCTTTTAGGGGTAGTTTTGGCTAATTTAATGGTGAAGAGTTAAGTTTTAATTGAAAAGACATCGATTTTTTTGATCAGCGACCCAAAAAACCCTATTAGGTCGAATCTTGGAGGGATAGAGTGAAAGTAGTGAAAAAACCCCTTTTAGGGGTAGCTTTGTCAAATTTAAGGGTGAAGGGGTAATTTTTCATAGTTATTACTGCAATATTCGTTATCAGCGACCTAAAAAACCCCCGTATACCAAATTTCAAAGGCTTACAGTGAATACAGCAAAAATGCCCTAGTTAAGGGCAGTTTTGCCCAATTTATGGGTGAAGGGGTAATTTTTCATAGTTATAACTGCAATATTTGTTATCAGCGACCCAAAAAACCCCCGTATACCAAATTTCATAGGCCTACAGTGAATACAGCAAAAATGCCCTAGTTAAGGGCAGTTTTGCCCAATTTATGGGTTAAGGGGTAATTTTTCATAGTTATAACTGCAATATTTGTTATCAGCGACCCAAAAAACCCCCGTATACCAAATTTCATAGGCCTACAGTGAATACAGCAAAAATGCCCTAGTTAAGGGCAGTTTTGCCCAATTTATGGGTTAAGGGGTAATTTTTCATAGTTATAACTGCAATATTTGTTATCAGCGACCCAAAAAACCCCCGTATACCAAATTTCATAGGCCTACAGTGAATACAGCAAAAATGCCCTAGTTAAGGGCAGTTTTGCCCAATTTATGGGTGAAGGGGTAATTTTTCATAGTTATAACTGCAATATTTGTTATCAGCGACCCAAAAAACCCCCGTATACCAAATTTCATAGGCCTACAATGAATACAGTAAAAATGCCCTTTTTAGGGGCAGTTTTGTCCGATTTAAGGGTGAAGGGGTTATTTTTCATAGTTATAACTGCAATATTTGTTATCAGCGACCCAAAAAACCCCCGTATACCAAATTTCATAGGCCTACAATGAATACAGTAAAAATGCCCTTTTTAGGGGCAGTTTTGTCCGATTTAAGGGTGAAGGGGTTATTTTTCATAGTTATAACTGCAATATTCGTTATCAGCGACCCAATAAACCCCCGTATACCAAATTTCAAAGGTTTACAAGGAATACAGCAAAAATGCCCTTTTTAGGGGCAGTTTTGCCCGATTTAAGGGTCAAGCCCCAATTGCGCATAGAAAAGACCCCGTTTTTGTGTTCAGCGACCCAAAAAACCTATAGTAGACCAAATCTGGTGGCGGCCACAAACAACACCCCCCTCCCCGTGATTTGACTGGATATAGGGTTTAAAAAAAGCTTGAGCAACAAGCTTGAGCAGCAGCTCGATCAGCAAGCTAAAAAAAAATTAAAACCTATACAAAAAATTAAATACTTATAATAAAATATAAAAAGTTATAAAAAATTAAAAATTTATAAAAAAAATAATGTATTAAATTAATCAATTAATTAATTATTTGTTAATTAATTATCAATTGTTTATTAAATTATTTTATTTTTTATTTTAAAAATTTATAAAATTAAATAATAATATAAAATAATAACAATATAAAATATATCTTTTATTTATTGATATATTTTAAGTTCTTTAACCTCTCAAAATTTTTTATGAAAGTTTTTTAAATTATTTCTCCGTATGAGAATCATTTTGTTTTATTTATTATTTTTTTTCAAATTTTATCCTAACCACAAATTTCATTACATTACACGTTATTAATTCTCAACCCTCAATTAAACAAAACATAATCTGACGTAAACGCAATACCATAACATTCGAAATTTATATAAGCCTCGCTCTGATTGGCTGTCCTTTAACCAGCTCCCATTTAAAATTGAATGGTCGGATTAAAAAATGGTTTGAACCATTGTTCTTAGAATTTTTTTCCCATTAAGTACATGGGTCAATATTTGTGAACTGTATATGACTTTGCATGGGTGGGTCTCGAAATGTACTCCAAAGTATGTTTGGTCGAAAGTATATATAAAAAAAATAATTTTCCCCAATTTTTAGCTTTTTAGATCCAATTCTCTATTTTTTACAGCGATTTTTGTTTTTTTCAATTTTTTGAAATTTTTAATTTTTGAGAAATTTATGTTCATTAATTTTTCTCGCAAACGCGCACTTTACAGTAAAATTTTTTTTCCTTATAGTACCCCATAGGAAATTTCCCGTAGAATTCGATTCTGGGGTCCAAATTTTTTTTTGAACTGCGCATGCGCGAGAAAATCAACTTTCTTGCTTTGCCTTTTCTAGCTTATATGTCTCAGCTGCAGACAGCTCAATTTTCATCCTATTGGTCTCAAATTGTAGGTTTTTTCATATACTTTCAGCATATGAAATCATTTTTTTGGGTAAATTTATTTTAAAAGCACTAAAATTGAAAAATAGCGATTTTAAAAAAATCATTTTTCACAAATTTTGAATTTTCCGCCAAGTCACGTGACCAAATGAAAATCTGACTAAAAATTCGGATTCAGCGAAAAATTTTACATAAGGATACCAATTTTCGTCCTATTTCATTAAATAGTTTCTAAGATATCCCATTTTAAAGATAAAGATTAAAATTGACTTTTTTAAAAAAACCCTAAAAATGGGACTCTGACTTTAATTATCATATATGTTAAACAAATAATTATAAAAAGACGAGTAAAAATTTTTTGGAAACTAAGGGCTTGTAAAAAATTTTTGAGGCCTATAGAACTCGTTTATTTTAAAAATTAGAATTTTGGCAGCAATTTCAAAATTGGTAATTTTTGGGTAAGAATAGGGATTTGGTTTATTGACTATCGCCATGAGAGAATTAACAACAAATAAATGTGGTGTACGGTAAATAAATGTTAATACGTATACCGAAAAAATGAGACCAATTGGAAGTATTTTGGTTAGCTGGCGAGGTTGCAGCTTTGAATTAAAGATTATGAAAAAAATCCTATTTTATAACATTGTTGTATTTTGTAGCTATTCTATCTTATCTTCAATTTTCCGAATTTTCTAGTTATCTAATGAAAATTTTGACAAAATTTTCGGATTCCTCGAGAAATTTTACAAAAGACCCCCTTTTTGGAAAAGTTTTGGATGTTTTCGTTACGCTATAGAAATAAAAGAAATAGCAAAATACTAAATAACTACAAAATACCACAATATTATCAAATAGGATTTTTTTGTAATCTTTAATACAAAGCTGCAAACTTGCCAGTTAACCAAAATACTTCCAATTGGTCTCATTTTTTTGGTATAAGTGTCACCATTCAGTTGCCGTACACTGCAATTATTTGTTGCTAAATCTCTCATGCCGATAGTCAATAAACCAAAAGCCTATTCTTACCCCAAAATGACCAATTTTGAAATTGCTGCCAAAATTCTAATTTTTAAAAGAAACGAGTTCTATAGGCCTCAAAAATTTTTCCCAAGCCCTTAGTTTCCAAAAAATTTTTATTCGTCTTTTTATAATTATTTGTTTAGCAGATATGATAATTAAAGTCAGAGTCCCATTTTTAGGGTTTTTTAAAAAAAGTCAATTTTAATCTTTATCTTTAAAATGAGATATCTTAGAAACTATTTAATGAAATAAGACGAAAATTGGTATCCTTTTGTAAAATTTTCCGCTTAATCTGAATTTTCAGTCGGATTTTCATTTGGTCACGTGACTTGGCGGAAAATTTAAAATTTGTGAAAAATGATTTTTTAAAAATCGCTATTTTTCAATTTTAGTGCTTTTAAAATAAATTTACCCAAAAAAATGATTTCATATGCTGAAAGTATATGAAAAAACCTACAATTTGAGACCAACAGGATGAAAATTGAGCTGTCTGCAGCTGAGGCATATAAGCTAGAAAAGGCAAAGCAAGAAAGTTGATTTTCTCGCGCATGCGCAGTTCAAAAAAAAAATTTGGACCCCAGAATCGAATTCTACGGAAAATTTACTATGGGGTACCATAAAGAATAAAAATTTTATTGTAAAGTGCGCGTTTGCGAGAAAAATTAATGAACATAAATTTCTCAAAAATTAAAAATTTCAAAAAATTGAAAAAAACAAAAATCGCTGTAAAAAATAGAGGATTGGATCTAAAAACCTAAAAATTGGGGAAAATTATTTTTTTTATATATACTTTCGACCAAACATACTTTGGAGTACATTCTGAGACTCGAAAATTCAAACTGTATACACTTCACAAATATTGACCCACATATAAGGTTTGCCTTTCATTGATTTACACCGTGTATATATATATATATATATATGTGTGTAATTCTACATAAAATACATAGTATTTTGTTGACCTTTTTAATACGGATGTATACTTTTATAAAAAAATCCCTTTCTTTAAATATAACGATAATAAAATAAGATGGAAAAGCAATTAAAAAAAAGAAAAAAATAAAAAAATAAAAAAATGTAAGTTAATAACGCTCAATATTCAAAATAAAACAGTGTCATATATCGCGACAAGAATTTAAACCCATTAGTAAAGTATAAATTTTATAGTTCTTAAAATCTATGAATAAACACCCCCTCTTAATAAATCCTTTAAAATTTAAAAAATAACCATTACTCAGATATCAACAATATTATTACTTAGTCTAAAAAAAGTTTTGATAGTGTACAGACATATAAATTTTGAATTTTATGTTTAAAATAATAAGTTTTATACATTTAAGTAATTTTTTAAAAAAATAGGAACATAAGAATATTTAAATGTCAAGTTAAGTTTTTTAAATGGTATGTAAAATATATATGTAATTCAAACAATTCAATGTAATATTTTGTAAAATTAAAAAATTATTTCTTAAAAAATAAAGGTCCTGAAGAGGTTCTCAGATTGAGAATGAAATATTGACAAGAGTAAAAATCAAAGTTTTTTGAATTTTTCCTTATAATTTGTCCAGCAAGGTCGTTTTAAACTCAACAGAAATTTAAATTATCTGGACGTTCCAAATCCAATTTTCATAAATAATATTATTAAAAAACTGTTCTTTCTTTTAAGTCTGGTATAGATTTAGTATTTCATGAAAAATCAACTTTTCCAGAATAAAGATGTTTATTGTAAATATTGTTTCCAATTGTATTCATGATAAAAATTTTTACAGTAACCATAAATGAATTAGTAATTTCCAACAATTACATAGTAGGTATAAACTTTTAATTGGTAAACTCTAATAAAAATTTGAACGTTAGAAACAATATTGAAAATCGCAAAATTTATAAAATTATTTTCCTGAAAATTGAGACCATAATTGAGACCGTGCACTGGCCAGGAAAATGTACTTTCATGGCTAATGCCCAGAAAAACATTTTTTATTAATATATTTCAATTTTATGATTCAATTTTCACAAAAAAAGAAATTAAATTCAAATTTTAGCGCTATAAAAAGCATAAAAAGTAAGAAGATAAGAAGCCCATCGAAATTCACCCTGAAACATTTGAATTCCAACAAGAAATTACTTATAAAGAGTTTCAAACTCGCCAAAAATAAAAATAATTCTTTCCTTTTTTATTTAAATTCAAATCATCCTATACTGGTATAAGTTCAAAAGCGAGTTCAAAAGCTTTCATTAAATGAATTTTTTGAAATAAAATTTAGATAAATCATATTATTTTCCTACCAAATTCCTTCAGTCAAATAATTTGAAAATATCCTAAATTAAAACTTAATTAAGGTACATATTATAAATGCTTTTCCACTAACATATTATTTAATATTTAATACGGGCTGCGCTAATTTACCCAGACTCTGGATCAATAGCATTATAATTTTAAAACATTTTTTTCAAAGATTTCAGTCACAATAAAAAAATTTTTTTTAAATTATATTAAAATCTTATAAAGTACTAAAAAAAATAGTTAATTTTGCAAACATTTTTAATATTCAGTACAGAGTGTAGAAACTCAAGCAGAAACAAACTCAAGTCAATGTTCAAACCAATCTTTTTTTTTTGTAATATATGTGTGTGCATTTTAAATAAAAAATTTCTGGGTAGACTTTGCGTTTTATATCAGGTTTTATTTTTTTAATTTATCTCAAGAAAATAATATTTAATATTACATCTGAATGAAAATATTGATTACTGTCCCTTTTAATCCCTCATATAACATTTTTTTTTTGCTCTGTATGGCGAAATTTTATAATAATACACTGAAAAACTGACACCTTTGAATCAATGACGCGCGACATTAAAATATGCCAATAGAATATTCCATTGATTCAATAGAATTTCTATTAATTTAATGTCACCGCTATTGAATTAATAGATTCTATTCATTAACCAGGTTTATCGTTCACTTCAAAAAATGATCTTGTTGAAAAAGAATAAATAAGAATATTTTAAGCAAGTTTTAAATATTTTTATGTAAGCAGCCCAAATAAAAAAAATTTTTTTTCCAATCATTATTTATAAATACTTAATAAATAATAGCTTTCAATTTATAATGATGTGGATCCCATCAAGGTTTTGTAAAGATAAAATACTCAATAAGTATGTGATCGTGCCTGAAATAAATAATCCTTAGCTTTTCTATAATTTTTTGCGTTTATTTTAAATAAAAACATCAGTATACAGCGATTTGGCTTCCTTTTAATTGGTTGTTTATTATAGACACTTAAAAAAATAATTTATTAATAGTAGCGTAACAAAATATTTTATTTTATAAAATACTTACGTTTAATCATGGGACAGGTAGTAATATCGAATATGAAATGTGGGCTATTTTGCTTTTTTAATCCAATCGGTATTTTAATGACTTTAAACGACGATTTTTTACGCGAAGCGTTATTTTTATATTTTATTTTAAGAAAACGTAAATCACTATTTTAAGTTCATTAGAGAATTTCTAGTTTATTTTTTATTAATATCTAATTCTTTTTTTTAGACATGATTAAAGATTGGTCGCTTACTGACGAAAGAGAAAAAAGCGAATTTCATGGAGAAACTTTTAAGACTCCAGTTAAATTTGAAGAAGACTTAAGGATAGCTACTTACGGATAGCCTTAAAGACCCACAAATTTCCATGACCGCCCAGTTGTACAAAGTGTACAACTGGGAGACTACCGGCGACCGCGGTCGCCGGCTTCGCCCCCGATTCTTACTGGATAAACACACCTTAAACCCCCCGCGCTTGTTTGTCCCAAACCGGAACTCCCTTTTCAGGTATAACTTCAGTTTGGGACGAGCAGCCTAGGCAGCTGGCCGCTGCCTTCCCCCCTGCCTAGGGGCAGGAGAGCTCTCTACGATAGAAAGCCCTCCTCCTTCTTCTCCAACAAGGTGGTCCTTACGTGCTCTGCTACTTTGTTCCAGTTTTCGGAACTCCGTAGCATTCCCGGGACCACCGTCTCCGGCCTCCAAATCGGGAAGGGCGGGCGCCCCTCCGCGTAGCGCACACATTCGAAGAATGCTCTACTGTATCATCCACGCCCGGACAGTGCAAGCACTCCTTTGTTGCCACCTAATGCCAATATTGGTCATTTTTATTACTCAGAAAATAACAGAAAATACAATTTTTTTTTTTAATCAAATTAAATAAAAATTAGTATTTAAAAAATTTTTTATTTAAAATTTGATGTCTCATTAATGAAATTTGAAAAAATATTGTTTGGGACTGAAATTTCAAAACAGAGCTAGTATTTTCTAAAGAAAGATAAATTAGTTAGCAATATTAATCAAAATAAAACTAAGGGATACAAACCATCAAAACATAACAGTTAATCTTAGAAAAAAAAAGAACATTTATATTATCAAAGATTTTACAGAAACTTATGCACGTCAAACTTGCAATCATAAAAGCAGATTCCACTCTCAAGGAACAGTTAAATTAGCAAGTTTTACCTGTAAAACATCATATTTTTGTTAAGGAATTCTCATTTTTTCTCAATTTTTTAGACTTTCTTAAAACTAATGAGCGTCAGACTTGGAACATAGTAAAATACTTTTGAATTTAATCTAATAGACTCAAAAGCGGTATAAAAGTATTCTCCCCCATGGTATTAACTTTAATTGAGCCCGTTGATTATGCTTCAAATGAGCCACCAGTTACTTGAAGTTAGAAGTGTTCGGTTACCTGATCCGAATAGTCAGGTTGGATCGGTTTTTGGGTAAATTCAAAAACTATAGAGGTCCGCAAGTTCAGTTTTGAATCGGAAATTTCCCTGCTCTACGATTTCATAAAAATTTAATTGAAAATTTTTTCTACTTATATAGTCCGGAAACCAACCTAAGATTCAATATTTTTCGGTGTCTGGTACGAGAAAATAAAAAAACGTTAAAAATTTTCATTTGTGAGAACAAATATGAAATAAATTTTTGTATATTCTGGACCACGAATGCTGGATTTTACAGATCTGTATCAAAATTTTGCTTGGCTCAAACTGAAGGTTATTCAATATTAGAATGAGATATTATGGAAAATTTTTTTATCAATAAGTTATATTTGCTTCCTAATTTTAAAGAATTAAAAAATTTATTTTTAATGGAATTAGCTATTACTACTGAAAAGGTTTAGCAAAAAATTTCGCACGATTCCTCTTACTAAATTTGAATTATCTTCAATATTAGCCAAGCAGAATTTGAATTCAAAGTTCCGAGATCAGGAAACTCTGGCATTTATGATCCAAAATTTACAAAAATTTAAAATTTCGTATTTATTGATATATTTAACTCTTTTATTAAAAAGTTGCAATAAATATAGTATTAAAATATCTCAATACAAAGAATTTTCTGCACGACCACGCCCAATAGTGGGTAGAGTATGTGTAAACATTTTGCCATTCTTAAAAACAAATCTTTCAAAAAGCACTTTAATAATTGTCGGTATCTCTATGTAAAATTTCCAGTAGAAACGTGACGAATTATATTACTGTGAATCATGTCCAAAATAAGTTTTTAAAACTCTATTAAATTGTTTTGTAAATAGATTACTAAAAAATTACATTAAAAATAGTCAAAAGAACGTAATTGAATTAGGGCATTCTTTTTTTTTATGGCTAAGGGACGTATATTATTTTTCTTTGTCCCGGTCAAACTGAATTTAAGTCATTTTGAATTTTTATACGTCATTAAGTCAGAAAAATAAATAATGGCCCAATCTCACAAATTACCATCACAGCAAAGCCGAGTGGTTTTGAATTTTTAGTTCAAAAAAAAATTTATTACCGGTTTGTGTAACTACACAACCAACGAGCATGGAACATGTTAACTCATAACAGTAATAAATCCAAAAACCGAAAATACAATAAATCCTGAAATATATACTATCCTAAGTCCATAAACTTAAACTAGTATTCTCCCACTTCAAATTATTCTAAGTTCCTAAATCGAAAATGTTCTAAGTCCATTTCACCCCCCCCCCTTTCCGAGCCAAACTTTTTCAAATACCCCATCCAATGAACATGTTCCATGTTTATAAAGCTCAAATATCTCAAAATTAATGTAAGTTTTCAAAATACAAATTGATCGTAAAAAGTTTACTTTTAGTTAAAGAATGCAGAATAAAAAATTCATTTAAATTCGTCATCAAATTGTATATATTTATTTTTCACATTATCAAATTTTTATTTCCTTATCATCTTAACTCCATTGTAAAAATAGATTTGTTTGAAAATTCAAGCAATTTACTCAAGATTTTGCCCAGCTCTCTGTGGCCAAAAATTATAACTAAGATAACAAAAAAAATGCAAATTACTTTCAGATTTCATGATTTAACCATCCTTATAAAAAAATTGATTTCATTATAATATGTAAGATTTAATTGAAAATTTAAGAATGCGCTTGACAATTCAAGCAATACATCTTCACAGTCGCTGGCGGATCCAGGGGGGGTCAAAGGGGTCAATTGACCCCCTTCAGCGGTCAGTTTTACTCGTTTTAAGCAAAAACCTTTTCAATGGAAAACACTATTAGTTTTTTTTCTTTTTAGACGTAGTATCTAATTTTTTTATATGAAAGTACTAGTTTACTGATTATAACTACTTTTTAAAATTTTTGTCCAAAACTTTGAATGGCTCAGACATAAAAAACGCGCTGGATTCGAATCCTCGCTTTAAAAACTATATAAATATTCGAAAGCGTGAGGGCTATTTTGTTTACACATTAGTAATAATTAATCACATAGTTTATTAATCTATTAAAAATTCAATTTTTTTTTTACAATTCCTAAATAAAAAACTTTCTAATCTAAAAAAGCTAATCTAAACTTTCTAATCTTTACTTTGTAAAAGCTTAAAACAATTAGACTTAGATGGCTTTTATTTCACTAATAAAGCTGAACTAAATAATATAAATATTAATTTTAATTTAATAAGTTTAAGTTTGAGTCTTGGTCTCTCAAAGATTCACATGTTGTAAGCTTTATGAATATAGTACCGAATCTTGAAGAACTTGTTATTTTCAGTCCTAAATTGACAAAAAATTTAATGTAAAAAAATCAGTGATATTAAAATTAATCGTGGTGATAAACACATTTTAAAAGTAAAAACTAATTTAGATATTATAGAAATTAAATTGGCCTTTGATATCAATAGATCAGTAATTTGAAAGCTTAAAATATATTTTTGAATCTCATAATTGAATTTTGAAAAAGACTATTATTTTTATATTTATTTTTTTTAAATTATTATATTTCCTATATACAGGGTGAGTCATTTTAAAAGATACACCTAAATATCTCGAAAACTAAGTTAAATCGAAAAAAATGTTTGGAACGAAAGTTTCAGGGTTTTGAGGGGGACATCCGATGGCGTTATTAGATATTGGGTCCTAAGGCCCAAAAAAGGCCCACGGGTACCAACTTTAAAATTTTAAATGGGAAGTATATTTTTTTATTTTAAATTCGGATTCCGCAGGAAATTTGGCGTTCAAATACGTTTTGGGCCAAAAAAAAACATAAGGCCTTTTTGTATTTAGGCCCAAAAATCGATTTTCTAAGGTTTTTTATGATGAAAAAGATATTCCAAATTTTTCCTATTCTTCTTAAGGTAATGTGGTAGTTCAGACGTTCGAAAAAAAGCAGTTTTTTGTGATTTTTTTGTAGACAAACTATTGAATATATTAAACCAATTTTTTTAGGGCTAAATAATACATATTTATAGTTTATAAAAAAAATTAATTTTATTAACAATTTAAATTATAAAGGGTTGATAACAGGTGTTAAAGTTTATTTGTAAAAAAAAAGTGTGCTGATTACTGACGTGATTTTTCCGGACTGAATGGTCGGAAACACAAAAAAAAAGAAAATTCTTAAAATTTATGAGTTAAGTTATAATGTGAACTAGAATCTAAGAATTTGCACCACAAATAAATAATTGGCGAGCATTTGAAAAAAATTTTTAAAAAAAACGCTTTTTTTTAAAAGTTTTTCATATAAAAAATATAGTAAAATTAAAAATTTTCGCTAGATCCTAGTTCACATTATAAATATACATATTTTAAAGATGCAGTTAATTTTTTAAGAAAATCGGTCCACGAAATTCCGAGAAATCGTGTCAGTAAGTTACAAAAAAATGGTTTTGAGATAAACTCGTTTAAAGTTATTTTTTCACATAAAAGACTTAACAATAATTATTGAAAGTAGGCTTAAAAATAGTACTTATAATGCTCCGATTTTTCTAAAATTTTTTTTCCATATTTTTAAATAGTTATACTTTCAGAAAATAAAAAAAAAAATTTTTGAAAAGCGAAAAATTTCTGAATTACCACATTACCTTAATGCATGTAAGTTTTGGTGGGAGATATCTGATGATAAAAGCAGATTTTGGGCCCTAAATAATCAAAAGGACCTCATAGGGCCCAATTTTAAAATTGAAAACAGATTAAATAACTTTTTTTTTTTAATTTTAATGATGAAGAAAAAATTAATTATGCACAAAATTTTGGCTAAAATAAAAACATAAGGCCCCTGTCAGGGCCCAAAAATGATTTTGCAGGTCCTAGTACGAATAAATACGATGTTTTGAGATGTTCCTAATTTTTTTAATCTGTGTATGTCATGATAGAGGAAACATGACGACAAAAGAAAATTTCTGGTTTCGAAAGCACCAAATGGGCCTCACAGGGCCCAATTTTAAAATTTGAAACAGATAAGACAACTGTTTTCATTTAAATTGGATTGATCTCGAAAAATTTAATTTTGCATACAAATTTAGGCAAAAAATAACATAAGGCCCCTGTCAGGGCCCAGTAATTTTTCGAAACCAGAAATTTTCTTTTGTCGTCATGTTTCCTCTATCATGACATGCACAGATTAAAAAAATTAGGAACATCTCAAAACGTCGTATTTATTCGTATTAGGGCCTGCAAAATCATTTTTGGGCCCTGACAGGGGCCTTATGTTTTTATTTTAGCCAAAATTTTGTGCATAATTAACTTTTTCTTCATCATTAAAATTAAAAAAAAAAAAGTTATTTAATCTGTTTTCAATTTTAAAATTGGGCCCTACACACCAAACCTAAAAGAGTTTTTTGTTACGCAGAAGAGATTGAATGTTTATTTAATTCTTTAGAGGGGAATTATTTTGAGGTTAATTCTTTTAAAAAAATTTATTTTTGTTTTTATTCTGTTCAAAAAGAATTAAAATGAAAAACAATTGTTTTAAAAGAATTAACCTCAAAATAATTCCCCTCTAAAGAATTAAATAAACATTCAATCTCTTCTGCGTAACAAAAAACTCTTTTAGGTTTGGTGTGTATGAGGTCCTTTTGATTATTTAGGGCCCAAAATCTGCTTTTATCATTAGATATCTCCCACCAAAACTTACATGCATTAAGAAGAATAGGAAAAATTTGGAATATCTTTTTCATCATAAAAAACCTTAGAAAATCTATTTTTGGGCCTAAATACAAAAGGGCCTTATGTTTTTTTTTGGCCCAAAACGTATTTGAACGCCAAATTTCCTGCGGAATCCGAATTTAAAATAAAAAAATATACTTCCCATTTAAAATTTTAAAGTTGGTACCCGTGGGCCTTTTTTGGGCCTTAGGACCCAATATCTAATAACGCCATCGGATGTCCCCCTCAAAACCCTGAAACTTTTGTTCCAAACATTTTTTTTGATTTAACTTAGTTTTCGAGATATTTAGGTGTATCTTTTAAAATGACTCACCCTGTATAATAGGTGAAAAAATATGAGTATCATTTTTTTTAAAAAATATTTACTTGTCATATACTCAATAAAATATACTTAAAAGACTGAAAAGATAGTCAGTTGTTTTATTTAAACAAAACTGTAATCATATTGCAATAAAGAAAAATATATTCAAAATTTTTGAAATGTTTTAATTTTTTTAATTTGTTAATACATAAAAACGCTAAAAATTCAATAAGAATCATATTTTTATTATAAGGAGAGCGGGATACCAAAAGCAAATAGCTTAAGGTGTTTCATCTGTGAAACCGGATTTTTTTTTATTCTTTAAGATTTCTAAATTATCGACGCTACGTACATATGTAAAATCGTATATGTATTTTAGTATAATTACATACTTTTTATTTAATTATTTAATAATTATGCAGTAAAACAAGTAAAATAAATTGGGAATATAAACTCTCAGCTTACTTTTCACAAGCTCCAAAGATGATTTTCCATAAGAGCAATGTTAAACTACCTACACTTATTTCTTGATTAAATGATAATTATGCAGAAAAAGTTGTAAAAAAAAGTTGATTTCATTTTTTAAAGACTTTATTTTTATATTTTATAAGTTTCATTCATTTCTGTAATCGTAACTTTTCACAGAACACCTTAACATGCTCAAATATTGCCTATTCAAACCAAATTTTAGTAAATTTTAATAAATAAATTATGCCTGCATTTTAATATTATTTCAATCAACCATCTACAAATTTATTAATGAATAATAATTAGGGTGCACGAGCCGTCAGGTGAGTACATCCCATCAACGAATTATATGATTCCTTCATCCCGTTGCAAGCACACAGTTTTTTATTTTTAGATGTAAATTGGTGCACTTGGTGCAAAAATGAAAAATAATAAAATTATAATTACATAAATATTCAATAATTTACATATCACAAAAAAATATTCAGAGCATATGATTATCAAAATTCGATTTTAATGCATATGCATTATGCAATGATAGCGCAGTGGTTATTAGGTAATATATTAGAACTAAATGAAACTGGAAAATTAATAAATTTAAACATTTTTAAAGTTGAATAGAACTTGGTTTTACCTTTGTTACCACATTAATTTTCATTTTATTGCAAATTAAAAATAGGCAGTTTAACATTGCTCTTATGAAAATTCATATTTGGAGCTATGAATTTCATAATAAACTCATTTTATAATATTTTTACGACTAATTTTATTTTAAACTACTAATTATAAAAAAAAAAAATAGCGTCGGTAACGTGGATTTTGACTCAAATTTTCTGTTTACCCTCCTAACTCCTTGAAGCAATAAAATATTTAATTTAAAATTAAAAAAAAAAATAAGCTATAGTTTGATAAGTGTGTATTCTGTTATAACTACTGGTTGAAAGATGTTTTTTTCGCTTTTAATGAAAAACTATGTGTTGAACACGGGAAAAAATGTAGGAAATTTTGCTTTCAATGCTGTCTGCACTCGTTTGCTAAGCTCACTTGTGCATACAACTACATTGAAAGCCCAATCCTATTTTTTTCCCTTGTTGAACAAATAGATATTAAAATTTAATTTTTTTAAGCAGTCTTTTTAGCTATTATTACGTTGGTTCATTCGGAACGAATGCGATTTCGGACTTCGTGCGTTTCTGTCTGTTTCTGGTAATCTAGGGTCTCTAAGTCATACCAGATCAGTGCGCCAGGATGAACTTTACTTTTAAATTTTTTAATAGAATAGAATAGAATAGAATAGAATTGAATTAATAGAATACAAATATAAACGTCAAGTTTATATTTTTATTTGTGTAAGTCATGGACTTGAACAAAAATATAAACACAAAAGATTCAAATTCCTGTTTAGTTTGCTCTGAGAGTTTATAGAGTGTGGACTAAATAATAAAAAAAACTCAAAATACGTATAAATTTTCTGACAAAAATATTCATTAGATTTCTTATTGCTTTTGATTTTTAGTTATTTTACCCAAGAAAAAGTAAATTAATATCATAAATAATATCAATTTCGATTTAAATAATAAATAGATATTAAATTATTATAAAAGTTTCAGGCATAATGAATAAGATTAAGGTTCTTGCATCAAAATTAGTATCCAAAAAATCTTCACAAATGAAATCTTCGAGAACCAGCAATAAAAATCTTCATAAATGTCATCAGTGCAAGAAAATTTTTACCCTAAAAGGTAGTCTACGGAAACATGAAAAAATTCATTTAGGATTAAAGAAATTTGAGTGCAAAGATTGCGGCAACAGATTTAATAGAAAAGATGCCCTCAAAGATCATCTTCGAATTCATACTGAAAAAAGACCTTACAAATGTTGGCAGTGTAATAAAACTTTTAGGCAATCAAGCGGTCTTCGTAATCACAAAAAAAATCACTTAGGCTTAAAAAAATTTGAGTGCAATGATTGCGGCAAAAGGTTTGTTGTAAAAGATGCCATCAAAAATCATCTTTATATTCACACTGGTGAAAAACCTTACAAATGTTTGCAATGTAATAGAACTTTTAAGCAATCAAGCGGTCTTCGTTATCATGAAAAAGTTCATTTAGGCTTAAAAAAATTTGAGTGCAATGATTGCGGCAAAAAATTTATTAGAAAAGTTGTCCTCAAAAATCATCTTCAAATTCATACTAAAGAAAGACCTTACAAATGTTTGCAGTGTAATAAAACTTTTAGGCAATCAAGCGGTCTTCGTTATCATGAAATAATTCACTTAGGCTTAAAAAAATTTGAGTGTAATGAATGCGGCAAAAGATTTAGTACAAAAGATCCCCTCAAAAAACATCTTCTAATTCATACTAGTGAAAGACCTTATAACATGCTGAATAAAAAAATTTGTTGCAATAAAAATTTTGTTATGAAGAAATGCTTTGTTCCTTTAACTCGATGTAATCTTAAAGTAGAAAAAAATGAAACTAAAATTAAAGATGACGCACCAATTGAAGAAGAGATTGATATCTTTGATGAAAAGCCAGATTTGAGCTTTTTGAAGAATGAAAATTTTTTATCCTATTATGATTCTATTGCGATGGAATGTAAAAATATTGAGAACACTTCTAATGCAATTGCAAACAATTGGGCAAATAAATATGCTCAAAATAACTGTGAAACAGGTGAGCCAGTAAATGAAAACAGTCAAATTGTTTTTGCTGTGAAAATAAAAAATCGTGTAACTGAAACTGAAGAAACTGTAGTGGTAGAAGAAGAGATTGAATCGGTTGATGAAAAACCAGATTTAAGCTTCTTGAAGACTGAAAATTTTAATGTTTTTGATGAAATTATATGCAATAATTACCAGACGATTTCAAATGTAAAGATTGCGGATAATGACTTTGATACAAATAATTTTTCAATAGGAAATAATGAAAACATTGATCTAGTTGACGAAAAACCAGATTTGAGTTTTTTGAAAGAAGAAGATTCTACGTTTTAATATTTTTGCTTTATTCTTTTTTGACTTCAAACTTTTATTTTCATTTAAAAAAAAATTTAATATATATTAAAAAGCTATTAACATAAATTAATGATAATCTTAAAAATTATTTTTTTTTAGAATCGTTAGCGAGAAAATTTAAAAATTTCGTAATAAATAAAATGTTGTCAGTTAAAAATTGTCAATTTTCAACAAAATAAATTTAGATAAATACAAAACATTCAGGCATATTTTTTACTTCTTATTTTTTTTTATTTTTTGTTAATTAATAAGAGATTTAAGCGATCTTGCTGGATAAATTACAGGAAAAAAAAATTATTTAAACAATTTTCTAATCTACCCTTCAAGATTGCTTAAACCTTTTCACTAAATATTTCTACTTATCTTATCTGGACTTACACCCTAAAACTAATCAAATAGCTATTTTTTTAAACAAGGGATAAAATATTGGTTTTGATCTTGACTTCTACCTTACACTTATATGCACGAGCAAGTGCAGACAGCATTTAAAGGTCGAACCCTATATTTTATCCAGTGATACAGTTTTAATGGGTAAAAAATCTGTCCTCTCTAGAATAGAAAATATGCTTTTTTGCTTTAAATACGTTATAATTAATTCATGATGTTTAATATTACTTATACTTTTAAAACTTTTGTGATATTAAGTATTTTTTTTGTATTAAATTTCTCAATAAAATTAATATTTTTGTTAAATTTATAAATTTAAATTTTTTCAATTATTTATAAACATTGAAATCCTGTTTTTCCTAATTTATGATTGTTTTTGATTCAAAGAAGTTCTAGATACTTATCTTAAATTAATTAATAGGTAAGTTTTAATTTATTTGATTTTTTTCTTGCAATTATAATATCAGAGATTACTATGTGCATTACAAATCTGAAATTACATTCCATGTTGAAACAGGTTAAGAGCAAAAAGCTTTGGCTTGATTCTGCAGGAAGTTCCCAGTTTTGTTAAAACTGTTTCATATCTAAAAACGGAACACTTCGTGTGGTCGTGGTCTCTTGGATACGCTCTGATACACCTCACCTAAATTACTATCAATAAGAAACAAGAAAAGGTCCTTGAAAAAGAACAAAATTAATTAGCGCTAATATCAAAGCACTTGATAAAGAAGATGTAACCCATATACTATAGATTTCATATTAGACAGTTCCAAAAATCCTATTTGGCTTGTAAATCAATCAAGCTTTGAACAGTAGATTTTATGTTATTAATTTACACAGTTGACATGATACTATCATCGAATTAACACAGGCGAAAGGCCATTTAAATGTATTCAGTGAGATAAAGCTTTCAGACAATTAATCCATCTTCAAAATCATGAAAATATTCATACTGGAATGAAAAATTTTGAATGTGGTGTTTGCAAGAAAAGATTTAGCATTAGAAGTAATCTAAAATTACATAAACGAGTTCACACAGGTGAAAGGCCTTATAAATGTCTACAATGCGATAAAACTTTTATACAATCGCAGCAACTTCGTAGCCATGAAAAAAATTATACTGTCATGCAAACTTTTAAATGCGAAGTTTGCAAGAAAACATTTTTTCAAAAGTATAAATTAACACAACACATTAGAATTCATAAAGGTGAAAACCCCTTCAAATACGAGCTTCGTGGTAAGACTTTGGAACAGAGAAGTCATTTCCAGAATAAAAGAATTCGTACTGATATAAAGCAGTTTAAATGTAATCAGTGCAAGAAAGGTTTTGCAACAAATAATGAATTAAAAATTCATATTAAAATTCACATGGATGAAATGTTGCATAAGTCTCCCCAATGTGATAAAACTTTTTCCCAATCGAACCATCTTCAAAGCCGTCAAAATGTAAATACTGGCATACAAAATTTTGAATGCTATATTTGTAAGAAAAAATTTACTAAAAAGCAGAACCTAAGTCTTCATATTCAAGTTCACAAAGATGAAATACCAGATAAAAGTCTACAGCATGACAAAAATTTTACTGAAACAAAAAATTGTGATCATCATCCAAGAATTCAGACTAGCGATATGAAAACTAAAGTATGCAAGAAAATATTTACTTGTAAAAGTAATCTACAAAAGCATAATCGAGTCCATACAGGCGAAAAACCATACAAATGCAAATATTGTGATAAAAATTTTAAAGAGACAAGTTATTACAATCACAATATCATGTCAAGTCAGTCACAATATCATGAAAAACATCATACTGGTGAAAAACCTTTTGAATGTAATTATTGTTTAAAAAGATTTACTCGAAAATCTCATCTTAAAAGACATTTTCATGTTCACAAATTTGACAAAACTTCAAAACGGCTTACACAAATTCAGGATTTTGGAAGAATTCAAGTTGATGAGGAAAGTTTTGAATGTGCTTATTGTAAAAAAAAAATTTATCAAAAATATAATTTGAATATAAATATGATATTATTTTATTCAGCAAAAATCACGGAGCAAGAGAATTTTATGCTGCTTTGTAAAGAAAACACCAGGTGGCGTATAAGTAGAAAATACCGTGGCAAATTTAAGTTTTAAACAGTACAATTTATTAAAAAATAAAAAAACAGAAATTTTTATTTTAATATATTACTTTCGGTTTTTTTATTTAAAAATATGAAAATAATAGCATATTTTTTGTATAAAAAGTAAATTTTTTAATAGTTATTTTGATTTATTTTTATTAAATTTCATTAAATCTGCTATGTCTCTTATTGCTCCGTGGTATATCAGCTGTTTATTTATCGTGTAAATAAAATACACGTGTTTAAAAGAAAGTTTTATTTTTTAATTGCTTTTTTTTCTAAATAAAGTAAATAGCTATTTTATTGTTATGCAATAATAATAAAATAATGGGAAAGAGGTGCTTTGTGAAGTCTTGTGAAAATAGCAAAAAAGAAAAAGGAGTTACTTTATTCAAAGTACCAAAAGATTTAGAATTATTTACTAAATGGAGTTTTGTGTGTGCTTGTGAAAATTTATTAATAAAGACAAATTCTTTTATTTGCGAAAAACATTTTCGGAGTGAACACGTAATTGATAATTTTACAATTAATGATAAAACTGGAAAGCCTATATTTGAGGTAATTTTTAATTTTAATATTTGTTGACCATATTTTGTTTGATTTTCTTTTGCTAATAGAAGAATATTTCATAGAAAATATTACAGCAGAAGATAATAATTATGTGTATGAAACAACTACAGAAAATGTTTTTAATGACCCTATTTTTCCAATGATATTGATAAAATTGTGTGAAGAGCATGCCACTGATATAGTTTGCGAAATTTTACATTACTATATTATTATGAGAATGAGACAATGGTCCAAAATAGAAAATAAGGATGTTATAAAAAAAAGCAAACTATTAAGAAAAATCTCAAGATTACAAGAAACATAAATGTAAATGATTGGAAATTTTTTATGCAGTCTTAAATATTACTATATTATTTATTTATAAACTCTTGAAAGGTTTTTTATAAATTCTTAAAAAGAATTATTTTTAATTAAAACAAATGTTGCTCATAGTATAGGAACGTTATTTGTATTTTTAAAATACAATTTTTTTCAAAATTTTAAATAATTTAAAAATAATATTACTAAAACGTATAAAGTATTTTTAAGTATGTAACAATGTTTGACAAAATGAAGAACTTATAATATGTATAGTTATGGAATGAGTTGTAAAAATTTTGATAATAAAGTACTAACAACTTCTAATATATGTATTTTTCCCGTATATTTTGAAATATAAAGTATATCTTCAACGAATAATTTAATGTGTTTTTTTCATTATTTTCTTATATATGCATATATTAAATTTTAATAATTTTTTCTTTTTAATAAATTTGATCAATAATTACTAAATTACATAAAAATATTAAAATTTTAGAACAAGATTTTTTTTTTAAAGCCAAAATAATACTTAACTCAAAATTAATTGTATAAGCATTTAAATTATCCGCGGTACTTTTTACTCGCTCGCCATCTGTCGTATTTGACTTAAAATAGCATAAAATAATCACAGGTGCCGGTGGGCCTTCGGCCCACCTATATTCTTGCTCCGTAGCAAAAATTAACAAGTTATTTATAATCGCATCAAGATATAAAATTGTATTCAATTTTTTTTTTGTAAATAAAATAAAGTAGTTTTTACATTAATTTAATTTTACATGTTATTTGGCCCGATTCCTTGATACCCAAAACTTTTTATAATCAAAAAAATAATTATTGTACAATAATTTTAAAAAACTTTAAAACTAAGAACAAATTTTTAAAGTATACAAAATGGCGGCCATTTATTGTTCAGAAGCGCTGATGGCAATTCGGGTCCAAATTCAGAATTTTTAAGAACAGAAACGTTTTTTTCAAACCGATTATTGTAGGTTCCAGAATTTTTTTAATTTAGAAAAAAATTTTAAAGAATCCTGTATAAATTGGAGTAAGTAATTTTAAGAAGAGCATTTCACAAAAAGAATTAAGTCCTAAATGAAAAAATTTATTTCTTTTGAAGTCATTTTCCCGAATTCGTATGAAGCTTAATATTTCATAGTTTTGCATTAAAACGAACAACTTCAAATTCGGAAAAATTCAATTCTGGGCTTTGCAATTTCTTAAAATTATAATATTTGGTTATTTGAATATAATTTTCATTCGGATATTTTAAGAATTCTACTTAGAACTTTCTGAATTTTGATTTAGTTATTTTTCAATGGTATTTTAAATTCTTAATTCTTAACATTGAACCTTGGGTTTCTGATTTTCTGATTTGGAAAAATTAGCACGGATTGCCATCAGCGCCTATGAACAATGAATGGCCGCCTACAAAATATTTAAAAAACCTTTTACAACTTAAAAAAGAAAAGAATAAAATAATAAAAGTAAAAAAATTTATAAGTCCCGAAAAAACTAAAAGTCTTCTGATAGGGGTAAATTTTTACTTAGAGCAGAAATTTTTGTGATTATTACTCATTTTCAAGCTCAATTATACTTTTTCGTAAGATTAATTAAGTTTTTTAAAAAAATAACCCTAAACGAAAAAGTTACGTAAAAAAATACGTAAAAATTTACGTAAAAAAATACGTAAATTTTTACGTAAAAAAATGCGTTAGTTTTTTCACCTGTGTAACATCTGAGAGACATTAAAAATTTGATTAATTAATTTGTAAGTAATTTTAAAAACACAAGAAAATAGTTCTAATTTGCAAACAATAATTATATCAAAGATATTATACTGACTTTATTGTTAACTTGACTAATAATAATTTAATGTTCTTATTTAAGTTTAAAGAAAAAAAAACATAATTTAATTTTAGAATTTATACATTTTGTGTTTATTAAAATATGATATTTCATAAAACATCACAAATTATACAAAATAAATAAGAATTAACTTTATCTAATAAATTAGAAAAAATATATTAACTGTTACTTTACAAGATAAATGTTATAGTAATTGTGTGAAAAAAATTTTGCCATACTGTAATGACAAAGCATTAATACAATTTATACAATTAATAAATATAAAATTAAATAATTTTTTCTGATGCAAAAAATTCTAAAATATTTTAAAAAAAAACCATCAGTATATATTAATTTATCGAAGATAAAAAATCAAAATTTTTTTTCGTTCTAAAAGTAACAAAATTTTCATTTTATAGAGACCGTTAAAAATTTAAAGTTATTAATCATAGTTTGATTAGCAAATTGCCTTAAAAAAATAATAAGTACGAATATGTACTAATTGACTACAGCGATAGCAAATAAATCAAAAGAGATGCTTAATCTATTAGCAATAGCAGCTAAATAATTTAAAGATATTATCTTATGTATATTATCAAAGAATATAAATCTTATTCTATAACATGTTTAAAATAAATATTTATAATTTTACCAAAGTCCTACTTTAGCCTACAGTGAATTATATTAATCAAATTTTAGGCCTAGCTTCTGAAAGTGGATGAATGTATACAAAATTACTTACCGATTAAGAAATGACTTCACATTTTAAATTTATTTATTTTGTTTATTAATGTGTACAGTGTACACAAAACGTTTTATTTGAATTGTAGTGCATGATTAGTTTTAATTTTAAATAAGTTATAATTAAATATATTTTTTTGCTTATTTACTCGGCATAATGAGAATTTATGTTAGTGTAAAAAATATCGTTGAAGTTTATATCAAAGAACAAAAGATTTTTTGTTTATATTGCATGCTTGAATCAATGATTATATAAAGCAAAAAACTGAAATTTGAGATAAATGGGTACAGACAAATAAATATTAAACTGTATAACTATTGCCATTTATTAGAATTTCTAAATTATTAATTGAGTAATTTCACTCGAATTATTTAGCAATTCATAAAATAAGCATGTTTACATGATTTTGCATGTTTTGGCATATTTTTACATTTTTTTTCATTTTATAATTTGCACGTTTTTCAAAAATTTGTAGTTTATTTTATTTTGTTACAATTTTAAGTATATAATTTTAAATAAAATCATAACGTAGGTTTGAAATTCCCGCGTTGCAAATATATTTCCGGTTCATCTAATATAACCTCAAAACTTAATAAAATAGCGTTTACAGCCCCTTAAAATTGCCTGGAGTAATTTTGGGGTTTTATTTACATAGTTAATTACCCATAAATTATAACACCTTTACACGCATAAACAGGCACATATAAATTTAAATACATAAAAGTAAAAAACTTTTTATATTAAAACTTTACTTTATATGTATTTTAACCTTCGAAGGTAATTTACATGCGATTTAGGCCATTCTTTATTTTTCTGGCCATCGGTCGTAAATAATATACTATTGCTCGCTTGCAACGAGTTAAATAATATTATATCTTATTTAAAATTCTTGAATTATCTATTCTTAAAAATAAAAAAAGAAACAGAGTGTGTCCCTATTTAGTAGAGACCCTAGATTACCAGAGACGACCAGAAGCGCACGTGGTCCCGTTTTGCAGACCAGCAACAAAAATGTTGCTAGGTAAGATGGCGGAACCAATCAAAAAGAGTGGCCGTCTCTAGTAGTAATCCAGGGTCTCTACTATTTAGAAAAAATTAGCGACCTCTGAAAAAACCCACAATTTTTTTACTTGGAATTAATAGAATACAAATATAAACGTCAAGTTTATATTTTTATTTGTGTAAGTCATGTACTTGAACAAAAATATAAACACAAAAGATTCAAATTCCTGTTTAGTTTGCTCTGAGAGTTTATAGAGTGTGGACTAAATAATAAGAAAAACTCAAAATACGTATAAATTTTCTGACAAAAATATTCATTAGATTTCTTATTGCTTTTGATTTTTAGTTATTTTACCCAAGAAAAAGTAAATTAATATTATAAATAATATCAATTTCGATTTAAATAATAAATACATATTAAATTATTATAAAATTTTCAGGCATAATGAATCAGATTAAGGTTCTTGCATCAAAATTAGTCTCCAAAAAATCTTCACAAATGAAATCTTCGAGTACCAGCAATAAAAATCTTCATAAATGTCATCAGTGCAAGAAAACTTTTACCCAAAAAGGTGGTCTTCGGAAACATGAAACAATTCATTTAGGATTAAAGAAATTTGAGTGCAAAGATTGCGGCAACAGATTTAATAGAAAAGATGCCCTCAAAGATCATCTTCGAATTCATACTGAAAAAAGACTTTACAAATGTTTGCAGTGTAATAAAACTTTTAAACAATCAAGCGGTCTTCGTGTTCATAAAATAATTCACTTAGGCTTAAAAAAATTCGAGTGCAATGATTGCGGTAAAAGATTTATGAGAAAAGATGCCCTGAAAAATCATCTTCGAATTCACACTGGTGAAAAACCTTACAAATGTTTGCAGTGCAATAGAACTTTTAAGCATTCAAGCGGTCTTCGTTATCATGAACAAGTTCATTTAGGCTTAAAAAAATTTGAGTGCAATGATTGCGGCAAAAAATTTATTAGAAAAGGTGTCCTCAAAATTCATCTTCGAATTCATACTAAGGAAAGACTTTTTAAGTGTTTGCCGTGTAATAAGACTTTTACACAACTAGGTAATCTTCGTAACCATGAAAAAATTCACTTAGGCTTAAAAAAATTTGAGTGTAATGAATGCAGCAAAAGATTTAGTACAAAAGATCCCCTCAAAAAACATCTTCAAATTCATACTAGTGAAAGACCTTATAACATGCTGAATAAAAAAATTTGTTGCAATAAAAATTTTGTTATGAAGAAATGCTTTGTTCCTTTAACTCGATGTAATCTTAAAGTAGAAAAAAATGAAACTAAAATTAAAGATGACGCACCAATCGAAGAAGAGATTGATATCTTTGAAGAAAAGCCAGATTTGAGCTTTTTGAAGAATGAAAATTTTTTATCCTATTATGATTCTATTGCGATGGAATGTAAAAATGTTGAGAACACTTCAAATGCAATTGTAAGTTTAAAGGATCGTGTTGCAAACAATTGGGTAAATAAATTTGCTCAAAATAACTGTGAAACAGGTGAGCCAGTAAATGAAAACAGTCAAATTGTTTTTGCTGCTAAAATAAAAAATCGTGTAACTGAAACTGAAGAAGCTGTAGTGGTAGAAGAAGAGATTGAATTGGTTGATGAAAAACCAGATTTAAGCTTCTTGAAGACTGAAAATTTTAATGTTTTTGATGAAATTATATGCAATAATTACCAGACAATTTCAAATGTAAAGATTGCGGATAATGACTTTGATACAATTAATTTTTCAATAGGAAATAATGAAAACATTGATCTAGTTGACGAAAAACCAGATTTGAGTTTTTTGAAAGAAGAAGATTCTACTTTTTAATATTTTTGCTTTATTCTTTTTTGACTTCAAACTTTTATTTTCATTTAAAAAAAAATTAAATATATATTAAAAAGCTATTAACATAAATTAATGATAATCTTAAAAATTATTTTTTTTTAGAATCGTTAGCGAGAATTCCTTAAAAATTTCGTAATAAATAAAATGTTGTCAGTTAAAAATTTTCACTAAATATTTCTACTTATCTTATCTGGACTTACACCCTAAAACTAATCAAATAGCTATTTTTTTAAACAAGGGATAAAATATTGGTTTTGATCTTGACTTCTACCTTACACTTATATGCACGAGCAAGTGCAGACAGCATTTAAAGGTCGAACCCTATATTTTATCCAGTGATACAGTTTTAATGGGTAAAAAATCTGTCCTCTCTAGAATAGAAAATATGCTTTTTTGCTTTAAATACGTTATAATTAATTCATGATGTTTAATATTACTTATACTTTTAAAACTTTTGTGATATTAAGTATTTTTTTTGTATTAAATTTCTCAATAAAATTAATATTTTTGTTAAATTTATAAATTTAAATTTTTTCAATTATTTATAAACATTGAAATCCTGTTTTTCCTAATTTATTTATTTAATTAAAAATCATCGTTACAAATGGCGCCTCAACGTTTGCTAGAAATAAAATAATCAAATACAAAAATAATTTAAATAATAATCTGCGCGTTATAAAACCGCCATTTTCATAATATAAGTGGCGCCCTAACGTTTTTAAGCAAATAAAATTTTTTTTTATTATTAAAATAAAATAAAAATATTAAAAATTTAAAAAAAAAAAAAAAAAAAAAAAATTTTTTTTTTTGCGCAAACGACCATTTTTTTTTTAAATCAGCCATTTTTTTTATTATCAAAATTTGCTTCTTTTTGCGTTCCCTCATTTTTGCCAGCGCACGCGCAATATTTTAGCATAAGATTATTTGCAAAATTTTTTAAGTTAAACTTAAATAAATAATAACTAACTAATTAATTAAAAATAATAATTAATTAATAAGTTAAAATATTCTTATTATTAATAAGCAAAATTGAATTTTTTTGTTTCGGAAGTTATACAAAAAAATATTTATCTCTTAAGAGATATTTCTTATGCAATAAACGTGCAAGCGCGCAGGTAATATGGTATTTATAAATTTTGTGGATACGGAGTATTTATAAATTTTGTGGATACGGAGTATTTATAAATTTTTTGGATACGGAGTATTTATAAATTTTGTGGATACGGAGTATTTATAGATTTTGAGGATGCTACAAAGAGTAAATTTAATTATATACATTTTTATATTGTAATATATATATATATGGAACATTCCACAACATTTTAAAATTTGATTTTCTGATAAAATAAAAAAAAAAAAAAATTATTAAACAAATTCAAAAATTCCCTTTTTAATTACGACACCCAGACCCAAATTAATAAAAAAAAAAATTTACGTGAACATAGCACAAAAATATTAAATAAAGAAAATAAATATATAAATTTGTAAGCAGCCCAGTTTAAAAAAAAAAAAAAATAATAAATTCTGAGGCTCAAATTAATGTCAATAAATAAGTATAAAAAAGCAACTTTTCACCGTATAACGAGTATGAATGAAGTGTGCCGTATGCGAGAATATTATAGTACATAGTATATTATGATAAACAAATACATATTATAATAACATTTTTTCTAAGAACTTAATTTTTTTTAAATAACAATACCAAGAATTAAAATAAAAATTCATTAATAAATTATTTTTCTTTGTAGTAAATTTTTAAGAAAGGTAAAATATTTTAAAATGAGTAGTATTATTTTTTTTTATTATTTAAAGGAGTAGAACATTTTTACTAAAATTAAATTAAAAATAGTACTCTAAAAAAGTATAATAAAGATCTTTAATTATAAATTATAGGCTTTATTGACATATTAAATTGAAGTAACAAATTATATTCTCAAATTCCAATTTTTAGCAATATTTATTTACGGTATAGTATATTTTTAAAAATAGAATAGTATAAAATATATTAATATTTATAATTATATTACAATTATAAAATTAATTTCCAAACATTTCACTATACATAATTTCCTCTTATCCTCATAAAAATTTCTCCCCCAGCCAAAAATAGCCTTAAAGTTTGACCCCAAAAACTTTGCGGCAAAATTTAAGAAAAATAGGAACAATTAATTATTAAAAATATCGCATTTTTTATAATCTACACTGGGAAAACTTTTCGCGTTTTTACTAGGAAATTAAAATTAAAATTTCATGTACACTGCGAAAATTTTCTAGATTTTTTTTAACTACCTACTTTTTTTTAAGGGAGGGGTGAGCGCTTGAGCTAAAGCTAAGCGATAAAAATTAAAACAAAATTTAATTTTTATAAAATTTAAAATATGGATTCGCAAGAAATTTATTTAATTATGACTCATCAGTCCGACAATAGGTTGGCTTATGAGAACCGTAAGGAAGTACAGGAGCTGAGGCATACCATTAAGAATATGCAGTTCATTACGTTTTGTCAAAAAATGGATGAGTTAGCTTTAGCTTCTGATGGGATACCTGAAGTAGTCCAAGACAGACTTTTTAGGTATTTAATGCTGTTGAAGGATCCGTGTGCACCTTACGAGTGGTGCGACCTACGGGATAGAAGACCATGGGACCAGTCACCCATTTGGCCACCAAACATTATTGAATTTAACTTGAATAAAGAAAACTATGTAAGAACGACAATAGAAAATGCAACCCTTTTTGAGAAATTAGCAAAAAATCAATACTTTAAATATTTTACTAATAATTTTCTAAGCCAAGAATTAGGAAAAATTGTTGCACCTTTTAAAAACAGTTTTGCAAGTGCTCACCTTTACGCGACGAATCCACAGAGTATACATGAGCCGATACCAGAGGTCGCTTGTTCACAAAATAATATTAGCAGAACGCGGCCAAATTCGGACATTAGTTACCATGGGTTGTCAAATAGTAGTGGAAGCGCGATGCAAGCCAATTTAAAGGTCATAAGGATAGAAAATAGCCAAGAAAATGAAAGTTTCGATCCTGAGCAACGATATGAAATTCTTGAAGAACATGAAAGTTTAAATCTCACAAGGATGACTTCAAATCCATCCATATCTGAAAGCACGCAAGCAAAGCTAGAAGATTCGGAATTTAGTCAAGCCAAAAAAAAGTTAGGGAAGTTAGATAAAAAATTAGTATCATCAATGATTAATTTCAGCCAAAAGCTCAAAATCAAACGTTTAAAATTTAAGAAGCAAATTTTCGGTAAAAATAAACATTTTAGAAATTTCGGTAATAATAAAAATACTTTAAGGTTAAAATTAAGCAACGTTTTTATTAAAAAGAAAAATTTAATTAGCTTTAATACTAACAACGAGTTATTGAAGAAATATTTTTCTGTATTAAAAAATTATAAGAAAATTAATTGTTTTACTTTTTTTAAACGGCCTAAAAGCCTCGAGATTGCAAGGAAAATTGATTTTCACATAATTAGAAAAATTTTTCGTTTGCATTATATAGGCTTTTGGAAAAAGCGATATGAATATTCTGTAAGTTTTGTTCGCCGAAAGGATGAAAATCCTTACAAAAATTTTGCAAGTACTCGTTTTCAAATTAATGCATGCAAACCAGATACGCATACTACTATAAAGTGGTTACAAAGGAAAAGAAGAAATAGAAAAATTAACTGTGACCACAACAGAAGAAAAACCTCTGCAAAGGTTAATCATATAGCTTACGATAGGTTGGATCAGCAGCAGCAGAGGCAACAGCCCTCTGATTTCACGCAGCAAGAGCAGCCATCCAAAGCCATCTCAAAATTATTAGCGCAAAATCGTCGGATAGCCCTTAAAGCTAGTTCGACATGCTATCGGATTAAAGCCACCTTTTTTAATCATTTTTACTTAGGACAATCAAATCCGGTTTTAAAATTGCAACCCAGGCAAACCGAACCGCGAATTGCCTGGCTTAACATTATTTTTACTTAGCACTCAATTTTTTTTTCCTTTCGAAGAGAAGATGGCGTTACTTAGATGACAACTTCAAGATGGACTTTCCTTCTGGAGGCCAGGTGGGTTACCCGACACTCAGTCGTCCAACAAGTGAAATCTTTAAGAAGGAACTTCTTTCTGGAGGTACGGTGGTCTAGCCGACCCTAGTCGTCGAAAATAAAACGCGATTATCTTTCTTTTTAAGAAAATAACCCCTTATTTCATTTTTTTAATCAATCAAATTTAGTTTAATTGCCAAAAATTAATCTCAATTATTAATTATTTTTATATAAGTTAAATTATTAAACACCGTTTATAGTCCAAAAGGTTAGATAAAGATATTAAATGAATTCTCTCGCCCAAAAGGATCGAAGATAGAATCACAAATTTCTTTTCTCGCCCAAAGGCTCAATGACCGTACCTAATGTTCTTTTTCTCGCCCAAAAGGTTTGATGATAAAAGATTATTAAATTAATATTAATTTTTACCTTATTTTTATTATCAATAATTTGTATATTCATTTTTTTTTATTTATTTACTTTCATGTAGGTTAAAGTCAACCTAGACCTAATCCTTAACTCCTACCTTCCTTATTCATAAAATAAAATTTGGAAATTAATTGGAGCAGTTTTAGAGTCACAGTAAGTAAATGATTATTGTTGGAAACAGGAAATTGAGAAACGCGAATATTGATTTTTTTTTACTCATTAATTCGTATATTTTTAATTTTATTTATCATTGATCTTTATCATATTTTTTTTTAAGCCAGAAGTAAGTATAAATGATTTATTGCTTGATAAAATATTTTATTTTGATTTTATTTTGCATTTCTTTAAAAATTCTAGTCATAATAAAAATTGTAAATAAATTGTAAATATATTTAGAGTAGGGCTTAGGAATGATCGGGTAGGATCAATGTACCGTATTTGTGCAAGAATGATTTATTACATATTTAGTTCCTTAGAAGTGGAAGGACTTCGCTCCGCAAAGTCCACTCTAAGCGGGGAGCTATTGTAACGAGGCATTTTTGCCCGTTACAAGCAAATATTAAATATTAAATTATTTAATATTTGCGAACATACATACACACATATTCGCGCGCCTCAAGTCTCAAATACAGAAGATTTCCGCCTAGCAACAATCAAAATGCAAATATATTATTTATAGTTCAATAATATTCTAATAGAAGATCAATAAAAAGCAGCACCGATCAATAAAAGTTATAGGTTTTCATATCGACTGATAATGATTTATAGTATCAGCCGCACGGCGCTGTAATAGAAGACCATGCCGTTTCCTTTGCAAAACGAGCATTCCGGTTTCAGCTCTGGATCGCGAAGTCACGCGCGATGTCCATAGAGCAGTTCACGGTTTCGCACCTCCAAGTGCCAAAGAAATACTGGTAAAGATACGCGTATTGCCTTGGAGCCACCTTTACATTAATTAAATAATTTCATAAAGTGTAATTATTGTTAATAGTGAAACCCTAATTTATATGAATTTATAAACTAAATTAAATTAGCCGACTACGGTCGCCATTAAATCGCGTAGCGATTTTATTTAAAATATAAAATAAAAACTCGATCGTGTGAAGTGAGATAGCCGGTAGCAGACGATTTAATCCTGCACCAGCATCGACAAGCCTACATAATAAATCAGCATCTGGGCAGACGCAACGAAGACATCATCCACAAGTAGACGAATCCAGCAGCAGATATAACATCAGCGCGGTATCGTAAAGTGTGTGTATGTGTGATTGCGCGCGGATCGCGAATATTTCATGTAAAGCCACGCGGGTTTATTGTTTAACGATTTAATGATTTAATATAATAATTATATTTCATATTTAGTTTTAAAGCCCATGAGGCAATAAAAAAAAAATATAAATAAAATATAAATAAGTTGAATTAAATATTTCATGATAATTAAATAAGTGTTTATTTCATTTTAGTATAAGTGCATGTTCACATATAAAAATATTTCCCCACTCAAATACCTATTTCTTAGAACTCCCCCACTTGCCGAGTGAGATGTTTCTTATGCCGAGCTAGCCGAATAACGAAGGTAAATTTCCCCCTATTTTATTATCATTACTACTACTAAATAATCATACATACATATATATATTAAAAGGCGCTCTTAAAGAATAAATATATTAATAAATATATATGTATGTATATTATCAAAATTATTTATTTAATTAAAAATCCTCGTTACAGATTGTTTTTGATTCAAAGAAGTTCTAGATACTTATCTTAAATTAATTAATAGGTAAGTTTTAATTTATTTGATTTTTTTCTTGCAATTATAATATCAGAGATTACTATGTGCATTACAAATCTGAAATTACATTCCATGTTGAAACAGGTTAAGAGCAAAAAGCTTTTGCTTGATTCTGCAGGAAGTTCCCAGTTTTGTTAAAACTGTTTCATATCTAAAAACGGAACACTTCGTGTGGTCGTGGTCTCTTGGATACGCTCTGATACACCTCACCTAAATTACTATCAATAAGAAACAAGAAAAGGTCCTTGAAAAAGAACAAAATTAATTAGCGCTAATATCAAAGCACTTGATAAAGAAGATGTAACCCATATACTATAGATTTCATATTAGACAGTTCCAAAAATCCTATTTGGCTTGTAAATCAATCAAGCTTTGAACAGTAGATTTTATATTATTAATTTACACAGTTGACATGATACTATGTTACCTAAATAAACATCTAAGAATTCACGCAGGTGATAGAAATGTTGTTTGTGAAATTTGCAAAAAAGGATTTTATTCGAAATATGAACTAAAGCAGCATTTTCGAGTTCACACTGGAGAAGAACCCTACAAATGTGAATTTTGTGATAGAGCTTTTAAACAAAAAAGTGTCCTTCACTATCACAAGAAAAATACATGTTGGAATTTATTTAACAAAAAAAAACATTTTGAAGAATTTTTAAGTAAAAATTTGATAAAGTAACTAAAAAAAGTGCTAATTTTATTTTTTTTAAAAATGTTTTCCGTTTTTAGTTTTATAAGCTGATTTTCTGTAATTTATTTTCTTTTCAACATTAGCTAAATTATAAAAGTTTTCTTAAATTTTAACTAATTTAAACTCTTAAATTTTAAATGAACTTTTTATCATAATTATTGAATTGAATAGATAATTTAAAATTAAATAAAGCTGCTCATATAATTTAAGAAATATTTCATGTTTTATACTTTTACGTAAATATTCATTATACCTAGTACATTATTTTAATCAAAATTTGAAAATGCTGTTGGTAAGTTTCAAACTACTCAAGTTTTAAAAACTTTATATAAAATATTAAGCGCAAAAAAATGTTAATAAAATACTCTGTAATAATTTTATTATTTTATTTTTTTATTTTCATAATAAAGAAAAATTAATGTTTGAAGAAGAAAATTTATGACTTAATGGTTATGTACCTAATTTTTATAAAATCAAAATGTAAATTTGAAAAAGAAATCCGATTTGCTATTATAACTATTATTTTTCAAGTTTCTGTATCGATAAAAATTTTTGAACAATTAAAAAAAAAGAGTTTCATTCTAAAGTTTTCAATTTGCAATATTTTTATTAATTTCAAAAGAATAAATTTTTTAATTTTTTTTAATTTAAGTCTCAACAGTATTTGCTGTAAGTACACTGGTTGTTTTTCCAAGAGACCCAGTTTTCTTAGCATATTTTTAATTTATATTTTTTTTCAAAATAAAATAAAAAAATTATCCATCTTAGCTTTTGGATTTCGTGGCAGTATGCAAAACTTTCAACCAATTATAGAGGAGAATGATTCAGTTAGTGTGATTATAGATAATAGGGATATGCATACCTACTAATTTTTTACTTTCATTTTTTATAATGTTTTTTTTAACAATAATAATATCAACAAAAATCTGCTAACGTTAAAAATAATTAATCTTAGAATCAACTAAATATTCATTTATTTATTTAAATTTATCTCTTTTGCATATAGGTTGACTAAACATTTTTTTTAATACTATTTATTTTCCATTATAGAGAATAATCACTATTTTATCTGCAAAAATATAGTAGAATAATCTAGATTTTTCATTCAAGTAAAAAACCAATCAATTGTTTTTTATAGATTCATTTACTATTCTTATTTTTTAATTTCTTTAAAAAAATATTTTATTATTTTTAAATTGATAATCAAAAAAATGTTAACTTGAAAAAAATAATTTCCTTGAAAACAAAGAAAAAATTAAGAACTTAAAAGTAAACTGTGCTCTAAAATTTATTGGGGCAAGAAAAATCTTCAAACCTACCTTCAAATCAAAGATAAAATATATACCACATAAATGTAACTAATGCATGCAATAAAACTCTTATAAGAGCAAAAGCGTTCTTAAACGTCATGAAAAAATTCACTTTGGCATCAAAAACTTCAAATTCAAAAATTGTAATAAGTCATCTTCTAGTTCAGACGGTGAAAGACCTTATACAAATGCAAATTTTTTTATGATAGTAATTTAATATTATTGCATAATTTGATTTATTCAAATGAATACTTACAAGAGTATCGGTAACTTAATTTTATTTAAAAGCACCTAATTTTTAAGAATCAAAATAATAATTTAAATTTAATAAGGATATCTGATTTTTAAAATCATTTTATGAGTTTTTTTGAAAATATCCTGAAAATTTTATGCAAAAATTGTGTTCATTTTTTTACTGCATCACATACGTATAATTAAAATTATAGTCTTCAAGATTAATATAAAAAATCATACTCCAAAAGGGTCCCTAATAATAAGGCCCTAAAAATTTAAAAATGGGCTTCTGAATTTGATCAGCAAATTATTTGAGTAAACTTTTTGTGGTATAAAAAATTTTAGACATTCCTAATTTCAATTTAATTCTTTTTTTTCTTCTACAAGCAAAACTATTCTATCAGTAATCAAATGCTCTTATAAAATTTATTGCACCTATACCTATATAACATCCTATTTTCAGTTCAAAAGGGGAGTTTTTGTTTAAAACTATATTTAAGAAATTCATTTTAGTTTTTGAATTTCGCGGTAGTATAGAAATTTCAACAACCAGATCACGTGATCGATAGTTTTTATGCATCGCTCATTCTTGAAATCTTGACTTCTAGTTTAAGTATTTGCAAAAACAGTTAAAACTTATTGTCTCATTTATATAATTTTTTTAACTCATGAATTTTTTAACTAATTAATTCAGCCCCTTTATTCAAATTCCATAAAGAATTTATTATTAAAAATATGAAATTCCAGTTGTAGCGTAAATACAGCGCAAAGCTTATGAAAAATCACCCGATTATACAAGGTAAAAAAGGTAATAAATTTTCTATTTTACAATAAATATTTAATAAATAATAAAAAATTTTAAAATTTTTGTCTTAGTAATTTCTGTGTCGGTTCATCAAGTCCTTTTTTTCTCTAATAAAAGCAGTCAATAATTACAGGAGAAAAGTGCGTATCCTAACCTATAATTTATACCAATATATTTTACCTAGTGCTCAAAAACTCTCTAAAAACCGACAGAAATAAGAGAAATAAGAAGTTAGCTATACTTTAATCTCACCTTCAACCTTTTGAAAATAATTTATGAAGAGTGATAATTTTAAAGGTATAAATTTTACTTATTAATTAAGCATACTTAATTTTTTTTATCTGACACAGTTAGATTGCTTTAAATTATATTAATTAATATTGTTTAATTTGTATCCAAATTGGTTTATAATTAACCAAAATAATCCTTCCACCAATAAGTTGAAAATTTTAAACCACATCAATAATCTAACATGTGCTTTATTCGATAATAACAAGATTAAAATTAAATATTTTTTCATGACGGAAGAATATAATTATAAAAAAAGAAAAACTTATACAGTTTAAGGAACTACTTTTCCCTGGTAAGCGTTAACATGTGTTATGAAATACACATGTTAATGTTATTATTATTATTACGCATGTTGAAATAAAAAAATTATAATATCTTAAATTTACTTAAATTTTTCAAGGTTAAACTAAACTTAAAAATAAGAAAATACTTTATATGATTAACTAATCAATAACAATTTCCTGTACAATCTTTAAAATGTTAACTTATTTATAATAAAATAAGTAAAAAGTGTAAAAAAAATGTAAACTAAGTAAGTTCTGCTAAAAGTTAATTAATAGTTTTTTCTATCATAGTTTCTTTAATACGAATAAATACTATTAATTTTTAAAAAACAATTATTAAAGATTTTACAATACTGCGAATGTAAAGAATCCGCTAATGGATAATATATCCTAAGAAAGTAATAAACAGTCTTTTAAGCAATGAAAGTTATATAATTTTCTTACAAAATTTTTTATCATTTCTATAAATTTTTCAAAATTCTTACTTTTAGTATAAGATTCTATTCTTACGTATCTTTAAAAACAATCAAATTTTTCTGTTAGAGTAATAATATTTGCATCAATAATACATTAAATAAATTTTTTTTGCAGATTTATAGTCAAGGTTTAAAAACAAACATTGCATAAAGGATTTCCTGAAAACACAAAAATAATTTATTTGACGAAAAATCAGAAAAAAATTTAGTAATTCAGATTATATGCACAATAATTATGGGATTAAATAAGAAATCAAAGAATTCAGAAAATGAAAATAAAAGATCACACAAATGTCAGATATGTTGCAAGACTTTTGCACAAAAAAGAAATCTTAATCAGCATAAAAAAATTCACTGTGGAGTAAGAACTTTCGAATGTGGGTACTGTAAAAAAAAATTTCTTTTTAAAAGCAGCCTAGTAAGACATACACGAATCCATACAGGTGAAAAACCTTATAAATGTGATTTGTGTAATAAATCTTTTTCGAACTCAGGTACCTTCAGCTGGCATAAAAAAATTCACTCTGATGAAAAAAAATTCGAATGCGATTATTGCCTGAAGAGATTCATTCGAAAGGCTGAACTAAAAAACCATCTTCGAGTCCATACTGAGGAAAAACCGTACATGTGTAATTTGTGCAATAAATCCTTTTCGGACCCAAGTACCTTCAGAAGGCACAAAAAAATTCACTCAGGGGAAACAAAATTCGAATGCGATTATTGCCGGAAGAGATTTAGTCAAAAAAGTAATTTAAAAAGCCATCTTCGAATTCATACTGGGGAAAAACCGTACAAATGTGATTTGTGCAATAAATCTTTTTCGGACCCAAGTACCTTCAGTAAGCATAAAAAAATTCACTCAGTTGAAAAAAAATTCGAATGCGATTATTGCCTTAAGGGATTTACTAAAAAGGCTGATCTAAGAAAACATCTTCGAGTTCATACTGTGGAAAAACTCTACAAATGCAAATTTTGTGAGAAACTTTTTGGAAATGCAAAACGTCTTCATTGTCACGAAAATATTCACGCTGGTATTAAATCTTTTAAATGTAATATTTGTAAGAATAGTTTTATATCGAAAACTAATTTGAGAGTACATATTCAAGCTCACTCACTTGATAAATCCAAGCAGTTTGAGTCGATAGGGAAAACATTAAAAAACTTAGAACAAAAAAAAAATGTTTCTCAAGTAAAAAATCAGAAAAATTTAAATGACATGACTCAAAGCTTATTCACTTGTAATGACTGCGATAAAGTTTTTTATAAAAAGAGATCAATTATCCTTCATTTAAAGAGTCATTTAAAAAAACACATTCCTCGCGGTGATTCTCATTTTTTTTGTGCAAACAATGATGAATTAAATTCGCGTATGAATAATCATAACACTATCGATGATAATTTTGAACTTGTAAAAAGCTTGAGTGAATCCACAGGAATAGTTCATGATAGCATTTATGCTTCAAATGAATCATCAAATAATTCAGAGATTAATGAAAAAAATAATCTGAATATTCAAGAGCATGATAAAGAACAATCAGGAAATTTACCTACTGTACCTTTTGATGAAATTAATTCAAATGATGTTAGTTTATATGAAAATTCTACCCCAGCTTCAAGTGCAACAAACTGTTTACAGATATCTGAACATGCAAATGTAAACCATCATGAGCAGACCATTAGACAGACAGGGAATTTGCCTGTTATTGCACCTTGTGAAAATATCTTGTCCAATAATGAAAATTTATCTCGAGAAAAAGAAGTTGAAAATGAAAACACTTCTTTGCTCACAATAAAAAATGATTTAGATGACATAAATCCAACAACCGATGCAGAAAAAACTCAAGCTGATGAAAATGATATTATTAAGGAGGAATTAAAAAGTCTTGTTGACAGAGACGATCAAATTGAAGTAATTATTATCGATGATGATTGTGATGAAGTAAAAAGTGAAAGAGTTGACAGAAGTTCCCCAGAAATTTATATCGTTAAAGATATAAAGAAAAAGAATGTGAATAAATTAGGCGATAAAGCAAATATTAAATCCAATGCTGATGCAGGTTGTGCAGGTTCTTGTGATTGTCAAAATCTAAAAAATAAAATAAAAGAAATGGAGGTTAATATAAAAAATAGCATAATTGAAACTCTTTTAAGTTCTATGAATAAATAATTTAAAAAACTTCTTTATAACTAACCATAAAAAGTATTTTTTTTTAATATTTTTTAAGAGAAATGTTTGTTTATTTAAAAAAAAAATTTAATTTTGAAATAGAGAAATGCTTATATAAATCATGTTATAATTTATAATATCGATTTATGAATTTATATTTCTTATATATAAAATAAAAGAAAAAGATTATTTATGTAGAATCATTAATCATAATAAAAATATAAAAATTGTCTTTAAATTTACAATTAAACCATGATGGTTTTTCATGCTTTTTTTCATACTAATTATTTGAATCAATCGTTTATTCTATTATTTTGTTTTTTGTAATTTGTCTATTGTTGTATTTATATAAATTTAAATATTAAAAATAATGCATAATTATAAGAGCGTAGAATATTGATTATGCAATAAAGGTATTATATGTACTTAAAAATGTTATTGAATATTACATAAAATTTTTTAGTTTTTTTTATACTTTGAATTTTTTATAAAAATAAAACTTTTGTTATTTAAATAATTAAAAATAATAATTTTTCTATATAATTTTATTTAATAAATTTATGTATAATATTGTTAACAATCATTGAACAAAAAAAAACTTATTTTCTTATGAATATGTACCTATATATAAGTAATATACCAATTTAACGGATACATATTATTTTTAATTTGTTCGCATATCAGGCATCAGCTCCTAACCCACAAAAAAAAAAGAATCCAGTCATTTGATCTACCTATATATAACAGCCCATATAATCTATTCTTCAAGAATAAAAATAATTACTTAATTATTTATTAGAATAAATTTATTTATTTATAAAATTCCTATTTCTAATCAGATAAAATTAATTTTTATTATTTTTTTTTCAATAATTAATTATCATGTAAAAAATATTTGAAGATTCTGCAGACTGCAAATGCAAATATTTTGTTTATACATAACCTTTAAAAATCAACTGAAAAGGAAGGTAAATTATCATTTATATTTTAACTAATTTTTTAATTAATTTAAATTAAATATATATTATTACTAGCAAGTTTGAGTTTTTTTTTTACTATTTGTACCTACATATATAAAAATGAGGTATTTTATATTGTTTGTGCATACGCCTACTTGTGTATCCCTGGTGTGGCGTCTGTTCACAGATCTGATTGCAGAAATGACCGCAGAAACGACCGCAGAAATGACCGCAGATCTGTGATCAGATATGATACTAGATTATCGACGCAGATCTGCGATCAGATCTGCGATCAGATCTAGGGTAAATAAAAAAAAATTAAATTAATAAAATTAAATGAATAAAGGCTTACGTATATTAAGGTTTGCATGAGGAAAATAAACTTATTAGCAAGTAAATCCTGATAATTTCATTTTTATTTTATTTTTCATATTAACAAATGTTTAATTTTCAGCTAAAAACCTTCAATAATTTATCTAATTTTTAACTCATTTCATAATAAACAAATAATAACATTATAAATATATAATATTTATACAAATAAATAGGGCTTAAACATATAACAATTTTTTGTAAGTAATATAAACAGTTTCACTACATTTATCACAGAGTGGTTTTAGAATACTAAAGATTACTTTTAAGTTACTGAAACTTGTACCATCAAAAAAATATAAGACCATATAAAAAATATCTATATTTTTATAATCTATATTGAAATGTAGGTTAAGCCTTTATTTAGCATCATTAAAAATAAAATGGTAATTGATAAGATTTAAACGTTTGTTTTGAACAAGAACAATCTTACTCTGCTTTACAATTTATGTTTTCAATTAACAAAGTTCATGCTTAAAAAAAGTTACACAGTGAACGAGTGCTAATTCGTGGCAACCAAATTTGAATTTGTTCAATAAAAAATTATATTTAACTATAAAATTTTATTTACAAAAATAATTTCTGTGTTTAAAATTATAACTTTAAACGTTCGTTTTTTACAAACGATGGATATGCTTATTTTTTAAAAGCTAATAAATGTTTAATTTTAGTGGCTAAAAAGCATTAATAATTTCTTTAATTTTTAAATCATTTTATAATATGAAAATAATAACATTATAAATATATAATATTTAAATAATTAGTTACGTTTATGCAATAAAACTTTTTTTATAAATAATAAACACTCTCCATATAGTCGTCGTCTTCCATATGAATTTCATCTTTAATATCATTTCGTAAGCTACCTAATCTTCTTGGAATATCTTGTACGCAATTTCTTATCACTGTCTTACTCTGCGATCTAATGGACCCATAATGTCTAACCAACTCTAAAAATTCATATTGTTAGAACCAGAGTGTAGGTATTATTTTATATAATTTTATAAATTTTGTTTAGACTTACCCTCTAAAGCTCTAAATTTTTCAGCATTATATACTTCTCGATTTTCTGGATCCCTCACTCTCTTAATATCTTTACAACCTTTCAAAATTTCTCGCTTGTTCCAAATAATTTTTGCGATTCTTCTTATAAATAAGGAATGATCAAAATTTTTGCGTCGAGCTAATAAGAGCCATAGATCTGGATCTACACAAACGTTTAATCCAAGATATATCTACAAAAAATAAAAACAAATATTCATTATGCTCATGTAATTATATTTTTATTAATTTTTTTTCACAGTAAGTGGTCATTTAAATGTTAATAAATTATATTATAACAAAGAGTATTGTCAAAGCACACAGGATTTACAAAAAATTAAAGTAGTCCAGAAAGGGCTTGAAGCGGGTTGCATATGCTTTTGGTGAAAAAAATAAATCCTTTTAAAAAATTAAATAAACAATAATTCGTTTCCGGACAACAAAAAATTCTTTTAGTGTTAGGATGTAGGATACGTGAGAACAAAAAAGAACTAGAACACATTAACAAAAAAAAAAGCGTCTACTTACTCTTCGATCATCTGTGGAAATTCTTTCTCCTATTTTTGCGCCTATCAAGGATCTAGGCACATACGTTTTAGCTGCTCGGTTGGGAGGATGAGGAAAATAATTGCGAAAATGTTCGTTACCATTATTATCAAATTGAACATGATTTACATTTTCATTAGAACGTAAATTTAGTGGATTAACAGCTCTAGGTTGCAATGCAGCTGCAACTGCTGGCATAGCTGCTGGAGGTGGTGGTAATTGTTGTTCTGGATTGGTTCCACTTGCTACTGCTGGTGCAGTGGTTGGTGGTGACATTGGTTTTGCAACCGCAACTGCTGGCATAGCTGCTGGAGGTGGTGGTAATTGTTGTACTGGATAGGATCCACTTGCTACTGCTGGTGCAGCTGTAGGTGGTGACATTGGTTTTGAAACCGCAACTGTTGGCGAAGACGCTGAAGGTGATAGTAATTGTTGCACTGGATCGGATCCACTTGCAACTGCTGGCGCAGCTGTAGGCGTTGATATTGATTTTTCAAATTCTGTTTGTTGTACTGATCCCAATCCAGCTGCAACTGCTGCTGCACGTGCTGATGGTGATTCAGGAACAAAGGATAGTGATTGCTGCTCGGAATCTGTTGCAGCAGCTGCGGAACCATTTTCAAACATTGCATCAGTACAATGTGGAGAACTTCTATCTGCAAAATAAAATATTTTAACTTCACTGTTTATAAAATTTCTATATTAATCCTGATATTAGTACTTACTACTTCCATTATGTCCAGCAGCTACTGATAAATCTAAATTTTCATCATTTTCAATAAGTACCGTGTCATCCGGATTTTCAAGATCTTTACTTTGTGCTTCATTTTCATTATGATCAGTTGCAGTTTCAGATTCATCATCATAAACAGATTTTAATATTTCATTGACATTATATTCGTTAATAATTTCTGCATCTAAGTCATGTGAATTTTCTTTAACGCACTTCCTAAATTTTTTTCTATTGCTTGGCAATTTTAATACTGCCATAGTTTCTTCATCAGAGTCTATTCTCCTAGAATTTTTTTTTTTTTTTTTTAATTTGGGTGGAGGAGCAGTAACTTCTTCATCTCCCGACATCTCACTGGAATGTACTGTGCCATCACTTACATCTTCACATTGAGAATATTCTAAATGCAAATCATTTTCCTACAGACATTAAAAAATAAAATGCATAAAATATTTATGTTAATTATTCATGTTAATCATAAAAGTTCTTTTATTTACCGAGGATACTGTTTCCATCCTCTCTAAATCTGGTAATTCATTCTTGTTAGAATATTTTCTATTTAGGAATTGGGTTCTTTTTCCATTCACTAGACTATCTATGCTATCTATAAAATATAAAAATTGAATACATTAAGTACTAGTATTAATAAATTTCAATTTTAATAATAAATTATATTTTATAAATTTACAATGAAAAACTAAGCAATATAGACCAAACAATCTACTTTTTTTTATTGTTTTAACTCAAATTTAAACCAGTTAATATTTCTCTTTATCAAACTATAAGTACTTTAGAGGCTACTTTTCAAGATCCCAGACCAACGACTTAACGCATGCGTTAAGATGACATTCTCTAAATTAGCAGAATGGTTAGTTGCATACTAAATTTGAGACAAATGAGTATATTTTTAATACCAAAGTAAAATATTCTTTGGAGTGCTCAGACCAACCATAATGCCAATTAAGAGAACTGTCTTATTAGTATTAAGCAAGATATGATCATAATAACCTACCAAGTTCGTTAAAAGATATTTAAAAACATTCCAGACCAACAACGAGGCAGAATATTATCTACATTGGCACATTGGTTACTTTTGGTACGTACAACGAAACTTCATCATGGCACTATCTAGTTATGTATTCAGTCTTTCTCCTCAAAGCCAATTCAGATAACGTTCTGCTAATTCATTGGTCTGCAATATTTTTTAATAGCTTCTCTACCAGAGTGTTTGTTCGATACCAATTAGTATATTCAGAATGCATTTACATATACATAATACTCATAAATATAAAAATAAGTTAATACTTACAACCTAAACCATCAATAAACACAGGACTCCGTTTTTCAACATGTTTATGCTTAGCATAAATTTTTGTAAAATCACACTCCTGTGAACAAACTGAAGCAACGTAAGTGTTTTCTTTGTTGAAATCATGTAGATTTTGTGGCTTGAACTTAACTAAATCAAAAGTTTCATTTAAAACTCGCAATTGATCTACCAACAAATATGAAACTCGTACACAAGGGTTAGTTTCCTTGACAAAAATTATTTTCGCAAACATGCTTTCATTGAGTAAAAACACTAATCCGTTTTATTTCAAATAATGTATACTAATTTATTAAAAAAAGTACAACCACTATAACACTAAAACTTATTTACCAAATCTTACTTCTAACAAATGCGTTTATTGTAAAAAGAATAAAGCCTCCATGTAAAAAAAAACGAACTCGTGAAGACGAAAAGAGGCGCAGAAATAAGAAAATGGCGTCGTCGCGAGCGGTTGCGAGTGGTGTAACCAGTTCCGGGTACGGTTAGGTATCGAGAGGGAAACTGCGCTTTTTTAATTGTATTTTTAAATTACTATAATAATGAATTAAAATTAATAATTTATGAATCACTTACGAAATTATTACTTAATCAAGTGATTAATGATAAATATTTCATTTATTACCTTATTCATTTTATTTGATTATCGATGAAAGAACAGTTTTCCCCTCCACTAATAATTTTTAAATTTTGTTTCATTTTATTACAGTGTCCAAAACTCTAACTACCACGCGAGAATTTACTTATGTTCGCTGTAAACAGTCTTTTCTATTCTCTCATGATTTCTTTTTTTTTTTATGAATTATTTTTACTTATTTGTACGTTATTACGTTCCTTTTCAAGCACGCATTTATGAAAATTTTAGTCTCCTGAAAAATTTATTTGCATTAATTTTTTAAAGAAAATAAAAAAGTGTAATATTTGAAGAAACTGTTATTATGTCTGAGGGTCCAAGTTGTAGTAAGAAAAGAAGATTGCAGTATTTTGCATCAGGAAATGTGCAACATTTTACAGATTATGCTCAAAGGCAAATAAGAAAAATAGATGCTACGGTATTAAAAAGAAAAACGCCTACCGTGGCTGCAGAACCATGTTTTTCTGCAGAAAATAAAATTCAGGTTAGTTTCTGCATTAAATGTCCAATTATGTATTCAACAGTAATTTACCCAAATTGGGTATTGGAATTATGATTTTTTTATTCTCTCATAACGTATATTCAGGAACAAAGTGTTGCAAGCGGTAACGAAGATTTTGAGGAAAATCATGATCACGTATGTGAAGATGTTTATGAAGATGCGTCTGATGATTTGAACATATTATTGAGGTGGATTGAAGAAGGCATATACTTACATTCTCAGGAAGAATCTGCAGAAGATAAGGAATGCATACTCAATGAAAGAGAGGCTAACCATATTCCTGAAGTAAATGAGGTAATAAAAATTTCAAAAAATATAATAAAAAAGTATTATTTTAAATATGGCTAAATTTAAACCAAACCAGCACAAGATGCATGGTCGGGTCTTCAAATCGGTTCCAAAGTATTTTTTTACGACAGTACTACTAAAAATAAGCCTCCATGCCAATTTTTAGCTTATAAGGTTCAGTCCTCGATTTTTGGCGGCCATTTTTGTGTTTTGAACTCAAAAAAAAAAGTAAGAAAAATGAGAGAAAATTTTTCTTATTTTTTCGGTAAGACTCACATTCGCATGAAAAATTTTTTCCTCTTAGACCCAGATAGGAAATTTCCCGTAGAATCCGATTCTGGGGTCAAAATTTTTTTTGAGCTGCGCATGCGCGAGAAATCGCTAAAATATCGATAAAAGCGTGTTTTTTTTTCAAGGAAACCACTGGGTTATTAAATAGATCTACATAGATCTTCAGAGATCTATGGAATGAAAAAAAAAATTATAGAAATTTAAATAACTTCAAGGTAATAGGACCTGGATAATGAATGAAAAACGTCAAAATGAAAAAAGTATACTTAAATATTTACAATTTTATTGAATTTTATTAAATTTGAACTCTTTTTTTAATAAATAATTGCATATAACTTTTATAACATTTTATTAAAGATATGTTAAGGTCTTGAAATTTTAAATTTAATTTGAAATTATAAGAACAATATAATCATTACAATATACATTTTCTTTTTAATTTAATCACATTTTGTTTACTTTATTTACTAAAAAAATTAATCATTTTGTAATTTCATAACTAATTATTTATTACCTATTTGACATATACTTAGTTTCATAAAAAATTTAGTATTTTTTTGCGTAATAAATTTTTAAATAGCAAAAATGAACATAATTCTTGGAGAATAGTATTAGTATTAATATTTTAATTTTAAATAGAGCTTGAATAGTGAAAACCCATAATACCAGGGTTTTGGACATGAAATTTATGTGATTTCGGACACCATTCTACTACAGGAAAGGAGGTAAAATCTGGTAGCAGTAATTACTGGCAATGAATTTCGTTAAGAAAGGTGCCCAGTACCGAAGTAAGCAACTTTCGTTATTTGCCAAAAGGGTGGGGGCGGGGGGAGTGGAACTCATTGGGGGGGAGGGTTTCTCATTTATTTTTACATTTTGGGGTACTTATCACCCCCAGGGTTGCAAATATTGTTACTTTATCGGCTGTAAAACGAAAAGGGGCAACAAAAAAACTTAACCCTCCGTGTCTCCACTTATTTTTTACCTATACGCGCTTTGTCCACTATGACGATTTCGGTTGGGTCATTTTGTTATGTATTTAGAAAATAATTTTTTGCCAAAATTTTTTTTTTAGGTTTTAGATAAACATTTCAACTTTGGGAAAAATAAGTGTTTTGGAAAAAATGTCCGCTCAGTTTTGCGCAAAAAAATCCGGAACAGTCGTAAACGGGCATTTTTTCAAATATTGGGCGAAAATTCATATCTCGGACCCTAATTGATATTAAGGGGAAATATTCTAGGAATTTAAGGTTCATATATATATCTTCAAAAAAAAACCGACCCAGGTTTGGCACCGTTCTAAAAAACCTTAATTATTTCGCAATATGAAAATTGGCCTTTCTTCGGTTTTCAAAATTTACAAAAATTGAAGGTTTTCTTGGCTAAACGGTCACTTAGGGGCATTTAATGGCCAAAAAAGTTATTTGTAGCTATAGTGTAACATTTTTATGAGTTAAAAAAAAATTACTCCAAAAAAATTAAGGTAATTGGCCGATTTTTTATTTAGAAATTTATTTGCCGATTTGCTATTTAAAAATTTATTACGCCAAAAAATACTAAATTTTTTATGAAACTAAGTATATGTCAAATAGGTAATAAATAATTAGTTATGAAATTACAAAATGATTAATTTTTTTAGTAAATAAAGCAAACAAAATGTGATTAAAATAAAAAGAAAATGTGTATTGTAATGATTATATTGTTTTTATAATTTCAAATTAAATTTAAAATTTCAAGCCCTTAACATATCTTTAATAAAATGTTATAAAAGTTATATGCAATTATTTAAAAAAAAAAAAGATCCAATTTAATAAAATTTAATAAAATTGTAAATATTTAAGTATACTTTTTTTATTTTGACATTTTTCATTCATTATCCAGGTCCTATTACCTTGAAGTTATTTAAATTTTTATAATTTTTTTTTCATTCCATAGATCTCTGAAGATCTATGTAGATCTATTTTAATATCCAGAGATCTCCGGAGATCTCTAGAGATCAAAAGTGATCTGCGGAAATCTAAAGAGATCTATGGAAAATTCGTCGGGATGGAAGGAATACATTCTTTTTAACATGGAACTTGTTCGTTGGATGGGGTATTTGAAAGAGTTTTGCTCGGCAGGGGGGGGGGAAATGCTAAAGTTCTTAGGGGGGAGGATTCAATTATTCTTGACTGTGGCAACAGCGTTTCAGGAATATGCTGAACCCGTTTTGCTTAGTCGAATTTCAGAAGTCCAAATCATTGAACCCAAAACCGAAATTAATGAAATGACTTACAACATACATCAACTTTTACACGTTGTAGAAAGTGTTATAAATTGGGGTCCTCTCTGGGCTCATTCGTGCTTTGCTTTCGAAGCTGGCAATCATATGAGCCTCCGTGCAGTCAAATCAGCACGAGGCGTTAACGTGCAAATATTAAGATTTTTAATGATGTCCAGCACTCTTCATGCATTAGAAAAGGTTGTACTGCCTAATTGTCCTGACATAGTTAAAGATTATTGCAATCAACTGTCAGTAGTTAAAATGAAACAAAAAAAAAATCAAATGATCCTGTTTATTTTGGTACCGCTAGCGTAAATGTTAACGAATCAAGATTTTTGCAAGATGAAGGAATTTTTGTGAATACAGTAAATGCTTTTTATCGTATGGTAAAAAATGAGTGTCTATTCACCTGCAGCAAAATGGAGAACCAATGTTCAGACAATTCTTACGCACATTTAAAGGATCAAAGATTTGTAAGATTAGTTAAGTATATAGTTCATAAAAATGAGAATAAACATTATGCGTTATGTCATGAGTTGAATACAACACCGTGTTTTGCTGGAAATAGTAAAACAAAAGAAGTTGTTTCAATCGATCATGAAATGAAATTAATTGAAACAAAACATATAAATAGTCTCTGTGTATTTGTAAATTTAGGCAATAAACAGTTTATATGCCCTCTTCCTTACCCATTTTTAGTTTCTTAGTATTAAATTTGCAATAATTGTATGAAAAAAATTCCTGTAATCTTTTTTTTTTTTATCAGTAAATAATAATGTTTTTATAAATATTTTTCTAAAAATGATTCGCTTCGAGGTGATTTATGCAAGGGGTGGAATTAAATTTTTTTGATTAAAAGTTTAAGTAAAATAAGTTTTTCTTGAATGTCCTATTTAATATTATAAAATAACGTTAATAAACACTGTATAAAATTTTTTAAATGAAGTAGGACTTTAATTAATAAATTTTGTAACTAAAAAAAATATTTATCAGATACGTACATGTATAAAATTGTAAAATTATAAATGTTTGTTGATTAGAATTAATTCAATACACTACTAAATAAAAATTGTTTAATAAATAAAATGTGACTTTCAATTATAATATTGAGTAAGACAAAACTTTATAAACTTTAAATAAATTAATGAATCAAGACTCAGTAAATTAAGTTTTAGTAGCATATCATCTGAACATTTTCATGAAAGGATGGAGCGGCCATTTATTATTTGTCATTTATTTTTTATTTTTAATATGTAAAAACGTTTTTCTCAACCCCGAAAACCCCCAGGTAATGTAGACAGTTCCTCTCTCCAAGTTTTTTGGTCCGCCATCTTGAAAATCGGAAAATATGTTGGCGTGAAAAAAAGAAAATTTTCATTTGTAAAAACGTTTTCCTCAACCCCGAAAACCCCCAGGTAATGTAGACAGTTCCTCTCTCCAAGTTTTTTGGTCCGCCATCTTGAAAATCGGAAAATATGTTGGCGTGAAAAAAAGAAAATTTTCATTTGTAAAAACGTTTTCCTCAACCCCGAAAACCCCCAGGTAATGTAGACAGTTCCTCTCTCCAAGTTTTTTGGTCCGCCATCTTGAAAATCGGAAAATATGTTGGCGTGAAAAAAAGAAAATTTTCATTTGTAAAAACGTTTTCCTCAACCCCGAAAACCCCCAGGTAATGTAGACAGTTCCTCTCTCCAAGTTTTTTGGTCCGCTATCTTGGAAAATCGGAAAATAGTTGTAGGTGAAAAATTAAAAATTATACCTCTAGGATATCAGATTTTCTTCGGACAGTTAATTTTCATCTAAAAGGCTTTCGAGGAGATAACAAAAGTTTTTTTGGGTCAATAATATATCTTACGATAAATCATGATGATTTACCATATGGTATTTGAGTATATTATGATTTAAGCTCATAAATAATATCATTATGTTTTTTTTTGTGAAATTATTTAATTGGCTTTATAAAGCTTATAGAAAAAAAGGAAAAAAATTTTAATTTAGAATTGCAACTTATTAAACAATAGATAAGAACAATAAACTTTTAAGCATTAAATACTGATATGCACGGAGAATTAAAAAAAAATTTTTATAACAATTAATATATATTACATAATATTATAATTATAAATAATTTTTTAAAAATAATAAAATTATAAAAATATTATAATGATTAAATAAATGAATTTTTATTAATTTAATTTTTTTTTATTTACCCCAGATCTGATCGCAGATCTGATCGCAGATCTGCGTCGATAATCTAGTATCATATCTGATCACAGATCTGCGGTCATTTCTGCGGTCGTTTCTGCGGTCATTTCTGCAATCAGATCTGTGAACAGACGCCACACCAGGGATGTGATATTTTTTTACAAAAGTTCTTTAAAAACACAAAAATGATTACTTTAAGCAGAGATTAATCTCTGCTAGAAGGTATAAAAATCTATTATGATTTAGAAAAATCATCTAGAAAGCACACCTTGAATTTTTGTTTATTCCTTATTATAACATTTTTTAAATTAAATAAAAATTTTACATCATTTTGTTTTTTTTACAGAATAATTAAAAAATCTATATCAACCAATCAAAAAAAATACAGAAAAGAAAAAACAGTTTCACAAGAAGGTATGATTTGCATGCTCCAAAATTCATAAGAATCTAAAGTTTTCCAATTTCTTTTTTGAATACAGGTGATCAACTTTTTGAATCAATTTAAAGCTTCCTCTCAACTGATTCTCGAGGAAGTAAAAAATTTATTAAAAACATGAAGTCATTAACATGTTACGAATGCAAAAGAAGTTTTGTTTCAAAAAGTACCTTAAAAAGACATATTTTAAAATTTATTAGTGAAGGACCTTACAAATGTAAAGCTTGTGATAAATCTTTTGTGAGTAGGTAAATGCGGTCTTGATGTGCATGCAAAAATTCATGATAATAAATCTTTTAAATGCAAATTATGCGAAAAAAGTTTTACTACAATTTATAGTCAATTAAGACACAATCAAATTCACAAAGGTGAAAAGTATGCATGTAATGTATGCAATAAAAGTTTTACAAGAAAATACAATCTTGATATTCATAAAAAAAATCATTATTTTAAAACATTTAAATGTAATGAATGCGATAAAACTTATACTACCAAATCCAGCCTACGAACTCACATTGTAAGAAAAAGAAATCTTTCCAGTCATGAAAAAAATCATTTTGTCAGTAAAAATTTAGAATGCAGTTTTTGTAAGAAAAAATTCACACATAAATCTTATCTACAAATACATATTCGAGTTCACACCGGTGAAAGACCATATAAATGTAATGAATGTACTAAAACTTTTAAAATCAAATGTGATCTTAGGCGCCATGAAAAAGTTCATTATAACATAAGAAAATTTATATGCGAAATTTGTGGCAAAAGATTTATTAGAAATGATGAATTAATAAGTCATCTTGTAGTTCACACAGATGAAAGACCTTTTCAATGTCAGTTTTGTGCCAAAACATTTAAAAGAAAATATATTCTTGATTTTCATGAAACAAATCACACTAATTCTGATAAATTTGAAAATCAAATGTACGAATGAGATTATTGCAAAGAAATTTTTTTTAAAAAAAGATCTTTGGTGACTCACGTTAAGAACCATAACGATACAGTTAATGCTGCAGAAAAAATATTTACTGATAAAGTTGAATTGAATTTGGATAGAAAAATGCAAAATCAAGATATTACTGCCTTATAGATAAAAAATGCCTAATTAAAAACATTACGGGATTAAATTTGAATAATAATTTTGTAGATGCAGTTGGTGATAATACAATAATGCAAGATGTTACAACTACTACTTACACGTATGTTAATAAAAATTTACCAACGACAATACAAAATGCAAGTAAAAATGCTGCTTATAATGACTTTGATTTGGATTTTGAGAACACATCAAATGATATTAATATTATTTCAAAAACAAAGTTAAATCCTGAAAATAATATTGATGAAGACCAGGTTATTTTGGATTCTAGTATGTACGTTCTTGACATGTCTGAAATAAATAAAATTTTGAATATTAAAGAGACTGACAACATTGATTTTAAAGTTACATCTGAGGATAAAAGTTGTATTGAAATTTTAATAACTCAAGGAAAGGAAAATAGAAGTGAAAATTTGAGTGACAAACCAAAAGAAGTCTTATCTTTCTTATTTCAGAATGCAGTAAAGTATCATGAAGATGGAATAATGAAGGATTTAATAGTTAACGTAGAACCTGAAGCAATAGATAAATTGATGAATTAAATATTACAAAATTAATTAAATGTTATATATTTATAATTTTATCACCAAGTGATTTATTTAAAATTTTAATTATTCATTATACTTCGTTTAATTGTTCGAAGATATCTCACATGTAGTACCGTCCCTTGGCCGCTAGATGACGCCTATTTTAGAGGTCTATTTTTTGAAAAAAGAAAAAAACTTGCGCGCTTACTTCTCCTCCCCTGTGGTATCCACCAACTCGCCGGTACCCTCTCATTCGTTTTTTGGCGCTTAGATGACACGCATCGACGCTTGTGAATAATAAGAATAAATTATAAGATTAATAAATTAAATAATTCTATTTCAATCTTTTTCTTTACTATCGAGGTTGATTATATTCCTTGGAGCTGGAAAACAAAGATTTTCGGTAAATATACATTTTTATTTAATATGTTAACTTTAACCTTAGTCTGTTTTAGGTTATACTGTGGTATATAATTTAGTTAATAATCTGCCAACAACAACAATACAGTTAAATGTAAAAGTTAATACTGTATTATAATATATCAAATCACTATTCTTATATTAGATAAATTATCTTTTAATTACATAACAATATGGACTTTTAAAGGAAGAAAATTAAAACATTTGAGCTAACACTAGAGGTTAGACGATGTGCAATATATTAAGATAATTTTTTTTTTTAAATATTTTATTAAATATATGGAAATTTAATAAAAAATAAAACTCCTAAGTTAACACAAGAGGTTAAAGGGAGAAAATTACCAAGAGCATGATCTATATAGAATATTATCATATACTAATATAAAATTTATCAAAAGTAAAAACTGCAAGAAAATTTTTTATGTTACAAAACTTAAGCTCGAGAGCTAACACAAGAGGTTAGACTGAGAAATTAAGTAAAACAGATAAACATTTTGATGCACAATCTGTCGATATAAGATTGATTAATTTCACCATTATTTCTAATTTTAATTGGATCGGAGACTCATATACCTACAAATACAAGTTCAAGATTTGGAATCATCGTTAAATATGTTGCTAAAATAATTATCAGAAGTATTGTACTACAGCTGTGCTTATGTCAAATGTTCTTCATTAATCAAAAATTTTAGCTAGATCAAGTAATTATACAAACAATGATGAAAATTTTGCGAAAAAGCATAATTAATAATAAACTAATTATGTAAAAAATTAAATTTACAATAACAAAATTTAATTTTACAACTAGATTATGAACTTACTGTTACTTCTTTTTATAAAACAATCTATAATTAAGGAATTTCAGATTTTTTCACAGTCACTCAGGATCAAGAACATCAAATAAAACAGGATGCATTTTGTATTAAAATGTATTAAATAATGTATATATATTAAAAATAGGATTCATACTCTTTTAACCTACAAGTTTAATAAGTACTTCAATAGTCTTAGATGCAGAAGCAGTGGAATATTTCTTTGACTAAGTTAAATAATATTAGTGGACTTAGCTGCATTTTATCTAGAAAAAGATCAGTAACTACTCAATCAATACAGGTATCGGGCTGAATTATAAATACTCAAATGACAAAAGAACAGAAGATTTCGAACAGGACTAAGTAATACAGGAAAATTAAATTATTAACAAATATTTTAAATTAAATCAATAAAGTAATTCTGGTATTTTATCTAATAATAAATATATATAAATTTTCTTTTTTTAACGATTTTTCATTATTAATTAAAATTATCAAGGAGGAACAATTGTTTTAGATTACTTCAAGTATCTAAATAAATTTAAATTCATTAAATTTTCTCTTTGGTTAATATACGTTAATACCAATTTAACGCTAATAATTCAATGAGATTTTAAATTATTAATAATAGCTGGTACTATTAAAAATTTAAAAATAAAGAGAAATAATATAAGCTATTTTAAACTAACTTAATAAAATTATTTATGCGTATTACCCATAATTTTATTGGGACAACATTTCTTTGTACAAATATTAAGTCTTATTTTTGTATGACCATCAAACTTTTAAGTTTTGCTGACTATACCAAATAAATTAATTCTTATTTAAAGACTGACTTATAAGTGCTGCTGATATACCTTTAATAAATCAATTGCAAAATTGATTTAAAATAAAAAATTAATATCCATATAACATAGTTAGGTTATTAAACGGTTCTTAACATTTAAATCCTTCCTTGTATTTTATTGTTTAGTTAATTTACTTCACCACATTAAATTTTCCTCTTTATCGAGGATATTTTAGGAATTTAAATCATTGAATTTGGGTAAAATAATATACTGTCTTCTTATACCGGATTATTTAAACATTTTTAAAAAATTGTAACTGAACATGCAATTAAGACACCTTGAAGACTATAAAATTTTAAAATTAAAAAAATTTAATTATTAACAATCCAGAAGTGTAATTACTACAAGTAGATTTAGGATTATATTGATAAAAGGGGGTGTTGATTCTAAAGAAACTAAATAAAATAATATATCCATTTAACCAAGAATAGGGTATCCCCTTAGCAGGGATAAGTAGATAAGAAATCATAATATCAAATGCCATATTTATATTGTATCATTTAGTATAAATTTAGTTAAATATAATATTATTTGTTATATAAACTTAACTTTATTTATATAAAGTTAAAATAGATAATATTTTTAAATCAAATCTTAATAAAATGTAATAATCAAAAATAAGGGAGTATCCAAATTAAAGTGATAGGAAAAATGATTCGTATAATTTATTACTTAAAAAATGGAACCATTCAGACCTACAAAGTTTAAAATATAATAATTGTATATATAATTATCCTTTTTTCTTTTTGACTGCATACGTCTACAATAAAGATTACAAATTCAAGAAAAAGTTGACGGTTTGTATTACAAACCCAGTAAGGACTTATAAATGCCTATGCAAAATCAAAAAGTGAAATTTTAGAAAAGTATAATATATGACTTGGCAAAAATTTTAGTTTAAAGAAAACTAATTAAATTATATTATAATTAATAATATTAACTATAACGATTAGTTAAATGAAATCTCCTTGTAAGAGCATACAAGATTTTTTACTGCTATTATTGCTATGAGTAACTGTACTATAATTATAAAATAACTAATTATACAACATTGGATTTTTACTTCAATATATTGATCGTAACAGATATCATGAAAAACTGTAAAAACTAGGTTTTTAGTAAAATTATCTCTCTGAAGGAATAAAGAAAATGGTAATCATCCTATTAAATTTAGGTCGAAGAGTGAAAATAAGATATGTGATGTGTAATAAATAACTATAAAACAATAAACAGCTGGAAATCCAAGTATCCGCGTGATTTTAGATCAATAAATAAGATCTTAATCCATAAATATATTAAAAACTTTAGTTAAGGAGTCCTACAATAAATATCAAATATATCTTTAGAAATTCAGTAAATAATTTAAAATAACCCTGATAATGTAGGGATTATAAGCTGATTAAAAGGTTGATAGTTTAGTAAAACGTTATATATATAACATCAGTAATCATATTATTCCAATAGATTAATTAATTAATAATAATTTATTTTTAATGCAAAATTGGCTGTAGATATAACTATACATATTGTATATATACAATAAAATTTTTAATGATAACTGGAATTTAAATAATAAGGAGTTTTTTATATTAGTCGGTAAATAATAGTTAGAAGTATCGTAAATAGATCAAATTTTAAATTGAAACTATATACTTCTTCTGATTTCTTTAATTATTAAGTATATGTGGAAATGATTATATAAAATGATTTATCTCCCTCAAATACTTTAATCAATAATTATTCTATGCATATATTTCAATTCTACCATATAATGTTAAGTGAAAGAATGCTTAGATCGATCCATTGTATTAGGATTTTACATAAGAATTCCTTTTAAGAAATTATCAGAAAATCATACATATATAATTTATATACATATAATACATGTAATATATATATAAATTATATGCAAAACTAAGTATATCTTATCATTTATATATCTTCATTTAATAAAAATAAATATATAATATAGCACTATAGTTATTATTAAATAATCAACAAAGCATCCCACTTTCTTAGTATTTACTCATATTTTTTAATCCTATTTGATCAAAATAGTCCATATTATCAATATTATATACTATTTTAAAATGAAAATTAAAACGGAATTGTTATATTATCTAGATATAGTATTGATAAAGTTAAAAATCAAAAACTCAAAGAATCTGAAAGTCTTAGAAAATGAAATCTAACTTTAGATCTAAATTTTTTCTTTTTGTAAAATATTGCATTATTACTCAAACGTGCATCGTTAATACTTGCACTAATTTTGATTAATTAAATGAGAAAATAAATATACAAATTCGATATTTTAATAAGAAGTTTATACAGAGTTGTAAATCAGGGAATGTTTTACAGGTAATTAACTGCTTAATTTAAAGCACATGGCCTGCTCTCTAAACATCTACATGTGAGATATCTTCGAACAATTAAACGAAGTATAATTGTAAATTAAACGAACTTACCTGTAAGTGAAGTTCAATTGAGATTATACGAGTATATTGTTCGAAGATATCTACAATTTCCCACCCTCAAGAAACCTAATAATGAATGTGATCAGAGATCACCTTGTTTATGACAAAAAACCCAACCCTTATTATTTTAAAAACTAGCTCTAAACTAGAATGAGAGGGTACCGGCGAGTTGGTGGATACCACAGGGGAGGAGAAGTAAGCGCGCAAGTTTTTTTCTTTTTTCAAAAAATAGACCTCTAAAATAGGCGTCATCTAGCGGCCAAGGGACGGTACTACATGTGAGATATCTTCGAACAATATACTCGTATAATCTCAATTGAACTTCACTTACAGGTAAGTTCGTTTAATTTACAATTTATTTTAATTTATATTAACTTTGTTTAAGATTAATTCTCTAAAATTTGATTTCTACAGATGTAAGGCATGAGAATTGAATGTCTAATTTAAAAGTTTTATGTAATTAATTATTATATTTATTTTGTATTGTGTGAAAAAATTATTAATTAAAATTTAAATTATTATTAAAGGAAATGCAAAAATTAGTTAATAACTAAAAGTACGATTTTAGCATCTTAAAAGAGAAAACTTTAAAAACTAAAAAATATATAAATACAGCATCTTGAATTGATTTTTTTTTTTTAAACTTGCAAATAAGATAAAAAATAAAGAAAAGTGAAAATTGTTTTGAAAATTTTACTTGATTGCTTTGCAAACGCAAGTAAATATGGTATACCATCACTTACAGTATGCTACGCACTGCTTAAAAATAGTATATATTCCGGCGTCAAAAAATGTATAAAAAATATTAATAAGATATTTCAACCCGCTAGGAAGAAAAATTATTTGCAGAAAAAAGAAGAAGGTTTAAATTAAATATTAAATTACATTCCATGGATAGAAAATTACAGAGTTATCCAGATCATACATAAGTTTGAATAACTATCAGTTTTGGATCATGTAATTTATGAAAATTAAAAATAAAAAAATATTGTTTCTCTCACAGGATGCACGCATTATGCCAAATTTTTAAATCATTTTGCAATTAAACAAGGAATTTTTTTGCTTGCCAAGACCGCGACCGAATTTTTATTTTATCAAAATAGAATATTTTTAATACTGCCCAGTCAAAAATTTCATAATTGATAAAAAGTTTTTTGTAAATTTAATACGTTTTGATTAAATTATAAATAATTAAAACTTAAAATATCAATAAATAATAATTTAAAAACAACAATTTTTCATAATCCAGTAATTTTTAATTTAAAAAACTTTTTTGTATAATTTGGCATCCAGAATCAATGAATTAGAGAAGAGAAACGTTCTAATCTTTCGGGTTGGTCACGTGATATCGTAATAACTTTCATTTTCTTTGAGTAATCTATATTATCTGTTATCAATTACTATAGTTTTTGCTAAGAAGCAATGATATCACAGTAACCTAATATTATTTTACTAGTAATCAGAAACGCTTGCAGTATAAGCAGAGATATATGATAATCAATTTTATTCAAATATTTTTTTCTGTACCATTTTAAACATAATTTCAATTAATAAAAAATTAATTTTAATAAACAAATTTTCTTTATATAGAAAGTATATATAATATTCAATTGAAATTTTGTATGCTTTTATGGCAGAATTTTTGTTTCCAAAATAAAGAAGGTTAAAGGTACGTATTTACATTAATTTTTATTATTTATATAACCTGCTTTTATAATATTTACAATTTGTTTATTTTATAGGATTTATTGAATTATACAAATTACATGCAACATCTCCAAAATCTTTTTTAAAATTATAATGAAGCTGAATATCAACTGCATTTTTGGATTTTAAAGAAGGTATAAATTATCAAATTATTACTTAAATGGGTTCATATTTGAAAAATTTTTAAATCATGCAAATTTTAAACAAATGGTCGTGTCTTCAAATCTGTTCGATAATATTTTTTCCAAAAGTAATACTAAATTAATACCATACTCGTGAGATTCAATTATCGAATTTTATTAGCCGTTTTTTTGGAAATTTTTTTTAATGAGTAGTTAATTTTCGCATTTTTCTCTTAAACGCATACTTTATCATGAAAAATTATTTCCTCTTAGAAAATTACACATAGAATATGATTCCGGGGTCAAAAAAATTATTTGAATCGCATTAGCTTGAGGAATGTAAGAAATGCGATCATTTTTTTCAAATTGGCATTCCTAAAAAATTTATAGATAAAAACAACTATTCTAGTTAAGTTTTTTTTAAATTCTATATGCAAAATTGTACTAAAATAATCAAAATTACACTGAAAAAAAAATCCGCTTGCCGAAAAATGATTTGCATAGTTGAAAGCAACTCCGGTAGACACCCAAACAATAATTTAATTGCAAAAAAATAAAATCTCAAAACAAATATTCTAGTTGAAATTTTTCATTAAAATCGTTAACAACATATACGGAGCTCTGTAACTACGGAAATTTTCCATGCGTAACTTAGTAAAATTGGGTAAAATTGATTTCCTGAAATAAAAAAGAAATAAAAAAAATGTTCTAATTGCAGGAAATTTCTTTTTACTTATTTTGTATCGTTATAGGGTTCGATTTTTGATAATTATTTTTTATACACACGCTAATGAATTTTAATTAAGATTATATATTACTTAATCAACGAAATTGAATTATTGAATATATCAAATGGTAATTTTGATATTTTTTTCCATAAATCAAATACTATTTTTATACAAAGTTAATTATTTTTTATAATATAGTAATTTAATTTTTTAATATTTTTAATTCCCACTAAAACGGAGCACATCTCAGTAATGCCCTCAAGCTATGGAAAACCCCTCAATGAAATATGCATAATACAAGAGTGACTTCCCTGATCGGATCTTTTTCAGGACAAAAAGAACAGAACTATATAGTGTATGGCCAGAGAGAGACCCTAGAGTGTGGCCGGTTATTAGCGCCCTCTTAAAAGTTTATTTCATGTTTATTTAATCAGAGTTAGGCAATCACATTTCTGTGCAAAGTTAATTTTTACTTACGTCAAAAACTCTAGTTTTATTAATAGCAATAAAATAAATATAAAATTTACTGCTTTTGTATAATGTGAGCTTAATATAGAAGGTAAAAATTTTCTGTTTATTATTTATTAGTGGAAATTTTATTTTGAAACTCTTAGAAAACCCCAAAAATGAAATAATTAAGCTCATATAAAACATTATACGGTCTATTAATCTATAATTATATCATAAAGTTTGAAAAATACTTTTTTATGTGTTTAGTTCAAAAAATTATAGTTTTTAGGTTATGTTTATTCGTTTTAGCAATCTATTACATTTTACATATATAGGTGAAATTGAGCTTCGCTTATCATTAAAATTAAAATAAAATGTTTTGCTATAGCTATTTTTTAGACAAAATATTGGTTTCGACTATAAGCATGTAGTATTTATTTGTATAACTGCTTAGGCCTGTAAAACTTCATACGCATAATTAATTTTTTAGGTTAACGGGTCTGTTTATTTAGTTTATTTATAACGATGATTATTTACAAGTAGATTAGGAAGTCGAAATTTTTTACGAATTGCATTTGACAAATTGGTATTTACTCAAAGGAATATATATTGTCAGACACTAGAAAACATTGTATTCATATTCATATTTATTCAGTAAAATTATTATAAAATTTATAAGATAAAATAAAATGCACAGTATAAAGCCTTTAACATAAGTCACGTGACTAGTAGCTATATGTATAGTGTAATAGAAAAAAACAAACCTTTTTAACATGGAACATGTTTATAGGGAGGGGGTACTTCAGAAATTGAAAATTAAGGGGGGGGGGTCAAATATGTCCTATTTAAGGGGGGTGGTCAAATATGTCCTATTTAAGGGGGGTGGTCAAATTTGTCCCATTTAAGGGGGGTGGTCAAATATGTCCTATTTAAGGGGGGTGGTCAAATATGTCCTATTTAAGGGGGGTGGTCAAATTTGTCCCATTTAAGGGGGGTGGTCAAATATGTCCTATTTAAGGGGGGTGGTCAAATTTGTCTTATTTAAGGGGAGGGGGTCAAATGAAACTTAGAATAATTAGGAGACTTTGAAAAATCTGAGCTTAAGGACTTAAGATAATACAGATTTATGGACTTAAAATAATATCGATTTAGGGACTTGTAATAATATTGATTAAGGGACTTAGAATAATTCAGGTTTAGGGAATCAAAATAGTTTGGGTTTAGAATCTTAACAGCTAGTAAGGTGATAATAACAAATTATAAAATTAGAAAATTGTATTGTAATGTTGAGTAACATTTGTATTATACCTAGTCCTCAGCTGGAAGTAAACATGTTCCATGCATTTAGGTTGTGTTTACACAAACCGGTTATAAGTTTTTTTACCTGTACTTCTTATGGAAGCGGTTATTAAAATTAATTTTTAAAAAATATTACTGATAGACATTAAAACGTGGTCATAATTATAAATAAATAAAGGGTTATTTTACAAGAATAACAAATATTTTTAATTATTTTTTTTCGTCTTTACTATAAATAAATTAAAAAAGGAGGTGTAAAAGTTGCAGGTAATGTTTATTTTTGGAATGAATCTTGTTATTTTTATAAATTTACTTTTTTAAATATTATTAATTAAATTATCAGATAATCTGGCAGATATTAGCTTAGTGAACAATAGAAAATGCCCCTTAGTAGTGCAGTATTTGAATGCAAAAGTTATGGAGGTATGGAAGACACACAAAAAAAGAAAATAAAATTTTTAAAGTTTCCTATTCCTGTAAATATAGCAATTAAAGTTTTGACGGCAAATTGACAGCCATCAAATGAAAATTTCGTTAATCTAACCGCAGATTCGAAATCAGCGACCTTAGAAACGGTAACCCCAGCAAAACTTTAAAGTTTTTTACGATATTTAATAGTTTTTACAATCTCAAAAATTTGGCATCATATTCGAAATCGGCGACCTAAAAACATAAAGATATACTTTAAAAATAAAAGAAAAAAGATTTTTAAAAAATCTTACTATAATGGAGCTTTTAAAGAAAGTTCCTAGAAGCTAAAGTTGAGACTTTGGAGCTTTGTGCTTTGCAGAACTTTAAAGGGTAAAAACTGACTTTTATTTAGTAATTGCATGGGTAAAAGTTTATGGGTAAAACTTTTTACTAAATAAAATTATTGAACATAATAATTAAATGTCACCGCAAAAAATTAGGGTCATTTATTAAATTAGAATTTATCATTTACAATATTTTATGTTTTCAAATAATAATTTTAAATATTTTTAATAAATAATTTCTTGATAATGAAAAAAGGCAGTCATTCCCCGCGCAGCACAGTTATTTCTAGTTTATTAAAATCTAAAATATATATTTATTGTTCTAAAAATAAAAAATTATACATTTTTTCAGGATTATTTTTTACTAAATCATACTACAATGGCCAATGAGGAAATAACGATTAGTTGTTTAAACGATGACTGCATGGTAGGAATTTTCGATTATTTGTCATTTGAAGAAAAATTTAGAATTGAAGCTGTTAGCTTACAATGGCAAAGGCTGGTTAAACTTTCTTGGCGAAATGTTCAACATCTAAAAATCGATTGTCTCGATTTCCCAAATTCTAGAGTAGTGAAAAAAGTTATTAAGAAATGCGGTAAATACATAAAGTATCTAGAAATATTTACTGACGATTCTGAAAAATATTTCAGTTACGTAAAAATATTTAAAGAAGTTTTAAAAAAATGTAACAATATAAATCAGTTTTACTTAGATCAATCGTTTTCTGAAGATAGGCGTTATAAATTCAATCTTGGATTATTATTTAAGAAAAATCAGGAAATTCACAGTCTTAAACTATGTGAAGTAAATTTAAGCGGAGATTGCCTTCTTGCTTTAAATTTTAATAAAATTACAGAAATATCTGGGCATATCTCACCAAGTGGTTATATTGCATAATGGAGAGCTTTAATGAAAATCCAGCTTTCTGTTTCAAAAAAAAATTATTGAAATTTATTTATATATATTTCTTCTCAAGCCTCAAGAAATTTTTTTGCCAAATTTCGTTAATTATTATGAAATAACAACCTTGGAATGATTCGAAACCCTAATATTTTGTCGGTAACCTTGTTAAGTTTTTTAAATTCTTAACATTACAGTGAGAATGCCGTAAAACCATTTGCCTTTTTATAAATAAATTTTGATAAATTAATAATATATTTAATTTCTTCACATAATTAAAACAGTGTGCTCCTTTTCTAAAAAAAATTCTGCCAGCTGAAACATTGGTAACCACATTTTCAAATAAATACGATCAAAGAAAGTTTTTTAAGCCACAAATGAATGCCGTGAACAATTTTTATTTCTAACTATTGTGAAAATTCTCTACAATGTTTCACAATTTGAAAGTGATTTGAGAAAAACTGGTGCCTCCAATAATTTAGTAGATATCGACACCAAAAGGCTTTGTTGTCGATGCGTAATTTTGGTACTAAAATCACATTTTTTAATGGCACTCGTTCAATTTTTAAAAAATCTTCGCAAAATATTTTGTGATTTATGTAAAATGTTATAAAATTTTAGTTAAAAAAACGGCATAGCTTGAATCAATGCGTTGTATGTATAAACCTCAGTTTTATATAAAATAATCGTACAATTTAGAAGCGTTGTTTACCAATAACCTAAAAATAACAAACGTGTAAGAACTATATTTCATTCTTAGTTCCAAAAAGATGTTTTTGATTTGAATTTAGTGCTTTAAAAAGTAAATAAAATTATGTAGTTGTAGGTCATACTTACTGGATCATTAAAATCTATATTTCAAGTAAAATACATTTTGAAAAAAATCAAAAACTCTAAAAAAATGTTTGAAAAATCATAAAAGTCACAACTAAATGATTTAATAAATTATAATAAGATAATGCGATCATATTTTAACCAGTGGCGGATTCAGAAAAGGGCCTAAGGGGGTGGGGCGCTTAAGCAAAATTTTGTATGTTTTCTTATGAAATTTGTATAAAAAAATAAAATTATGAACAAAAAACATGCATTTTTTGGAGCTCAGGGGAGGCTATTACCCTTACCACCCCCCTTTTGATTGCCCATGATTTTAGCAGTAAGTTTAACGTTAACTATATTTTAGGCTTTATATGAGCAATGCGAGGAGCAATGAGTTAAAGATTCTGGGAGCTTAGCCTAGCTATACCTATAGCGCAGTCTGTAGAACATTTAATTTTTTGATAATAAAAAAATTGAAAGTTTATCTTCTTATTATTGGTTTTTGGACAGAAATAAAATTTATTGTTATATACCTCTATATTTTCCAGTATTTTTGAGAACTAATTTCATCATTTAGTAATTATAACCTTAAATATATTTTTTAATTTAAGAAGTTCATTTATCAAACGCCGTAGCTTAAAATTAAGTTACGCAAAGAAAATCTTAATTTTTATTGCTTTATTAAACTTCTGTCCAAATCTCGTTATTGTGCTCTCAAAAATAAAATTTATTTTATAAAGTTAGAAATATAACCACTTGGTGAGATATGCCCATCTATAGATTATTGTACTTTTAAAACAAATAGTTATGTACATTTTCTTTCAAATTTAAAAAACTTAAAAAAATGCTATTTAAATTTAAGTTATGGGGCTTTTAATTATTTAAGTGCTCTTAATAGTAGCAATTGCCAAAGCTTATCTGAATTTACGTTAATCAGCTATCAAGATATTAATAAGCTTGAAACTCACGAATTATCCTCTCTACTTCAAAAACAACAAAATTTATCAAAACTTGATTTGGACTTGGACGAAGATAAATTTTTCGTACGCTGTATTGATGATAAAAAATCATGTTATTTGAATTGTTTTGAAAATTTAACGGTTTTAGAATTTAGAGTTGTTGAATTAAGCGATGAATGCATTGAAAAGTTATCGAATAAATGCATAAATTTAACATCTCTTTCAATTCTGATTCATAGAGAATACTCGTTGACTTCTATTGGAGAAGAAAGTTTCTCTAAATTCGAAAAATTAAAGTCTTTTTTTTTTTATAATTGTGTTAAGGGATGTGCAGTAAATTTAGAAAAAATTCTAAAAATTTTCTCTGAGTACAAGAAATTAACTGAATTGGTCATTAGAGAATTCGAAGTTACAGACGATACTCAAAATACTATTGGTTCTCTTTTAAATTTAACATATTTAGATCTTCAAAGTTGTAAAATTACAGAATCAGAGTTAATTTATTTAATAAGCATGCTACCAAACTTACAAAAACTTGGAATTTTCGATTGTAAAAATTTAAGTTCATATTATTATATTCTTAAAACTGTAAGTAATTTGAAATTAATCCGTAAGGACAAGCATACTTTAGTAGTTCGCTTAGACAGATTTGTAGAACGTAAAATAAATTCAAATAAACTACCAATGGTAAGAATAGTGAATGATTTTTAAATTAATTGAATATTTTCAATTCTTAAAATTGCGCATTTATACAACAAACTTTTCAAGGGTACTTTTACCTAAAGAACAAATGCGAAATTCAATCAGATTTTTTTCTTGTAATCTTACCTACATATTTTTATGAAAAAGAATGTATGCTAAGAAAGTATCAATATCATGTAAGCAATAATAAAAGCACAAAAATTTTCAAACTATAAATAAACTGTACTTTTTTTACTGTATGAAAAATAAACTTCTTTGATTCTTTGAAAAATAAACTTCTTCCATTTAAAAATTAAAAATAGTTTATTTTTTACCCATTTATTTCTGGTTATTATAAGAACTTGAAAAAATGGCACCAGTCTTGGGACTGCTGGTAATGTATACATCGGTCCTTTAATTTCCTTCTATTACTTCAGTTCGCCATACTTCCCACATGCCTACTCTACTGGAATTATTTTCATTAAAAAGCAAAAGGTGTTACATTGATTTCCGAGGAAATAAAAAACAAAAGAAGGGGTTCGGTAGCTGCATGTGCTAAGTGTTGGTAACCTTCGATATAACTTATAGTTCAAGAGGTTAAACATATAATGAAATTTTTGGTGAATTAATATTAAAATCTCCAAAACTTAATTATTGTAAATTAAAAACTTGTATAGATATTGATAATGATTTTATTAATTTAGTTAGTTCTATAAAAAATAATCGTGGTGATGAAAATATTTTAAATTTGGAGTGTTCAGATACAAATGCTAATAAAGTTGATTCAAAAAATATATTGCCATTGATATCTTTGAAAACTTACTTAGAGTCGGATTCGCCACACTGAAAAAAAATTCCGCTTGTTTCAAAAAATTTCTCAAATCTCACCATACCATAACTTTCTTTAAGTTTCAAGTCTTTCGTTTGACGAGATAAAAAATTCTGCTAGCTACAAACGGAACTCCGCTTGCCGCAAGCAGATTTTTTTTTCAGTGCATGCAGGCATTAAATATTCTTAATTTTTGTTTTGTAAAGATATTTAATATAAAAATTGTTCTTTTTTTAAATAAGTACCAAGATATTTGTTTTAATAAAATATCAACAATTGTTAAACGCATTTATATTTTTATTATTCTTATAAAATATTTATTTAAATATTTACATTTGTGTACACAAATTTCAGAAAGTTTAATAAAATAGTTTGATCAATAAAAAAAATTTTATATGGACCGGTTCTGAAAGGTTGAGCTGGAAAGCATTAAAAAGTATGCATGGGCATAACGGTATTTTTATATCGAATTTGTATAAATTGTTTGTTATGAAGCACATACTCTCTAAACACTGTTCTGTAAATATATGTCCAAAATTACAGAATAACAGTGTATAGACGGTAATATTTTATAATTACATTACATAATTGGTAAGTTTATAAATTACAGTATAAGAAATAAATATCTTATTCTGTAGTTTATAAATTTACAAATTATAAAATGTAGAAAGTAAAAATACAAGCTGTAACATGTAAACTTCTGAATTACAGAATAGGTTATAAAATTTTCTATTCGGTAAATTTAAAAATCACAGATATAAAGCACGCGCGCTCCGACGTTGCGTTTGATTCGACTTCGAACAATAAACAGCCGATCTTCGTTTTTAGCAGAGCTTTCGTTTTAAGCTTTCAACAATTTTTTACTTATAATTAATAAAATTTGTTAATAAATAAATCAATGTCCATTGTAAAATGATATTAATCTCCATTTATAAAACAAGGGAAATTTTCATTACAATGACTCAGGGTGTCTACAGACCCTTAAAACCCTGAATATACTGGAAATAGTTTGGAATTCAAAATATTTACTTAAAATTCTTCAAATATTCTTGAATTCAGAAAAAATATTGAAAACATTCTGGAATTTTTCGTTTAAAATCACTACTTCCGGATAAGTACGGTAATTTGGCCTCCGGCACCAAACCTAAACTAAGTAGTAACCCCCTAAAAGCAATGCAGAAAAATTATCAAAAAACTCGCTGATTCTCATTGGAATTAAATCTCTATGCCATGAAAAACCAAAAAACCGTTTTTTAGGTTTTATTTCATTTCTCCGACCCGTAAACTGTTACACCACTTTTAAAGAAAAAAATTTTTTGGGGCCTTTAGGACCTTCTCAAGACCCCGAATTATAATTTTGAATTTTCCGAAAATTGGTTTCTTGAGTATAAAAAAATGTACCATCCTTAATTTTTTTTTTATAGTCCTTAGAGGGTGAATAGCAATATTTTTTAATTTTTTAGAAAATCTTTTACTAAAGTTTATCCGCGCTTTTTTAACATGTTATGAAATTTTTATTTTAAACAGTTAATTGTTGTGCCCAAAATGCAAAAGTCTAGTTATTAAATTGATTTTTATATTTTTACTAGATTGTAGGGGCACTAGAGTAAAAATAACTAATTGACTCAATATTTATTAAAATTTTGCTCGAGTAGAATCATCAATCATCACAATCACTACACAACCAACGAGTATGGAGCATGTTCACTTATAACACTGATAATAAAGTATCTATTGTGTTCATATCCAAATATTTATATTTAAATTTTTATTATAGAAATCAAGCTGCTTAGACATCATAGTGGACAAAATTAATTAAATTTTCAAATTATTATTGTTTTTTAAATAATATGAATTTATTTTTTATCAACTTTTACAATAAATTCTTTAAAAATTTTGCACCAAAGGTCCCTAAATCGAAAAAACATTCTAAGTACATCCCCCCCCCCCCCTAAAAACGTCATTTTTTCACCCCCCCTGCCGAGCCGGACTTTTTTAAATACCCCATCCAATGAACATGTTCCATGTTAAAATTGCCTGTGAGGAAAATTTTAATTAATATTTAGTGATAATTACTAGAGTTCAATCTTTTCAACTCTAGAGTCCCCAGAATCCAGTAAGAATATGCTTCATGAAATCGCCCCTCTAAAGATCAATTGCTTTAACAATAGTGCCCCCAGAAATCTAGCAAAAAATTGTATAACAAAATAGACTTTTCCATTTAAAAATTTAATTTGTTTCTTAGATAAAGTAATTGCAAAAACTTGATATTTTTATTCATATATATACGTTTACATAAAAAGAATGATTTTATACAGTTGTGAATTTAAAACACATGCACAATTTTGTAGAAAGTATTATATAAACGAACAAGATGATAATCCTTCAAATACATTTCAGTACAAATTATACAAAAGTAGATAATTATAGTAATACAAATTAATCAGTAGGGTAATAAAAAAAAAAATAGAAATAAATATAATAAGAAGTTAGTTGATTTTTATAAAAATTTCAATTCCAACTCTCCATACAGTAAAACATCAATATATTATTTCAGTTAAAATATAATAAGCCCAAAAATAATCAGAGTTATTTATACTCCAGCAACCTGCATGTTAACCTTCTAATCGTACCCATTCGATCAAAAAATAGGTCAAAAATATAATCGGCCATTCTTGGACAAATGAATTTTAATCTAAAACAACGTATATTTTGGACTTATAATGTTACCCAGTAGTTTCTGTGGGTCGCCATTTTCATTTCTAAAGTCAGTTTTTACCTGCAACCTCTAAAAAATGCTATACTGTAGGGTTAATTTTGAAATATTCATTTGTCCAAGAATGGTTCATTAGGCGTTAATGGGTACACCTGAAGTTTTTAAAGAATTGTATCACCGAATATATAAGCCCTAGAAAGTTGACAACGCTATATTTTTAACAAAAAAGTGCTGATGAGATGGGGGAACTAGATTTTCCTAACAATTTCTATTTTGGCCAAAATCAAATGGAAAAATGGCAAAAAATTTTTTCTTCAAATTTTTGACCAGAGAGCCAAAAAAACCTGATAAAAATGGATTTAAGTGAGTTCGAAAATTTTTCATTTTTAGAAATTTTGGCTTTTTTCGCTTGAAACCATTTGAATTGGTTAAAATTCCTTATAAATCAAGTTTTCTAATAAAAAAAGTGCTGATAAAATAGAGGAACAAAATTTTCTTGACATTTTTAATTTTTGCCCAAAATCGAAAGGGGGTATATATGGAAAAATGTCAAAAAATTTTTTTCTTTAAAATTTTCGTCTTTTAGTACTGAAAAAGGTCTGAAACAGTGAAAAACTTTAATCAAAATGGTTTTCCGGGCCTAAGAGCCCAAAAAACCTGATATAAGAAGATTTAAGTGAGTTTGAAAATTTTTCATTTTTAGAAATTTTGGATTTATTCGCTTAAAACCATTTCAATTGGTAAGAAACTTGATAAATATTTTTTTCTTGAGATACATTTTGAAAATAAAAATTACCGGTTTATTAAAATTGTGTAAAAAGTTCAAATTGATTCCTCACTGAGCAATTGTTTTTATTTGTGAATTAAGCCATAGTTTTATTGCGATTAAATATGTAATGTGATCTGAGGAAGTTGGCGCGCTTCAGCGTGCAGAGGGTTGTTCCCTAGTAAATACAAAAACGTTTTATAATAATGTGGTATGAGGTAATTTTATACTTGACACTGATATTAAACTTGTGCACGTTCTAGTAAACCAATTCCTTCCTGAATAAATAAAGTGGGGTATTTTGAATAAATACTAATACTAGAATGCTGCAGTTATTAAATAAAATTTGTTTGATAAACATACAAGTCTGATTTTTTCGTAGTCGGTCTAATCAATCTTATTGCCTTTTGTTAATAATGACTGGATCAAAGGATACATGTAAGTAAATATTATCTTTTGAAAATGATTATTTACTTCGGTAAAAAACCAAATTCATAAAAAGTCAAAGCCCATTGTACGCAGAGACTATATGACGCATTATTTTTTTTTTACTACTTAATTCGGACTGAAAAAAAAAATTTGAAAGGACATCGATATGACCCGTGTTTTCTGGTAGTTTGAACCTTCAGAAAACCGAAAAAAATCGTGAACAAGAAATCTGAGATAGGTGACAAAAAGATTTTTCCACTTTTATGTCAAAAACTGCCTTTTTACGTAACTGAGCTACCCGATTTTCGAAAATTTTTATTTTAGGGGTTTTTCACGGTATTATTCGGGATTTTTCTATAAAACAAGTTAAAGCAAGTTCAAAACTAATAGAAAAAAGGATTTAGCAACGGTTTTTAGCAATATTTTGAATTTTTTTCAAATTTGGTTTTATTACTTTTTCATGCATCTTCTGGCTGTTCTTAATCTATGTAAGAGTTAAAATGGTAAATATTGATAATTTTTAGTCCAAATTGATTGTTACATACCATTAAGATGCCCTAAATTAATTATTTTAATGCGCTACAATGATAGAACCCGAGAGTCCCAATTTTTTAATTCTTGTTAAAATGAAGTAATTATACTTTTCTATCTTAAATATTTTGTCTATTTTATTTTTATCTCATAAAATATATTTTTCCAAGCAAATAAAACTCCATTAAATATTATATGCCCAAATATTTTTCATTTTTACACGTTAATAACCAATTTTTTCAATTTTATACAATACGTAATTTTCACTTATTATACATATTTTCAAGCTGTAAAATTAATTTAACAAGGGGAGTTCAATACATTAGGAACACAAATTACATCAAATGGTTATGAATGAGTTTATTATGTTGAAAAAATGCCGAATACCCTCCGTTCATTCCAATGGGCCTTCTGAGCCTAGAAACTCAGGGCTCAATGAAATAGGGTTTTTTGGTAATATTCAATGAAACGCTAAAACCTCACAAATTAACCAAAACTCTTCTAGTTTTTACTTAAATGACTTTTTTATGCTTTCTATACATAAACTTGATATTTTTCAAAAATTTTCAGTCCATTAATTAACGCGTCTCCAATAAAATGCGTATCTATGCGTAAAATATAAAATAGGGTTTTTCGGTAATATTCAATGAAACGCTAAAACCTCGCAAATTAACCAAAACTCTTCTAGTTGGTCTCATTTTTTTGGTGTAAGTGTCACCTTTTAAACGCCGTAAACCGCGATTTTTCATCATTAATTTTTTTATTAATGTAGCCAATTAACCAAATGGCCATTTTTGGCTAATAATGACCAATTTTTAAATTGCTGCCAAATATGTAATTTTTGACAAAAATGGGTATAATAAGTCTCAAAATATTTCCTCAAGCTTCAAATTTCCAAAAATTCTTTACTCTACTTTTTTCAATTTTTTTTTAATCAGATATGATAATTTGAAGTTAGAGTCCCAATTTTATGGTTTTATAAAAAGATAATTTTTAATGTTAACTTTGAAGAACCGTATCCTAAAAACGACTCAAGGAAATGAGACGAGTAAAAAATTTTTGGAAACTTGAAGCTTGCGAAAATATTTTGTGACTTGTAAAACCCATTTTCGTCAAAAATTACAAATTTGGCAGCAATTTTAAAATTGGTCATTTTTAGCCAAAAATGGCCATTTGGTTAATTGGCTACATTAATAAAAAAATTAATGATGAAAAATCGCAGTTTACGGCGTTTAAAAGGTGACACTTACACCAAAAAAATAAGACCAACTAGAAGAGTTTTGGTTAATTTGTGAGGTTTTAGCGTTTCATAAGTCCACTTTTAATGGCAAAACTCTGTTTACTATCTAGATCATATTTTTACCCCAAGGGGGCCCATTTGACCCCTTAAAGTTTAATACCCCTGGGAGTATATTTTACTGCCCCAGGATAAATATTTAAAAAAATTATTTTCTATTTCCTTTTGTGCACAAAATTCGCGATTTTGTGCACAAAACGCTGTACAAAGTGTGTTTTCATTTTGTGCACAACTTTGTGCACAACTTTGTGTACAACGTTTGTACAGGCTTTTTACGTACGCGCGCAAACAATTAATTTTATGATTAAATTAATTAAATAAACAATTTTTTTTTAAGGCTACAATAACTCTTTACGAGTTAATTACGAATTCAAAATTAGCTCGTGAAGAGTTAAAAGTGTGCCTAGCGCATATCATAGAATGGTATTTTTAATCTTAGGGGAGCCGCTATTCATATGAAATGTACATGAAAATTTTGTATTTCAGTTTTTTACAGTAATTTCTGGTCGATTTTTGCAAATTTTTTTTTTCTACTTATGCAAAATTGTTTTTAGAAAATAATTTTTATAAAATACTAACCCGCTTTACACTATATTTTTCATTTCTTTCAATGGGAATCCTCATTTGTATTGCTTATATTTTTTTTATAGGTAAAAATTTATCTGTAAATCGTTTTAATTATTGTAAATAATAAGATTAACTATTATCCTATAAAATTATTTTTATCTTTTTATAGTGTTTTCTATTTTATTTTTTAGATTTACCAAATAATCCCATACTAAAGTGTGTAAAACGGCCCCCCCCGATCGGTATATTTCTCCACCGCGAGCAGCACCGTATTTTTCAATTCTCCCTTCTACCTCCGTGCCGGTGCATGTCACGTGTATGCAATTTATACTGTTTATCTTTGCTGTATCGCTGTATGGACAAAATCGATAATCAGACCAACTGATTCAGAGTTATTGTCAACACACAATTTATTATTTTATTTAATTGATTCTGTATAGGTAACATAAATTAATTATATTTTTTTTTCATTATAAGAGTATAAGAATTGTTATAATTTATAGAATTATGATATTGTTTTTTTAGGATCCTGGTATCATTTCCCGCTTAAATGCTGCTTCTGTTAACTTGTGTTGAGTTTATTCCAAAAAGTTCGTTGTCTTTTTCATTGCACACGCAGAACTTTTTAGATTTAGCAGTTTGTATTTACAAATTGGACAAAACAAAATAAAATTTTAATAATTTTTGGTGACATTTGAACTGTAATATTTATTGTTGAAGATCGTTAATCTCTGTGATAAGTAAAGATCATCGATATAAGTATAAAATCATGCTGAATTTATCTTTGTAATGTGCCTTTGATCTCCAAGAGGAATATATTGTAGTTATTTTTCTGCTAAAAAATCTTTTTCAATTGGTAAGTTTTATGAATGTTTGTAAATAATACTGGTACATTAATTTTAATTTATTTATATTTTTAAAAAGCATTAAATATATTCTCAAATTAATAATTTGAATCATTTAATTATAATATAAATATTAAAGCAAAACCATTTCTGTAAAATTTATTATTTTATTTGCTTCATATTTTTATTTTCATTTGTTCTATTTTGTTAATTTTGTTAATATTAAAATAATCTATTGCTTATAATATATGATATATGTGATGCTATATAATGCAATGCATGTTATTTGTTGTAGGTATTCGATTATAAATTTTGAGGATTTCCATTGATTTTTTTCAATCACCAACAAAAATTTTCATTGATTGAATTAATTGTAAAAGAAATCTTGTTTGCCAGTTCATTTTTTCTGCAGAAAAATTGATAATCAGATCAGCTGATCAGAGCTATTGTCAACACACAGATCACAATTTAATTGATTTTAAAACCAAAATAGATCTTCATATTTTGGTAAGTTAGGTTAATTACCTCATAATAAAAAATTTAAAACATAAGCTTAAACTATTTGATTAATTAGAAATAAACTTTGATTTATTATATTAAATTAAAATACATGAATACTAATTTTTGATAATTTTTAATTCTTACGTTGTTTCATTGTTCAATTTATATTTTACTCTGGACTCAAAAACCAATAATATACATTAAAAGTAATTAACTGCTGAACGAAATCCAAAGAATAAGAAGGTAAAACGCAGCAAGCTCATGGAATACTTCGGGGAAGGAATAGAAGTACTCAAAAAGTACGTAAAAAAGGAGTTTCCACCACGATCCAAAGAATTCAGTCGCTAGAAGAAGATAGAGAAAAGTCGGCTTTATCAAATTTTAGCATGGAGAAAAAGTATACCATGCAAGTAAAGAAAGTGACTGTCTTATGTAATTCTGAAGACTTAGGAGAAATTCATCAAAAAATTAAAACAGAAGAAGAGGAAAAATTGAAAAATGACAAAAATTTTGAAAAAAGCAAAATAAAAATGGTTCATGAATATCACAAAAGAAATTTACGGCAAATTGAAGCTCTTGAAGCAGATTTAGAATTATTAGAAACGGAAAAAGAGGTTGTTCAAAGCAGACTTCAGAACATACAATCAATTGAAGATAGAATTAAAAAATCTGCCGAAAAAGAATGTCATGCTATATCCAAAAAAATAAATGACATTTTCAATTCTGCTTCAGATCCTGAAGAAACACACACAGATACAGAAGTATCAACTAAATTTGACCTAGAATTCACGAAAGACATATTAAATGTTTCAAGAAGAAATAAGGAATTCTCAGAAGAAACAAGAAACAACAAATCAGAGAAACAACGGCTGCTTCCTGAAGGTGTTAAATCAGTACCAGCTATTAAATTCTCTTTTTTTTTAACAGCTGCTCTGAAAATCAAAAAAATGCATCGCGATGCAGTTTTATGGAAACAGAAAAATTAGAAGGGACTTCAATCGTTGATGCTTCCAAGATGAACGTGGATTTCAGGACTGTGGCACAATCCACACAACTGGATGAACTGGATGCAGATAGTGATAGTGAGCAGCCTAAAAACGAGGACATTATTAATGTTACCAGTGTAGAATCAGAATCAGAAGAAGCTGCTGGCCCAGCTAGTAAAGAACCTTCAATTAGAATCACCCGTTCCCGTAATAAAACATTGTCTAAAGGCTCTTGCAACAATCAAAAGTTACTAGGGAACTTTTTAAAACCTCAAGGAAACTCAAGATCGAAATCAAATGAACCTAAAAAAAAAAAGTGCCAAAACAGTCATCCATAATTGTAAATCTGCTGAACGAAATCCAAAGAATAAGAAGGTAAAACGTAGCAAGCTCATGGAATACTTCGGGGAAGGAATAGAAGTACTCAAAAAAGTACGTTAAAAAGGAGTTTCCATCACGATCCAAAGAATGCAGTCGCTAGAAGAAGATAGAGAAAAGTCGGCTTTATCAAATTTTAGCATGGAGAAAAAGTATACCATGCAAGTAAAGAAAGTGGCTGTTTTATGTAATTCTGAAGACTTGAGAGAAATTCATCAAAAAATTAAAACAGAAGAAGAGGAAAAATTGAAAAATGACAAAAATTTTGAAAAAATCAAAACAAAAATGGTTCATGAATATCACAAAAGAAATTTACGGCAAATTGAAGCCCTTGAAGCAGATTTAGAATTATTAGAAACGGAAAAAGAGGTTGTTCAAAGCAGACTTCAGAACATACAATCAATTGAAGATAGAATTAAAAAATCTGCCGAAAAAGAATGTCATGCTATATCCAAAAAAATAAATGACATTTTCAATTCTGCTTCAGATCCTGAAGAAACACACACAGATACAGAAGTATCAACTGAATTTGACCTAGAATTCACGAAAGACATATTAAATGTTTCAAGAAGAAATAAGGAATTCTCAGAAGAAACAAGAAACAACAAATCAGAGAAACAACGGCTACTTCCTGAAGGTGTTAAATCAGTACCAGCTATTAAATTCTCTTTTTTTTTAACAGCTGCTCTGAAAATCAAAAAAATGCATCGCGATGCAGTTTTATGGAAACAGAAAAATTAGAAGGGACTTCAATCGTTGATGCTTCCAAGATGAACGTGGATTTCAGGACTGTGGCACAATCCACACAACTGGATGTACTGGATGCAGATAGTGATAGTGAGCAGTCTAAAAACGAGGATATTATTAATGTTACCAGTGTAGAATCAGAATCAGAAGAAGCTGCTGGCCCAGCTAGTAAAGAACCTTCAATTAGAATCACCCGTTCCTGTAATAAAACATTGTCTAAAGACGAGGATATCGTTAACGTTACCAGAGTAGAATCAGAATCAGAAGAAGCTGCTGGCCCAGCTAGTAAAGAACCTTCAATTAGAATCACCCGTTCCCGTAATAAAACATTGTCTAAAGGCTCTTGCAACAATCAAAAGTTACTAGGGAACTTTTTAAAACCTCAAGGAAACTCAAGATCGAAATCAAATGAACCTAAAAAAAAAAGTGCCAAAACAGTCATCCGTAATTGTAAATCTGCTGAACGAAATCCAAAGAATGAGAAGGTAAAACGCAGCAAGCTCATGGAATACTTCGGGGAAGGAATAGAAGTACTCAAAAAGTACGTAAAAAAGGAGTTTCCACCACGATCCAAAGAATTCAGTCGCTAGAAGAAGATAGAGAAAAGTCGGCTTTATTAAATTTTAGCATGGAGAAAAAGTATACCATGCAAGTAAAGAAAGTGGCTGTCTTATGTAATTCTGAAGACTTGAGAGAAATTCATCAAAAAATTAAAACAGAAGAAGAGGAAAAATTGAAAAATGACAAAAATTTTGAAAAAATCAAAACAAAAATGGTTCATGAATATCGCAAAAGAAATTTACGGCAAATTGAAGCCCTTGAAGCAGATTTAGAATTATTAGAAACGGAAAAAGAGGTTGTTCAAAGCAGACTTCAGAACATACAATCAATTGAAGATAGAATTAAAAAATCTGCCGAAAAAGAATGTCATGCTATATCCAAAAAAATAAATGACATTTTCAATTCTGCTTCAGATCCTGAAGAAACACACACAGATACAGAAGTATCAAATGAATTTGACCTAGAATTCACGAAAGACATATTAAATGTTTCAAGAAGAAATAAGGAATTCTCAGAAGAAACAAGAAACAACAAATCAGAGAAACAACGGCTACTTCCTGAAGGTGTTAAATCAGTACCAGCTATTAAATTCTCTTTTTTTTTAACAGCTGCTCTGAAAATCAAAAAAATGCATCGCGATGCAGTTTTATGGAAACAGAAAAATTAGAAGGGACTTCAATCGTTGATGCTTCCAAGATGAACGTGGATTTCAGGACTGTGGCACAATCCACACAACTGGATGTACTGGATGCAGATAGTGATAGTGAGCAGCCTAAAAACGAGGATATTATTAATGTTACCAGTGTAGAATCAGAATCAGAAGAAGCTGCTGGCCCAGCTAGTAAAGAACCTTCAATTAGAATCACCCGTTCCTGTAATAAAACATTGTCTAAAGACGAGGATATCGTTAACGTTACCAGAGTAGAATCAGAATCAGAAGAAGCTGCTGGCCCAGCTAGTAAAGAACCTTCAATTAGAATCACCCGTTCCCGTAATAAAACATTGTCTAAAGGCTCTTGCAACAATCAAAAGTTACTAGGGAACTTTTTAAAACCTCAAGGAAACTCAAGATCGAAATCAAATGAACCTAAAAAAAAAAGTGCCAAAACAGTCATCCGTAATTGTAAATCTGCTGAACGAAATCCAAAGAATGAGAAGGTAAAACGCAGCAAGCTCATGGAATACTTCGGGGAAGGAATAGAAGTACTCAAAAAGTGCGTAAAAAAGGAGTTTCCACCACGATCCAAAGAATTCAGTCGCTAGAAGAAGATAGAGAAAAGTCGGCTTTATCAAATTTTAGCATGGAGAAAAAGTATACCATGCAAGTAAAGAAAGTGGCTGTCTTATGTAATTCTGAAGACTTGGGAGAAATTCATCAAAAAATTAAAACAGAAGAAGAGGAAAAATTGAAAAATGACAAAAATTTTGAAAAAATCAAAACAAAAATGGTTCATAAATATCACAAAAGAAATTTACGGCAAATTGAAGCCCTTGAAGCAGATTTAGAATTATTAGAAACGGAAAAAGAGGTTGTTCAATGCAGACTTCAGAATATACAATCAATTGAAGATAGAATTAAAAAATCTGCCGAAAAAGAAAGTCATGCTATATCCAAAAAAATAAATGACATTTTCAGTTCTGCTTCAGATCCTGAAGAAACACACACAGATACAGAAGTATCAACTGAATTTGACCTAGAATTCACGAAAGACATATTAAATATTTCAAGAAGAAATAAGGAATTCTCAGAAGTAACAAGAAACAACAAATCAGAGAAACAACGGCTGCTTCCTGAAGGTGTTAAATCAGTACCAGCTATTAAATTCTCTTTTTTTGACAGCTGCTCTGAAAATCAAAAAAATGCATCGCGATGCAGTTTTATGGAAACAGAAAAATTAGAAAGGACTTCAATCGTTGATGCTTCCAAGATGAACGTGGATTTCAGGACTGTGGCACAATCCACACAACTGGATGTACTGGATGCAGATAGTGATAGTGAGCAGCCTAAAAACGAGGATATTATTAATGTTACCAGTGTAGAATCAGAATCAGAAGAAGCTGGTGGACCAGCTAGTAAAGAACCTTCAATTAGAATCACCCGTTCCTGTAATAAAACATTGTCTAAAGACGAGGATATCGTTAATGTTACCAGAGTAGAATCAGAATCAGAAGAAGCTGCTGGCCCAGCTAGTAAAGAACCTTCAATTAGAATCACCCGTTCCCGTAATAAAACATTGTCTAAAGGCTCTTGCAACAATCAAAAGTTACTAGGGAACTTTTTAAAACCTCAAGGAAACTCAAGATCGAAATCAAATGAACCTAAAAAAAAAAGTGCCAAAACAGTCATCCGTAATTGTAAATCTGCTGAACGAAATCCAAAGAATAAGAAGGTAAAACGCAGCAAGCTCATGGAATACTTCGGGGAAGGAATAGAAGTACTCAAAAAGTACGTAAAAAAGGAGTTTTCACCACGATCCAAAGAATTCAGTCGCTAGAAGAAGATAGAGAAAAGTCGGCTTTATCAAATTTTAGCATGGAGAAAAAGTATACCATGCAAGTAAAGAAAGTGGCTGTCTTATGTAATTCTGAAGTCTTGAGAGAACCTCATCAAAAAATTAAAACAGAAGAAGAGGAAAAATTGAAAAATGACAAAAATTTTGAAAAAATCAAAACAAAAATGGTTCATGAATATCACAAAAGAAATTTACGGCAAATTGAAGCCCTTGAAGCAGATTTAGAATTATTAGAAACGGAAAAAGAGGTTGTTCAATGCAGACTTTAGAACATACAATCAATTGAAGATAGAATTAAAAAATCTGCCGAAAAAGAATGTCATGCTATATCCAAAAAAATAAATGACATTTTCAATTCTGCTTCAGATCCTGAAGAAACACACACAGATACAGAAGTATCAACTGAATTTGACCTAGAATTCACGAAAGACATATTAAATGTTTCAAGAAGAAATAAGGAATTCTCAGAAGAAACAAGAAACAACAAATCAGAGAAACAACGGCTGCTTCCTGAAGGTGTTAAATCAGTACCAGCTATTAAATTCTCTTTTTTTGACAGCTGCTCTGAAAATCAAAAAAATGCATCGCGATGCAGTTTTATGGAAACAGAAAAATTAGAAGGGACTTCAATCGTTGATGCTTCCAAGATGAACGTGGATTTCAGGACTGTGGCACAATCCACACAACTGGATGTACTGGATGCAGATAGTGATAGTCAGCAGCCTAAAAACGAGGATATTATTAATGTTACCAGTGTAGAATCAGAATCAGAAGAAGCTGCTGGCCCAGCTAGTAAAGAACCTTCAATTAAAATCACCCGTTCCTGTAATAAAACATTGTCTAAAGACGAGGATATCGTTAATGTTACCAGAGTAGAATCAGAATCAGAAGAAGCTGCTGGCCCAGCTAGTAAAGAACCTTCAATTAGAATCACCCGTTCCCGTAATAAAACATTGTCTTAAGGCTCTTGCAACAATCAAAAGTTACTAGGAAACTTTTTAAAACCTCAAGGAAACTCAAGATCGAAATCAAATGAACCTAAAAAAAAAAGTGCTAAAAAAGTCATCCGTAATTGTAAATCTGCTGTACGAAATCCAAAGAATAAGAAGGTAAAACGCAGCAAGCTCATGGAATACTTCGGGGAAGGAATAGAAGTACTCAAAAAGTACGTATAAAAGGAGTTTCCACCACGATCCAAAGAATTCGGTCGCTAGAAGAAGATAGAGAAAAGTCGGCTTCATCAAATTTTAGCATGGAGAAAAAGTATACCATGCAAGTAAAGAAAGTGGCTGTCTTATGTAATTCTGAAGACTTGGGAGAAATTCATCAAAAAATTAAAACAGAAGAAGAGGAAAAATTGAAAAATGACAAAAATTTTGAAAAAATCAAAACAAAAATGGTTCATGAATATCACAAAAGAAATTTACGGCAAATTGAAGCCCTTGAAGCAGATTTAGAATTATTAGAAACGGAAAAAGAGGTTGTTCAATGCAGACTTTAGAACATACAATCAATTGAAGATAGAATTAAAAAATCTGCCGAAAAAGAATGTCATGCTATATCCAAAAAAATAAATGACATTTTCAATTCTGCTTCAGATCCTGAAGAAACACACACAGATACAGAAGTATCAACTGAATTTGACCTAGAATTCACGAAAGACATATTAAATGTTTCAAGAAGAAATAAGGAATTCTCAGAAGAAACAAGAAACAACAAATCAGAGAAACAACGGCTGCTTCCTGAAGGTGTTAAATCAGTACCAGCTATTAAATTCTCTTTTTTTGACAGCTGCTCTGAAAATCAAAAAAATGCATCGCGATGCAGTTTTATGGAAACAGAAAAATTAGAAGGGACTTCAATCGTTGATGCTTCCAAGATGAACGTGGATTTCAGGACTGTGGCACAATCCACACAACTGGATGTACTGGATGCAGATAGTGATAGTCAGCAGCCTAAAAACGAGGATATTATTAATGTTACCAGTGTAGAATCAGAATCAGAAGAAGCTGCTGGCCCAGCTAGTAAAGAACCTTCAATTAAAATCACCCGTTCCTGTAATAAAACATTGTCTAAAGACGAGGATATCGTTAATGTTACCAGAGTAGAATCAGAATCAGAAGAAGCTGCTGGCCCAGCTAGTAAAGAACCTTCAATTAGAATCACCCGTTCCCGTAATAAAACATTGTCTTAAGGCTCTTGCAACAATCAAAAGTTACTAGGAAACTTTTTAAAACCTCAAGGAAACTCAAGATCGAAATCAAATGAACCTAAAAAAAAAAGTGCTAAAAAAGTCATCCGTAATTGTAAATCTGCTGTACGAAATCCAAAGAATAAGAAGGTAAAACGCAGCAAGCTCATGGAATACTTCGGGGAAGGAATAGAAGTACTCAAAAAGTACGTATAAAAGGAGTTTCCACCACGATCCAAAGAATTCGGTCGCTAGAAGAAGATAGAGAAAAGTCGGCTTCATCAAATTTTAGCATGGAGAAAAAGTATACCATGCAAGTAAAGAATGTGGCTGTCTTATGTAATTCTGAAGACTTGGGAGAAATTCATCAAAAAATTAAAACAGAAGAAGAGGAAAAATTGAAAAATGACAAAAATTTTGAAAAAATCAAAACAAAAATGGTTCATGAATATCGCAAAAGAAATTTACGGCAAATTGAAGCCCTTGAAGCAGATTTAGAATTATTAGAAACGGAAAAAGAGGTTGTTCAAAGCAGACTTCAGAACATACAATCAATTGAAGATAGAATTAAAAACTCTGCCGAAAAAGAATGTCATGCTATATCCAAAAAAATAAATGACATTTTCAATTCTGCTTCAGATCCTGAAGAAACACACACAGATACAGAAGTATCAACTGAATTTGACCTAGAATTCACGAAAGACATATTAAATGTTTCAAGAAGAAATAAGGAATTCTCAGAAGAAACAAGAAACAACAAATCAGAGAAACAACGGCTACTTCCTGAAGGTGTTAAATCAGTACCAGCTATTAAATTCTCTTTTTTTTTAACAGCTGCTCTGAAAATCAAAAAAATGCATCGCGATGCAGTTTTATGGAAACAGAAAAATTAGAAGGGACTTCAATCGTTGATGCTTCCAAGATGAACGTGGATTTCAGGACTGTGGCACAATCCACACAACGGGATGTACTGGATGCAGATAGTGATAGTGAGCAGCCTAAAAACGAGGATATTATTAATGTTACCAGTGTAGAATCAGAATCAGAAGAAGCTGCTGGCCCAGCTAGTAAAGAACCTTCAATTAGAATCACCCGTTCCTGTAATAAAACATTGTCTAAAGACGAGGATATCGTTAACGTTACCAGAGTAGAATCAGAATCAGAAGAAGCTGCTGGCCCAGCTAGTAAAGAACCTTCAATTAGAATCACCTGTTCCCGTAATAAAACATTGTCTAAAGGCTCTTGCAACAATCAAAAGTTACTAGGGAACTTTTTAAAACCTCAAGGAAACTCAAGATCGAAATCAAATGAACCTAAAAAAAAAAGTGCCAAAACAGTCATCCGTAATTGTAAATCTGCTGAACGAAATCCAAAGAATGAGAAGGTAAAACGAAGCAAGCTCATGGAATACTTCGGGGAAGGAATAGAAGTACTCAAAAAGTACGTAAAAAAGGAGTTTCCACCACGATCCAAAGAATTCAGTCGCTAGAAGAAGATAGAGAAAAGTCGGCTTTATCAAATTTTAGCATGGAGAAAAAGTATACCATGCAAGTAAAGAAAGTGGCTGTCTTATGTAATTCTGAAGACTTGGGAGAAATTCATCAAAAAATTAAAACAGAAGAAGAGGAAAAATTGAAAAATGACAAAAATTTTGAAAAAATCAAAACAAAAATGGTTCATAAATATCACAAAAGAAATTTACGGCAAATTGAAGCCCTTGAAGCAGATTTAGAATTATTAGAAACGGAAAAAGAGGTTGTTCAATGCAGACTTCAGAACATACAATCAATTGAAGATAGAATTAAAAAATCTGTCGAAAAAGAAAGTCATGCTATATCCAAAAAAATAAATGACATTTTCAGTTCTGCTTCAGATCCTGAAGAAACACACACAGATACAGAAGTATCAACTGAATTTGACCTAGAATTCACGAAAGACATATTAAATATTTCAAGAAGAAATAAGGAATTCTCAGAAGTAACAAGAAACAACAAATCAGAGAAACAACGGCTGCTTCCTGAAGGTGTTAAATCAGTACCAGCTATTAAATTCTCTTTTTTTGACAGCTGCTCTGAAAATCAAAAAAATGCATCGCGATGCAGTTTTATGGAAACAGAAAAATTAGAAAGGACTTCAATCGTTGATGCTTCCAAGATGAACGTGGATTTCAGGACTGTGGCACAATCCACACAACTGGATGTACTGGATGCAGATAGTGATAGTGAGCAGCCTAAAAACGAGGATATTATTAATGTTACCAGTGTAGAATCAGAATCAGAAGAAGCTGGTGGACCAGCTAGTAAAGAACCTTCAATTAGAATCACCCGTTCCTGTAATAAATCATTGTCTAAAGACGAGGATATCGTTAATGTTACCAGAGTAGAATCAGAATCAGAAGAAGCTGCTGGCCCAGCTAGTAAAGAACCTTCAATTAGAATCACACGTTCCCGTAATAAAACATTGTCTAAAGGCTCTTGCAACAATCAAAAGTTACTAGGGAACTTTTTAAAACCTCAAGGAAACTCAAGATCGAAATCAAATGCACCTAAAAAAAAAAGTGCCAAAACAGTCATCCGTAATTGTAAATCTGCTGAACGAAATCCAAAGAATAAGAAGGTAAAACGCAGCAAGCTCATGGAATACTTCGGGGAAGGAATAGAAGTACTCAAAAAGTACGTAAAAAAGGAGTTTCCACCACGATCCAAAGAATTCAGTCGCTAGAAGAAGATAGAGAAAAGTCGGCTTTATCAAATTTTAGCATGGAGAAAAAGTATACCATGCAAGTAAAGAAAGTGGCTGTCTTATGTAATTCTGAAGACTTGGGAGAAATTCATCAAAAAATTAAAACAGAAGAAGAGGAAAAATTGAAAAATGACAAAAATTTTGAAAAAAGCAAAATAAAAATGGTTCATGAATATCACAAAAGAAATTTACGGCAAATTGAAGCTCTTGAAGCAGATTTAGAATTATTAGAAACGGAAAAAGAGGTTGTTCAATGCAGACTTCAGAACATACAATCAATTGAAGATAGAATTAAAAAATCTGCCGAAAAAGAATGTCATGCTATATCCAAAAAAATAAATGACATTTTCAATTCTGCTTCAGATCCTGAAGAAACACACACAGATACAGAAGTATCAACTGAATTTGACCTAGAATTCACGAAAGACATATTAAATGTTTCAAGAAGAAATAAGGAATTCTCAGAAGAAACAAGAAACAACAAATCAGAGAAACAACGGCTGCTTCCTGAAGGTGTTAAATCAGTACCAGCTATTAAATTCTCTTTTTTTGACAGCTGCTCTGAAAATCAAAAAAATGCATCGCGATGCAGTTTTATGGAAACAGAAAAATTAGAAGGGACTTCAATCGTTGATGCTTCCAAGATGAACGTGGATTTCAGGACTGTGGCACAATCCACACAACTGGATGTACTGGATGCAGATAGTGATAGTGAGCAGCCTAAAAACGAGGATACTATTAATGTTACCAGTGTAGAATCAGAATCAGAAGAAGCTGCTGGCCCAGCTAGTAAAGAACCTTCAATTAGAATCACCCGTTCCTGTAATAAAACATTGTCTAAAGACGAGGATATCGTTAACGTTACCAGAGTAGAATCAGAATCAGAAGAAGCTGCTGGCCCAGCTAGTAAAGAACCTTCAATTAAAATCACCCGTTCCCGTAATAAAACATTGTCTAAAGGCTCTTGCAACAATCAAAAGTTACTAGGGAACTTTTTAAAACCTCAAGGAAACTCAAGATCGAAATCAAATGAACCTAAAAAAAAAAGTGCCAAAACAGTCATCCGTAATTGTAAATCTGCTGAACGAAATCCAAAGAATGAGAAGGTAAAACGCAGCAAGCTCATGGAATACTTCGGGGAAGGAATAGAAGTACTCAAAAAGTACGTAAAAAAGGAGTTTCCACCACGATCCAAAGAATACAGTCGCTAGAAGAAGATAGAGAAAAGTCGGCTTTATCAAATTTTAGCATGGAGAAAAAGTATACCATGCAAGTAAAGAAAGTGGCTGTCTTATGTAATTCTGAAGACTTGAGAGAAATTCATCAAAAAATTAAAACAGAAGAAGAGGAAAAATTGAAAAATGACAAAAATTTTGAAAAAATCAAAACAAAAATGGTTCATGAATATCGCAAAAGAAATTTACGGCAAATTGAAGCCCTTGAAGCAGATTTAGAATTATTAGAAACGGAAAAAGAGGTTGTTCAAAGCAGACTTCAGAACATACAATCAATTGAAGATAGAATTAAAAACTCTGCCGAAAAAGAATGTCATGCTATATCCAAAAAAATAAATGACATTTTCAATTCTGCTTCAGATCCTGAAGAAACACACACAGATACAGAAGTATCAACTGAATTTGACCTAGAATTCACGAAAGACATATTAAATGTTTCAAGAAGAAATAAGGAATTCTCAGAAGAAACAAGAAACAACAAATCAGAGAAACAACGGCTACTTCCTGAAGGTGTTAAATCAGTACCAGCTATTAAATTCTCTTTTTTTTTAACAGCTGCTCTGAAAATCAAAAAAATGCATCGCGATGCAGTTTTATGGAAACAGAAAAATTAGAAGGGACTTCAATCGTTGATGCTTCCAAGATGAACGTGGATTTCAGGACTGTGGCACAATCCACACAACGGGATGTACTGGATGCAGATAGTGATAGTGAGCAGCCTAAAAACGAGGATATTATTAATGTTACCAGTGTAGAATCAGAATCAGAAGAAGCTGCTGGCCCAGCTAGTAAAGAACCTTCAATTAGAATCACCCGTTCCTGTAATAAAACATTGTCTAAAGACGAGGATATCGTTAACGTTACCAGAGTAGAATCAGAATCAGAAGAAGCTGCTGGCCCAGCTAGTAAAGAACCTTCAATTAGAATCACCTGTTCCCGTAATAAAACATTGTCTAAAGGCTCTTGCAACAATCAAAAGTTACTAGGGAACTTTTTAAAACCTCAAGGAAACTCAAGATCGAAATCAAATGAACCTAAAAAAAAAAGTGCCAAAACAGTCATCCGTAATTGTAAATCTGCTGAACGAAATCCAAAGAATGAGAAGGTAAAACGAAGCAAGCTCATGGAATACTTCGGGGAAGGAATAGAAGTACTCAAAAAGTACGTAAAAAAGGAGTTTCCACCACGATCCAAAGAATTCAGTCGCTAGAAGAAGATAGAGAAAAGTCGGCTTTATCAAATTTTAGCATGGAGAAAAAGTATACCATGCAAGTAAAGAAAGTGGCTGTCTTATGTAATTCTGAAGACTTGGGAGAAATTCATCAAAAAATTAAAACAGAAGAAGAGGAAAAATTGAAAAATGACAAAAATTTTGAAAAAATCAAAACAAAAATGGTTCATAAATATCACAAAAGAAATTTACGGCAAATTGAAGCCCTTGAAGCAGATTTAGAATTATTAGAAACGGAAAAAGAGGTTGTTCAATGCAGACTTCAGAACATACAATCAATTGAAGATAGAATTAAAAAATCTGTCGAAAAAGAAAGTCATGCTATATCCAAAAAAATAAATGACATTTTCAGTTCTGCTTCAGATCCTGAAGAAACACACACAGATACAGAAGTATCAACTGAATTTGACCTAGAATTTACGAAAGACATATTAAATATTTCAAGAAGAAATAAGGAATTCTCAGAAGTAACAAGAAACAACAAATCAGAGAAACAACGGCTGCTTCCTGAAGGTGTTAAATCAGTACCAGCTATTAAATTCTCTTTTTTTGACAGCTGCTCTGAAAATCAAAAAAATGCATCGCGATGCAGTTTTATGGAAACAGAAAAATTAGAAAGGACTTCAATCGTTGATGCTTCCAAGATGAACGTGGATTTCAGGACTGTGGCACAATCCACACAACTGGATGTACTGGATGCAGATAGTGATAGTGAGCAGCCTAAAAACGAGGATATTATTAATGTTACCAGTGTAGAATCAGAATCAGAAGAAGCTGGTGGACCAGCTAGTAAAGAACCTTCAATTAGAATCACCCGTTCCTGTAATAAATCATTGTCTAAAGACGAGGATATCGTTAATGTTACCAGAGTAGAATCAGAATCAGAAGAAGCTGCTGGCCCAGCTAGTAAAGAACCTTCAATTAGAATCACACGTTCCCGTAATAAAACATTGTCTAAAGGCTCTTGCAACAATCAAAAGTTACTAGGGAACTTTTTAAAACCTCAAGGAAACTCAAGATCGAAATCAAATGCACCTAAAAAAAAAAGTGCCAAAACAGTCATCCGTAATTGTAAATCTGCTGAACGAAATCCAAAGAATAAGAAGGTAAAACGCAGCAAGCTCATGGAATACTTCGGGGAAGGAATAGAAGTACTCAAAAAGTACGTAAAAAAGGAGTTTCCACTACGATCCAAAGAATTCAGTCGCTAGAAGAAGATAGAGAAAAGTCGGCTTTATCAAATTTTAGCATGGAGAAAAAGTATACCATGCAAGTAAAGAAAGTGGCTGTCTTATGTAATTCTGAAGACTTGGGAGAAATTCATCAAAAAATTAAAACAGAAGAAGAGGAAAAATTGAAAAATGACAAAAATTTTGAAAAAAGCAAAATAAAAATGGTTCATGAATATCACAAAAGAAATTTACGGCAAATTGAAGCTCTTGAAGCAGATTTAGAATTATTAGAAACGGAAAAAGAGGTTGTTCAATGCAGACTTCAGAACATACAATCAATTGAAGATAGAATTAAAAAATCTGCCGAAAAAGAATGTCATGCTATATCCAAAAAAATAAATGACATTTTCAATTCTGCTTCAGATCCTGAAGAAACACACACAGATACAGAAGTATCAACTGAATTTGACCTAGAATTCACGAAAGACATATTAAATGTTTCAAGAAGAAATAAGGAATTCTCAGAAGAAACAAGAAACAACAAATCAGAGAAACAACGGCTGCTTCCTGAAGGTGTTAAATCAGTACCAGCTATTAAATTCTCTTTTTTTGACAGCTGCTCTGAAAATCAAAAAAATGCATCGCGATGCAGTTTTATGGAAACAGAAAAATTAGAAGGGACTTCAATCGTTGATGCTTCCAAGATGAACGTGGATTTCAGGACTGTGGCACAATCCACACAACTGGATGTACTGGATGCAGATAGTGATAGTGAGCAGCCTAAAAACGAGAATATTATTAATGTTACCAGTGTAGAATCAGAATCAGAAGAAGCTGGTGGACCAGCTAGTAAAGAACCTTCAATTAGAATCACCCGTTCCTGTAATAAATCATTGTCTAAAGACGAGGATATCGTTAATGTTACCAGAGTAGAATCAGAATCAGAAGAAGCTGCTGGCCCAGCTAGTAAAGAACCTTCAATTAGAATCACCCGTTCCCGTAATAAAACATTGTCTAAAGGCTCTTGCAACAATCAAAAGTTACTAGGGAACTTTTTAAAACCTCAAGGAAACTCAAGATCGAAATCAAATGAACCTAAAAAAAAAAGTGCCAAAACAGTCATCCGTAATTGTAAATCTGCTGAACGAAATCCAAAGAATAAGAAGGTAAAACGCAGCAAGCTCATGGAATACTTCGGGGAAGGAATAGAAGTACTCAAAAAGTACGTAAAAAAGGAGTTTCCACCACGATCCAAAGAATTCAGTCGCTAGAAGAAGATAGAGAAAAGTCGGCTTTATCAAATTTTAGCATGGAGAAAAAGTATACCATGCAAGTAAAGAAAGTGGCTGTCTTATGTAATTCTGAAGTCTTGAGAGAACCTCATCAAAAAATTAAAACAGAAGAAGAGGAAAAATTGAAAAATGACAAAAATTTTGAAAAAATCAAAACAAAAATGGTTCATGAATATCACAAAAGAAATTTACGGCAAATTGAAGCCCTTGAAGCAGATTTAGAATTATTAGAAACGGAAAAAGAGGTTGTTCAATGCAGACTTTAGAACATACAATCAATTGAAGATAGAATTAAAAAATCTGCCGAAAAAGAATGTCATGCTATATCCAAAAAAATAAATGACATTTTCAATTCTGCTTCAGATCCTGAAGAAACACACACAGATACAGAAGTATCAACTGAATTTGACCTAGAATTCACGAAAGACATATTAAATGTTTCAAGAAGAAATAAGGAATTCTCAGAAGAAACAAGAAACAACAAATCAGAGAAACAACGGCTGCTTCCTGAAGGTGTTAAATCAGTACCAGCTATTAAATTCTCTTTTTTTGACAGCTGCTCTGAAAATCAAAAAAATGCATCGCGATGCAGTTTTATGGAAACAGAAAAATTAGAAGGGACTTCAATCGTTGATGCTTCCAAGATGAACGTGGATTTCAGGACTGTGGCACAATCCACACAACTGGATGTACTGGATGCAGATAGTGATAGTCAGCAGCCTAAAAACGAGGATATTATTAATGTTACCAGTGTAGAATCAGAATCAGAAGAAGCTGCTGGCCCAGCTAGTAAAGAACCTTCAATTAAAATCACCCGTTCCTGTAATAAAACATTGTCTAAAGACGAGGATATCGTTAATGTTACCAGAGTAGAATCAGAATCAGAAGAAGCTGCTGGCCCAGCTAGTAAAGAACCTTCAATTAGAATCACCCGTTCCCGTAATAAAACATTGTCTTAAGGCTCTTGCAACAATCAAAAGTTACTAGGAAACTTTTTAAAACCTCAAGGAAACTCAAGATCGAAATCAAATGAACCTAAAAAAAAAAGTGCTAAAAAAGTCATCCGTAATTGTAAATCTGCTGTACGAAATCCAAAGAATAAGAAGGTAAAACGCAGCAAGCTCATGGAATACTTCGGGGAAGGAATAGAAGTACTCAAAAAGTACGTATAAAAGGAGTTTCCACCACGATCCAAAGAATTCGGTCGCTAGAAGAAGATAGAGAAAAGTCGGCTTCATCAAATTTTAGCATGGAGAAAAAGTATACCATGCAAGTAAAGAAAGTGGCTGTCTTATGTAATTCTGAAGACTTGGGAGAAATTCATCAAAAAATTAAAACAGAAGAAGAGGAAAAATTGAAAAATGACAAAAATTTTGAAAAAATCAAAACAAAAATGGTTCATGAATATCACAAAAGAAATTTACGGCAAATTGAAGCCCTTGAAGCAGATTTAGAATTATTAGAAACGGAAAAAGAGGTTATTCAATGCAGACTTTAGAACATACAATCAATTGAAGATAGAATTAAAAAATCTGCCGAAAAAGAATGTCATGCTATATCCAAAAAAATAAATGACATTTTCAATTCTGCTTCAGATCCTGAAGAAACACACACAGATACAGAAGTATCAACTGAATTTGACCTAGAATTCACGAAAGACATATTAAATGTTTCAAGAAGAAATAAGGAATTCTCAGAAGAAACAAGAAACAACAAATCAGAGAAACAACGGCTGCTTCCTGAAGGTGTTAAATCAGTACCAGCTATTAAATTCTCTTTTTTTGACAGCTGCTCTGAAAATCAAAAAAATGCATCGCGATGCAGTTTTATGGAAACAGAAAAATTAGAAGGAACTTCAATCGTTGATGCTTCCAAGATGAACGTGGATTTCAGGACTGTGGCACAATCCACACAACTGGATGTACTGGATGCAGATAGTGATAGTGAGCAGCCTAAAAACGAGGATATTATTAAAGTTACCAGTGTACAATCAGAATCAGAAGAAGCTGCTGGCCCAGCTAGTAAAGAACCTTCAATTAGAATCACCCGTTCCTGTAATAAAACATTGTCTAAAGACGAGGATATCGTTAATGTTACCAGAGTAGAATCAGAATCAGAAGAAGCTGCTAGCCCAGCTAGTAAAGAACCTTCAATTAGAATCACCCGTTCCCGTAATAAAACATTGTCTAAAGGCTCTTGCAACAATCAAAAGTTACTAGGGAACTTTTTAAAACCTCAAGGAAACTCAAGATCGAAATCAAATGAACCTAAAAAAAAAGCGCCAAAACAGTCATCCGTAATTGTAAATCTGCTGAACGAAATCCAAAGAATAAGAAGGTAAAACGCAGCAAGCTCATGGAATACTTCGGGGAAGGAATAGAAGTACTCAAAAAGTACGTAAAAAAGGAGTTTCCACCACGATCCAAAGAATTCAGTCGCTAGAAGAAGATAGAGAAAAGTCGGCTTTATCAAATTTTAGCATGGAGAAAAAGTATACCATGCAAGTAAAGAAAGTGGCTGTCTTATGTAATTCTGAAGACTTGGGAGAAATTCATCAAAAAATTAAAACAGAAGAAGAGGAAAAATTGAAAAATGACAAAAATTTTGAAAAAAGCAAAATAAAAATGGTTCATGAATATCACAAAAGAAATTTACGGCAAATTGAAGCTCTTGAAGCAGATTTAGAATTATTAGAAACGGAAAAAGAGGTTGTTCAATGCAGACTTCAGAACATACAATCAATTGAAGATAGAATTAAAAAATCTGCCGAAAAAGAATGTCATGCTATATCCAAAAAAATAAATGACATTTTCAATTCTGCTTCAGATCCTGAAGAAACACACACAGATACAGAAGTATCAACTGAATTAGACCTAGAATTCACGAAAGACATATTAAATGTTTCAAGAAGAAATAAGGAATTCTCAGAAGATCAAGAAACAACAAATCAGAGAAACAACGGCTGCTTCCTGAAGGTGTTATATCAGTACCAGCTATTAAATTCTCTTTTTTTGACAGCTGCTCTGAAAATCAAAAAAATGCATCGCGATGCAGTTTTATGGAAACAGAAAAATTAGAAGGGACTTCCGTTGATGCTTCCAAGATGAACGTGGATTTCGGGACTGTGGCACAATCCACACAACTGGATGTACTGGATGCAGATAGTGATAGTCAGCAGCTTAAAAACGAGGATATTATTAATGTTACCAGTGTAGAATCAGAATCAGAAGAAGCTGCTGGCCCAGCTAGTAAAGAACCTTCAATTAGAATCACCCGTTCCTGTAATAAAACATTGTCTAAAGACGAGGATATCGTTAATGTTACCAGAGTAGAATCAGAATCAGAAGAAGCTGCTGGCCTAGCTAGTAAAGAACCTTCAATTAGAATCACCCGTTCCCGTAATAAAACATTGTCTAAAGGCTCTTGCAACAATCAAAAGTTACTAGGGAACTTTTTAAAACCTCAAGGAAACTCAAGATCGAAATCAAATGAACCTAAAAAAAAAAGCGCCAAAACAGTCATCCGTAATTGTAAATCTGCTGAACGAAATCTAAAGAATAAGAAGCTAAAACGCAGCAAGCTCATGGAATACTTCGGGGAAGGAATAGAAGTACTCAAAAAGTACGTAAAAAAGGAGTTTCCACCACGATCCAAAGAATTCAGTCGCTAGAAGAAGATAGAGAAAAGTCGGCTTTATCAAATTTTAGCATGGAGAAAAAGTATACCATGCAAGTAAAGAAAGTTGCTGTCTTATGTAATTCTGAAGTCTTGAGAGAACCTCATCAAAAAATTAAAACAGAAGAAGAGGAAAAATTGAAAAATGACAAAAATTTTGAAAAAATCAAAACAAAAATGGTTCATGAATATCACAAAAGAAATTTACGGCAAATTGAAGCCCTTGAAGCAGATTTAGAATTATTAGAAACGGAAAAAGAGGTTGTTCAATGCAGACTTTAGAACATACAATCAATTGAAGATAGAATTAAAAAATCTGCCGAAAAAGAATGTCATGCTATATCCAAAAAAATAAATGACATTTTCAATTCTGCTTCAGATCCTGAAGAAACACACACAGATACAGAAGTATCAACTGAATTTGACCTAGAATTCACGAAAGACATATTAAATGTTTCAAGAAGAAATAAGGAATTCTCAGAAGAAACAAGAAACAACAAATCAGAGAAACAACGGCTGCTTCCTGAAGGTGTTAAATCAGTACCAGCTATTAAATTCTCTTTTTTTGACAGCTGCTCTGAAAATCAAAAAAATGCATCGCGATGCAGTTTTATGGAAACAGAAAAATTAGAAGGGACTTCAATCGTTGATGCTTCCAAGATGAACGTGGATTTCAGGACTGTGGCACAATCCACACAACTGGATGTACTGGATGCAGATAGTGATAGTCAGCAGCCTAAAAACGAGGATATTATTAATGTTACCAGTGTAGAATCAGAATCAGAAGAAGCTGCTGGCCCAGCTAGTAAAGAACCTTCAATTAAAATCACCCGTTCCTGTAATAAAACATTGTCTAAAGACGAGGATATCGTTAATGTTACCAGAGTAGAATCAGAATCAGAAGAAGCTGCTGGCCCAGCTAGTAAAGAACCTTCAATTAGAATCACCCGTTCCCGTAATAAAACATTGTCTTAAGGCTCTTGCAACAATCAAAAGTTACTAGGAAACTTTTTAAAACCTCAAGGAAACTCAAGATCGAAATCAAATGAACCTAAAAAAAAAAGTGCTAAAAAAGTCATCCGTAATTGTAAATCTGCTGTACGAAATCCAAAGAATAAGAAGGTAAAACGCAGCAAGCTCATGGAATACTTCGGGGAAGGAATAGAAGTACTCAAAAAGTACGTATAAAAGGAGTTTCCACCACGATCCAAAGAATTCGGTCGCTAGAAGAAGATAGAGAAAAGTCGGCTTCATCAAATTTTAGCATGGAGAAAAAGTATACCATGCAAGTAAAGAAAGTGGCTGTCTTATGTAATTCTGAAGACTTGGGAGAAATTCATCAAAAAATTAAAACAGAAGAAGAGGAAAAATTGAAAAATGACAAAAATTTTGAAAAAATCAAAACAAAAATGGTTCATGAATATCACAAAAGAAATTTACGGCAAATTGAAGCCCTTGAAGCAGATTTAGAATTATTAGAAACGGAAAAAGAGGTTATTCAATGCAGACTTTAGAACATACAATCAATTGAAGATAGAATTAAAAAATCTGCCGAAAAAGAATGTCATGCTATATCCAAAAAAATAAATGACATTTTCAATTCTGCTTCAGATCCTGAAGAAACACACACAGATACAGAAGTATCAACTGAATTTGACCTAGAATTCACGAAAGACATATTAAATGTTTCAAGAAGAAATAAGGAATTCTCAGAAGAAACAAGAAACAACAAATCAGAGAAACAACGGCTGCTTCCTGAAGGTGTTAAATCAGTACCAGATATTAAATTCTCTTTTTTTGACAGCTGCTCTGAAAATCAAAAAAATGCATCGCGATGCAGTTTTATGGAAACAGAAAAATTAGAAGGAACTTCAATCGTTGATGCTTCCAAGATGAACGTGGATTTCAGGACTGTGGCACAATCCACACAACTGGATGTACTGGATGCAGATAGTGATAGTGAGCAGCCTAAAAACGAGGATATTATTAATGTTACCAGTGTACAATCAGAATCAGAAGAAGCTGCTGGCCCAGCTAGTAAAGAACCTTCAATTAGAATCACCCGTTCCTGTAATAAAACATTGTCTAAAGACGAGGATATCGTTAATGTTACCAGAGTAGAATCAGAATCAGAAGAAGCTGCTAGCCCAGCTAGTAAAGAACCTTCAATTAGAATCACCCGTTCCCGTAATAAAACATTGTCTAAAGGCTCTTGCAACAATCAAAAGTTACTAGGGAACTTTTTAAAACCTCAAGGAAACTCAAGATCGAAATCAAATGAACCTAAAAAAAAAGCGCCAAAACAGTCATCCGTAATTGTAAATCTGCTGAACGAAATCCAAAGAATAAGAAGGTAAAACGCAGCAAGCTCATGGAATACTTCGGGGAAGGAATAGAAGTACTCAAAAAGTACGTAAAAAAGGAGTTTCCACCACGATCCAAAGAATTCAGTCGCTAGAAGAAGATAGAGAAAAGTCGGCTTTATCAAATTTTAGCATGGAGAAAAAGTATACCATGCAAGTAAAGAAAGTGGCTGTCTTATGTAATTCTGAAGACTTGGGAGAAATTCATCAAAAAATTAAAACAGAAGAAGAGGAAAAATTGAAAAATGACAAAAATTTTGAAAAAAGCAAAATAAAAATGGTTCATGAATATCACAAAAGAAATTTACGGCAAATTGAAGCTCTTGAAGCAGATTTAGAATTATTAGAAACGGAAAAAGAGGTTGTTCAATGCAGACTTCAGAACATACAATCAATTGAAGATAGAATTAAAAAATCTGCCGAAAAAGAATGTCATGCTATATCCAAAAAAATAAATGACATTTTCAATTCTGCTTCAGATCCTGAAGAAACACACACAGATACAGAAGTATCAACTGAATTAGACCTAGAATTCACGAAAGACATATTAAATGTTTCAAGAAGAAATAAGGAATTCTCAGAAGATCAAGAAACAACAAATCAGAGAAACAACGGCTGCTTCCTGAAGGTGTTATATCAGTACCAGCTATTAAATTCTCTTTTTTTGACAGCTGCTCTGAAAATCAAAAAAATGCATCGCGATGCAGTTTTATGGAAACAGAAAAATTAGAAGGGACTTCCGTTGATGCTTCCAAGATGAACGTGGATTTCGGGACTGTGGCACAATCCACACAACTGGATGTACTGGATGCAGATAGTGATAGTCAGCAGCTTAAAAACGAGGATATTATTAATGTTACCAGTGTAGAATCAGAATCAGAAGAAGCTGCTGGCCCAGCTAGTAAAGAACCTTCAATTAGAATCACCCGTTCCTGTAATAAAACATTGTCTAAAGACGAGGATATCGTTAATGTTACCAGAGTAGAATCAGAATCAGAAGAAGCTGCTGGCCTAGCTAGTAAAGAACCTTCAATTAGAATCACCCGTTCCCGTAATAAAACATTGTCTAAAGGCTCTTGCAACAATCAAAAGTTACTAGGGAACTTTTTAAAACCTCAAGGAAACTCAAGATCGAAATCAAATGAACCTAAAAAAAAAAGCGCCAAAACAGTCATCCGTAATTGTAAATCTGCTGAACGAAATCTAAAGAATAAGAAGGTAAAACGCAGCAAGCTCATGGAATACTTCGGGGAAGGAATAGAAGTACTCAAAAAGTACGTAAAAAAGGAGTTTCCACCACGATCCAAAGAATTCAGTCGCTAGAAGAAGGTAAGAGCATGAAATTTTACTGAAAGGCATATAGTCAAAAAGCCTCTATCTATAAGGGAACCTATTTTTTTTATGATTTTCCGTTTACGACCGCTTGAGCGTAAATGGGTTAATAAATGGGTATAAAAATATACAATTATGTAAATTATTATCTAAAATAACTTATCATTAAAAAAGACCAAGCTTTTATACATTTTTTAGTCTGAGGCCATTTTTAAAATTTCAAAGTGATAAAATAAAGCAATTATTTTTTTGAATTTTTGAAAAATCACTTTTTTGAATATAGCGCGTTGAAAAGTGAAAATCCCAAAAAAATGTTTTGATGCATCAAAAGTACATAAGAAATGAAGCTTTTTGAGACCAGTTAGGTAGAAAACTTTTTTTCTGCTACGGAGATAAAGCCCAAAGTCAAGGTCACCTAAAGCGTAAATTTAGATTTTCTCGCGCATGCGCAGTTTAAAAAAAATTTTTGACCCCAGAATCGGATTCTGCGGGAAATTTCCTGTGGGGCCCTAGGAGAAAATGTTTTTTCATCAAAAAATAAGCGTTTACGATAAAAAATAAGAAAAACATGCTTTTTTAAAAATTTAATCTGACCAAAAATGAAAAAAGTTTATACAGCTGTCAAAAAGAGAGGATCAGATCTAGAGTGCTAAAAATTTGGGAAATTTACCATTTTTAGTTATATTTTTGAACGAAATTGGTTTGGGGTTGATTTGCCGACCCACCCATACACTTTATATACAGTTGAGAAATAATAACCCATATAATAGGTGAAAAAATATGAATACCATTTCCAAAATAAGAATTTTTATTTTTTTAATATTAAACTGTTATATACTTCATAAAATATACTTAAAAGACTGAAAAGATAGTCAGTTGTTTTATTTAAACAAAACTGTAATCATTGCAATAAAGAAAAATATATTCAAAATTTTTTAAATGTTTTAATTTTTTTAATTTGTTAATACATAAAAACGCTAAAAATTCAATAAGAATCATATTTTTATTATAAGGAGAGGGGGCTACCAAAAGCAAAGAGCTTAAGGTGTTTCATCTGTGAAACCGGATTTTTTTTTTATTCTTTAAGATTTATAAATTATCGATGCTACATAAATATGTAAAATCGTATATGTATTAGTATAATTACATAATTTTTATTTAATTATTTAATAATTATGCAGTAAAACAAGTAAAATAAATTGGGAATATAAACTTTCAGCTTACTTTTCACAAGCTCCAAAGATGATTTTCCATAAGAGCAATGTTAAACTACCTACACTTATTTTTTGATTAAATGATAATTATGCAGAAAAATTTGTAAAAAAAAGTTGATTTAATTTTTTAAAGACTTTATTTTTATATTTTATAAGTTTCATTCATTTCTGTAATCGTAGCTTTTCACAGAACACCTTAACATGCTCAAATATTGCCTATTCAAACCATATTTTAGTAGATTTTAATAAATAAATTAGGCCTGTATTTTTATATTATTTTATTCAGCCATCTACAAATTTATTAATGAATAATAATTAGGGTGCACGAGCCGTTAGGTGAGTACATCCCATCAACGAATTATATGATTCCTTCATCCCGTTGTAAGCACATAGTTTTTTATTTTTAGATGTAAATTGTTGCACTTGGTGCAAAAATGAAAAATAATAAAATTATAATTACATAAATATTCATTAATTTACATATCACAAAAAAATATTCAGAGCATATGATTATCAAAATTCGATTTTAATGCATATGCAATGATAGCGCAGTGGTTATTAGCGTGTTGGATTTGTAATATATACCTTTAAAGGTCTCCAAGTCGATCCTGACTCGGATCCTGACACAGGATTCTGTTTTTTTTTTAAAGCAATAAAATATTTAATTTAAAATTAAATACCCTGCCAACTAACTGGCACTAAGGTTCCTCAAATAATGAGCTTAATACATTAATATGCCACTGATATTACCGATTACAACCATGCAATCATACATACATTTCTCTCTTAATTCCACAATAGTTGTGAAATATCACCGGTTACAATATTTTCAGATATTAGTACTTTCATGGAATTATACGAGGTATTACACTAAAAAAAAAAAAAATATTGCAGTTTTTTTAATTTTTTTGTTTTTTTAATTTTCAGAAAAAAAATTTTGAAAAAATTCAGTATCAGATCCGAAAAGTAACTACTATAAACAAACTTTCTAAAACTAGTACTTTCATAGAAATAAATTAGGTACTACGTCCAAAGAGAAAAAATAATTTGGTATTTTTTTATTTTTTTGTGATGAAAATTTTGTGAAAAAATTTTTTTAAAAATTAAGTATCAGATTCAAGATATCAAATAAAAACCTTACTTTCAAATACAAGTACTTTCGTGGAAATAAATGAGGTATTACATACAAATTAAAAAAAAAAAGTACCTAGAGCTTTTTTGGTGAAAAAATTTTTGAAAAAAAAATCAGGTCTTAATTCGATAATGGTTGTGAAGTATCACCCGTTACAATATTTTCAGATATTAGTACTTTTATGGAATTAAATGAGGTATTACACCAAAAAAAAAAAATATTTAAGGTTTTTTAATTTTTTTTTTTTTTTTTTTTAATTTTGAGAAAGAATTTTTGAAAAAATTTGGTATCAGAACCAAAAAATGACTATAAACAAACTTTTTAAAATTAGTACTTTCATAGAAATAAATTAGGTACTATGTCCAAAAAGAAAAAAAAAATTGGTGTTTTTTGAATTTGTTTGTGAAAAAAATTTTGGGAAAAAAATTTTCAAAAAATTAAGTATCAGATTCGAGATATAGAGTAAAAGCCATACTTTCAAATATAAGTACTTTCGTAGAAATAAATGAGGTTATACATCCTAATTTAAAAAAAAAGTAGTTTGAGATTTTTTGATGAAAAAATTTTTGAAAAAAAAATTAGGTCTTAATTCCATAATGTTTGTGAAATTTCACCGGTTACATACACACAAACACACACACACATACATACTTTTTTTAAAAACCGGTTTTTTAGCTTCCTGGGGTTTCAAAACGTGCTTATATACCAAAAAATCAAAAATCTTAATTTCTCCTCATTGAGGAACCAAAAAAAAAATAAGCTATAGTTTGATAAGTGTGTAATCTGTTATAACTACTGGTTGAAAGATGTTTTTTTCACTTTTAATGAAAAACTATGTGTTGAACAAGGGAAAAAATGTAGGATATTTTGCTTTCAATGCTGTCTGCACTCGTTCGCTAAGCTCACTTGTGCATACAACTGCATTGAAAGCCAAATCCTATTTTTTTCCCTTGTTGAACAAATAGATATTAAAATTTAATTTTTTTAAGCAGTCTTTTTAGCTATTATAACGTTGGTTCCTTCAGAACGAATGCGATTTTGGACTTCGTGCGTTTCTGTCTGCTTCTGGTAATCTAGGGTCTCTAAGTCATACCAGATCAGTGCGCCAGGATGAAATTTACTTTTGAATTTTTTTGTACTTTTTCGTACACTTTTTTTTCCACCAGTACTTGTAAAATACAATTTTGGAATTGAATATCAGTGATTTTAAATTGTTCAAATACGAAAATCAAATTCTTTTTGAATTTGCTTTCAGTTAAAATTGCCTGGAGTAATTTTGGGGTTTTATTTACATAGTTAATTACCCATAAATTATAACACCTTGACACGCATAAACAGGCACATATAAATTTAAATACATAAAAGTAAAAAACTTTTTATATTAAAACTTTACTTTATATGTATTTTATTCAATATTTTCTACTAAAAATTTAAAAATTTAAGTAAAATTTAAACCAGCTAATTAAAACCGGCTTAACCTTGGAAGGTAATTTACATGCGATTTAGGCCGATCTTTATTTTTCTGGCCATCGGTCGTAAATAATATTCTATTGCTCGCTTGCAACGAGTTAAATAATATAATATCTTATTTAAAATTCTTAGAATTATCTATTCTTAAAAATAAAAAAAGAAGCAGAGTGTGTCCCTATTTAGTAGAGACCCTAGATTACCAGAGACGACCAGAAGCGCACATGGTCCCGTTTTGCCAACCAGCATCAAAAATGTTGCTAGGTAAGATGGCGGAACCAATCAAAAAGAGTGGCCGTCTCTAGTAATCTAGGGTCTCTACTATTTGGAAAAAATTAGCGACCTCTGAAAAAACCCACAATTTTTTTACTTGGAATTAATAGAATACAAATATAAACGTCAAGTTTATATTTTTATTTGTGTAAGTCATGTACTTGAACAAAAATATAAACACAAAAGATTCAAATTCCTGTTTAGTTTGCTCTGAGAGTTTATAGAGTGTGGACTAAATAATAAGAAAAACTCAAAATACGTATAAATTTTCTGACAAAAATATTCATTAGGTTTCTTATTGCTTTTGATTTTTAGTTATTTTACCCAAGAAAAAGTAAATTAATATTATAAATAATATCAATTTCGATTTAAATAATAAATACATATTAAATTATTATAAAATTTTCAGGCATAATGAATCAGATTAAGGTTCTTGCATCAAAATTAGTCTCCAAAAAATCTTCACAAATGAAATCTTCGAGTACCAGCAATAAAAATCTTCATAAATGTCATCAGTGCAAGAAAACCTTTACCCAAAAAGGTGGTCTTCGGAAACATGAAAAAATTCATTTAGGATTAAAGAAATTTGAGTGCAAAGATTGCGGCAACAGATTTAATAGAAAAGATGCCCTCAAAGATCATCTTCGAATTCATACTGAAAAAAGACTTTACAAATGTTTGCAGTGTAATAAAACTTTTAAACAATCAAGCGGTCTTCGTATTCATAAAATAATTCACTTAGGCTTAAAAAAATTCGAGTGCAATGATTGCGGTAAAAGATTAATGAGAAAAGATGCCCTAAAAAATCATCTTCGAATTCACACTGGTGAAAAACCTTACAAATGTTTGCAGTGCAATAGAACTTTTAAGCATTCAAGCGGTCTTCGTTATCATGAACAAGTTCATTTAGGCTTAAAAAAATTTGAGTGCAATGATTGCGGCTAAAAATTTATTAGAAAAGGTGTCCTCAAAATTCATCTTCAAATTCATACTAAGGAAAGACTTTTTAAGTGTTTGCCGTGTAATAAGACTTTTACACAACTAGGTAATCTTCGTAACCAGGAAAAAATTCACTTAGGCTTAAAAAAATTTGAGTGTAATGAATGCAGCAAAAGATTTAGTACAAAAGATCCCCTCAAAAAACATCTTCAAATTCATACTAGTGAAAGACCTTATAACATGCTGAATAAAAAAATTTGTTGCAATAAAAATTTTGTTATGAAGAAATGCTTTGTTCCTTTAACTCGATGTAATATTAAGGGACATTTTAGGGGAATATGTTTTTTGAAATCGAAAATTTTTTTTTTGCATATATCACTTCATATATGTCTCAAGAGTATATAAAAAAAAATTTTATTTTAAATTCCCTCTCTAAGTATACTTTTTGGCCTGTTTTGCGCGCGCTGTCAAACTTACATTTTTAAGAAATTAAACAAATAGCTTTATTATTCTAAGAAAATAGATTCATTTTTCTCTCATTATACTTCTTACTATTTTTGAATAGTTAGAAGTTGTGATAGAGCTACTTTTGGATGTAAATTATGCAGCAAATTTTGCGAATTTTCTCGGTTGCTTACAAAGCTAAACTTCACAGTATTAAAATGGCCGAAAATGGGGAATGGAATCAGAAACAGGAAAATAATCATCTTCAAGCCAAGCATAAGGAAGCAAATGGGTTATTTTATTAGCCTGGAATCACTACTGACTGAAAAAAATTAATTAAAAAAAAAAATTAACCTTCTAAAAAAATTCCTTTTTTAAAAAAACCACGTTTTTACACCTTTTAATTAACTTATCTGCAAAAATACAGGACCGATTTTAATGTTTATGGTCTAGATTATTTTGCTATGAGTTGCTCTAAACAAAAAAAACAAAACACAAAAAAAAATTTCATTAAAAGTATCAAAAAATTTGTTTTGAAACTTTAAACTCGTTTTTCTCGAAATAGGTATTTTAAAAACGGTGGGCAAGATTGCGCATTAATTATTTCACCAATTATTTTCATATTCGCTGTGTAGTTAAAAAAATATATTTTTCAGGGGCTGACTTCGAGTTTTTTTTCAAAAATGTCCTCAAAAAGATTTTACAGCTACTTTAGTCCTAAAAATTTAGGCCTTTTTTTGCATTTTAACTTTAAACAGCCGCCATTTTTTTTGTAGTTACTTTTTTCGAAAAAACTCGAAGTCAGCCCCTGGCAATTGGTTTAAACTCTTACCAAATTTTTTTTTTTTTTTTTGGATAAGCCAAACTGGAGTTATCCTGCCCACCGATTTCGTAAGTGCCTTCTTTACGCACGTGTGACGCGGAAGTGACGTCACAAAAATAAATATATTATTTTTTTTTGTAAATTTTAATACTTATTTAAAATAATAAAAAAACATTCACTCAAAAATCTATTACCGTTTTTTCACAATCCTTACTCAAAAAACAGTACCTGTTCCCCTAAAATGTCCCTTAAAGTAGAAAAAAATGAAACTAAAATTAAAGATGACGCACCAATCGAAGAAGAGATTGATATCTTTGATGAAAGCCAGATTTGAGCTTTTTGAAGAATGAAAATTTTTTATCCTATTATAATTCTATTGCGATGGAATGTAAAAATGTTGAGAACACTTCAAATGCAATTGTAAGTTTAAAGGATCGTGTTGCAAACAATTGGGTAAATAAATTTGCTCAAAATAACTGTGAAACAGGTGAGCCAGTAAATGAAAACAGTCAAATTGTTTTTGCTGTTAAAATAAAAAATCGTGTAACTGAAACTGAAGAAGCTGTAGTGGTAGAAGATGAGATTGAATTGGTTGATGAAAAACCAGATTTAAGCTTCTTGAAGACTGAAAATTTTAATGTTTTTGATGAAATTATATGCAATAATTACCAGACAATTTCAAATGTAAAGATTGCGGATAATGACTTTGATACAATTAATTTTTCAATAGGAAATAATGAAAACATTGATCTAGTGGACGAAAAACCAGATTTGAGTTTTTTGAAAGAAGAAGATTCTACTTTTTAATATTTTTGCTTTATTCTTTTTTGACTTCAAACTTTTATTTTCATTTAAAAAAAAATGAAATATATATTAAAAAGCTATTAACATAAATTAATGATAATCTTAAAAATTATTTTTTTTTAGAATCGTTAGCGAGAATTCCTTAAAAATTTCGTAATAAATAAAATGTTGTCAGTAAATTAAAAAGTAAGTAAAGTAAATAAAAAAATTGTCAATTTTCAACAAAATAAATTTAGATAAATACAAAACATTCAGGCATATTTTTTACTTCTTATTTTTTTTTATTTTTTGTTAACGTCATACTAAAGTCAAATTTGTCGGTAAAATTTTTAAAAATGTACTTTTACTTTTCTACGCTTTAGAAAATAAAAAAAAATTATTTCAGGCTTTAAAGTATTATTTTTGCAAGGAATGAATCAATACGAAGTTACAAATGTTATTAGGAACGGAATAACTACATTTTATAAATTTAAAACTCAGTCGGTAATCCTATGTTAAAAACGTAGGGGTTAAGGATGATCTTAATTAATAAGAGATTTAAGCGATCTTACTGGATAAATTACAGGAAAAAAAAAATTATTTAAACAATTTTCTAATCTACCCTTCAAGATTGCTTAAACCTTTTCACTAAATATTTCTACTTATCTTATCTGGACTTACACCCTAAAACTAATCAAATAGCTATTTTTTTAAACAAGGGATAAAATATTGGTTTTGATCTTGACTTCTACCTTACACTTATATGCACGAGCAAGTGCAGACAGTATTTAAAGGTCGAACCCTATATTTTATCCAGTGATACAGTTTTAATGGGTAAAAAATCTGTCCTCTCTAGAATAGAAAATATGCTTTTTTGCTTTAAATACGTTATAATTAATTCATGATGTTTAATATTACTTATACTTTTAAAACTTTTGTGATATTAAGTATTTTTTTTGTATTAAATTTCTCAATAAAATTAATATTGTTGTTAAATTTATAAATTTAAATTTTTTCAATTATTTATAAACATTGAAATCCTGTTTTTCCTAATTTATGATTGTTTTTGATTCAAAGAAGTTCTAGATACTTATCTTAAATTAATTAATAGGTAAGTTTTAATTTATTTGATTTTTTTCTTGCAATTATAATATCAGAGATTACTATGTGCATTACAAATCTGAAATTACATTCCATGTTGAAACAGGTTAAGAGCAAAAAGCTTTGGCTTGATTCTGCAGGAAGTTCCCAGTTTTGTTAAAACTGTTTCATATCTAAAAACGGAACACTTCGTGTGGTCGTGGTCTCTTGGATACGCTCTGATACACCTCACCTAAATTGCTATCAATAAGAAACAAAAAAAGGTCCTTGAAAAAGAACAAAATTAATTAGCGCTAATATCTAAGCACTTGACAAAGAAGATGTAACCCATATACTATAGATTTCATATTAGACAGTTCCAAAAATCCTATTTGGCTTGTAAATCAATCAAGCTTTGAACAGTAGATTTTATATTATTAATTTACACAGTTGACATGATACTATAGTATGATATCATCGAATTCACACAGGCGAAAGGCCATTTAAATGTCTTCAGTGTGATAAAGCTTTCAGACAATTAATCCATCTTCAAAATCATGAAAATATTCATACTGGAATGAAAAATTTTGAATGTGGAGTTTGCAAGAAAAGATTTAGCATTAAAAGTAATCTAAAAGTACATAAACGAGTTCACACAGGTGAAAGGCCTTATAAATGTCTACAATGCGATAAAACTTTTATACAATCGCAGCAACTTCGTAGCCATGAAAAAAATCATACTGTCATGCAAACTTTTAAATGCGAAGTTTGCAAGAAAACATTTTTTCAAAAGTATAAATTAACACAACACATTAGAATTCATAAAGGTGAAAACCTCTTCAAATACGAGCTTCGTGGTAAGACTTTGGAACAGAGAAGTCATTTCCAGAATAAAAGAATTCGTACTGATATAAAGCAGTTTAAATGTAATCAGTGCAAGAAAGGTTTTGCAACAAATAATGAATTAAAAATTCATATTAAAATTCACATGGATGAAATGTTGCATAAGTCTCCCCAATGTGATAAAACTTTTTCCCAATCGAACCATCTTCAAAGCCGTCAAAATGTAAATACTGGCATACAAAATTTTGAATGCTATATTTGTAAGAAAAAATTTACTAAAAAGCAGAACCTAAGTCTTCATATTCAAGTTCAGAAAGATGAAATACCAGATAAAAGTCTACAGCATGACAAAAATTTTACTGAAACAAAAAATTGTGATCATCATCCAAGAATTCAGACTAGCGATATGAAAACTAAAGTATGCGAGGTTTGCAAGAAAATATTTACTTGTAAAAGTAATCTACAAAAGCATAATCGAGTCCATACAGGCGAAAAACCATACAAATGCAAATATTGTGATAAAAATGTTAAAGAGAGAAAAAATCTTTAAACTTTCGAAAAAAAATTGCAAATTATAAATTTTTTTTGCGAATTCACAAAAAAAAAATCGAGAATTCTCCAATTTTTCGATAATATACTAAATTTAATAAATTCACGATTTTTTTCGAATTTTAAAGTCATTACAATCACAATATCATGTCAAGTCAGTCACAATATCATGAAAAACATCATACTGGTGAAAAACCTTTTGAATGTAATTATTGTTTAAAAAGATTTACTCGAAAATCTCATCTTAAAAGACATTTTCATGTTCACAAATTTGACAAAACTTCAAAACGGATAGCACAACTTCAGGATTTTAGAAAAATTCAAGTTGGTAAGAAAAGTTTTGAATGCGCTTATTCTCAAAAAAAATTTAATAAAAAACAGAATTTGATAGTTCATATTCGAATTCACACAGGTGAAAGACCATACAAGTGCAAATTTTGTGATGAAACATTTACGAAATTTTGTAATCTTAAAACGCATGAAAATATTCATACTTGTGAAAAACTTTTTGAATGTGCATATTGCCAAAAAAAGATTAATCAAAAACATAATTTGATATCTCATATTTGAACTCACACTGGTGAAAAGCCCTATAAGTGTAAATATTGCGATAAAGAATTTAATCAAGTTTCAACTCTCCGAAAGCATGTAAATGTACACTCTAATTCAAGCTCTAATCTACAAGTTTTCGAGTTTAACAATTTCAATGAAGTAAATCTTTCAAAAAATAAATTGAGAAGTCAAAATCAACCCGAAGACATTTGCAATAACAACAAACCTAAATTAAAAGAATGCTTAAGACCTCCATTAATGACTAATAACATTATAGTTGAAAATACTTGCAAACTTAATAAAAATATAATTAAAAATAATAATTTTGAGTTGGATCTAAAAAATAACAATTTCGAAGTGGTTATTAAAGATAAAAAAGACAAAGTCTATGAATGTGATGATTGCAAAAAAATATTTTTTCAAAAAACATCGATTATATCTCACCTTAAGAATCATATTGATAAACTTGATGTTACAGTTTCTGGTAAACAACGTGAAAAAAAATTGACTAATAAGATTGAATTGAATTCACATATGAATGTCCAAAAACATGTTTATTTTGTTTCAGATCAAAGTACATCAAATGACAACATTAAGGAATTTAGTCTTAAAAATGATTTTAAAAATCCAGGGTGTAATGATGGAACTGGAATAGTACAAGATATTGAAATGCAAAATGAATTACTATTTACTGGTTTAAATATTGAAGATGAAAGAAATCCCTTCGAAAAATACAAAAATGAAGAATTAGAGGCCTCACCTGATGACAAACCATCTGAAAATACATTTTCAAACATTAATTCACCAAAAAAAATTAAAAATCTTACTGATAATGATTTTGAAACTAAAATAACTCAAGATAATAAAAAAACTACTCATACTGAGAAAGATCAGATAATTTTAGATGATGAATCTTACATTCTTGATATTGATGAATTAAACAAAAATTTGATTATTAAAAAGATTGACAGTATTGATTTTAAAAGTACTTCTCAGGATAAAGATTTTATTGGGGTTTTTCTTACAAAAAATATTGAAGGGGCAACGAAAAATTCGAGCCATGTATCAGAAGAAACTGTAACTTTTTTATTTGAGAATGCTTTAAAAAATGAATTAGATAGAAGTATGACAGATTTGATAGTTAACATAGAATCTGATATGTTAAAATATTTAATAGATTTTGATAATATCTAATCAAAAAATAATAATTTGACATTTTATTATAATTTACAATTAATTATAATTAAATAAAAATTTTTAAATTTTAATTTCAAATCAAAATTAAAATTTGAAAAATATTATACCTTTTTATAACTTAAAAATTTCAAAATTTCGCGGTAGCTGAGTACTTTCATCCAATCAGATCACTGTGTGACGTCACGGTATACCAGAACACGTGTTTTGAGAAAGCATGTTTTGTATTTCGGAGTCGGATGATATTTGGAGTTAAATATTTATAAATAAATATTTGTTTACAAAAAATATTGTTTCATATTTACAAAATATTTATTATTATTACTAAATTTTTCTGTGTCAATATTTGAATATCAGTTTTAACAAATATTTGCAAATCTTTGATAAAATTTATCAATAACTACAACTATTGGTTTTAAACAATAATCAACTGTTTACTACAAACAGAAGTAAAATAGGTAAAAACTGTGATTATTTTAATTAAAATTATGAGTTGAAAAATTAAATTTACTTTATTATTACTAAATAGAAATTAATAAATTTTCCAAAAATTCATTAAAAATAGTGGCTCATTAAATTTGTAAATACTAACCTTCGAAACAACTGAAAATTTATGTCTTTTTTGTTAAAAAAAAATAAAAGATAAAATTTTGAGTTATTATTTTAAATTAAATATTATTATATTAGCTTAACTTAATTTAGTAAAAAAAAAAATTTCATTTTCATTTTCATTTTCTATTTTTATTTTCTTTTTTAGGTTTTATGAAAAAACTGATTCAAACCAAAAATAAAATTTTTTTACTGAAAAAAAAAGAATAAGTCAAATACAAAAATGGAATCAAGTAGAAAAAAAAAAAATATTTCGTCAACCAAAGAAAAATGTTTGGATGAAAAATCTTATAAATGTGATCTATGCTCCAAAACTTATAAAAAATCGAGTCAATTCAAAATTCACCTTAGGTCTCATATTTTTGAAAAACCATACAAATGTTTGCAGTGTCATAAAGCTTTTATGCAATCCATGAATCTTCGAAATCATGAAAAAATTCATTCTGTTAAAAATATATTTGAATGTAATTTGTGCAAAAAAAGTTTTAAAATAAAGAGTAAATTAAAAACTCATCTCCAAATCCATACAGAAGAAAGACCATACAAATGTTTGCAGTGTGATAAAACTTTTACTTTATTGATTTATCTTCAAGCGCATCAAAAAATTCATTCTAATCTAATAAAGCCTTTTAATTGTAATCAATGTGAAAAAAGTTTTCTTACAAGTAATAAATTAAAAACTCATCTCAGACTCCACACAGGGGAAAGACCATACAAATGTTTGCAGTGTGATAAAACTTTTGCTTTATTGACTTATCTTCAAAAACATCAAAAAATTCATTCTAATCACAGGCCTTTTAAATGTAATCAATGCAATAAGAGCTTTTTAGAACGCTTTAAATTGAAGATTCATCTTCGAATTCACACAGGGGAAAAACCATTTAAATGCCAACAGTGTGGTAAGACTTTCACACAAATGAGTTATCTGAAAAAACACGAAAAAATTCATTTTAATCAAATACTTTTTGAATGTGACCAATGCAAGAAAAAATTTAATTCAAAATCAAATTTGCTAAAGCATATTCATAAATACCTAGATAAAAAAGAACATAAACCTATATCTTTTTCTGAAAAGAAAAAACTTGATTCCTTCAAAAAAAATTCTACTATTGTAAAAACTTTTGAATGTGATCTTTGCAAGAAAAAATTTGATAAAAAGTTTAGTTTAGAAAGGCATATTCAAGATCACACAAAAGAAAGATCCTGTAAATATAATTTGCGTAATAAAACTTTTGAAGAAAGAAATGATGTTCAAGAGGTTCAGCAGAGTAGTTTAAAGCCTTTTCAATGTAAACTTTGTGATAAAAGTTTTAAACTTGCAAATCACCTCCGAGTCCATGAAAAAATTCATAGTGATGAAATACTTTTTGAATGTGATCATTGCTTAAAAAAATTTACTCAAAAAGCTCAACTGAAATTACATCTTGAAGATCACACAGATGAAAGACTCTACAAACGCGAATTTCATGATGATTCATCTTCAAGATTATAAAAAAATTCATATTAGTGATAAACGTTTTGAATCTGACTTTTGTCAGAAAAAATTTATCAAAAAATTTAATTTAAAAAATCATTTTCAAGTTCACACAGGAGAAAGGCCTTACAAATGCAAATTTTGTGATAAGGCTTTTAAACAAATAGGTCATGTTCGAGATCATGAAAAAATTCATAATATTGAAAGAAGCTTCGAATGCGATTATTGTCAGAAAAAAATTTATCCAAAAACATCATTTGATAGATCATATTCGAGTTCATAACAGCGGAAAACCCTACAAATGTAAATTTTGTAACAATGCTTTTGTGCAGATTAGTCATCTTCAAGAACATGAAAAAATTCACAGTCCAGAAGATTTTAAACACAACAGTTACAGTGAAATAATGTTTTCTGAATTTGAATCAAATTTTTATAGTCAAAATCAGTTCCAAGACATTTTTAATAATAGTATCATCAAATCAGAAGAATTCTCGAGTTCTGAAGAAAATAATGATAATATTCTCGTTAAAAATACTTTAGAATTTGGAAGTAACGTAAATGAACAAAATAATTCAGAATTGGAGTTAGAATATAAAAATTGTGAAGTAAAATATGAAGATGCTCGTGGAGATGAAGAATTGCCTGTGGTTGATCAAGTATATGAATGCGATTACTGCAAAGAAATATTTTCTCAAAAAGCTTTAATAATTACTCACTTAAGGACTCACACTGATATTGATTATGAAGTAAATATTCAGAATCGAGAATCTGAAAAAGATAATATTGTTTCTGTTGAAGGATCACCAAGTGTAAAAATTGAAAAATCAGATACATACAATGTTTTTGATAATTTAGTAAATAACGATAATATTGATTCAATGAAAGATTTAAAAAATTTAAAAGAACTGTCTGAAAATCAGAAAAATGATAGTAAAAGTAATATATTTGAGCGTAAAAACCCTCTAACTCTTGGTGAAACTCCAGAAAATATATCTTCTTCCAATAATATTCCTTTAGAAATAAAAAGTATAGCTAATAAAGATTCAATAGAAAGTTCGACTGATTTTAATTTTAAGAATTCATTTTATGATCCAGCTGTACCGGATTCAAGACATATTACCGAAAGTGGTATTGAAAAAAATCAGAATATTTTAAATTATGATACTTACATTCTTGATATTGCTGAAGTTAATAAAACTATAAGTCTTGAAAAAATTGATATTACTGATTATAAAAGAGCTAATGATGATAAAAATTTTGTGGAAGTTTTTTTAACCAATGATAATGAAAAAGAAAGCAAAACCAGGGAAGATATTTTAACTCTTTTATTTCATAGTGCAATAATAAATGAATTTGATGGCACTATGAAAGATTTGGTAGTTAACATGGAAATTGATATGCTTGAGAGTTTAATAAATACTGATATTCTAAATAATTAATAAAAGCGGAAAAGGAGATCAAATATTGTTTATTTACGATAGTAAAATATATTTGTGTCATACAGAGTTTGAGAAATACTAATAATCCATATGTGAAATACACAAGCTACAGTACACTGTGTTGTCTGCTTTTTTATGTCTGCTTCACGCCGCGTAAAAAAGAATTTCTGGTGGGGAGTAGAAGTAGCACTAGGTTGTTACTAGAATTATGCCCTTTATGAAATGCTTTATTTCTCCCTCATTTTTTATAAAAATATTTTTTATTAAAACCCTGTTTTTTGTTTTCAATTTTATAATTTTATTTTTTCAACGTACCTGTATTTACATTAACTATTTGACGCCAATAGTATTATTTAAATCTTTTTAATTATATTGTATGATGATTGTTTTGTGAGACTATAATTTTTTTATATGGATGCTTTGCACAGAAACTGTATTTTTTCTATCTTTTAAAAAATTTTTTTGTACTAATTAATTTTTTTTTTTTTTTTAAACTAATCATTTGAATTATCATTTAATATTTTTGTTTTTCAAGATCCAAATACCAAAAATTTTCAATTTTGTTGCTACAAATGTAAAAATAAATTCTACATATGTTATTAAGTATATCCTTTTTGGATTTATTATAATTTGGTACCTTATTTTTTCATCAAAACATGATTTTGACATTTTTATTCTGTATAAGTATTATAATAATTTAAATTTTAATATTTTCGTTGATCAAGCTTTTATTATCAAAATTTTAATTTTTCTGTAAGCTAAATGGTAGGAAAAACCCGAAAAAGACCATACACTAAAAGGACTGCATAAAAATTTATTTTGTTGAAACAATGTATTTTTGGACCTAAATTCACTTATTACACTTAGACAAAAATGTGAATTCAAATTTTAAGCGGACAGCTTTGATATTTTCAACAAAAAAGCTCAAAAAAATTTGTTTGTTAATTTACCAATATACGTGCTGCTGTTTTGGACATTAAAAAAATTTATTTATTAACTTTTAAAAGAAAAAAAAAGTGAAATATACAGCTTTTATTTTGGATATATAGTATTTTAATTTTCAAATTATTATGAAAAAAAATTCATCAAATGCTCTTTCTTGAATTACACAAACATAAATTCTTTTTAAAAATTATATATTTGTTTTATAAGATTAATTTACGACCCACGCCTCTTTTTTTAGTCTTTTTAATTAAGCAAATCTTACTTCATATAATTAGTGAGCAGTGCCAGATTGACCCACCCCCCCAAAAAAAGTACGCTGCCAAATAATTAGCACTGAGGTTCTTCAAAGAATAGGAAAATATTACCTTGAACTGTAGATTTACATCAATGAAAAACAATTAGTTTTTACATCCAAAAATACAAACAAAAATAGCATTTTTTTAACTTTTGATGGCAGCATCTTTTACAAATTTCTCATGTAAAAAAATTAGGTATTGCTTCCAAAAAGAAAAAAAATAATCTTTTTTTTATGCAAATAAATTTCAGAAAAACATTTTTTTCTTCAAAAATTAAAAAAAATGAAATTTTAATGAAATTTTGAATGAAATACCTACTGTTTATTGTGCTGTAATTCTAGTTCAAGGAATATTTTTCTATTCTTTGAGGAACCTCATCAGTACCAATAGTTTGCCAGTGTTTTTTAGGATATAATATATCCTTATATAACTATATGGATTAAAATAATTATTAAAATCAGAAACTAAAAACTATAATTACATCTAAGTGAAAAAAAATTTGAAAAACGCTGCCAAACCATTGGCACTGACAGGGGCACTGATGAGGTTCCTCAAGGAATAGAAAAATATTCCTTGAACTAGAATTATTGCACAGAAAACATTAGGTATTACTGACATTCAAAAAGAAAAATAGTAATAGCATTTTTTTCAATTTTTGAAGGAAAATGTTTTTCTAAAATGTATTTGCATAAAAAAAAAAGATTATTCTTTTTCTTTTTGGAAGTAATACCTAATTTTTTCTATTTTCACATAATTATTTCTGGCAACCACCCAAGCAACCATCTTAAAAAAAATTGTTGTTTTCACTGTACCTTTTGAATTTGATTTTGAATACATAGCTGTATCCATATGAAAGTTATAAATAATATTAAGTATTTAAAAAAATGTTTTTAATAACTATTATATTATAAACCTAAATTTTTTATGCTAAAATTTTTTATCGCATATGATAAACTTTTATTTTAATTGTCATTACTTCAAATAATTTTTGTTTAGAAAATATATTTATTTTTTTAATTTTAATCTATAAAATTAAATTATACATAATGATATTATTCGTTTTTAAAAAATATAAAAACTTTGTATAAAAACTTAATAAGAAATTTAATTAATTATTATTAAAATATGCCTGAATTCAGTATAAAAATTAAATACAAGTTTTTTGTTTGACAATTAGTTTTTAAAAGTTTTATTAAAATTCAAGAATTTATTCTTTTAAGTAAGAAATTTGAAAGATTTTTAATTTTAACATGGAACATGTTCATGGGATGGGGTATTTGAAAAAGTTTGTAAAGGGGGGGGGGGGGTGAATAATTTTAAATAATAATAACGGAGAATAATTTGAAGTGGGAGTCAGGGCCTGATTAGACCCTGATAAGAACAAGAACTTAGAATACTTTAGGTTTATGGAATTAGGATAATTTATATTTTGGGATTTATTGTAATTTCGGTTTTAGGACTTATAATAATTAGGGAGTATACATTAAAACTGTTATAAGTGAAAATGTTCCATGATCATTAGTTTTATAAAAACACAATCTAGTTATACCTACCTAAGTTTTTTTTAATTTCTTTTTTTACATTATAATGTCAGAAAATAGTAAAAAAATAAACAGTTAAATTACTTTGACACACAATTATTTATGACAAACTGTTTTGTGACATTTTACACCTTATATTTTTTTATCCTGATTATTTTACACATCTTTAAATACCTGATTATTTTTATAACGTACCATTATTTAGACAGTATTCTGTGAGTCCATCCTTAAAACTAAATGTAAGAATTATTAATTGAAGTTTGAATCAAGCTAGCCTCTATGTTAACTACTAAATCTTTCATGGAACCATCTAATTCATGATTTACTGCATTTTTAAATAAAAAAGTTAAAGTTTCTTCTGGTTCGCTATTTAAATTTTCAACTCCATCTAAAAATAAAATCTATGTGCTTACAACGGGATGAAGGAATCATATAATTCGTTGATGGGATGTACTCACCTGACGGCTCGTGCACCCTTATTATTATTCATTAATAAATTTGTAGATGGTTGATTGAAATAATATTAAAATACAGGCCTAATTTATTTATTAAAATCTACTAAAATATGGTTTGAATAAGCAATATTTGAGCATGTTAAGGTGTTCTGTGAAAAGTTACGATTACAGAAATGAATGAAACTTATAAAATATAAAAATAAAGTCTTTAAAAAATGAAATCAACTTTTTTTTACAACTTTTTCTGCATAATTATCATTTAATCAAGAAATAAGTGTAGGTAGTTTAACATTGCTCTTATGGAAAATCATCTTTGGAGCTTGTGAAAAGTAGGCTGAGAGTTTATATTCCCAATTTATTTTACTTGTTTCACTGCATAATTATTAAATAATTAAATAAAAAGTATGTAATTATACTAATACATATACGATTTTACATATTTATGTAGCATCGATAATTTAGAAATCTTAAAGAATAAAAAAAAAATCCGGTTTCACAGATGAAACGCCTCAAGCTCTTTGCTTTTGGTAGCCCCCTCTCCTTATAATGAAAATATGATTCTTATTGAATTTTTAGCGTTTTTATGTATTAACAAATTAAAAAAATTAAAACATTTCAAAAATTTTGAATATATTTTTCTTTATTGCAATGATTACAGTTTTGTTTAAATAAAACAACTGACTATCTTTTCAGTCTTTTAAGTATATTTTATTGAGTATATGACAAGTAAATATTTAAAAAAAAAAATGATACTCATATTTTTTCACCTATTACATATGGGTAGATTTAAATGAAGTGAGTGCGACTTACATGGTCGGGTCTTCAAAACTGCCTTAAAGTGTTTTTTTCTGAAAGTACTACCAAAAATAAGTAACCAGCCCAATTTTTAGCCTCCCAGAGCGAAATCTCGATTTTTGGCAGCCATTTTAGTGTTTTTGACTGTCGTAAAAAAAGTAAGAAAAATGAGTCATAATTTTTTTTATTATTGCTGTAAAAAACTCACATTAGCATGAAAAATTTTTTCCTTTTAGGTCCGGATAGGAAATTTCCCTGGCTATCCCATTACGGGGTCAAAAATTTTTTTTGAGTTGCGAATGCGCGAGGAATCGCTAAGATAGGCTGTTTTTTTTCAAAAGTCGATTTCTCAAACGCCTATTAGTGAAAAATCTTGTAACCAGGCTTAAAATTTTCGTTAAACCTTATATTTTTAGGCAAAAAAAACATTTCGATGGGACACTGCTTTTTGGGAGCTCTAGATAAAAAAATAGCAGCTTTCAAAACCTCATTTTTTACAAATTTCAAATTTCCCGCCAAGTCAAGTGACCAATCAAAAATCTGACAAAAAATTTGGATTCCGCGGGAAATTTTACATAAAGATATGTCTTTTCATGTTTTTAAAAGCGTTTATGTTAAAGCGGCGAAAAACAGTGAAATAATAAAGAATTTTCTGAATAATTTTGAATAATTTGGAATAATTTAAAAAATAAAAAAATTCCTTAATAAATGAGATATTTTAATCTTTCAATTTAAAATTTCGCTGCTTTAACATAAACGCTCTTAAAAACATGAAAACATATATCCTTATGTAAAATTTCCCTCGGAATCCAAATTTTTGATCAGATTTTTGATTGGTCACGTGACTTGGCGGGAAATTTGAAATTTGTAAAAAATGAGGTTTTGAAAGCTGCTATTTTTTTATCTAGAGCTCCCAAAAAGCAGTGTCCCATCGAAATGTTTTTTTTGCCAAAAAATATAAGGTTTAACGAAAATTTTAAGCCTGGCTACAAGATTTTTCACTAATAGGCATTTGAGAAATCGACTTTTGAAAAAAAACAGCCTATCTTAGCGATTCCTCGCGCATGCGCAACTCTAAAAAAAATTTTGACACCGGAATGGGATAGCCAGGGAAATTTCCTATCCGGACCTAAAGGGAAAAAATTTTTCATGCTAATGTGAGTTTTTTATAGCAATAATAAAAAAAATTATGACTCATTTTTCTTACTTTTTTTACGACAGTCAAAAACACTAAAATGGCTGCCAAAAATCGAGATTTCGCTCTGGGAGGCTAAAAATTGGGCTGGTTACTTATTTTTGGTAGTACTTTCAGAAAAAAACACTTTGGGGCAGTTTTGAAGACCCGACCATGTAAGTCGCACTCACTTCATTTAAATCTACCCATATAGGAAATATAATAATTTAAAAAAAATAAATATAAAAATAATAGTCTTTTTCAAAATTCAATTATGAGATTCAAAAATATATTTTAAGCTTTCAAATTATTGATCTATTGATATCAAAGGCCAATTTAATTTCTATAATATCTAAATTAGTTTTTACTTTTAAAATGTGTTTATCACCACGATTAATTTTAATATCACTGATTTTTTTACATTAAATTTTTTGTCAATTTAGGACTGAAAATAACAAGTTCTTCAAGATTCGGTACTATATTCATAAAGCTTACAACATGTGAATCTTTGAGAGACCAAGACTCAAACTTAAACTTATTAAATTAAAATTAATATTTATATTATTTAGTTCACCTTGATTAGTGAAATAAAAGCCATCTAAGTCTAATTGTTTTAAGCTTTTACAAAGTAAAGATTAGAAAGTTTTTTATTTAGGAATTGTAAAAATAAAATCGAATTTTTAATAGATTAATAAACTATGTGATTAATTATTACTAATGTGTAAACAAAATAGCACTCACGCTTTAGAATATTTATATAGTTTTTAAAGCGAGGATTCGAATCCCCTCCATACTACTAGCGGTGCTGGACTGTATTTTTCATTATATTATTTAAAAGAAGTCAAAAAGATTTTTCCATTTTCATTTCTAAAAGCGCGTTTTTTATGTCTGAGCCATTCAAAGTTTTGAACAAAAATTTTAAAAAGTAGTTATAATCAGTAAACTAGTACTTTCATATAAAAAAATTAGATACTACGTAAAAATAACGTAAAAATTCAAAAAGAAAAAAAACTAATGGTGTTTTCCATTGAAAAGGTTTTTGCTTAAAACGAGTAAAACTGACCGCTGAGGGGGGTCAATTGACCCCTTTGACCCCCCCTGGATCCGCCAGCGACTGTGAAGATGTATTGCTTGAATTGTCAAGCGCATTCTTAAATTTTCAATTAAATCTTACATATTATAATGAAATAAATTTTTTTATAAGGATGGTTAAATCATGAAATCTGAAAGTAATTTGCATTTTTTTTGTTATCTTAGTTATAATTTTTGGCCACAGAGAGCTGGGCAAAATTTTGAGTAAATTGCTTGAATTTTTAAACAAATCTATTTTTACAATGGAGTTAAGATGATAAGGAAATAAAAATTTGATAATGTGAAAAATAGATATATACAATTTGATGATGAATTTAAATGAATTTTTTATTCTGCATTCTTTAACTAAAAGTAAACTTTTTACGATCAATTTGTATTTTGAAAACTTACATTAATTTTGAGATATTTGAGCTTTATAAACATGGAACATGTTCATTGGATGGGGTATTTGAAAAAGTTTGGCTCGGAAGGGGGGGGGGGGTGAAATGGAATTTTCGATTTAGGAACTTAGAATAATTTGAAGTGGGAGAATAGTTTAAGTTTATGGACTTAGGATAGTATATATTTCAGGATTTATTGTATTTTCGGTTTTTGGATTTATTACTGTTATGAGTTAACATGTTCCATGCTCGTTGGTTGTGTAGTTACACAAACCGGTAATAAATTTTTTTTTGAACTAAAAATTCAAAACCACTCGGCTTTGCTGTGATGGTAATTTGTGAGATTGGGCCATTATTTATTATTCTGACTTAATGACGTATAAAAATTCAAAATGATTAACAAATTAAAAAAGAATTTATCTTGTCACTTAAAAATTCAGTTTGACCGGGACAAAGAAAAATAATATACGTCCCTTAGCCATAAAAAAAAAGAATGCCCTAATTCAATTACGTTCTTTTGACTATTTTTAATGTAATTTTTTAGTAATCTATTTACAAAACAATTTAATAGAGTTTTAAAAACTTATTTTGGACATGATTCACAGTAATATAATTCGTCACGTTTCTACTGGAAATTTTACATAGAGATACCGACAATTATTAAAGTGCTTTTTGAAAGATTTGTTTTTAAGAATGGCAAAATGTTTACACATACTCTACCCACTATTGGGCGTGGTCGTGCAGAAAATTCTTTGTATTGAGATATTTTAATACTATATTTATTGCAACTTTTTAATAAAAGAGTTAAATATATCAATAAATACGAAATTTTAAATTTTTGTAAATTTTGGATCATAAATGCCAGAGTTTCCTGATCTCGGAACTTTGAATTCAAATTCTGCTTGGCTAATATTGAAGATAATTCAAATTTAGTAAGAGGAATCGTGCGAAATTTTTTGCTAAACCTTTTCAGTAGTAATAGCTAATTCCATTAAAAATAAATTTTTTAATTCTTTAAAATTAGGAAGCAAATATAACTTATTGATAAAAAAATTTTCCATAATATCTCATTCTAATCTTGAATAACCTTCAGTTTGAGCCAAGCAAAATTTTGATACAGATCTGTAAAATCCAGCATTCGTGGTCCAGAATATACAAAAATTTATTTCATATTTGTTCTCACAAATGAAAATTTTTAACGTTTTTTTATTTTCTCGTACCAGACACCGAAAAATATTGAATCTTAGGTTGGTTTCCGGACTATATAAGTAGAAAAAATTTTCAATTAAATTTTTATGAAATCGTAGAGCAGGGAAATTTCCGATTCAAAACTGAACTTGCGGACCTCTATAGTTTTTGAATTTACCCAAAAACCGATCCAACCTGACTATTCGGATCAGGTAACCGAACACTTCTAACTTCAAGTAACTGGTGGCTCATTTGAAGCATAATCAACGGGCTCAATTAAAGTTAATACCATGGGGGAGAATACTTTTATACCGCTTTTGAGTCTATTAGATTAAATTCAAAAGTATTTTACTATGTTCCAAGTCTGACGCTCATTAGTTTTAAGAAAGTCTAAAAAATTGAGAAAAAATGAGAATTCCTTAGCAAAAATATGATGTTTTACAGGTAAAACTTGCTAATTAAACTGTTCCTTGAGAGTGGAATCAGCTTTTATGATTGCAAGTTTGACGTGCATAAGTTTCTGTAAAATCCTTGATAATATAAATGTTCTTTTTTTTTCTAAGATTAACTGTTATGTTTTGATGGTTTGTATCCCTTAGTTTTATTTTGATTAATATCGCTAACTAATTTATCTTTCTTTAGAAAATACTAGCTCTGTTTTGAAATTTCAGTCCCAAACAATATTTTTTCAAATTTCATTAATGAGACATCAAATTTTAAATAAAAAATTTTTTAAATACTAATTTTTATTTAATTTGATTAAAAAAAAAAAATTGTATTTTCTGTTATTTTCTGAGTAATAAAAATGACCAATATTGGCATTAGGTGGCAACAAAGGAGTGCTTGCACTGTCCGGGCGTGGATGATACAGTAGAGCACACATTCTTCGAATGTGTGCGCTACGCGGAGGGGCGCCCGCCCTTCCCGATTTGGAGTCCGGAGACGGTGGTCCCGGAAATGCTACGGAGTTCCGAAAACTGGAACAAAGTAGCAGAGCACGTAAGGACCACCTTGTTGGAGAAGAAGGAGGAGGGCTTTCTATCGTAGAGAGCTCTCCTGCCCCTAGGCAGGGGGGAAGGCAGCGGCCAGCTGCCTAGGCTGCGCGTCCCAAACTGAAGTTATACCTGAAAAGGGAGTTCCGGTTTGGGACAAACAAGCGCGGGGGGTTTAAGGTGTGTTTATCCAGTAAGAATCGGGGGCGTAGCCGGCGACCGCGGTCGCCGGTAGTCTCCCAGTTGTACACTTTGTACAACTGGGCGGTCATGGAAATTTGCGGGTCTTTAAGGCCCGCAAACACTCCATGGCTGATGCAAGATTCACATATTTCCCTTAAAAAAAAAAAAAAAAAAAAAAAATAAAAATAAAAATGACCAATAAAAATGACATTGAAAAATTTTATAATCAAAAAATGACGATTGTTTCAATAATAGAAAAAAGAAAACAAAAAAAAAAAATTATTATTTGAATTCAAGTTCAACAAGTACATAATAATACCCAACTGTACAAGAAATTTTATAAAATTCAATGTAAGTCATACAATATGCAATCAAAAAAATAAAAAAATATTGAATCTGAATGTATGCTACAGAGAGAAAAAATGCATAAGATTTCAAACAAGTTTACCGGTATTTTATTATTATTCAATCGGGCATGTACCCAACCAAGCCTTGAACCCATGCTCTATACTTTCTTTTCCCTATTGACCTTGAATAAGTCAGCAAAAAAAAAAAAAAAAAGAAAAAAAAAAAGAAAAACGTTAGATAACCACCTCGAAGTCCGTTATCCAAAGAGGTTAACGCACCGCGTGGAGGCAACATGATCCTTCATTACACTTTTTTTTGCTTTATCAATCACAAATAATAATAAAACAATATAAATACTAGTTTATTGCTATGTGTGAGTATTGTTTCCTTTTGTATGCAATTACGTGTTCAATTTTTAGAAACAAGATCAAGTTCGAGTACTTGATATTATATACAGTTTAGATGATACGTTTAAATGCATGCAGAAGGCTTTACAGTTTGCATTAAGATTTTTCAGAAACAAATAAATTTTTCTTTTTTTTTGAAAAATAATTTTGGGATTTGTTCGAAACAAAGCTCTTAAAAATTAACTACAGAAGGAATATTAACAAAAATTTAAATGTCAATAGGTTTAGAAGTCAAGGAGAACATCCTGACAGATTTCTACATTTTAAAATTATATTTTAACGTCAGGTACCTTATTAATTGAGCTTTTTCTTGAAATTTTCATTTCTATTGATAAAAGACTTTATTTTATTTTATGCGTATTCATATATCTATTACGCCCCCGCAATTATTTTTTATGTTCAGAAGTCTTATAGAGTTATTGTTATTGCAAAAGTTTTAAACTTTTGAACTTTATTAAAGATCAAGGTTTAATAATGATAAAAAAAACGGTTAAAAAAATAAAAATGATCGGTAATTGATTATGGAAATGAAATTGTAACTTTTTTTAAAATTGAATAAAAAAAAACATACATTATTAATGGTTTGTATTAATACAACCAACGAGCATGGATATATAATGGATATGATGACTTATCGCAGTTTTAACTTTTAATCCCTAATTATTCTAAGTCCCTAACCCCACATTATTTTATGTCCCTAAATCAAAATCGTATTAAGCCCTTTAAATCATTCCGCCTAAACACGTCAACTTTTGACCCCCTGTCCATAAAAGAGTCTATTTTAACCCTTGTCTCCGAATTGGATTCCTTTTTAAAGTACCCCCTGTGTTAACATAACCCATGTTAATTAATACATAAACCTCAGATATAAAGCAACTGAGATATTTTAACTGGAACACGTGATTAAGAGAGATTTGCCCTAAAAGGACACCTAAAATAGTAGGGGTTAATAATAGGCATTTATTAAAAATTATTAAATATTATTATTCATTGTTATCTACCTTAAGGTATCAATTATTCATACTTAAAGTATTCATTAATGCCTTAGAAAAATCTGATTTAGGGGTCTAGAATTTGGGCATGAGAATATAAAGTTAAAAGTAAACATGTTCCATGTCCACTGGTTGTGTTAACATACGAATCAATTGTAAGTTTTTTTTTATTTTTAAAAACGTTGCTTACTTTTTTAAAATAAACAAATGCAAAAAAATGATATATAAATTTAAATTTCTAGTAAGAAGTACCAATTCCAATATATCTATTTTTAAAAACAAAAAAACGCTTATCTTAATTAGGTACTACTTATATAATAAATGTTTTTTCTGATTAAAAGATCATAATATATTATATGTAATTACAAATCTATTTGAACACTGATGCAACAGCTAGTACCTTGTTATGTGCACCTACTGCAGAATGGGATACTCTCCCCTACATTTCGTAAAATGAAATAATTAAATAAATGAAGAATAGCTAAAATAGTTAGTTAATGTAAATTAATAGCTCAATACTAGTATATCCTCGTAGTGAGTGTTGTGACAATAATAAAAGACATGGTCTAAACAGGAACTCCCTATCTTAATACATGTAAGAAGTATGGCGTCGCTTCCTGTTTAGACCAAAAATGGAGTTATTGGCAGAATACTCACTACGAGGATATACTAGTATTTAATGAGCGTTCAAACAATACGAAAACATTATTTATGATAAAAAAATTTCGGAATAAAGAAATATGAATAAGTTTTGATACCTGTATCATCAGAAAATTTGTCGGTTTTTCCAAGATGGCGGACATAAAATTCTGAAAACCTTTTCAATTTTTGACATTTAAATTAACTCTTATGGGGTTTTAAGAACGAGAAAAAAAATATTTTTGTTGACATTTTTATTTTGTCAAAAGCGGAAAATTTTTTCGACTTTCCAAAATGCCGGATTAAAAAAATAAAAAAAAATTAGTTTTACGCATAATTCTTGAGCTTAACAACAATGAATTTTCGATAAAAAATTTCAAATTTTCAACCTTAAATAATTTTTTGTTTTTCCAAGATGACTGGCTAAAGATCAATGATAAGAAAATTTTTTTTTCGATTTCCCAAGATAGTGGTGGAATTAATTAAACTACGTTTTAAACATTACAGGGGGTTAAGCCCAATAATGACTTATTTTTGAAAAAAAAATTCTAATTTCCACCCTTCGATTTTCCAAGATGTCGGACATAAAATTTGAAAAAAACGTTAAAAAAATGAAAATTTATTCTTGTAAGTAGGAATCTAGATTTGGTTAAAAATAATTATATTAAAAATAATATCGAAAAAATGATTTGCAAAGAAAATTTGTCGGTTTTTCCAAAATAGCGGACATGAAATTCTGAAAGCCTTTTCAATTTTTGACATTTAAATAAACTTTAATGGGGTTTTAGGAAAAATTGAAATAAAAAGCAACTAGATTGAAATCCGATCATTTTTGTCATAATTAAATCTAATTTTTAAATGTTAAAATTGATTCCAATTAAATACAATTAAAATTTAATTCGATAAAATTCAATTGGAATTTCTCCAATTATTTTAACATCGAACATGTTTATAGAGAGGGGTACCCTGGAAATCTGAAAATCAAGAGAGGGGGTTCAAAAGTGTACGAATTAAGGGGGGGGGGGGGTGAAATAGGACTTAGAACATTTACTTATAATAATCCGGGTTTAGAGACTTAGAATGTTTTCGATTTAGGGACCTAGAATAATACACGTTTAGGGAATCAGAATAGTTTGGGTTTAGAATCTTAACACCTACTATAGGTGATAATTATAAAATATAAGAATTGCAAATTGTAAAGTAATGTTGCATAATCTTTATGCACCATACCTAGCCTTCAGCTGTAGGAAAGCATGTTCGGTAAATCTGTACATGTAAGTGTTTTTTCTTTTTTTTGTAATTTTTTTTCACCAAAAAATACAAAAAGTACCAAAATTTTTTTCTATTTGGAAGTAGTACCAAATTTTTTTCTATCGGTGTACTAGTTTTAGAAATATAGTTTATGGTCAATTTTTGGATCTGATACGTAATTTTTTGGAAATTTTTCTCAAAATTTTTTGCATTAAAAAGTAAAAAAACATCAATTTTTTGTTTCTTCTTGGACGTATTACTTAATTTTTTTCTATGAAATTACTAATATCATATCTAGAATTATCGTTTTTACTCGTTATCTCCAATCCAAAAAAATTTTCATAAAATTAATTACCAGATTCGAGCTATCGAGTAAAAACCATTATTTCAAATATAAGTACTTTCATAGAAATAAATGAGGTATTAAATACAAATTAAAAAAAAAGAAAGTAGTTTAAGATTTTTTGACTAAAAAAATTTTAAAAAAATAATTAGGTCTTAATATCATAATGGTTGCAATCAAATGTGAAAACCTAACCAGTTCCTTTTGTAAATAATATTCAGAAAAATTTATTTTGTAAACTGTTATACTTTTATGAATGATTTCCATAAAATTGGGACCCCAAAACACGACAAAAGTCGATTTTTCTCATATAAAAAGTGGTCAAAAGCTAAAATAAATGGTTTCATCGGATTCCTGGGGAAAAATACTAAGGAATGTTAATTGGAACATAATCTTAAACGCGATTTGAATCCACTAGAAAAACTGAAAGTTTTTAAGATAATTCCAATTTTAAGGAGGCCAAAAAAAAAAAACTTTCGAGAGCTATTGTGGACTCAAAAATCGATGTTTTGATCTAAATCCAACGAGAAACTTATTTTTTTACTCATATTTTTGAATTCTGCCGGTGCGTTAGGAATCCCGAATACTTCGAAAAAAAAAACCAGTCTAATACATACACACTAGAGTGTATGTGTATTATTTTCTTTTTTTCAAGATTTTTTTACTCCCCCGATTATTTTCGGATGTTTTGGTCATAAAAACCCTCCAGCTCTAAGGATTTTGATTTTTAATTTTAAAAACCCGTGCCACCAAGCACTTGAAGATTCCCATTTAAATAACAAGGGAATTTTGGATTTTTAGCTTTAGAAATATTTATAGAGGACATAAAGCGTTTTTAAAAGCTAATTTTTACTGGAAAATATACTTTCATATGTTGTAAAGATTTGCAAACAGCCCTGCATTCATTCCAAAAGGAATTCTTGGGCTATAACGCAAATTTACATGTTTGCTCAATCTTATAAAATTGTTTTTCGGTAATTATCGATAAAACGCTGCAACCTAAAAAACTAACCAAAAAACTTCTGGTTGTTCTACTTTTTTTGGTGAAGTTATCACCTTTCAAATGACGTAATCCGTGTATTTTTATCACTGATTCTCTCAGCGCTATAGTCAATAACCTACTGGTAATTTTTGATCAGAAATGACCAATTTTTAAATTTGTTTAAATTTCTGCACAGTAAAAAATAATGAACACAATATTACCAGCATGTAGTAATATTACTACAGATTAGTAATATTACTACAAAAATAGTAAGATTACTACAATTTGTAGTAATTTTACTACTAGTAGTAATTTTACGATTTCGTAGTAATATTACTACAAATATAGTAATATTACTACAAGTGTAGTAAAATTACTACAATTTGTAGTAAAATAACAATTATTTATTTTACAGCCAGGTACGACTAAATATAGCTTCAGGAGCTCATTTGCGTTTGTAATAAACAATATTAACCGTAAAATTTATTATAGTTGATACTCGAGTGTAGAAATTAAATAGAAATAAGTTTTTTGACTAATATTAACCGTTCTAATATTAACCGTTATTTTCCGTTTTTAATATTATAAGCTTACTATACCTGCGTATATATTCAATAATAATAATGAAATAATATCTAAATTTTATCTAAACAAACAATATAAATATAGAAAATAAATTTTTATCGCAATTACATATAAAAAGTAAATAATATTATTAATAGTACATTTTTAACCAAGGGAGAAAAAAAAAGAATGGTCTAGATCGCACGTAAATTAACATCCTAGATGATAAACAGCGATCTGAGGCTTTCTTCTGTTGTCCCCATGGACAAAAAATAATTTTTCTTTCTTAGCTGGGAGAAAAGTGTTTTTGACTCCCCATGAAGAAAATAATTCTAATTATTGTTTTTAATTCTTTTTTAAACTTTATTTTCCAACTTTGATATATTTATAACCAATTTAAAATAGGTTATAAACCACAAGTTTTTATTTGAATTATAATTGTTGCAAATGCTAGCAAAAAAAGAAGTTTTGGATCTTAATTAATAAAATTGTTATTAAAATAACGTATTTAGTGGACGTTGTGTTTCTAAAAAAAATTAATTAAAATAAAAAATCTTATGGCATTAACATTTGGAGATGTAGTTTGGGAAATATTAATACCCAGTTTGGTAAGCATATTCCTTTAAGTTTAATTTTTTAAGCACATTACTTTTAATAAGTGAATTTTTAAAGTTAATAAATCATTTTGAATATTAAAAACTAAAAGTTTTCCCAGATATTATTTCATTATTATTATTGAATATATACGCAGGTATAGTAAGCTTATAATATTAAAAACGGAAAATAACGGTTAATATTGTTTATTACAAACGCAAATGAGCTCCTGAAGCTATATTTAGTCGTATCTGGCTGTCAAATAAATAATTTTTATTTTACTACAAATTGTAGTAATTTTACTACACTTGTAGTAATATTACTATATTTGTAGTAATATTACTACACTAGTAGTAATATTACTACGAAATCGTAAAATTACTACTAGTAGTAAAATTACTACAAATTGTAGTAATCTTACTATTTTTGTAGTAATATTACTAATCTGTAGTAATATTACTACATGCTGGTAATATTGTGTTCATTATTTTTTACTGTGTGCGAAAATTGTAATTTTTGACGAAATTGAGTTTTATAGGCCTTAAAAATTTCTAAAAGCTTCGAGCTTCCAAAAATTTTTTACTCGTCTCTTTTCATTAAATAGTTTTTAAGATATCCGCGCTTTTCAATGTAATCATAAAAATTGACTTTTTTTTTAAAACCCTGAAATAGGGACTCTGACTTTAAATTATTATCTCTGGTTAATAATTTATTGAAAAGCAATTAATAAAAAAATTAATAAAAAATATTTGAAAATTTGAAGTTTATAGAAAATTTTTAAGATCTATAAAGCTCAATTTCGTCAAAATTGAAATTTTTGACAAAATTGAGCTTTATAAGTCTAAAAAATTTTCTATAGCTTCAAATTTCAAAAAATTCTTTACTCTCCGCTTTTCAATTAATTATTAACCAAAGATGATAATTTAAAGAGTCAGAATTCCAATTCCAAGGTTTTAAAAAAAAGTCAATTTTTATCATTATCTTCGAAAACCGATATCTTAAAAACTATTTAAAGAAAAGAGACGAGTAAAAAATTTTGAAAGTTTGAAGCTTTTAGAAAATTTTTAAGGACTATAAAACTTTATTTCGTCAAAAATTACAATTTTCGCAGTAATTTAATCAAATTTAAAAAATTGGTCATTTCGGGTCAAAAATTACCAGTAGGTTAATTGACTTAAGGGCTGAGACAATCAGCGATAAAAATACACGGTTTACGTAATTTGAAAGGTGATACTTACACCAAAAAAAGTAGAACAAACAGAAGTGTTTTGATTAGTTTTTGAGTTTTCAGCGTTTTATCGAAAAACCCGAGGAAAAACCCTATTTTATAAGATTGTTCCAACATGTAAATTTGCGTTTCTAGCCCCAGAATTACCTTTGGAATAAATGCAGGACTGTTTGCATATCTTAACAACATATGAAAGTATGTTTTTCAGTAAAAATTAGCTTTTTAAAACGCTATGTGGGCTCTGTAAAAATTTGTAAAGCAAAAAACTCAAAATTCCCATGTTATTTAAATGGGAAAATTCAAGTGCTCGGTGGCACGGGTTTTTAAATTTAAAAATCAATATATCTTATTGCTGAGGGTTTTTCATAACCAAAACCTCCGAAAAAAATGGGGGGAGCAAAAAAGTCTCGAAAAAAAGAAAATAAGACACTCTCTAATACACACACACACACACATACATACAGACTTTTTTAAAAACCGGTTTTTTAGTTTTCTGGGATCTTAAAACGTGCTTATTTTATGCAAAAAAATCAAAATTTCACCTATCACAAATAAAAAATATATAATTTAAGATTATTTTTATAATAACATTTTTCAACTACGTACGCCAATTTTCTATAATATCTATATGGCTTCTTTCATTTTTTACTTGATCACAGCATTGTACTATGTTTTTATTAAATTCCATAAAACATCCATACTTTTTTTAAATTTGAGAAAATTTAAATTAAAAAATGTATCATAAATATTATAATTAATTAAAAAAAAAACCAGTGAACTCAGCCGCACGCGCGCCTTATTGAGAATATTACTAAGCATGAAAAGTATTACATTTATTCAATTTTAATTATTGACCAAATCGTGTAAAAAAATTCCATATTTCTGACCATTTCATGAATTGGTCAAATTTTTTACTATTGATTGAACAATTCATGAAATGAGCAAGTGACTTTACCCGAAACGCGAATAAATTATATAATGTTCATGGAAAGCTAGTTCTTTCCACAGTAATATAATTCTTATTTTATCGCACTACGTACTTTAATAAAAAAAAAAGTAATTAGCACTATGGTTCCTCATTAGCAATAATAAAATGGCCTTAATGGTCTATTTTACATAACAAAGTATAATGTCATAAGAAAAATTAAAAATGATCTTTTCCTTGATATTGTCAGTTTAAAATCTTATGGAAAAAATTAGACTTTTTACATACAAAAAAAAAATAAGAACAAAAAAATGTTGACTTTTTTATTTGCTTCTTTAAAAAATTTCGAGAAAAAAAACTTATAACCGGTTTGTGTAAACACAACCTAAATGCATGGAACATGTTTACTTCCAGATGAGGACTGATAAGGTATAACACAAATGTTACTCAACATTCTAATACAATTTTCTATTTTTATAATTTGTAATTATCACCTCACTAGCTGTTAAGATTCTAAACCTAAACTATTTTGATTCCCTAAACCTGAATTATTATAAGTCCCTTAATCGATATTATTACAAGTCCCGAAACCTGAATTATTCAAAATCCCTGAACCTAAATTATTCCAAGTCCCTAAACTGATATTATTCTAAGTCCATAAACCTGTATTATCCTAAGTCCTTAAGCCCAGATTTTTCAAAGTCTTTTAAAAATATTTTATTTATTTATGTATACCCTCAAAAGTGAAAGTGGAAGCCTGTGCGCTGTAAAGTGGCGATAACTCGGCGCTACATTTACAAAGTGAGAGGAGTGGTAAATAACAATTTACAGAGGGGCGCGCAGCCATATTTTTTTTTTCAAAGTGGAGCGAGCAATTTCTTACAATTTACAAAATTGAGACCATGCGTATTACCACTTTAAAAGCGCAAATCATCCTTAAAGTAAGCTTTGGGAAATTGGAGTTTTTTGATGTTTACACTTTATTAATTTTGTTTTTTTAGCCGCACGTGCGAAAAAATTTTTTGGTGATTGGAGTCGGAAAAAAAGTGCTAAAAAATTTCAAACTTTATATGACGTTAATGTTTTATTAATTGTGACTGAGAAAAACGTTTTTATGAATGAAAATTTTCATTTTTTAACCCCAGCATATTTTGCAATTTCTCGAGATTCCGCCACACAGTGTGGCAAAATGGACAAAAATCGCTCTTGGACTGAGTTTTTGAGCTATCAACTTGAAACTTGTTTTGAACGGCTTTAAAATAAGCCGGATTTCGTGCATCACTGCGGATTTTCAAAATTTTTTATTTTTAATTAGCCTATTTACACTACCTAAACCTATTCGTTTATCGAAATTTTCACTTCCTATATTTTTTGCACTCTAAAACAAACGGGAAATTTTTTTGTGTTCATCCTGCATTATATACATAAAAATTAAAAAAAATTTTTAAGTCAAAAAATATTAAATCATAATTTTTGCATATTTTTGGATCTCGCATAAAATGCATTTTTAGTGAATAGATTAATTAAAAATAAAAAAATATGAAAAATCCGCAGTATGACACGAAAGCAGGCTTATTTTAAAGTCGTTCAAAACAGGTTTCAAGTTGATAGCTCAAAAACTTAACCCATGAGCGATTTTGTCCATTTTGCCACACTGTGCGCAATCTCGAGAAATTGCAAAATATGCTGGGGTTAAAAAATGAAAATTTTCATTCATAAAAACGTTTTTCTCAGTCACAATTAATAAAACATTAACGTCATATAAAGTTTGAAATTTTTTAGCACTTTTTTTCCGACTCCAATCACCAAAAAATTTTTTCGCACGTGCGGCTAAAAAAACAAAATTAATAAAGTGTAAACATCAAAAAAACTCCAATTTCCCAAAGCTTACTTTAAGGATGATTTGCGCTTTTAAAGTGGTAATACGCATGGTCTCAATTTTGTAAATTGTAAGAAATTGCTCGCTCCACTTTGAAAAAAAAAATATGGCTGCGCGCCCCTCTGTAAATTGTTATTTACCACTCCTCTCACTTTGTAAATGTAGCGCCGAGTTATCGCCACTTTACAGCGCACAGGCTTCCACTTTCACTTTTGAGGGTACTTACCTAATTATTCTAAGTCTTATTTGAACCCCCCCCCTTAAATAGGACAAATTTGACCCCCCCCCCTTAATTTTCAAGTTCTGAAGTACCCCCTCCCTATAAACATGTTCCATGTTAAAAATTTTCAAAAAATTAACTCAATTTCTGATATCAAATTCCAGAAATGAGTACAAACGATGTTTCAAAGGTCACAAATTTCAGGTCTCAAAATATGCTTACAAGGGGAGTTCAATACATTTGGAACACCAAATTACACCAAATGGTTATTAGAATGCCAAAAAAAAAACGATTTTTCGATTTTTTAAGGTGCTCAATCGTTTTTTGGTGTCATTTAATGAAAAAATAAGTTCTACGTAAACCGCAACTAAAAATATTTAGTCTTTGGACAGCGCCAAAGCATTTTCGATTTTTGAAAATGGGCTCAGGAACGTCGGGTGGGACTAAAGCTACTAAATTTAAAAGGCAACATAAAATTAAAATTTCGGGGGGTATTGCATAGTTTTTTTGGTCGCTGAAAACGATGGAATAATTTATTTTGAATTATTAATTTTTTAAGGCAAAAAGTTATGAGCTAATTTCAGTGGTAAAAATATCAAAAATTGGACAGTTTTAGACGTCAAAAACTTGCTGCGCACTAAAAAATGTATAGAAATTATTTTAAAAGGGAATTACGCATGTTTTTTGGGTCACTAAAAACCATGAAATTCGTTATTTTTATTTTTTTTTGACGGATTCAGAGTAATCGGCCAAATATTGTAGCTTGATTTTCCAAATTTAGCATTTTTTGAGTTAAATGACTGGCAAGCGTACAGAGAACTTTTCTGAACCACTAAAAAGGTAAATTATCATATTTTTGTACTTTTCTAACTAGCGCAGAATTAATTACTTAGATTTTTTTTAAGGGTGCTAGTTTAGTTCAGTGTTACCACAATGTCATAAAATATGGTTTTTAGGCAATTTTCCAAATAATGCTGTCATCTTGCAATTCAACTAAAATATTTCCAGTTGGTCTCATTTTTTTTGTATAAATTACACCTTTTAATTTCATCACTGATTCTCTCATCATAATAGTTAATAAACCTAAGGCCCATTTTTGGCCCTAAATGACCAATTTTTAAATTGGTGTTAAAAATTTAATTTTTGATAAAATTGAGTTTTATTTTTCTCAACAACTTTTTTTAAGTTCCAAGTTCCCAAAAATTTCTTACTCGTCCTTTTAGCTTTTGATCTTTCCGAAATATGATTCTACAAATTTAATGATAAAGTATGATTTTTTTAAAAAAACCTCAAATTGAGACTCTGTCTTTAAATTATCATATCTGCCAAATGTAAAATTGAAAAGAAACAAGTAAAAAATTTTGAAAATTAAAGTTTATACAAAATTATTGAGACCTATAAGACCTATTTTTAATATAAAATTTCAATTTTTGCTGCAACTTAAAAATTAATCATTTTGGGCCAAAAATGGGCCTTAGGTTTATTAACTATTACGATGAGAGAATCGGTGATGAAAAATTGCGAGTAACGAGAAGTAAAAGGTGTAATTTAAACAAAAAAAAGAGACCTACTGGATGTATTTTGGTTGAATTGCAAGATGACAGTATTATTTGGAAAATTGCCTAAAAACCATATTTTATGTAATTGTCGTAACACTTGAACTAAACTAGCACCCTTAAAAAGAATCTAAGTAATTAATTCTGCGCTAGTTAGAAAAGTACAAAAATATGATAATTTACCTTTTTAGTGGTTCAGAAAAGTTCTCTGTACGCTTGACAGTCATTTAACTCAAAAAAATGCTAAATTTGGAAAATCAAACTACAATATTTGGTCCATTACTCTGAATCCGTCAAAAATAAATAAAAATAACCAATTTTGTCGTTTTAAACATGATTTCTACTCTACATTTATTTACAGTGTCTAAAATAGGGTTTTTTTATAATTTTCAATAAAACGCTACAACTTCCCATGTTAACCAAAACACTTCTGGTTTGTTTCATTTTTTTGGTTCAAGTGTCACCTTTCGTACGCCATAAACCGCAATTTTTCATCATTTATTCTCTCATCACTATAGCCAATTAACTAATTTTTTACATGGAACATGTTTATAGGGAGGGGGTACTTCAGAACTTGAAAATTAAGGGGGGGGGGTCAAATTTATCCTATTTAAGGGGGGTGGTCAAATATGTCTTATTTAAGGGGGGTGGTCAAATATGTCCTATTTAAGGGGGGTGGTCAAATTTGTCCTATTTAAGGGGGGTGGTCAAATATGTCCTATTTAAGGGGGGTGGTCAAATATGTGGGTCGAATGAAACTTATAATAATTAGGAGACTTTGAAAAATCTGAGCTTAAGGACTTAAGATAATACAGATTTATGGACTTAAAATAATATCGATTTAGGGACTTGGAATAATATTGGTTAAGGGACTTAGAATAATTCAGGTTTAGGGAATCAAAATAGTTTGGGTTTAGAATCTTAACAGCTAGTAAGGTGATAATTACAAATTATAAAATTAGAAAATTGTAATGTTGAGTAACATTTATATTATACCTAATCCTCAGCTGGAAGTAAACATGTTCCATGCTTTTAGGTTGTGTTTACACAAACCGGTTATAAGTTTTTTGCTATAAATGACCAATTTTTAAATTGCTGCCAAATTTGTAATTTTTGACGAAATTAGGTTTTATTAGTCTCATAAAATTTCCACAAGCTTTAAGTTTCCAACAATTTTTTACTCGTCTCATTTCCTTGAGTCGTTTTTAAGAAATGGCTCCTCAAAGTTAACATTAAAAACGAGCTTTTTTAAAAAATCGTAAAATTGGGACTGCGACTTCAAATTATCATATCTGGTTAACAAATTATTGAAAAGGGTAAAGTAAAAAAGTTTTGGAAATTTGAAGCTTGCACAAATTTTTTGAGACCTATAAAACCCATTTCTGTCAGAAACTGCAAAATTTTGCAGCAATTTAAAAATTGGTCATTTTTAGCCAAAAATGTCCATTTGGTTAATTGGCTATAGTGATGAGACACTTAGTGATAATAAATTGCGGTTTACGGCGTTTAAAAGGTGCTACTTACAATAAAAAAATGGTATTAACTAGAAATGTTTTGGTTAACTTGCAAAGTTTTGGCGTTTCATTGAAAATTACCGAAAACCCCAATTTCATAACATTGAGCCCTACGTTTCTAGGCCAAGAAGGCCCATTGGAATGAAATTACAGTAGTCGGCATGTTTTTTAATATAAAAAACTCATTCATAATCATTTGGTGTAAATTGGTGTTTCAAATGTATTGCTTGAACTGTTAGATGCGAAAAAATCAGAAATAAAAATTTCACCTAAAATCATGGTACCTTTAAGAGGAACCAGGTATTGTTTCATATAATTGATTATTTCTATTAGCATATTGATATATTGCATACAATTTGCTATTTTCATATCTTGTAATTATCATCTATATGATAGGTGTTAAGATCCTAAACTCAAACTGTTCCGATTCCCTAAACGTGTATTATTTTATGGGCCCCTAAATCGAAAATAATCGGGGGAGCAAAAAAATCTTGAAAAAAAGAAAATAAGACACACTCTAGTATGTATTTATGTATGTATGTATGTACGTATGTACGTCTGTAAACGGCGATATTTCACATTTGATATTAAGATATGCAACCATTATGATATTAAGATCTAATTATTTTTAAAAAATTTTTTTAGTCAAAAAATCTTAAACTACTTTTTTTTTTTAATTTGTATTTAATACCTCATTTATTTCTATGAAATTACTTATATTTGAAATAATGGTTTATACTCGACATCTCGAATCTGGTAATTAATTTTATGAAAATTTTTTTGGGTTGGAGATAACGAGTAAAAACGATAATTCTAGATATGATATTAGTAATTTCATAGAAAAAAATTAAGTAATACGTCCAAGAAGAAACAAAAAATTGATGTTTTTTTACTTTTTAATGCAAAAAATTTTGAGAAAAATTTCCAAAAAATTACGTATCAGATCCAAAAATTGACCATAAACTATATTTCTAAAACTAGTACTCCGATAGAAAAAAAATTTGGTACTACTTCCAAATAGAAAAAAATTTTGGTATTTTTTGTATTTTTTATCTTGGAAAAACAAAAAATAATTTAAGGTTGAAAATTTGAAATTTTTTATCGAAAATTCATTGTTGTTAAGCTCAAGAATTATGCGTAAAACTAATTTTTTTTTATTTTTTTAATCCGGCATTTTGGAAAGTCGAAAAAATTTTCCGCTTTTGACAAAATAAAAATGTCAACAAAAATATTTTTTTTCTCGTTCTTAAAACCCCATCAGAGTTAATTTAAATGTCAAAAATTGAAAAGGTTTTCAGAATTTTATGTCCGCCATCTTGGAAAAACCGATAAATTTTCTAATGATACAGGTATCAAAACTTATTCATATTTCTTTATTCCGAAATTTTTTTATCATAAATAATGTTTTCGTATTGTTTGAACGCTCATTAAATACAAACTTGGAATAGCCGCCATTTTGGAAAACTCGGAAAATTTTTCAGGCAGTATGCGTATGATTTTTCACTCAAATTTTACTTCATGAAACCCGTAAAATATGAGGTTTGACGACTTTTAATCATTCAACCCTTTTTAAATTTATTCCGTCATCTTGGATAAATGAACAAATATTTTCAAATTTGAAAAATAGCATTTTTCCTCTAAAATACTTTATATTGTTTATCACTAAAACCGAATAATAAAAAGAAAATGACTTTTACTTGGTCGGAATACTTCAATACGATTAAAAACTATTAAAATTATTAAGAACGATTAAAAACGGTTAAATTGAATCGTTTTCAATCGTCAACATTTTGTACGGTTAAATGCGATAAACTTTTTAACCGTTTTGAACCGTATTGTTCCGTGAGTAGCATCATGTATGGAGTAGTTACTTTTTATTCACTATACTTTAGTATTGAAATTTATGTACATTAGATTCATAAGGCTGAAACTACTTATGAGCATAAATTTTTCATTTTTATTGAATAAAATGCCAAACTAGTAGCTTTTTAATATTTTATATTTTATTTTTACTTATTGTGATTAATAGTTTTTTCAAATAATGAAAACATTAAACGTAATTTATTCACTGAATTAAATTCAATGCATTAAATATTTGCAAAAATGAGATTGGAAATAATTAGTTTTCATAAATTATTTTCTTATAAGTTAAAACAGAATTCTTCCTTATTAACAATCAATTTATTTAATTTTAAGAAATTACTGGTCACGCCATCACTGAGAAATTAATACAACATTTATACACTAAATCTGTCGATACATTCTCAGTAGTTTTTTAAAAAAAATATAGAGTATATAAAGTTGGCTGGGACAAAAATTAAAAATTAATTTTTTTTAATGAAACCTATGTCAAGTAATTGCTCCCAAATACTCTCATAATTATTTTAATTGATCCCCAATTATTTTTTTTTAAATTAATAAATAAATAATGGGTCTGCACTGGCTTTTAAAAACGTTTTGGGCATAAAGTATCCCATTTTTTGTCTGTTCTTAAATAAATTATAAAAAATAAAAACAAATGCAGGTTTTCTGAAATAAAAAATAAATAATTAAAATAAAATGGCTATGGTATTAATCCAGTTTAAGAATCTTAGCTTTCAAAATATTAAAAATTACTTGCTGTACATGTTTTAAGTTTAACTGACAAATTTTTCGAAAAGCAAAAGTAATTTTTTATTAATTTAATTACAATTTTCTAAGTTTTTTATTATACCAATTTAAATTTTTATTTAAATATCACTTTTTAATTCGATTTAATGAAGTTATTATCTTTTTATTATTATAGAGCGAAGCTCTACCTTAATGAAATGCAAAAATCGACACCTTGTGGGCACGATATCTCAACAACGATCAATCGGTTTACTTTCATTTTTTAAAACTGGGTTTCTTTTATCGAGTTGATGGAACCTATAGTTTTTGTATTATAGTTCTTGTATTTTCGCTTCACAGAGGTGAACAACCTTACAAATTTCAACGGCGCAATAAATTTTATAGCTTTTCTGTAAACTATGCATCGATGAAATATCATAGAAATGTAAAATAACACAAAATACTTATTTTTTTAGGCTCGATCACCCTAAGTATGCAATACACAGATGAAATCGTGCCTTATAAGTTTGTCAGGTCAAAAAACGGAAAAGTTTCTAAATTGTCTAATTCGTGGAGAAATTTGGTCCCCACGTCATTCAGATGCCTCCTAGGTGTGTGTAGGGATATATGTTCGAGAAAGTCTATCCTCTATTTCTCAAAACCTACTCGATGAATCAAAAATCCCTTAGACCAAATTTTTTGAAATCAGATCTAGTTGCAGAGTTTTTATTTTCAAATGATTTCATCAAGTCCTTGCGGAGAAATTTCCAAAAAATTGATTTCAGATATCAAAAAAAATTATGAAAAAATGATAAAAATGATTAAAAATGAATTGGTTTTGAATTTAATAGATCCAAAATATGGTTAATTACCTACAATAACTAAATTAATTAAAATTTATTTTTTAGGCACGATCACATATTTTTTTGGATATTTTTTTGCATGATTTTTTTTATTTCAAAATGGTGGATGGAGAATTGCAAAAAAATTACGAAAAACAAGTTGCATTAAGCCCTTTCTCCACATAGGTTTAAAAGAACGTAAAATCGATAAAAATAAACCTGTAGAGAATTAATTTTTGTGTGCCATTAACGAAAAACCTGCCATCTCTTATTCGTTAGCATAAGAGGAACTGTAATATTCGCTATTGGGACGGGTTTATTATTTCTCTTTTTTTTCATGATTCTTCCGGCTACACTAGGTGACTTTTGAGTTTCTGTAAATTTAAGTCTATGTGGGGAGAGGGCTTTAGATTATTTGTTTTTAATAATATTTTTTGGAATCTTACATAAATATTGGCTTTAAAATTAATTTAGTATTCAAAAAAAAATCGACACGTAAAATTTTAAATTATTAATATTAGATATATTTTTTTGACTAAACCTAGTTCAAAGAATATAACTCCATCTGTGTGTATTCTATGTATAATTCCGTTAACATTGAATTTTGTATTTTTATGCATTAATCAGTTTGAAAAATTGATTAGAAACTAATAACTAAAAAGTTTTTAATTCTTCTAAAGGTTACTTCATTGAAGAAAAATCGACTTTATTATTTTTTGAGGTTCGCTTTTTTTTCTTCTGGTCTTCTACTTTTAGATGCCTTATTAGCGATATTAAAAAATTTCCGCATATGTAAACGTATAATATCTACTGGAGGTATCTCACTATTCACCGTATTTTTATGCACAACAGCTGCAATGAAATAAAATAATTAAACATATAAATATACAATCAAGCTTTTTCAAGTTTATCTTTTGAATTTACCTGCTGCTATTTGAATACATATAAAAGAGCCAACTATCAGTTTATTTTTGTCATCAGTTTGACCTTTCCCTTCCAAAGAACATAGTCGTGCTACTGGATCATTCATTAGCGTTTGAAGTAATTCAATTGTGGCATTATAGTTGTTAATCTAACATCGTTTAAGTTGTGAACCTAAATAAAAAATTAAAAAAAAAAAAACTTTACTCAAGTTTTTTGGTAAAAGAGGCTTCTTATTTAAATATGGCTTTTAATAATTGACTATAATTTATTAAAATTTTCCTTTTAATAAGTATAAATCGTGCTATGGATCATACAGCAAAACATTACAAACAAATCGCCCAATTCTAGTATAAAAAACTAATTTCTTATTTAAAACTCGAATTCCTTAAAAGGATTGATGAATATTTAAATTTTAAAATTATTTATTATAAGGTTTACTACATTGAATTTAAAACATTATTTTTCTTTTAAACAATGCATAATGCAAAAATTGAATGATTTCGTTTAAAATATTAAATAATTTAATATTTAAATGAAATCATTATTCGTAGTATATTTTTGGAATAAAACTATTCCCAAAAGCGGAATTAAAAACAAGATTAAAAATATAATACCATCAAATATCTCTCTGAAAGTACAAAGTAAATTTTAAAAGCCATTTAAAAAAAAATAAATAAATGTTTTTTATTTTTTTATAAAATAATCAAAATTATTTACCAATGTTTCCCTTGCAGCTGGACTGTTTTTAAGCAATTATTCTAACTGTTCAAGAGATTCTTTTTTTTCACAAGGGGTATCGATTGGTAGTTTCTGCAGGGATCCCTTTTTAGAGTCAAAGCCATCGTCCTCCAAAATACCTAAAGAATATAAATAAACATGAGAATTCTAAATATCTTAAAAGTTATTATATTTGTTGTACTTGAAAGTTAAAAGTATTTCGGATGTAAGATAAATATAAATTTTGAATACGAAGTAATTGAATTTTCCGACTAAGAGAACAATTAATAAATAAAACAGACAATTTAGATTTTGTGACCTTTCTTAAACATGCCTTTCACCTTTTCAAACAACAAAAATATAATTAATGAATTTTGATATAAATGAGTAATAAAAATTTTATATGTAAAAGTGCATTTTAATTTACATGAAAATTAATTTACAATTAAAAAGATGACTAATTTTTAAAGAAATTTACTATAATTTATAATGCAAATTTCAATGGCACGAAAAAATCTTCCACGCGTTTAGGATTATGTCATATAAAAAATAAATTAATTTTAATCAAAACTAATTAAATTACTAGGTAATGCATGTAAGTGCTATCTGCAATTTGCACTTTTTAAATTTTATACGTTTTATATAATTTTTGTTAAACTTATTGAAAATTAGAGGCACGAACTTTCTTAATAGCACAATTTTTTTCGTGTCATTAGATCTAGCCTAATTATAATTTGTATTTTAATTTTAAAACTCTTTATTATACTAGACAAGCCTATTTTATTACCCAAAATAATTGCAATAACGTGCATATATCCATTTTTTCAGAATTTTAGATATCTTCAAATGGTTCAGCCTTAAGTGTTTTTTATAATTTTAATATAAAACATTCTATTTTATTTAAAAAAGAAAGTTTGGAAAAGTCTTATGGCAGAAGTCTAGGATATACTTGGGGAGGAAAAGTCTATCATATACTTATGCTAGGTCTAGGATTTTCCAAGCAACAAGAGTTTTACTTTAAATTTTTACTTCTATTGTAATAATAAGACCCTTTAGAAAATTACTAGTAAATCACTTTTCACAAAATCCAATGCTAGATAAGCATAGTGATTTGATCCCTACAATCAAATCCAGCTTGAGTATCTTAAGAATTTTTTGAGACCTCCAGGCCACAACAGGCCTTTAAAAACCTAAAAAAATGCCCCAAAAACTGTTTTTTAGGATTTATATAATTTTCCGACCCATGAAATGAACAGATGATATTCTGAGCATTTGCTAGAAAACTTAAAATATAATCATTTTTCAAGTAATTTTTTATTTGGTCCTCTTTAGGACCTCTTTAAGACCTTGAAATTCGAAAATCAATTTTTGTTTAGAAATCAAAAAAATATGTATGTACCATCATTAAATTTTTTTAAAGTTACAGTGCATTTAAAAAGCCTAAGTATGTATAAGGCAGTCTCTACACCAGACAAGATTATCTTTTTTTTAAATTACATTTCTACATACACTTTAAATGGGAACACAATCATAAAACAAAATTATATCAACTGGTGTAGAAAGGACCTAACGTAAAGCGTGGATAAATGACGAATTGTCGAAAAAAATTCTGCATAAGTTTGAAATATAAATCATAGTAATTTAAAGATTGTTAATGAGATTACGTTGATTTCTTTATTTTTCAAATTCTTTAAAACCGATTAGAATAAAGAAAGCATTAAATAAAAATAAAATGTCGAATTTTATCATTACTTGTCAGGTATTTAATTTTTGTATTAAAAAAAAATCCTCTATTCAACAGCATAAAATTTACTTTTACGGACTAGTAGAGTCAATTTAACCCACTTTTTAAATATAATTATGTACACTAAAAAAAAAATTGTGGTTAAGACAAATGGATTTTTTTTTACGTCAAATGATGATTAAAAACTAATATACAACAAATTTGTCTTTAACAAACATGATCTAAATCTCAATCTAATGTATCAAACTTAAAAAAAAAAATTGCTTACATTTATCTATACAATAAAAAATAATAAAAAATTGCTTATATTTATCTATACAATATTTATTAGCAATCAGAATTAAATAAAAATAAAATTTATATGTACCAATACAAAAAAAAAAAATAGTGAAAGGTGTTTAAAAGTAGTTATCTATTAGTTTAAACAAATAATATACCTAATAGACAATACTAATTTTAAATATATTTCATTTAACATAAATTTTTATGCATAGATTTGTTGTTTATTAAGTATTAATCATCATTTGACATTAAAAAAAAATCTATTTGGCGTAACAATATTTTTTCAGTGTAGAAAAAGTATGATATCAATGTAAATTTTATATTTTACCAAATGCGATGCCCCCGTGCTGTTTTTTTTTCGGGAAACGTCAAAAGACGACTAAACATATTTTTTTTCCCAAAAGAGAAAACAAGCAAAACGCACAACTAGTTACTGCAAAACTATGAAAACCCAGTGAATGTGTTAATTATATATTTTACTACAATTAAAAATCTTTTTTTTAAATATACCTATTCAATTTTGAAAATAAATATATAAATAAATACCTATAGCTTCATGAAATGCCCAAGTAGTGATCACATTGCTTTTCTTTCCTCCTGAAGTTACTAAAAAATAAAAATTTTATTTACTTTTTACATTATTTTAAGTTGATATAGGTATATTACGTCTAAAAAGGAAAAAAATAATGGTGCCTTTTTTATTTTTTGTCACGTAAAATCTTAATACAAAAATTATTTAAAATTTAATCAAAGAAATCCAGCATCAACAATTTTCCTGAAACTAGAACTTTGGTGGGAAAAAATTCGTAGTTACGTGAAAAAAGAAAAAAAAATAATGAGGTCTTTATAGAAGATAATTCTTAAAGAATTCCCAATTTTAAAGAACCAGTACAAGAAATCATGTAAAAACGATATTTCAAAAACTAGCACTTCCATATAAACACATTAATAATTAATAAGTATTACATTAAAAAAACAAAAAAATTATTTGCATTTTTCTTATTTTTTGGCGCAATTCATTTGAGACAAAAATGTTTACTAATTTAGGTATCAGATCTGAGAAATCGATTAAACATGATATTTCCAAGCTAGTATTTTCATCGAAAAATTTGGGGTATTACATGCAAATTTAAAAAAAAAGTACCTCAAGATTTTTAGCTAACAAAAATTTTGAAGAAAAAATTAAGTTTTAATACCACAATGCTTCGGAAATATCACTGGTTCAATCTTATCTTGATACACACCCATACATGCACACGCATACACATACATATATACTATTTTTAAAAACCGGTTTTTAGCGTCCTGGAATTTCAAAACGCGCTTATATTATGCAAAAAAATCAAATTTAAAATTTTTTCTATTATTATGGTTCCTTTGTATGGGAAACAACAATTGTATATTACGAGCCTGTATCCAGAAAAGTAAATAATGGCCTAAATTGCTAAACTACCATCCGAGGCGAAGCCGAGGCTGGTAAACTGCAATTTGGGTCATTCCTTATTTATGGACAGGATTCGTATACGATTTTATTTTTGTCAGTGGCGAGAAATCTCGTTTTTTCCGGTCGCGCAGCAGCATTTAAAAAAATTTATTGAAAATTGTGAAAAATTTTAAATAAAAATTAATATCATTAAATTGCCTTTAAGTATCTTTTAAATATAAGATTTATGTTTGTTCGAAAAAATCGTAATGATAATTATTATTTGAAAAAATATGTCGAAACGTTAAATTTAATTAATAAAAATTGAATTATCCCCTAAAAATTTTCAAATTTTTTAAGGTTACATAAATAACATATCAATAATCTATCATATGAATTTTTACTAATTGTTACAAACAGGTAATATTTTTTTAGAATTATTTAAAAATTAAAAATAATAATTTACTACTAAATAAATAAAATTTTTACGTCTAAATATTTACTATTATTTAAGTGAGCAGTTAATTAACTTCATTAAAAAAATTTTGTTTAAATACTTGAAAAACGTAGTTATTTCGCTCAATCTCATTATTGTTCGCGTTGATCTAGTTTTATACGCTGAGTCTAAGTCAATTAAAAAAAAAAGTGCACGATAAAATAATTAGCACTGAATTGCGCATTAATTTTTTTTTATTTGAGTAAAAGGGTTTAGTCAACTAAAGTTACGTAAATGCAACCAGTTGAAAATTCAACCAAAAAATTATTTCTATATAATTAAGTGTAAGCTAATTTCTCACAAAAATGTTTGGGGAAAATAGCTTTTGCGTTTTATTTGATATAATATTGAAATTTCATACCTTTTTTTATAAACTGTTTCCGACATTTGCTACAAACGCTTGAATCATCAATTCCTTCTGCATTCTGCTTGGTTTGAATATCTATTTGATAAAATATTTTTTAGCTAATTGTTATATAAAAATTTTATTTAAAAGAACTTCAAGTTAATTTAATATGATCATAATCAGGGGCAGAAAGGGTCACCAAAATAGAGGGGGGGGGGTAAATGGACTTAGAATAATTGCATCGATAATAAACGTATCTCCTATTTAGAATAATTTGTATTTAGGGACTTAGAATAATTTATGTTAGGAACTTAGAAAAGTTAGAAGAGTAGAACTTGTTTATATTCATAAAATACCTTACTAGAAAAAATATCGATAAATTACAAACAATTTTTTGGATAAATTATCTATTGTTTAACAATAAGTGCAGGAAAATATTTGTAATTTAACTTAATTATGATGGTTGCAGATTGAAAATGGCGGTGGAATCTTAAAATTTACATGGCAACGCAGCATAATTTTTGTAATATTATATAAACTACTCTCTAAGAAACAATGCACCCTATATAATTATATCATACAGTAGCAATACTTCAAGATTCATTGGTTTTTGGCTAATTAAATAAAAACTAGGCGGTCCATTGCCTTTGATTGAATTCGTTTTTTTGAAATGGTACATTGAGAAGTCGGGTTATAAAATTGTTTTGTTTTCCATTGTATAAAATTTCAAATTTTGGGCTCAATAACTCAAAAATTAAGCGATAAAAATTCTTAAAATTTTACAGGGTAATTTTAGATATTAAATAATTAAGTTTTCTTTAAGGTCCAAGGATCTTTCTAAAGAATCCTATATTATCGACGCTACACACATATGTATAAATATATATTCATTAGTATAACTTCAGGTTATTTATTTATTTTTTATTAAATTCTTTACTATTAAACCCTGTAAGAAGGAACAAACAAATTGGCAATATAATATTTAAACATTCAAATATCATTTATGCAAATTTTAATTTCCTGTGACATCATTTTCAATATTTTCATAAGTTCCAAAGTTTATCTTTCATGAGATCAATGTTAGAGCGCCGATTTTTATTTCTAAGTTGAAAAAAAACTAATTAATCAAGCCTGGAAGGTTACTTAATTGGAATGAAATGGAGGCCGCTTAAATTATTAATTTAAATGTTCCTATTATATTTAAATATTTTATTAATAAAAAAAATTTTTATTGTAAGCCTTATTTTACTGTTTATTAAACCTAATATAGAATCCAGTATACATCGACTAAAAAAATTTCATATAGTTATATATTGATAAGCAAGATAAGCTGATCTTGTTCTGTACCATAAGCTACAATTTTAACCCAGGCATATTTTAAATTTTAATCATATTTTAATACAAAAAAAAAAAGAAAAAGTAAAGAATGAAGTTACTAAAAGTGTGCAAAAATATGCATAAAAATTCTTGGGACCGGTGAATCGTGAACGAAATGCAGTCTTTCAAAGAATTTTTTTCAAACTTTTCCAAATTTTTTATACCAATTTTACTATACTTTTAATTACTATAGATATTTTTATTCACACTTTTGCGTACTTAGAAATACTTTTGGATTCTTTATTGTATTTTCCCCTGTGCAGGATTATTTTAATCCCTCATTATTATTATTAAATTATTAAAAGTACTATTTAAACTAAACCATAATTGTACAAGCGGTATTATTTTTATGATACATATGTTACCGTTAATGTACCTCCAACCGATAAAGTTAGCTTTAAGGTAATGTGGTAGTTCAGACGCTCGAAAAAAAGCAGTTTTTTGTGATTTTTTTGTAGACAAACTATTTAATATATTAAACCAATTTTTTTAGGGCTAAATAATACATATTTATAGTTTATAAAAAAAATTTATTTTATTAATAATTTAAATTATAAAGGGTTGATAACAGGTGTTAAAGTTTATTTGTAAAAAAAAAGTGTGCTGATTACTGACGTGATTTTTCCGGACTGAATGGTCGGAAACACAAAAAAAAAGAAAATTCTTAAAATTTATGAGTTAAGTTATAATGTGAACTAGAATCTAAGAATTCGCACCGCAAATAAATAATTGGCGAGCATTTGAAAAAAATTTTGAAAAAAAACGCTTTTTTTTTAAAGTTTTTCATATAAAAAATATAGTAAAATTAAAAATTTTCGCTAGATCCTAGTTCACATTATAAATATACATATTTTAAACATGCAGTTAATTTTTTAAGAAAATCGGTCCACGGAATTCCGAAAAATCGTGTCAGTAAGTTACAAAAAAATGGTTTTGAGATAAACTCGTTTAAAGTTATTTTTTCACATAAAAGACTTAACAATAATTATTGAAAGTAGGCTTAAAAAAAGTACTTATAATGCTCCGATTTTTCTAAAATTTTTTTTCCATATTTTTAAATAGTTATACTTTCAGAAAATAAAAAAAAAAATTTTTGAAAAACGAAAAATTTCTGAATTACCACATTACCTTAACTGGTTAAAGTTAAAGCTTTAACTGGTTAAAGTTAACTTTAGCAAAGCGTTTTCGTTAAAGTCCACGAAGACGATTAAAATGAATAAAAATATAACTTTAACGGCTTTTATTTCAGTTAAAGTTAACTTTAAACAATCTTTGTTAAAGTCTATGAAAACGGTTTTTATAAGTGTTCAAGTTTGTATTATATATTATATACGACTCTCACTATAAGGCATTCCCAAGGCTTAGGTTAGGCTACTCTTTTTAAAAATGCATTTCCTGATACCAGTAAACAATCCTAGTTATAAGGCACCCATAGGGTTAGGTTGGGGTATTTTTTTAAAAAGAAATTGTCACAGTATGGTGCAGCATTTGCTTACAAACTTACGCAGGGTCCTTTAGCCCACCTTGCCCTAATATTCTAGGGAATGCCTTACTGTGATAATGCCTTTAAAAAAAAATAGCGTAACTTAACCCTAGGGGTGTGTTATAACTAGAATTGGTTACTGGTCCCAAGAAATGCATTTTTAAAAGAGTAGCCTAACCTAAGCCCTTGGGAGTGCCTTAAAGCAAGAGTCGTATATAATATTTAATACAAATTTTTTTTAGTATGCAAACCCGCTTTCATGGTCTTTAACTGATAAGGATTGCTTAAAGTTGTATTTTAATCTTGTATTTTTATTTACTTTAATCGTCTTTGTGGAATTTAACGAAAACGCTTCGCTAAAGTTAACTTTAACCAGTTAAAGCTAATTTTATCGGGAGAGCGGACTTTAACGGTAACATATACATTTCAACTAAATTTAAAAAACATTTCTAATTTAAATTTAAAAGAAACTGTTATTAAGGTTTATTTTGAACCTTCTTTTTTATTATAGAGAATATTTAAATTATGTATGTATATTAGGGTGTTTCTTATTTCTCAAATTGACCATACCAATAATACCAGCTCAAATATGATGCCTCGGCTTCGCCTCGGAAGGTAATTTACGTGCGATTTGGGACATTCTTTATTTTTCTGGCCATGGGTCGTAATATACTAAAAACAAACTAAAAATTATAACATAAGGGTATTTTTAAGTATTTAGACATATACAGAAGCCTTTTTTGATTGCGTTGTCACTAAAATAAGAAAAATATTCATTTTTAGAATAATTCAATGAATAAGACAGTCAGATTGGAATTATCATGGATATTTGGTTTTTAAGGTTGATTAGCGCTTATTTTAAATACCATAGGCATCGATATAATTTTTATAGGGGCTTCATATTATAATAATATGCAAAATTGTCGTTTTCGTTAAGGAAAAATACAAATCTCCAAGGCTAAATCTTTATACATTGCATATATGCTGTCGTGTTATCTTAAACACAGAACACAAAAATTGACGTTTTTGAGATTTTTACATATTTGAAAAGCTGTTGTTATGTAGAAAGAAAAATTGTAAATCGTATTTTTATAGGAGCTCAGTAAAAAATCAGGGGTTTGAGATTTTATACTCTGTCAATATCAAAACCAAACGATGCACAGTGTAGTAAAAAAAAAAAATTGCCAAAAATCGGCTTCAACGCAATTTCTTATGAAAAAAAATTCTGCTGGATGGAAAATGACCGTTTTTGTGTACACTAAATGATAGGCTACCGAGATCAAAAAAATTTTTTTTTTTTTAAATTTTCTTAGCTGCTAAATGATAAAAAAAAATCTATTTTTACCATAAAAAGGTAAAATATTTATTGTTTTAAAATTTAAAAAAAAATTTTTTAGGTACAGCTTTGTATTAAAATACGTACATAAATGATAAATAAACCTAAAAAAAGTGTATTAGTATAATTATACATGGTTGTATGCAGTATAAAGATGTGTTAGACAACATTTGCAATTTAGTCAAAAAATTTAAAAAAAAATGAAAAATTTGATTTTTCTACTTTTACTTATATTTTAAACTTAAATAAAGTTTTTTTTAATGTTATTATATAATTTATATTTTTTATACTTTATTTAAGTTTAAAATATAAGTAAAAGTAGAAAAATCAAATTTTTTATTTTTTTTTTAATTTTTTGACTAAATTGCGACTAACACATCTTTATACTGCATACAACCATGTATAATTATACTAATACACTTTTTTTAGGTTTTTTATGTACGTATTTTAATACAAAGCTGTACCTAAAAAAATTTTTTTTAAATTTTAAAACTATCAATATTTTATGGTAAAAATTGATTTTTTTTTATCATTTAGCAGCAAAAAAAATTTTTTTTAAATAAAATTTTTTTGATTTCGGTAGCCTGTCATTTAGTATACACAAAAACGGTCATTTTCCATCCAGTAGAATTTTTTTTCATAAGAAATTGCGTTGAAGCCGATTTTTGGCCACTTTTTTTTTTTTTACTACAGTGTACGATGGATTTAAAAAAAATAGCACAACGTAAATTAATTGTTGAAGAATCTGGCATTTGATTTTTAAATATATTGTGGATTTCATATAAAATATATTTTAATTACAAAAAATAAAAAACCGATGAAAATTTTAAGGCGACCAGAGCAACCAGAGTTGCTTAAATTTTATGGGAATCATGAAAATATTTTTACCCTAGCATATTTAATTCATAAAAACGTTTGTCTCGACCTCGAAAACCCCTAGGTAATAGACATATTCTACTTTTCATGTTTTTTGTTCCGTAATATTGGAAAATCGGAAAATATGCAAGTGTGAAAAAATAAAAGTTTTGATCAATGAACATTGAATGAACAAAACACGCTTTTTCTGAGAAGCTTAATAAAAAACTCGGATATACAATTTTTCTGTAGCTTCCGTAAAATACCCTAAGAATTTATCGATTTTCCGGCTCCCCGTGTAGGAATTTTTAAAAACTAATGGCAGGACTGGATTTCTGAGGAAATTTTACTATATTACCTCTTTTTTCATAATTTTTAATCGTTCCCAGAAGGAATGACAAATAAAAGAAGAATGAGCGGCTGAGGAAAGATGAAAACGTGTTTTTTTTCTTCAAAAATTCGCCCTGGGCTTAGTTTTCAATATTAAGGGCTAAAATTAGGATAGGTAACTTTTGCTGTATTCACTAAGAATCATTCTTAAATAAATAATTAAAATGAAACAATTAAAAATTTTATTGTAAGTTAATATAATGATGTAGGTATAGATATAGGTATTTATTATTATAATTTACAAACATAAAAAAATATGACAAATGTGAATATCAAAATTATATATTTATTTTTAGTTATTGAAAAGGCCTGTGTTTTAAAAAACAGGCGAAACGTTTAACAAATAAACACCACATCTTTTTAAAAAAATTAAAGTTTTTTAATTTTTACCCACCTAAGCCCAGTACTGGTCAATAGATTGAAAATAATAGATATATATAAAAAATTAATTTAAAAATTACCTTCAGTATTTGACTGCCCTGCCCCTCCTCTAGAATCCACAAAATATTTATTTTTTGATAATTCAGATTCAGGAGCATTTTTATTTTTATTGCTCATTTTGATTTCTGTGAAAAAAAATAATAATAATTTAATACACTTTTATTTAACTGAAGTCTGAGTCATTGCAATATTTAAAGAAACAACACAAAAAAAACTTTTCTTCAAACATTAGAATAATAAAATTATTAGAATTTTGGTTTATAAACTAGATGCTGCTACAAACAATTTAGTGAAAACTCTCAATGTTAGTTTAAAATTAAAAAGATTAACAGTTAATCAATTTCGGTGAATATTTTCAATTGTACGATAACAATATGAAATATGAAGATGCATGGCTAATAACACTTAACATTTTCATAATTTAAATTAACTGGGGGGCAAGCCCCCTAGTTAATGAAGCGCGCCAACCCCTTGAGATCATATTTCATGTTTAACTGCAACAAAACCTGGCTTATTTCATAAATAAAAACTATTTTACATACAGTAAGATGTCGATTGCAAACAATCAACTTTTTTCATAATTTTAATAAACCATTATTATTTTTATTTAGAAAATAATATTTATCAAGTTTTTTGAGCTCTCTGACCCTGTGAACAATATTGATATAAAATTTTCACTATTTCAGACCTTATTCAGTACAAAACGACGTAAAATTTGAAGTAAAAAAATCTGTGCTGAAATAAAAATACCCCTTTAGATTTTAGGCAAAATAACAATTTTCAATAAAATCTACTTCTCCTATTTCATCAGCACTTTTTTTATTAGAATACTTGTTTTATAAGGAATTTTAACCAATTTAAATGGTTTTGGGTTCTTTGCCCCAGTGAAAAATATTGATTTAAGTCTGTGACTATTTCAAACCTTTTTCAGTACAAAACAATGAAAAATTTAAATAAAAACAATCTGACATTTTTCCATATCTCTTTCGTTATTGGACAAAATAAAAACTGTCAAAAAAATCCAGTTTGTACTTTTCATCAGTACTTTTCTTTAGAAAACTTGGTTTATAAATAAATTTAATTAATTCAAATGGTAGTTTTATGCGAATAAAGCCAAAATTTTAAAAATGCAATAATTTGAAAACTCACTTAAATCCATTTATAACGAGTTTTTGGAATTCTCTCTTTTTCAGTACAAAACGACGAAAAAAAATCCATTTTTCCATATAACCTATTTCGATTTTGGGCGAAATAAAAATTGTCGAGTAAATCCAGTCCCCATATTTCATTAGCAGTTTTTTATTATAAAACTTGGTTTTTAAAGAATTTTAACCAATTCAAATACTCGCTTATATCTATTTGTATCAGATTTTTTGGGCTGTTACGTAGAAATATTGAATATTTATGAAAAAGGAGTCGAAATTCTTGATTAGCGATCTAAAAAACCTATATGGGCATATCCTGGATGCCTAAAGTACGAAAATAGCAAAAATACCCCCTTTTCGAGGGTAATTTTAGCCAATTCAGGGGTGAAAATTTAATTCTTTATGAAAATTCTTGATTAGTGACCCAAAAAACCCTTATAGTGTAAATCTGAGCGCTCAAAGTGCGAATATGTAAAAAAAACCCTTTTTGGGGGTAGTTTTTGCAAATTTAAGGTTGAAGCCCCAATTTCTCTGCCAAATGACTCCGATTTTCGTGTTTTGCGACTCAAAAAACCTATAGCAGAGCCAATCTGGTGTTCGCCAGTGATAATACAACCAAACCCATATTTTAACTGGAGCATCATAAACTATACCATATTTTTAATATTTGTTTCGTCCAATTTTTTTAAAACCATATTTATAATGCTGGAGTAAACAAATAAACAATAAATATAAATTTTACAAGATTGTTTAAATTGTTGTTAAGAATAATATTTTATTATACTGTCAACTTGTGGTATTATTTTTAGAAATTTAACTTATTTTAATTGAGAAATAAAATAAAAATACAAAATTTCATCTGATATTCCAGAAAAAATACAAACATGTATTAACTTTTCAAAAAATTCTAAAGGATCGAGATTCTGAAAAATTTGCTGCCTTGTTTATTGTTACAAAAATCATTAGTGGTTAAGATTACACAACATACATTAAAAAATTAATTTTTGAAGCTATTGGACCAAATTTTATAAGAAAATTTCAAACAAGTATCGAAGTTCTAAATGAATGTCCACCTCACATCTAAAAGTCACTGCAGCTTTATCTATTTTATCAGCATTGCGTACTGATACAGTACAGACGTGGTTGTACAATTTACATGCACCAGATCTTTGACCCAGTTGAGGAAAATATTGCAGATGACATTTTAAATATGGTTAATAATGCTTATTTGTACTTGAAAAGTATAGCTCAGTTTCCACCTTGTCAAAAAGTTTTAATAAATGTGGTCCCTAAAATGTGCAAAATATATTCTGAAAAAAGTTTTAAGGCTGGTAAAGTATTAAGTGTTTTTTTTCATTTATTCTGAAATTTTTTATCGACTTCAAGCCATCATTAATAAAATTTCTTTGGATTTGAAAATGATCATACTGAATAAAATTTGAATTGTGTACAATTTTACAAGCTTTTTTATCTTCTTGCCGACAAGATGGTTTTATAGATAGAGTCAAGACAGCAAAAAAGTATCCATTAGGGATTCAACGATATTCTTACTTCAAAAATTGGAAGCAAGAAAAGAAACCCTGCTTTGAAACTAGCTGCAGTAATGTTAGTTTACTTAGTACTGAGTGGGCTCTATCAGATGAAAAAAAACCAAAAGTGTTCTGCTTGATATTAGTTCAACTTGCTTATCCATTGAAATTAGAATGCAATTAGAAGAAAGACAATTAAACTTTGTTATGGAAAATGCAGATTTGATATTATCTTGCATTTTAATTTTAGAAATTTCATTATCCTATATTGCAACAGATGCATTAGAATTAAAATTAAAAGAAAAGCAATATTTATGTAACGCCCTGAATGAAGCTTTTTCTGTCATCATTCAACTATTAATATCAGTTCCAAAAGAAGTACAAAACGAAAAACAAAAATTATTTGTGTGTGCCATGGTCCAAGTACTTGCTCAAGAAACTGTAAAGGTTCAATCTGAAATTTATCAGGTTTACCAATAATAATTACAATAGAATGACCAAAATCGCACGTAAATTACCATCCGAGGCGAAGCCGATAAAGCCGATAAAGCCGATTCTTTACTTTTCTGGACACGGGATCGTAATATACTATTTATAACTCCCCCCTGCCCTTTAAGAAAATGATCAGTTAAACTCAAAAGAATTTTTCGAGGAAATCATATAGCAAAAATTTGTTTTAACTCTACCCATACAGGTGATATACCTTAGAATTGCGAGGAATAAGGGAAAATCTGTTACTCAAATAGTTTAATTATTATCTCATCAAAAAATTCACACAGGTGAAAAGCCTAATAAATGTAAAGAATGTAAACAAGCTTTTAGTTATCATCATAATTTAAGAAATAATGAAACAATAAATCCAGTTAAGAAAACTCATAAATGTAAAGAATGTGGAATAGATTTTCTTTGAGCTGATTTTCCAAAAGTTCGTGAAATAAATCATACGGGTGAAAAACCTTACAAATGTAAAGAATAACGAGAGATTTCACACTGGTCAAACTGCTTCACATTCAAATATAAAGAATTTGTTAAAGCATTTGATTATTCGGCTAATTTTAAAGGACAGATGAAAAGCCTTGTAATTGCAAAATGAGCAAAAGCTTTTTCACATTTAAGTGATCTGGTAAAACATGAAAGAATTCAATCTGCAGAAAAACCATATAAATGAAATGCAAAGAATGTAGAAAAAACTGGTACCCTTAAAAACTATATAAAAATAATGCTTACTAATTTAAAGTAAAAGTGTAAAAAATTTAAATTGATAAAAAATTACAAAAACTGCATTAAATTGTTATTTTTTACTCTTATTCGTTCCAAATCTATGTTTCCAATGTGCTTTTTAAAATGCGGATAAGTTTTACGCCATTTAAGTCACTTAATTATTTTATATTATATAATTTAATAACTTAATTATTTTATTTTATATAAAATTCGCCTTACAGTTTCAGAAAACTTCTAGAAAATCGTGTAAAAAAGGTACCCCGGGATAAAATATATCATAAATTACAGATTTTTATTGATAAAATGGATAGTGGTGTCATTTTAACCAAAAAATTCTGGTCCCCACGGACCAATTATTTTTTTGACCCATTGCTCTCCCCCTCTGTGAAGGCCAAAAAACGTGTTTTTTTACCTTTATTTAATTTCTCGGTGGCACAACCACACAGTAAAATATAATGAACATAATATTACTACACGATTTAGTGTGATTGAAAATGAGCTCTACTGCGTATGTCTGGGTGAAATGTAAATAAATTTTAAATTTAATAAAAGTTTAGTAAAATTACTACGAAATAGTAAAATTATTACAAATTGTAGTAAATGTACTATTTTTGTAGTAATATTACTAAGCGGTAGTAATCTTGTGTTCATTATTTTTTAATGTGTATCAAATTCTTTGTTTCAACTTTCAGGAGAAAAATATTTTTCAAAAATTTTCTTACCCCTCCCCCCAATCCCAAAAACGACTAATCAGTTCCACAGACTTCCCTTTTTCGACTACAAGGCTTTTCTAATGGGCCACCACTAGCTTATCAATATGATTTTGCTTTCTTAATTTATAAGTATTAATTATTATGTTATTTCTTAATATAAATTTTCTTAAGTAACTTGCATATGCCTGTGCAATGAAAGATTTACCACTTAATGTAATTTACAGTTTTGTACAAATTTATATAAATAAAAAATTTTAATCAGTAAAAAAATGCAGTGAATGCGAAAAATTTGTTAGCTAGTTTATATAAATTAAAAGTACATGAAAGAATCCTTACACGAGAAGAACCTTATAATTGTAAAGATAACGTGGACAATATTTTTCTAAATCACCTTACTTAATAAATATCTCAAAGAATTATACTATTAATATAAATATATCAAAAAAATTTTTAACCTTATCTACAGAAATTATAATATTACGAAATACGAAAAAAAACTCCAAAAGCTTGCATAAATTCATAAAGAGAATAACGCGCATGCGCATGCTGAAAATTCCATCGACACTGCGATAGGCCAGTGATCTCGTCCAAGTGCATTACAAGGGTGTTCCGAACCCTCCCACTGTCTCGTACTATTTTTTTTTATACGCTTTTTTAAGACCCTGTGGAATCTTTTACATATGCCATCCTGTATTATGGAAAAAAAATGGTAAAAACTAAAATTCTGGTTAGAAACCTGAAATTTGATACAAAGGCTTTTTTTTACTAAACCATAAGACCTTTAAAATGTCAGTCTTTTTGGCTCCCTCTCAGCGAAGCTTTTTTTAGGGAGGGGGGCTATAGGAAATTAAGGGCTCACTTTTAAAAGGTTAAAAAATAAATATTTAAGTAAAGTTAATCGTATTATTTAGGAATTTGCGGTTATCCGAATGTCGGGTTAGATACCGTCCTCTTTCATCAGGTAAAATTTCGTGTAAAACCCGGAATTTCTCGAAAAAGATCTGCAATTGCAGTTTTGAATCAGAAGCTATAAGCTATACGAAACCTGGAGGGTAATTCTTGTTTTCCGTTTTATAGTATTCTATAGTTTTCTGTCATACCAAATCCATTTAAATAACATTACGTCGGTATGACAGAAAATTACAAAATACTATAAAACGGGAAACAAGAATTACCCTCCTGACCCAACTTGAAGCAAAAAACTCGAAATTTTCGGTACCTGACCCGAAATCAGGGTAACCGCACACCCCTAATATTTTTATAACGAGTGTCATTTTTTGACTAAACAAAACGGGCGGTTTGTCACCTTAATATGACCGGTCGTCTATTTTGGTAGAGCTTAGGGTTGTTCTTTTACCCGAAAGTCAGGTCAGGTACCCGAAATTCCGGTCTTTGTTGTCAGATTTCATGTAAGGCCGGAAACTTCTCGAAAAGGGTCTGCAGTTGCAGTTTTGAGTCGAAAGCTTCCTTGGCTATCCGAAATTCGACCCAACTGAAAGAAATTTCGGGATCTCGACTCGACTTTTAGGTAACCGCACACCTGTAAAATCCAATGCCCAATTCCCCGAAGACAGACTAATTATAAAGGCTACGCAAAAAAGGCGCAAAATTTGAAATCATTCTGCAAATTCAAAAATATAAATAAGGATTTTCGGGCTGATCGCGTGACAATGCTTTAAGAATGGGATTCTTGTGGACAAGAGTTATCTACATTTTGAATTTGCAGGCTAATTTCAGATCATCTTTATTAGTTAATGTTCTATAACAAATTACTTGGCCAATTTTGCAATCATTTGTTAATAACAAAAAATTAACCACGAAATTCACAAAACAGGCCCCGGATTCGTGTTCAGCGAGTCGAAAAACATAAATACTACCTACTTTTATCCTCGGAAAAAGAAATTTAATTTTTTAATTTTTGGGCGTTATTAGTATGGCTGGCGCCTATACTATTATGGGTGGAAGCTCGTATAGGGTAAACTAAAAGCAATTATGCAAATCTACACTTTCAACTTTTAACGCCGCGCGTGGTGCTTTTATATTATAATATATATCTGTCTCACTCTTGCTTTTTAAGTTTACGTACATGAGATTAATTAAATATAATTGGAGATATTTTATATTATTATTATATTATTTTGCTTGTACTCGTCGGGTCAGGTACCCGAAATTTCGGATTTTTCGCTTAAAGTTGGGTCGAATTTGGGGTTTCCAAGGAAGCTTTTGAATCGCTAGAATCTTGAGACAATATATTATTTTGGGGTAAGGAAGAATATAAAAAATTTTTCTATGAATATAATCAATGCTTATAAAACTGGATAATAAATAATTTTTTTATTAAAAAATCTGTTTCTAAAAACTTCTGTAGATTAAAAATTTTTAATGAATAAAAAAACAAAATTGATTATTCATATAATTTTTTTTTAGCCATTTTTACTGTCAGATGTACATAAAAAAAAACTGCCTCACATTGCACAATTAAATCATTATTGTTCCATCTACTAGTATAAAAGCACTAAATGTTCATGTTCAAAATTACCCGCTAGTAAGTAAAAAAAAATTTTAACCTGATCTAGAAAATAATATATTACGAAATCCGATACGGGACCTTTTGCATTTGACAAAATAAGAAAAGGTTATATTATGTTATTATTTTTATCAAAACACGAGCCGGTTAAGAATATAATATATATGTACTATTTTTTCATCAAATGAATGTTTACAAAATAACTGGTCTTCGTAGCGAGTTTTCGTATACTTATAAAAGAATATTTTGTTGAAGTATTTCATTTATTATAATATTTTTTAAAATTATAAAGTTTGAAATATAGCAGATAAAATACCTACTTGTTAACAAAAGGACGCAGTTGCACTTTCTCTATGTTTATTTTCTTTGCAATAATAAACGATTTTATTTAATTGCTATCGCAATATTATTTGCGCTTAAATAATAACCACTTAATATATATATATATATATTATACACTATAATAATACTAAATAAACTTATAAAATAATTTATTTACACTTTACATAATTCTTTACATATTTATTTCTTTTCTAATAAAATATGAAAACTAAATTTTTTTTAATTTATTACTCCTTATATAATTAAGATTATTGAGATGAAAAATTATCGGAAGATAAGTATACTTTACACTGTTAATGTATTAACCATACTGATGATGTATATATTTTCAACTACTATACTTGTCACGGAAGAATTTTATGATTTATAGTGTAGTGGGGACATAAATACCCAATCGAGAATGTTTCACGTATATTGATCGTATATGTTTAATCCACGGCTGATTTTACATGTTAAAAAAATGGTTAGACCAACCTACGTGAAATATTCTCGCCCGGGCACCTCAAAGCCAGAGTAGGAAATTATTTTTTAATGTAAACAGCGACCCAAAAAACCTACTAGATGAAGTTTGCTAATTATTTTTTGTAGTGTTAATAATTAACTGGTTAAAAACGACAAAAAAAAAAATTTTTTTTCTTTATTTTTTGATGCATTTACTGCTGACCCTCACCTCCTAATGAGCTTAAAGTCATATGCTTTTGTATAGAGGTCGATAACAACTGGTTAAAATTGTACCCAATGGGTCAAAAAAGTGAACTTGAAAATTACGTTAGTTTGTTTTTATGTATCGACGAAAGAAAAAAACATTTAGCTCCTGTCAAAGTTAATTTTGAAATAACAATATTGGATAAATATGGTGAACCTTTTATAGCTAAAAATTGCGACGAAAATTTAAATTTGAATTCAAGCAGTTATTTTGACTTGACTGAAAACAGTGGTCAATTATCTGATTGTCGCGGGTGGCCTAAATTTTGCACGATAAAAGAGTTAAAAAGTAATTTTAAAAATCTTGTAAACGACGTTAATATAAGAAAGTTACTTTTTACAGTGTACAATAAACTTTTTTATAATATATTCAAAAAAATTATTTCTTATTAAACAAGTTAAAAACATTCTAAAATATTTTTTGTAATAATGATTTTTACCTGAAAGAAAGTTACCTGAAGAATTGTCAAAATTTTAATTTACTCCCTACTCTTTAAATCTATGTTTCGTAACATCAAAACACTTAGCCTAAACAATAAAATAATTGCAAAATGAATAACAAAAATAAGTGTGGTTCAATATCTAGTTGTGAATGCCAAAAAATCATTTGGGCAATTGATAACCCAAAGAAATTATTTGCTGTAAATGAAGGAGAATATTTTATGTCTCCATAAATAAAAGACGGTGATAATTATTGGTTTTTAAAATTATATTCTTTGGGATATCCAGAAAATACGTTTTAGATACTTTAAATACTGTTTTAGACAGCCAAAAGAAAAATTAAATAGTGTAAAAGTCACGTACGAAGTGTCAATGTTGAATAACGAAGGCGAGCCTTACGTTACGAACACTAATATTTAACCCAGGTGTTTAACCCAGGTAAAAATAATTTACCTATTATACCCCAATATCATGACTGGGGTGGATGGGATACGTTTTTTCAAGGTTGTAAAATTTTTAAAAATTTTAAAAACTTATTAATCGATAAAGGTCATTTGGAAGTGCGATGTATATTTCATGCAGATGAAAAAAAACGAAAAGTAAATTACTATTCAATTGAACGACCCCTTAAAAAAAGAGCAGTAATAATAGATGTTGAATCGAATAAAAATGACTTTGAAAAAATAATGAATAACAAACTTATTGGTGATTTGAAAATAAAAGTTAATAATAAGGTATTTTATGTTAGTAAAAATGTTTTAACTAGCAACAGTGAAATATTTGAGCAAATTTTAAAAAATGATGAAAATAAAACAGAAATTGAAATTAATAAGGATGTTGAGCCTCAGGCAGTTTTGGAAATGCTGAGGTATTTTTACCTTGGAGGAATAAAAAATTTAAATAACATAGCCTTAGATTTGTACAATTTATAGGTAAAGACTATAAAATTAGTGAAGTTTGTAAAGTTGGCGAAGGAGCGATTAAAAGAGCACTGGCTAATCAGACTGTGAAGGATATATTGACGTTCTTTAAAGGAAATTCATATAATTTGCATTAGACTTTTGGTAAAAAAAACTTTTCGAGGAAATCAAAGTCTTAAAAGGGGTGGAATTTCCCAAAAAAAAAAGTTACTGGAATCAATAAAAATAATACATATCTATAAAATTGTACCAAAGCCATATTGTTAAATATACTGAAATTATTGAGAAAAAAATGTTTATTAAGTCCTAATAATTTTATTCAGTGTACATGTCTGTATATATGTATTAAAGTTTGAATAAAATAAATGCTTATTTAGATAAAAGCTGAAATTTTTTTCTAATTAAATACACAACCATGTTTTTACACGGCTAGGCTGCTTTGCTTGAATTTTCAAACATTTCAAGGATTTTACGTGAAATATCAAGCACTTGCAAAGCAGGTTATGTATCAAGAATGGCTCTACCTCAGTGAAACGTATGTATTTTTGGTCACTGAAACCGATTTTGAAGGTTTCATCCATTTTCGGGAAGCCAGTTTTGAGTAATGAACGCTATATTATTAAAAATTGGCAAAAAATTAGCAATTGTTTTCAAAAAATTACCTGTCTTGCTAATTTTTCGCTGACTTATTTATTAAATAGTGTTCATTACTCAAAACTAACCATACGAAAATGGATGAAACCTTCAAAATCGGTTTCAGTGACCAAAAATACATACGTTTCACTGAGTTTGATTCATTGTCGTACATATACACTATAAAAAATAATAAAATTTTAAGAAGTTAATATTAACTTCGTACCCATTAAGTCCCGAAAGTGAATAATCCCTTGATTCAAGTTAACGGGGTTAAATCAATGCATCCCAACCTTGAGTCAGCTGACGTATATTTGTTGAAATAGCTGTCTTTTAGACTCAGGTCAACTTAATATTAGGCTGAATCCGGTAACTATATATTTGACTTACGTATTAGTTATAACTCCCTGAAATTTCTATCATCTCCTCGAATACCTTCGGGATGAAAATGGACCGTACGAGGGAAAACTGATATCTTGAAGGAAAAATTTTTAATTTTTCATCCAAAACAATTTTCCAATTTTCCAAGATGGCGGACCAAAAAACATAAAAATAGAAACTTTCTACATTATCTGGGGGTTTTCGGGGTCGAAAAAAACGTTTCTATTAATGAAAATTTTAATTTTTTTGGCCCAGCATATTTTCCAATTTTCCAAGATGGCGGACTAAAAAACATGAAAATAAAAACTTTCTACATTACCTAGAGGTTTTCGGGGTCGAGAAAAACCTTTTTATGAATGAAAATTTTAATTTTTTTGCCCCAGCATATTTTCCAATTTTCCAATATGGCGGACCAAAAAATATTTCAGAATAAGCTTTTTATATTGCCAGGGGATTTTCAAGGTCGAGAAAAACGTTTTTATGAATGAAAATTGGAATTTTTTTGCCCCAGCATATTTTCCAATTTTCTAATATGGCAGACAAAAAAACATTTTAGAATAAGCTTTTTCCCTCATACGGTCCATTTTCATCTTGAAGGTATTCGAGGAGATGACAGACATTTCAGGGAGTTATAACTCCTTAAATCAGGGAGTTTATTATATTTACGGGCTTTTGTACTATATTTTTTTTTATGTCTAAGATAAGCTTGAAATTATTTCAATGTTATATTTGGATATAACAAATTCGAATTAGCTTAAATTAGCCCAATTACATTTTTTGTATCAAGCTAATATTTTGCTGAAAGAAGCTTGCTTTCAATTGAATCACGGGATCTCCCGTCAAGTCACTGTTTAAGTTGATCCAAGTAAATATTCGCTTCGCCGTATTTACCTTCGCGCTTAGGTTGCGTCAACTTCGCATAGCTTGGCAATACTCTATATTTTTCATAGTGTAAAATTTTTGGATGCATTTAACATTGTTGGTGCGTTAGCCATAGTTTTTAAATAAATTTTAAAAATCATTCGAATTATTTGCAGTTATGTAAACAAAATAATTGCATAACGCAGCAACTTCATAATAATTATAGTTTTTAGAAAAATAACATAAACATTGATAAAAAGGTAGTTATGTGTGATAAAAGAATCAAATCTATAGTAAAAAAATTTTAAGAAAATCGTCGTAAGAAAATTTACTGCAGTATAAATTAAAAAATTTTCTTTTAAAGACATTTAATGTGTCAAAATAAAAAGTAAAAAATGTGTTTAAAAATAAAAGTTTTAAGAAAGTGGTTTTATTTTGAAAATATTTAGTAAAATAAGCCATCATCAAATTAGTTTTTTATTTAACCATTTAGTCAAGGCCCCAGCAATTTTAACTGTATCCAAAAATTTAAAATGGAGTAATATGGATCCAACTTAAGCTAGCGTACGTATTTCTAATCGCTAAAAATTATTTTGAAGGTTTCCTTCGTTTTCCGATGGCCAGTTTTGAATAATGCTATATCTCAAAATAACCAAAAAAAATGAAATATTATAGTATACAATTTAGATTTTTTTAAATTCAGGATGAGGTACTCTAAATCACGCATTTCTAAGTTTTAACCTTAAAATTCGGCTCCAACAACAATATTTTTCGAAAAATTTCATTTTTTTGGTTATTTAGGGCGATATACCGTCAATTACTCAAAACTGGCTATCCTAAAATTGATGAAACCTTCAAAAGCGTTTTTAGCGCCAAAAAATATGGATTTGAAAAATAATAAAACTAAATAAAACTAGGAACTCCCAAGAAAAAAAAATTAGCTATTGTTTTCAAAACAAAAAGAAAAAATTTTGCTTTTTTTATTTTTTGATACAAAAATTTTGGAAAAATATTGTCAAAATATTAGTATTGGAATCTGGAAAATCAATTAAAAACTATATTTTTAAAATTAGTATTTCAAAATAAAAAAATTTGGTAACTACGTTCAAAAAGAAAAAAAAATTGGTATTTTTTTTAATTTTTAAACTTGCATTTAACGCAAAAAATTTTGAGAAAAAAATTTTCAAAAAATTAGTTATCCGATTCAAAAAATCAAGTAAAAACGATATTTTCTAGATAGGTATTAGTATACTATCTCGAAAAGGGAAAAAAATGAAGCTTTGTTTTTGAGGAAAAAATTTTTAAAAATTAGGTACCAGATCCAAAAAATCGGCTAAAAACGGTATTTCTAAAATTAGTACCTCCATATAGAAAAAATTTTGCTACTATCTCGATAGGGAAATAAAATGGAGCTTTGTTTTTATTTTTTAACGGGAAAAATTTGTAGAAAAAAATTTTCTAAAAATTAAGTACACAGCTACTTTGCTTGAAATTTTGTTGTTGTTTGAATTTTGAAGCAAAGCAGCCAGGCCGTGTAGCAGATCCAAAAAATCGATTAAAAACCGTATTTCTAAAACTAGTACTTTCATAGGAAAAATGAGATAGTACGTAGTACCAGAGATTAAATAGCGATAAATAGCGATTAATAAAAAGTACAATTAGTTCCCAAAGTATATTATTAGGGACCGCAAGGGTCGCGCAAAATTACCATCTCGGCGATTACGTGGAGGGATACAACTTGATAAATCTCTGTCATTTAATATCTGGTAGTACGTCCAATAAGAAAAGAAACAATGGCGTGTTTTGTATTTTTTAATGGAAAAAATTCTGAGTCAAAAATAAAAAAAAAATTTATTATTAGCTCAGATATATTGGAGCCGATTATTTTACGCTGTAAGGTAGAGCTTAGCTCTATAATAATTAGTATCGTCAGCTATGTATAATTTGTAATTATATTCATTAATCCTATTGATATTAATAAATAATTTATTGATTCTTAAATTTTATATAATAAAATCATATTAAATAATATTTTGTTAGAACGTATTTAAATAAAAGTTTTTGATTAAAAATATTTTAATTAACTATGGACTCTAAAAGACGTGACCACTGACCACTGTATTTAGAATATTTAATGTATTCACTTACTTATGATTTGAACTGCGTTATTTTACTCGTGGCTATAAATAGTAACTACCCTGTTTATAAAATACAATTTAAAAATCGTAATAATAGTAAAATTAATATTAGTCTATTTCAAGTAATTTTATTTTAACCACAATTTTTTACTAATTTTTCATTTCACAATCTGAACACTAACATTAAATAATTAATGATATTACACTTTCCTTAATACAATAATAAAACTACTTGTAATAATAATTAAACGTTAAGCTTACTCAAAGACATTCCTTTAAAAATTTACAAAAACTTACCGTAAAACCAGCACTGCTCTTTACCAAATCAGGGCCTTAAAAAAATATTTTGTCCTTAACTTTGGTAGGTGATCGACTGATGCAGCGAGACCAGCAATTATCAATGGTCCACCCCAAGCATAAGCAGCGTAACACCTCAATCAAAATTTTGGTTGGCCTTTTTCTAAACTCGCTGGTCTTAAGTCTCTGCAACAAAAATACGGATATTCCATTAATTCAAATTTCTAAATAAAAGAGGCCTAATAAACCTTTGAAATGATGTGAACTATCAGTAGCAAATATATCAAAAGTGTTTTGTTGTTTTACAAAAAGATTTAAATCATAGTTCACTATTACAAAAAATTTAAGCAAGCTTACAATTGAAACTCAGCTTTATAAAACAAACTTTATAAAATATCGTACTACTTTTTGCGTAAAATAGGACAATATTTAGCAAAATAAGGGCAACAAGTTTTTTTTGACTTATTAAAATATTGCATTTAAAAAAAAAAGAGAAAAAGATAAGAGTGCCTTGCAAAAAATTATTCCCTGGAAAGGGTGGAAAGTTTTAGGAAAGTCTGTTTTAAAATTAGTTTGAATGCAAAAAATTTACGAAGACTCAAGCTAAGACCAAAAATTTATGTATCAATTTTTTTAATTCGGCAATCCATAATATTCTTGATAATATAATAAAATAAATGAATATAAAAATAAGTATAGCGTGTTTTGCATTATCAAAATATTAAAATGACGCGCTCGAGTGTTAAAAACAATAATGCTTTTCCAGTGCACTAGACATGACTTATGAATAATCCTTTTTTTTCATGACAAGCTGCGTAACTTTTTATACTGCTTGAAGTAACAACTTGCGTATTTGAGTACATATAAATATTTAATTTAAATGATTGTCAAATATATGGGCCTAATTTTTCAGATTAACAGAAATTTTTAAAAATAATATTCCGTTTATTGAATTTTAAATAAATGCAGGTTTTAATAACTCAAAGACTATATAAACTCTTTGGATTAACTGATCTTATAAAAAGAAAAATAAATTTTTTAAATGTAAACATAAAATTTTGTCATTTTTCTTTTATATTAACGTTAAATTTTGAATATTATGTATCAATTTATCTCCTTATTTTATATAGATTTTATACCAGAAAAAAGGCAAATTGTTATTGACATTAAAATAAAATTTTGGAATACAAGGTCGTCAGATAAAATTAATATTTTATATATTTACACTTCGCATAAATACATGACTCGCACAAAAATAATATAATAATTTTAAATATAATATTTTAACTACGCGCTTGAATAAAATAAACAAAAATTTCCAATTTTCTCATCGAATCCTGGAATCAACAGTAATCAAAACCCCTCGATAAAATGTTCTCCTTGAAATTTTGAATATTTAAGCTTTTAAAAAATTATCAGACATTTAAATATACACAAATAAAGCATTTTTTGATGCATTTATTTGGTTAAAATCGCTCTTTGAATCACCTAAAATGCATGAAAAATATTTCAAAATACATAAATTCTTATCACGTAATCGCTATTCTGCGCTACAGGCGCTCACAAAACAATGCTAAGTATATGAATAAGATCTAATAAAACATAATGAAAAATAATTTAATATTTTAGCACCTATTAGGAAAATCATAACGGCCTAATATTATTTTTTTAAATACACAACTCTGGTAAGTGTACGTATTATATAATATAATATGTGTGTGTATTTATATATAGTAGCATTATACACTAGTATAATACTATTATTGACGTCACGGGTCCAAAAACACTAATTTGTATAAAAGGAGTCGGCAAGTGCAAATTTTTTTTTTACTTAAAAAATTTGAAAAGAAAATTATATAATTTTGAAAAAAGCCAACTAAATAATTATAAATTTTTTAAAATGGCATAACAATTTGCTAAAAAAAATTAATTTTCAATTTTTCCAAGTTGCAAATCATAACAGGGTGGTCAATTAAGAACTTGGTGTATATAGTTTAGTACCCGTAAAATTATGAGACACAAGGGTTTATACTTTTCTCCAATATAGAAGGCTAGGAAAACAAGAATGGTCAATTTGCGCGCTCGCCTGTAATGTTTTCTCGCCAGGATGCTTCTCGCATGTTTGCAGCAACGCCATTGATCAGAAATACCAAAGAAGCTGGCTACTCTTCAAAAAATCCTTCCAAAAAAAAATTCGATATAAATGTAGTAGATAAAAATATACAAAATTAATTGTTATTATTATTACATGATCTGTATTGGACATTTTTTTGGTCTTTTCAAATTATATTTTGAATTGTGGGAGAAAGTATGGTAAAAATATTTTGCCCCTCGTTTAAAAAATAGCTATTACGTATGAAGGAAAAAATGCCATTTCTTAACAGAAAATCTTCTAAAGGGCTTATCTGTCCTTTTTAAGTGAAACTACTTGTTTAAAAAATAGACATTACATTTCTTGGCCAAAAAAGTAAGCCTTAAATTTTAGTTTGCGTTTCAGCTTAATCAGTGGCTTAAGTATACTATTTCAGGCTTTATTTATTTTTCTGTCCATAGGAAGCACTAGTCAGCCAATACGCCGCTAAATACGCCTTGTTAATATAGAGGGTCAAAACTGAAATAATTTCTGAAGGTAAAATCGCTAATTTGTCTTGAACTCTTTTTATGAATAAAATAAATAAATTTTAAAATATGTTTTTAATAAGAAAAAAAAATACAATTTATCGAAATATTTTTGCGTAAGTATCCCAGGTGTAACGCATAATATTAAAAAGGAGGAATTAATTAAACGGACGAATGGATCCATGAACATTAGGCTAAAACCTGAATGACTGACGTTTGCATAATTTGAGCGAGTAACTTTGGCTTCCTGTACAATGATTTTGAATTTTCCGCCAAGTTTTTTTTTATTTTTTCATTTTACGACCAGCATCAATAAACCTAATGTTACTATACACTCTTGTTTATACTTTTATTATACAAATAAAAAAAAATATTACTGTTTTTTTCATTTAACCCTTTCAAATCGTAATGTACATTGGGTGGCAACATTTTTTTAATTCTTTTTAAATTATCCATAGATGCACAAAAAAAAAATTTTTTTTGATTTTTTGCATGAAATCGCATAGTTTTGCAAATAAAAACATTTTGAGGCCGTTTTTGGATCATTTCAAGCTAATTAGAAAATTCAGGTTGAAAGGGTTAAGCGAAAAAATGCACATTTTAATGCACATGAAACTTACTGTAAATTACCTTAAATTTTATAATGTTTACATTTTCACCAAGGGAAGCAAAAAAAAAAAGAATGGCCCAAGTTGCAAATTAATTACGATAAATTAAAAATTAATTCAAAACACTGTGTCGGGCATACTTTTTTTGCTCTCATGGATAAAATGTAATTTTTTCAGTTTAAAATACAAAAAAAGCAATTATTGTAAAAGTGAAAATATTTATATAAGAAAAAATATGTCTTCACATTCCTTTGAAATAGTATGTTTTTATTTTTGACCAAAAATAAACATATATACAATGATACATACGCACCACACATACACACAAATATTATATTGTTGATGTGTTGTACATGCGAATGACACAACACGCGACTTTATTTTTTTTCTAATAGTTCATTTATAATTAAATACATGTCCTTTTTTAAAGAATTTTTTTTTATAATTATATTATGTAGAATCTAAATTAATGATAAGAGGAGGGGTAGATAATGATTGTATCCGAGTTTCGCAAATTTAAAACTATGTACCTGATCTTCATTTTTTTTCAGGCACGCAACAAGAAATTTTTTTCATGGAAGGGGGCGGGGAGTGGACAGAACCTAATAATAATGGCAATTATGATTTAAATTTTTTTTAAAACAATTGCATTTTTATTTTTTTTAAATGTTAAAATTTTTTAAAATTTGGTTGATAAACAATTAAAATTTTTTTTAAGATAAAGAAACAAATATGGCTATTTTTACTAAAAAATTTTTTTATAAAATAAAGGAGAAACTAAAATATTGACATTGAAACAAGGTCGTAATAATAAAACTCGATATAATATATTATTCTGATATTATGTGAATATTTGAACCGCGCAAAAATAATCATAAGGCTGCTTCTACAGACCTCCGTAAACGCAAACCGCAGCCGCAACGCAATGCGCACAACACAATACGCATGTGCACAACACCATTTTGGGTTGTGCGCATTGCGTTGCGGCTGCGGTTTTGCATTTACGGAGGTCTGTAGAATCACCCTTATAAAAGCACCCTTAATAATTTAAAATAATAAGTTGACCACGCGCGTTGGAATTTAAAAAGAAACTTTTCTTAATTATTAAATTAAAAATTAAAATAGTATAAAAATGCAACAAATATTTCCTTACTTTATCACCTTATTTTTTGTCCATGTATTTTTGTTCACTGGATTTTATGCGTGTGCACATGAAATAAATTAAAAGTCTATTTAAAGTTTTTTAATTCTAAATGTCTTAATATTTAATAAACTAAATTAAACTTTTTTATTTTATATAAATAAAAAATATTTTATTCACAGATTGAATAAAAAAAAATTTTTTTTAAAACAAAAAAAAACGCAATCACTTATTTATGTATAGCTCTTATTGTCCACTCATTTTTTTTTATTGAATCTAATGGAAGAAGTACGCATTTACAGCGATGAAACCATACTGAGCTTATTGATACGCGTATATTTCATATGAAGAGCAGCCCCCCTAAGATTAGAGATACCACGTGACAACGTAAGTTCCTCCTAGTGCCCCAAGCAAATAGCTCTCGGAGATACTAGGCACCATCGTAAAAATAGCCTAAAGGTAAGTTCTTCCCGTATACCAAAATAAGAACGTTCTGCGTCGCTACACATCACGGCCATGTTTAATACGCACACATGTATTATATCTATATATATGCATTAAAGTTTCTTAGTTGTTACTCATATTTACGCAATATCACATGTGCTTTCTGTTTTCATATGCTTTTCATATTCATTAATTTTTTAGTATACTAAAGATTTAATTTTCAATCTATTAGTTCAAATTTATTTTTAATAAAATTTATTATTTTATTATTGTATCACTTTTTTGATATTTATTTTTAATAAACTATGGTTACAAAGTGCTGTGTCAAAATTTGTAAAAATCAACATAATAAAAATAATAAATTATTAAAGTGGATTAGTTTCCCTAAAAAAAATCCCAATTTATTAAAAAAATGGCTGGAATTATGCAAAATAGAAAATTGTCGAAAACCAGAAAATCGTAAGTACCTAATAAATATTAAAACCAAATATTAAATATACTTAAAATTTTTAAAAAAGCTTTCATTTATAAATAATTTTTTAAAGTCAAATGCATGTGTCATTTATCTCACGATAAATTTTTTTTAGAAATATAATTATTTTCTTGGGATTTTAAAAGCTTTAACTAAAAATCAAATTTATACAATATTATGAGTAACATTTTTAATATTAAAAATATTCCAGCATTTAATATTTCTTACATTTTTTATTCAAAATAGTTCGAATTTGTCTGCCCATTTTAAGAAAATATTAAATATACTTTAAATTTTTAAAAAAGCATTCATTATAAATAATTTTTTAAAGTCAAGTGCATGTGTCATTTATCTCATGATAAATTTATTTAGAAATATAATTATTTTCTTGGGATTTTAAAAGCTTTAACTAAAAATCAAATTTATAAAATATTTTGAGTAACATTTTTAATATTAAAAGAATTCCAGCATTTAATTTTTCTTACATTTTGTATTCAAAATAGTTCGAATTTGTTCTGCTCATTTTGAGAAATCTGCTTATAAGGGAAGACCTGCATATTTAAGTCAAGTTGAAAAGGGTTTTACTCCAAAAACTGGTAGATATTTGCTTACTGATGCTGTACCAACGCTAAATTTGGATCTCGATTCTTCAGTTTTAACGCCTTATAATGAAAATCCTAATGATACCCTTATTGATGAAAATGAATCTAATAAAGAGTGAGCAATAAATTTGTATTTATTAAAAAGTTTTTTTTTTATTAAAAATGTTTCGATTTAGTTTAAAATCATTTTTTTTAAATTTTAGGACTGGTGACTTTTCAAAAAATAAAAAGTCTGCTAGAAGATTAGAGTTTAATTGTTTGGCCGATGTGACTACAAATAACACAGTAAAAGAAAAGTTGGTACTATTTTATACATTTATATATATATATATATATATATATATATATTTAATTTAATTAAGTATCTACTAATGAATTTGACAAATTTAAAATTTTTTATTTTAGGAATGTCGAGAGTAATGTAAACCAGAAATCAAACAATTTAAAAGATGAACTTCAAAAATGTCGTAAACAATTGAGATTAATGAAAGCGGAAAATATATCACTGAAGAAAGAACTAAAGATTTTAAAAAGCAAATCCTATTGGAACCAAAGAATAAGAAATGTTTTAAAACCATATTTTACGCCAAAGCAAATTACAAAAATTTTAAACCCAACAAAAAGCAGAGTAGTTTGGGGCGTTGACGACATCTCCGAAGCAATAGCTTTGAGAAGTTTAAGCCCAAAAGCTTACAGGCTTATGTTACAGAAATTTCCTCTGCCTGCGTTGAGTACTTTAAGAAAATGGACCGCAAAAATTGATATGTCAGAAGGAGTTTTGCCTGATGTTGTCTATTTAATGAAGAAATAAGGGGAGCTATTACAAGATTTTGAGAAAATTGTAGTTATATGCTTCGATGAAATATACTCTGCTCAAAAATATGAAATTGATAAAAAAAATGAGCAAGTAATTGAACCGCATAAAAAAATTCAAGTAGGCATGGCCAGAGGCTTGTTCAGCAAGTGGAAGCAGCCTATTTTTTACAAATACAGCCAGAAACTAACGAAGGATATTATTTTAGAAGTTATTAAAAAATTATGGGAGGCTGGATATACAGTTGTGGCGGTTGTTAGCGATCTTGGTGGGGGTAATAGCACAGCATTTAGCAATTTAGGTGTAGGTGTAGAAGAGAATCAAAAATGTTATTTCGAGCATCCAGAAAATCCTGCATTAAAAGTTTTTGTTTTTGCCGACGTACCTCATTTAATTAAACTTTTTAGGAATCATTTTTTAGACGATGGCTACCATATTTACGAAGAAGTCGAAGATGAAAATCAGGAAATCGTACTTAAAGAAAAGGCTTTTATTGAAAAATCTGTTTTTACTGATTTGATAGATAATCAGAGAGAATTGGAATTAACCTGGACTTATAAATTAGGTGACGAGCACATTGTGTGTAAAGGGGCGAAAAGACAAAATGTAGCATTAGCAACACAACTTATATCTACGCATTCAGCTAGGGCAATTGTAGAACTAGGCGAAAAAAAGTGTATGCGTTCGAATGATTATGCAGTGGCAGCAGACAAGATAGAAACCATGGACAAATGGTTTGACTTGTTCAATAGTAAACATATCTATGGTCACACAAAAACAGATGTTGGAAGACCTTACGGATTACACTTAAAAGATCAAAACGATTTATTAAATCAAGTTACAAATTTCATGGTCCTATCACTTGCTGGTATTAAAAAGAGTTTATTGCCATTTCAGAATGGCATTATATTAAGTAATAGTTCACTGAAAGGACTTTATACGTTTATAAAAAATACTCTTAAGTTTGAAAAATTTAATTTCCAATACATCTTGACAAACAGGCTTAACCAAGATTGTCTAGAAAATTTTTTTTCATATATACGAAGCATGGGTGGATCCAATGATCACCCAACAGCTCTAGATTTTCGATATAGATTAAAATGGTATATACTTGGTAAGCATAGCAATATTATTCTTTCAAATCAAAAAAATTCTGGAGACGATAATGATACAAGTCTCGTTGGCTTGCAAGAGCAAACTATGCTAAATGCAACTCTAAATGAAAATTCTATAGAAACTCTACATGCAGATAAATTGATGATAAATTTTCATGGAAATTTTGAAGATGATGAAAATTGTGCTGTTACTTCTAACACGGAGGAAAGTCATATCTACAATGATTTCGAGTGCTTAAGCAGTTCTGAACAAGCTTCCTTGGTACAAGAGTTTCAAGCAGAAGAGATAGAACCTGAACTTTATGAACAAGTTTGCTACTTAGAAGATTTTGAAATAGATGAAATACCTCCTGAACTTTTTGAAAATGATGATTTTGAGAATTCATTTGCTAACGCTGAAGGTAATTTTTTTACTAAGCAAATATAAAAATTAAAATTAAATAATTTATAAAGTATTAAATAAATGAATATCTTTTTCTTTTATATAAGTTTGAATAAATAAAAAATTTTTTTTCTACAGTGGATTCAAATTTGGCTGTTGTGAAGACCTATCAAATGTTACCAAGCGATTTGGTAAATAAGTGAAATAATTTTTTTAATAACCTTAATTTCAGAAAATTTTACGTACATAATATAGCACCAAAAGCTAATTATATGCGTACATAATCATGTACATAATATAATTAAACTGCAGCACGCTGTACTGAACTGTACATTGAAAAAATAGACAAAGCTAAGTTGATTTCTAAATTATTTTGTAGCTTTATTTAGTAGCTTAGTGAGATTCATTGGTGATGGATTTAATTGCATTTTTAATTTTTTTTACGAATGCACGTTTGAATTTTTAACGTATACTGATTTTAAAATTTTTTTTTACCCAGCGCCGGTCACCTGGATCGATAACTTATATTAAGTTCAATAAGTATATGACCAGAACCAATCAACAACTATCAGCTATTCATTTTGGATTTGATAATATCATAATGTACTTTTTTATACGCATGTTATTAAATAAATTTTAGGCTTCAAAGGCTTTTTCATCAGCAAAAATTTACTAAGGTTAAAGAAACAACAGATTTTTAATGAATATATTACTATAGTTTTGAAAAAATATTCCGAAGATAATGCTGCTCATCTGCTACTCATTTGCTTGTTTACTTTTTAGGCACGCATACATAAATTACACCAAACTGTAGATACATCATTTTTGAAATAGTTGTACATTAATAAATTGCATTTTATTTCATTTTCATTTTAATTCTATTTGCATTGTAAAAAATATTTAGAATTTTTTGAGTATTTTGCATGAAAAAAATTAATAAGTTAAGAAAGTATATATATTATTATTTTTATTTTATTGAGAAAGTATATTTAATTTTTAAATTCAGGATGCACTGATTAATTAATAATTATCCCCAAATTTTACAGTAATTAGCCTGGAAAAAAGAGCAATTGGTGAAATTGTGGAGAGAACAGCTTTAATAAATATTTGGGGTTACGTAGCTGGTAAGTTTAGATTAAAGTTCCCACATCTAGCAGACTTTTCAAAAAATGTTCCGGAGTTGAATAATCCAGATTATCAGTGGATAAAAACGTTATCGAATGGATATTTATCATGTCCATCTGAAACGCTTATTAAAGCGGGAGACATAGTGGAAAAATACTTTGTTTCCGTTCATACTGATCCAAAAGGAAAGAAAAAGATGAGCACTGAAAAGTTGATTTTTACAAAAGTAACCGAGCTTGCATATGAAGAAATTTCAGCATTAAGTATTGACATTCCAAAATGTGTTGTTCGATCTATGGTAGTAACAAGAACCTATGCTCGTTTAAAATATCTTAATAAATTATTAAAAGAAGCAGTTTTTAAAAAATATTACCAAAAAATTTTAAAATATAAAAACATTAATGAAGGAAAACATGAAATAAAACGTATTAAAAAAAAAACAGATAAATTTACTAAATAGTTTATTTAGTTTTTAATAATAAATAAATTTTAATAATATAAAAAAAAAATTATTTCTATTATTGTTATACTCATGTAAAAAAAAATAAATAAATGTTTTAAATATTAAATAATATTTCAGAGTTCTTTTTTGTACCTCATTCAAATATCAAATTTTATTTTTTTTTTAATTTAAATAAATATTTTAATTTTGAAATTTTTATACAAAAACTACACTTAAAATTTTTCAATTTTTTTAACGCATGCATTAAATTTTAGTACTTAAAAAATAATGAATGAAATGTCTATATTCACTTTCTTTTTACTTGTTCAGTTTTAATATACTATATATATATACATTTGCAATTCGCGCGCAACATGGCTGGCGTGTGTAGCCTGACGCTCATTGGCTTATTAAAAAATTATAAAAATGATGCGTAAGAACTTACCTAAAGGCTATTTTTACGATGCTAGGCACGGTTTAAATTTGCATGTGCGTGTGCGTATATATGTGTAACTTTTTTTTTAAATTCACATACTTACAGGGGTTTCCATTAGTATTACTAAAATTACGTATTAACACGGTAGAGCTGCTTTGGGTGAATATTCAACCAATTGGTTGAATTTCGCAGATTTTGGTTGAATTTTCAACCAAAACTTGTTTAAATTTCAAACAAAAGCTAAAATATAAAATAAAAACAATTTTATTATAACACAGGGTAAAAAATGATCAGAGCATCAATTAAAAGTGAATTAATTTTATAATATATTATACTTATAATCCAAGAGAGGAAGTAAATTTTTTTGTAAAATGAAGCAGTAATTATACGCAAGTCAGATCAACTTGAAACCTTTTGCAATTTGTCAAGAAAGGTGTCAAGTTCAGAAGTAAACAACTTTGGTTGGTTGCAATTAGTCCGAAATGTTGCGAAAATTGGCCAAACTGTTTTTTCTGGCCAAAAATAAATAAATATTTAATATCTCGGGAAATATTAAATGAATTTTGTTGAAAATAGGGGTTTTTTTTTTTTTGGGTCGCTGATTACGATTTTAATGTCAGAAATTTCTCAATCACCCTGTAAAAAGTAAAAACTACCCTTTTTTAGGGGTTGTTTTTAAAAATTTTGGGATTTTTGCTAAAATTATCAAATGAATGGCATTTTTTTAGAAAAATTAATTGAAGATATTTATTTATTTTATTATGGACTGAAATTGAGATATAAGGTTTAATAATAGGGGGGTTAAAACTACCCCCAGAGTAAGAAAAAGTACAAAAAATATGACCTTTTTTTTTTGTATTTGGATCAATTTTTTGAAAATATTTTATCGTATATTTACTATTATGAAATTAATTACACCCCTCCCCCGGGGGGGGGGGGTGGTTAAAACTACCCCTAAATTTATAAAAAAAAAAAAAAATTAAATTTATTTGTTATTAAATTTTTTTTGCCTCTTTTCGTTTTACAGCAGAAAAAGTAACAAGATTTGCAACCCTGGGTGTAAAAAGTACCCTACAATGTACAAAAAATTGGCCCGATATTGAGATATAAGGTTTAATAATAGGGGGGTTAAAAACTACTCTCAGAATTAGAAAAAATACAAAAAACATTACCTCATTATTTTTTTGTGTATTTGGATCAATTTTTCGAAAATATTTTGTCTTATTTTTACTATTAAGAAATTAATTCAGCCCCTAAGCCAAGGGGGGGGGGAACTACTACAAATTTTTAAAAAATGAAAAAAAAGGTATTAAGTTTTTTTTGTTGCCCCTAGCCAAAAAAGTTACAATATTTTCAATCCTGGGGCTGCACTAATTCTTCTCCGATTAATGAAGAAAATGAAGAGAATCTTGATATTGCGAATAATGAATTTAATGAAGATAATATTCCTAACATTACTCCCCAGGGACCAATTCTCAGCCAAAATGAAGATGAAATGTATAATGGTTACGATGATTTCTTTACAGCAAATGATACAATGTTAGATATAAACGCAGATGTATAAAATGAATGTAAAAAAGAGCTACTTAATAAAAAACTTAACTGTGTTATTATTCCAAATCTAATTTTTCGTAAATTCCCTCTGCATGTAAGCTTCGATTTTTCCCCAAAAACGTACGTCTTTCTCGCTATAAATTAACATTTTTTCATCAAATTTTTAAATAAATTTTGACCGCCCTTCTTAATTTTAAGTTCTGAAGTACCTCCTCCCTATTAACATGTTCCATGTTTACTTTTTAATGTCCTTTTTTAGCAATTTTTTTGTAATTTGATTCAAATCACCCTCCCCACCCCTCAAAATTTTCGAGATCCGCCACTGAATGCACAGTGGTTTTTTTAAAGCCCGACTCAAAATATCCATTAAAAAAGCGCTCATAGCAAAGAAAATTGTCTTAAGGCACAAAAAAAAATAGTTTTTAGCTCTTAAATTCTTTATTATTCTTTACCCCTTCATTGAAATTATTCTAAGTTTGGAATGAAAAATTATTTAAAGTTCCTAAATCAAAATTATTCAAAGTCCGTAAATTAAAATAATTTTTACTTCTAAATTTGAACTCAAATTTCACCCCCACAGTTCAACCCCCCCCCCCCCCAATAACGTGCCTAAAGAACCCCCTGCCTATAAATATTTGACGTGTAAAAATTTTCCGTTTAATTAAATATTTATACGAAAAAAACACAAACCTTTGACTTTCGTACCTTATTTATTACTTACTTCAGGTTTAACGGCTAATTTACAGCTGAAAAAAGTCTGAATTTGAAATTTTATAGCAGCATTTTATTCAGTTATCATGTAAACATAAGGTACTGTACGAAAATTTTTCATAAAACTTAGAAATCGAGTGACCTAATGGATTAAGTATAAAAATTGTTTGGAATTGCTGAAAAAAAAAGGAATTTTGGCCATAACTTTTTTTTGGCTAATGATAACGAGATGTACAATGAACCATTTCAAAGCTAAGGTTAACGCCGAAATTTTATGTCATATGCAAAATTTTAATTGGATTGGCCATTTTTCTTTAATTTCGCCGGACAAAAAAGAGCATTTACCGTTGTAAACATAAAATAGGCAATTTTAAACGGCCAAATCTGCTTGCAGACGAAAAATTTTAACAAAAACTTGAAGTACAAACAACTTGAAATAAATGCTAAAAAACTTGGCTGTTTAAAATAAATAATGTTCAAGCTGCTGGCCAAAAACTGAAAATGTTTTAAAAAATACACGATTTTACCCAACTTTGTCAGGCCAAAACATAAACAATAATTACCCGATAGGGTCAAAAATTGCTGGACATATTTAGGAACATGTGTTCTGACTTTTCACCGAAGGATTTTTTTTTCGAAGCAACTCAGCCCAGATGGCGCCAAAAAATTGGCATGAAAAATTTTGGAAAAAAATTTTTTTGCCCATAACTTTTTTTCTGGTTATTTTAAACGGTTCTAGGTGGTCTCAAAATTTTCCCAATTTTATCATCTTGAAAAATGATAAGAATAATTTTTTTTGTAAAAGTAATATTTTTCCAGATATTTACGCCAGAACGATCCGGTTTCTTGATTTTTCGTTAAACAACCATTTTTGACTTGTCATATCTCCTTTAATATTTTTCGTACACAAAAAAAATAAAAACCGCTGTCTTTGTCAACGAAAATACTTAAAATTAGTAATATATAATTTTTTTTGTAATTCTACGAGATTCCAAATAAAATTAAAAAAACTAAAAAAAAAAAAAATTTTTTTGGCAAAAATCACACTTTTCATTGCGCTGTAACTCGGAAGGGGTGCATTTTTATGAAAAATTGCAATCAATGTTTTTATCTTAAAAAATGGTAATTTATCGATTGGTTAGGTTATTTTTTTTTTTAACCCCCCCCCCCCCAATGAGTTCCACCCCCCCGCCCCCCACCCTTTTGGCAACCAACGGAAGTTGTTTACTTCTGAACTAGACACCTTTCTTAACAAATTGCAAAAGGTTTCAAGTTGATCTGACTTGCGTATAATTACTGCTACCAGATTTTACCCCCTTTCCTTGACTATTAGTAATTTTTCATGTACTCCTTCATATGGCTCTGAAGTAGAAGTAAAAAATACAAGTATTACTTAAGTCAAAATGTGGAGGGAGGTTGTATTGTTACTGGTAACCAACAGATTTTGTCTTGTATAGGTTTTTTGAGTCGCTGATCACGAATTACGGAGATATTTTTATAAAAAATTAATATTTCACCCTTAAATGATCAAAAACTACCCCTGCAAGGGTATCATTGCTATTTTTGCACTTTGTACGTCCAGTTTTGGTTAATATGGGTTTTCGGGTAACTGATCACAGATTTCGGGAATGTTTTTATGAAAAATTAATATTTACATCTAAAATTATCAAAAAATACTCTTATAAGGCGTGTTTTTGTTCATAATTTCAATTTCAGTTTTTAATTTTGCGAAAATTTTTATTTTTACCTTCACTATAAAAGTCTATTTCTCAGATAATTTAAGAGTAAAATAAAAGAAAAAAAAAATACACCGTTGCAGGGGTATTTTTTGATCATTTAAGGGCGAAATATTAATTTTCCATAAAAATATCTCCGTAATTTTTCAGCGACCCAAAAAACCCATATCTGTCAAATCTGGGCACTCAAAATGCGAGTATATAAAATTACCCCATTTTGGGGGTAGTTTTTTATAATATAAGGGTGAGGCGCCAATTTATTTACTAAATGACCCCGAAATTCGTGATCAGTGACTTAAAAAACCTATACAAGATCAAATCTGGTGATTACCAGTAATAATACAACCTCCCTCCGCAATTTGACTGAAGTAATACTTGTATTTTTAGAGAGCTAAAATTGCTTAGAAAACGCATCATAAGCAATAAAAATATTATTTACAAGCCAAAATTACTGCGTATATCTGCATAAAAAAAGACAACTTTTTCTCCTTGTAAAAAACTTGGGCAATATAATCATTAATAATATTTTGGTTCCTCAATGAGGAACCATTGTGATAGGTCAAATTTTGATTTTTGATTTTTTGGCATATAAGCACGTTTTGGAACCTTAGGAAGCTAAAAAGCCGGTTTTTAAATAAGTCTCTCTCTGTGTGTGTGTGTGTGTGTGTGTGTGTGTTTATGTAACCGGTGAAATTTCACAACCATTATAGAATTAAGACCTAATTTTTTGTCAAAAATTTTTTCATCAAAAAATCTCAAACTACTTTTTTTTTTTTTTTAATTTGGATGAAATACCTCATTTATTTCCATGAAAGTACTTATATTTGAAAGTTCGATTTTTACTCGATATATCCAATCTGATAATTAATTTTTTGAAAATTTTTTTCCCAAAATTTTCGTCACAAAAAAAATACAAAAAACACCAAATTTTTTTTCTCTTTGGACGTAGTACCTAATTTATTTCTATGAGAGTACTATAGCATTATGATTATATCTTAAATATTTTTTTTATTTAAGTAATTCTTTTTATTAAGTAATTTTTATTAAAAAGACTCCCACCTAGATGTTTAACAGTTCAACCCTTATTTTGTGCTAATTGAAACCTTAATACAGGGATTAAATGGGAAGAAAATACTTTATTTGCATATAATATGCAATCAGTAAATCACATTTTTAGAGAACTAACTAAGATAACAGTTTTTCATTGGTTTTTTATGAATTTTTAGCGAAAAATTGGGAAAATTACTCTAAAAGAAGGGTGTTTTTCGCCAATTTAGGGGCATTTAACACATTTTTATGTTCCGGGACCATGATTTTTGAAACTAGCAACCAAAAAAACGTAACCCTAGGGATATTTAAAGCCTTTTAAAAAATTTTTGTGAATCCACTGTGAGCTTCCCTCGTTTTTCAATTTTGAAAAAGCTTCTCGAGACTTGCACGACCTCTAAAATGTCACCAAATGGGCTCAAATTTTCCATGGTATCTTGTTTTCATGTTTACAATAACATACTCCATGAAGAGCTAATTTCAAGCACTTTTGTTTTTTTTTGAATCACCCTAGTGTAAATAAAGAGTCATATTATCAGTGGTAAAAATATGGCCAGAAAAAAATGATTTTCTTCCTAGCGGGCCGAATACACTTTTTTCGCCCCGCAACGAAATCGAAAAAAACGCGTTTTCACCCCACTGAGAAAGAAAAATTCCTTTTTGTCCATGGGAACAAAAAAAAATACCCCAGATCGCAGTTTACCATCCTTGGTTAAAAATGTACTATGTACTAGGACTGATATTAATGATATTAAGTTCATATGATAGATGGACTTCAGTATTTTTTCTTCAGTTTCTACAGTACCATGTACAAAGATTATTCATAATTATAATTTGAGAGGCTTTTAATGGTTATAGTTATAGTTATAGTTTTAATTAATGAAAAATTTTGAAAATTATTATGGTTTAAGGTATCAAGATACCATTTCCAATGATATAATAAGTCTGGTGGTTTAGAATAATAATTTCATGTTATTTTACCAAAAAATTTTTCTTCTAAGCACTTCATTTTTAAATAACAGTATAAGGATGTTGTATATTATAGAATATTATAGCTTTGAAAAAATTTATTAGCAAAACCGAATACTCACTTGATATCCAACCAGCCTTATCGCTAATAGAGTATGTAGTTTGGTTGTTTTTTCAAAGAATATCTTATCTACGGAATGGTTTTATAGTTTATCAATAGTGTTTTGAGTCTTACTCTTGTAAGCAATTTTTTATGCTCCAATGATAAATATATTAGCCTTTTAGTTTTAAGTATTCATATAATTACATGTTAAGAATTCTGATTTTAAAGTTTTATTTAAATTAAAGATTAAATGTAAATTAATAGAATGGAATTTACTTTAGGAGATTTCATAATTTTGTTTTTTATTAATAGTTAAATTTCATAAGGGCAAATAGTTTATTTTACTACAAATTGTAGCAATTTTACTAAACTTATAGTAAATTTAAAATTTAGTAGTAAATTTACTATTTTTGTAGTAATATTACTAAACGGTAGTAACCTTGTGTTCACTATTTTTTAATGTGCACCAAATTCTTTGCTTCAACTTTCAGGAGAAAAATATTTTTCAAACATTTTCTTACTCTTCCCCCCAATCCCAAAAACGACTAATCAGTTCCATAGACTTCCCTTTTTCGACTACAAGGCTTTTCTCATGGGACACCGCTAGCTTATCAATATGATTTTGCTTTCTTAATTTATAAGTATTAATTATTATGTTATTTCTTAATATAAATTTTCTTAAGTAACTTGCATATGCCTGTGCAATGAAAGATTTACCACTTAATGTAATTTACAGTTTTGTACAAATTTATATAAATAAAAAATTTTAATCAGTAAAAAAATGCAGTGAATGCGAAAAATTTGTTAGCTAGTTTATATAAATTAAAAGTACATGAAAGAATCCTTACACGAGAAGAACCTTATAATTGTAAAGATAACGTGGACAATATTTTTTAAATCACCTTACTAAATAAACAGTGGCGGATTCAGGGGGGGGGTCAAAGGGGTCAATTGACCACCTCAGCGGTCGTTTTACCTTTTTTTAGCTAATTTTACGTTACATATTTAATGTAATGCACTAGTTTGACCCCGCCCCCAAAAAAAAAAAAATTTTAAAAACCCTTTTTTATCAAATTTAATGTAATTTGATGACCCCCCCAAAAAATTTTCTAGATCCGCCTCTGTAATAAATATGTCAAAGAATATTATACTATATACAGGGTGTCTCTTAACTTCGCAATAAAATTTTGTCCACATGTAGATATCAATAAAACAAGTAAAAAATGTCCAATAACATATGGTCTATTATCAATATTTTCGCCACAATTAATTGATAAAGTTATGGACCAATGAAATTCTTTAAAAGTGATGGACACTTTTAAAAATAAATATTTTTTTTTTTTTCGTTATTATTTTATTGTTCTAACTTGAAGAAATTTTATCTCGTATTTGTAAAACTTGTTTTATTTAAATGTATTAGTATTTTTTTTAAAACAAATTATATCCTAAACACTATGGGCGTGTCCATCTTTAAGATAGAACAATAGAATAAAAACAAAAAAAAAATTTTTAAAGATGCCCATCTCTTTTAAAGAATTTCATTGGTTGAAGTTGACCAACTTTATCAATTAATTATGGCGAAAATATTGATAATAGACCGTATGGTTATTTGACATTTTTTGCTCACCTTGATAATATCTATATGTGGACAAAATTTTATTGCGTAGTTAAGAGACACCCTGTATATAAATCAAAAAAATTTTTAACCTTATCTACAGAAGTTAGAAAATTACGAAATACGAAAAAAAACTCCACGCCTTTAACTTTCTCCTCGAACCTCGCATGAATAAAATCTTGTCAGATCTTGCTTGCATAAATTCATAAAGAGAACAACGGGCATGCGCATGCTGATTAATTCCATCGACACTGCGATAGGCCAGTGATCTCGTCCAAATGAATCACAAGGGCGTTCCTTTCACTGCCTTGTAACTATCTTATAACTATTAATTATCTTATAACTATCTTCCACTATCTTATAACCATTACCATATTTTAAAAAGATTTAGCACCTGCTTATCATGTATGCTTTCCAAAATGGCCAACAATTTTAAATTTTCATACGCTTTTTTAAGACCCTGTGGAAACTTTTATATGCTATCCTGTATTATGGAAAAAAATGGTAAAAACTAAAACTCTGGTTAGAAACCTGAAATTTGACACAAAGGCTTTTTTTCAGTTTTTTTTACTAAACCATAAGATTTTTAAAGTGTCAATTTTTTTGGCCCCCTCTCAGCGAAGCTTTTTTTAGGGGGGGGGGGGCGGACTATAGGAAATTTAGGGCTCACTTTTAAGGGTTAAAAATAAAGATTTATTGAGACTCTCATGAAAATTTGGGAACAAGAAAGTAAAGTAAACCTTCAATTTGCACCCTTTGAAAATATTGTGCCAAATTTTAAATTTCTAGCCCAACTGAATTTTTGCTGTTTTAACACTAGCTGAACCGTGCTAACCCCCTCAAATCGTATTTCATGCATGTTTAATAATTGTAAAACTGGGTAAAACTAGCTCAATTCAATATTTAAAACAGTTATTCAGTAAGTTGTAGATTTCATATAATGAACTTTTTCCACAATTTTAATAAACCATTGTAATTTTTATTTTCAAAATTTATGTATTATACTTAGGTATAGGTTAAGTGGTCTAAGTAAACATGCTCCATACATTATGGTTGTATTTATTTATTTAACGAGTAATTCTTAATTGAATATTTAATAAATTATCAGAAAATTTGGGTTAAAAACACAAAAAAATTCTAAAATCTCTTTTAAATTGGCAAAACTTAAATTTCCTAAATAATGCTTCAATTAAATTAAGAACTATATTCAATACAGGTACCGTGAAAAAATTATTAGTGTATGATTATTCTTTATGCGCAAAATAAAAAGAAATAAAAATAAAAAAAACATCAGACAAAATATAATGTGGCAAAATAAATTTTTGGAAGTTTTTTCTGCTTATTTTGTTAAAAATTAAAAAATAGATAGTTATTTTGAAATATTTTTTTAAGTCCCGATATTCTGAGGGTACTAGCAAAGAATATTCGAAGAATATAATTATACTACGTATATTATATTTTTTGGTACTAGTAAAAACACAGTGTGGGTACCTTGACGTTCGTTATTTAAAAAAAATTTCTTTAGCTTGAGTAAATTTTATTTTATCATTAAATAATAAATATCGTTTTTATCAATCTTTCTTTTATTATTGTTTATTATGCAAAAATTAAAAATAAAATTAATTAAATAAATATTTAAATTATAAATAATTAAAATGAAATATTTTGCATTAATTAATGAATATTCTAATTATTTGATATTTATTAATTTTTAAGGTTAAAAAAAAAATAATCACGAGTTATTTACTTATTCGCTATTGTTTTGACGTAATTAATTTTGATTGTTGGACTGGAATTCCAAATAGTTATTTAAATTGAGATTTTTGATCGATGAATGAGATATGATTATTAAAATGTAATTACTTTAATAAGTAAATCAGGTGTCAATCAAATGCCAAGTAATTTTCAAAGTATAACACTGGAGTACACTAATAAAAAAACTGCTTTTAATTAAAAAAGCTGCGTTACTTTAAGGTTTTCGACGAGCTTTCAGATTTACTGTCACACGATGTAGTGATTTTATACCTGCAGAAATATATCTAAAAAAACTATCTGAGAATCAATTTTTTTTTGTTATTATATGACGCATTATTTTTTTTTTACTACTTAATTCGGACAAAAAACTGAAAAAAAAAAATTTGAAAGGACATCGATATGACCCGTGTTTTCTGGTAGTTTGAACCTTCAGAAAACCGGAAAAAATCGTGAACAAGAAATCGGAGATAGGTGCCAAAAAGATTTTTCCACTTTTATGTCAAAAACTGCCTTTTTACGTAACTGAGCTACCTGATTTTCGAAAATTTTTATTTTAGGAGTTTTTCACGGTATTTTTCGGGATTTTTGTTTATAACAAATTAAAACAAGTTCAAAACTAATAGAAAAAAGGATTTAGCATTGGTTTTTAGCAATATTTTGATATTTATGAGCTAGAAAACCTGTTTTTATTTTTTGCTTTTTTTCAAATTTGGTTTTATTACTTTTTCATGCATCTTAGGCTGTTCTTAATCTATGTAAGAGTTAAAATGGTAAATATTGATAATTCTTAGTCCAAATTGATTGTTACATACCATTAAGATGCCCTAAAATAATTATTTTAATGCGCTACAATGATAGAACCCGAGAGTCCCAATTTTTTAATTCTTGTTAAAATGAAGTAATTATACTTTTCTATCTTAAATATTTTGTCTATTTTATTTTTATCTCATAAATTATATTTTTCCAAGCAAATAAAACTCCATTAAATATTATATGTCCAAATATTTTTATTTATTTTCATTTTTACACGTTTATAACCAATTTTTTCAATTTTATACAATACGTAATTTTTGACTTATTATACATATTTTCAAGCTGTAAAATTAATTTAACAAGGGAAGTTCAATACATTAGGAACACAAATTACATCAAATGGTTATGAATGAGTTTATTATGTTGAAAAAATGCCGAATACCATCCGTTCATTCCAATGGGCCTTCTGAGCCTAGAAACGCAGGGCTCAATGAAATAGGGTTTTTTGGTAATATTCAATGAAACGCTAAAACCTCGCAGATTAACCAAAACTCTTCTAGTTGGTCTTATTTTTTTGGTGTAAGTGTCACCTTTTAAACGCCGTAAACCGCGATTTTTCATCATTAATTTTTTTATTAATGTAGCCAATTAACCAAATGGCCATATTTGGCTAATAATGACCAATTTTTAAATTGCTACCAAATTTGTAATTTTTGACGGAAATGGGTTTTACAAGTCACAAAATATTTCCGCAAGCTTCAAGTTTCCAAAAATTTTTTACTCGTCTCATTTCCTTGAGTCGTTTTTAAGATACGGTTCTTCAAAGTTAACATTAAAAATTATCTTTTTATAAAACCATAAAATTGGGACTCTGACTTCAAATTATCATATCTGATGAACAAATAATTGAAAAAAGTAGAGTAATGAATTTTTGGAAATTTGAAGCTTGAGGAAATATTTTGGGATTTATAAAACCCATTTTTGTCAAAAATTACATATTTGGCAGCAATTTAAAAATTGGTCATTATTAGCCAAATATGGCCATTTGGTTAATTGGCTACATTAATAAAAAAATTAATGATGAAAAATCGCGGTTTACGGCGTTTAAAAGGTGACACTTACACCAAAAAAATGAGACCAACTAGAAGAGTTTTGGTTAATCTGCGAGGTTTTAGCGTTTCATTGAATATTACCAAAAAACCCTATTTCATTGAGCCCTGCGTTTCTAGGCTCAGAAGGCCCATTGGAATGAACGGATGGTATTCGGCATTTTTTCAACATAATAAACTCATTCATAACCATTTGATGTAATTTGTGTTCCTAATGTATTGAACTCCCCTTGTTAAATTAATTTTACAGCTTGAAAATATGTATAATAAGTCAAAAATTACGTATTGTATAAAATTGAAAAAATTGGTTATAAACGTGTAAAAATGAAAATAAATAAAAATATTTGGACATATAATATTTAATGGAGTTTTATTTGCTTGGAAAAATATAATTTATGAGATAAAAATAAAATAGACAAAATATTTAAGATAGAAAAGTATAATTACTTCATTTTAACAAGAATTAAAAAATTGGGACTCTCGGGTTCTATCATTGTAGCGCATTAAAATAATTATTTTAGGGCATCTTAATGGTATGTAACAAACAATTTGGACTAAAAATTATCAATATTTACCATTTTAACCCTTACATAGATTAAGAACAGCCTAAGATGCATGAAAAAGTAATAAAACCAAATTTGAAAAAAAGCAAAAAATAAAAACAGGTTTTCTAGCTCATAAATATCAAAATATTGCTAAAAACCGATGCTAAATCCTTTTTTCTATTAGTTTTGAACTTGTTTTAACTTGTTATAAACAAAAATCCCGAAAAATACCGTGAAAAACTCCTAAAATAAAAATTTTCGAAAATCGGGTAGTTCAGTTACGAAAAAAGGCAGTTTTTGACATAAAAGTGGAAAAATCTTTTTGGCACCTATCTCCGATTTCTTGTTCACGATTTTTTTCGGTTTTCTGAAGGTTCAAACTACCAGAAAACATGGGTCATATCGATGTCCTTTCAAATTTTTTTTTTTCAGTTTTTTGTCCGAATTAAGTAGTAAAAAAAAAATAATGCGTCATATACTACATATTTATGTGCTATTATATACTATATATTATATATGTGTGAGTATTTAAAGGCATACCACGTATAGTATTATAATAAAATGAAAAACGAAGTAATAATACATGAAAAATTACTAATTATATTGTCTATTATAAAATTAATTTATTTTTAACAATTGCAGAGATCATTTTTTAACTCTGTATTATAATTACATCATTTTTATTTTGTATTTTAGCATCTTGGTTGAAATTTCAACCAAAGCAGCTCTACCGTGTATTATTTTAATAAAATTTATTCGCAAAACGAAGATTTTCTTTAAGAGCGCCCCTTATTTGACGCCGAAAGTTATTTCATTTACATTCTCTGTTATAAAAAAAAAGATTATTTATGAGCATAACGATCATACACTGAAAAAAAAATCGTCCCGTGGTTAACAAATTTTTTTTGCACAAACGATTAAAACTGGTCTGAAACGTAAATAAAATTAAAAAAAAAAAGTAATTTATTAAAGATACACGCCGCGCCCCAGGACAAGAAGAATAATTTCGAACGCCACTAGTGAAATTCCGCTAGTCACTATCGGAATATTTCCGCTTGCGACAAACGTCTTTTTTTCAGTGTACTAGCCCTAAATATAAAGAAAGAATTTTTTATTAGAAAACTTTTGTCGATGTAAACGGGTCTTGGTCAATTTGCTCGTGGTTAAATTAAGATTAGGTCAAGTTAAGCAAGGGTTAACTAAGACTGTGAAAAATCGCTCATTTGTCACTAAATTTAATAGAAAATTATTTTAATGATTAATTAACTGTAAATTTATAGTCTCAACGAAAATTGAACTAAAATTTAATTAAAGTAATCCAACAGTATATTTTTAACAAAGAATTTAAAAAAAAAAAAGTTTTATTAAGAAAAAAAAGTAAAAAATTTTATAAGCTGAGTTTATAACGAAAGGAATAATTTTAACCATAATGATAATAAAAAATGTAAATATCCTTGTAAGTAAATCACACAATGTCAAGCATAATGCAACAATGAGTGTTCACAAAATTAGCTCGAAAAACGAACATTTTTTACGTGTAGCTAAATATATTTTTTACCTTGTGTAGAAATTAGTCCTTGAAACAGCCAAATTAATTTTTATTTTTCAATATATTAATATTAATAATTTTTATACAAAAAACTGCAAACATACAGACTAGTCAATTTATTATAACACTTTTTAATGTTTATGATTCTATCCGAAATTTAAATGGCAAATAAAAAATTTTTAATTAAATAAAAATTTAACACCAGAATGATTTTCACCAACTCGCTAACAAGTAAAAACTTTTCTTTCAATTATTATTTAATAATAATTATATCACAATAATTTTATTACAAAAGTTCTCATATAAACATTAACTTTTAAATTTTCAAATATACGTGTCTCTTCTGGCGAAAAGCAGAAGACTGAAATACACGAGATATTCGTGGTTTAACGAGATATTAATACAATTATGGTAAGTGCGTGAACAGAGAAAAATAATATAATGTCTCGCTCTTACATTAAATGTGCTAAACTTTCACATGTATTAGTACCATGTATATGACATTCAATGTTTTTGACAAAATCAAAACAACGTAGGCTTTGCCGGTATATGTTAAAATTTATGTCTCTTTAATTATTATGATTATTGTAGAAAAAATATTTTATTTTACGAGAAATTATGGCTTCTACAATAATTTCAAATAGAGAATCAAGTCAACGATTTATTATTATTATCATTATGCTAATTTCCTATTTTGCCTATTTTTGCTAATTTCGTAATTTAAGGGTAAAATATAAATTTTACCTAAAAAAATTACCATTCGTTCATTCTCAAGTTCGTAGAGTTTAAAATTTTACTGCTACGAATATTTACAGCTCGTCCAGAAAAGTAAAGAATACTTCCGTATTCGTCAGTGGCAATAAAACACGTCTTTGTAAATTAAAAAAAATCTGTGTTAAATTTTTTGCGACTCTGGAACTAAATTATTTACTAATTAAGAACTCTCGTAAGAACTTGAGAAATTGCTACCGAGAAAAATTTTTCCCTTATTTTTATGAGGGAAAAATTCTAATAAATTATTTTATAGTATATTTTATATAAACAATCATCAATTTTTTAATTTTTTAATGTGAATATTATTTTTATCGTTTAGATAAATTCATGTATTTAATTAGTTTTAATGAAGTCATTTAAAAAATTTTGAAATATTACCAGAAAATTTAAGAAAAAATAAAAAACTCTGGGTATTTTTTGCTATAATTTTCCAATTATTGCATTTTTGCATAAATTAAATGAAAATAAAATAAAATGTATTCGCCCAAAAGAATAAAAAACAATTAGAAAGCATTAGCATTAGCACACAACATACCAACATATAATCGGTTTGAAAAAAGATGTGAACCTCTCGTTTTTTCTTAATATTTTGGGTAAAAATAGAGATATTTTAATAAAAAAAATTTTATTTGAAAATTTTACTATATTTTTAGAGTTTTACTAAAAGAATATTGTTCAACCTTATTAGTTTCTGTTTTATTGCAAATATAAGTCAAATAACAAGAATTTTTGATTTTTTTTTCACTCCGCTGCTTTGGATCTCAAAAAAGTGTTGAAAAAATCATTTTTTCTTGTTAGTGCCCAGAAAGTGTGTGTTTTCTGGCCGCTTCGCTATTCGAAAAAATGCATTTTCTCGACACTGAGCAAGAAAAATTATGTTTTGTCCTTGGCCACAAAAAACGGATGCCCCAAATCGCAGTTTACCATCATCGGCTTCGCCTCGGAAGGTAATTTACGTGCGATTTGGGCCATTCTTTACTTTTGTAGCCATGGGTAAAAATATACTATTTTCTGGCCATATTTTTACCACTGATAACGTCACTCTTTATTTACATGTTCCTATTTTAAAAATTTGAAAATATTAATTTAAAAAAATTTCAAAGATTAAATAAACAAAGGAAAATTTTTAGGCATCCCGCGGAAAAAACGTAAAAGGTATTAATTTTAATTTTGCTGGGATCGCGGTTATTCCTCGGCAGATTTTTGCAATTCAAATTGCACATTAAGGGGCCGGTAAGGTAGAACAGTTACCGATATTAGTTTTTTGGAAATAATTAAATTTGTTGTTATTATAAAAATTTGAATTTTATTTCATCCACTCCGTAATTAAATTCTGCGTCGATTAAAAAAAAAATAACTAAATATATAGCTTAAAATTTACTAGGAAAAAAGTTGGATTCCCCGATTTGATTAGCAATTCTCAAGCAATTTTAGAAAATCCAACTTTTTTCCTAGTAACTTTTGAGCTCTAACAAAAAAATTAATTAATTCCAAAAAACTAATGTCTGTAACTGTTCTACCTTACCAACCCGTTAATCAGATTTTAAAGTAGAATATGATTTGAGTCAAAAAGTAACATTTTTACAAAGATTTGCAAAAATGAAAAAAAAAATTCCGAAGAATTTAGAAATAAAAGAATTTTAATAGACACCATACGGCGAGAGGTGAAAAAGACTGAAAAAAAAATAATCAGAAGCAAATTAATATTTTCAAATTTTTAAAATAGGAACGTGTAAATAAAGAGTCATATTATCAGTGGTAAAAATATGGCCAGAAAAAAATGATTTTCTTCCTAGCGGGCCGAAAACACTTTTTTCGCCCCGCAACGAAGGCAACGAAATCGAAAAAAACGCGTTTTCACCCCACTGAGAAGGAAAAATTTCTTTTTGTCCATGGGAACAAAAAAAAAATACCCCAGATCGCAGTTTACCATCCTCGGCTTCGCCTCGGATGCTAATTTTGTCCATGGGAACAAAAAAAAAATTTTTTACTCAAAATATTAAGAAAAAACGAGAGGTTAAAAAAACTAAAAAAGTTTTTCGCTCCACTATCAAATGAGAAAAAAAATTTGCAAAATTTACTTCCATTTTTTATTATTTAAGAGTACTGCATAAACGCCATTTTGGTGCGCTTAAGCAAATCAGAGCACCGTAATTTTTCTCGCCATCCCATCAGCTTAATTTTAATTATAATAAAAAAGGAAAATAAGAAAAATGATCTATGAAAAATTCTGCAGATGCGATAACTCTCCCTTTTCACGGAAAATTTTTCCAAAACAGTATAATAAGTAAAAGAAAATTCTGTATCAAAATATTGTCTGCTTCGCGCGCAATGGCAGAGCAGACGATTTTTTTTACAATAGTTTCTTTTATTTGTTGTACTTTTTTAGGAAAATTTTCCGTTAAAAGTGAGTTACTCGCTCTGAAGAATGTGGCGAGAGGGAGTAAATACCGAAGGTGGGAATTAAAAATTTTTTTCATCTTAATGTATATAATAATTTTAAAAACTATGAAAAACTGCAAATCTTTCTCGTCTTTAACTTCCGCTAGTTTTTTATATTTAAATTAAGCCTTTTCTAGACCTAATTAATTCAGTGGCGGATCCAGGGTCTCAGGGGGGGGGGGGTGCTTAAGCAAAATTTTGTATTGTTTTCTCATGAAATAAGATAATAAGGTACTAAGATAAAATTGTGACGTCCGTAAGGAGGGGGGTTCAACTTTTTTGTGACAATTAGTGACAAAGGGTAGGTAGGTCCCAAAAACCTCGAAAATTTTCTGAACGTCGTTTATGGATGCTTCTTAAAATGAAATTAATAATTTAATTTAACAAATATTTTCATAATTCCCAAAGTAAAAACTGCACTATTCTTGGCAATATTTTAAGTATTATATAATAAATATTTGAGTAAAAAAATTGTATATGACATTAATTAAAATTTTAATTAAAATAGGTTACAAAATTTTTATTCTGCCTTTATGTAAAAAAAATTACGCATTTCAGGGCCAAAACATTACCTCTTTAATAATTAATCAAAATAGATAAAATTATTGATAATGAAATAATATCAACTTAAGTTTTTGACTCAAAAATTACTAATATTTAAAAAATTAAATAATTTACTAGAATTAAATTATTTGACGTACTTCTATATGGGTCAATATTTGTGAACTGTATATGACTTTGCATGGGTGGGTCTCGAAATCTACTCCAAAGTATGTTTGGTCGAAAGCATATATAAAAAAAATAATTTTCCCCAATTTTTAGATTTTTAGATCCAATCCTCTATTTTTTACAGCGATTTTTGTTTTTTTCAATTTTTTGAAATTTTTAATTTTTGAGAAATTTATGTTCATTAATTTTTCTCGCAAACGCGCACTTTACAATAAAATTTTTTTTCCTTATAGTACCCCATAAGAAATTTCCCGTAGAATTCGATTCTGGGGTCCAAATTTTTTTTTGAACTGCGCATGCGCGAGAAAATCAACATTCTTGCTTTGCCTTTTCTAGCTTATATGCCTCAGCTGCAGACAGCTCAATTTTCATCCTGTTGGTCTCAAATTGTAGGTTTTTTCATATACTTTCAGAATATGAAATCATTTTTTTGGGTAAATTTATTTTAAAAGGAATAAAATTGAAAAATAGCGATTTTTAAAAAATCATTTTTCACAAATTTTGAATTTTCCGCCAAGTCACGTGACCAAATGAAAATCTGACTGAAAATTCGGATTCAGCGGAAAATTTTACATAAGGATACCAATTTTCGTCTTATTTCATTAAATAGTTTCTAAGATATCCCATTTTAAAGATAAAGATTAAAATTGACTTTTTTTAAAAAACCCTAAAAATGGGACTCTGACTTTAATTATCATATCTGTTAAACAAATAATTATAAAAAGACGAGTAAAAATTTTTTGGAAACTAAGGGCTTGTAAAAAATTTTTGAGGCCTATAGAACTCGTTTCTTTTAAAAATTAGAATTTTGGCAGCAATTTCAAAATTGGTCATTTTGGGGTAAGAATAGGCATTTGGTTTATTGACTATCGGCATGAAAGATTTAGCGACAAATAATTGCAGTGTACGGTAACTGAATGGTGACACTTATACCAAAAAAATGAGACCAATTGGAAGTATTTAGGTTAACTGGCACGTTTGCAGCTTAGAATTAAAGATTACGAAAAAATCCTATTTGATAACATTGTGGTATTTCGTAGTTATTTAGTATTTTGCTATTTCTTTTATTTCTATAGCGTTACGGAAACATCCAAAACTTTTCCAAAAAGGGGGTCTTTTGTAAAAATTCTCGAGGAAACGGAAAATTTCGTCAAAATTTTCATTAGGTAACTAGAAAATTCGGAAAATTGAAAATAAGATAGAATAGCTACAAAATACAACAATGTTATAAAATAGGATTTTTTTCATAATCTTTAATACAAAGCTGCAAACGTGCCAAATAACCAAAATACTTCCAATTGGTCTCATTTTTTTAGTATAAGTGTCACCATTCAGTTACCGAACACTGCAATCATTTGTCGCTAAATCTCTCATGCCGATAGTCAATAAACCAAATGCCTATTCTTACCCCAAAATGACCAATTTTGAAATTGCTGCCAAAATTCTAATTTTTAAAAGAAACGAGTTGTATAGGCCTCAAAAATTTTTAACAAGCCCTTAGTTTCCAAAAAATTTTTAATCGTCTTTTTATAATTATTTGTTTAACAGATATGATAATTAAAGTCAGAGTCCCATTTTTAGGGTTTTTTAAAAAAAGTCAATTTTAATCTTTATCTTTAAAATGGGATATCTTAGAAACTATTTAATGAAATAAGACGAAAATTGGTATCCTTATGTAAAATTTTCCGCTGAATCCGAATTTTTAGTCAGATTTTCATTTGGTCACGTGACTTGGCGGAAAATTCAAAATTTGTGAAAAATGATTTTTTAAAAATCGCTATTTTTCAATTTTATTCCTTTTAAAATAAATTTACCCAAAAAAATGATTTCATATTCTGAAAGTATATGAAAAAACCTACAATTTGAGACCAACAGGATGAAAATTGAGCTGTCTGCAGCAGAGGCATATAAGCTAGAAAAGGCAAAGCAATAATGTTGATTTTCTCGCGCATGCGCAGTTCAAAAAAAAATTTGGACCCCAGAATCGAATTCTACGGGAAATTTCCTATGGGGTACTATAAGGAAAAAAAATTTTATTGTAAAGTGCGCGGTTGCGAGAAAAATTAATGAACATAAACTTCTCAAAAATTAAAAATTTCAAAAAATTGAAAAAAACAAAAATCGCTGTAAAAAATAGAGGATTGGATCTAAAAAGCTAAAAATTGGGGAAAATTATTTTTTTTATATATGCGTTCGACCAAACATACTTTGGAGTAGATTCTGAGACTCGAAAATCCAAACTGTATACACTTCACAAATATTGACCCATATATGCGTAAATAAAAAAAAATAGAAATTTTTTAAATTATTTCATAATTAATTTTTTGTATGCGAAGGTCACGTTATGTAGAAAACAAAAACTAAATTTCTGACTGAGAAGCGCCGCAACTGCAGGCGTAACCGCGCTTGCGACCCCTTTTTTAGTGTTTGTAGAACTGCCCGTAGAACCAGCCGCATTTTTTTTTTCATTATACTTGCTCAATTGTTACACATCAAGCCTAATAGAATTTTTTGTTAACCAGAGAAGAATTAATGTTTATTTAATTTTTTAGAGAGAAATTATTTTGAGGTTAATTATTTAAAAAAAATTATTTTCAATGTAATTCTTTTCGAACAGAATTAAAACAAAATAATTTTTTATAAAAGAATTCCTCAGAATAATTCCGTTTTAAAGATTTACATAAACATTAATTCTTCTCTGGGCAACAAAAAATTCTTTTAGTTTTAGTGTGTAATAACGCAGACTTGCCACACTGTAAAATAAAATTTAAAAAAATAAAATAAAAAATTTATCCATGGAGGGGGATAAAATATTTCTTCAGTAATCAAATAAAATTAAGGTAATAAATGAAATATTTATTACAAATCACTTAATTAACCAATAATTACGCGAATATTTAATAAATTATTAATTCCTTAATTTTATTTGATTACTGAAGAAATAACATTTACCCCCTGCATGGATCATTTTTTTATTTTAATTTTATTTTTATTCTATTTTATAAAGTGTGGCAGGTCTGTAAATAAAACAGTATAAAAAAAAAGAGAAGAGTAAAAAAAATCCCCAAGTAGCTATAGATCAGAGCCTGTCACCATGAGCGCTTCGAAAGCTTTTTTTATTGCTCCGCCTACCTGAGCGACGAAAGCCTGAATGACGCACTAGCACCAACATAAAGCCAATAACATTCGTACTTCTTTCCCCTCTTATATTTTTTTCTTTCTTTTTTTAAATTGTTATTACTATACCTTTTTTTTTAAAAAGCTGTTTTAAAAAAATTTAATTGATGCTAAAATTTATTTATCGAACTTATAATTTAGGTGAAGGTACGTTTACACAAGGCAATATATTGCTGCAAATATTTTTTTGGAGCACCTTATTTACTTTTTTGATTTAATTTTATTCGAGATTTTATTTTATAATTTAATTATTTATTGTTTTTATTATCAACCCACGTGCAAGTATGAGCAATATTAAGAAAGAAATCAACAATATTATTTTAAAATTGACTACATATACGTCTTTGTTTACTTTCCTACGAAAATCAGCGAAACCATGACCTTAACAATGAAAACAAGAAAGAATAAAAGAATAAATAACAAAAGAATGAAAAACGTCTATAAATACCAAGGCTAAAAACAAAAATTTAGCTTAATTAAGTATAATAAGATAAGGTATTTTGTCACCCTTGTTGTTTAATTGTGAATTATTTAATGTATTTAAAAAAAATCGCTAATTTTTTATTTTCTCACAAATAAAAGACATAAAATGTTAAAATAGGTTATCGTTATTAATTTAAAAAGATTAATAATCTAATGCAGAATTTGATTAAATAAACAAGTAGAAATTATTATTAATAATAAATTCATTTATGCTAAATAATAATATTTACCTTATAGCCTTAGAAATTTGAAGAAGAAAAAAACAATTATACTTTTTCTTTCAGGTAATGCACTGTGCCACTTTTATTTATTTTCTATATCATATAGAATATCTTCTAACTGTACTGTCTTCTACGGTAATAACTGAGTTCAATATTATTATATTAATGCACAAAAATAAAGAATTGCAAAATATATTTTTTATTTAACAAAATTTTAAATTTAAAACAACAATTTTTCCTAATACTTTGTAATCAGAAAATTTTTGATTAATAGTTTTTTTGTAAATTAAACAGAGCAAAAATCACTATAGTTATATATCTAAAGAATTAATAATTAATAATTTTAAATCATCACGTCACTAATAATTTATAATTTTGTAGATTACGCTTAAACTGTCATGGACAGACTGCCGAAAACGAAAGCCTCATTTATGCAAAAGAGAACTGAAATCATGAAGCATTGCGCAAGTTTTGTTCGGAACTTGTCGTTTAATTTCGTATTTGATCCTATGACGTTTTGTGCCTAAGTGTATGTGTACATATACACGGCATATACTGCTTAGGTAAAAAGTAAAGAATTATATATATTTACTATAGCTTTTTTAAAAAATTTTTAAAAAATCTTGTAGGCTTATTTTTGTCCTACAGAATTAGAGAAATGAATTTTTTAAATAAATCCAAAAATATTTTAAATATTTTTATGTTTATTTTATTTATATCGCCCAAATATTTTTCAAATTATATGCTTATGCAAATCATACTTATGCCCAGTACAGGTCAATAAATAAACAACTAATATATATATAATTCAAAAATATTTTGTTATAATTTTGGGAGAAAAATTCTAACACAATATTTTTGGATTTATTTAAAAAATTCATTTCTCTAATTCTGTAGGACAAAAATAAGCCTACAAGTTCTTTAAAAAATTGTTATCGCTACCGTTATTACATGCTAAATTTAAAAAAAAACCTTTCTTCGGGCGGCGCACAGTGATCTAAAAAAAAGAAAGTGGAAATAAGTTTGCTTTGATCGAGTTTCCATCCAATTTTAATGCGGATTGGCTTGTTTTACCCCCGAAAAACCTTTATTTCACGAATAATATGACAAGAAAATTTTTTTTCACATGTTTTTCACCCTTTTTTTTTCGAAAAACCCATATAAAATCCAAATATTATAATTTAGCGTAAAAAATTTTCTAGTCTTTGAAAAATTATATATATACTTAAAATTTCATCTGAAAATAATAAATTATGTTTAAAAAAAAATTACCTCTATTCTACCCCTAAATCATCAAAAACTGGATCTTCTTCGTTTTTCCCCCCCCACCAAATCGCTAAAATTTTTTCTGGAAATTGCTTAAAAACACTTAAAATGAAGTTAACAATAAGTTTTGGGTGGGAAAAATGCAAAAAAAAAAAAAAATTAGTTAAAAAAATTTTTAATAATTTTGAAAATTTGTTAAAAATTTTAAGGATTTTGCTTATTCTAGGGGTAGGTGCGAGTACAGCATTGGGGGTAGGTTTAAATTGCTTTTTTCTTTATTGGGGGCTTCGCCCCCATACCCCCACGGGGGGCTTTGCCCCCTCGACCCCCAGAATTTTACTTATTCTAGGGGTAGGTGCGAGTACAGCATTGGGGGTAGGTTTAATTTGCTTTTTTCTTTATTGGGGGCTTCGCCCCCATACCCCCACGGGGGGCTCCGCCCCCTCGACCCCCAGATTTTACTTATTCTAGGGGTAGGTGCGAGTACAGCATTGGGGGTAGGTTTAAATTGCTTTTTTCTTTATTGGGGGCTTCGCCCCCATACCCCCACCGGGGGGCTTTGCCATTGAATAAAAAATAATTGTATTATTATGTTTAAGGTTATTTTAGTATTCAAAAAAAAAAAAAAAAGGTAAAAAAAATTAAAAATAAAAATAAAAAAATCAATTTTTTTTTCAATTAAAAGTGTTTTTCCCACCTAAAAACATTTTTTTTAAACTAATTTAGTCGTTTAGAATAATTTCCTAGTGAAAAAAATGCGATTTGGTGGGGGGGGAAAAACGAAGAAGCACCCAAAAACTACCCTTAAAGTTAATGGGCTTATAAAATTTGGTTTTTTTTAAATCTTGCATAATTAACTTTCAGGGTAATTTTTGAAAATTTAGGGATAGAATAGGAATAATTTTTTTTAAAACTGTTTTCCGATCAAATTCAAGTATATATAAAATTTTAAAGTATTTATATAAGTCTAGAAAATTTATTTCGCTAAATTATAATTTTTGGAATTTTTATGTGTTTTCCGAAAAAAGGCTAAAAAAAAAGTGGAAAAAAATTTTCTTGTCATACTTTTCATAAAATACAGGTCTTCAGGAGTAAAACAAGCCAACCCAAACTCGATCAAAGCAAACTTATTTCCACTTTTTTTTTCTAAATCACTGTGCGGCGCCCGAAGGAAGGTTTTTTTTTTAAATTTAGCATGTGATAGTGGTAGCGATAAAAATGTTTTATTATTAAGTGATAATAAGACCTAATTTTTTTTTTCAAAATTTTTTTTATCAAAAAATCTCAAGCTAGTTTTTTTTTTAATTTAGATGCAATACTTCATTTATTACCATGAAATGACTCATATTTTAAATAATCGTTTACTCGATATTTTGAATCTGATAATTAATATTTTGAAAATTTTTTCCCCAAAATTTTTTCTCACAAAAAAATACAAAAAGCACTAAATTTTTTTTTTCTATGGATGTAGTACCTAATTTATTTCTATAGGAGTAATATTTTTTGGAACCACGCTTATAGTAATTTTTTGGATGTTACTTACCCATGTAGAAATGAAATCCGTAAAACTTACTTGGGGGTCCGGGACTTATCCGCCAAACGGATAATAAACTGATCAGTATGTCACGCTTTTTTTCATCAGTAACTGATTACGCATGCGCATAAGTGGTTACAAAATTTTTTTATTTTAGTTTTGTTTTTATAAGGTTATGAATTTTGCTTTAAAAAAATACCGACAAAACGAGAAAATGTGTCTGTTAAAACCCGATATTATGTATTTTCTCGTTTAAAAACGAGATTTTTAATAAATCTCGTTTATAAAAAAGAAATAGCGCTGTTTCCTTTATGTAAAAGTGAAATACATAAATTTCTCGTTTTGAAATCCGTTGCGTTCCAAATAAAAATTTTCAAACGAGAAAAGTTAATAAAAAAACTCTTTTTACAAAAGATAATAAAATATTAGAGGCGTGAACAAACTGTATGTGATGCAGCCATAACCTCGTGTGCTTTTATATATTATGTTTAGCAGAGAATATATGTCTATTTTCTGCTCCTGTTAGATTATTTATTAAATTTTTTGATAAATTAAATTATATTTTATAAAATATAATATTTCATTTAATAAATTATGTTAAAAAAAAGAGGCACAACTAAAATATGTATAAAATTGCAATTGGAGTTATATATTATACTGTGAGAAATAGTATCAAAAATAACAAGTTTCCAGGATAATAATAAAATGAAGTAAATCAAAAATGTATCAACAAAAATTATTTTATGAACAAATTAAACATTATTGAATGTCAAATCACTAAATTTTTTTAAACAACATTTATTCAATTGATATTCTTATAGATTACCATTCATCGAACTCATATAGCGGTGGATGGTTATAATGAAAATATCAATCCAACTATCTAAACAGAATGTATTCTAATTTGGCACAATGATTAGTTTTCATATATTCTACAATATGTCATCATGATTTAGAATATATTAACAGCAATTCTCTTTCTCATTTACTTACTCATGAATTCTAGAAGTTCTATTTTTTTAAGAATACTATATTATGAGTCTTGAATTTGACCTACTCAATAAATTCATTATATCAAGATGAAATATTCTTTAGAGTATAAAAACTAATCACTCTACAAAATTAGAATACATTATGTCAACTCGTTGGCTTTACATTTTCAATGATGCTCTCCAACGAAATAGTGGTTCGATGATGAGTATTCTAAACATGAGCTCATTATGATGATTTCAATTTTAATATTAGTCAGAGGATTTTTTCATTTGGCATGTTGGTTAGTTATTATACTCTAAAGAATATTTTATCTTGATATAATGAATTTATTGAGTAGGTCAAATTCAAGACTCATAATATAGTATTCTTAAAAAAATAGAACTTCTAGAATTCATGAGTAAGTAAATGAGAAAGAGAATTGCTGTTAATATATTCTAAATCATGATGACATATTGTAGAATATATGAAAACTAATCATTGTGCCAAATTAGTATACATTCTGTTTAGATAGTTGGATTGATATTTTCATTATAACCATCCACCGCTATATGAGTTCGATGAATGGTAATCTATAAGAATATCAATTGAATAAATGTTGTTTAAAAAAATTTGGTGATTTGACATTCAATAATGTTTAATTTGTTCATAAAATAATTTTTGTTGATACATTTTTGATTTACTTCATTTTATTATTATCCTGGAAACTTGTTATTTTTGAAACTATTTCTCACAGTATAATATATAACTCCAACTGCAATTTTATACATATTTTAGTTGTGCCTCTTTTTTCAACATTACCAGGGGATTTTCGAGGTTGAGAAAGGCGTTGATATTGATAAAAATTTTCTATTTTTCACCTTAATGTATTTTCTGATTTTCCAAGATGCCGGAAGGAAAAATATGAAAAAGGAAGTTTATACATTACCCGCAGGTTTTGGAGATTGAGAAAAATGTTTTCATAAATAAAAAATTCGTTTTTACATCCCAACATATTTTTTAATAAGATACTAATTATTTTCTAATTATAAAGCAAATTTCATAACCTTATAAAAAAAAAAACTAAAATAAAAAAATATTATAACCACTTGTGCGCATGCGTAATCAGTTACTGATGAAAAAAAGCGTGACATACTGATCAGTTTATTACCCGTAATACGGATCCGTACGGATTATAAAATTAGTTCTACGGATCCGTCCCGGATTTGAAACTTAGTTTCCTTGACAGCTGGGTAATTTTTCAAAATTTTTGTCTCAACATTAAATAAAAAAAATAAATAAAAAAAACTGCAATATTTTTTGTTTTTTTAATGTAATATCTCATTTAATTCTATGAAAGTAGTAATATTTGAAAATATGGTTTTTACTCGATATCTCGATTCGGATACTTAATTTTTCGAAAATTTTTGTCTCTTTGTTTTTTGCATTAAAAAAAACAGCAATATTTTTTTTCTCTTTGGGTGTAATACTTAATTTTTTACTTTGAAAGTACTATTATCTAGAATTATCATAAATAATACACATAAAAAAACCGATTCAGGATTTGAATCAACTACTATATTTTAATGGTAAATATATTGCTTGTATACTGTATGTGTATATGTACACACGTATAATGACGTATTGGTTCAAAATCCCTTTCATCAGGCAACCATCTAGTATGCACAGTAGAGTGGACCTATTTTTGTACTTTGTGGAAAAACTTTGCTCCCCGGGTTTTTTTGTGAAGTTTTGGTCATAAAAAGTTCCCAGTTCCAAGGATTTTGCTTTAGCCTTGCAAAAACACGTGCCTGTAACCACATCAATTTTCCCATTTAAATAACATGGGAATTTTGAGTTTTTAGCTATACAAATTTTCACAAAAGCCAAAAAGCGATTTATAATGCTAATTTTTACTGGAAAACATACTTTTATATGTTATAAAGACATACAAACCGTCCTGCATTCATTCCAAGGGGAATTTTGGGGCTGGATACGCAAATATTTATATATAGTAAAAGAATATATATAAATATATAAAAGAATATATTATAAAGTTATAACCGCTGTCGCCGCTGTCGAATGACACCTTTGGGCCATCTGACACTTTTGGGCCACACAATATGGTACTTTTGGGCCAGTCTGACACTTTTGGGCCACGCAATATGGTACTTTTGGGCCAGTCTGACACTTTTGGGCCACGCAATATGGTACTTTTGGGCCAGTCTGACACTTTTGGGCCACGCAATATGGTACTTTTGGGCCATTCTGACACTTTTGGGCCACGCAATATGGTACTTTTGGGACAGTCTGACACTTTTGGGCCATTCTGACACTTTTGGGCCACTCTGACACTTTTGGGCCACTCTGATACTTTTGGGCCACTCTGACACTTTTGGGCCATTCTGCATCATTTCCATTTTCTTAGTTATTGACAATTTTGGGCTAATTTGATACTTTCGGGCCAATAAGATACTACTGGGCAAAACCAGCCTTTGTGGGTCTAAGTGATTTTATTTTTTTTTATTTTTAAGCCGATAAATCAGTTAATTATAAACCTATTAACGAATTTTAAAATAAAAGAAAAACAATATAATCAATATTTTTAATTGAAAGTAATTATTAAAATTGTATTTAAAATTTTACATTTTTTGTTCTCATGACTAACCCACTTTTTCAATCACTCAACGGGGGTTGGCGCGCGAAGCGCGCAGGGGGCGGAGCCCCCTAGTAAATATATATATATGTAATATGTACATATATAGTATATACATTGATTTCCGAGAAAATAAAAAACAAAATAAGGGGTTCGGTAGCTGCATGTGCTAAGTGTTAGTAACCTCCGATATAACTTATAGCTCAAGAGGTTAAACATATAATGAAATTTTTGGTGAATTAATATTAAAATCTCCAAAACTTAATTATTGTAAATTAAAAACTTGTATAGATATTGATAATGATTTTAATAATTTAGCTAGTTCTATAAAAAATAATCGTTGTGATGAAAAAATATTTTAAATTTGGAATGTTCAGATACATATGTTGATAAAGATGATTCAAAAAATATATCGCCATTGATACCTTTAAAAACTTACTTAGAGTCGGATTCGCCACACTGAAAAAAAATTCCGTTTGTGGCTAATTTTTTTTTCTTCTCAAACAATTGCAAATGACTTGAAACGTAAAGAAAATTGTAAAAAAAGCATTTTTTCTTTTCTTTTTTCAAAAAATTTCTCAAATCTCATCTCACGTAAAAAAAAAACATTTTACAGTGCATTCTCAAGAAAATGCTGTAGAACCTCGCAAGAATTTGAATAGTCCACCTTATATTTTTATATTTGTTTTATATTTCACGCGAATTTTCTTGCGAATATAGCTGGGAAGGTTCTATAGCATTTTCTTAAGAGTGTACTGTAGCATATGATTTTTTTCACGTGAGATCATACCGTAATTTTCTTTACGTTTCAAGTCTTTCGTTTGACGAGATAAAAAATTCTGCTAGCTACAAACGGAACTCCGCTTGCCGCAAGCAGATTTTTTTATCAGTGCATGCAGGCATTAAATATTCTTAATTTTTGTTTTGTAAAGATATTTAATATAAAAATTGGTCTTTTTTTAATTAAGTACCAAGATATTTGTTTTAATAAAATATCAACAATTGTTAAACGCATTTATATTTTTATTATTCTAATAAAATATTTATTTAAATATTTACATTTGTGTACACAAATTTCAGAAAGTTTAATAAAATAGTTTGATCAATAAAAAAAATTTTATTTGGTTCGGTTCTGAAAGGTTGACCTGGAAAATATTAAAAAGTATGCATGGGCATAACGGTATTTTTATATCGAATTTGTATAAATTGTTTGTTATGAAGCATATAAAACAAGGGAAATTTTCATTACAATGACTCAGGGTGTCTACAGACCCTTAAAACCCTGAATATACTGGAAATAGTTTGGAATTCAAAATATTCACTTAAAATTCTTCAAATATTCTTGAATTCAGAAAAAATATTGAAAACATTCTGGAATTTTTCGTTTAAAATCACTACTTCCGGATAAGTACGGTAATTTGGCCTCCGGCACCAAATCTAAACTAAGTAGTAACCCCCTAAAAGCAATGCAGAAAAATTATCAAAAAACTCGCTGATTCTCATTGGAATTAAATCTCTATGCCATGAAAAACCAAAAAACCGTTTTTTTGAGGTTTTATTTCATTTCTCCGACCCGTAAACTGTTACACCACTTTTAAAGAAAAAAATTTTTTGGGGCCTTTAGGACCTTCTTAAGACCCCGAATTATAATTTTGAATTTTCCGAAAATTGGTTTCTTGAGTATAAAAAAATATACCATCCTTAATTTTTTTTTATAGTCCTTAGAGGGTGAATAACAATATTTTTTTATTTTTTAGAAAATCTTTTACTAACGTTTATCCGCGCTTTTTTAACATGTTATGAAATTTTTATTTTAAACAGTTAATTGTTGTGCCCAAAATGCAAAAATCTAGTTATTAAATGATTTTTATATTTTTACTAGATTATAGGGGCACTAGAGTAGAAATAACTAATTGACTCAATATTTATTAAAATTTTGCTCGAGTAGAATCCATAATAACCAGTTTGTGTAACTACACAACCAACGAGTATTACTCCAGTCAAAATACGGGGGGGGTTGTATTTTTACTGGCGAACATGAGATTTGCTTTCCTATACGTTTTTTGGGTCGCTTAATCCGAAAATAGGGGTCATTTCGTAAAGAAATGGGGGCTTCACCCTTAAATTTGCAAAAAACTACCCCAAAATGGGGTGTTTTTTACATAGTTGCAATTTGAGCGCTCAGATTGGCACCATACATATAGGTTTTTTGGGTATTTAATCAAGAATTTCGACTCCTTTTTCATAAATATAAAATATTTCACCCATAAAACAGCTAAAACTACTCCTAAAAAGTGTTTTTTTGGAACTTTTACTTATAACACTTATAACACTGATAATAAAGTATCTATTGGGTTCATATCGAAATATTTATATTTAAATTTTTATTATAGAAATCAAGCTGCTTAGACATCATAGTGGACAAAATTAATTAAATTTTCAAATTATTATTGTTTTTTAAATAATATGAATTTATTTTTTATTAACTTTTACAATAAATTCTTTAAAAATTTTGCACCAAAGGTCCCTAAATCGAAAATATTTTAAGTACATCTCCCCCTCCCCCTAAAAACATCATTTTTTCACCCCCCCTGCTGAGCCGGAATTTTTTAAATACCCCATCCAATGAACATGTTCCATGTTAAAATTGCCTGGGGGGTAATTCTTGTTTTCCGTTTTATAGTATTCTATAGTTTTCTGTCATACCAACTCCATTTAAATAACATTACGTCGGTATGACAGAAAATTACAAAATACTATAAAACGGGAAACAAGAATTACCCTCCTGTGAGGAAAATTTTAATTAATATTTAGTGATAATTACTAGAGTTCAATCTTTTCAACTCTAGAGTCCCCAGAATCCAGTAAGAATATGCTTCATGAAATCGCCCCTCTAAAGATCAATTGCTTTAACAATCGTGCCCCTAGAAATCTAGCAAAAAATTGTATAACAAAATAGTGTTTTCCATTTAAAACTTTAATTTGTTTCTTAGATAAAGTAACTGCAAAAACTTTATATTATTATTCATATATATATTTACGTTTACATAAAAAGAATGATTTTATACAGTTGTGAATTTAAAACACATGCACAATTTTGTAGAAAGTATTATATAAACGAACAAGATGATAATCCTTCAAATACATTTCAGTACAAATTATACAAAAGTAGATAATTATAGTAATACAAATTAATCAGTAGGGTAATCAAAAAAAAAAAAAATAGAAATAAATATAATAAGAAGTTAGTAGATTTTTATAAACATTTCAATTCCAACTCTCCATACAGTAAAACATCAATATATTATTTCAGTTAAGATATAATAAGCCCAAAAATAATCAGAGTTATTTATACTCCAGCAACCTGCATGTTAACCTTCTAATCGTACCCATTCGATCAAAAAATATAATCGGCCATTCTTGGACAAATGAATTTTAATCTAAAACAACGTATATTTTGGACTTATAATTTTACCCAGTAGTTTCTGTGGGTCGCCATTTTCATTTCTAAAGTCAGTTTTTACCTGCAACCTCTAAAAAATGCTATACTGTAGGGTTAATTTTGAAATATTCATTTGTCCAAGAATGGTTCATTAGGCGTTAATGGGTACACCTGAAGTTTTTAAAGAATTGTATCACCGAATATATAAGCCCTAGAAAGTTGACAACGCTATATTTTTAACAAAAAAGTGCTGATGAGATGGGGGAACTAGATTTTCCTAATAATTTCTATTTTAGCCAAAATCAAATGGAAAAATGGCAAAAAATTTTTTCTTCAAATTTTTCGTCTTTTAGTACTGAAAAAGGTCTGAAACAGTGAAAAACTTAAATCAAAATGGTTTTCCGGGCCTAAGAGCCCAAAAAACCTGATATAAGAAGATTTCAGTGAGTTTGAAAATTTTTCATTTTTATAAATTTTGGATTTATTTGCTTAAAACCATTTCAATTGGTAAGAAACTTGATAAATATTTTTTTCTTGAGATACATTTTGAAAATAAAAATTACAATGGTTTATTAAAATTGTGTAAAAAGTTCAAATTGATTCCTCACTGAGCAATTGTTTTTATTTGTGAATTAAGCCATAGTTTTATTGCGATTAAATATGTGATGTGATCTGAGGAAGTTGGCGCGCTTCAGCGTGCAGAGGGTTGTCCCCTAGTAAATACAAAAACGTTTTATAATAATGTGGTATGAGGTAATTTTATTATTGACACTGATATTAAACTTGTGCACGTTCTAGTAAACCAATTCCTTCCTGAATAAATAAAGTGGGGTATTTTGAATAAATACTAATACTAGAATGCTGCAGTTATTAAATAAAATTTGTTTGATAAACATACAAGTCTGATTTTTTCGTAGTCGGTCTAATCAACCTTATTGCCTTTTGTTAATAATGACTGGATCAAAGGATACATGTAAGTAAATATTATCTTTTAAAAATGATTTGGAAACTTGAAGCTTGCGAAAATATTTTGTGACTTGTAAAACCCATTTTCGTCAAAAATTACAAATTTGGCAGCAATTTTAAAATTGGTCATTTTTAGCCAAAAATGGCCATTTGGTTAATTGGCTACATTAATAAAAAAATTAATGATGAAAAATCGCGGTTTACGGCGTTTAAGAGGTGACACTTACACCAAAAAAATAAGACCAACTAGAAGAGTTTTGGTTAATTTGTGAGGTTTTAGCGTTTCATTGAATATTACCAAAAACCCCTATTTCATTGAGCCCTGCGTTTCTGGGCTCAGAAGGCCCATTGGAATGAACGGAGGGTATTCGGCATTTTTTCAACATAATAAACTCATTCATAACCATTTGATGTAATTTGTGTTCCTAATGTATTGAACTCCCCTTGTTAAATTAATTTTACAGCTTGAAAATATGTATAATAAGTGAAAATTACGTATTGTATAAAATTGAAAAAATTGGTTATAAACGTGTAAAAATGAAAAATATTTGGGCATATAATATTTAATGGAGTTTTATTTGCTTGGAAAAATATATTTTATGAGATAAAAATAAAATAGACAAAATATTTAAGATAGAAAAGTATAATTACTTCATTTTAACAAGAATTAAAAAATTGGGACTCTCGGGTTCTATCATTATAGCGCATTAAAATAATTATTTTAGGGCATCTTAATGGTATGTAACAATCAATTTGGACTAAAAATTATCAATATTTACCATTTTAACTCTTACATAGATTAAGAACAGCCTAAGATGCATGAAAAAGTAATAAAACCAAATTTGAAAAAAAGCAAAAAATAAAAACAGGTTTTCTAGCTCATAAATGTCAAAATATTGCTAAAAACCGATGCTAAATACTTTTTTCTTTTTTTGTCCAAAAAGTAAGTTATAATTGTTTGAAATTGGATTCTTTTAAATGAACTTTTGCACACAAAAAAACAAATTTAATCGTTTAAACCATTTGAACTAAAAATTGCTATGGAAACTTATCATTAGTTGTACTTTTGGGAAAAAATAGTTTGAACCCATTTCTGAGACCCTTCATTTGAACTTGGGCCCAATTGGCGTGGAATCCCTCATATAGTTGTTTTTAATTTATTTTTTTGTTATTTATATTTAAAAACTTACAACTGGTTTGTGTTCTCACACAACCAACGATCATAAAACATGTTCTTTTATAACAGTCTTAACGTATACTCCTAATTTTTATAAGTCCTAAAACAAAAATTACAATAAATCCCGAAATATAAATAGTCCTACGTCCATAAACCTAAAGTATTCTTAGGTCTTGTTCTTATCAGAGCCTGATCAGGCCCAGGCTCCCATTTCAAATTATTCTAAGTCCCTAAATCGAAAATATTTTAAGTCCACTTCACCCCTCTCCCTAAAAACATCAATATTTCGACCCCACCTGCCGAGCTGGACTTTTTCAAATACTTCATCCAATGAACAATGTTCCATGCTAATAAATTGTTGTGATAAAAGTGTATAAGAGTAGTTAAACGAAATTAGTATATTCAGAAAAAATAGCTTTCTCCAGAAAATAAAATTTACTTGATCAGTAAAAGAGCTACTTCACAGTGATCAGAGAAGTCTGTTACAGATAATTAATTTTTATTCTAAGAATTTTAATATTATCACAAAAAAATAGTCATTTTTACTCTTTAATTTTAGCTAGTTATATGTATCTTCAAAGCTACATTTACTTATTTTATCATTCATGAAACTGCCTTTCTGCTTTTACCCTACAGGTGTAAAAGCAGATTGGTGTTTTTAAACCACCAAATTTTAGTCTTAGTTCAAAAACCTATTTTTATTCATTTAGCTTTCATGAATCTCTTAAGGGTATTTTGATGGTAATATGACGCTTTATTAGGTAAGGATTGTGAAGAGATGGTTTAATATTTTGGAGTAAATGTTTGTTTATTATTTTATACAAGTCTTAAATTTAACAAAAAATTTTTTTTTTTAATTTTCATGACGTCACTTCCGCATTACACGTGCGTGAAACAGGCAGTATGCCAAAATTGTGTACAGGATATCTCCAGTTTGGATTATCTAAAACAAAAAAAAAAAAAAAATGGGTAAAAGTTTAAACCAAATGTAGGGTCTGACTTCGAGTTTTTTCAAAAAAATTAATTACAAACAAAATGGCGGCTGTTTAAAGTTAAAGTGCAAAAAAATACCTAAATTTTTAGGACTAAAGTAGATGTAAAAACTTTTTGAGAACTTTTTTTAAAAAAAACTCGAAGTCAGCCCCTGAAAAATATATTTTTTTAACTACACAGCAAATATGAAGTCAATTGCTAGAATAGTTTTAGCTTAATCGTGTACACAGCTAGCGAGAAACGTGTTTCGAGATAAACGCGTTTGAAGTTTTTTAAAGTTTCAAAACAAGTTTTTTGATACTTTACATGGAAATTTTTTTTTTTTTTTTGTTAGAGAAACTTAAAACGAAAAAATCTAGACCATAAACATTACAATCGGTTAATAATTTTTGCAGAAATATAAAGTAGAAAGAATAAATACGTGTTTTAAAAAAAAACAAAAATTTTTTTTTTGTTGATAAAATTAAAAATTATTTTTTTTTTTTCAAGTTACCAGTCGTCTGCGATCCCGGGTCAATACAATAACCCTTTTGGCTGGCTCATATTCTACTACTACTTGACTTTTTTCGTTTTTTTGGTCAGAATTTCGTTTTTTGGCCAACTCTGCTTATATAGTGAATTAAAACTTGTTACTGATGGAAAATCCGTAAATATACACATTCTATGAGTATTCAATAATACAATACATATTAATTAATGTAATATAAATAATTTGAATGACCTAGGAAGGGTTGCGAGGACAATATGGATATCTATTCAACTTTAGAAAAAAAGAGAAGTTTGACGGCGCGCGCAAAACAGGCCAAAAAGTATACTTAGAGAGGGGATTTAAAATAAAAAATTTTTTTACATACTCTTGAGACATATATGAAGTCATTTATGCAAAAAAAAAATTCGATTTCCAAAATCATATTACCATTAAAGAACCCTACAATCACAAATTTTTTTTCCATTGCCTAACCATTATTTTCGGTATAAAACACAGGGTTCAGATCTAATTTTACAACCGAAAATCCATTTAGGTCTTTTTTCTTTCCACAATTTATCTACATTTTTGTAGGTATAATCTATCTTATCAAATTAGAGATTGACCCAAAAAATTTTTGAATAAAAATTACTCATACATGCTCAAGTAAAAAATATTCTAAACCGCGAAATAATTTACTGGTTCCTGGAAGGGGTAAACAAATTTTTATTAATGATTTGTTTGTATGTAAGTGCATTTTGAGACGCTAAGATGCTAAAAAACCGATTTTTAAAAAAGTCCGTATTGTTTGTATTTTTGGGGATCTTGTTACAATTAAAACTAAATTTTAGCCTTAAAAAGTACTGAAGCTACCCTTTTTTATTCCTAATTTTTTTTATTAAAGCTTTAAATTCCAAAAATTTTATTATAAATCTGATACTTGAAATTTTCAAAATTTTAGTCTTATAATTTTTATAGACAAAAAATACAAAAATAATATCCCTTTCTTTTTCTACGAAAGTTCTAATTTTAGGAAATTTATTAAAACCATAGAAGTTAAGGTTAAAACATTACAATTTTAAACCTGTTTCTTTTAGCCAATAAGAAAGAAAAAAAAGGTAAAATTATATGAGTTGTTCCTGGCACTCTGGCGAGCTCGGGCGCTCTTAGCCTTTCACTTAGCTTTGCCACGCAAACTTAGCTTCGCGGTGATTAGCATTGGTCTTTGCTCCCTTTGCTCTTGCGGCAGTAGCACTTCCTTTGCTATTGCCTTGGCTCCCTTTGCTCTTACGGCAGTAACATTTCTTTGCTATCGCTTTTGTTCCCTTACCTCATCGAATACTTGTAATTTTTCGTGTAAGGAACGTGGCCCTGAAAAGGGCCGATTGGGAAAATCCTCCCTTGCCACGTCTCATAATTTTCACATTGTAAACTTCGTAACGAATTTGTCGCGCGCGCTCCAATCAGTGAACGAGCTCGAAGTCAGCGAAGGCTTATAAATATAACCGCATATCTGGCCAAAGCAGCATTTGCTGTCCTGACTTCAGCCTTCACGCACGCGGCTACCTTGACGCCTTCGCTAAGCTGTGGATGAGATTGTTTGCTGGTTTGATTGTTGCTGATGTGCTTGGTGCACTTGGAGGAGTCCATGGCTTTCGGACGTTGAATCCTCATTGAAGCAGCTCGTAAGCTGTGATTGTTGAATCGCTTGGTGCAATTTTCCGAGCTCGTAGGCTTGAAGAGGTGGACATTGATATTCCTGGCCAGGAGAAGTTTTTTTTTTGCGCGCGCACGTAAGTAAAAATAGTCAACTTTTTTTTCATACTTACAAGCGTTACCGATTTTCTTGTTTACTTACTCTCTTTTTTTGAGATTTTCAGTTCAAGTAAAAGTTTACTGATTCGCAGGGGTATCGTGATAATAATCAACGCCTTTATTTTATCATATCCTGCTTAAAATCAGTATTTAAATCGTTACTTTTTCTAACCTGCAAAATGGCATAAACAACATCTACAAAGCCTTCTGCTGCCTTTCACACATATACATCAATACCAATACAAGTATATTTACTACTGCAGGATCATAAAAGGGAGCCTCATAGCAATTAGATCGCAAGATTTTAAATATATTTTTTCTGCTTTTTCCAAGATAGTCATTTCATAAAAAAGTGTGTGCATAACTATTGCAGTCTCTCTTATCAGACTTTGAAATTACTTAGTGTATTTCTTTTTATCTTTCTATATACACACACATCAACAAAATTTGTAATATCATAAACTCCAACAACCAATGTATTAGTGGCTCCATCTATGGAACTAAAGCCCAAGCTCCTCCTGTATTACAGTGCTCTGCTTTACCTCTTATGATAACTACTGGCACATCTCTTTTAATGTTATTCGAAAAGTGTTGCCAAACACCTCTTTTCAATTATTTTCAAAAATCACTAAGTCTTGACAGTACTTCACATTTAAATTTAATAATTTTTCTCTGCTTTCTCATTAACTTTTCATCAATATGTCTCATTTACCTTCTACTTGTATTAAATGTGGTCTAGATGACCCTTCGCCTACTAGTTGTACAAATTGTTTATTAGCCTATCATACTTCCTGTGGCATGTATGCCTTAAATCAAAACGATGAAGAAATTTATATATGCTCTTCTTGTTCAATTATACCAGAGATTAGAAATAAATTTTCTCTCCCTCCTTCAATCTCGAGGTCAAACTCCAATTCTAGTATATCCTCGCTCAAAAGAAAGAAGAGTGACTTAGAATCATTACACCAAAATGCTCTTATGGATATACAAAAATTGGGTACAACTACCATAGACAATAACAACAATAAGGATTCAACACCATCTCAAACTCAATTTCAAGATGAATATGCTACCCATCAACTCCATATATACTCCATCGTTACTTTTAGCTCTTTCCTCACCTGCTCCGTCTGCTCCAGCTGATATAATCTCAAATCAGCAAAAATCTGTATCTAGTCAATCTTATTCGCCCAAGCCTTTACTCAAAGTTAAAGATATCAACAATTTTAATATACAAGAGCTTCATGAGGTCTTCACTGTTAATTTCAACTCCTTGAGAGAGGATTATTGCCATTTGAACAACATACAGAAAATTCACCACCAAAACTCAGTTAATTTTTACAACGTAATCAAAGGTCAGGGCACCATTATTCAGGCTCAAGATGAAAAAATTGAAGAACTTACCAGACAAATTCAGTCTCTGAAGACGGAGCTCTCATCTGATATCATGGTCTCCGGCCTTGAAATCAATGATCCTAACCCTGATATCAGGCGAATGATTGTCACATTGGCAAATTATCTCAAGGTCAAGATTACAAACCAGGATATTAGAAAAGTCAGATTGATGAACACTACCCGTAACTATTCTCTAGTACAAGTAACATTTTACTCTTCATCTCATGGCCTCCAATTATTGGATAGTAAAAGAAATTTTGGCAAAATAACGAATTCAAATGTTTTCAATTACTCACTATCTAACAGCCAAATCTTCATTAATGAGTGTTTACCTCAAGACCTTCACAAATTATTGATGGCTGCTAAACAAGCTCGACAAAACTTTGGTTTTTTCAAGGTCTGGCATAAAAATGGTCGGGTATTAATCCAGGTCAATCCTCAAGACAGGGCTATAGTCTTAAACAATAACAAAGATCTTTCAGATCTCATAAACTCAATTTCATTAAATAGCATACAACAAAATCAGCCTTCTATTCAGCAGTTGTCTCAACCACCGCAATATCAGCCTCCAAATCAATATCAAAATCAACAGTTCCTAAATCAGCCTCAACAACAGACCCATAATCAACCATATCAACAGCATCCTCATCAATCAGTACAGCCTACTAGTTCTCAACATCAATACCTGCTGCAGCACTCATCTTCACAGCAACAATTAAATAAGCGAGCACGTAATAATAATAATAGTAATAACTTCATTAATAATTCTAATAATTTTAATAATTTTAATAACTCCTACAAGAAAAATTTTAGTAACTATTCCACCAACAACTCTTTTCAAGCTAACCGCGATCCAAGAAACTACCAACCCCCTCGTCATTCTTTCTACAGAAACCCCTTTCAACTTCAAACTCGTATCCCCTCTATCCTAGATCCACGTTTTTCAGCTCCTCCTCCTCAAACCCAAGTCAGCCCTCATTACTCCCCTGCACCCCTAACTCGCATTGCAACACCCACTTCTTCTAAAAATGCACCCCAACCTCCCCCTTCCGTTCATTCCACACTTTCTATAAATGGATCACAACAACAAACCCACCCTACCAATTTATCCCCCCTCTCAAATTCTATGAACTCCCAACTAGAACAACTCGAATCCTCCCTCATCAACTTTTCCCAAGTCCTACCACCTGAAACCTAGGAACTGTTAGGAAGTAATCATGCTGCTACGTCAGCTCCTCCCGCCCCAAATCTAAATTCCCCTACCACCAAATTACATCCCATAAAAATATGTCATTTCAACGCCAGCTCCCTCTGTAAACCTAAAAGATTGGACTTCTGCAGAGCTGAACTTCTTCCTCTAGCCTTTGACATTATTGCTGTCTCTGAAACCTGGTTTCATCCAGCTTTTACGGATTCAATGGCCGAATTTAATGGCTATTCCCTAGTCAGAAATGATAGACAGGGTAGAAGCTCTGGAGGAGTTGCCCTCTATATTAAATCCAACCTTGAATATAAAGTGCTTTCAGTTAGCAAAGATACTGGGGTAAAAAAACTTCCGGAATACCTGATCTGCGAAGTATCCTTTTTAAATACGCAGATTTTGGTTGCGGTAGTCTACAGACCCCCTGATCATCCACTATCTTTCAACATGGATTTCCTTGATATCATATCTATTCACGCCCTCAACTATAGTAACAAAATAATTCTCGGTGACTTCAACACTAATATGTCTTTTTTTCATCGTCAGTCCACTATACTCTATGATTATATTATCGATAATAATCTTTACCTTATACCTCAATTATTATCGATGAAAATGATAAAGTAATTTCATTCGATAAAAAATTATTCATCAACAACCACTATTTAACACAGGCTACTCTAGATATATTTACACCCAACATCAATGAAACTAGTATTTCCTTCCGAGATCTCAAAAATGTTAATCCTGAGGAATTCACCATCCGCCTAAAACAATTTAACTGGGCATTTGCCTTTCAAAGCAGTGACATTGATTTCATCTGGGATACTACAGCTAGTAATATTTTATATGTTCTCGACTCAGTAGCTCCTCTAAAACACTACAGAATCACTAAGAAATCTCTTCCATGGCTAACACCTGAGCTTAGAAAGGAGTCTAAACATTTAGACTATCTTTACCGCCGCTATAAGCGAAAACGTATTCAGCCCCGCCTAGACGCTTACAAAAATTTTAGAGATATCTTAAATGAAAAAATTTCAGCGGAAAAAATCAATTTTTATTCTAATAAATTATCGACTAACAATCCTCCAGCCGTTATTTGGAGTGAACTGGAGCACTTGGGTCTCACCAGCTCCTCTACAACTACTAAACCTCGTTTCACCCCAGATGAACATAATAAATTTTTTCTTTCTACCCAAAATTTTGACCCCTCTATTCAACAAAACAATATCTCGCCAGCCCTGGAACGCCCCCTCTTTAAATTCACCAATATTACTATAGACAACTTAAATTGGGCCTTTAAACAGTTTACTACCAAATCTAAAGGTCCTGATGGTATCTCATTAGAAGTACTAAAATTATGTCTACCTGCGCTTTCAAAGGTCTTTGTGTCCTTATTTAATACGTCCATAATTCTTAAAAAATTTCCATCTGCCTGGAAACACAGTCATATTATTCCCGTCAATAAAATACCGAATCCCCTTTCTCTAAGCAACTTTCGTCCGGTTTCACTCCTATCAATACTATCTGAGATTTTTGAAAAAATAATCCACAATCAATTATCTCAATACTTAACTCAGCACAAAGTACTCGACTCTTTTCAATCCGGTTTCCAAAAACAACACAGTACCCAAGCCCTTCTGACTAATCTAGTTGACGATATTTGTAGGGGTTACCATGATGACAATATCACCATTTTACTAATGCTCGACCTCTCTAAAGCATTCGATAGAGTTTCACACAAGCTTCTTTTATCCAAGCTATTGAACCATGGTTTATCCAAGGATGTAGTAGACTGGTTTTCTAGCTACCTTTCCGACCGATCTCAATCTGTCATACTAGCTAATAAAATTTCTTCTGCTGAATTAGTCAGAAGTGGTGTCCCCCAAGGCTCTGTTTTGGGCCCTCTGCTTTTCTTAATTTATATGAATGATATTAGTTCTCATATTCTTTATGCCAAAAGATTGCTCTTTGCGGATGATCTACAAATTTATCTTCAAATACCCAAGAAAGATTACAATTTAGGCATATCTCTTTTACAAAATGATCTTAAAAATATTGAAACATGGGCCTCGCACAACAATTTTCAGTTCAATAAAGAGAAAACAAGCTTCATAATTTTTGGTAAAAATTGTCAGGACTTTTATTCGAATAAAACCACTTTTTACTTTAGCGGAAGTCATATTCCAATTTCTAAATCAGTCAAAAATCTTGGTATCTACCTCGATTCAGATATGAGCTGGCACACCCAAATTAACCATATGTCTAAATCTATAAATTATATTCTTTACAGACTCAGATATTTTAAAAACTTTATTTCTCCGTTACTTCGTAGACGTTTAGTCTGCTCTTTAATTTTTCCTCTCTTTGACTATGGAGCTTTTGTCATGGGTAATCTGTTAGGGTACCAATATGATCGGCTACAAAAATTACAAAATGCCGCTGTTAGGTATGTTTCTGACATCAAATTTCCTAACAGAACTTCCCCCGCTAGATTAAAATTGGGTTGGTTAAATGTCAGGTTACGCCAAAAATATATGAGTGCCCTATACATTTATAACACCCTTAATAACTGCCTACCTCGTTACTTAAAGGACAAAATCAACGTCTATGTCCCTGCTCGTGATTTACGCCCCCATTTACGCCCCCATCTTTCCGTTACTACTTCTAAATGCTCAATATTCAATAATTCTCCTCTTGTGCACATGATCAATTTCTGGAATACCCTCCCTGAATACATCCGCCTCTCTGACACCTTTAAACCTAATATTTATCGTTACCTTTTACAGAATGACTCCTCTACCTCTCTTTAATACCTATAAATTTCACACAGTCTTGTCTCTAGTTTCCCTGTACCCATTCCTGATTACTTCCTATCCCTTAGCTCTCACCCACTCTGAATTTTTCCCAATTATTAAAGATAACTTCCCCAACCCCTTATCCTTATTAACATTTTCTTAGTTTTCTTTTTTGTTTATTATTTTAAATTTTTTTATAAATTGTTATATATTATTTATATTATATTTTATATTATTTTTCTATTGTTATTAAGATTGTTCAATTTTTGTAAATATATATATTTTATTTTAATCTTTTTTCTTTTGCTAGCTATAAACTTATTTTGTAAATAACGTGCTCGCGCAACTTTTCTATGATATCTATCTTTGTATAATCTTTTGTACAATTTTGTATAAATAAATAAAAAATCAATCAATCAATCAAAAAAAGTCACCTGAGCACAAGGTGCTCACATGATTGTAAGTTAGATTTCTTTTTGTATGTTTGTGTATGTTTGTGACCTTCGTGATTGACTTATTGTGTGCTTGTGATTTATTGATTTTTGGAACGTGTGGCTGGGGCCACGCATCAAATGCTAAAAAACCACCGGCCCTTTTTAGGGCCACCTAATACGTAAAAAATAAGAACAATAATTCAGAAAGCTTCTACTGAAATTAAAAAAACCAATTCAGCTATTGAAAGATAAATAATTAATTAATTAATAATTAATTAATTATTTATCTTTCGAGTATCATAACCTATAGTACCAATAACTTGGTGACTTATTATAATTATATTTTAAAACGGTTTTTTAAAGTACCCTATAAATAAACATAGTACCTAATTTAATTTTTATATTTTATACAAACTATTTTATTTGGTATAATAAATTTAGAAGGATCTGATTTTTTAGTTTTTTTTAATTAACCGCACATTTTTTGTATAAAAAAAAAGTTTTATTATTAAAACATTTAAAAATTATTTTTGGTATTTATACTAAAACATATATGACTAAAAATTTTGTGATTATATATTTAAAATTTTGTTTTTATCACAATATTTATATGCTATAACCTATAACTTCATAAGTTTATATAAATAAGTTTTCAAATTAAAAATAAAAACATTTGAGCAATTCATTTTTATTAACCATTTTGTGCACAAAACGCTGTACAAAGTGTGTTTCATTTTGTGCACAACTTTGTGCACAACTTTGTGTACAACGTTTGTACAGGCTTTTTACGTACGCGCGCAAACAATTAATTTTATGATTAAATTAATTAAATAAACAATTTTTTTTTAAGGCTACAATAACTCTTTACGAGTTAATTACGAATTCAAAATTAGCTCGTGAAGAGTTAAAAGTGTGCCTAGCGCATATCATAGAATGGTATTTTTAATCTTAGGGGGGCCGCTATTCATATGAAATGTACATGAAAATTTTGTATTTCAGTTTTTTATAGTAATTTCTGGTCGATTTTTGCAAAGTTTTTTTTTCTACTTATGCAAAATTGTTTTTAGAAAATAATTTTTATAAAATACTTGGTATACTTTAAAAATATTTTTTCAAAAATAAAGTTTTATCATGTTAAATGCAACCCGCTTTACACTATATTTTTCATTTCTTTCAATGGGAATCCTCATTTGTATTGCTTATATTTTTTTTATAAGTAAAAATATATCTGTAAATCGTTTTAATTATTGTAAATAATAAGATTAACTATTATCCTATAAAATTATTTTTATCTTTTTATAGTGTTTTCATTTTTTATTTTTTAGATTTACCAAATAATCCCATACTAAAAAAGGTATATTTCTCCACCGCGAGCAGCACCGTATTTTTCAATTCTCCCTTCTACCTCCGTGTCCCAAGCGAATAGCGCATTGGACGTTGCCGGTGCATGTCACGTGTATGCAGTTTATACTGTTTATCTTTGCTGTATTGCTGTATGGACAAAATTGATAATCAGACCAACTGATTCAGAGTTATTGTCAACACACAATTTATTATTTTATTTAATTGATTCTGTATAGGTAACATAAATTAATTATATTTTTTTTTCATTATAAGAGTATAAGAATTGTTATAATTTATAGAATTATTATTATGATATTGTTTTTTTAGGATCCTGGTATCATTTCCCGCTTAAATGCTGCTTCTGTTAACTTGAGTTGAGTTAATTCCAAAAAGTTCGTTGTCTTTTTCATTGCACACGCAGAACTTTTTAGATTTAGCAGTTTGTATTTACAAATTGGACAAAACAAAATAAAATTTTAATAATTTTTGGTGACATTTGAACTGTAATATTTATTGTTGAAGATCGTGATAAGTAAAGATCATCGATATAAGTATAAAATCATGCTGAATTTATCTTTGTAATGTGTCTTTGATCTCCAAGAGGAATATATTGTAGTTATTTTTCTGCTAAAAAATCTTTTTCAATTGGTAAGTTTTATGAATGTTTGTAAATAATACTGGTACATTGATTTTAATTTATTTATATTTTTAAAAAGCATTAAATATATTCTCAAATTAATAATTTGAATCATTTAATTATAATATAAATATTAAAGCAAAACCATTTCTGTAAAATTTATTATTTTATTTGCTTCATATTTTTATTTTCATTTGTTCTATTTTGTTAATTTTGTTAATATTAAAATAATCTATTGCTTATAATATATGATATATGTGATGCTATATAATGCAATGCATGTTATTTGTTGTAGGTATTCGATTATAAATTTTGAGGATTTCCATTGATTTTTTTCAATCACCAACAAAAATTTTCATTGATTGAATTAATTATAAAAGAAATCTTGTTTGCCAGTTCATTTTTGCTGCAGAAAAAATTGATAATCAGATCAGCTGATCAGAGCTATTGTCAACACACAAATCACAATTTAATTGATTTTAAAACCAAAATAGATCTTCATATTTTGGTAAGTTAGGTTAATTACCTCATAATAAAAGATTTAAAACATAAGCTTAAACTATTTGATTAATTAGAAATAAACTTTGATTTATTATATTAAATTAAAATACATGAATACTAATTTTTGATAATTTTTAATTCTTACGTTGTTTCATTGTTCAATTTATATTTTACTCTGGACTCAGAAACCAATAATATACATTAAAAGTAATTAACTGCATGAAATAAATTGTTTTACTTATCAAAACTTTTAAAAACTGTAAGTAGCCAAATTTATGTAAAACAGTTTTTTATTGGTTTTTGACTTTAAAGTTGAAATTGGGTCAATAAAAATGACTTTTTTCTTGAATAAATGAATACTCAGGAAATAATTAATCGATATTATTTAATAAAAATAAAGAAATGGTGCAATCTGCATAACTTCAAGTATCAGAACGAGTGAAACAAGGGAAGGTATACCCAATACTCCTAAAAATTCACCAATATGTCCTGTTAAACCAAATCCAGCTACAGTAAATACTAATTAACAAAACTTTATTCAATTATTTTTTATTTGTACATCAATTATAATTTAATTTAATTTAATCTAGGGTCAAATCCCATAACCGCCACCTCTTCCAATCCCTCAGGCTTCTAATGTTATATCTGCAAATACAAATAAATCTCCATCCATTAAGAGAAAAGGTATTTTAATTTAATTAATTTAATAATCATATAAGATAAATAATTATAATAAAGAATCAAATTTTAGTATCAAGTTGCAACATATTTCATATAATTAATATAAATAATAATTTTTGTATTATTTTCACTAAGTATCTCGCAGTCCTCAAAAATCTAAATGCAAATTAAAGAGAGAAGCAGTAGCGCATTGAAAGTTCAACCGATACTAAAACCAAACTAAAACTTATACAGAAGTAGAATATTATCTTAGAGTAATACATTATTTACTTAAATACATATTATAATTTTGTATTAAAATATCAAATAAATTACTAAATTTAAACCATTAAATATTAAAAATTTTTTTTTTAGAGTTTTGATAATGAGACTTACACAAGTGATCATGAAGGTGGTGATGATGATATTGGAAATACTAGTCTTGGACACAGAATTTTGCATGCAGTTACCAATCAAGTAGGATCTTATAAATAAATAATTAATAATTAGAAAATAATGAAAAATTATTACTATTTTTTTAAGAAAAAAATTTTTAAATTCTAGAGATAAATTGATTCAGATCCAGAAAAGTCCTTGGTTTCATCCCACAGTTTTTGGTATACGCAGGGGTAGAATAAAAAAATAGATAAGTAAATTTTAATATCAATCAGTTATTATAATTTAAATTGACTTTGCAAGTTGTATTATAAGTCACCAATTAAAATTGTAACTTTAAAATCATCACCAATGAGAAGCAAACAATATGTTGGATACGATGATAGTCGAGTACCTTTGCTACACATTGTCAGTACCTACATAAAGCAGTAATATCAAGTAAATACTAAATGGATTAAAATTAAAATAATTTAAGAGGCAATAAATAATTAAATTAATTTATGTTATAGACTCCCAAAACCCCTGCTGGAGTAATTTCTTATGTACTAGACATTTGAGATTAGTTTACTTGACGAGATAGGAAAACAACAAACAATAATAGGTCAGGCTAGTCAAGCCCTAAATTTTTGCAATTCAAAGGTAGAATTCAGTGGACTACATGAACAAGTTGGAGGAGAAAGAATATTACTGGTTGCAAGAATTGTACAAATTTAGGGTTTGACTAGCCTGACCTGTTATTGATTGTTATTTTTCCAAACTAATCAAGTAATCTAATCACTAACATCTAGTACACGAGAAATTACATCAGCAGGGGTTTTTGGATTCTATAATATAAATTCATTTAATTATTTTTTGCCCTCCCGGGCGTAAAACTCGTGCGTAAAGAATTTTCTGCACTCGTTCTACGCCTAGGTGGGCAAAAAATAGTGTAAGCACCATGGGCGAAATACTTTAGACACTTGCGTGAACACATATCACTCGTGCCCGGCTTTGCCGAGCACTCGTGCTAGTGCTCACGCTAGTGCCAAAACTTTTACGCCCTTGATACTTAATATACTATATTGCCTCTTGAACTTTTTGAATTTTAATCCATTTAGTATTTACTTGATATTACTGCTTTATGTAGGTACTGACAAAGTGTAGCAAGCATTTCTCGACTCTCATCATTTACAACATATTGTTTGCTTCTCATTGGTGATGATTTTAAAGTTAAAATTTTTATTGGTGGCTTATAAGACAACTTTCAAAGACAATTTAAATTAAAATAACTGATTGATATTAAAATTTACTTATCTATTTTTTTATTTTATCCCTGCGTATACCTAAAACTGTGGGATGAAACCAAGGACTTTTCTGGATCTGAATCAATTTATCTCTAGAATTTAAAAATTTTTTTCTTTAAAAAATAGTAATAATTTTTCATTATTTTCTAATTATTAATTAATTATTTATAAGATCCTACTTGATTGGTAACTGCATGCAAAATTCTGTGTCCAAGACTAGTATTTCCAATGTCATCATCACCACCTCCATCATCACTTGTGTAAGTCTCATTATCAACACTCTAAAAAAGAAATTTTTAATATTTAATTTATGGTTTAAATTTAGTAATATATTTGATATTTTAATAGAAAATTATAGTATGTAATTAAGTAAATAATGTATTACTCTAAGATAAATAATAATATTCTCCTTCTGTATAAGTTTTAGTTTTGAAAACCAAAACCAATACTAAAAAGTATTGGTTGAACTTTTAATGCGCTACTGCTTCTCTCTTTAATTTGCATTTAGATTTTTGAATTATTACTAAATGCAAATTAAAGAGAGAAGCAGTAGTGCATTGAAAGTTCAACCAATACTTTTTAGTATTGGTTTTGGTTTTCAAAACTAAAACTTATACAGAAGGAGAATATTATCATTTATCTTAGAGTAATACATTATTTACTTAATTACATACTATAATTTTCTATTAAAATATCAAATAAATTACTAAATTTAAACCATAATCTATGTGTTATCTTTATATATATATCTTTATTAGGTCTTAATATACATCATTATTGTAGGAGTACAACTTATATACTAAATGATATAATATAATATTGTGTTATATATAATACAGTGTTAAGTATAAAGTATGTTGCTATGTCGATATTACAGGTTGCCACATCTCCCTTCTTTAAGTTATAAGTATGATATTAATTTTTTATATATATCTTCTTGGTTTGATTATTTTGGTTCTATCTCTTAGTCCTCTTTTTTGGTTGTCCTCCTTCTCTTTCTCTTTGTTTTGGCTTAATTTTTGGTTTTCTTCTTGCTGGTTGTTATCAGTAGCTGTTGTTTCTTTTGAATGCTTTGAGCTATCTGGTGTTGTTTTATCTTCTGGGAGACTTTGTCTCTCTTTAATGTACTTTGTGTTTCTTCTTATAACCTGCCCACCTTCTGGTTGGACCATATAGGATCTTGGTGTTTCGTGACTAGCTATGATTGTTCCTGGCTGCCATTTTCCATCTCTATAAATATATATTTCATCTGAGGTGTTATATAATATTTCTTTATCTTTGGTTGCTGTTTTATCATAGTCTCTCTTTTTCTTTATTTGGTTTTGTTTTAACAAATCCCTGATGTCCGTTTGTATTTCTGGTTTTAATTTTTCTCTTGATATTGGTAATAGAGTCCTTGTTTGCCTGCTAAATAGTATTTGGGATGGAGATATCTTTAAGCCTGCTACTGGAGTATTTCTATAATGTAACAATGCTTTTTGTATTTCTTCAGTTGTTGTCCCAGACTTCTTTAGGATACTCTTTGCTATTCCAACTGCTTTCTCTGCTAGTCCATTCGATTGAGAGTGTTTTGGACTGGTCGTTGTTATCTTAAATTCCCATTTCTTTGAAAACTCCTGGAATTCTCTTGATGCAAAAGGCATATTGTCAGCTGTTAACTTTTCTGGTATTCCATGTACCGCAAATACCGCTGTTAATTTATTTATGATTTCACCCGCTGTTTTACTTTTCATTTTAATAATTTCAAGCCATTTTGAAAACGCATCCATTATCACTAAGTAATTTTCTGAATTATATTCTAGTACGTCAGCAGATATGTTCTGGAACCTTTCCTTTGGTACTTCATGTGGTATTAGTGGTAATTTTTTGTTGATATTAGAATGTTCCATACATTTATTACATCCTTTTACTTTTTCTTCTATCTCTGTCGTTATACCTGGCCAGTACATCAGCTGTCTGGCTCTAGCTTTCATTTTTGTGACACCTACATGTCCCTCGTGTAGTTTTTCCAACATTAGTTTTCTTAACGTTAGTGGTATTACTACGTTATCCATGTTGAACAATAGATCTTCACTTACATGTAAGTCGTCTTTCATTTTCCAGTAAGGTTTTACATCTTCTGTTAGTTTTTTGATATGTATTGGCCACTCAGTCCTACAGTATTCTATTACTCTTTTTAGCGTGCTGTCTTTCTCTGTTTCTCTTTTTAATTCTTCTTTCTTTTCTTCTGATATTGCCATCTGGTTTACTATGCTATGGATGTACTTGTCCAATTTAAATTCTTTTTCTCCAGTATCTATTTTTGAGTCTCTTGACAATGTATCTGCTATGTACATATATTTGCCTCTGATATACTTGACCTCTAGCCTGTATTTTGCAGTTTTCATTCGTAGTGCTTGTAATCTAACTGATGGTATTCTTGAGATTGGTTTTTTGAATATTTTAACAAGTGGTTCGTGGTCAGTTTGTACATTTACATCCCTTCCATATATAAACTTGTGAAATTTCTTTGTTGAATATGCTATTGCCAGCATCTCTTTCTCTATCTGGGCATATCTTTGTTCTGTATCTGTTAGACATCTTGACGCAAAAAATACTGGCCTTTTCTCTTGTAGTAAACAACATCCAATGCCATCTTTTGAGGCATCTGCCTGAATGGTTATTTCTTTCTTTCCATTATACCCTTGTAGCGTTGGTGCCGTTGTTAATGATTTCTTCAATTGATCAAACTCTTTGGTATGATTTTCATTCCATTCCCATTCAAAATCTTTTTTTAGTAACTGTCTCATATTTAAAGTTTTGTTGGGTAAATTAGGTATATAATCTTGCATGTAGTTAACCATACCTAAAAATCGTTGCAATTCTTGTTTCGTTCTTGGTGGTTGTAGTGCTATTACTGATTTGATTCTGTCTTCATCTATTTTCCTTCCTTCTTTGGAAAATATGTAGCCTAAAAGTTTTACACTTTTCTGTTTGTATTGTACTTTTGCTTTTTTAAATTTTACATTCACTTGTTTTGCTCTTTCCATAAATGCTTTTAAGTTTCTGTCATGTTCTTCTTCAGTTCTGCCTGATATTACGTAATCATCTATATAAATATTTAAACCATTTAGACCTTTGAATATTCTCTCATTTTCTTCTTGAAATATTTCTGATGCCGTGTTGATTCCATATGGCAATCTTTTGAATTTGTAGCATCCAAATGGAGATGAGAATGTGCAAGCTTCACTCGATTCATCATCTAGCTCTATATGCCAGAATCCTTGTTTCAAGTCTAACACAGTAAAGTATTCTGCATTTTCCAATTTGGCGGCTATTTCATCTATTGATGGTATTTCATAAAAACTTCTGCTGATATTTTGATTTAACTCCTGTGGGTCTATGCAAAGTCTTAATGATCCATCATCTTTTTCTCTTATTACTAAATTGCTCACCCATGACTTTGGATATTTTACTTTCTCTATTATCCCTTCTCTTTCTAGTTGGACTAGTTGGTTCTTTAGTTTTTCTCTTGTATGTACAGCTACTCTTCTTGGAGGATATGCTGTTGGTTTCGCTTCTCTATTGATGGTTAGTTTGACTTTCTCTGGGAATCTTCCTGTTCTTGTAAAACATTCTTTGTATTTTTTGATAAATATTTCTTTTTCTTCATTTACCTTTTGAGTCTGTTTGATATTGTTGACCCTTTTGACGATTCCCAGTTCTTCACAAGATTCCAATCCCATGATTGGGATTTTGTCCACTTCAGTTATTACAAATTTGTGGCTGCTCATCCTATTTTTGAAGTTGCATGGCATCTTGACTTCACCTAGGATTTTTATTTCAAATCCTCCGTAAGCTGTTATCTTCTTTTTTGATTCTCTTATTTTACTATTATATTTGATTTTGTCGTATATTTTCTTTGGTAGTACGTTGACATCAGCTCCAGTGTCAATTTTAAATTTAATCTTCTTGTCTCCTACTATTATTCTTTCTATCCAAGTACTCTTTTTCTTAAGGTTACTTTCTTTATCCATTGAATTTACCGTCAGTGTGTTGATAACGAAGTTTTCTTCACTTGAGGTATCATCTTCTTCCGATAAGTCACTTGCGGACTCTATGTTATCGACTCTTCTACTGTTGGTATTACAGGCAACTGCATAGTGACCTACCTTATTGCATCTGTAGGATTTCTTATCATATGCTGGGCACTGCCTCGGTAGGTGTCGCCCGTTACACCTTCCGAAGTTGAATTCTTTGTATCCATACCCGCCTTCTGTTGGTTTTGATGTTCTCCTTGTTTCGCTTCTTTTCCTCTCCCTCGCGGGATACTGCGCGCGCTCACTTCTATTTTCGTATTTTGTTGTTTTCCCTCTTCTTGTGTGTATTGCATCAACCGATGAAGTTGTTTTGGTCTGCTCTTGTATTTTTCTTGACTGTTCTTTGCTTGCTTCATTCGTTTTTATATTTTTTATCAAATCCTCAAGAGTTAGTTTATTTATTTTTAGAATACTTTGTTGGAGTCTGGTATCCTTCATCGTTCGAATTATGTTGTCACGTATCATGCTGTCTTCCAATGAGTCATAGCCACATGTTTTAACTAGTTTTTTCAATTCCTTAACGTAACTTTCAATAGTTTTATCATCTTTTCTTATTCTATTAGCAAAAACGAACCTTTCAAATGTTTCATTTATTTCTTTCTTGCAATTATTTTCAAAAGCCTCCAATATTTTCTCCGGATCCTCTAGGTTCTCATCTGTTAAATTGAATGTGTCCAGTAATTCTATGGCTTCTGGACCAACTAGATTTTGTAATATTTCTGCTTGGACTTTCTTACTTTCTTCTGTTTTTCCTGATGCTAGCATGAAATTTTTATATTGCCTTTTGAATTTCCTCCAATTTTCTTCTACATTTCCCTCTAATGAGAATGGGATAGGCTTGTTTAAATTTTCCATTTTTGACTTTTGTTTCTTATGTTTATCACTTAGATTTTTATTTTCCTCACTTTCTTTTATTTTCTCATTTAAATTTTCTTTATTTTCACTTTCTGAATTTTCTCTCTCACTGTCACTTAAATTTTTAAAAATTTTTATTTTTTTATTTTCACTCTCTGAATTTTCTTTTTCACTGTCGATTAAATCTTCTTCTTTTAAAATTTTTAATACGGTTGCACCATCCATTTGGATTTTTCTACCGACTGCGCCATGTGTTATCTTTATATATATATCTTTATTAGGTCTTAATATACATCATTATTGTAGGAGTACAACTTATATACTAAATGATATAATATAATATTGTGTTATATATAATACAGTGTTAAGTATAAAGTATGTTGCTATGTCGATATTACAGGTTGCCACAATCTAAATATCAAAAATTTCTTTTTTAGAGTGTTGATAATGAGACTTACACAAGTGATGATGAAGGTGGTGATGATGATATTGGAAATACTAGTCTTGGACACAGAATTTTGCATGCAGTTACCAATCAAGTAGGATCTTATAAATAATTAATTAATAATTAGAAAATAATGAAAAATTATTACTATTTTTTAAAGAAAAAAATTTTTAAATTCTAGAGATAAATTGATTCAGATCCAGAAAAGTCCTTGGTTTCATCCCACAGTTTTAGGTATACGCAGGGATAAAATAAAAAAATAGATAAGTAAATTTTAATATCAATCAGTTATTTTAATTTAAATTGTCTTTGCAAGTTGTCTTATAAGCCACCAATAAAAATTGTAACTTTAAAATCATCACCAATGAGAAGCAAACAATATGTTGTAAATGATGAGAGTCGAGAAACGCTTGCTACACTTTGCCAGTACCTACATAAAGCAGTAACATCAAGTAAATACTAAATGGATTAAAATTCAAAAAGTTCAAAAGGCAATAAATAATTAAATGAATTTATATTATAGAATCCAAAAACCCCTGCTGATGTAATTTCTCATGTACTAGATGTTAGTGATTAGATTACTTGATTAGTTTGGAAAAATAACAATCAATAACAGGTCAGGCTAGTCAAACCCTAAATTTGTACAATTCTTGCAACCAGTAATATTCTTTCTCCTCCAACTTGTTCATGTATTCCACTGAATTCTACCTTTGAATTGCAAAAATTTAGGGCTTGACTAGCCTGACCTATTATTGTTTGTTGTTTTCCAATCTCGTCAAGTAAACTAATCTCAAACGTCTAGTACATAAGAAATTACTCCAGCAGGGGTTTTGGGAGTCTATAAAATAAATTAATTTAATTATTTATTGCCTCTTAAATTATTTGAATTTTAATCCATTTAGTATTTACTTGATATTACTGCTTTATGTAGGTACTGACAATGTGTAGCAGGGGTACTCGACTATCATCGTATCCAACATATTGTTTGCTTCTCATTGGTGATGATTTTAAAGTTACAATTTTTATTGGTGACTTATAAGACAACTTGCAAAGTCAATTTAAATTATAATAACTGATTGATATTAAAATTTACTTATCTATTTTTTTATTGTACCCCTGCGTATACCTAAAACTGTGGGATGAAACCAAGGACTTTTCTGGATCTGAATCAATTTATCTCTAGAATTTAAAAATTTTTTTCTTAAAAAAATAGTAATAATTTTTCATTATTTTCTAATTATTAATTATTTATTTATAAGATCCTACTTGATTGGTAACTGCATGCAAAATTCTGTGTCCAAGACTAGTATTTCCAATATCATCATCACCACCTTGATCATCACTTATTTAAGTCTCATTATCAACACTCTAAAAAAAAAATTTTTAATATTTAATTTATGGTTTAAATTTAGTAATTTATTTGATATTTTAATACAAAATTATAGTATGTATTTAAGAGTTCTGCCTGGACGCCATTTTGTTTTTCAAATTTGTTATTTCTTTTTCGTTTTTTTATTAAATTAGAAATTTTTTTTGCATCTTATCAGAGTTGTCCCACATTCTTTATTTAATTTAGAAAAGTTTGGCATAAACACTTTTTTAATTTAATCAAAAATAAGGACATGATTCGGTGAGAAAAATTTTGAGTAAACTTTTTTCGACAATAAATTTTTCTCACCAAATCATGTCCTTATTTTTGATTAAATTAAAAAAGTGTTTATGCCAAACTTTTCTAAATTGAATAAAGAATGGGGGACAACTCTGAAAGATGCAAAAAAAATTTCTAATTTAATAAAAAAACGAAAAAGAAATAAAAAATTTGAAAAACAAAATGGCGTCCAGGCAGAACTCTTAAGTAAATAATGTATTACTCTAAGATAATATTCTACTTCTGTATAAGTTTTAGTTTGGTTTTAGTATCGGTTGAACTTTCAATGCGCTACTGCTTCTCTCTTTAATTTTCATTTAGATTTTTGAGGACTGCGAGATACTTAGTGAAAATAATACAAAAATTATTATTTATATTAATTATATGAAATATGTTGCAACTTGATACTAAAATTTGATTCTTTATTATAATTATTTACGAAATGGAAAGTGCCATTTGCTTGCCTCCGTATGTCATGCATAGAGGGCGTTTTTCCAAGGTTTTTCGCGCCTCTTTTAAAGCGATCGTTGTGAATAACAACTCTGCGCTTTAAAGACGGAATTGTCAGCATGGCTCCTATTAAAAAGTCGGACCTTGGACCGCATTTGGCCATCCCAAACCCTAGTAAAGGCTATGAATAGATAAAGTTTGAAATGATTGTTAAAGTTCCACCTATCCTAAACATCCCTTCTATTCCCACAGTTTCACCAACAATTTGTCCATACGTCTCCAAACCTATCTAATTATTTCCATTAAAGGAAAAAGCGGTATATATCTCAATATATATATCGACTTCCGAGGGAATAAAAGCAAAAAATGCGGTTTGGACCGCTTGTGCAAATAACTGTTGGTGACCTCCGTATAAGAGGTTAAATACAGTATATAACCTAAGGTTAAATAAAAGCACATACATATTATAATTATTTATCTTATATGATTATTAAATTAATTAAATTAAAATACCTTTTCTCTTAATGGATGGAGATTTAATTGTATTTGCAGATATAACATTAGAAGCCTGAGGGATTGGAAGAGGTGGCGGTTATGGTATTTGACCCTAGATTAAATTAAATTAAATTATAATTGATGTACAAATAAAAAATAATTCAATAAAGTTTTGTTAATTAGTATTTACTGTGGTTGGATTTGGTTTAACAGGATATATTGGTAAATTTTTAGGAGTATTGGGTATACCTTCCCTTGTTTCACTCGTTCTGATACTTGAAGTTATGCAGATTGCACCATTTCTTTATTTTTATTAAATAATATCGATTAATTATTTCCTGAGTATTCATTTATTCAAGAAAAAATCGTTTTTATTGACCCAATTTCAACTTTAAAGTCAAAAACCAATAAAAAACTGTTTTACATAAATTTGGCTACTTACAGTTTTTAAAGGTTTCTAAAAAAGTAACCAAATTTATGTAACCAAAAATTCGCTCCATAGGTGAACATGTATTGATGGCAATACCTAAGAATAACTGAATAAGTTATGAATTTTTTTTAACATATATATTTTTTTGAAAAACTGATACTAACTTTACCCGTTAATTAAAAATTTTGGAAATTTTTTAAAACAACTATCAGACTAATGCTCTTAAACATTTTGGTTCCTCATAGAGGAACCTTTGTGATAGGTGAAATTTTGATTTTCGATATTTTGGCATATAAGCACGTTTTGAGACCTTAGGAAGCTAAAAAACCGGTTTTTAAAGAAAGTCTGTATGTGTGTATGTGTGTGTGTGTGTGTGTATGTATGTATGTATGTATGTATGTATGTATGTATGTTGGACTGTAACCGGAGATATTTCATAGCCAACACGACATTAAGACCTAATTTTTTTTTCAAAATTTTTTTTACCAAAAAATCTCGAGGTACTTTTTTTTTTTAATTTGGATGTAATACCTCATTTTTTTCCACGAAAGTACTTATACTTGAAAGTATGGTTTTTACTCGATATCTCGAATCTGATACTTCATTTTTTAAAAATTTTTTTCCCAAAATTTTTTTCATAAAAAAATACAAAAAACACAAATTTTTTTTTTTTCTTTGAACTTAGTACATAATTTGCTTCCATGGAAGTACTAGTTTTAAGAACCTCTATAAAAGTAATTTTTTGGACCTGATACTTAATTTTTTGAAAATTTTTTTCTCAAAATTTTTGCCACCAAAAAATATAAAAAATGCCAATTTTTTTTTTTTTTTTTAGGATGCAGTACTTAATGTTTTTCTACGAAAGTACGAATATTTAGAATTATCGTTTTTAAATGATTATTTCATGTGATACGTAATTTTTCGAAATTTTTTTTTTCAAAATTTTTTGAAAAAAAAATTAAAAAAATACAATAATTTTTTTTCTTTTTGGACTTAGTCTTAATTTATTTATATGAAAGTACTAATATCCAGAATTATGGTTTTAAAGGATTTCTCTATCTGATATGTAATTTTTTTGAAATTTTATTTTTCAAAATTTTTTGTATTAAGAAATTAAAAAAACACAATAATTTTTTTTCTTTTTGGATGTAGTACTTAATTTATTTCTATGAAAGTACTAATATCTAGAATTATTGTTTTTAAAGGATTTTTCCCATCTGATACGTAATTTTTCAAATTTTTTTTTTGAATATTTTTCATATAAAAAAATTAAAAAAACGTAATTTTTATTAGATAAAATAGACCATTATAAATATTTTGCTATTGTTGATGAGGAACCATAGTGCCAATCACTTGGCAGCGTTTTTTTAATCGTCTCTAAGTTTTTAATAAAAATTTAACTAAAAATATAAAACAATATAAAATAAACTAATTATTATTATCCTAATTAAGCTATTTCGATAATATTTATACAATAATGTGGATTTAAAAAAAAAGTTTTAAAAAATATAACTGTTTTAAGTTCGAATTCGCATAAACAATTATTTTTGATCAACATTTCGTATTTTTCTGGTCTTCGACTGTCAGGAAACTAATTTAAATTTTATTGCAGACTAATTTAAGTATCTTTTCGTTTCGTGAATACCAAATAATTTTTTAAGAAGTTTCTCCTCAAAACGATGAAACGATGTTATAAAAAAAATGCAAAATCTTGGACAAAAATAAGAATTTTCGCATAAAATTTTTGGGCACTTGTGTCGTCGGATGTTTAATATAATGTGATAATATCGGATGTACGGTTTATTATTCAAATTTATCAAATACTATTTTGACCTACCGTACCTAACAAATATTTAACTTTTAGAAAAAAAAATTGGGAGGTCCTATTTAAAAATTTTTAGCTGCGCTAGCCCAAATTTAGCAAAAGGAAGACTTTTTACTTTGCGCTGTCGATAAAGCAGTAATTTTTAGCAAAAAAAAACCTTTTTCTAAAAAATTGTGATTTGACATGTAGTTTTTTTCTGTTTTTACGAAAATTTAATTTCTGCTGTTATTAAAAAAATTTTAATGGTAAATCTTCTATTTTTAAAAGTTTTTCGCCGTTTTTTTCAATTTTAGGTTATGTTATGCAGAGCTAAGTCAAAAACAAAAACACAAAAAATTAGACCCTTTGACAAAATTTTTGAGAACTTGCACGTCCAAATCGGTTTTTTCTATTTGGCGCGGTGAATTTTTAAAAATTAAAAATGATAAATTCTGCTCAGAAAACAGCTTTAAAAAGTATGAGCACACGAATTGCCCCTCAATTTATCATATGGAGATTGAAGGTGATCGATATTCGAGTCGATTAGTATAGGTTAGAAAAGTGTAACCCCCCCCCCATTTTTTCGCACTATTTTCAAAAAACCAATTTTCCAATGTTATTTAAATGGAGCACATTTTGGCCAATATCGCTAAAACTGGTACTAAAAATTAAAAACCAACTTCGGGAGGTTTTTTGTTACCAAAAAAGCACTACTTCCTGAGAATCTCAAGTCGCTCCCATCCAGAGAAGATTTAGCCGAATTTTCACCCCCCCCCCCTTTAATCCTTTTTTTTTGTTAGTATACTTGTATTTTGTGTTTCATTTATAATATAATTATTTATTAATTATTTCTTGGTTTTTATCAATAGATTCCACATCTGCATTATTTTGTATGCACATTATAATATGTAGGTATATATAGGTATTTATATTTTGATATGTACAAGGGTTTTTCTAAATCAAACGTGTCATAATCTAATGGTTGGGCTTTATAATTGATACTTTCAAACTGTTATTCTTCAAAATTGTTACTAAACATTTATTTATTTTATTATTAATTTTCTGTCATATAAGGTCAAGATAATTTTTTAGCAGCATTATTCGTTTTCTTATTTATATGGTCATTCAAAGAAATTGGAGTAACTTTTTTTGCATATAAAATATTACATATTAGGATTCAATAGTACGGACGCACAAGCATATAATATCTATTAGTTAAAAAGGAAATAATAATTAATGGCTTTAAATGCAGTTTTATCGACAAGTGATCATAGAGAACAAGTGCAAACGTAATGCAAAGTAAAATTTCCTATTTTTTCCCGTTTTCAACACATATTTTTTCATTAAAAATGCAAAAAAAAGATTGTAAAATAAGCGAAAGTAGATTTTTTCAGAATATAATAATAAATTGTTTACATATCTAGGGCAAAAATGGATATTTTCTATTTCGGACGGACGAAATAATTGCCCTTTATATGCATGCATGATTCGAATCTACTTTTTTTCCTTGTTTAAAAAATAGCTATTACGTTCAAACGCAGGTCGAAATAAAAGTTTTACAGAAAAAAATGTCTTTCTTTTAAAAATGGTCAAAAAATCTATTACTCATTGACCTTATAGAAAGTTTTTTTCTTTTATTTTAAAATGAAAACTTCGCAATCGATTTGATGAACGAAAGATTAACTTTTGTCATGCCAGATTTAGAATATCCCTTATATTTTACATAATTATAAACTATGTATATTTGTTAAGTCCAGCAGCTTAAATCACAAGTCAAAAATTTTTTGTTTTGTTTTACATGACTTATTAAAGGTCTTGGATTGATATTTTCAAGGGAACTGGGATCCCTACAAATGAATAAATTCCTCCTACCGATTCGGACTTTTTCAAATAACCCATCTAATGAAAATGTCCCATGTTAATATAATTATTGCTAACTTTATTTCCTTTCAATTTGAAAATTCAAATCACTAAATATAAAACCAAAAGTGGTCCAAAATAAAAGAAAATTTTTTGGGTAGTCTAGGCAAACAGAAAAATTTTTCTCTTCCTTTGTACCCCTAAAAATCAAAAATCTCTGAAATACCAATTTTCGAGCGTTATAAATTTTCGGTCAAAATAAATATTTTTTTAAAATTCCCGTGAAAACGTTAATCCAAGACCTAAAATAAGCCATTTAGGACAAAATTAAAAAAAATAATTTTGGTTCACTGAGTTAAGGTGGATCTGGAAATTTATAATTATATATTAATACACAAGAGATAGAATGTACGTCATTATTCGACGCTTATTGATATAGAGTTTTTTAAAGCCGACGTAGCCGGCTTTTAAAAAACTCTATATAAATAAGTGTCGGATGATGGGGTACATTCTATCTCGTGTGTATTAATGTTTTTTATCCACTTTTAGCCTTGGAAAATATGCAAAATGCACCTGCATGCTGGAAGAACTAAAATTTTTAAAGTACTTTACATGGAAGCTAGACTCCCTTGGAAAACATAGTATAAGCACCTGCAATCTAGCGGTTATATGTCGAACGCAACGAACAGTGGTTAGAAAAACTAGTATACGTCAAGTTGTATGCTAACTATGGCTTATTCAAGAGATGGAATAATAGAGATATTATTTTGCAGTTTCGATAAGCAATAGTTATACACATATTTTGTATAAATCGACACACGCAGACATACGCATGAAAGTGCTTTAATAATTTTAGTTATTCCAGCATAGTATAGGTGCATTTAATGTATGCTTTCCAGGGCTAAAGTGGATAAATATATATTATATTATTGAACCTGGTGGTATGATATTTGAATTAAAAATATTTTCATCGCTTTCTCTGATATCTTTAAAAATTTGTTCTTGCTCATCTGGGTAATTATCAATAGTTACACCACGATCTTCAAAGATTGGATTAACATCATTATTTTGAAAGATGATTGGATTTTCAGGCTAGACGGCTTTTTCATTATTATTCAATTGAGCTCGAATATTATCAATATTTTCAGCATTCTCATGCCTGCCGATTCGTGCTTCTAAATCGTTAATCTCACTTTGAATAGTGTGACACATTTCAGCATTGTTTACGATTGTTTATATACATTTTAGCAGGATTATTTAATTTTTTTAATATCTAATTTTTACTATTTTGGTTTTTCACAAAATATAGGGTTAAGCTTTGTTTAATAAATTAAAAATAAAAAAATGCGTATCAAATATTTTAAAGTCAGCTACAAAACCTACCAAATGAAATTTAAAAATTTTTTTCATGATAAAGCGCAATCGATAACAGAATATTTTTCTGTATTTTTCACAAATATCATGTTTTTAAAAAATTAATAATACGCTTAAAAAATAACAGAACCTATTTCATTTTTTGTAATATGTTAAATTTTTGCCATTTTTATTTAGTATGAATTCTTTTTGTATATTTTTTAGACTGCCAAATTGGTTTAATGCTATGCCACATTCTTGGCATTTATATGGGTTTTCTGCAAAGTGAATTATAGCATGATTTTCGCCTGTGCGAATTCTTTAATGAGTTATCAGGTTGCTTGATTGAGTGAATGCCTAACTAAATTCCTTATATTTAAAAGGCTTTTCGCCTCTATGAATTTTTTCACGATACTTAAGCTTTCTAAAAACAATAAAAGCTTTTCCACATTCATTGCATTTGTATGGTTTTTCTCCGGTATGAATTCTTTTGTGAGTTATCAGTTGAAATGATTGAGCAAAGGCTTTTCCACGAACACGACTTTTTAAAAGGTTTTTCCTAGCGTGAAGTCTTTGATGACATATTAAGTAAGGTGATTGGGAAAAATATTTTGAACATTTTTTACAATTGTAAGGTTTTTCTCCTCCATGGGTTCTTTCATGTACTTCTAATTTATAAAAAACTAGAGCTGATTCGTATTCATTCATTAGATTCGTATTTTCTATTTTCAACTGTACAATCACTAAAAGTTTTTACCAAAATCTTCACATTTGTAGGGTTTTTCTCCAGTATATGATTTCTTTCATGAAGTTTTAGATGTTTAGCTTAAGCAAAAGCTTTTCCAAATTCCTTGCATTAGTAAGGCTTTTCACCTGTCTAAATTCTTTGGTGCAATATTAAGTAAACTAATTTTGAAACTGAGATTATTTAACCATATATTTATTTATAATAATTTTTGAGATTCAATATTTTTCGGTATCTGGTACCAGAAAATAAAAATTTTTTTTCTAAATTCTAGACCATAAATGCTGGATTTTGCAGATCTGGGCACTTTGTATCAAAATTTCGCTTGGCTCATAAGATTATTATAGCAAAACCTACGTATAGAATATCGGGACTGTTTGGTTTTTATTTATAATATTTAAAATTTCTTTTAAACATGCGCGGGATTTCAGAAAGACACAGTCTTACATCGCTAGTAGTATGGAGGGGATTCGATCCCTCGCTTTTAATATTCAGTTTCGAGTCTTCGTTTCTCAAAGATTCACATGTTGCAAGCTTCATAAATATAGTATACCGAATCTTGAAGAACTTGATATTTTATATTGTCCTAAATTGCCAAAAATTTTAATGAAAAAAATCAGTGATATTAAAATTAATCGTGGCGATAAACACATTTTAAAAGTAAAAACTGATTTAGAGGATACTAAAGAAAATAAAAATAATCTTGAAAACAATAATTGGCCTTTGGTATCAATAGACCAATAATTTAAAAACTTAAAATATATTTTTGTATCTCATAATTATAAATTTTGAAAAAAAATATTATTTTTATATTTATTTTTTTTAAATTATTATATTTCCTATTTATAATAGGTGAAAAAATATGAGTACCATTTCCAAAATAAGAATTTTTTTTTTTAATATTAAACTGTTATAAACTCAATAAAATATACTTAAAAGACTGAAAAGATAGTCAGTTTTTTTTATTTAAACAAAACTGTAATCATTGCAATAAAGAAAAATATATTCAAAATTTTTGAAATGTTTTAATTTTTTTAATTTGTTAATACATAAAAACGCTAAAAATTCAATAAGAATCATATTTTTATTATAAGGAGAGGGGGCTACCAAAAGCAAAGAGCTTAAGGTGTTTCATCTGTGAAAGCGGATTTTTTTTTATTCTTTAAGATTTCTAAACTATCGAAGCTACGTAAATATGTAAAATCGTATATGTATTAGTATAACTACATACTTTTTATTTAATTATTTAATAATTATGCAGTAAAACAAGTAAAACAAATTGGGAATATAAACTCTCAGCTTACTTTTCACAAGCTCCAAAGATGATTTTCCATAAGAGCAATGTTAAACTACCTACACTTATTTCTTGATTAAATGATAATTATGCAGAAAAAGTTGTAAAAAAAAGTTGATTTCATTTTTTAAAGACTTTATTTTTATATTTTATAAGTTTCATTCATTTCTGTAATTATAACTTTTCACAGAACACCTTAACATGCTCAAATATTGCCTATTCAAACCATATTTTAGTAGATTTTAATAAATAAATTAGGCCTGTATTTTAATATTATTTTAATCAACCATCTACAAATTTATTAATGAATAATAATTAGGGTGCACGAGCCGTCAGGTGAGTACATCCCATCAACGAATTATATGATTCCTTCATCCCGTTGTAAGCACATAGTTTTTTATTTTTAGATGTTAATTGGTGCACTTGGTGCAAAAATGAAAAATAATAAAATTATAATTACATAAATATTCAATAATTTACATATCAAATTCTGTTTTTTTTTTAAAGCAATAAACTATTTAATTTAAAATTAAATACCCTGCCAACTAACTGGCACTAAGGTTCCTCAAATAATGAGCTTAATACATTAATATATGCCACTGATATTACCGATTACAACCATGCAATCTTACATACATTTCTCTCTTAATTCCACAATAGTTGTGAAATATCACCGGTTACAATATTTTCAGATATTAGTACTTTCATGGAATTATACGAGGTATTACACTAAAAAAAAAAAAAATATTGCAGTTTTTTTAATTTTGAGAAAAAAAATTTTGAAAAAATTCAGTATCAGATTCAAGATATCAAGTAAAAAATATACTTTCAAATACAAGTACTTTCGTGGAAATAAATGAGGTATTACATCCAAATTAAAAAAAAAAAGTACCTAGAGCTTTTTTGGTGAAAAAATTTTTGAAAAAAAAATTAGGTCTTAATTCGATAATAATTTTGAAATATCACTAGTTACAATATTTTCAGATATTAGTACTTTTATGGAATTAAATGAGGTATTACACCAAAAAAAAAAAAAATATTTCAGGTTTTTTAATTTTTTTTTTTTTTAATTTTGAGAAAGAATTTTTGAAAAAATTTGGTATCAGAACCAAAAAATGACTATAAACAAACTTTCTAAAATTAGTACTTTCATAGAAATAAATTAGGTACTATGTCCAAAAAGAAAAAAAAAATTGGTGTTTTTTGTATTTGTTTGTGAAAAAAACATTTATATTTACACGCTGTGGAATGAGTAATATTCTTCACCATGTCTAAGAATCTTCTATTATATGTATTTTATTCAATATTTTCTACTAAAAATTTAAAAATTTAAGTAAAATTTAAACCAGCTAATTAAAACCGGCTTAACCTTGGAAGGTAATTTACATGCGATTTAGGCCATTCTTTATTTTTCTGGCCATCGGTCGTAAATAATATACTATTGCTCGCTTGCAACGAGTTAAATAATATAATATCTTATTTAAAATTCTTAGAATTATCTATTCTTAAAAATAAAAAAAGAAGCAGAGTGTGTCCCTATTTAGTAGAGACCCTAGATTACCAGAGACGACCAGAAGCGCACATGGTCCCGTTTTGCCAACCAGCAACAAAAATGTTGCTAGGTAAGATGGCGGAACCAATCAAAAAGAGTGGCCGTCTCTAGTAATCTAGGGTCTCTACTATTTGGAAAAAATTAGCGACCTCTGAAAAAACCCACTATTTTTTTACTTGGAATTAATAGAATACAAATATAAACGTCAGGTTTATATTTTTATTTGTGTAAGTCATGTACTTGAACAAAAATATAAACACAAAGGATTCAAATTCCTGTTTAGTTTGCTCTGAGAGTTTATAGAGTGTGGACTAAATAATAAGAAAAACTCAAAATACGTATAAATTTTCTGACAAAAATATTCATTAGATTTCTTATTGCTTTTGATTTTTAGTTATTTTACCCAAGAAAAAGTAAATTAATATTATAAATAATATCAATTTCGATTTAAATAATAAATACATATTAAATTATTATAAAATTTTCAGGCATAATGAATCAGATTAAGGTTCTTGCATCAAAATTAGTCTCCAAAAAATCTTCACAAATGAAATCTTCGAGTACCAGCAATAAAAATCTTCATAAATGTCATCAGTGCAAGAAAACTTTTACCCAAAAAGGTGGTCTTCGGAAACATGAAAAAATTCATTTAGGATTAAAGAAATTTGAGCGCAAAGATTGCGGCAACAGATTTAATAGAAAAGATGCCCTCAAAGATCATCTTCGAATTCATACTGAAAAAAGACTTTACAAATGTTTGCAGTGTAATAAAACTTTTAAACAATCAAGCGGTCTTCGTGTTCATAAAATAATTCACTTAGGCTTAAAAAAATTCGAGTGCAATGATTGCGGTAAAAGATTTATGAGAAAAGATGCCCTGAAAAATCATCTTCGAATTCACACTGGTGAAAAACCTTACAAATGTTTGCAGTGCAATAGAACTTTTAAGCATTCAAGCGGTCTTCGTTATCATGAACAAGTTCATTTAGGCTTAAAAAAATTTGAGTGCAATGATTCCGGCAAAAAATTTATTAGAAAAGGTGTCCTCAAAATTCATCTTCAAATTCATACTAAGGAAAGACTTTTTAAGTGTTTGCCGTGTAATAAGACTTTTACACAACTAGGTAATATTCGTAACCATGAAAAAATTCACCGAGGCTTAAAAAAATTTGAGTGTAATGAATGCAGCAAAAGATTTAGTACAAAAGATCCCCTCAAAAAACATCTTCAAATTCATACTAGTGAAAGACCTTATAACATGCTGAATAAAAAAATTTGTTGCAATAAAAATTTTGTTATGAAGAAATGCTTTGTTCCTTTAACTCGATGTAATCTTAAAGTAGAAAAAAATGAAACTAAAATTAAAGTTGACGCACCAATTGAAGAAGAGATTGATATCTTTGATGAAAAGCCAGATTTGAGCTTTTTGAAGAATAAAAATTTTTTATCCTATTATGATTCTATTGTGATGGAATGTAAAAATGTTGAGAACACTTCAAATTCAATTGTAAGTTTAAAGGACCGTGTTGCAAACAATTGGGTAAATAAATTTGCTCAAAATAACTGTGAAACAGGTGAGCCAGTAAATGAAAACAGTCAAATTGTTTTTGCTGTTAGAATAAAAAATCGTGTAACTGAAACTGAAGAAGCTGTAGTGGTAGAAGAAGAGATTGAATTGGTTGATGAAAAACCAGATTTAAGCTTCTTAAAGACTGAAAATTTTAATGTTTTTGATGAAATTATATGCAATAATTACCAGACAATTTCAAATGTAAAGATTGCGGATAATGACTTTGATACAATTAATTTTTCAATAGGAAATAATGAAAACATTGATCTAGTTGACGAAAAACCAGATTTGAGTTTTTTGAAAGAAGAAGATTCTACTTTTTAATATTTTTGCTTTATTCTTTTTTGACTTCAAACTTTTATTTTCATTTAAAAAAAAATGAAATATATATTAAAAAGCTATTAGCATAAATTAATGATAATCTTAAAAATTATTTTTTTTTAGAATCGTTAGCGAGAATTCCTTAAAAATTTCGTAATAAATAAAATGTTGTCAGTTAAAAATTGTCAATTTTCAACAAAATAAATTTAGATAAATACAAAACATTCAGGCATATTTTTTTTTATTTTTTGTTAATTAATAAGAGATTTAAGCGATCTTACTGGATAAATTACAGGAAAAAAAAAATTATTTAAACAATTTTCTAATCTACCCTTCAAGATTGCTTAAACCTTTTCACTAAATATTTCTACTTATCTTATCTGGACTTACACCCTAAAACTAATCAAATAGCTATTTTTTTAAACAAGGGATAAATATTGGTTTTGATCTTGACTTCTATCTTACACTTATATGCACGAGCAAGTGCAGACAGCATTTAAAGGTCGAACCCTATATTTTTTCCAGTGATACAGTTTTAATGGGTAAAAAATCTGTCCTCTCTAGAATAGAAAATATGCTTTTTTGCTTTAAATACGTTATAATTCATTCATGATGTTTAATATTACTTATACTTTTAAAACTTTTGTGATATTAAGTATTTTTTTTGTTTTAAATTTCTCAATAAAATTAATATTTTTGTTAAATTTATAAATTTAAATTTTTTCAATTATTTATAAACATTGAAATCCTGTTTTTCCTAATTTATGATTGTTTTTGATTCAAAGAAGTTCTAGATACTTATCTTAAATTAATTAATAGGTAAGTTTTAATTTATTTGATTTTTTTCTTGCAATTATAATATCAGAGATTACTATGTGCATTACAAATCTGAAATTACATTCCATGTTGAAACAGGTTAAGAGCAAAAAGCTTTGGCTTGATTCTGCAGGAAGTTCCCAGTTTTTGTTAAAACTGTTTCATATCTAAAAACGGAACACTTCGTGTGGTCGTGGTCTCTTGGATACGCTCTGATACACCTCACCTAAATTACTATCAATAAGAAACAAGAAAAGGTCCTTGAAAAAGAACAAAATTAATTAGCGCTAATATCAAAGCACTTGATAAAGAAGATGTAACCCATATACTATAGATTTCATATTAGACAGTTCCAAAAATCCTATTTGGCTTGTAAATCAATCAAGCTTTGAACAGTAGATTTTATGTTATTAATTTACACAGTTGACATGATACTATCATCGAATTAACACAGGCGAAAGGCCATTTAAATGTCTTCAGTGTGATAAAGCTTTCAGACAATTAATCCATCTTCAAAATCATGAAAATATTCATACTGGAATGAAAAATTTTGAATGTGGAGTTTGCAAGAAAAGATTTAGCATTAAAAGTAATCTAAAAGTACATAAACGAGTTCACACAGGTGAAAGGCCTTATAAATGCCTACAATGCGATAAAACTTTTATACAATCGCAGCAACTTCGTAGCCATGAAAAAAATCATACTGTCATGCAAACTTTTAAATGCGAAGTTTGCAAGAAAACATTTTTTCAAAAGTATAAATTAACACAACACATTAGAATTCATAAAGGTGAAAACCCCTTCAAATACGAGCTTCGTGGTAAGACTTTGGAACAGAGAAGTCATTTCCAGAATAAAAGAATTTTTTACTGATATAAAGCAGTTTAAATGTAATCAGTGCAAGAAAGGTTTTGCAACAAATAATGAATTAAAAATTCATATTAAAATTCACATGGATGAAATGTTGCATAAGTCTCCCCAATGTGATAAAACTTTTTCCCAATCGAACCATCTTCAAAGCCGTCAAAATGTAAATACTGGCATACAAAATTTTGAATGCTATATTTGTAAGAAAAAATTTACTAAAAAGCAGAACCTAAGTCTTCATATTCAAGTTCAGAAAGATGAAATACCAGATAAAAGTCTACAGCATGACAAAAATTTTACTGAAACAAAAAATTGTGATCATCATCCAAGAATTCAGACTAGCGATATGAAAACTAAAGTATGCGAGGTTTGCAAGAAAATATTTACTTGTAAAAGTAATATACAAAAGCATAATCGAGTCCATACAGGCGAAAAACCATACAAATGCAAATATTGTGATAAAAATTTTAAAGAGAGAAAAAATCTTTAAACTTTCGAAAAAAAATTGCAAATTATAAATTTTTTTTGCGAATTCACAAAAAAAAAAAATCGAGAATTCTCCAATTTTTCGATAATATACTAAATTTAGTAAATTCACGATTTTTTTCGAATTTTAAAGTCATTACAATCACAATATCATGTCAAGTCAGTCACAATATCATGAAAAACATCATACTGGTGAAAAACCTTTTGAATGTAACTATTGTTTAAAAAGATTTACTCGAAAATCTCATCTTAAAAGACATTTTCATGTTCACAAATTTGACAAAACTTCAAAACGGCTTACACAAATTCAGGATTTTGGAAGAATTCAAGTTGATGAGGAAAGTTTTGAATGTGCTTATTGTAAAAAAAAATTTTATCAAAAATATAATTTGATGGTTCATATTCGTATTCACACAGGCGAAAGACCATACAAATGCAAATATTGTGATAAAAGTTTTAATCAGACAAGTTCTCTTCGATATCATGAAAAACATCATACTGGTGAAAAACCTTTTGAATGTACTTATTGTTTAAAAAGATTTACTCTAAAATTTAATCTTAAAAAACATTTTAAACTTCACAAATTTGACAAAACTTCAAAACGGATAACACAACTTCAGGATTTTAGAAAAATTCAAGTTGGTAAGAAAAGTTTTGAATGCGCTTATTGTCAAAAAAAATTTAATAAAAAACAGAATTTGATAGTTCATATTCGAATTCACACAGGTGAAAGACCTTACAAGTGCAAATTTTGTGATGAAACATTTACGAAATTTTGTAATCTTAAAACGCATGAAAATATTCATACTTGTGAAAAACTTTTTGAATGTGCATATTGCCAAAAAAAGATTAATCAAAAACATAATTTGGTATCTCATATTCGAACTCACACTGGTGAAAAGCCCTATAAGTGTAAATATTGTGATAAAGAATTTAATCAAGTTTCAACTCTCCGAAAGCATGTAAATGTACACTCTAATTCAAGCTCTAATCTACAAGTTTTCGAGTTTAACAATTTCAATGAAGTAAATCTTTCAAAAAATAAATTGAGAAGTCAAAATCAACCCGGAGACATTTGCAATAACAACAAACCTAAATTAAAAGAATGCTTAAGACCTCCATTAATTACTAATAACATTATAGTTGAAAATACTTGCAAACTTAATAAAAATATAATTAAAAATAATAATTTTGAGTTGGATCTAAAAAATAACAATTTCGAAGTGGTTATTAAAGATAAAAAAGACAAAGTCTATGAATGTGATGATTGCAAAAAAATATTTTTTCAAAAAACATCGATTATATCTCACCTTAATAAGAATCATATTGATAAACTTGATGTTACAGTTTCTGGTAAGCAACGTGAAAAAAAATTGACTAATAAGATTGAATTGAATTCACATATGAATGTCCAAAAACATGTTTATTTTGTTTCAGATCAAAGTACACCAAATGACAACATTAAGGAATTTAGTCTTAAAAATGATTTTAAAAATCCAGGGTGTAATGATGGAACTGGAATAGTACAAGATATTGAAATGCAAAATGAATTACTATTTACTGGTTTAAATATTGAAGATGAAAGAAATCCCTTCGAAAAATACAAAAATGAAGAATTAGAGGCCTCACCTGATGACAAACCATCTGAAAATACATTTTCAAACATTAATTCACCAAAAAAAATTAAAAATCTTACTGATAATGATTTTGAAACTAAAATAACTCAAGATAATAAAAAAACTACTCATACTGAGAAAGATCAGATAATTTTAGATGATGAATCTTACATTCTTGATATTGATGAATTAAACAAAAATTTGATTATTAAAAAGATTGACAGTATTGATTTTAAAAGTACTTCTCAGGATAAAGATTTTATTGAGGTTTTTCTTACAAAAAATATTGAAGGGGCAACGAAAAATTCGAGCCATGCATCAGAAGAAACTGTAACTTTTTTATTTGAGAATGCTTTAAAAAATGAATTAGATAGAAGTATGACAGATTTGATAGTTAACATAGAATCTGATATGTTAAAATATTTGATAGATTTTGATAATATCTAATCAAAAAATAATAATTTGACATTTTCATAATTATATTATTACATAAAAATAAATGTTTTCATTTATTTACAAATTTTAATTAAAATGTAATCAAATTACTTTTTTTTTTTTAAATAATTATAAATTTTATTTGTTTACTATTTAATTTTTTTTTAAATATTTAAAAATATATAAAATTAAATGTATTTTTTTTAGATTTAGGCAATTTTTAGATTATAAATATGCTTTTTAATAATTTTTAAAATCCAGTGAATAAAAATAAACTTTTTTTTTGTATTTACTGTATAGGCAGTAAAATAATAAAATTTCTCTGTACTTTATTTGTGAATTTTTTTATAAATATTCTTTGTTAAATAACAAAGCTATTTTAATAAAGACATAATTTAAAAAAAAAAATTTATTCGACTATTTATTACCTACTTTTTCTTATAAAATTTAAAATTGAATAATTTGTGTGTATAAAAAAATTCAAAAAATTCTAAGGGCTATAAAATGTCTAATTTTGATCTTTTAATAATTTGAATAAAGAATTAGAAATATATTAAACTAATTTAAAAAATTAATAAATTACAATAAATTTAATTAATTATAATTAAATAAAAATTTTTAAATTTTAATTTCAAATCAAAATTAAAATTTGAAAAACATCATACCTTTTTATAACTTAAAAATTTCAAAATTTCGCGGTAGCTGAGTACTTTCATCCAATCAGATCACTGTGTGACGTCACGGTATAGCAGAACACGTGTTTTGAGAAAGCATGTTTTGTATTTCGGAGTCGGATGATATTTGGAGTTAAATATTTATAAATAAATATTTGTTTACAAAAAATATTGTTTCATATTTACAAAATATTTATTATTATTACTAAATTTTTCTGTGTCAATATTTGAATATCAGTTTTAACAAATATTTGCAAATCTTTGATAAAATTTATCAATAACTACAACTATTGGTTTTAAACAATAATCAACTGTTTACTACAAACAGAAGTAAAATAGGTAAAAACTGTGATTATTTTAATTAAAATTATGAGTTGAAAAATTAAATTTACTTTATTATTACTAAATAGAAATTAATAAATTGTCCAAAAATTCATTAAAAATAGTGGCTCATTAAATTTGTAAATACTATACATAACCTTCGAAACAACTGAAAATTTATGTCTTTTTTGTTAAAAAAAAATAAAAGATAAAATTTTGAGTTATTATTTTAAATTAAATATTATTATATTAGCTTAACTTAATTTAGTAAAAAAAAAAATTTCATTTTCATTTTCATTTTCTATTTTTATTTTCTTTTTTAGGTTTTATGAAAAAACTGATTCAAACCAAAAATAAAATTTTTTTACTGAAAAAAAAAGAATAAGTCAAATACAAAAATGGAATCAAGTAGAAAAAAAAAAAATATTTCGTCAACCAAAGAAAAATGTTTGGATGAAAAATCTTATAAATGTGATCTATGCTCGAAAACTTATAAAAAATCGAGTCAATTCAAAATTCACCTTAGGTCTCATATTTTTGAAAAACCATACAAATGTTTGCAGTGTGATAAAGCTTTTATGCAATCCATGAATCTTCGAAATCATGAAAAAATTCATTCTGTTAAAAATATATTTGAATGTAATTTGTGCAAAAAAAGTTTTAAAATAAAGAGTAAATTAAAAACTCATCTCCAAATCCATACAGAAGAAAGACCATACAAATGTTTGCAGTGTGATAAAACTTTTACTTTATTGATTTATCTTCAAGCGCATCAAAAAATTCATTCTAATCTAATAAAGCCTTTTAATTGTAATCAATGTGAAAAAAGTTTTCTTACAAGTAATAAATTAAAAACTCATCTCAGACTCCACACAGGGGAAAGACCATACAAATGTTTGCAGTGTGATAAAACTTTTGCTTTATTGACTTATATATAAGCACCAGTGGTGTGCTATGCCGTGAATTTTTAATGTGGGTTGGCTACAAAATTACCATAAGATAGAAAAGGAAAACTCGTTCTGTCTTGTTTTGTCTAATAGCACTTTCGTTGCCAACCCTCGATATATTTCACGGCATAGCGCATCACTGATAAGCACTAGGAAAGCACTAATTGGAGTTTTAAGAAAAACTTGTCTCCCCGGGTTTTTCGTGAACTTTTAGTCATAAAAGTCCCCAGCTCCAAGGATTTTGCTTTTGCTTTTCAAAAAAGCGTGCCTGAAAGCATTTTAATTTTCCCATTTAAATAACATGGGAATTTTGACTTTTCAGCTTTCTAATTTTTTACAAAGCTTGCAAAATATATTGAAAAGCTACTAATCGATTGAAAGTACTATTTAAATATTTAAAAAACGATACCCAACTTCAAGTAGCCAAAAAAAAATTTTTAATCGATTTTACGGGTAATAAACGTAAAAAAAATCTCCATTAAAAGAAAATAGCTTCATGTAATTTAAATGGAGCATTTTTTTACGTTTATTACCCGGTAAAATCGCTTTAGAAATATTTTTTTTGGCTACTTGAGGTTGGGTATCGTTTTTTATATGTTTAAATAGTACTTTCCATTCGATTACCAGCCTTTCAAAACATTCTGCAAGCGCTGTTATAAATTAGAAAGCTGAAAAGTCAAAATTCCCATGTTATTTAAATGGGAAAATTGAGGTGCTTACAGGCACGCTTTTTTGAAAAGCAAAAGCAAAATCCTGGGAACTGGAGACTTTTTATGACCAAAAGTTTATGAAAAAACCCGGGGAGCCAAGTTTTTCTTATAACTACAATTTTAGGTCCACTCTAATAAGCACGTATAAATACTGATTTAGAATATTTAGTTTTTTACTTTAAAACTGAAAAAAAAAAATTATAAATCAAATTTTAAAATATTTTAAAATTTGTTAAAATTTAAATAATGATTAATGAATATTGTTAATATTCAAAAAAAACTTATGACCGGTTTGTATAACTACACAACCAACGAGCATGGAACATGTTCACTAATAACTAAGACTGATAATAAAGTATCTATTCTGTTCATAATATCAATATTTATATCCAAGTATTTCTGCACTAAAGTTCTTTAGAGACTTCTGCACCAATGGTCCCTAGGTACTTCGGCACCAAAACTCCCTAGGTACTTCTGCACCAAAGGTCTTTAGAGACTTCTGCACCAATGGTCTTTAGGGACTTCTGCACCAATGCTCCCTAGGTACTTCTGCACCAAAGGTCTTTAGGGACTTCTGCACCATGGGTCCCTAGGTACTTCTACACCAATGCTTCCTAAGTACTTCTGCACCATAGGTCCCTAGGTACTTCTGCACCAAAGGTCTTTAGGGACTTCTGCACCAATGCTCCCTAAGTACTTCTGCACCAAAGGTCTTTAGAGACTTCTGCACCATAGGTCCCTAGGTACTTCTGCACCAAAGGTCTTTAGGGACTTCTGCACCAATGCTCCCTAAGTACTTCTGCGCCAAAGGTCTTTAGAGACTTCTGCACCAATGGTCCCTAGGTACTTCTGCACCAAAGGTCTTTAGAGACTTCTGCACCATAGGTCCCTAGGTACTTCTGTCCAAAGGTCTTTAGGGACTTCTGCACCAATGCTCTCTAGGTACTTCTGCACCAAAGGTCCCTAGGTACTTCTGAACCAATGCTCCCTAGGTACTTCTGCACCAATGCTCCCTAAGTACTTCTGCACCAAAGGTCCCTAAATCGAAAATATTCTAAGTCTCATTTGACCCCCCCCCCTTAATAAGGACAAATTTGACCCCCCCCTTAAAAAGGACATATTTGACCCCCCCCTTAAAAAGGACATATTTGACCCCCCCCTTTAAAAAGGACAAATTTGCCCCCCCCCCCCTTAATTTTCCAGTTCTGAAGTACCCCCTCCCTATAAACATGTTCCATGTTAAAAATTCTTGTATCGCTCGATGATAAGGAGAGTATTTAAAATAAATAAAAATAATGACAACCTTTACGAGCAAATGCGAGCATTTTTCGTAAAGGTTGTCATTATTTTTATTTATTTGTTAAAATTTATTATTTTTAATTAATTAAATAACTAAAGATTTTTAAATCTTATATAAAAATTCAAAGTATTTGTATAAAAAAAACAAATAAATTTTACGCAATATTATGCTAAGTTTCATATCCGGGACGGATCCGTATATCATTTTGGTTTCGTTATTGAAAATAAACTAAACCTACGTTATAAAAAAATATTTAATTTTAATCTTGTTATTATTGAATAAAGCACACGTTAGATTATTGATTTGGTTTAAAATTTTCAACTTATCGGTTTAAGTAATATTTTGGTTAATTATAAACCAATTTGGATACAAATTAAACAATATTAATAAATATAACTTAAAGCGATCTAACTGTGTCAGATAAAAAAAATTAAGTATGTTATATTAATAAAATTATTACCTTTAAAATTATCTCTCTTCATAAATTATTTTCAAAAGGTTGAAGGTGAGATTAAAGTATAGCTATAACTTCTTGTTTTTCTTATTTGTGTTGATTTTTAGAGATTTTTTTGAGCACTACGTAAAGTATATTGGTATAAATTATAGGTTAGGATATGCACTCTCCTCCTTTAATTGATGACTGCTTTTATTAAAAAAAAAGACTTCATGATCAGACACACAAATTACAAAGACAAAAATTTTTTAATATATTATTATTTATTAAATATTTATTGTAAAATAGAAAATTTATTACCTTTTTTACCTTGTATAATCGGGTGATTTTTCATAAGCTTTGCGCTGTATTTACGCTACAACTGGAATTTCATATTTTTAATAATAAATTCTTTATGGAATTTGAATAAGAAGGTTTAATTAATTAGTATTTATGAGTTAAAAAAATTATACAAATAAGACAATAAGTTTTAACTGTTTTTTTGTAAACAATAGAAGTCAAGATTCAAGGAACAATCGATCACGTGAACTGGTTGTTGAAATTTCTATACTGCTGCGAAATTCAAAAACTAAAATGAATTTCTTTAATTTTGATCTTGAAGAAAATTATAGGTAGTTATACCCATATTTTAGTTTACTAAAATAATTTGCTGCTTAAATTTAAAAGCCCATTTTGGAAATTTCAGAACCGCTGAAAAGAGCTGTTAAGAACCCCTTTGGAATATAATTTTTTGTATTAATCTTTAAGACTATATAATTTTCAGGGCCTTATTATTAAGGAACCTTTTGGAGTATGATTTTTTATATTAATCTTGAAGACTATAATTTTAATTATACGTATGTGAATGCAGTAAAAAAAATTTGAAAAGGAAAATAAAATAATGAACACAATTTTTACATAAAATTTTCAGGATATTTTCAAAAAAACTCATAAAATGATTTTAAATATCATATATCCTTATTAAATTTAAATTATTATCTTGATTCTTAAAAATTAGGTGCATTTAAATAAAAAGTTACCGATTCTAATTATGCTATAAAAAAAAAAAACTTTAAAAAGTAAAAATATGCGTTTCATACTATTTGGTTTGTAATTAAATCTCAAAAAACAACTGATATGCTTTATAAGTTTTTCAGATTTTGATTCCGTTTAATAGAATATTTAATAATTTCTTTGATTACCCACTTAAATCTCATCCTAGCAGGAAAATTGGAGTTTATTGAAACCCAGTGGTTTTAAAACTTGGTATGGAAAATCAACACTGGGTTTTAAAACTTGGTATGGAAAATCAACCCAGTGGTTTTAAAACTTGGTATGGAAAATCAACACTGGGTTTTAAAACTTGGTATGGAAAATCAACCCAGTGGTTTTAAAACTTGGTATGGAAAATCAACACTGGGTTTCAATAAACTCCAATTTTCCTGCTAGGATGAGATTTAAGTGGGTAATCAAAGAAATTATTAAATATTCTATTAAACGGAATCAAAATCTGAAAAACTTATAAAGCATATCAGTTGTTTTTTGAGATTTAATTACAAACCAAATAGTATGAAACGCATATTTTTACTTTTTAAAGTTTTTTTTTTAGCCGATATCAGTTATTTTTTAATATTTTTAGATATTTAGTGAAAGCTAATATAATAATTAATAAAATTTAATATTTAAATACTGGATACAACTTTTAAATTGCAAAAATTTAATTCTGCAATTAATTATTTAATAAAATGTTTGATTTGAAAAATTTCTTGCATTTGTTTAATTCTGAATTTTAGTTTCGAAACTTAATTTTTCAATGTATTTATTAATAATCAATATAATTTTATAATGAAAAATTTTCAATTAGTAGTACACAAATTTCATCGCAAAAGAAGCTTACTTAAAAGTTTATATAAATTTTTAAATTTCCGCGCTTATATTTTTACTATATTTACTCCGTGATTTCTTTTCCCGCGCTGTATATAGTATAGTACACCAGTAATACACATAGAAATATAATTCTATATATGTATAAAATATGAATATGAAATGCTATACACTATTTCATTTTTATAAATAAGGATAGAGAAAAAGTCTCCCCTGAACTCTAGAGATGGAGATATATAAATTACTAAGTATAAGAAAAAGAAAGAGCACAAAGTTAGATACATTGGAACAAGATAAATTAAAAATTCTTTTTATTAAATAAATAATATGTTTTACTATACAAGGATTTTGGATTAATATAATTTAATATGTTTTTGTAATTTAATTAACTGCAGAAACTTAGATTTGGTATTATTTTAAACAAAAAAATAAAAAAAAAATAATCCTTCAGGTTAGATAGAACCTTTTTAATGTATATTACAGTAAGCTACGTTAGTGCGAGTATGAAAGTATGAAACGAGTCGCACTACCGCGATGCTCCTGTAATATTAAATTACCATCATAAAAAAATTTGCATTTGTAAGGTCTTTCCCTGTGTGAACTCAAAGATGGCTTTACTTAACAATTAGATACTTTATCTTTCCTATAAATAAATCCCTCATTGCAATCTTTGCATTTGGAGTTTATGATAACAGAGTGAATTTTTTCATGACGTATAAGAACGATTTTACTCTTAAAAATTTTACTTTATGGCATCTATTAAATTTATGTAGTCTTTTATCTGCGTATAGATTTGAATTGGTACGCTGGAAGATTTTTCTTGTCCTAATAAATTGTAGATAACAAAGTTTACTTTTGAGTTCTTAATTTTTTCTTTGTTTGCAAGGAAATTATTTTTTTCAAGTTAATTTTTTTTAATTTTCATATTTAAAAATAATAAAATATTTTTTTAAGGAAATTAAAAAAAAATAAAACTAAATGAATCTATAAAAAACAATTGATTAATTTTTTACTTAAATGAAAAATTTAAATTCCATTATATTTGTGCAGATAAAATAGTGATTATTCTCAATAATGGAAAAATAAACAGTATTAAAAAAAAATGTTTACTCAACCTATGTAAAAGAGATAAATTTAAATAAATAACCATTAAGTCTTAAATTTTCTTCTGCGAACATTAGTTTTTTATTAATTATGAAAATAAAATTATAAAATTATTACATAGTATTTTATTAACATTTTTTTGCTTTTAATATTTTATGTAAAATTTATAAAACTTGGGTAGTTTGAAACTTACCCATAGCATGTTCAAATTTCGATTAAAAATGTTCTGTAATGAATTTAAAAAAATTTAAAGTAACTCAACACTGTTTGAAAACAAAATAAATTCTTTTATAATTTAGCTATTTTTAAAAGAAAATAAATTTCAGAATATCAGCTTATAAAACTAAAACCGGAAAACACTAAAAAAAAATTAAAATTTGTACACTTTTTAGTTATACTTTATCAAATTTTGCCTTAAAAATTCTTCAAAATGTTTTTTTTTTGTTAAATAAATTCCAACATGTATTTTTCTTGTGATAGCGAAGGCCACTTTTTTGTTTAAAAGCTCTATCACAAAATTCACATTTGTAGGGTTCTTCTCCAGTGTGAACTCGAAAATGCTGCTTTAGTTCATATTTCGAATAAAATCCTTTTTTGCAAATTTCACAAACAACATTTCTATCACCTGCGTGAATTCTTAGCCAACACGACATTAAGACTTAATTTTTTTTTCAAAATTTTTTTTACCAAAAAATCTCGAGGTACTTTTTTTTTTAAATTTGGATGTAATACCTCATTTTTTTCCACGAAAGTACTTATACTTGAAAGTATGGTTTTTACTCGATATCTCGAATCTGATACTTCATTTTTTGAAAATTTTTTTCCCAAAATTTTTTTCATAAAAAAATACAAAAAACACAAATTTTTTTTTTTTCTTTGAACGTAGTACATAATTTGCTTCCATGGAAGTACTAGTTTTAAGAACCTCTATAAAAGTAATTTTTTGGACCTGATACTTAATTTTTTGAAAATTTTTTTCTCAAAATTTTTGCCACCAAAAAATATAAAAAATGCCAATTTTTTTTTTTTTTTTTAGGATGTAGTACTTAATGTTTTTCTACGAAAGTACGAATATTTAGAATTATCGTTTTTAAATGATTATTTCATGTGATACGTAATTCTTCGATATTTTTTTTTTTTTAAATTTTTTTAATAAAAAAATTAAAAAAATTAAAAAAATACAATAATTTTTTTACTTTTTGGACGTAATACCTAATTTATTTCTAAAGTTCTAATATCCAGAATCATCGTTTTTAAAGGATTTCTCCATTTGATATGTAATTTTTCAAAATTTTTTTTTTCAAATTTTTTTGAAAAAAAAAATTAAAAAAACACAATAATTTTTTTTCTTTTTGGACTTAGTCTTAATTTATTTATATGAAAGTACTAATATCCAGAATTATGATTTTAAAGAATTTCTCTATCTGATATGTAATTTTTTTGAAAATTTTTTTTGTCAAAATTTTTTGTATAAAAAAATTAAAAAAACATAATAATTTTTTTTCTTTTTGGACTTAGTACTTAATTTATTTCTATGAAAATACTAATATCTAGAATTATCGTTTTTAAAGGAATTCTCCATCTGATACGTAATTTTTGTAAATTTTTTTTTTCAAAATTTTTTGTATTAAGTAATTAAAAAAACACAATAATTTTTTTTCTTTTTAGATGTAGTACTTAATTTATTTCTATGAAAGTACTAATATCTAGAATTATTGTTTTTAAAGGATTTTTTCCATCTGATACGTAATTTTTCAAATTTTTTTTGTGAATATTTTTCATATAAAAAAATTAAAAAAACATCATTTTTATTAGATAAAATAGACCATTATAAATATTTTGCTATTGTTGATGAGGAACCATAGTGCCAATCACTTGGCAGCGTTTTTTTAATCGTCTCTAAGTTTTTAATAAAAATTTAACTAAAAATATAAAACAATATAAAATAAACTAATTATTATTATCCTAATTAAGCTATTTCGATAATATTTATACAATAATGTGGATTTAAAAAAAAAGTTTTAAAAAATATAACTGTTTTAAGTTCGAATTCGCATAAACAATTATTTTTGATCAACATTTCGTATTTTTCTGATCTTCGACTGTCAGGAAACTAATGTAAATTTTATTGCAGACTAATTTAAGTATCTTTTCGTTTCGTGAATACCAACTAATTTTTTAAGAAGTTTCTCCTCAAAACGATGAAACGATGATATAAAAAAATTGCTAAATCTTGGACAAAAATAAGAATTTTCGCATAAAATTTTTGGGTTCTTGTGTCGTCGGATGTTTAATATAATGTGATAATATCGGATGTACGGTTTATTATTCAAATTTATCAAATACTAGGAATATCAATTTTGACCTACCGTACCTAACAAATATTTAACTTTTAGAAAAAAAAAAATTGGGAGGTCCTATTTAAAAATTTTTAGCTGCGCTAGCCCAAATTTAGCAAAAGGAAGACTTTTTACTCTGCGCTGTCGATAAAGCAGTAATTTTTAGCAAAAAAAAACCTTTTTCTAAAAAATTGTGATTTGACATGTAGTTTTTTTCTGTTTTTATGAAAATTTAATTTCTGCTGTTATTAAAAAAATTTTAATGGTAAATCTGCTATTTTTAAAAGTTTTTCGCCGTTTTTTGCAATTTTAGGTTATGTTATGCAGAGCTAAGTCAAAAACAAAACAAAAAACACAAAAAATTAGACCCTTTGACAAAATTTTTGAGAACTTGCACGTCCAAATCGGTTTTTTCTATTTGGCGCGGTGAATTTCTAAAAATTAAAAATGAAAAATTCTGCTCAGAAAACAGCTTTAAAAAGTATGAGCATACGAATTGCCCCTCAATTTATCATATGGAGATTGAAGGTGATCGATATTCGAGTCGATTAGTATAGGTTAGAAAAGTGTAATCCCCCCCCCCATTTTTTCGCACTATTTTCAAAAAACCAATTTTCCAATGTTATTTAAATGGAGCACATTTTGGCCAATATCGCAAAACTGGTACTAAAAATTAAAAACCGACTTCGGGAGGTTTTTTGTTACCAAAAAAGCACTACTTCCTGAGAATCTCAAGTCGCTCCCATCCAGAGCAGATTTAGCTGAATATTCACCCCCCCCCTTTAATCCTTTTTTAGGCACGATCACCCTATGTATGCAATACATAGATGAAAATCGTGCCTTATAATTCTGTCAGGTCAAAAAACGAAAAGTTCCTAAAATTGTCTAATTTGTGGAGAAATTTTGTCCCCAAGTCATTCCGATGCCTCTAACATGCTTATACTGAAGGTATGTGTGTCTGTATGTATGTTCGAGAAACTGTACAGAGCAAATTTTAAACACAACTTGTTGGAGATGGAGAGAATTCGACCGTCAATAGCGCCGTGAGGAGGCAACATCGTACTACTTCGGAAGAGATTTCGGCTGTTTTCGGTTCGTGCCTTTTATATCAAGATATGGATTTAAATCACCCCATTAGGTGAAACTCGCGCCCCCCCCCCCCCAATAGCCTAACCTAACCTAAATCCTAGGGGTGCCTTTATAACAATAAATGGGTTTAAAACGTATAATAATTAGCGCACGGGGCCTTTGATATTCAAATAAATAATAAAATTTATTGAATGGGAATCGGCTCCGTTATAACTCAGAATAATATATCATTTACATTTTGTAAACTCTTTACTCAACCGAAGACAACCGAGCTTTCTCAATAGCCGGAGATACCCGAAGCAACCTCCTCACTGCGCCAAAGACCGTTTTCTACTCTACAATAAGACACCGGAGTCCAGTGCTCATGTAGCTTTCGCCAAGTAAAGATCACTGGCTCTCCGGCTTTAATAAAAAGTCTTTATATAAAATTATAATAGTCATCTTTATTATCCAAAACCACCATTCTCCTAATTCAATATCCATCAATTATGACATTCTGGCATCCCATTGTAAAATAAGAAGAATTAACAAAAAAAAGACTGTGCGCGCGGATGCTTAACAAGAAAACGCGTGCTTTATGAAAAAACGTGATAAACTTCTCTCTTTTTTCTCGCTTCACAAAAACACGTGCAGTGACAGTTATGGTGAATTTTCTGTTTTGAAATATAAGTGCTGTATAAAATATCATCAGTGATTGAGAAATTAGAGGAAAAACACCTTTTTTTGAAAAGGAGATTAATAATACAAATGTGGTGATTAATTTGATTATTATTTTGGTTCCTAATAGAGGAACCATTGTGTTCGGTCAAAATTTTTTTTTTGATTTTTTGGTATATAAGCACGTTTTGAGACCTCAGGAAGCTGAAAAACCGGTTTTTAAAAAAAGTCTGTATGTGTGTATGTGTGTGTGTGTGTGTACGTATGTATGTAATCGGTGATATTTCACAAATATTATGGAATTAAGACCTAATTTCTTTTTCAAAAATTTTTTCACCAAAAAAGCTCGAGGTACTTTTTTTTTTTGATTTGGATGTAATACCTCATTTATTTCCATGAAAGTACTTATATTTGAAAGTATGGTTTTTACATGATATCTCGAATCGGATACTTAATTTTCTGAAAATTTTTTTTCTAAAATTTTTTTCACAAAAAAATACAAAAAATACCAATTTTTTTTTCTTTTTGGACGTAGTACCTAATTTATGTCCATGGAAGTACTAGTTTTAAGAACCTTGTTTATTGTTATTTTTTGGATCTGATACTTAATTTTTTCAAAATTTTTTTTGTCAAAATTAAAAAAATAGAAAAATAAAAAAAATGCAATATTTTTTTTTTTTTTGGGTGTAATACCTCATTTAATTCTATGAAAGTACTAGTATCTGAAAATATTGTAACTAGTGATATTTCAAAACCATTATCAAATTAAGACCTAATTTTTTTTTCAAACATTTTTTTACCAAAAAATCTCGAGGTACTTTTTTTTTTTTAATTTGGATGTAATACCTCATTTATTTCCATGAAAGTACTTATATTTGAAAGTATAGTTTTCAAATGATATCTCGAATCGGATACTTAATTTTCTGAAAATTTTTTTTCTAAAATTTTTTTCACAAAAAAATACAAAAAATACCAATTTTTTTTTTCTTTTTGGACTTAGTACCTAATTTTTTTTCATGGAAGCACTAGTTTTAAGAACCTTGTTTATTGTAATTTTTTGGATCTGATACTTAATTTTTTCAAAATTTTTTTTGTCAAAATTAAAAAAAAAGAAAAAAAAAAAACTGCAATATTTTTTTTTTTTTTGGTGTACTACCTCAGTTAAATCTATGAAAGTACTAATATCTGAAAATATTGTAACTAGTGATATTTCAAAACCATTATCGAATTATGACCTAATTTTTTTTCCAAACATTTTTTAATCAAAAAATCTCAAACCCCCCCTTTTTTTTTTATTTTGGATGTAATACCTCATTTATTTCCATGAAAGTACTGATACTTGAAAGTATGGTTTTTACTTGATATCTCCAATCTGATACTTAATTTTTTGAAAATTTTTTTCCTAAAATTTTTTTCTCAAAAAAATACAAAAAATACGAAACTTTTTTTTTTTTTTTGGACGTAGTACCTAATTTATTTCCATGGAAGTACTAGTTTTAAGAACCTCGTTTACAGTAATTTTTTGGAATTGATACTTAATTTTTTCAAAATTTTTATTCTCTAAATTAAAAAAAAAGAAAAATAAAAAAAATTGCAATATTTTTTTGGTGTAATACCTCTTTTAATTCTATGAAAGTACTAATATTTTAAAATATTGTAACCAGTGATATTCCAAAACAATTATCGAACGAATACCTAACTTTTTTTTCCAAAAATTTTTTTATTAAAAAAATCTCAAAATACTTTTTTTTTTTTAATTTGGATGTAATACCTCATTCATTTCCATGAAAGTACTTATACTTGAAAGTATGGTTTTTACTTGATATCTTGAATCTGATAATTAATTTTTTGAAAATTTTTTTCTGCAAAATCTTCGTTACAAAAAAATACATAAAACATCAAATTTATTTTTCGTATTGGACATACCTAATTTATTTTAATGACAGTACAAATTTTATAAATTTAGTTTATAGTAATTTTTTGTATCCGATCACAATTTTTTTTTTATTTTGATATAAATTGTAACACACAAAAAAGAATGATGGAAATCTTGCCTCTTTTTGACTTCCTCGGATTATTTTGTTCGTTGCTATGTTTATTTATGTATGCAGCTTAATAAAATTATAAACAATAATAAACCTAAAAATATTAAATGGTTATTTTTGCATTTTAAAATTAAGATTTAAAAGTTATATTGGTATTTTTTAAAGAAACAAACAATTTATATAATTAAATAATTTATTATTTTGTGATTAATAGAAATAATATAAATAATGTTAAAATCTTGAAGCAATTAATGAGGTTATTTTTTTTATTACAAAATATTATTATTATTATTATTATCATTGTTGCGGAAGATTGGTCAAATGCAAGAAGTACACTGAGAATATAAATTATAAGAAATTATTATAAATTCTGGTAAAAACTCCTATCTTTTTATAAAAATCGAGCGAATATTTGTAATTTTCGCATCGTTACCAACCATTTCTTTGACAAAACAAAAAAATCATGTTACCCAATATTTTAATTATTAAGGGATAATTAAATATAATTATATATTCTAATAAAATAAAATTTTATAAAAAAAAATAAAATTAGCTTTTTTTATATTTGTCTCTTTTTAATTATGCAAAAATGATTTAAAATCCATTAACGCCGGTGCGACCAATCCATGGGCGCTAGAATTTTCACTTTAATAACAAAATGATCTTAATAATCTACTTTACCAGCTACTAAAAACGAAAAATGTATGTATAATTGCATGGTTGTAATCAATAATATTTGTTGTAAATTAAGATTACAGCCCATTGTTTGAGGAACCTCAGTGCCAGCTAGTTGGCAGGGTATTTAATTTTAAATTAAATATTTTATTGCTTAAAAAAAAAAACAGAATCCTGTGTCAGGATCCTAGTCAGGATCGATCCGGAGACCTTTAAAGGTATATATTACAAATCGCGCTAATAACCACTAATAACCACTGCGCTATCATTGCATATGCATTAAAATCGAATTTTGATAATCATATGCTCTGAATATTTTTTTGTGATATGTAAATTATTCATTTGGCGGCACAAACATAAAAATTGCTTTTTTTGTGTCATTTGGCGGCACAAAACCATCGTTAATTTTTGCTTTTTTTTGTGTCATTTGGCGGCAAAAAAAAAGAAGAAAAACTTATTGGACTGATAAAAGTAAAATTATTGTTGCATTTTTGTTTAAAAAAAAAAAGAAAAACGTCATTTGGCGGCGTATCAAGATCACTGGCAAAATTTTTTAAAATTATCAAAAAATTATTAAAACTCAATACATGGTGGGAGTCAATGAAAAATGGCGGAATCTACAAAATTTTGTTGAAGAAGAAGAAAGAAAAGTAGGAAGTACTTTGGCGCGAAAAATATTATAAGTCAACAGCGAATCAACGACCAACTTTAAATCGGAAAAAGAAGCCGGAAGAAAAAATCTGTTTCTTTGTCACGTGGGTCCGTTATATTAGCAGAATGAAGTTATTGATGTCGCTGCTTGCCTTTTTTATTGTTGTCGGCGTCCATGTTAGAACTAAAAGGATAAATTAAGATGAGTACAATTTTGTAAATTCTAGAGAGGGCGATGTGTTATTCGGTTTTCTCTCTGTATTTTTTAAATAAAATATTCTTTTATGAATTAAACTAAAAGGAATAGCTTTGATCTAAAATTGTATATATTATTTGAAATAAATCAAATGAAATAAAAAATTAAATTAAAATTTTGATATTAGTGTATGTTATTAATTAAATTTGATAAAAGTGAATGATTTTTTAACCCAAATTTTTATAATTAAAAGACTTAAAAAAAAAAAGAATAATTTATCATAAAAATTTTTTTTTTTTTTTAATGTTCAAATACTAAAATTTGTAAAATTTCCTTAAGGTACTAATTTGGACTTTATGCTGCTGGCTTGGTTTTCTGGTGGTAACAACTGCACGCTGGACCTGTTTGGACCTTGGTGGACCTTAATCATTGTTGCAGTACCTAGCGTATTTTTTTTGGAAGGATTGTGGTCAATTGAAGGAGCGTTGGCGATTCAGCGATTGGTAGTGCAGCGTCAACACTGGTAGCTAATTGATTTAATTAAAATTGTAATGGCTAATTTCAATATTTTTATTGTTTGGGAATTAGCAAGGTGGGTGGTATCTTTACCACATCCATAAATTGGTAATTATTTAGATTTAAAATTTATTGGACTTCGTAGAAGGATGGAAACGTGACTTTGGTAGTCATGTTTTTTATAATATGATGAATATTGACGCAGTATGATGGATTGGTAACAAATTTTTTGACTCATCTGTCTCTCAACTTTTTTAATTTATAATTAATTTTTTTAAGCCTATTTAAATTTTATATTGGAGTTTGGTTAAATCAGGTGCTTAGCACTTGAATATGAAGTTTAAATTTTAATTGGTATTTTTTAGTTGTTGGAATTTTAATATAAATACCTTTTTTTTTGGTGGGGGAGAGATGGGTTGAATATTTGTTTGAATATAATGGCATTGTATTGTGTTAATAATTATTTTTAAATTGAATTATTTTATTAGTATTTTTATTACCTTTGTAATAAATTTGGTACATGACTGAGACAGTTGGTTTCAGTCAATCTTAATACTAATTTTTGAATTTATCAATATATATTTATTAGTATATTTATTAGTTTTTCTGATAAATTTGGCAGGTGGCTGAGACAATTGGTATCAGTCATATCTTAATACTAAATTCTTATCATTCTTGCTAAAGTTAGAACCTTTAGTTTGAATTAAGTCGTAGTTTCTATTTTCTTTGGAGTCTAATGAAATACATGAAAAGTAGAAAATATATATTAGTGTTGGCGATGTGATGCTGATCTCTGATGAGACCATGCATCCATCAAAATGGCCTTTGACTAGATTAGTTAAGGTCCTTTCATGGTCTAATGGGTTGGTGCGTGTGGTTGACCTCAAGACTGGGTCAACACAGCTTAAAACACCAATTCATAAATTTATAAAATTAAATATTTTGAATAATGAGAAATCATAATGTTTGGTATTTAGTAATTTGTGTATTCATGTAAATTCATTTAAAATTATTAAATTAAAAATAAAATTGCAGAGTTATATCATTGTATAAAAAAATTGTATAATTAAATGAATTTTTATTATATTATAACTAATTTTTAAATATTGATTTTAATTTGAAATTTAAAAAAATGTTTAAATTGATGAAAATAATATTTAGATGTTTTATATATTTTTTATAAAATTGTAAGCAAGATTTGCATTCACCACATACTTTTTATTGTTAATTGGTTTTTGTTAATTGGTAAACATTTTAATTTCATTAAAATGTGGTGGGTGGAAATGTTGGAGATTGTACATATTGTAAATATTTGTATATGTGTGTGTGTGTGTGTGGCCCCACTCTACAATAAGACACCGGAGTCCAGTGCTCATATAGCTTTCGCCAAGTAAAGATCACTTATTGTATTATCGTCTAAATTTTTATATTATCTAATTAGGAAAGTTTTTTATTAATTAAATCTATAGTATTTTTGTAATAATATTTCAGGTTTTGAGTGTCTTGCATACGGTTAAGTGTTGACTTACAGTCGTGTATATGGAGCATTTCAGAAAACAGTCTCCGGTATAACTTTTTATGTTGATCAAGTATTTTTATTGATTTTAAATTAAAATTTATTTTATGTTTTTTTGACTTCCTGTGGATATGAAATATTATGTTTCTAATTCAAAAAGATATTTTTTAAAACTTTCGTAAGTTAATTATTATATATTTATTTAATTTGAATATTTAGTTTTTCTGTAATAAAAAAATTTTGTAAAAAATTGTTTATATAAATTGTATGCATTGTATTTTCAGATCTTGAAAAGGGAGACACAGATCTCCGAAACGTCGATGTAAAAACATTAAAGAAATATCTTGTTCCAAAAAGATCGCATTTATTATTCATAATAAATTCCTACTAAAATCTTTTTAATATTTGGAACGACAACAGTATTTATACTGTTTAAATCATCTTATAAGGAAATATAATAATTTAAAAAAAATAAATATAAAAATAATAGTTTTTTTCAAAATTTATAATTATGAGACTCAAAAATATATTTTAAGTTTTCAAATTATTGGTCTATTGATACCAAAGGCCAATTATTGTTTTCAAGATTATTTTTATTTTCTTTAATATCCACTAAATCAGTGAATTCAGCATGTGAATCTTTGAGAAACGAAGACTTAAAACTTAAACTTATTAAATTAAAATTAATATTTATAGTATTTACTTCAGCTTGATTACTGAAATAAAAACCATTTAAGTCTAATTGTTTTAAGCTTTTACAAAGTAATATATCTTTTATTAAATCATCAGCGCTTGATTCATATTTACTATTATGGCTGATTGACAAAGTTTCTAAATTTTTTAAACTTGCAAAACAATTAGTTAATTTTTCATTTACAGAACAACGGGAATATAACTCAATATTAATTTCTCTGACATTAATAGCTGAACAAATAATATGAAAATCATATTTGCCTATAGTGTCATAAATGCAGTTCAATCTTTTTAAACTCTTAAAACGACCTAAACGAAATAAAACTCTATTCGGATCCCAATTAATATAATTAAAATTTAATTTTAGGCTTTCAAGATGTTCTGCAGGAAGAGCATCAATTACTTCTTCATTAAAACACTTACGTATACACAAACTACTAATACTTTTTTGTTTAGATAGTAAAGCTGGAAGTTTCTCAATATAATCATTTTCATATGAATAAAGTGAAATTGAACAATTGCGAATACTTTCACATTTGCTTCTATCTAGCCCATCTATTATAGCATTAAGTGTATCAATATTATCAGATTCAATAAAAGCTTCTTTTAAATTTTTTAATTTTGAAAAAAAATTGCTTAAATAATCTTCGTTATAGACATACAAGTGATATACTTTTATTTTATTTATACCATCAGGATTTAATTTTTTTAAGCAACGGCCGACAATATTCAAGTAAGAAAAATCTGCATTGATTAAATTTATTTTAGAAAATAATAATTCTAAATCATCTTCAGAAAATCTTTTACAAACATCAGATATTTTTAGATGCTTAATGTTATAGCTTTGTGCGGACAGCTCTCTAAGTATTCTAGAATAATCTATACAATCCTCTGGACCTGATGATAGACTTACTTCATTTAAATAATTGCCACATCTATCCAAAATATTTAATAGATAACTTGTATTTTTTTTTCTTTTTGATCTTAGTATGAATTTTTTTTCGCACGACCATGAGCGTTTTGCAACTGCGTTCCATCTTTTGGAAATCAATTCTAGTTTTAGTTTTTCATTTATTGTTAAATACTCAAAAATATTAATGAGACAATCATCATTTAAATGATTGATTGTAATTTCATCTACGTTTGGGCTTTGATCTTCAATATTTAATAATTTTTTTTTTTTTTTTTTTTTTTTTTTGCACAGTGGCAGAGAGGTGAGAATGCGTTACGCACGAACAGAACCCGGTGTTCTGAACAGTGTCGGACTCCATGATGGCAAGGCACTCTGCAAAGAATGCATTGCCCCATGTTTACCGACTAAACTCACCCCTCATCATACCTTATACAAGTCAGCCCGGAACCGTTTATCACATTACATCGGGTTGACTTAAGGCCATGTATCTTCTTTGGTTGAAGATCCTTCCATCCATTAATCCTTTCTTTCTCCTTCTTGTTATTTCACCGTGTCGTCAACTAGATCAATAAGTAAGTTTATTAATAAATAAATATATAAATAAATAAATAAATAAATAAGTATATAAATAAATAAATAAATAGATATCCTTGTACGTCCTACATTGTCCCCTCTTTGGTGCCGCGTGCAAAAACTGTCCATCTCGGTCGCTCCTACACGCGGCTCCTAGTTAGGGTGTCGTCAATAGCTTTTGTTTTGCAACAGCGCTCCATCCTTCTTCATTTTGAAGCATTCTTTCAACGACATTGGCAGGCGTAATGTCCCCTATTTCCGCTTCCAATTCCCTCCTTTTAATCACCCACCGATCGCAACGAAAGAACGTGTGATACGCATCATCGCGTTTGCCGGGACAGAACACACATTCGAAGCTTCCAACTTTGCCCATCCTGAAGAGATAGGACTGAAAAAGCCCGTGTCCACTGAGAAACTGGGTCAAGAAGAAATTCACTTCCCCATGTTTTCTCTGAATCCATGGAGCGACATCTTTTATGAGACGCCTGGTCCATGCGCTGTCTGTGCCATCCTTCCAGAGCGTCTGCCACTCCAGCATCACATCCCTTCTAACTTCCGCTCTGATACGGTCGACGTCGCCTTCATTTTTTCTATCATAAATAAGTTTACGCTCTTTGGCGAGGAGCTTAATTGGGATAATGCCTGCGATCACAAGGACTGCCGCTTCCGAGACAGTCCTGTACGCGCAGGAAACCCTCAGAGCACCTTGCCTCTGAACTCTTATTATGCCTTTCGAATACATATCCTTGTCTAACGCCTTCCCCCCAAATTTCTGCTCCATACAATAGGATGAAGTGAGTTACAGACATTAGTAGCTTCCTCTTGCTGGACTTCGGGCCGTTCATATTTGACATCAGCCTGCTCAGGGCTTGCGTCGTGGTACCTGCCTTCTTGACCCTTTGGGAGATGTGCTCCCAATAAGTCAGCTTCGTGTCCAGAGTTATCCCTAGATATTTAAAGAACCTTTTCGTCTCTATGACAGTATCCTCGTCGATTCGTATCGGGATGACAGTTTGAATTTGCTTTCCCGTAAACATTACGATCTCTGTCTTAGCAGCTGCAAGACTTAATCCATGCTCTTCCATCCATATGTTTGTATTTACCATGCAAACGTTTAAGCTGTTCTGAGCCTGTTGTACGTTTCTTGCTATGATTACAAGAGCAATATCATGAAGCAGCCATCCGCTAGCTCCAGCCTCAGGATACCATCATAAGAAATGTTCCATAAGTCAGGTCCCAGTACCGAACCCTGAGCCGCGCCAGCTGTCACTTTCCTACTTCTTTTACCTTGTAGAGTCTCGTACAAGAGTACTCGGTCACTTAGGTAGCTCTTCATTACCCGCATCAAATATTTGGGTACTGCGAAGTCACTCAGTCCTTGCAGGAAGTCTGTCCACTTTGCCGAGTTAAATGCATTCTTGACATCAAGGGTAACCAAAAGCGTAATTTTACGAGAGTGATGATTACCCATTTGGGCCCTCGCTATCGCGTCAACGGCCTCCTTCACTGCCCCAATGGTGGACCGCCCCCGTCTAAAGCCGTATTGTCGAGGAGATAGATCTCCCGCTGCTTCTACAGCGTTTAAGATACGAGGTTGAAGCATCTTTTCGAAACTTTTTCCCGCTGTATCCAAAAGTCCTAGTGGTCGCCAGTAGGATGGGAGTGTAGGATCACCCTTTCCTTTGCTGATAAGTACCAGTATTGCCTTTTTCCATCACCTGCTAAAGACTCCTGTTCAGATGCATGTGTTGTACATCCTTAGCATCAATGATGGACACTCGTGTGCAGCTAATCTTATAATCTCGGCTGGGATACCGTCTGGGTCGGGAGCTTTCTTATTTCTAAGGGAGTCCACGGAAGCGAACAGCTCTTCTTGCGTAAAGTCCGGGATATCCTCCACATTGATGTTATCCTCTTGATCCACTCTTGTCGGGTGCGTCGGGAATAGGGCATCAACGACTGTTTTTGCCTCCTCTTCGTCCATTAGCGTGCTGGCCGTGAAGCCCCTCAGCTTCTTCGTAACTATCTTGAAGCCAAGTCCCCAGGGGTCGTTGTCAACTTCAATACATAGCTTCCTTTCACAGCGAATTTTGCTGGCATTGATCGCCTGCCTTAAGGATCGCTTAACTTCTTTGTGAAAGTTCATGAGTTCCCTTGCTTCTCCGCGGGACTTTGCTCTAGTCGCTGTATTTAATAATAATATTATTAATAATAATAATATTAAATTTATAATAATAATAATAATAATATCAAAACATAAATCTAAAATTTAAAAATAATTATATGTTTATAATTTATTTACGATACAATTTAAAGCACCTTAAAAAGTATATTTTTTTACCTGCTTGAATCATAGCTTGATTGTAATAATAAAAAACAGACTATTGACCAACAACTTTGAAAATTGTAATCCACAATTTTTGAAACCAAAATATTTTAAGAAGTATGAAAATCACCAACTCTAGAAAAAACAAATAAAGGAAAAATAGTATGTAAGTAATTATTAAGATTAAAAAATTATTCTTTTATTACAAAAAGTTATTTTAGGAGATAAAAATGCTAATTAAACAGATTTTTCATTAAAATTTAGAGGTTAGGATATATAATAAAGAAACACTATAATTTAAAATCAAACCAAATGCAATTTTTACCAAGTATAATATTTTTCTAACAATAAATATAATTCTTCTAATAATAATTTTATTCCTGGCAATATCATTTGTTTGATTTTATAATTTTCTAAATAATTCTTAAGTTAAATATCTTTTTGATTCACTGCATAAACTCTGATTAAACTTATATATGTGAAATAAATAAATACAAACATAATAATTAGCTAACTTGCTACAGTAAAAAACGCACTCAAGTTTTGATTTAAAATTTTTTGATTAGAAAGTTTTTTATTTAGGAATTGTAAAAAAAAAAATTGAATTTTTAATAGATTAATAAACTATGTGATTAATTATTACTAATGTATAAACAAAATTTGTTATACTATTGGATTGGGAAGTAACGTGACCGATGCGACATCTAGAAAGTTAATGTTAATTTTGTATTGAACTAAACTTAGAGGGTAATTGAAAAACCCTCTAATTTTAGTTCAATACAAAATTAACATTGATTTTCTAGATGTCGCATCGGTCACGTTACTTCCCAATAGCACTCCCACTTTTGAATATTAAAAGCGAGGGTTCGAATCCCCTCCATACTACTAGCGATGTAATACTGTGTTTTTCTGAAATCCTTCGCATGTTTAAAAGAAATTTTAAATATTATAAATTAAAACCAAACAGTCCCAATATTCTATACGTAGGTTTTCCTATAATAATCTTATGAGCCAAGCGAAATTTTGATACAAAGTGCCCAGATCTGCAAAATCCAGCATTTATGGTCTAGAATTAAAAAAAAAATTTTTATTTTCTTGTACCAGATACCGAAAAATATTGAATCTCAAAAATTATTATAAATAAATGGTTGAATAATCTCAGTTTCAAAATTAGTTTACTTAATATTGCACCAAAGAATTTAGACAGGTTAAAAGCCTTACTAATGCAAGGAATTTGGAAAAGCTTTTGCTTAAGCTGAACATCTAAAACTTCATGAAAGAAATCATATACTGGAGAAAAACCCTACAAATGTGAAGATTTTGGTAAAAATTTTTAGTGATTGAACAGTTGAAAATAGAAAATACGAATCTAATGAATGAATACGAATCAGCTCTAGTTTTTTATAAATTAGAAGTACATGAAAGAACCCATAGAGGAGAAAAACCTTACAATTGTAAACAAATGTTCAAAATCTTTTTCCCAATCACCTTACTTAATATGTCATCAAAGACTTCACGCTAGGAAAAACCTTTTAAAAAGTCGTGTTCGTGGAAAAGCCTTTGCTCAATCATTTCAACTGATAACTCACAAAAGAATTCATACCGGAGAAAAACCATACAAATGCAATGAATGTAGAAAAGCTTTTATTGTTTTTAGAAAGCTTAAGTATCGTGAAAGAATTCATAGAGGCGAAAAACCTTTTAAATGTAAGGAATTTAGTTAGGCATTCTCAAGTTTAGACACTCAATCAAGCAACCTGATAACTCATCAAAGAATTCGCACAGGCAAAAATCATTCATGCTATACAATTCACTTTGGAGAAAACCCATGTAAACGCCAAGAATGTGGTATAGCACGTAAATACACGAAACGAAAAATGTAAGTAAAAAATTGTAGGTAAATTTTTACGTAAAAATATGGGTGAAATTTTTCACTCGTGGCGTTGAACATTCCAAATTTAAAATATTTTCATCACCACGATTATTTTTTATAGAACTAGCTAAATTAATAAAATCATTATCAATATCTATACAAGTTTTTAATTTCCAATAATTAAGTTTTGGAGATTTTAATATTAATTCACCAAAAATTTCATTATATGTTTATACATTATCGACAAAAGTTTATTCTGCAGAAGAAGCTGAAAAATGGATGAAACAAATAACTGACTTAGTTAGGATAAGAATAGGAAGTAAATTAAAAATTAAAAATATAATAAGTTATCATTTTTATAACAATCAAATTCATTTTATGACTATATTCAGGTGAAGTGAACAAACATAAAAATTATAAGCTTGCTTGTAAATGTTGTATTAATGGAAAATTCTGGATGCGGAATAGGTGCGTGTGGGATGCTGAAACTGAAACTATGGCATATGACACTTTCATGAATGTAAGAAACATTTTTATTATTATATAAATTAATTTTAATTTGTTTGACTGACTTGTTCCAGATATTTCCTATTTTATTACTATTTTAGTTAATTTTTTTGGTATTTGAAATCAGTTTTTTTGTGATAACTCAACAACAACTTATTGAAATCAAGCCAAACTGGAGGAGGCAAATCTAGACATCAAATAACAAATTTTGTATCGATTTTTTTTTTGATTCATCGAGTTGTTCCAGATATTTACTATTATTAGTCAATTTTTTTGTTAACGGAAATCAGTATTTTTGTGATTGCTCGACAACAAATGGGTGAAATTTAGTCATACTGGAGGAGGCACAACTAGATACTGTACAAAAAATTATTTACCAATTTTTTTTTTATTTCATCGAGTTGTGTCATAATTGATGGATATTGAATTAGGAGAATGGTGGTTTTGGATAATAAAGATGACTATTATAATTTTTATTTCTGTTGGTTAATTTGCGACATTTTAATTCTAATTTACAACTGTTAATTATAATTAGCTGCTCTTTAGTTATTTCAGTATTATATATGGAATATAATTTCTTGATATAAATATTTATAAATATTTTGTAAAATTCATTAAAAATTAATTAAGGTAAACATGTGGTTATGATGCAGTCATAAAAACTTCTGTATGTATCATAACTATCATAACGTATAAAACATTTATGTACTTGAAATCTTTAATATTTTTGTTTTTTTTTCTTTTAATTAATGTTTTAATTCATAAGTAATAAGCTTAAGCCTATACTCTACATATACTCTGGCAACTATTTTAAAAAAATTGTTTAGATTTTTGATTAACAAATGAAATTAGCCGCCATTTACTAAAACAATTAAATCCCAAAAATGTGTAGTCCATTTATAAATTAAGTATAATAATTGCTATCCAATAAATGAGTTCATGTGGAACCAATTTTCGGTCCAATAGAAAAAAATTTATTTTTTGAATTTCTCGGTCCTATTATTTTGGAAAAGGTATTTTTTTGGTAATTGTCCATAAGGGGCATTAAGGACTTAAGGGTCGATTTCGTGGAGCGTATTCTTAGATTCTAGGATCACTAGAGTAGAAATAATTAATTATTACTCAAAAATTATCAAATTTCTTCTCGAGCAGGATCCAGCAATCTACCTTGAAGCAGAATTTTAATAAATTTTTAGTGATAACTAATAGGGTTCAATTATTTCAACTCTAGTGTCCCCAGAATTTAGTAAGAATATTATCCATGAAATCGACCCTATTGGTGCGATTTCATGGAGCATATTCCTACTAGATTCTAGGGGCACTAGAGTAGAAATAATAAATTATGACACAAATCTATTAAAATTCTGATCGAGCAGGATCCATAAAATCACATTAGGACGAAATTTTAATAAATCTTTAGTCTTAAATATTCTATTACAATTTTGTTTGAAGGTAGTTTGCTGGATCCTGCTCAAGTTTATGATCAGGTTTATGGACCTATACTTTCAATTTAGAGACTTATAATTTTTGATTTAGGGACTTCCAGGTACCCTAGAATACTTTAGATTTATGAAGTTAGGATAATTTCAATTTAGAGATTTATAATAATTTTGGTTATAGGAATTTAAAAATAAGGGAGTAAATCAGGATATCAAAACTGTTATAAATGAACATATTTTCTATGTTTGTTGGTTGTATTAACACACAAATCAGTTAGGAAAAAGCGCAAAATACTTTAACTTAAAAATGTTAATTTTGTAATTTTTTGGATCTGATACTTAATTTTTTCAAATTTTTTTTCTCAAAATTGAAAAAAAAATGTTATGTTATGATAAACACAGATAATAATAACCTACACATTTTTTATAAACAAAATGAATCTAAAGATTGTGCTACAATTGATTTAAAAAAAAAATCTTTGTTATATGACCAGAAAATTCTATATTTTAAATCAGAAAAAAATGTATATAAACGGGAAATGGATAAAGATTGGATTTTGAATTATTTTTGAGAATATGAAATGAAATAAACAACAGTAAAAATATGCATTTTTTTTTAGCAATTTGTTTTATTATGCACCTGTTTTAACTTTTTTGATAACTTTTGTTATAGAGATAACATTAAATATATTTGCATATACATGTTTATATTTAATATTTTTTGGTTTGCTTTTTTTTTTTTTTATTTTTGTATTTTCATGAATGAAAAAATGATAATTATTTTTTACATATATATCTGTACATATTTCTAATTGCAAATTTATACAAAAAATTAATTTTAAAAAAATAAAACAGTATTTTATAGTAATTTTTTTATACATTTTTGTTTCTGCTTTTTACATTATCAACGCATTCATTATTATTATTATTATTATTATTATTATTATTATTATTATTTTTTTTTTTTTTTTTTTGTCAAGGGAAGCTTGTGAATCTTACATCAGCCATGGAGTGTTTGCGGGCCTTAAAGGCCCGCAAATTTCCATGACCGCCCAGTTGCACAAAGTGTACAACTGGGAGACCACCGGCGAACGCGGTCGCCGGCTACGCCCCAGATTCTTACTGGATAAACACACTATAAACCCCCCTGCGCTTGTTTGCCCCAAACCGGAACTCCCTTTTCAGGTATAACTTCAGTTTGGGATGCGCAGCCTAGGCAACTGGCCGCTGCCTTCCCCCAGCCTAGTGACAGGAGAGCAATCTACGATAGAAAGCCCTCCTCCTTTTTCTTCAACAAGGTGGCCCTTACGTACTCTGCTACTTTGTTCCAATTTTCAGAACTCCGTAGCATTTCCGGAACCACCCTCTCTGGCCTCCAAATCGGGAAGGGCGGGCGCCCTTCCACGTAGCGCATACATCCGAAGAAAGTATGCTCCACTGTATCCTTCTCGCCTGGGCAGTGCAAGCACTCCTCTGTTGCCACCTTATGCCAATGTTTCAACATTGCACGGAAATACCCGTGTCCAGTCAAGAATTGGGTGAGGTAAAAATCCACCTCCCCATGTTGTCGTCCAGTCCATGCCTGCAGATCTGAAATCAGTCTGCGCGTCCATCGGGCATTTTTCTCTTCCTCCTTTTTCCACCGTTCCTGCCATTTTCCCATAGAGCTGGAGCGGGCGCGAGTGGATGCTACTTCGCGGTCCTCTACACTATCGTAAATGTATTTCCGCTCCAACGCTAGCAGGTCGATGGGTATGACCGATGCTACTACCTGGATCGCTTCGAGCGATACCGTATGGTACGCGCAGGCGATCCTCAGGGCCGCTTGCCGCTGCACAGACGATATTTTATGTCTGTACTTGGCAAATTTGGTGATATCCGCCCAGATCTCAGATCCATAAAGCAGGACAGAGTTGACAACGGACATCAACAATCTTCGCTTCCCGGGTTTGGGCCCTCCTATGTTGGCCATGAGCCTTGACAAGGAGGATGCGATCGACGCGGCCTTCTCACTCGACCTCTGAAATTGTTCCCAGAAGTTCAGCTTGTTATCAAGCAGAACTCCCAGGTACTTAACCGATGTCTTGGCTTGGATCGTGTGAGGGTTTCCACCATCATCGACATTTACATCGATGTCCGTGGGAATTGTTGTGCGACGGGTCAGCAGTACGATCTCCGTTTTTGGGATCGCAAGCTGGAGCCCATGCTCGCCCATCCAGAGGTTGATCTGTCTCATGACTAGATTCAACCTCTCCTGGGTTACCTGCATGTCCCTGCCAGTGATGGTCAGAGCCACGTCGTCCGCGTACCCGATCAGAGAAGATCCTTCCGGGAGGTGAACGCGCAACAGGCCATCGTAAAAGGCATTCCACAGGTCCGGTCCGAGAACCGAACCTTGGGCAATGCCCGCACTCAGAACCCTCTGTCGCCTGCCATCGAGCGTGTCGTAGAGCAGTCTCCGGTCCCGTAGGTAGTCCTTTATTACGTTACCCAGATACCTGGGTATCCGGAAGTCGTACTCGAGAGACCGGATCATGTCATCCCATCTGGCCGAATTGAAAGCATTTTTGACGTCCAGCGTTACAAGAAGGACGTCTTTGCAAATTGCAGGCCGCTTTTCCCTCTCAGCCTCCACGGTATCCACGACACGCCGGATGGCGTCTATCGTGGAATGCCCCTCACGAAACCCATACTGCTCCTCGGAAAGGCCACCGCCTTCCTCGATGGCTCTTCTCAATCTTGCCCGGAGCATGCTCTCCATCACCTTTCCGATGGTGTTTAACATGCACAAGGGTCTGTAAGATGATGGAGAGTCCGGGGCTCCACCTTTACCCTTGTTCAAGAGCACGAGACGTGCCACCTTCCACTGCCTTGGAAACACTCCCGCCACCAAGCATGCATTAAACATGCTTAACAGGATACCAGGGATTATTTTGACCGCTCGTTTGAGCACTTCCGCTGGTATCCCGTCCGGCCCCGGCGCCTTGCCATTTTTCATTGCCTTGATGGCCTTCACCATCTCGTCCTCGCTGAATAACGGCACTTCCGCCCTGGGTATCGCCTCTACCGGATTTTCCTGGATAGGCCGCTCAGGGAAGAGAGCGCCGATGATTCGTTCGGTCGACACCGCGTCCATCATGTTGTCAGACCCCCGGTTCAACTTGCCCATTACGACTTTGTAACCAAGACCCCAGGGGTCTTTGTTTACATCCTCGCGTAATGAACGCAGGCATCGAGCCTTGCTTTAACGGATAGCTTTGGCCAGCCGGTGTTTAGCATCCTTGTGTTCCTGGGAAAGTGCAGCAGCCTCGGGCCTGTCCCGTGCTCTTTGCGCCCGTCTACGCGTCCTGTGGCACTCCTTGCGGAGCTCCGCTATTTCGGAAGTCCACCAGTAAACTGGCTTTCTCCCTTTCCAGGGCCTTCGACGAGGCATAGAGGCGTCAGACGCCCCTCGCAATAGAGACGTTACTTTCTTGACTAAGATTTCAGCCTCGCGGGGACCTGTAGCCTCTCCATGCCAAGCAGGGACGGACGACGACTCCATTCGAAGATACTCTTCGAACTTGTCCTCGTCCATCTTTGGTACATTCCAACCCAAGGGACGCCTCTTGTACGGAGGCCGTTGGGAGGTTCCCTCAAGCACCCGGAAGGTGATGTAATGATGGTCGCTACCATTGTAACCATCCATCACCGTCCATTCGCCAATTCTCCCAGACGCACCTTCTGTTGCAAAGGTTATGTCTGGGATAGAGGCACCCCAACCTGCCCTCTCGTAGGTGGGCCGGTTTCCTCTATTCTGGACCACTAGTTTGCATCTAGTGGCCATTTCCAGTACCTGCTGTCCCCTAGAATTGGTCGTCGGCATGCCCCATTCTAAGGCCCTAGCGTTAAAGTCTCCAGCAAGGATAACGCTTCTAGTTACCGTCCGAACCGTGTTCTCGATGCTGGCCAGCTTTGTAGCCAGCACTTCCGAACTATCGTTTGGGGAGAGGTAGCAACTTATATAAGTTGTCTCCCCGCACGTGACCCAAACGTGGCAATTACCTTTCCCTTTTCTGGTCAAGGACGTTTGGGCTCTACCCCGCAGCCATATGGCGCAACAGCCAGTGTCATCGGTTAGCCAGTACTTGTGGTTCATGTTGTATGATTGCTCGCTTAGTAAGAGGATACTTGAATCCTCTTCACGGGCAATCTGTTCCAACAAAGCACCAGCTTCCCGGGCTTGATTCATGTTCCCTTGTAGAACATTGATCATTTCCGATGACACTTATTCCTTGCCGCAGCCAGAGCCTCCCGGTAGCTGGGGCAGTTTCCTTCTCCGGCATAGTGCTCCGTAGAGCACTTGTCGTCCCTATTCTTGCAGAGGAAACACTCGGGCGTTTCCTTCTGGCATTCGCTTCTTTTATGGCCGTCAACGCCACATTTGAGGCACGCTTTTCTTCGGTCTGGGCCTTTGCAGACATACTGGTTATGTCCATAGCCCAGACATCTAAAACAGCGCCTTGCATTCGCTCGAAGGCGCACTCTGTTAGAAGCCCAGCCAATTTGGATTCTTCCCTTCTTGGCCAGGCGTAGAGCATCTACCTCGAGCAGCTCTACCACTGCCATTTAGCTCGTAGTGCCTTTAGTTTTGAAAATGGAGAGTGGGGGTAGTAGATCTCCACGTTCAATTCCTATTTCTTTGGCAACGGCTTCCCTGATCTCCCGTTCGTTCGTGACCCCATCAAGATCTCGGATTTCGAGTTTCAGCATGGGGATCATATCCCGGACGTTCGAATCAGGACCCGTTACCGCTTGAACCGCTTCCTGTAGTTTCCCGGAATCCTCTATCGATTCCAGCTCGATAAGGACACTGCCGCCTTGCGTCTTACGGATTCGGTGAACTTTAGCCCCCGAATCTTCGAGCATGACGTTCTTCTTGATGTTGAGAAGAGTCTCCTCGTACGTATGGCCTGCTGCTGGTTTTATAAGTAGGGCCTCCATCCTCTTTTTGTACCTACGCCTACTAGGCTTGGAACTGCCCGTTTCAGCAGGACTTTTTGGTTGCTGAATATTCTTCTTCTTAGGTTTCTGCTTCTTTTTGGGTTTTTCCCAGGCATCTACTTTGTTTGGTATTTTTTCTACCTGGACCTGTTTTTGCAACGGGCCCGGAATTTTAGGTACCTGGTTTCCCTGTTGAAGCTGCAGCCTTTTTTGCTTCTTCATCTTTTTCCTCTCGGTCTTGCTGATCCTTTTGGGACCATTTGCATTATTATGCTCACTTTGATGGATTTTGCCATCTTCCATAACTTGAGTCTCTGTATGAGACTCGACTACCTTAGGGTTATTTGCCAGTTTCTCTGGGTCTTGATGATCCGTGAGAGACCGGTTGGTAGCCGTTTCATTTGGCTTCAGCTCCTTGAGCCCTTCCTGATTTTTCCCTGCTTCCAGTAGGCGTTTTTCACGCAGATACTTCGCTTCGCGTTGATCTTGCAGCCTCTTTCTGTTTGCGTCTTCTTGAAGCAATTTTTTCTTCCTCCTTTGCTCTTCTAGTTCCTTCCTATTTTTTTCGGTTATTGAGCGCTCTTCATTTTGCCGTTCCTGGTCGGATAAATTTCCTTCCAATGGAGGCTCTCCGCTCGTCTTTTTCGCCATGTGTCTTCCGTTGTCTGGTGAGCTCTCGGGAGAAGATATCGGGCGGGGCCTTTTAAGCGAGCCTTTCCCATTCATTTCTTTAAGGAGCTCTTCATGTATCGCAGATACTGCTTTAGTTTGCTGCTCCTTAATCAATACCATCTGCTCCTCTACGCTGGCAAACTTCCGGACTCCATTTTTTATCACCATGCTCGCGTTCTTCTGAACATAGCCGAACTGATACTCCATTTCGATTATGGCCTCCAGAAGTTTGCCATAATATCCCTTTTCAGCAATAAAGCCTTCTTTTACAGTATCCAGACCTTTAGCTGCCTGGGTTTCTTTGAAGGCTTGTTGGACATCGCTATATTTTGCAAGAATATCCTGCATACCATCATTTTCCATGAGCCGAGATAGTCGAGTGCTCCATCTAGGCGTCACTTTGAGCTTATCCAGCCTCATTTGTTCTACTGGGTCAGCTTCGTTTGAGTTTGTTAGGGCTAGGGGGCCCTGTTGGTTGCTGTTCATTTGCGGTCCCTGCACGCTTTGAACCTGTTCATTATTGTTTTGCTTCATCGTTATTTTTAAAAATGTTTTCTCCTTCTAACCTATTCTGTCTTGTGTGATTGAATGCGAAACGTAAAGCAGCCAATCAACGCGGTTGTCTCGCAATGGTCGGCCCCCCCCAACCGGGTGTCCCCTAGCGTAGTGGCCTTGTGGAAAGCCCCCCGCTCCCCGCAGCAGGGCCCTACCCGGGCGCTACCCGGCACTACTACGGAAAACGAGATTATACGCCGGCTGATAGAGCAGCCAGACCTGTTAGCTAGACAGCTCCGGGCTCATGTACTATCCGGCGGCCTGGATTATTATTATTATTATTATTATTATTATTATTACTATTATTACTATTATTGTATACAAATATATTAATGAAGCTTGATTTGTATATAACAATAAAATTCATCACTAAATAAAGTTAAAAGATTTATTTTTTATAAAGAATTTACCATTAATAAAAAGAAAAATGTATTTTATAATAAGATATATATAATATAAATAGTAATGTTTTCATATTTTTTTTTTTTATAACTTTAACGAATAGCTAAAAAAGAATTTATGATACAATAATATACTCTTTAATAATTAATTTTCTAGAACCTAGAGTTATTTTCCAATAAAGGAAAAAGCGGTATATATCTCTATGTATATATCGACTTCCGAGGAAATAAAAGCAAAATATGCGGTTCGGTAGCTGCTTGTGTTAATTGTTGGTGACCTCCGACATAACGTAAGGTTCAAGAGGTTAAACATAAAGCACATAATAATTAATTTTCAACATCACCCTTATAACATTAAAAAAAAATTTTTTTTTTTAATCAATTTTTTTACTGATTTCCAGCTAGCTGCTACAATTACTTTTATTATTATTATTATTATTATTATTATTATTATCATTATTATAGTTATTAAATAAAAAACAAAATATATTTAAAAAAAAAAAAATTATTATTGCTATTACTGTATTATTTTTATTGTAATAACACATAAATATTATTCATTATTTTGTTTTTTTTTTTTATATATTCTTTTTTGTTTTTCTTTTGGCTCTTTCCCTGGTTCTTTTTTATCTTCTTTTTTGTTTTGTTTTATCCTTTCCCTACTAATATTTCTATTTGTATGTTTCAAAACCTGCTTTATATCTTGTATTACTATATCCATTTTTATTTTTAAATCTTTCTTTGACTTAGTAGACAATACTTCATTATCCTTGTTCAAACGATCAAAAACAACTGCCGCTATGATTTAGTAAACAAATTAGATAATTATATTAGCCTAGCAGTTATTTTAAAAAGTTACATGGATTTCCGATTATTAGTTGAATTAAGTTGCAATTTGCTAAAAAAAATAAGATTTCTGGAAATATGGCCCATTTATTCACTCCTAAGTTTTACCACCGGGTAAGTGAAAATAAAATTGTTTCTTATGAAGCTGAAATAATCGTTTCATAAGAGCCCATGCATTTTATAGCAACGTTTAGAAGTGTTGGAAATTTATTTTACCTGGTAATCAAAAATCCAAGCAACTTTTGAAAATAACTTCCAGGCTAATGTATATAATAAATATACTATCATATAGCTATTTTTTAAACAAGGGACAAAGTATTGATTTCGACTTTGCATGCAGTTGTATGGACGAATGAGCATAGCATGCAAAACTCGAACCCCATATTTTGTCCCGTGATTTAAAACATAGTATTACATATAACGGGCAAAAAAGCCATCTCCCTAGGGTAGAAAATAGACTTTTTTGCCCTAGATATGTAAAATAAGTTTTCATTACTAAGTTAATCTTTTGAAATTTACCTATTAGCAGTTGGATACACGGGGTTTCACCTATTGCTGGTGTTCCTCCTTTGCCGGTCATAGTAAGTCCTTTAGCGGCAGTGCATTTCATCGTTTTTTTAACTAAGTTTATAGCATTTTCTCTTCGATTCTGCCCTTTGATCAGTAAATGGAAATATTCTATTACCTACATAGAAAATTATAAATTAAAATAAAACCTTACAAAACATTATTAACGTAATAAGGCTTTTTTTTATATAGCTTTAAAATAGAAATATATAGTTTGAATTAATACAAAATTTTGAAATTTATAATTTATACAAATCAAATTATATTCTATGTTATGAAATGATATTGTGTTTTTCATGATGTTTAGTCAAATATTTTACATGTTCATAAATTCTTTCTAGTTTAATTAACTTTAACATATGATGCTTCACACGAAGTACAATTTTTTATTTAATCTAAATTAGTTCTTTTTAAAGGTTGTAGTTCAGGTTTAGGAATTAAGATCTAAGATTAAGATTTAAGCATCTTTTTATTGTGTGAAAGAGTTCTTTATTATATGAAATACAAATCTTTATTCTGCGTTTGTATACATTTTCCTTAATATCAATGCTCTCATCTAGACAATGTTCTTTTCTATACAGTAGATAATCCGAGGGGCCGCTCAATCGCAATACCTTACGAACTCTCCCGGCCTCGCATGGTCTCGAACGGTCTTTCCCAACCTTGCAAGGTCTCACAGGGTTTCTCCCGGACTCGCTAGTCCCCGCATGGACTCGCAAGGACTCGCACGACCTAAAAAGTCCTAAATAGTCTTTAAAGCTCTCCTAAGACCTTTAAAAGTCTCAAAATGCCTTAAAAGGTTTTAGAAGAACTTACAGGGCCTCTTACAAATTCAATGTAATTTTTTTATTTATTTTTTTTCTCGATATCCAGTTGCCAAATTTTAATCATTTTCTCTTAAGATGAAAAAATTAATAATGACATAGTTTTTTACATTTTATTTTCATACGTTGAAGCCAACTAGTTGTTTTCAAAATGTTGGAAAACTGACTTCGTTGATTTACTATTAAAATTCAAATTATTTCTAATAAAAGCAAATCGTGATATTTATTAGTTTCATAATAAAAATTTTACAGTATAAAATTAATTTTTTTTATTGGTTGTTTGTTCACGAAAACATATACATCAATAACTCATCATTACTCTCAGAAATTGAAGATATTATGATTCAGATGTCAATGAAGACAAAAAGCATAAAATAAAAATTAACCATAGATTTATTTAACGCAAGATTTTTGTACTTTAATTAAACTTAAATTTTCAATTTCATCCCATGCCCCTGATATGAAAAAATAATTTTGTGGTAAAATTGAAAAATTAAATTAAATTTTATACCAAAATTCAGTGTCGAATAAATATAATGGTGAACTTCTACTTTATCTCTTTGGGAAAAATCTCTGGTAGAGTAGTAAATTTTTGTTTGGGTACCATATACTTTCCTTAACAAGTCAGTAATTGTATTCATATCAAGAAAAGTAAAGAATGGCCCAAATCGCACGTAATTTATCTTCGCAAGCGATTCCAATTTACTAACGAGTTTTTTGTTTATGAATTGCTTACTACAAATATCAAATCCGTTTTTTATGAAAATGACTTAGCTGCCTACAGTAGAAAGGATGTTAAACTGAATTTTGGGGCATTCTTCATTAATTTAAATTATTAAGTCAACCATCTTGGTTACCCAAAAAATTATTTCGGGCTCATAAAATGAGAACTTTGGCAGTGTGTTACTTTAAAATTTACTTTTTCATATTAATTTTATCATATATCCAGACACAAAAAAAAAATTTGAACCAATTGTAGGGAGTGAAGTTGGTCAAAATTAAAATATGCTCAGAAATATTTTAGACAACAATAGGTGGGGTAAGAACCTGCGAAATTCTAAATAATCGGTTTTTCTTAAAATGAAAACTCTTAAGTCGATTAACTTTTCATTTTTACCAATTTACCCCCTTCAACTAGTCCCAAATTCTTTTTAGGAGTCTTGACACATGTTAAAATTAATACTAAGAAATAAAATTACACACTCAATGTGTACAATTACAAATTAACACTCTGGCAATGATTTCAAAATACTTTGAAGTTCAAACACATATATTTAATATATATTTTGATCAAAAAATAATTAAATCATAAAACCTTCAATTCCTAAGAGTAATGATGAGTTATTGAAATATAAATATTCGTAAACAAACAACCAATAAACAAAATTAATTTTATACTGTAAAATTTTTATCAAAAAACCACTTAAGGAGGCTTCTCCGTTAACAAAAGTAATGACAGAATGTAATAAAACGTGAATAGTATTAAAATTTAAACATTTTTGAGCTAAAATTGACTTATTTTTACCTATCTCGCCGGCTTAATTAATTTTTTATGAATAGAATAAAAGTGGTATTTTAACATTGCACTTATGGCTTTATAAAAATTAGGGTACTAATGACACAGATTGATGATATTAATTACTTAATTACTTATTAATTACTTATTAATTACTTAATAAATCTGATAAATAATTGCTTAAAGATTACTTTCTTAATTAGTTGTATATACTTTATCATCCTTTATCGTCTTTATTTTCGTAAATTTAATAAAAAATACACAAAAATACGTAACATAATCAAAAAGCTCATTATTTTAGTTTCCTTTTTTTTTGTTTTTTTTTAAATGGTAATGGTAGAGTTTTTTGTAATATTCTTGGATTATTAATGGTTTTTTATAGTTTCTTTTCAATGAATAGCTTCCAAAATAAAAAATTATCTCGGTAATCGTAATTCTTGCGAAAATGCAGAATCAACAGATAAAACTCCTTAATATTACAATTTGCTTTTATTAGAAATAATTTGAATTTCTAATGAATAGTAAATCAACGAAATCAGTTATATCCAACATTTTGAAAATAACTGCCACTCGGCTTAAATCTATGTAAAAAAATGTAAAAAACTATGCAATTATTATTTATTTCATTTTAAGAAAAAAGGACTAAAATTTGGCAACTTGATATTTCAAAAAAATACCCTACCAACTAGCTGGCACTAAGGTTCCTCAAACAATGAGCTTAATACTTCAATATGCCACAGATATCACCGATTACAACGGTTACAAGGATTTTTTTATTGATCAAAAATTTTGGAACAAAGTTTCAAAAAATTCATTAACAGATTCGAGATATTGAGTAAAAACCATATTTTCAAATATAAGTAATTTCATGGAACTAAATGAAGTATTACACCCAAAAAAAAAAATATTGCAGTTTTAAAATTTTTTTTGTTTTTTTAATTTTGAGAAAAAAATTTTGAAAAAATTTGGTATCAGATCCAAAAAATTACTGTAAACGAACTTTCTAAAACTAGTACTCTCATAGAAATAAATTAGGTACTATTTCCAAAGAGAAAAAAATTTGGTGTTTTTTGTATTTTTTTGTGACGAAAATTTTTGAAAAATATTTTCAAAAAATTAATTATCAGATTCGAGATATCGAGTAAAAATCGTACTTTCAAATATAAGTGCTTTCATGGAAATAAATGAGGTATTACATCCAAATTGAAAAAAAATTAGGTCTTAATTCCATAATGTTTGTGAAATAGCACCGATTACATACATACATATACACATACACACATACACACACACACACACACACACACACACACACACACACATACAGAGTTTTTTGAAAAACCGGTTTTTAAGCTTCCTGAGGTCTCAAAACGTGCTTATATGCCAAAAAATCAAAAACCAAAATTTGACCCATCACAATTATTAAAAATAAATTAAAAAAAAAATTACATTGAATTTGTACAGATTAATTCCAGATCTGGTGGCCTGGACGGGACGCAGATATGGTGAGCTGAACTTCTATCTTTGGATGAGTTTGACACCGTACATCATAGATTTTTTGGATGTATGAGCTACTCGAAGTGGTGCCCATCCTTCCCATATTGAAGGCCAGAAGCAGTGGTCCCGGTAATGCTACAAAGTCTTGAAAATTGGAACAAAGTAGCAGAGGACGTGAGGGCTACCCTACTGAAGAAGAAGGAGGAGGACTAGGCTGCGCGTCCCAAACCGAATTCATACCTGAAAAGAGAGTCTTGGTTTGGGACAGAAAGCTCAGGGAGGGGTTTAAAGTGTGTTTAGTCAGTAAGAATCTGACACAAGTTTCCTAGTTATACTGGGTACTCTGTAATTAATCGGTCATGAAAATTTGCGGGTCTTTAAGGTCTGCAAACACTCAATGATTGATGCAAGATTCACATATTTTCGTAAACCCATTTAAAATTCACGTGACCCCATTTAAAATACATGGGACCATGGGCGTATCTCGCCCATGCCGCAGCCAGTGTGTTAATATTGGTACAATATAAACAATCATAGATGTCACCTAAATGACAATTGATTTCATATCGATTTATAAAAGTAGTACATGTACAATTACTCACACTATACAAATTATTATATGAAACACTATTGTAACAATACGAGCATAATGTAACAGTTAGCATAGTACAAATGTAATGTACAAAAAATTTTTAGTAAATAATTATGTATAGACAAATTATATTATTATGCAGACAAATAAGTATTTATGTAAATATCCAGTAACTATTGTTATAAGAAGGTAACATTATAATAACTAATATTATTAGTATCTTGTATTTAATTTTTGTAAATTTGTAGATTTTAATAAGTTTCTTAATAAGTACGAACCGTCAACAATAATATAATTATTGTTTTGCTAGAATAAATCGTTTGTTCATTAAATAATTTCATAACTCATAATGACCATCATATCTCAAAACTATTTTATCAGATTTAAATTTTGCTACAAAATTTAAAAGCCCAAAGTATCGAATATTAAAAGTAACTGGGTGTATTTTAAAAGCTTTTACTCTAAGTATCAAGAACCTAACTAACTAAAAAGTTATAGAATTTGATAATTATTTTAGAAATTTCATTAAATTTTAACTACTCAAGATTGCTATATTTATTCAGAATGTTTAATAAGATGTGTATGTTTTATTTACTTATTGGAATAGAAAGATTTTTTAAATGTATCTCTAAATAAATTAATTTTTATACAATAAGAAGAACTTAAAAAATGTCAGAGCAAAAAATTTTAAAAAATTCATCTATATATCAAAATTCGTTTTTTACTTCCAGATGTAACTTTTCTAACTAAGACTATTGATGATTTTTTTTTCTAATTTTATAAATATAATGAATAAATATGTATAATTTTTGATTATTTATTTTGTGACTTATGTCAATAATACTTCTCCTAACTACGATTTGGTTACACTGTTTAAAATTGTAAAGTTTATTTACCAATGCCTTTCTTTTAGATTTACTGTTTTCCAAACACTTATTGAATTTTAGAAAATCTTCTGGCTCAGTTATTATATTTTTTTCAGCAAGCATTTCAATTTTTTTAGAGACTGCAGCTTCCTTATTGTATTCTTCAAGGGTATCTAAAAAAAAATTCATATTATTAATAATTCCACTTGAATACCATAAATTTATTCCATCACAAGAATAATATTATCACGGGAATAAAACGAAGGAGAATTTAATAATTGAATAAATGAGAAATTGACTTTTCCAGAGCAAAGATGTTTATTATAAATATTTTTCCCAACGTTTCGAGTCTTTATAAGACTCCTTTTCAAGGGATTCTATATACATATTATAATTGAATTAGTATTACATTAATTACATATTTTTGAAATTATTAATACATATTTTTTAAATGAATAAAAAAATAGAAAAAGTTTACCTATTAAGTAATTTTTTAAAAAATTACTGAGTTATATTTGGTGACTGTTTAAAAAAAATTTTTAATTTTTGTTAACAGTATAAATTTTGATGTTCTACCTTCAAACACCATGAATACAACAGAATTAATTTTGACATTTGGTATATTACTAACGAATTTTAAGTCTATAAAAAGTCTATAATTATAAAAATTTAAACACAAAAAAAATTTTTTCATATATATATGCTTCATATTACAAGTTAAGAGTAAATAAATATATAAAGTAAAGTGCTAGGAAATTCTTTAATATAAACAAAATAGAAATTTTTGCGTTACAGTAGTACTAGGTATAATTTTTATATTAGTTTTTATTTTATTTTATTACACTTTTGGTATTACTCATATTAATTTATTTTTTTATTTTTTTAAATTAAAAAATTTTTTAACATGGTGTTTTAAAAAATATGTATTAATAATTTCAAAAATATGTAATTAATGTAATACTAATTCAATTATAATATGTATATAGAAAAGTAAAAATATGCATTTCATACTGTTTGGTTTGTAATTAAATCTCAAAAACCAACTGATATGCTTTATAAGTTTGGTTTCAGATTTTGATTCCGTTTAATAGAATATTTAATATTTTCTTTGATTATCCACTTTAATCTCATCCTAGCAGAAAAATTGGAGTTTATTGAAACCCAGTGTTGATTTTCCATACTAAGTTTTAAAACCACTGGGTTTCAATAAACTCCAATTTTTCTGCCGGGATGAGATTTAAGTATATGGTAAAAAATTAGTGCAAGCATCCCTTAATGTCTGCGGCTTTAGTATACATAAATTGCGACCTCCCTTAATCTACACGAACTCATCTCTTATTATATGCGGTTATATTATTTATGTTGTTTTCAAAACATTTAAAAATTTTTATTTTAACTTTCTCAATCTCAATTGTTTTCTAATTAAAATTATTATGTTTAAATTTTGTGTGTATATAGTTTTTTTAATTAGTAGAATGAAATGGTTAAACTTGTCCGATTCCATAGAATCAGATAGCTTACAAATATTTAATTTGAAGTTTTAATAGCAGTTGTGTATTTATATATTCTGATACGAGACATCAAAATTTTATTTAAAGTTAGTTAGCCTTGACTTAATTTGAAAGCGGTTTGAATAAAAGTAATTGAGATTAGTTTATAAATGTTTTATAATGAATCTTTCATCATGCATATCTAACATAAGTTATTCCCTTACAAAGTAAATAGAATTTGTAAACCATTCATTATTTAACTCAAAGCGACTCCAAATAAAATAAAGGATATTTTTTAATTAAATTTTTATGACATTCTGCAGTACATTTTATAACAGAAATATTGTTAAAACTTCAAAATCAAAATAGTTATAAAAGTTATCTCAATCCGCGGAACGGGGACTTCTCTTATTTTGGCGTAACATATATTTTATAATAATCAAATAAATTTCATACTTTTTGAAAAAATCTTGGTTCCTCTGAAACAATTTTTTATAAAGATACCTTGACATATTATGTGTAATTACTCGCGGTTTTAATATCCGTGGTAGTTATTTGGGACGTAACCACCGTGGATATCAAGGGATGCCTGTACTATTTAACATACACGAAAGATATAGAGCAGCTATTTAATAATGTTCGTTTAAAAGCAAAAAAGAAGCACTCAAAATTATTTTATGCGTAAATCTACTCTTCAAGCATTAGCAAATTGATTTGACTCTAAGCATTTCAAAAATGTTTAGTATTAAATTCAAAGCAATATACCTAGTCCTTCTGTAAGGAAGTCTGTTACTTTCAGGTGTCTTCGTCTGTAGCATGTTGGGTCGCTTTCTGTAAAAAATTAAATTTTTTTTAGCTTAAATAATATCATTTTATCGAGTTTTGATAGAAAGTTTGAAACAAAAATGCTCGTTGGTTGTATGAAATTGTGAACACACAAATGAGTTATAAGTTTATTTGAATATAATAATTTACTAAAATAATTAATACAATATTCTATACAATTCATGGCAATTGTATTGTTGTCTCCTAAAAAAAATTATAGAAGTTTTGGTTATTTCAGTTAAAGGTATCATGCAAAGGTAAATTAATTAAAACTGGTATTAGGGCTTCGCGATGGGACGAATACCAACTTGGCACTTCTTTTGTTTTACAAATAAAATTAAATAAGATTAAAATACCAACTCGGTACCGGATTACTGTACTGTCTGGACAAGGATTTAATGATTAGCATTCAAAGAAAAAAATATACAATTGAACCTAGATTTTCATTTAAAATATACATTTTTGTTACATATCTCCAACTTTGTTCGATTTTGGTTAATTTAGATTTAGAATTATTTATAACCGTCAAGAAAAAGTAGTTTACTTCCACGTTGTCTTAACATTAAGTACATTATTATTTTATTAGTAAATTACTTGATTTAGGAAAAACTATCTATAGTTTTATGTAGCAACTAAACTGCTTAAACATAAACAAGTTATAAAATTTATTATTATTCCCCACTGTCAAAATTAAAACTTTTAATAATTCATATTTAAATTGGTAAATTTCGTGAAGTGCACAGTTTTCCTAATTTATATAGATTTGTTCCCCTTCTTATTGTATAGGTATGTAGACAAAGTAAAATTATTATAACTAACTACAAAATTTTTTTTGTTAAAACTGTTAAAAAAAATTTTACTGTATAGGTATATTTTTTGTATTTATAATTTACTAACATACTTTTTTATTTGATAATCGGTTAATCTATCTTAATCTTCTTAAGAGCTTGGTGCCGTGACGGTAAGTTTGATGGGTGCCCAGATTGCCGAGTTGGTATTCGCCCTCGCGATGTACAATAAAAATATAAATTTTCGTATCGTATGGTACCGATTTTTGATACGATATTAATACGGTATTTCTTATTTAGAATTTGTGGATATTTAATTTATCCGATAATATTGAAAATATCGCATCGACTTAAAAAAAATTTTTTTTTTACGCCAAACGTCTTTAGCAACTGAGTAACAAATGATACTGAGCACACAAAAAAATCTGAAGGCATGTAAGATTTTACTTAGAGACATTAATAACACAAATAAAAATAAATTTATATCTATTTGTCATATTCACCCCATTAGATGGGGTGTAAGGGAGTGGTTTTTTAGCACAATAGAAAAAATCAATATTTTAAGCTACAAATGTTAACTAGTAGGTAATTTGGGCTATTCTTTTCATTTCTGAAGTCTATTTTCACATACAGGAAACCCTTCGTATTCGCGGGTAGTCGTATTCGCGGATTCATTTGAAATATACGCGATTCTTCAAAATATACCGGAATTCTTTTTTCGGGGATTTGAATTTGGTTTTACGCGGTTTTGTACTCTCTAAATCGAAAAGTGTAAATTTTCCTTGAAATTTACACCTTTACACCTTATAAGTAGTAAATTTTAAATATACACTCTATAAGTAGTAAATTTTTATGTTTACACCTTTCGCGTATGGTGTAATTTTAAATTTACTACTTATAAAGTGTAATTTAAAATTTACACTTTACTCGATGTTTTTTAAAGTCTAACCCCAAAATTTTAAAATGCACTATACTGACTTTGTAGGTAACAATAACATTTTAGCTTTAATTATTTTTAAGCATTTTAGTGTTAATTTTATTAGGAATATAATTATGAGTTTGTTAGAGGTAAGTTGAAATTTTTATAAAAATTTATAAAAATAATATAACCTCAAACTTATACTTGAAAGTCAATTGAAAATTGATAAAGTTAAATCTAGAGTTCTTAAATATATTATTTACGGATTTTAATTGATTTAAATTTACTGCAACAATATTTGATTTAAAAGATTTGTTATCCTGGATGTAGTTTTAAAATGTTAACTATAAAAATAGGTCAAATCAACAGAGAATCAGAGCAAAGAAAATGAAGATGAAGATTCTTATTTTTACAATTTATTAGAAGAATCTTTTAAATTATTATTATTTATATTATTTTTATAAATTTTTATAAAAATTTCAACTTACCTCTAACAAACTCATAATTATATTCCTAATAAAATTAACACTAAAATGCTTAAAAATAATTAAAGCTAAAATGTTATTGTTACCTACAAAGTCAGTATAGTGCAATTTAAAATTTTGGGGTTAGACTTTAAAAAACATCGAGTAAAGTGTAAATTTTAAATTACACTTTATAAGTAGTAAATTTAAAATTACACCATACGCGAAAGGTGTAAACATAAAAATTTACTACTTATAGAGTGTATATTTAAAATTTACTACTTATAAGGTGTAAAGGTGTAAATTTCAAGGAAAATTTACACTTTTCGATTTAGAGAGTAGCAATGTTCACATTTATTAATTTTTTTTTTCAGATTATTTTACTTGTCAATAAATTATTTTCATTCTCAAAATTTTTTTGTTTTACTTTATGTACATCCTATATCCTATCCTTCATATATATGGCTCATTTTCATTTTTTTTGCAAAAATAGATTTAAAAAAAATAATACAAAAATCTTGTTTTAGTGCTGTAATTTTTTGAAAACAAAAAGTAAAAGTTTTTTTTATCAAAGGAACAACTTGTTATTGTCATAAAAACTAAGTAAAATTAAAAAATTTTTATTATTGTGCTTTTAATCGATTATTTCTTGAGGTATAAAAAAGTATTTTTATGCTTTTGTGAATAAATACGTAATTTTTGGTAATATTTTAAACTAAAATAGCATCTAAAACATTAATTTAAGGTTAAATAGCTGTTGGTAAATCTATAATTAAGTGAAATACAAACTTAAAAAAAAAAGAAATAAAAATCCATGCACTTATTTTGCTTAAAACACCAAGTTCTTAATAGGAACGGTAAAGGCTTTTTAGGGGAACGGTAAAGGCTTTTTTGTCATATTTTAGCAACAAATTTTTTTTTCAACTTAAAATTATGTTAATTTTTATGGTGTATGGTCAACAACTTTTTGAAATACAAACTTTAAGACAAAAAAATTTGTAAATTCTTACTTCAATCGGTAGATACGACCACGTGACACAACTTTTGCAAAAAAAATGAAAATGAGCGATATATATAAATCTTTAATGTCGCTCTGGCCATTAGTCCGAAGTCGTTGAGTGATAAAATAAATAATATTAATTTAATTAATTAAATGATAATAAAAGTATTCTATATAAATTCAAAAAATTAATTTCTTTAATATTTTTCACAAATTTAATGATAAATATCTTTTAATTATACTAATTTACATTTCATGTTTCATTACTTTTTAATCACGCAGTACTTCTGCAAAGAGGACAAATTCAAAACTTAAAATCAAGCTTCCGTGTATATATTTTATCAAATAAATATTAATATTTTTTATTAAATGCAATTTACAAATTATTTTATGAAAAAAATATTATTTTAAAATAATATATTATTACTAAATTTATAAATGATTAATCAAAAATTAAAGAATAATATTATTTTTTCTTTTTATTTACTATAACCCTAGTGCGCGCGCTTTGTATAATAAACAAACAATATGGCGTCCTTGCTGCTAAAACTGCGTTATAAGATTTTCTTCGTTTAATTACGCGAAATTTCCCACGTTTAACCTCATATTCGAGAATTACCAATAGATTCTTTCATCTTTGAACTTTTAATTTATTGCTATCTGCATTGGGAAATTCGCGATTTGATAGGAAAAATAATTAACTTCCGGAATTTCCCCCATTAGGCTAATATAATATTTACTTATCTTTGGACCTTTATATCTCAAAATTATGCACGACTATCGACTATAAGGCCTATACCATTCGATTCCTGAGACTTTCCTCTAACAAACTATATATGTCTTAATTGGAAAATTCAATTTTCAGAGCGACCTTAATTGAATGTTTGTCCGAACGCGATAAACAAGAACACGATAAAGGCAAAAGACGGCAAAAGTTACGGGTCAAAATATAGGCTAGGTTTTATTTTGATTAATAACGTCAAAAAATTTTTATGTTGAAAAAACTGTATTTCCAAGAAAAAAATTTTTATCAAATTTTCAAAAAAAACCAAAAAAACTGAAAACCAAGGAAAAATTTTTTTATCAAAAAGAATTTCATTTGATTTGGGCATATTTTTTACGTATCCACCTAAATTTTCAAGGCAATAGGCGCGATCTGTCAAAAGTTACATTAATTTTTATAAAATTATAAAAGTTTAGGACTAATATTAGGAATAATATTATATATATTTCTAATTTTTATCAATCACAAATTTAGTAACTAAATATAGCAACTAAAAGAATCTTGAACAGCTATATTATCAGGCAGAATCCAAGAATGAGTAGTTGAGGGAAATAACGACTGCTTGTGGATCCTATGGAAGGGTGGCGAATCTTTGTATTGCTGATTACTAATTATCCGTATGGGTTCATAAGCCCGTAATTTTTATGATACAGTAAATTTTAGATAATATTTCGGGTAAAAAAAGATTATTTTACAAAATATTGAGTAACCTAAAACAATATATCTTTGGAAAAATCAAGTTGCAGGGGTCCAGTGGGAAGCAGCCCCCATGGCAGTTGCCGGGGCGAGCAAAGCTAGTATATATATATATGATATTCTTATTAATTTAACCAATAAATTGGTTAATTTTAAACTAATAGGTACGTAACAGTGTTTCGCCATAGTGTATTAGGTTGGCTCGTCAGTAGACTCCTAATACACCTTATCTAGACACCGTTTAATTATTTAAAAAACAAAAAATATTAAAATTATAAAATTAATTTTTTTAAAAAATTTTTGTAAGTACTTGCCTCGCACATGCTTTCAAAACGACTAAAAATGCTGGCTATACTACGGTCCCAGTCCCGCGTTATTCGCGGTCTTTTTCCGGTCTCAATTACCCGCGAATACGGAGGGTTTCCTGTATCCCTTAAAAAATGTGGACTACTAATATACCAAAAATAAATAAATTTATATCAATTTGTCATATACATCTCCTCAGATTAAGTGTAACGCAGTGACATTATAGCATATAGTATAAGGAATCTATATTTTGGGCGAAAAATATTATCTAGTAGGGAATCGAGGCTACTCTTTTCATTTCCGAAGTGCATTTTCACAGACAACCCCTACAAAATTTTGATATCACTTCCCTAAATGAGGCGTAAATTTTAAATTACTTATGAGAGTTACATAAAATTACACTGTATTACATGCCTCACCAGATTAAGTTTGCGTGAATGGAGTGCGGCATGGGCACCATGCACCCATGATTTTACACTTAATTTTTTAGTGTGGAGGGTGCATATTCTTAAAAAAATATTCAAAAGTTGTTATTATTTACATATTTATTTTAAAAAAAGGATCATTTTAAATATGTTTAATAGTAATTTTTTATCATTACTATAATTTTTTCCATATTTTGAAAATTAGAAAAATTTTTAAAATAGGTTGAAAACTAACCCTGACTTGCAGTTTTGTAAAAATATCATTAATTAAACCAAAACTACCCATAGAAATCGTATATAATTGAATTACGTAGACATTTTTGATAATTCGTGAGATATAGAACATGGGCGCATAGCGCCTATGATGCACATAAGTCACGCAAAACATGGGCGCTTTACGCTCATGACGCAGCGAATGTGTCTTCATTCCTAATATCAATACCTTCATTACATGATTTCAAGTTATATTTATAAATTTTTTTAATTTTTTTTTTCATTTCACAGATCTCTGAAGAATTTCTTTAGATCTATTTGAATCTTCAGTGGTCTCCGGAGATCAAAAGAGATCTGTGGAGATCTAAAGATATCTCTCTATCTATTTAGATCGATCTCTTTAAATTTCCGGAGATCACTTCGATCTATAGAGATCAAAAAAGATCTGCAGAGATTTAAAGAGATATACCGAAAGTTCGTCGGGATATTACTATTTTTGAATCAACGATTAATAAATAAAATTTTAATAAAAATTTCGGAAGATATAGTATCCCAAGTAGAATCTACTTAAGTCATCCGGACCAAGATTATACTTAACTGATTTGTTTATCATATAAATCCTGTTCAGTTACTGATCAGTATTGTCACGGATAATTTCATCAGGGACTGAAGACGCGTGTGCAGTTGCTGAAAGATTTTTTATTTTTTAATTATTTTTAAGATAGAAAGGTTATGTTTAAGTAAAAATATGTTTATTTTTTAATCAAAACTATGCGGTGATAAAATAATTAATTGAAGGAAAAGAATTTATAATGGTTTTTATAAAGTATCGTCGGGTATATAAGTACAAAGAATATAATATACTTTGAAAAGTCCTTTTAATTTTTTTAATTATTACATAATATCCAATGGGTAATTTGGTGTATCTTGTATTGTGTTAAAAAAATATGGAGATTCGTTATACGCCACGAATAATTCGAATAAAATTCTTCACGATATTTATTTGATTCAAAGTTGTTTATAACTGCAAAATAAAAAATCCCCGTTGATTATACAGAAATAATTTTGAAATAAAAACAAATATTTTGTTAAAGTTTTGCCGACTCTTTAAACACTTCACTATTGTAACTGCTTTTTAGATTTGTTCTTTATGGATTTGACTATCACTATAAAATGAAAATTAATAACAATGTTAATTATTTTTTAAAATTTTAAATATTTTGAATATTTAAAATAAATTTTATATTTTTATTTATGTCTCCATAATTACAATAATTTTTGTTTCAAAAAATAATTATAATGACGGAAATTATTATTATTGAAAAAAAAATTGTTTAATCAATAATCGAAAAAAAAATTGCTTTGAACATATTGTTTATAAAAATATAACCTTTTTATCTTAGAGTAATAATATTAAAAATTTTTTTAAAAATGGAGTTTTGCGCATGCGTCTTCAGTTACTGATGAAGAGTACCGTGACAAACGTGATCAGTTATGAAGGGTTAGGCTAGTCAGTAACTGATGTTCAAATCAGTTAACGGATCAGTTACTGAGTAGAAACTTAAATGGATTTCTACGTGGGATACTACACCGGAAAATTATTCCATTTTAGAATTAACCTTTTAATTTTTGACAAGATTTCAACACGATTTTTTTGAAATTGATTTGCTTTGACATGAAATATAAAAATTATAATCAAGGTTTGACACAAAATATTTTGATCAGAAATATCTTTTACGCGAAAAATTTTCATATTGATTTTAATACCAATAATATTACCACCAGTAATCTTCGCCACAAGAAAACTGCATACAAATTAAAATATAAAGCTTTTTTCTTCGTACAACAATAATTAATAAATAAATTTTTGACACCAATAAATTTTTTTGAATTCATTTTGATCACTAAGAATTACACATTAAAATAGGTGTATTAGGAGTCTACTGACGAGCCAACCTAATACACTATGGCGAAACACTGTTACGTGACTATTAGTTGGAAATTAACCAATTTATTGGTTAAATTAATAAAAATATCACATTAAAATAGTATGTGGTAGAAAGAAATTTTGATGATTTATTGGTGCAGTCAAAATTTATGTGTGAAAAATAAATTTTATATTTTAATTTGTATGCAATTTCCTTGTGGCAAAGATTACTGGTGGATATATTATTAGCGTGAAAATCAATATCAAAAATATTTGAAAGATATTTTTGGTCAAAATATTTTATGTCAAAACTTGATTATAATTTTTATATTTCGCGTCAAAGCAAAAAAATTTTGGCGACATCTTGTGTCAAAAGTTAAATGGTTAATTCTAAAATGGAGTAATGTTCCGGTGGGGTACATTATATCTTCTAAAATTTCAGAGAATAAAAATAAAATTTTTGATAATTTTGATACAATTTTGTACAATTTTCAAGCAAGATATATATGGGCACGTCCAGGGAAGAACGGAACTTGACTTCCGGTCAATTTGAAAATTTCAAACCATTAAAAATGAAACCAGAATTGGCCCAAAATAAAAAAAAAAAATTTTTTTTGGGTATGCCAGGTAAAAAGAAAATTTTTTCCCAATCATATGTATATGTTAAAAGTTTCATGGTTTTGAGTTATTTCAGTTTGAACTGGGCAGCTGAAATCAGAAAATTGAAAAAATCCAACTTTGGAGCAGCTGTATCTCAGAATTATGCATCAGGAAGTGTAAAGTATGAGTTATTTCACAAATTCCAGGTAAAAAATGACCCAAAAAATTTTATTTTCTTTTTATTTTTCAGGTGGTTGTTCTTCCCTGGACGTGCCCATATGCATGGATAAAATAAATATTTAAAAAAAGAGCTTAGTGAAGATAAACGGATATTTGAATTCTAAATAATGTTTTTGCAAATTTTTTTTAAAGATATTAATTTTTTAATATTATTTTAAAAAAGTCTAGTGTTATAAACTACCTATAAAAGTTCTATTTCAAGAAAATTTTTTGTTTTTTGGTTTATACTAAACTTATAATTCATGATTATCTACGAAAGGCTTAATAGTGACATACTGGCAAGCTTCACGCTATTTAGCTACAGGCGAAATTAATTAAAATTGTTAGATCAATGCATCGAATAAATTATTCATAAATATTAATTGTTTCCGTCATCAACCTATTTTTATCTCTGGCTCCTATTCTTAACATCAATAGAACATTTTACTTACAACTAGACCTTTTAAGCCCCAGATCATCAATTAGTAACGCAAGAGATCAGATTTCAGAAATTTTCGTTTCGAGAGTAATAATTACAAAGCCTACAAAGATTTTAATCCAGTATTCAGAAACGCTTTCCCGGGAATCATCAAAATTTTATTTGGCTTTTTAGTCAAAATCATGTTATCTAAAAGGTTTCTTTATGCCTAAAAGAATTATATTATATTACCTTGAAGCATGGTATATAAAATATTTTTAGAGGTATTGCGTCTAACCAATAAGGTTGCTAGCCCACAGATCGCCATATTGACATAAGAGACTAATTATGTATCTTAGCTGGTTCATTTTTTTTTTTAATTTTTCGGAGAAGCACGCCTTTAATTATGATTTTTCTTTTTCAATTTTGATTATTTAAAAATTAAAAAAAATGGGTTCCATCATTTTAAGCCTTGTCCCACCCTTTTTCAGCTCTTAGAAGATTTTAAATGTTAAAACAAAAATAAACATGGTTCCAAATTACAAAACTTTTATTTGTATAGTTTGGAAATTTTTTGCATTCAATTTTTCTTAAATATTTAACTATATAAAAGATATATTAACTCAAAAACCTATCCGGCTGAATCTGAATGAGCCATTAGTTTTTCGGATTAACCTCAAGAAAATCTGGAAATTTGGAAAAACTAAATTCATAATTAAAATCATAATTACAGGCGTGCTTCTCCAAAAAAAATTGAAAAAAAAATTAACTAGCTAAGATACATAATTTCTATATAAATACTCTTATATATAAAAAATTTTATAGACAATTAATTATACCTACTGCACGAAACCATTTCGAAATAAGAAAAATTTTAACTTAAAGTCTTCATTAATTTAAAAAAATCCTAAACTAAAAGATCTTGTTTATATTCATGAATTCACATACATACACTTATACACACGAAATCTAAAGTTAAGATGTCTGCCTGTGGCTGTGCGCAGAAAGAAATGACCTCTAATTGAATCTGCCTTGCCTTGAAGAATTTGTAGATAAGATCAAGATAGTCAGAGTGTCAAGATATTCTATACAGTAATAATTATCGGGTGTTCTAATAATGTTGTATATCTTCAAAAAAACTCTTGAGTTACCTTAATCTGATGCCCTGATAGCATATAGATACAAGTCGCTCTCCCAATTACATTTTGTTGTTTTAACTTAAATTTTGCCGAAAGTTACATGTAAAGAGTTTCTAATAATTATATTATTAGTTTATATTACATATGAGCGTGATTCACAAAAAAAAAAATTGCTCCTATAAGCTTTAAGCGTCGTGAACCGCAATTTTTTATATATGACTAAATCTATTCGATACCTTAAGCTAACAAATTATTGGCGAGGCTCGTCAGTACGTATACTATATTATAGCCTAATACTAAAAATAAAATACTAAATAAACATGAATAGTATTTTTTAATAAAAAAATTCACTGATTCTCACACCACTATAGCCAAATAATTAACCAAATTGTCGTTTTTAGCCAAAGATTACCAATTTTTAAATTGCTGCAAAACTTGTAATTTCTGACGAAAATGGATTTTATGGATTTTGAAAATTTCCACAAGCTTTAAGAGTTTGAAAACTGTTTTACAGGATGACTGCAGATGGTAAATATTCACATCTGAGAAATTATTATGAAAATATTATTTTTTAATTCTGTCGTCAAAGCTTGCCTTTGCAAACCAAATTCACGAGACAAAGTGATACATTCCTTTACACTTTACTTTGCGCACTGTTTGATGAGAACTGTGTGCAAAGTAAAGCTGTCCTTGACTTTGCGCATTGTTTAGTTTCATACCTTAATTTAAGCTATGACCCTAACCACTGCCTCAGCCACAAATATCCTTCGATTCGATCTAGTATATATACAGAAGGAAGCTTGATTTTAACACTTGCGAGAGCGATTTATACTAAAAAGCCACCTAATCCCCTCAAAATATTAAAAACTCATATCGTTTTCTCTGCAAATTACATATAAAAAAAAGAGACAACAAAAAATCAATACTTTTTTACCATAAAAACAAGTTCCTTAACATACGTAATATAAAGAATCTAACTTTGAATATACACAATCAAAATACAATACGCGTTAGTCAGATTCTTTTATTTTATATTTCTTTTTTTTATTCTGCGTTTTCTATCATTCTTTTTTTATTCTTTTACATATATATGAATTATTTTTTTAACATTTTAAAAAACGTGTACTATTTTTAAAAAAATTAAATTTTTTGTATTATTTAAATCCAGTTATCTCGTGAATTATGTTTTGCAAAGGCTTAAACTTTGACGACGTCATTAAAAAAAGTTCATTTCTTTATTCGGGCGCAAACGTAATACTTCGCCAAATCGAAAGAAGAAATAGTCATATAGAGAACTAGCGGCCTTCGGCCGCTAGCTCTCTATATCCCTATTCTTCTTTCGATTCGCGAAGTATTACTTTGCACCCATATAAAGAAAACTACTATTTCCTTTCAAAACCTAGCAAACGTCATAAAAAAAATGTTAACTTGTTATAAATGAACGTTAAAAATAAAACTGTAAGAGTGAGTAAAAAATTATTGAAAAAATGAGTTTCAAAAAAGGATGTTGGTTGATTTTTAATGCGAAATTACCATCATTATGATATCTGTTACAGTTAGTACACAAAACACCACTTCCTCGAGAACTCGTATCACTGAATCCTCCATCCGTATCAGTAGGTTTCAAGAAAGTATCAGGATGTACCCCAGGCATATCTGTAATTTTTAATAAAATTATTAAATCAGGCAAATGATTTGATATTTTTATAATGTTAGTATTTTAAATATATTATACGCTTTAGAGTTTGTAAAATTTTTTTTTGCGTAAATAACTGATATGTGATTTTCAAACATTTTTGCCTTTCAATTTTTATGGCTTTAAAAAAAAATTAATTTCTTTGATATAAATAGTTTTTTTTTAATAAACATTTTTTTTTGTTGCCCGAGACTATTCTAAAATAGTAAATATTGATTTTGTCAGTAATTAAAGAGCGAAGTTCTACCTAATAAGATGCAAAGTAGAGGCGTTCAGTATAAGTATAATCTAAAGTTTAATATACTAGGAGGTAACCACCCTGCGTCCCGAAGCGCATACGCCTGCAGGTCACTTGATGTTAAATTTAATAATAAAAATCTATTTTAATATGACGTCAAGTAGAAACTGTGTGTATGCCTTATAATATCGTATTAAAAAACCAAAATGTATTAAAGTCTTGAGAGTAATAATCTAATGAGTTTTTATAATATATTATGTGACGCATCTAGTTATACAAATATAAAATTGTTTTCTTTACTAGCGGGCAACAAATACTATCTTTAATATAGGCGCCAGCCATACTAATCTCGCCCAAAAATTAAATTTCTTTTTCCGAGGATAAAAATAGGTGGTATTTATGTTTTTTGGCCCGCTGAACACGAATCCGGGGTCCATTTTGCGAATTTCGTGGTCAATTTTTTGTTATTAACAAATTATTGGCCAATTTTGCAATAATTTGTTAATAACAAAAAATTGACCACGAAATTCGCAAAACGGACCCCGGATTCGTGTTCAGCGGGTCGAAAAACATAAAAACCACCTATTTTTATCCTCGGAAAAAGAAATTTAATTTCTTAATTTTTGGGCGAGATTAGTATGGCTGGCGCCTAGACTACTTTCAATTTTGAGAAGCCATTAATATTGCTCTTTGTGAAAAAAAAAAACATTAATTTCTACGAGCCGGTTAAGAATGTAATATTATTAGTTTAAACTTTTTTTAAAATTTATAATTATTTTTGCAGTTTATAATAAATTAATATAATAAATTTTTTATTGTTTATATGGTATCCAAGCCACTAATTTAATTATAATAACTTTATTTCTATAAATTTGACTAAATAAATATTGATAATAAACACAAATTATGTTGAAAAAGTTTTTTATTAGTAAAAATTATATAAATAATTATTCCGTCAATTAGGACTTAATTTATAAAACGATGTAAAAACCAAATTTACATAACGCGTTTCAAAAACATAGTTGTCATCATCAGATGCATTAGATCTTATATACACATTTAATTAAATAGTAAAAAGTTTTACACACACAATATTTTTTCTTAAAGATAAGCACATTTTTATACACAAAAATCACATATTATATAAAAATATTCATTTTAAAACTCGCGGGATGTGCGTTACACTGAATTTAAATTTAAAAGTTTCAATAACTATTATTATTATCTGCTGTACATGTCTATGTATAAATTGGTATTATTTAATGATTATGATTATTGTTATTATAATATAAAGCAGTGTCACATAAACAATGTGATTTGAAATTTAGCTTGTCGTTTAGTAGAATTTTTGAATTTTCTTTTACTTGCTTATATATTTCAATCTCTTCCAGAGCATCCATTATTCTTCCTTTGCTGCAAATATGTATTGGAATGCAGTTGCCATTAAAATTGATGTTGTCTGAATGGTTATTTTTCATTAAATGTAGAGCGAAATTGGATTAAATGTAGAGCGAAAAAAATATGGATACAAGAAGAAATAAAAAGATTATACATAAAGAAAAATCTTCTAAATTATAAATTATACAAAACTCATTTAAAACTTTTACATTCAGTTAACCCACTCTTAATGAACAATATCAACGAATAAATTGAAAGTAGAATAAATAAACAATTACAAAAAATTAGGAATACGCAAAATAACATCCCTCTAAGTGAAGAGGCATACAACAAAGAAATATCAATTATAAAGAATAAAAAATAATAACTTAAATAATTCAAAACCAAAAAAGAAATACATATCAATGTGATACACTAACACTTTACCTACATTTGTAAATAGTAAATGAAGCAAATATAATTATACTTTGGCTTTTAACACTAATAATAACATCGGAAGTAAAATTTTATACAAAAATACCATAAAAACCAAAAATGAACAAAATGGAATTTACAAAATGATATGCAGTGACTGTGATAACATATACATAGGCCAAACAGGCAGGAAGTTTCACAAAAGATATATTGAACATTTACCTAAAAAAGATATTTTCAAATGTACTTCCAATTTCGCTCTACGTTTAATGAAAAATAACCATTCAGACAACATCAATTTTAATGGCAACTGCATTCCAATACATATTTGCAGCAAAGGAAGAATAATGGATGCTCTGGAAGAGATTGAAATATATAAGCAAGTAAAAGAAAATTCAAAAATTCTACTAAACGACAAGCTAAATTTCAAATCACATTGTTTATGTGACACTGCTTTATATTATAATAACAATAATCATAATCATTAAATAATACCAATTTATACATAGACATGTACAGCAGATAATAATAATAGTTATTGAAACTTTTAAATTTAAATTCAGTGTAACGCACATCCCGCGAGTTTTAACTTGAATATTTTTATATAATATGTGATTTTTGTGTATAAAAATGTGCTTATCTTTAAGAAAAAATATTGTGTGTGTAAAACTTTTTACTATTTAATTAAATGTTTATATAAGATCTAATGCATCTGATGATGACAACTATGTTTTTGAAACGCGTTATGTAAATTTGGTTTTTACATCGTTTTATAAATTAAGTCCACATTGACGGAATAATTATTTATATAATTTTTACTAATAAAAAACTTTTTCAACATAATTTGTGTTTATTATAAATATTTATTTAGTCAAATTTATAGAAATAAAGTTATTATAATAAATTAATATTTAAATATGCTTTACAAATTTGTATACAGCACGCTGCTGACCCTAAAATGCGAAATTAAATAAAATTAAGGAAAGAAATATCTAAAATTAAAATCTAATATCTATAAAATCTAAAAAATAAAGTTTTTAGATAAAGTAGACAAAAATGATCAAGAAATTATAACAGGAAAAAACAAGCTAATGACAATAAAGACGAGATAATGGAGAAAAATAATAAGATTAATATGCTCGAAGCTGAAATGAAAAGTTTAAAAAGCATCTCAAGAGCAAAAAATATTATATTTTGCGATCCTGTAAATTCAGATGAAATTTACAACATTTTGGAGGCACAAATTATAGAAATAGTTAAAAGTATTAACCTAAAAAAAAAGAAATAATAGAAAACTCATCAGGTTAAACAAAAAGGCGGGGAACCAAACTGCGGTTACGTCATCAAGTTCTCTGAAATTAAAAAAATATTTATAAATATAAGAAAGTTTACATTATAATATAGTTATATTAAAGTTTCTTCAAGAGACTTGTGGGCTGTGTGAATTAGTATGTGTGCCATAGAAGCTGGCGTAAGTTCGTCATCGGCTTTCTTATATATGAACCAAATGGCGCTTTTGTCACTTGCGAGACTCACCCATCTGTCCTGTATATAGGGAATGATGTTATTTACAGCAATTTAATATATTGAGTCGATGTTGAGGTCAATGTTATGACTTAGAGCGTTCTTCGATACATGCTCTACAAAATTATACTATTTTATATTATTAATAGTAGTGATAATATAAAATATAATATAATTAAAACGAAAACGGATTTTATAGATCTCAAAAATTTTCTACAAGCTTGGAGTTTCTAAAAAATTTTTACTTGTCTCAAACTTGTTCCAAATGTTTTGAACTCTCCTTGTTAGAATAAATTTGATTTAGCAACTTCCAATAATTCAAAATTAGGGACTTAGAATAATCTAAGTTCAGGGACTTGTAATAATTCGGATTAGGAGACTTAAATTAATCCGGACTTAAGGTTTTAAAATAATTCAGGAGTAATTTCAATTTAAGGAGTAATTTCATAAATCATATTTTTTCTAGATTCCAGGGACACTAGAGTAGAAATAATTAGTTATCACACAAAATTTACTAAAATTCTGTTCGAGCAGGGTCCACGAAATTGCCTCCAAGCAGAATTTTAATAAATCTTTAGTGATTATTACTAGAGTTTAATTGTTTCAACTCTAGTATCCCCAAAATCTAGTATTAAAAAGCTTCATGCAACCGAGCCTTTCGAGGTTCAGAATAATTCAAGGTTAGGGACTTAAAATAATCCGGGTTTAGGGCCTTGTAATTTGGGTTTATAATCTTAAAATTTAGTAAAGGTTTTAATTAAAAATTAAAAAAATAGCAAATTTTATTGTAATATTGTGTATCATTTTTGCATTATAGGCAGCCATCAGCTGTAATAAACATTTCCATGAGTTTACACATATAATTTATAAGTTTTTTGATTTAACTGTATGCTATGAAATTGAAAATGGTTTTCAATATTTGAGCTTAGTCTAAATTGCTTATAGTATTCCACAAAGATTGTGATCAAGAACTAAAACAAGAATGTTACCTATATCAGCTACAATATTTGGATGCTCTAAAAATACTATATACGTGAAATCAGCAGAAGTACGCTAGTAGAAGTTTAAAGGAGCTGACACAAAGTATCAAAAACATTAAAAATTGAGGAAAATGCGTTTTAAATAGTTCTGAGGAATTTATGAGGTCACTAAATTCATATATGATATTATAAAAATTAAAATCCAAGATGGTAACTGAGAAAAACAAAAAATTCATTTTTTATTTGGATTACTTGAATCCAAATTCCGCTTGGCCTTTATCGAAGATCTTTCCATTCTAGTAAGAGGTATCCTAGAAAATTTTATCCTAAATCTCTTCAGTAATTAGTGATAGCTATTTGTTTTTATTTTTTATAAAAAATTAGCTGTAACTCTTTACTGAAAAGGTTTACGAAAAAATTCCAACGATGCCTCCTCCTGGAATTGAATGATCTTCAATATGAGCCAAGCAGAGTTTTGATCCAAGTTGCACAGATCTAGGAAGTTCCATTTTACCTTTCCTCTTTAAATATGATACATTTGAACCCCCTTGATTTTTGGATTCCCAGTGCATCCCTCCCTATAAACATCTTCCATGTTTTTGTATATTTTAACGACATATCTTCACTCAGACTATTCATTATTTATAATGACTTACTAGTTTTAAAATCTTACCAATATGCTGCAGATCTTGATCTCCAAGATCTTCAGGTAGATCTTCACAATATTCAGGTTCTTCATGATCATCAAACAGAATTTTACAATCTTCAGTATCTTCAGGAAGATCTTCAGTTCCTGCTCGAAGCTCTGAAAGTCAATGATATAATAATTTTTAGAAAAGTATTGGTTTTTGATTAGCAAAGTTGTGATTTTTACATGAATATTATTTGTTACAGCAATTAAATAGATAAATTAATATTAAATTAATGTTGAAATTAATTAAATTAAATTTAAAGTTAAAAATAAATTATAAGGTTGGCAAATAAATTAAAGACAGGAGAAAATATTTAATGTTCTAATTATTTCATTAATTCGTATCTTCATTGTAATACGATTGAATTTGATAAAAAATCAGCCAGCTTCGTAACCCGGTAGTATAATGTCTATACGTTCGCTTTTAAAAGTTAAGCCAAGTTGAGCGCGGTCAGTAACTGGATGGGTGACCGTATAGAAATTATACTTAACGTTATACGCTGTTTGGTTAGGATCGTGTTTTAGGGACATTCAAAAATAAAAATTTTTTTAGCTGTTTTGCTGCTGATAGATAGTTTAGACCTAAAACCTTAAAAAGTAACATGGTATCGAAACCTTGTTACTATCTAAGACAACTAAATCTCAGACGATTTCTTTATATTGCAATGAAATACGGTATTACATTATGATTTACCGTATTCAAAACGTAAATGTAGTAGTTAGTAGTTAGTAAAAACAGCTTCCATTTTCGTGTTCAACGACCCAAAAACTTGCATTTGGAAGCCTCCAAAAATTAACCTGAAGTTGTCTATTGTCGGCAACTGGACAATATTCGTTAATATCCGATAACATGTTCGTATTCACCGACCCAAAAAACGTAAAAGTTCATTAGAAATTTCTATTGACCTATTAAGGATAAAATTTATCTACAAAATAGAATTGCAAGTCTGGTCTATTTATAAAAATCATAAAAACAGCCACCATTTGGAATTAAAAAGTAAAAAAAAATTTTTTTTGACTGCAAACATTTTTTGTTTAGGTCCCATTGACCAACTTTTTTTTATTTTTAGAAATAAAAAAAGCAAGATAGAAAGATTGATAGAATTTGTAATGATTTTTAAGTTGTAATAAAAAAAAACTAAGATAAAGGGCTAATTTCTTTTTAAATCTGACTCCAGATTTGAAAACTGCTACCTCAAAAGCATAAGATTCTAAAATAAAATTTTTTAATTTTATTGCTAAAAATTATGCAGCTGAAATAATTGTAAAATATCCGTCTTGACATTAAAGGGTTAAATTGGATTTAACATTACTCTGCTTTTTTTGTAAAAAAAGGTTTGACCATTTTTGCAAATTAGAAAAACATCTTAAATCTTCATGATCGTAATGTAACTTCAAAAACAAAGAAATTTCTTTGTGGAACCAATGAGTTTAAAATAATTTATACAACCTTTAGATATTTTGAAAAACATGTAAAATCAAAACATTCACTTTCCAGTATTCAAGAAGCAAGTGGCAACTAAAATGTTGAAGTTGCTTTTGATATAAAAATAGGGTACCAAATAAATTTGAGTTATTGATATGATGACAATGTTAGTTCCAAATATGCGTTTACAAAATATCTATAAAACATGTCACAAGTATAACATTAGGCAGACTGGTCAAAGAAGAAAGGTAGTGTATTGCATGAATCTATGATGAATGTGAAAATAAAAATCAAAAAGTATATTGGCCTTAGAGAATTCGATGCACTAGATACGATTGCTTTTATTGATTAATTTATTTGCGATGAAACTTTTTCTAAATTTAATGAAAAGAAAGGCCACATAGGCGCGCTGAAAGGTATTTCCACCTTTTGTCAACAGTTAGCCCTAAGACTTTTTTCTCCTTTTTCTTGTCCATCGTCGGGTTTTTATCTCCTTACCTCCGGTTAACTTCTTTACTTTCCCCTTGCGTTTGACAAAAACCTGGAGAGGAACCCCTTCAAGAGCTGGTCTGAGTAGAATCGAACCACCAATTTATTATGAAATGTATTAAACCAAAAGTAATATATCTAGTATCAGATAATGTTACGTATATGTATTTTTCTATAGAAAAAACATTAAAATTGATTTTATTTAATCCCAAAGTTATGGACTATATTAAAAATTCATTTATTTATTGCCATTGAATTACACAAATTTGCTTATTTTGCTGAAATACAAAACATTTTCGTGTTCAAAAATGAAATGATTCAAAAAAGCACTGCAAGCTATGGAACTAAAGATATGAGATCTTGAGAAAAATTTAAATTCCTACAATGCAGAGCTACCATATGATTCTTCTTGTAAATATTGAAGATTTAAACATAATTATGTGAGACGAAAACATAATTCACATGAAGTATTTTTGAAGATAAGAATTTAGTTTGCATATTTTTAAATTATATTCTATATTAAATTTAAGAAACAAAAAAATAAAATTTTTATACAATTCATTTATCTTCCCACTTTTGCGTACTTAAAAATACTTTTGGATTATTTATTTTATTTTTCCCTGTGCAGGATTATTTTAATCCCTCATTTGAAATTATTCAAAATACGACGCGGCAAATTTTGTACACGAAAAAAAATGAACATTGGTTTTTTGAGCACAGCAAAATAAACATAAGAAAATTAAGAAGATTTTAGTAGGAATTTATTATGAATAATAAATGCGATCTTTTTGGAACAAGATATTTCTTTAATGTTTTTACATCGACGTTTCGGAGATCTGTGTCTCCCTTTTCAAGATCTGAAAATACAATGCATACAATTTGTATAAACAATTTTTAACAAAAAATTTTTTTATTACAGAAAAACTAAATTTTCAAAATAATTAAATATATAATAATAAACTTACGAAAATTTAAAAAATATCTTTTTGAATTAGACACATAATATGATACAATAAACATTATAAAATTTTTAAAAAAAATTTTTATATATACATAGAAAACAATAATAAACTGTAATTTTAGTTATAAGAGTTTCTGTTCTCACTGCTAATGAAGTACTAAAATCTATTAAATTTAAAAAGTTTAAAGGTTCACCGATTCATACGTTAACAAAATTTTTTTATTATTAGACAAGGAGAAAAAGGTTTTTTTATATATTGAAAGAATTTGAGTAAGATAAACAAAATTGATATTTTTTTAATTACTAATGTTTAGGAATCAAGGGTTAAAAGTTTATAGCTCAAGTACCTAGAAATTACATAAAGTATATAAATTTAAAGATCTTATGTCACAGCTGTAATTTTATGTAGCTCTAATGAGATTGAAATATTTTTTTCTTTGATTTTTTTCTTTAACGTATTTTTAAGACAAAAAAATCCCGTGCGGCGTCAGCCCGAAGCTGGGTTACTGCTCCACAGATTACAATGCTTTTGTTGCATGTGATTTCAGACCTCGTGAAACTTCGTGCCGTAAGAAAAATGCACGGTTTCCGGGCTGCCTGAGCCCGGAATATTAAAAAAGTAATGCGCATGATCATACGAGAGCACGATAGTATACGTACCGTGCGCCCGGCACGCACGTTGTAATAATATTTATTTGTTGGTGTATATTATGTACTATTTTTTTTATTTGCAATTATAGATAATGGAGTAAATAATGAGTTCCATCGTGATAATGAGATATATTGTTTAGATTAATAAAAGATTCAATGCAATAGAATAGATTTTTGAACCTATATTCGCGAGTAAAAAAATAGTATTTACAAACTCCGAATCTGAAGTGAATACTATTAAAGCATGCTTATTAAAATTGATAAATACAGATTTTTTTAATGAAAATTTTATGTGTCTTTTAAATAATAATTTACAGGATGGTAATTTATCTGAATTGCTATACCCGATTCAAAAATGTATTTATATTTTACATATACAATTTACCTTTTTAATAAATTGCATACATATATATAATATTATACATGTATTATATTTCTTTTTTAGGTTATACGCGCTCGTTTTGTAATTTAAATTAAATTAAATAAGACTTTTTATCAATTTTTTGTCAATTTTAAATGCAGTGTAATATAAAAATATTAATTAATAGCGCGCACTATAAAAATCAATATAATTTGACTCTATAACATTACCGTCATTTTACACGAATTAACTCGATATTATTTTCTGAATTTTTCTGGGCGTCAGCAGCCCGGAAATAATTGAGGAGCTGCACGATAATATTGGTAGTATACATCACAGGGGCTCGGGCTCAAGGAATACAGGATTTTTTTGTGTGTAGGATATATTTATTTATGAAGTGACGATGCCGGGTTAGGCACTTTATATTTTAAATTAAAATTACCATAAAAATAACGAAAGAACTAGTCATTTTGATGATAGTGAGCGAAAAAGATTATTTTAAGAGGATTAAAAAAATATGAAAGTACTGGGCGTTTTAGAGTTTTGAAAATTTATCTTTTTATGATTCAACATATTTTTATTGTAAATTAAATGTACAGTAAAAATAAATTCTGCATAATGTAAGAATTTTGCTTCATGCAATAATTTTTTTACATAGGCAAATCTAAATAAATTGCTAATGTTAACCAGTTAAGTTAAATTCCTGCGTTTACCCTTGTTGTACCAAACCTTACCCTAATCGTGGCCACCAAATTTACCATAAGATTTAAGCATTTCTGAAGCAACATCGCTTAAAATGCATGCATAATATTCTAATAATGATCATATAAATAAGGCTACAAATATATTACGCGATAATTTTTTTTTTATTTAACATTTTCAACATTTAAAAAATTTTTAAGTACATTTAGCAAAAGTTTTTAAAAAGTATTTAAAAAACGTTTCTTGAAATTTCTGGAATATTTGATTTTTATAGCCATTGGTCAAATTAGATGTCTCTTAGAATATTTAAAAAAAATTTTAGGTCAAAAATTAAATTGATATTATTGTTAGAAATTGAAATTATTTTAGTGAATCGATGCTAAATAACGTCCCAAATTTTATATTAAAAGATTTTTAAAATCAGAAGCTTTACAAAAAAGTCTTGATTAATTTAGTACCTCAAAAATTAAAGAAATTTCATGCGCTAATATCTCCGTCTGTAGTCAATAAATTTTCAAATGTTTTTTTATAAATTCTAAGGGATATATAACTTGATAAATGGCCATAAGAATTAAAGATTCCAGAAGTTTCAACTTCCAGAAATTTTAAATCAAAGAATGCCATTTTTATCCACTTGATTCAAACTTACATCTATGAAATCTGGAAGAATTTATGTCACTTTTCACAAACTTAAAAAAAATAATTTATAATAAAGAAATCCTTCGATAAAAAATTGTAGGTTAGAGAATATTTGCATAAAAAAACCAACGCTTACTCTTATATGAAGCTTGAATTTCAAAGACGAAGATTATGCAGTAGGTATTTAAAATAATTTATAAATAAAATATTTTGAATTTAAAATATTTAACAAGCAAGTAACTTTTACAGACTTATTACAGATCCAGGCTCTATACTCGAAAGGCGTTTAAATGAATCAAAAATTAATAAAAAATCTTCTCCTAATATTTTAAAACGAAATAAAATTAATTTAAAAAATGATAAAAATCAAGATAAATCAATCATAGATTTGAACATGGATCTTGACACGGATGTAGATACGTAAAATATACGTACTTTAACTTGCAATTATAATCTATCATCTTTGGTTCATCATAGTCTAGAGAGATACTCTAACATATCGAGTTATCAAATGATGAATAAATAATAGCATCACATTTTTTTAAATTGCAAATGAACATACCTAGTTGAACTTGGCAATAGTGAGTATGATTTTTTTTTCAAACAAAATTTTCTTACAACACCTGTTTCATCTTTCTCTGTTTTAATCCATGTTGTTGATTATATTACGTCTCTTGCAGATTTTATTTTACCTTCAACTGGACCTTTTATTTCAATTATATGGCTATATTACATACCAAATCGTCTGGACTGTATCCTAACCAAGGAATTTGAGGATGAACAAGTAAGCCAGTCTGTTTAATAACGCATATAGTATCTTCAGCATATTTTTCTCTTCTTTTAGGTTCACATCTTACTCCATGTTTAGTGCAAGGGTTGCCTTTATAAGACGAGAGAAAAAAGCGGCACGCGATCCTCAAGAACGTCTTCCTGGTAACGTTGGACGTAAAAAACGAATTTAATTCTGCCAGATAGGATGACATTATCCGGCGTCTGGAGCAGGATTTCCGGGTACCAAGGTATCTGGGAAACGTCCTAAAGGGCTACGGGACCGGAGACTGCTATACGACATGCTCGATGCCAGGAGACAAAAGAGCTTTAAGCGCGGGCATCGGGCAAGGTCTGGCAAGGTTCAGTTCTTGGACCGGACCTGCGGAATGCCTTTTACGACGGCCTGTTGCGCGTTGACCTCCCGGGAAGAATTTTCCTGATTGGGTACGCTGACGACATGGCCTTAACCATAACTGGCAAGAACATTCAAGTGACCCAGAAGAGGTTGAAACTAGTCTTGAGGGCCACTATGCTAGCGAAAAAGAAGGAGGGCTTTCTATCGTAGAGAGCTCTCCCGTCCGTAGGCAGGGTCCTGCTGCTCAGGCTGCAGGTCCCAAATTGAAGTTGTACCTGAAAAGGAAGTTTCAATTTGGGGCAAACAAGCGCAGGGGGTTTAGAGTGTGTGAAACCAGTAAGAATCTGTCACCAACTCGACAACCGCATTCGTCGACAAAGTCTCCCGGTTGTACTTAGTACAACTGTGTGGTCATGGATATTTTCAGGTCTTTAAGGCCCGCGAACACTCCATGGCTGATGCAAAATTCATATATTTCCTTTGAAAAAAAACACGATCTACAAAGAACTATTAAAGTATAACTTTTTTCATTATTGTTGCTATCTGATTTTTGATAGTGCGTGGGAGAAAGGGAACAATTCTTTTTCTATGACATTCTACAAATATGATCTCTTCTTGGCGTGATTAAAAAATTTAAGTCTTTTTTCTTTTATTTGATTATTTGTTTTTGTAAATTATTGAAAAATTTTTTTGTTTGATTTTTTGTTGTTTATATAAAAAAAGCAGAAAACACCGATAACATTGATGAGACTCACCTTGTTTTCTTGCAGAGTCGAAATGGAAAAAGATTTTTCATTTTTTTAAACCTTTTAACATCAGAAAAATAAATTTTTAATGTTTTTTCAATAATAGTTATTCTGTATGACAAAAAAAGGCTCAGTCCTCAGAAACACAGATAACAACAATAATGAGAAAGTTATACTTTTATAGTTCTATGTATAGATTGTGTTAATTATTTAGAATAAATTCATCAAAATAATTTGATTAATTGGAATAAAAAACAGTATTTATATACTGTTTTCTCATTATTATTATCATTTTTTTAAACTGGGTTCTCGTTTAATCATTAATAAATTGCTTAACAGAAATTAATTAAATTTTATTATTATTTTTGAAATAAAAATTTCCAGTCTAATGTGAAAAAATTATATATACTAGTAAGTCATTATAAATAATGAGAAGTCTGAGTGAAGATAAAAATATATTAATGAGTAAAATAAAATATAAAATAAAAATAATTATTTTATAATTTATAATTACGGTAACTATTAATATATTTTTTATTAAAAGATTCCTTAAAAAATAAAAAATTTGTATATAGAAAATTCAAGCATGCCAAAAAGAAAAAGACAAAACAACAATTTACAACTAGCAAAATATGATAAGGATATGTCGAGGGATTCATATTAAAAGCAACTAAAGTAAATTACAAAAGGAAGTGAAAAAAATTGGAATTTTCGGTTCTTAGTTCTTTATAATAAAGTGAAAAAAATAACTTCATGATAGATGAATTTTTTTAAAAAACTGATTGATTGAAAAAACTGTTGATTTGGAATTATTACATATTACATTTTTTACATTTTCATGTAGTCACCTTGTATAAAAATCGAATATTTGTTCACAAGTTCACTTTGTTTATTTTGTTGGTTAATAAACTATAATTAGTTATAAAACCGTAAAACCTTTATAATTATGCCGGAAAAATTTTTCCTTAGTTGTTTTTTAAATAAAAATTAATTTATAATACTTTTCTTGAAATTAATTAATATTATCTATTCAATATTTTCGTATGTCCAAAATATAAACAGAGTGAACTCGGTGACGAGAAATTCGATTTTTACACAGAGTGAAAAAAATAAAAAATTAGAATATAATAATTCCAAATCAACGCTGGTGCTCTCTGAATTTACCAGCACTGATAATAGTCGGAGCCTAGGTGTAAAAAAAGGCCAAACCTCTGAAAACCACGACCCTGGCTGACTTACGATGAAACGTATGGGAATCTATTCAGATAGGCCTAAAGAACATTGTATACAATGAATAAACTTGCGCTGGTGAAAATTGGGTGAAATTACCCCCAATTTCCCCCTCCCCTTAAGCCCTAAAATTTAAATTGATCTTTTTTTGTAAATTTAACGACCCCTAGTAGGTTTTTTTGCTCACTGAACACGAATATGATATCGGTTTTTACTGTAAATGATTCAGTTGCCCACAATAGGCAACTTCAGGTTAATTTTTGGGTATTTTTAAATAGATCTTTTTTTTTAATATTAACGACCAATAGTAGGTTTTTTGGGTCACTGAACACGAATATGATATCGGTTTTTACCGAAAATGATTCAGTTGCCTAAATTAGGCAACTTCAGGTTAATTTTTGGGTAATTTTAAATATATCTTTTTTTGTATATTTAACGACCCCCAGTAGGTTTTTTGGGTCACTGATCACGAATATGATATCGGTTTTCATTAAAAATGCTTGAGGTGCCCACAATCGGCAACTTCAGGCGTTTTCTTTCACTTTAACAACCCTTATTAGGTTTTTTTGGTCGCAAAATCCTAATTTCATGCAGAAAATTATATTTTAGGGTTGCAACCCCCGGATTTTAAAGAAAGCGCTAAAAAATGTCTCGTTCTTAATAAATCTCAACAGCATAAAGATTGACCTGTGATGCGAAGGTACAACTTTTTCATATTTACTTTTGTCTTCATCTGCAATTTACATAATGCATCCATAACTCTGTATGCAGCTTTTAACTAAAATTTGAAGAAAAAAAAAAAACTTATATAATTAATAAAACTTCAAAATGAATAAATTTGATTTTTATTTGACTTTTTCTTTACGTATTAAAAAATATTAAGGTTGAATCAGGTGGATAATAATTTCATTTTTTTATTTACAATTTCTGGAAATCTAAACTTCTGAAATCTTTAATTCTTATAGGAATTTATCAAGTTATATGTCCCATAGAATTTAAAAAAAAAATTTTGTAAAATTATTGACAGCAGACGGAGACATTAGAGCTTGAAATTTCATTTATTTTTCAGCTACTAAATTAATCAAGACTTTCTTACAAAGCTTCTAATTTTAAAAATCTGTGAATATAATATTGAGGACATTATTTAGCATCGATTCACTAAAAAAATTTCATTTTCTAACAATAATTTAAAATACTAGATACAGATAAAGAGTGACCCAAAAAATTAAGGGTCGTTAAAATTACAAAAAAAGATCTATTTAAAAATTACCAAAAATTAACCTGAAGTTGCCTATTGTGGGCAACTGAATCATTTTCGTTAAAAGCCGATATCATATTCGTGATCAGTGACCCAGAAAACCTACTAGGTGTCGTTAAAATTACAAAAAAAGATCTATTTAAAAATACCTAAAAATTAACCTGAAGTTGCCTATTGTGGGCAACTGAATCATTTTCGTTAAAACGCGATATCATATTCGTGTTCAGTGACCCAAAAAACCTACCAGGGGTCGTTAAAATTACAAAAAAAGATCTATTTAAAAATACCCAAAAATTAACCTGAAGTTGCCTATTGTGGGCAACTGAATCATTTTCGTTAAAAGCCGATATCATATTCGTGATCAGTGACCCAGAAAACCTACTAGGTGTCGTTAAAATTACAAAAAAAGATCTATTTAAAAATACCCAAAAATTAACCTGAAGTTGCCTATTGTTAACGCTAGTTAATTCATTGTATACAATGTTTTTTAGGCCTATCTGAAGTGATTCCCACATAGGTTAAATCGTAAGCCAGCCAGGGTCGTGGTTTTCATTTTTGAATAACGAAATAGACCCGACTATAAGCATAGAATAATATTACTTACGTAAATATTATTCTATGCTATAAGATAACTTCTTTCTAAATAAACAATAAAACTAGTTGTGCGCATGTTCATGGTAACTATTTATAAGCTTGTTCTTTACACGTATGCGCATAAATTCTTTTTTTTTAATACCCTTATTTTAAATCTTATTAAAAATACTATTGAAATAAAAAAAATTAATATAATTTATTCGTTAAATAATTTATTAAATAAATAATATTTTTTATTGTTAAATAATTAACATTTATGTTATTAAACGATTTTTTTTTATTTATAAATAAAAAAATTAATTAAAGTATAACGGAAAAATAAACACATGCATAATATTAACATTTTTATATATAGTATAGAAATAATATAAAAATTGACGCCCGTCCGTAAAATTGGGATAACTTTGTGAAAAAAAAACGTAATTAAAAAATAAAATAATAGTGAAGATCCTAATGAAATTTTGAATATTATGGTCTAAGTTTTATATATATTCATAAAATCAATAAAGCGCAAACTAACTCACCTTAGATCATTTTCCTGCGGGGATATAACTTGAGTAAAGCATGCTAACGCATGCTTCACTCAGACTAATAATTCTTAGAAAGCAAGTTCTTTCATTTATATAATTTTTTTTTTGTACTAGGTTCATAATAAAAGTGTGTTTAATCATCTAACTCAACTAAGATGTTTTTATAAAAAATGAAAATTTTATAAAATTTATATACTCTTCAAATTTTTAAAACGATATTATAATAATCAGATGTGACAAAGTTCTTGATTATCACTTATAAAATTGTTATTGTATTTTAAAATATTTTTTATTAAAACATTAAAATATTTAAAAAAAAAAAAGGAATAATTTAAAAATGCAGTGTAATATTCTAATTATTATGTAAATGTGTTGATAATTGTAATATCTAGTTCTTGTATAGATTATGTTTTGTTTACATATTTTTTTAACAGCATTAGGTTTAAAAAAAAAATAGTTTGTATAAATATAAATAATTTAAATATTTCCAATCTCTCATTTCTTAAAATTTCAAAATGGATTGGAAAGCTTTGTTTGATATAACATAGTTTAGATGGTAGTTAAATCTGGTGGTTGTACATAATATATGGATATAGCATATTACGCAGGGTTACCTAATTAAGGACTTTGACTACAGACTGATAAAAATATACGATTTTTTAGAAAATCTAAGGAATCATCCTGCTAAATCTAAGAAATTTTGACCACTTAGTTTTTGAGTTATTGAACCCAAAAGTTTAAATTTTATACAGGCTCTAATGGAAAATTGAAAAGTTTTATAACTTGATCGACTTCTAAATATACGATTTCAAAAAAATTTTTATTCTTGGATAAGACTGCGGACGGATTTGTATGATATGAGATTTGGGTATTTTCATACTGCTGAAGGGTCCGTGGGCAGTATGGATTTAAACTTTAACATACTACCAACGGATCTATATACTTATAAAAATAAAGTATTGTTAGACTGTGCACAAATCATTATACTACTTGGCCGTATATACGGCTGTTAGTTTTCTGGGCCCAAAATGCCGTGCAAGCCTATCTCTGGTATTTATCACAAATTAAAAAATGAATATTTAAAATTGTCTTATACAAATTTTTACATAGCGCCCCGAGCAGCGCGCTGCTAAAACTAAACGCAGAGCATTAATGAATCGAATAAGATTGTATAATAAAATAATAAAATTATTATATTTTTTAATTCCTTATTTTCAACTTATTTAATTATAATTATAAATAAACAAAATTTTATTAAAAATTAAGTGATTTAAAAGATAATAAACTGAAGAAGGCGAAGCCGAGGATCGTAAACTGCGATTTGGGACATTATTTATTTATAGACAAGGATTGCATACGATTTTTCTTCGTCAGTGGCGAGGAAATACGTATTTTCCACTCACACAGTGGCCGGGAAATATTTGCTTTCTAGCCGCTGACAAGAAAACAATATCAATATCAATATTCTTCTTAATTTCTTTTTTTAATTTTAGACCAGAATCTTTGCTTTTTTCTCATATATACTTGAAAACTAAAATTGAATAAAAATGATAAAATAATTTGACCAAAATTTACATCCTAATATCTATGTAATCATTACTATAATTATTTTGAAAAGGACCCCGAATTAGGGATTGAAACGTCAATAACAAATAAAATCTAAAAATTAAACTCGAAAAAAGGTCAAATTATTTTATCATTTTAAATTGAGTAATTTTTTCTTTTTGAATTTTCCAATGAATTCTATAAGTTATTAAGAATTATTAAGAATTCTGCTATTTTGAAAAATCGCAGTAAAGTAGGCTAAGGTTTAAGAGCTTTGATGCACTATCAAAATGATCAAAAAACTAAAATGATTTTCAGTTTATTTAAAATATTATAAAGATTTTACACTAGAAACTTACCTTCTTTTAATTTTCTGTTCTCCTGCATCAAATTTTCTATTATTTCATCTTTAATTTGGGCTGTAATTATATTAATTAAAAATTAAAAAACAAAATTAACTGTATCTTACTACTATCAGATTATTCCGAAATTCGTGCGCCCGGCGCTAAGGTATTCCAAAAATCGTGCGCGAAACTTACCCTAACCCAAATTTAGTTTTGTGTAACAAGGGTTACAAAAGATAAGCAATTAACAAATATTACCCTCAAATGACAAATCTTATAACTCCAATTTGCCAAATAGAAAATATAACAATAAAATGAAAGAAAGTCCAGTATTTTTAGTTTTAGTAAGATGAAACAGAAAATAAAATTAAACTTTAGTTTATACGTATACGAAACTATAGTTAATTCGCAATAGTCGGAAAGAGAACAAATTTAAAACGGAACACCTTAGCGCCGTGCGGACGAATGTCGGAATACTCTGTATATACATATATTAAAGTAGACCTATAATTTTGGACTTTGTAAAAAAGCTTTGCTCCCCGGGTTTTTTCGCGAACCTTTGGTCATAAAAAGTCCCCAGCTCCATGGATTTTGCTTTTGCTTTGCAAAAACACGTGCCTGTAAGCACTTCAATTTTCCCATTTAAATAACATGGTAATTTTTACTTTTCAGCTTTCTAAATTTTTAACGTGCTGAATTTTTTTCAATAAAATAGTACATAAAATACTAATACTAAAAATTCTAGATTCTGATCGTATGGGAGACACAAGTTGACTCCGTAAAGGTTCACACACAAACTCATGGGCACGAGCAAAAAAACACACGGGCACGAGCAATATTGAATAAAGTGGAATTAATATTTTTAATTTCTCCTCTTTAGCCCCTCCATTCTACCTCCCACTATATGCTACTTTTGCTCGTACCCATGAGTTTGTGTGAGAGCCTTAAGAAATAAATTATCTTCGGGAATAAATATAGTTTCTCCAATACCGTTTTAATTACGTTTATGTAATTAATAATTATAAATTTACTGGAGACCTCGATAGGGGCAGGACTAGGCTCCTATGAAAATTCTGAATGCGTCTGCATAATTATAAATTTGCATTGAAACATGATTTTTTGAAGCAACAGAAATAGAAGTAAATGTGAACAGCGACTTTTTCTCATGCCAGCCACCCCCTTCTGTTTGAAAACGGAGTAACTTAAAAGGGTTTTGTTTTTTTCAAATTGACGGAAAAAGGATATAAATTTTTATTTTCATTGGCCTTTTCCTCCAATTTTTCTCTGTAAACCTAAGTGCTCATTTAAGTTACTGAGTGACGGCAGTTCAAAATTTAAAAATCAGAAAAATCGAAATAAAATAGGTTAACTGTGAATTTTTTGAATAATTTTTCTTAGAAATTGTTACTTTTTAATCAAACTAGAGGTATAAGGAGGGTTTTTTTTACATAAGAAAACTCTCCGCTAATTGGGGTCAAAATTTTGCAAATCCAGCTCGTATACTATCCTTGTAAATTTAAGTAAAATAATATTTACTTTATTTTTTTTTTAGTTTTGCGCCATTAGGTGTTTCCGCGCCACACATTTTGAAATTAAGGTTTCCTAACCATATATTTATTTTTAATAATTTTAAAATAAAAAAATCAATGCTTCTCATTAGTTAGTATGAGGATATAAAAAAATAATTAGAAATATTTATTTGCTTAAACAAGTACATGTTGAATTTTTGACATTTTGGATAATAAAAGTCTAAGTATCAATATTTGGATCAATATGTTACTGGACTTAAATTGAAGATTATTTAATTCTAGAAAAAGTTATGGTAGGAAATTTTCTAATAAATCTTTCCATTAATGAGTTACAGCAAATTGTTAATAAAAAAAAGTTAAAAATGCTCTATTCGTAAATAAATAGTTATAAGCTTATTACTGAAAAGGTTTCGTAAAAAATTTCCGAAAATACTTCCCTCTAGAATTGAAGAATCTTCAAAATGAGCCAAACTGAGTTTCACTCCAAGTTGACCATATTAGTATACTCAGGTATTTATTACTAAAAATTTTTTAAAATTTAACATGTTAATATTTGTTTGAACAAATAAACAATATCATTTTCATAGAGAGGGGTACCTAGAAAAGTCCTTTGTAGTAGAGGAGAGGGTAAAAAATACATTTTCAAGGGTGGGGGGAGCTGAATGGACTCGGAATAATCGGAAATTGTAGTTTATAGAATTAAAAATATTTAAAAAATAAATTTTAGGTTAATTTTATCAGTCAATAAGGAACCAGTAAATTTTTTTCATAACTATTTTTTTATAGTGATAATTTCCCGTAATTTCCGTAGTCTAATTACTACCCTCTTCAGACTAAAATACAAAAAAATAAAATATTTTAATAAAAAATAACAAATTTTTATAACAAGTACATAAAAATTTTTGTCAATTTTTTACCTTATTATAATAGAAAAAAATTTACTGGTTCCTTATTGATTGATAAAATTAACCTAAAATTTATTTTATAAAAAATTTTAAAGGAACATAATAATAATTTAAAATTTATATGAAAATATTTATATTTAGAGCTTCTAATTTCGGTTCTATGATTTATAATAATTACGGAGTATAATTTAAAACTATTCCAAGATCGTTGGTTGTTAGAAAACGCAAATGAATTATAAGTAATTATTTATATTCTTGTACCTAATTCCCAAAAGCATTGACAAATTATTGTAAATAAGTATATGATTAAAAAATCTTAAGTTCAGAATGTGCTGCGAGAAAATGCTCAATGGTGAAGAGAACGTCCTTAAAAAGTTTTACCCAAGGCTAAAAATCTCACTAGAAATAAGTAGGGGTACTATTTCAAATAACTAATCACGCTTTCCATTTCAAAAGTTTGTTTTTACCTATTTAAATCCTGAAAAACAAAATGCATTCCCATAAATAGGACGCATTTCAAAAAGTTGCATGAAAAGATTTATGCCTCGCGCAAGATGTCAGATAAAAAAAATGTGACCCTCTAAACTTTTACACATATTTTCCATAAAAATGGTCACAAAACATCCGGATAAAATTTTTCTTATAGGATATTGTTTCTTTTACTCCTATACGCAAGGTCAAGTTTCTAAGTTAATTAGGACAAGAGTTATGACCGAAAAGGGATCATAAAAATAGAAAAAAAAACTGAATACTTTTTATGGTCACTTTCAAATTTCTATAACTTTACCAAAAATCAATAGTTTTTTACCGAAATTCAACCATGGGTTCTGTGACTTTTTCACTTTCTGGGAACGTAGGATTTTCTAAAAAATATTGATAGAAAATAGATTTATAACCCTTCAAACTTTTTTTATCAAAATAGGTTTAAATTATCGTATCAATGCGTTTCTTTTTTTAATCGATAAGTATTAGTAAATTGTAGATTCTGAATTTCATAAGCGTGGATTTGCTAGTTTGACAACAGCATCAAAAAAAGAAATGAATTTTGAGGAAAAGAATTTTAATTATTAGTCTCAGCATTGTTTTTATCGTAAAAAAGAAAAAAATGTAAATATGAGCCACCAACTGTTATGCGCTGCATGAAAATCTATCTAACCTTTAGAAAACTTATTTCTAAGAGAATAGAAATAATTTTGTTCACCATTATTGAAACCGTAATTTATGAAAACAATGTTAAGACTAATAATTAATATTCTATTCATCAAAATTCGTTTATATTTTTTATGCTGTTGTCAAACAAGCAAATCCACGCGCATGAAATTAAGAATCTACAATCTACTGATTTATACCTATTGATTAAAAAAAGAAACGCATCGATAGGATAATTTGAACCGATTTTGATAAAAAAAGTTTGAAGGTATTTTTTATCAATATTTTTTAGAAAATCTAACGTTCCTAGAAAGTGAAAGAGTCACAGAACCCATGGTTAAATTTAGGTAAAAAGCTATAATTTTTAGTGAAATTATAGCAATTTGAAATGACCATGAAAAGTATTCAGTTTCTTATCTACTTTCTTGCTCCCTCTTCGGTCATAACTCTTGTCGTAATTAACTTAGAAACTCGACCTTCCGTATAGGAGTAAAAGAAACAATTTCCTATAAGAAAAATTTTATCTGGATGTTTTGTGACCATTTTTATGGAAAATATGAGTAAAAGTGTAGAGGTTCGCATCTTTTTTTATCCGACAGTATGCAGGAATGTTGATTTTCTTGTTCATTATTGCCTAATGAACTATTTAAAAACCTCCAGATTAAACAATAGCCAAAAATATCTGTTTCTGACCCAGATCCCTTCCGTACTTGTTTTAAAATCTATTTATGCAAAGGAAATTTATAATAAAAACTAAAAACGTTAAATTAGTTTTAATTAATCCATTTTACCTGATTCTTTTAAGCCCTTAACTTCCTCTAAATGTGATAATTTTAAACTTTCTATTTCTTCTAAAAATTTTTTTTCATTTTTTTCTGTTTCTTCTATTTGAAGTTTTAAAATATTAATCTCTTGTTGATAATTTAGTTCTATGCCCTGAATTTTCAATCCTGCTTCGAACAATACTGCTGCAATGTTTACTACTGCAAAATAAAATTAAATTTAAATATTATTTATTTAAATCTTACAAACTATTTGTAAATTTTACTTTATTCGCAATTATAATGTGTGATATATAAAAATAAAATATAATACACAATCACAGAAAAAAGGTTATTCTGAGAATTTTCACTGATCAGAGATAAGGAGACTTCTACTTTTTTACGTGTAAAGAGCCCAGATTCTCTATTCATTTCACAGCTGTCTCAAATCAAAGTGTAGGTGTATCATTGTACCGTTAGGTACAAATTGATTAAATATAAAATACCAAGAATTACGTCTAGACAGATTTATTAGAAATAAAATAATATGATATTATAATTAAAAATGCTTCATCAGCATCATCATTCCGAGAAACCGCACGTGCAAGAAAGTGCATAATAAGACCTCACACGAAGTACTGAAGGTGGGAATAAAGCCACCCCCATCATGCGCATTGACAGACTAATTACCAATGATTGGAGACACTGTTACTAAGGACACTAAATTTTCCGCGTTAAGCCAATTACACGCATTGATCTCCTCCTCTACTCCCATAGAGTAAACCCTTTAAAAGCTCTTACAAAAGCTCCTGACAGGCAGAACGAACTGAAATACAGAACTGACTGAACTAACTAACTTGCACTCAGGTTATCTCTCTACCGCTATTAAGAGATCTAAGCACGGCCAGCCACTTTATAAGTCAATAAATCAGCATTTTAATAACAAAAGGACTTAGTTATTTGAATTCCTGTCACCAGTAAATGAGTTTAGCCAACAGGCTAAACCCGAATAAGAACATCCTCATTTATCTGTGTTTATTCACATCCAAACACAACAAATTGGACGCTCCGGTGGGATATTCAGAGGTGTCAGGAATAGATAATCAAAAAAAATTGGAAATTTTTTTTTGCAAGCAGCAAAGAGATTTTGAGAAAAATCAATAATTTTTCAAAAAAAAAGGACATCCAGATAAATACCAAAATCTTACATAGAAGGAAAGAACATCGTATACATCCAGGCGCCCAAACAAGGATTTTACCACTCTACGGGAAATTATTCTACAAGAACAAAAAGGGATCAAGACGCAAAATCAATATCATTGGAGTTCAGTCAACAGGACCAGCGGTATCCAGAGATCGAGAGAGCCAAGCAGTACCGAAGTCATCCAAATGACAGAAAATGTCAGGAAACTGGATTTTCATCGTTGCAGTACTGTGAGTACATTTTAGTTAAAATTTTTTAAATAAACATTCGAGACAATAAACATTTCGACGTAACTTACAAATCAGAATATTTTACTATCAATACACTTATATACTTAATTACGAAAAATACTTCTAATATATACATCTACAAAAAACTTCTGATCTACACGTAATACATTTGCCTTTGAAATTACACAAAATATCTTAGTAATACCTTTACTGAATTGATTAAACCTAGCAATACGCGACTTGCGGGCAGTAATTTATTTTGATAATTCATAATAATCTTATTTTAACAAGGGTTAATTCCAAAAAAAATATATAATAATAAATAATAAGAATAAAAAAAATTAATTAACATATTAACACCTGGATATAGACAGCAAGCAAGCAGCTTAGATTTTGTGCAAAGAAAGCTTGAATTTTGCAAAATCTTACCAAACTAACTACGCACGCGCAAAAAGCATTTAGAATTAAACGAATTTACATTTAGCAACATATATATAGGGCAGTCTATAAAATAGAACTTTCACGTTTTTCTCTTTTTTTAACTGATAATTTTTTTTTTGAATAAACTATCGAAAACCATTAAAAAAAAAATTTTTTTTTAAACCTTGCATTAATATCTTGTTCTAAATCCAAAATCATAAATATAAATATTACAAAATTCCACCCAAACATAAAATAAAAATTAAAGAAAAATTTAGAAAATTTAAAAGTATCGCAAAAAATTTAAGAATCGGAAGAAATAATATCTCGGATTTAGGTGATATGGGAGACGAAAACGAACAAGTTACACAAAGAAATATTCCAAATATAAGCGGCACTAATAACGGTAACATAGAACATATAACAGAACAATTTAGAAGAATGTCAGCCGGGGAAAATAGTACACAAAATCCTAACAGGACAATAACCCTTAGTGAGGTACATAGAATGCAGGAACAAAACGATATCCTGGTTAGCGAGTTAGAAAGATATAGGGCACAACTTGGTCAGAATGACGTTTTGCTACCTCGTCCAGTTTTACCTAACGATTGAAACAATACAGAAAACCCCGAATACCGGACAGAATCACCTGAGGAAGCAGATATACAAAATAACGTTAGATATCGCGTGCCGTTTATTAGACCGCCTGTAAGAAGAAGACTGTTAAGGGAACCGGTAATAGATGAAATTGAGGAACAAGACGAGCCGCAATTTTTTATCAATAATGAACCTATGGTTGAAATAAGACGTTTTCCCACCGAAAATATACAAATGAATAACCACAGAGAACCACGCGAACGAAGGGTTATGTATACCCAAGGATCGGGAATCCCATATGGAAACATACCGCTAAATGCAGCCCTAACAACAATCCCAAATTATGATGGCCGTCCAGAAACCTTAAGCGCATTTGCGAAAGTTATACGGGATATTTTAACTACTTACGGACCAAACAGTGAAAAGTGGATCTTGAACACGATTTCCACAAAACTAAAGGGACGAGCCCAACTAGCTTATGGAGGTACGGCACCAGGATATGACTCTATTGAACAGTTATTGCAAGATCTTAAATTAACGTTCGGAGGTATTCAAGATGCAGATACTATCAGGTTAGAATTTAGAAGGGTTGAACAAGAGGAAGATGAACCCTTAGCCGACTATGCACTACGAGTTTAAACGTTAGAACAAAGACTTTTGTCACTATACGACTCTTCGGTTAGTATGAGACAAGGGGAAAAAGAATACCAAAAAACAAGAACAAAACAAGAATCGTTAGAATGTTTTCTATACGGATTAAGGGACCCACCGGAATATAGGGTATCGGCCAAAAAGCCGACCACACTGAGGGAAGCCGCAAATATTGCAGTGAATTTGGAAGGCAGGAGTAAGGTACTCCAAAGACACGAAAATTGTGCTGCAAAACCTAATAAAAATATTGCAACTCTACACACTGTTGATCCACAAACGAGAAATAATAATTTTGATTCAGATTCGAATAATTTTCAAAACACCGATTTAGGAAATCTTTGGGCTCTTTTAGCCTCAGCGACGGCAAACGTTAAGACCGCAACGGCAGCAAAAATAGAATGCGTTTTCTGCAAAGGGAGTCATCAAGTTCAAAATTGTCAAAAACTATTTAAAGCGATCGAATCAGGAGACATTCCAACGGAAGAAAAAATGCAAGAAATGAAAAATCAAGAACAAAGACAAACAAATCAAAATTATCGACCTTACCCGTACCCATTTTGGTCAAATTATCAAAACAACACGAACCAAGGATATATGGGGCCGCGAAATAATTATAATCCGCAAAATCGTTTTTCAGGTTTCAATTATAATAGAAATTTTAATAACCAAGCAAATTTTAATAGTAGATTCGGAAATTTTGGCGGGCAAAGAAATAATAATTTTCGAGGTAATAATTTTACAAATAATAGGAACCCCGATTTCAACAGACAAAATTTTAATCGTTTTAATAATCAAAATCAAAACTCAGGTTCAAATCAAAACGGTTTCCGCGAAAGAAACACAAATAATTTTAATCGAAATAACAATAATAATTTTCAAAGCAATGAAAATAGACCAAATTATAATAACAGCGACAATTTTAACAGAAATAGCATGCTGCGTAGCAACAATAATGGTAATTTTACTAATGCAAATAATTTTCCGAGAAATAATCAGCTAAGATATAACAATACTAACCAAGAGAGAAATATAAACAACGGGAATCGGAATAATAATACCAACATGAGAAACGAAAATACTAATGATCAACAGAATTTAAACTCGAATGCCGCTCGACGCCGAGTGGTGTCGAGCTAAATATTTTTCAAAACATCCCTACAACCGCAAAAGTTATGTTCACAAGTGCAAAGAAAATCCCACCTGTAGTCGAATTAAATAGTGAAAATCTTATTGGGGGAAAAGGAACCTTTTTTATTGATAGCGGAGCTGATGTTAGCCTAGTCAAAGAATCTGCCCTACGATATTCAGAATACGTTAATACACGAGTTCAAGTAAGAATTTTAGGCATTACACAGAAAGAAGCGCTTACAAAGGGATCCGTTATGTTACAATTAAATAATCTACCCTGCCTATTTCACGTAATAGACGATAATTTTTTATTAGAAGCGGATGCATTATTAGGACTAGATAATTTACAAAGATACGAGGGGAAAATCGACTTGGGCAGGATGCGACTACATTTTGGTGAATTTATTTTACCATTCTTACAAAGAGAAAAATTTTTAATTCAACCCAACTCTTGCCAGAACATATACTTATGCGTAAAAAATTTAGATATAAGGGAGGGATATATACCCCAATTAGATTTAGATCCACATTTAATCATCGGAAACGCTCTCGCGACAAATATAAACGGACAAGCATACGTGAGATGCACAAATATTTCAAATGAAGTTATTGAGTTAGAGGCTCCAATTGTCGATCTTTTAGACTATGAAATCCGACAAGATCCAGAAGAAGATTACTGGGACTCAGAAATGGAAGTAGATATAGACATGTTATCATCCAATATAATGAGAGAAGTAAACGTAGAAGGACTCAGTAAAGAAGAAAAAGATCAAGTAGACCATTTAGTTTACGATTTTGCGGATCGATTTTATTTAAAGGGAAGAAAATTTACAAGCACACCGTTACAAAAACTTGAAATAAAACTTACAAGCGATGTCCCGATAAAAAGTAAAATGTATAGGCAGCCGCCGGAAGCGAAAAAAGCGCTAGACGAAATAATTCAAGAACATTTGAAAATGGGCATTATTGAACCAGCTAGGAGCCCTTATTCTAATCCCGTCTGGGTTGTTCCTCGAAAGAAAACGGCCGATGGGCCAGTAAAATGGAGATGTGTAGTAGATTTTAGAAAATTAAATTCTATCCTAGAGGGCGACACATACCCAATTGCAGATTTGAACGGAATCTTGGACCAATTGGGAGATGCGTACTATCTTTCATCTTTAGATTTGGTTCTTGCGTACCATCAATTGGAACTAACGGAAGAGAGCAAAAAATATACGGCATTTTCCTGCTCTGCCGGGAGCTTCCAGTACCGAAAAGTGCCGATGGGAATCTCCTCGGCTCCATCTTGTTTTAGCCGACTAATCGACAAGGTGATAGCAGGCCTACAAGGAGTCTTTGCATACCTAGACGATATAATAGTTTACGCAAGCGATTTACAAGATCATGAGCGAAAGTGCCGGCTCCTACTAGAAAGGCTCAGAGAAGCAAAATTACTGCTAGATCCGAAAAAATGTAAGTTTTTAAGAAGGGAAGTTAATTTTTTAGGACATATTGTGGGAAATAAACAACTAAAGCCAAGTGAGGAAAAAATTAAAGCTGTAAGAGATTTTCCCGTCCCAACGACTCCAAAGAAAGTTAAATCTTTCATAGGATTATGCAGTTTTTATAGAAAATTTGTCAAAAGTTTCTCTAAGATAGCAAAACCACTGACAGATTTACTGAGAAAAAACGAACCGTTTATTTGGGGCGATGCACAACAAAAAGCTTTCGATATTTTAAAGCAAAAACTATTAGAAGAGCCAATATTAGTATCCCCAAATTTTAACCGCGAATTCTGGGTCGTAACGGACGCTAGCGATTACGCCCTGGGGGCCGTTTTGGAACAAAAAGACGACGAAGGAAAAGAACATGTAGTAGCCTACGCCTCAAGATTACTAAAAAATTCACAAATCAAATGGGATAGTTATCATAAAGAATTGGCAGCGATTATTTTTGCAGGAAATTTTATGTCATAACAGATTCCCACTCCCTAAAATTCTTGCATCAATCAAAACAAACAGATTTCCGATCGTGCAATTTAAGATCAAAATTGATGAATTACGAATTTGAAATAATATATCGACCAGGAAAAGAGAATTTAGTGGCGGATGCACTTTCAAGAAATCCAATTATTAAAGAGAATTAAATAGATCCAGACCAACCAAGAGTCAAACTCTTTGAAATGGCTGATAAAGGCGAATTCGAAAACACCTCAGAATCTGAGTCGGATAATTACATACGTTTGTTTAAAATTGCAATGGCAAAAAGAAAGCTATTCAATAAGAAAAAAGTTAAATTTACACAAGAATCAGATTCTGACTCAGATTATGTAATTCCAAAAAAAGCCAAAATGATGAATAAAAAGAAAACAGTCGTTACAAGAAGCAAAAGATTAATACAGCCAAAAGCAGTAGCAAAACGTAAGCTTGTCGAAAATATATTAAATGAGGCGCTACCATTAAAAAGACCCGTCGGTAGGCCAAAAATACGACCCGAAATTCCACCCCTACCGCCTAGAAGGAGAGGAATGGATTATGTCTACCCACAAATGTCCCCAAGAGTCATACAAGACACAAGATCCCCCTCCCTCCCGAGAATGTCAAATCAGGAAGACGAAAGGAGACCAAATTCAGTCACAAATAGCTCAGATGACCCAATGGATAATAGACAATTACTAGAATTAAAAATGCAAAATCAAGAAGACTCAAAAATGGAAATCTCAGATAGCATAAGTTCCATTAATAAAGAAAAAACATCGCCTGCAGTGTTCTTTCAACAAGAACTACAAAAAAGAGAAAAGCCCAAAATTAAAATTATAGAGGATATAAAGATTAATAACGAAAGAAAAAACATAAGCCCACAAAGTATAATGGAAAAAATATTTTATAACAGTAATTTAAGAAATAATAATAACGAAAACTTTAAAGGAGAATTTAATGTGAAAATTAAAGGTAAAATAACTAATAAAGATATCGAAACCAAATTATATATTAAAGAAATAAATGAAAAACAAGAAACAGAAAATAATAAAAATGATGAATTAAAAGTATATAATAAAAATAATACAATGAAGTGTGAAAATAATAATAATAAACAAAACGAAGCCGATTTAGCAACGTACAAAAATATATGTTCTAGTGAGGGCTCAAACGAATCAGAGAATACAGTAGAAATACCTCTCGAAGAGAGAGAAATAAATAATAAAGACGGAAACAGTCGCGTGCCGAGTTTTAACAGCGATCACGTGAGATATTTACATACTGACGTGTGCGCTGAACCTGAAGAAACTTTTATAAGAGATTTAAAAATTAATGATAATGGCGAATGTTTATTTCACAGTATTAATGGAAAGTGATTTGAACTTTCGTGAATTGAGAGATTCTTTAAAATATAGTAAGTATATACAGTTGTGCGAAAATCCAAAGGAAGCGTATAACGTATTAAACACGGAGAACGCGTGGGGGAACGCGGATACATTATTTATTTTTTCACAAGAATATAAAGTTAACGTATGTGTACATATGTACGATTCAAGTAAAGATAAAAATAGGACTACAAGAATTACATATATACATTATAAGGGCAATGATAGTTCAGATATTATACATTTACACTTAAGTGAAAGTCATTATACTCCTCTATTAAAAATTGTAAAAAGGGCAAAATTGAAACAAAAAATTGATAAAGAGCTACAAATTAAATTAGACAAGAATGAGGTCGAAAAATATCAAAACCAACGTAAAACAGTACAAAAGAAAGAACTTGTAATTAATTTGGACCGAAAAGAAATCGATAATTACCAGAAATCTCAAGAAATAAAAAAAGAAAAGTCAATAGATAAAGAAGATCATCTACGACCAAAACGTAAACCCCCATGGGGACCTAAAGAAGTAATTCCTGATAAGAAAAATTTAGAACCCATGAAATGTATGAAAATTTCAAAAAGTCATCCGTTCTTAAATTTTAAAAATCTAGTAATATGCGCGACAGAAGATTTTTATCCAACAGAAACACTGTCGATTTTATTAGAAAAACAATTCTTTGAGAAAACCGAATTAATAGCAAATAAAGCGAAAGTAGGAGAAGTAATAGTGTTAAAAAATAAAGGGAAAGCAATTCTAATTTTAATTATTAAACAATACGCAGATGCAAGATTATTACGAGCAGAACTAAACACAACATTAAAAGTGTTCTCAAAGTTAGTAGATAGATTAAAATTAAGAAATTTTTCTATAGCTAGAGATCGTGATCTATTTAACGAGAGTCAAAATCTATATTATATAGAAAGACTTAATCATTATTTAGCGGATAAAAGAATAATAGCAACTTTCTATCACGACAGTTTATCGGTACCACAAGTAGAAAAAAGGTATACTCTGATAAGAGAACATCACGCAGGCGCACTATCAGGTCATCGTGGCTTCCAAAAAACACTACAAAAATTACTCGCAAACCATTATTGGCGAGGAATAAGAAATGAAGTTTTACAAGTAGTAAAATCGTGCCCTGAATGTCAGGAAGTGAAATTTTCGAGGCCCAAAACACGTCTCGGGATGGTATTGACCAACACACCTAGCAGGGCCTTCGATTTATTCAGTATGGACCTACATGGCCAGATGAATTCAAGTTCGGGTTATCTCTGGATACTAACAATTATATGTACGTTGACCAAATATTTTATAGCCGTACCCCTGAAAGATTCAGGAGCACTAGCGGTTGCCCAAGGACTAGTAGACTACTTAATAGTGCCCTTTTGCCCACCATTAGCCATTTTGACCGATCAGGGAGCATGTTTCCAAAGCAAAATTCTAGAGGGTTTTGCCCGATTATTCAAAATAGAGAAATTCCGCACAACAGCGTTTCAACCGGCCTCAAATGGCGTAATTGAACGTGTGCATAAGCCACTTCTTGAATATTTGAAGACCTATGCCCTTGAGAAAAACGATTGGCCAAACTGGATTCGTCTCGCGGCACATTGTTTTAACACTTCAAGGTCAGAGACTACCGGATATACAAGTTTTGAGCTGGTATTTGGATATAAAGCAAGAACACCAAGTAAATATCCCCCACGAGAAACCGTTAGAGTCTATGATGACTACCTAGCGGAAGTGGTAGACAATATACAACATCTACAAATCTTAGCGGGATTAAATACGATCCAAAGAAAAATTAAAAGCCGCGATTACTACAATAAGAAGATTAATACAGACCACTTCAGGGAAGGGGAGTATGTATACCTAATAAATAACCGTAATGAATCAAAAAATGTTAAATTAGCCTTCCTAGGTCCTTGCGAGATAACAAGGGTAGATTACGACCGTCATAACGTCGAAATTTGCTTTGAAGAACTAGCAAAGGTAGTGCATATGGACCTAATAAAACACGCACATTTTGCAAGGATGCCGGGTAATATAATAGAAAAACCAACAAAATTAAATTGGTATTAAAAGAAAGTTAAAAAAAAAAATAAGAAAATAATAATAATATAAAATAATTAGCCTTAATTTTGTTAATAAACTTATTGATAAAGTATGCAAAAAATAATAAATAAACAAAAAAAATAAATTACATATATATTAAGACTAAAATATAAAATACATTGACCCTAGTACAATAAAGTAGAATAATACAATTAGGAATTCGTATATATTTCAGATGACGATATAAAAATAAAGCATAAGATGAATTCTAATATGAATAACTTTAAGGAGTTGCCAAGTGGGAAAAAGATATGCTACGTTGCCGATACAAAAAACTATGATAATTATATGTTCGCGGACGATCTTGTGTGCAAAAGAGAGACAGAAATATATACGTCTCAAGTTAAAGAAACGAAAAATATACATAATGAAGAAAACAAGAAACGACGGATTTCATCAAAAAGCAAGAATTGACATTTATAAACTCCCTACTTATATTAATATAGTATTAAATCCGCGCGGATAAAAGAAAGAAAGAAGGGAGAAGAGAGTAAGATGCGAGAGCAAAAAAAAACAAACGCGTACGCGACTAAACTTTGATCTTACCGACAAGGCAAAATATAAAAAAAAAAGAACAATACCTCTATTAAAGTAGGTGTTATTTAAAATATGCAATAAATTGCAATAAACAATGTCGTTTATAAAAAAAAAAAAAAAGATAAAGCAAAGTGACAATAAAAAAAAATAATAATAATAATAATTAAAAAAAAAAAAAGTGAATAAACAAATAAATAATTAAAGACATTGTCTATTTTTTTTTTTTTTTTTTTTTTTTTTTTTTTTTTTGGGCCCCTTCAAGAAGGGGCCTTTTTCGTAGGACGAGGAGAATGCATTTACGCATACCATACACGCGTACTGTATGGTTATGTGGGACTCAACCTCAAATTTGTATCTGGGGTTGCCCAGATATACACAATTGAGGAATTACAATACCCACTAAACTCCCCACCCTCCTGCATTTATGACAATATCATAGAATCCGGACCGGGACTCCCTGTTTAGGTATTACTTCGGTCCGGAAACAATGCAGCCCAGGCATTTCTTCGCCATACCCTGTCAATAAAGGAGGAGATTTTCCTACGAGAGGAAACCTTCCTCCTTTTTTCCAATCAGTGTCGCCCGTACGTACTCTGCCACACTGTACCAGTTAGCGGCACTGCGCAGCATTTCCGGGACGACTACTTCCGGCCTCCATTCGTCGAAGGGCGGTTGCCCTTCAGCGAAGCGAGGACACCCAAAAAAGGTGTGCTCAGCGGTATCCAGCTCGCCCGGGCAATGCAAGCATTCCGGAGATGTCACCTTGCTCCACTTGAAAAGCATATCGCGGAAATAACCGTGACCAGTTAGGAACTGTGTGAGGTAGAAGTCTACCTCTCCATGATCACGGTTCATCCAGCTTTCCAAATCGATGATAAGGCGGTGCGTCCAACGTCCCCTCGGGTCACCATTCCACCTATACTGCCAACATTCCATTGTGCGGGAGCGGGCGCGAACGGAAGCTACGTCGCGCTCTTCTTCCCCACGGTTATAGATCGCCTGCCTTTCCAAGGCAAGCAGGTCGATGGGAATCACCCGAGCCACCACCTGGATCGCTGGCTCTGATACTGTCTTGTACGAGCAAGCGATTCGAAGTGCCCCCTGCCTCTGTACTGCCTTTAGTTTCTTGCAGTACTTTTTTATGCGGACATTGTCCGCCCACACCTCTGCGCCGTAGAGCAAGATGGAGTTAACTGTCGTCATCAACAGCCTCCTCTTCTCAGATCTGGGACCGCCGATGTTCGTCATTAGCCACGAGAGGGACTTTGTCACCCGGCCAGCCTTTTCACAGGCCTGCTGGAATTGTCTATTGTAGGTCAACTTGTTATCCAAGAAGACCCCCAAATATTTGACCGATGGTTTGGTCTGGATCATAAGGGGATTACCTCCGTCATCAAAGCTGATGCCGAATATGGTATCAACCCTTCTCCGGGTCAGAAGGACAATCTCCGTTTTCGGGTCTGCCAGTCTTAGTCCGTGATCCGACATCCAGCTATTGATAAGGCGCATGGCCTCATCCAAGGTATTCTGCTGGTTCTCTGGCTCTCGAGCTGTTATGGTTAGAGCAACGTCATCCGCGTATCCGATCATGGAGCATCCATCCGGGAGCTCAATCTTTAGCAAGCCGTCGTAAAAGGCATTCCACAGATCAGGACCCAGAACTGAACCCTGCGCTATGCCTGCGCTTAATACTTTACCTCTTGTGCCATCGAGCGTGTCCCAGCGCAGGTATCGGTCCCGGAGGTAATCTCTGAGTATATTTCTCAGATAATCCGGAACTCTGAATACCTGCTCGAGGGAGTGCAACATATCGTCCCACTTAGCCGAGTTGAATGCGTTTTTCACATCCAACGTGACAAGCAGGACGTCCGGTTTAATATCCGGCCGCACTTGTCTGGCCCTCATAACCACCTTCACGACCTGCTCGATGGCACCGATCGTGGAACGCCCCTCACGAAAGCCGTGTTGGTCGTCGCTAAGGTCACCCGCTTCCCTAATTGCTTGCCGCAATCTTCCTCTGACCATGCTCTCCATCACCTTGCCAATGGTATTTAACATACGCAATGGTCTGTAAGATGATGGAGATCCTGGTTCACCCTTTCCCTTGCTTATCAGAGCCAGACGGGCCACTTTCCAGTCCCTTAGAAAGGCGCCTGCCACGAGGCACGCATTAAACATGCCAAGCAGGAGACCAGGGATTACCTTTGCAGCCGCCTTAAGGGCTTCCGTCTGGTCCTGGCGCTTTCCCATTTTTCATTGACCTAATTGCCTGAAGCATCTCCGCCTCGATAAATAGCGGAACTTGCTCCCTCGGGACATCCAAAGCAGGGTGTTGTTGGTTTGGATGATCCGGGAAGAGAGCGTCCACTATTCTTTTGGTCGTTGCTTCATCCATCGTGTTGTCACATCCGGACTTAAGTTTGCCCATGACAACCTTATATCCCAGGCCCCACGGGTCGCTGTTGACATCATCTCTTAGGGACCGAAGACAGCGTGCCTTGCTGAGGCGGATAGCTTTCGCCAGCCTATGCTTGGCTCCCTTGTACTCTTCAGAGCGCGTAGCCAGCTCTGGGCGGCCATACGCTCTTTGCCGTCTTCTGCGTGCGCCGTGACAGACCCGTCTTAGCTCCGCAATTTCTTCATTCCACCAGTACACGCTTCTTTTACCCTTCCAGGGCCGTTTACGCGGCATAGAGGCATCGCAGGCTCCCCTCAGAAGAGCAGTTACCCTCTTGACAAGGGTCTCTGCCTCTGGCGGGGTGGTCGGTCCTCCATGCCAGGCTGGGATAGACGAGAACTCTTCGCGAAGATAATCCACAAATCTGTCCTCGTCCATCTTTGACACATTCCAGCCTAGTGGGCGCTTTTTGTACGGGGGCCGATTAGCAACCCTATCACGCACTTTGAAGGTGATGTAATTATGATCGCTGCCATTGGCTCCATCCATCACCCTCCAGCCACCCACTCTTCCTGCCAGCCCGGCCGAGGCAAAAGTGACATCAGGGATCGATTCGCCAAAGCCTGGCCTTACGTAGGTTGGATTGTTCCCAGAGTTCATGACCACCAGATCGGTTCTAGCAGCCATCTCTAGGATCAACGTTCCCCTACGGTTCGTGGTTGGCATTCCCCATTCCACGGCCCTGGCATTTAAGTCCCCAGCAAATATGATATTGCCAGAGACTTCCCTTATCGTTTCCTCCAATGAGGCCAGCTTTGCGGTGAACACCCCAATAGTGTCATTCGGTGACAAATAACAACTAATGAAAGTTGTATCACCGCACTTTGCCCAGACGTGGCAATTGCCTTTTCCATGTCGTGACATAGACGTCTGAGCACGACCTCGTAGCCATATAGCGCACCGGCCTGTGTCATCGGTTAACCAGAATTGCTGGTTCCTATTGCGAAGCGGCTCGGATAGCAAGACGACGCTAGAGTCTGTCTCGCCTGCGAGCTGATCGAGCAAAAGGTCAGCAAGAATGGTTTTATTCATATTCCCTTGCAGGACTCCGAACATTACCGATGACACTTTATCTTCCTTGCAGTAAGTGCCTCCCGATAACACTTACATGCTCCGCATCCTGGAAGGTGGTCGGTCTTGGCCTTGTCAGCTCTTTCCCTGCAGAGGAAGCATTCTGCTTTTTCCACAGGACAATTTTCTGACTTGTGGCCTTGAACGCCACATTTAAAACACGCAAATTTTCGGTCCATGCCCTTACATGACCACTGGTTGTGGCCGAAACCAAGACACTTAAAGCACCGTGTAACCTCGGCTCTTAAGCGCACTTGCCAATTAGACCAGCCATTATTTAGCCGGCCTTTTTTGGTCAATTTTAGTGCGGCGGCTTCTGGTAGGTCTACGACCGCCATATCCGCCTTAGTACCCTTAGCCTTGAAGATGGCGACTTTTATGTCGTCATCGTTCTGCAGCTTGGTTGCCTCCTTTATCACCTGCCTCACTTCGTCGCTACCAGTAGTACCATCTAGGCTTCTGATCTCCACGGTTAGGTGGGGAATCAGTTCCTTGACTGTACTTTCTGGGCCTGCGACCGTCTTGACAGCGTCTAATAGTTTTTGCCGGTCTTTCGAAGAGCTCTGCTCTATTAGGACGCTCCCATCCTGGGTTTTCTGGATTCGGTGAACCGCAATCCCTGAATCTTTTAGTTGGACACCTCTTTTGATCTCCAGCAGGGCTGTTGCATAAGACTTCCCTTCAGGAGGCTTTATTATTAGAGCCTCCTTACGCTTAGAGATCCTTATGCGCCGGTTCTGGCGCTTCTTTCTCCTGCCTTTTTCTGTCGCCTCGGAAGGAGGAGATACGCCATCTCCTTCCTTCTTCTGCGGCTTTTTCTTTTTGCTTCTTTTATTTTCTGCCCCCTGCCGCAGGTTTGCTGCCGCTGCAGTTATTTTTGGCTGTTCCTTCTCCTGCTGCTTCTTCTGTTCCTGCTCTTGGTTTTTACGAGCCTCTGCCTCCTTTCTTTCAAACTCTTTTTTCTTTTTCTTCTTTTCCTTTTTTCTTTGACCTTTGCTTTTAACAGCGACGAAATCATCCTCGTCTGGAGGGGAGGTATCTGTAGCTACATCTTTTGGCTGCGTTTGCTGGCCAGAAGCTAACTGATTTACCTCCTGAACCATATCTTTCGGAGGAGACATCACTGCATTAGCGAAGGTCTTCCTTAGAGGGAGTTCCGGGGACGTTTTCTGCGCCGGTCTCTTTTTTGTATTCTCCTTTCCGGGTGGGCTTCGGGACGCATCCTCTTCTTTCCTTTTCTAGTCATAACCCCTGATGCTTCCTTTATAGGAATATCGGGTTTCTGTTTTCCACTTAAAAGCTCCTGCTGCAGTTTAAAAATTGTCTTAAGCCTGGCTAAATATTTTTCAAACTCAGCTATGCCTTTTTTGACTGTCATATTACAGTTCTTTTGTACTTTGACTGAGTCTCTCATCTGAGTAATATCTCTCTCCATGTTTGAGTGGATTTCAATGCACGCCTTGTTATAGTCCTTTGATATTCGGAGATATCTTTCTATATTTTCTTCCCTCTTGCCTTCGTCATCAGGCCCAACTTCGCTAACATTAGGCAACGAATATGACCTCTGGTCCTTCAGAATAGAAGGCCGTATCAAGCTGTTGCTTGAACCTTTTTGGGCGCCACATTTTGCGCATATATCACCTTCCATTGAGGATTTGCGGGAGGAATCCTCGACCTCTAGCCTAGTTAAGACTACCTTTGCCGTCTTTTTTTCAGCATTAATTAGAGCTAGATGTTGTTGCTCTGTGGGCGTGGTGTTCTGCCCTTGCTGCTGAGAAATGCTAAATTGGAGACCCCCAGAATCCGTGTCTATATTACAAGTAACATTATTTTTTTTAATGAAAAAACAAAATACCTTGACCAATTCAATCCAACGCATGAGTAAAGTTTTGCTTACAACATGTTGATTTTCTGTAATTTATTTATAATGGTAATTTTGGGAAAGCCTAAGCACTTTCGAAGCGGAAACCTACATTTTTAAACTGCGAAAATATATAGAAAAACTCTATAACGAATTTGAACGTTCTAAATATACAGTACCCTCAAATCAAGAGCAGGCCTTTAATAAAATTAGACTATAAATAGGAATCTAGAAATGAAAATAACAAGGAGCCTAGAAGATTTTAAGTTTCTGTTTACATTTATTCGAGACTGCGAAAATGTACTGAAAAAATTTAGAACGAAAGAAAATCAAAAATACCTGCCTTCGCATAAATAATAACTCGAGCATATAACATAATATTTGTACTTACGCTCCATAATAGAGTTATTCTACAACGAATTTCTCAAGCTAAAAATCAATTTTCTTTAAAACCAAAAGGAAAATTCGGGTTCAAAAGGACATTTTTAGAGCTGTTGTAAATTAAATATTTTAAAATATTCTACACTGTTGTACATAATATATGGATATAGCATATTACGCAGGGTTACCTAATTAAGGACTTTGACTACAGACTGATAAAAATATACGATTTTTTAGAAAATCTAAGGAATCATCCTGCTAAATCTAAGAAATTTTGACCACTTAGTTTTTGAGTTATTGAACCCAAAAGTTTAAATTTTATACAGGCTCTAATGGAAAATTGAAAAGTTTTATAACTTGATCGACTTCTAAATATACGATTTCAAAAAAATTTTTATTCTTGGATAAGACTGCGGACGGATTTGTATGATATGAGATTTGGGTATTTTCATACTGCTGAAGGGTCCGTGGGCAGTATGGATTTAAACTTTAACATACTACCAACGGATCCATATACTTATAAAAATAAAGTATTGATAGACTGTGCACAAATCATTATACTACTTGGCCGTATATACGGCTGTTAGTTTTCTGGGCCCAAAATGCCGTGCAAGCCTATCTCTGGTATTTATCACAAATTAAAAAATGAATATTTAAAATTGTCTTATACAAATTTTTACATAGCGCCCCGAGCAGCGCGCTGCTAAAACTAAATGCAGAGCATCAATGAATCGAATAAGATTGTATAATAAAATAATAAAATTATTATATTTTTTAATTCCTTACTTTCAACTTATTTAATTATAATTATAAATAAACAAAATTTTATTAAAAATTAAGTGATTTAAAAGATAATAAACTGAAGAAGGCGAAGCCGAGGATCGTAAACTGCGATTTGGGACATTATTTATTTATAGACAAGGATTGCATACGATTTTTCTTCGTCAGTGGCGAGGAAATACGTATTTTCCACTCGCACAGTGGCCGGGAAATATTTGCTTTCTAGCCGCTGACAAGAAAACAATATCAATATCAATATTCTTCTTAATTTCTTTTTTTAATTTTAGACCAGAATCTTTGCTTTTTTCTCATACATACTTGAAAACTTAAATTGAATAAAAATGATAAAATAATTTGACCAAAATTTACATCCTAATATCTATGTAATCATTACTATAATTATTTTGAAAAGGACCCCGAATTAGGGATTGAAACGTCAATAACAAATAAAATCTAAAAATTAAACTCGAAAAAAGGTCAAATTATTTTATCATTTTAAATTGAGTAATTTTTTCTTTTTGAATTTTCCAATGAATTCTATAAGTTATTAAGAATTATTAAGAATTCTGCTATTTTGAAAAATCGCAGTAAAGTAGGCTAAGGTTTAAGAGCTTTGATGCACTATCAAAATGATCAAAAAACTAAAATGATTTTCAGTTTATTTAAAATATTATAAAGATTTTACACTAGAAACTTACCTTCTTTTAATTTTCTGTTCTCCTGCATCAAATTTTCTATTATTTCATCTTTAATTTGGGCTGTAATTATATTAATTAAAAATTAAAAAACAAAATTAACTGTATCTTACTACTATCAGATTATTCCGAAATTCGTGCGCCCGGCGCTAAGGTATTCCAAAAATCGTGCGCGAAACTTACCCTAACCCAAATTTAGTTTTGTGTAACAAGGGTTACAAAAGATAAGCAATTAACAAATATTACCCTCAAATGACAAATCTTATAACTCCAATTTGCCAAAAAGAAAATATAACAATAAATTGAAAGAAAGTCCAGTATTTTTAGTTTTAGTAAGATGAAACAGAAAATAAAATTAAACTTTAGTTTATACGTATACGAAACTATAGTTAATTCGCAATAGTCGGAAAGAGAACAAATTTAAAACGGAACACCTTAGCGCCGTGCGGACGAATGTCGGAATACTCTGTATATACATATATTAAAGTAGACCTATAATTTTGGACTTTGTAAAAAAGCTTTGCTCCCCGGGTTTTTTCGCGAACCTTTGGTCATAAAAAGTCCCCAGCTCCATGGATTTTGCTTTTGCTTTGCAAAAACACGTGCCTGTAAGCACTTCAATTTTCCCATTTAAATAACATGGGAATTTTTACTTTTCAGCTTTCTAATTTTTTAACGTGCTGAATTTTTTTCAATAAAATAGTACATAAAATACTAATACTATAAATTCTAGATTCTGATCGTATGGGAGACACAAGTTGACTCCGTAATGGTTCACACACAAACTCATGGGCACGAGCAAAAAAACACACGGGCACGAGCAATATTGAATAAAGTGGAATTAATATTTTTAATTTCTCCTCTTTAGCCCCTCCATTCTACCTCCCACTATATGCTACTTTTGCTCGTACCCATGAGTTTGTGTGAGAGCCTTAAGAAATAAATTATCTTCGGGAATAAATATAGTTTCTCCAATACCGTTTTAATTACGTTTATGTAATTAATAATTATAAATTTACTGGAGACCTCGATAGGGGCAGGACTAGGCTCCTATGAAAATTCTGAATGCGTCTGCATAATTATAAATTTGCATTGAAACATGATTTTTTGAAGCAACAGAAATAGAAGTAAATGTGAACAGCGACTTTTTCTCATGCCAGCCACCCCCTTCTGTTTGAAAAGGGAGTAACTTAAAAGGGTTTTGTTTTTTTCAAATTGACGGAAAAAGGATATAAATTTTTATTTTCATTGGCCTTTTCCTCCAATTTTTCTCTGTAAACCTAAGTGCTCATTTAAGTTACTGAGTGACGGCAGTTCAAAATTTAAAAATCAGAAAAATCGAAATAAAATAGGTTAACTGTGAATTTTTTGAATAATTTTTCTTAGAAATTGTTACTTTTTAATCAAACTAGAGGTATAAGGAGGGTTTTTTTTGCATAAAAAAACTCTCCGCTAATTGGGGTCAAAATTTTGCAAATCCCGCTCGTATACTATCCTTGTAAATTTAAGTAAAATAATATTTACTTTATTTTTTTTTTAGTTTTGCGCCATTAGGTGTTTCCGCGCCACACATTTTGAAATTAAGGTTTCCTAACCATATATTTATTTTTAATAATTTTAAAATAAAAAAATCAATGCTTCTCATTAGTTAGTATGAGGATATAAAAAAATAATTAGAAATATTTATTTGCTTAAACAAGTACATGTTGAATTTTTGACATTTTGGATAATAAAAGTCTAAGTATCAATATTTGGATCAATATGTTACTGGACTTAAATTGAAGATTATTTAATTCTAGAAAAAGTTATGGTAGGAAATTTTCTAATAAATCTTTCCATTAATGAGTTACAGCAAATTGTTAATAAAAAAAAGTTAAAAATGCTCTATTCGTAAATAAATAGTTATAAGCTTATTTCTGAAAAGGTTTCGTAAAAAATTTCCGAAAATACTTCCCTCTAGAATTGAAGAATCTTCAAAATGAGCCAAACTGAGTTTCACTCCAAGTTGACCATATTAGTATACTCAGGTATTTATTACTAAAAATTTTTTAAAATTTAACATGTTAATATTTGTTTGAACAAATAAACAATATCATTTTCATAGAGAGGGGTACCTAGAAAAGTCCTTTGTAGTAGAGGAGAGGGTAAAAAATACATTTTCAAGGGTGGGGGGGAGCTGAATGGACTCGGAATAATCGGAAATTGTAGTTTATAGAATTAAAAATATTTAAAAAATAAATTTTAGGTTAATTTTATCAGTCAATAAGGAACCAGTAAATTTTTTTCATAACTATTTTTTTATAGTGATAATTTCCCGTAATTTCCGTAGTCTAATTACTACCCTCTTCAGACTAAAATACAAAAAAATAAAATATTTTAATAAAAAATAACAAATTTTTATAACAAGTACATAAAAATTTTTGTCAATTTTTTACCTTATTATAATTGAAAAAAATTTACTGGTTCCTTATTGATTGATAAAATTAACCTAAAATTTATTTTATAAAAAATTTTAAAGGAACATAATAATAATTTAAAATTTATATGAAAATATTTATATTTAGAGCTTCTAATTTCGGTTCTATGATTTATAATAATTACGGAGTATAATTTAAAACTATTCCAAGATCGTTGGTTGTTAGAAAACGCAAATGAATTATAAGTAATTATTTATATTCTTGTACCTAATTCCCAAAAGCATTGAAAAATTATTGTAAATAAGTATATGATTAAAAAATCTTAAGTTCAGAATGTGCTGCGAGAAAATGCTCAATGGTGAAGAGAACGTCCTTAAAAAGTTTTACCCAAGGCTAAAAATCTCACTAGAAATAAGTAGGGGTACTATTTCAAATAACTAATCACGCTTTCCATTTCAAAAGTTTGTTTTTGCCTATTTAAATCCTGAAAAACAAAATGCATTCCCATAAATAGGACGCATTTCAAAAAGTTGCATGAAAAGATTTATGCCTCGCGCAAGATGTCAGATAAAAAAAATGTGACCCTCTAAACTTTTACACATATTTTCCATAAAAATGGTCACAAAACATCCGGATAAAATTTTTCTTATAGGATATTGTTTCTTTTACTCCTATACGCAAGGTCAAGTTTCTAAGTTAATTAGGACAAGAGTTATGACCGAAAAGGGATCATGAAAATAGAAAAAAAAACTGAATACTTTTTATGGTCACTTTCAAATTTCTATAACTTTACCAAAAATCAATAGTTTTTTACCAAAATTCAACCATGGGTTCTGTGACTTTTTCACTTTGACTTTTCACCGATTTTGATAAAAAAAGTTTGAAGGTATTTTTTATCAATATTTTTTAGAAAATCTAACGTTCCTAGAAAGTGAAAGAGTCACAGAACCCATGGTTGAATTTAGGTAAAAAGCTATAATTTTTAGTGAAATTATAGCAATTTGAAATGACCATGAAAAGTATTCAGTTTCTTATCTACTTTCTTGCTCCCTCTTCGGTCATAACTCTTGTCTTAATTAACTTAGAAACTCGACCTTCCGTATAGGAGTAAAAGAAACAATTTCCTATAAGAAAAATTTTATCTGGATGTTTTGTGACCATTTTTATGGAAAATATGAGTAAAAGTGTAGAGGTTCGCATCTTTTTTTATCCGACAGTATGCAGGAATGTTGATTTTCTTGTTCATTATTGCCTAATGAACTATTTAAAAACCTCCAGATTAAACAATAGCCAAAAATATCTGTTTCTGACACAGATCCCTTCCGTACTTGTTTTAAAATCTATTTATGCAAAGGAAATTTATAATAAAAACTAAAAACATTAAATTAGTTTTAATTAATCCATTTTACCTGATTCTTTTAAGCCCTTAACTTCCTCTAAATGTGATAATTTTAAACTTTCTATTTCTTCTAAAAATTTTTTTTCATTTTTTTCTGTTTCTTCTATTTGAAGTTTTAAAATATTAATCTCTTGTTGATAATTTAGTTCTATGCCCTGAATTTTCAATCCTGCTTCGAACAATACTGCTGCAATGTTTACTACTGCAAAATAAAATTAAATTTAAATATTATTCATTTAAATCTTACAAACTGTTTGTAAATTTTACTTTATTCGTAATTATAATGTGTGATATATAAAAATAAAATATAATACACAATCACAGAAAAAAGGTTATTCTGAGAATTTTCACCGATCAGAGATAAGGAGACTTCTACTTTTTTACGTGTAAAGAGCCCAGATTCTCTATTCATTTCACAGCTGTCTCAAATCAAAGTGTAGGTGTATCATTCCTTAATAAATTTAGATTATTTAATATAATTTAGTATTCATTTCCAGATATGTGATTCCTCACGAGCTTTTTTAACTGCTTGCATTTCATCTTTGACTAATTATTTACCGATTGAAAAATATTGCGATTCTTATATTTTTCCTTTTTAAATTTTTGGTTATGCTCCAACTAGTTCTTTGGAGCCTAATGAATTAAATCATTTAAAAGATTTAATGTAAGATTTGCTATAGTAGATGATGTGCGTAGGACTGGTCCCTTAGATTCTATAGAGCCTCTTTAAAACCATTACAAATGTTACCAAGATTGGAACTTAGCGCGGCATATTTATTAACTAAATTAGCGGTTAAAGTTCTTAGGGCCTTAAATTTGAATGTTGTTGATGTGGTTTTGATTACGGACTCGATGAACGTGCTTCATTGGTTAAAGAAGCATTTTCCAAGGTGGCACTTATTGATAGTTGTTCAAAAATTTATTCCTACCTTCCCGATGCATATTGGAATCACGTCAGTGTGCTGGGAGGCGGATCATTTGGAATTAATACAAAATTATTCAGATCTTTAGAAGCTTTTACGTATAACCCTATTTATAACCTCATACATTCTACGCTTCATAGATAGACTGTTAATAATAACTAACATAAAATGAAGAATAGGAAACAATTAAATTTAATAAATAATAGTTGATTTCAAATATCATATCAATTAGTATGTTATTTTAAACAAGACATATAATATCACGAAAGTGGTAAGGATATAGAATATTCGAATTTTATTAGGTATTATATATATAATAAATGCAATATTTGTATAAGGTACCGGGCTAACACAATTTCTCAAAAAATTGGCATATTACCCGCTGTTAGGGTTAGTAAACCTGATAAATCTTTCATGCAGACAGGGGTGGACTATGCTGGTATGATGGATATTTTACGTTACAGAGTGCGTGACAGTCATACATAATATAAAGGACATATTGATTTTTTTGTCTGTATGGAAACAAAAGCTGTAAATTTAGAATTGGTATCAGGCTATTCTAGTGATGATTTTATCGCAGCTTTTCGCAATAATTACTTTCACTAGAGGGCAGTGCTCTGGTTTAAACAATGACCAAGATACGACCTTTTTTGGTGCCAATAATATCTTAAGGTAAATGTATATTAACTCTTCAGACTATATGCAAAAACTTGTAGGAATGTTGGCTGATGAAGGAACCTCTTGGACATGCAATGCACCGGGTGCTCCACACTTTGGTGGGGTCTGGAAGGCTGCGGTGTAATCGGTTAAATATCACATTTGGTGAGTCTTGGACAATCATAAGCTTATGTTTGAGAAATTTTATACATTATTGAAGCAAATCAAATCTTGTATCAAATCTAGACCCCACATACCTCTCACTGAAGAACCCACAGGTAATTTAACTTTACTATTAACTCAGTCTCAGTCAAGTATTCTTCCTGAATCTAACTATTTAAATGAAAAAATTCCTTTACTATAACGTCATAAGCTGGTATAGCAAAAGCTTCAGGACTGGTGGCGACAGTGGTCATCAAATGGCAAACAAAAAAAATGTTGATGTTGTTGAAGTTGTACTAATTGTAGATAAAACCTATGCCTCCCTCAAAGTGGCCATTGTCCAGGTTCATTACAGTTTGCAGAATGTGTATTCAGTTTCTTATCTACTTTCTTGCTCCCTCTTCGGTCATAACTCTTGTCTTAATTAACTTAGAAACTCGACCTTCCGTATAGGAGTAAAAGAAACAATTTCCTATAAGAAAAATTTTATCTGGATGTTTTGTGACCATTTTTATGGAAAATATGAGTAAAAGTGTAGAGGTTCGCATCTTTTTTTATCCGACAGTATTCAGGAATGTTGATTTTCTTGTTCATTATTGCCTAATGAACTATTTAAAAACCTCCAGATTAAACAATAGCCAAAAATATCTGTTTCTGACCCAGATCCCTTCCGTACTTGTTTTAAAATCTATTTATGCAAAGGAAATTTATAATAAAAACTAAAAACGTTAAATTAGTTTTAATTAATCCATTTTACCTGATTCTTTTAAGCCCTTAACTTCCTCTAAATGTGATAATTTTAAACTTTCTATTTCTTCTAAAAATTTTTTTTCATTTTTTTCTGTTTCTTCTATTTGAAGTTTTAAAATATTAATCTCTTGTTGATAATTTAGTTCTATGCCCTGAATTTTCAATCCTGCTTCGAACAATACTGCTGCAATGTTTACTACTGCAAAATAAAATTAAATTTAAATATTATTCATTTAAATCTTACAAACTGTTTGTAAATTTTACTTTATTCGCAATTATAATGTGTGATATATAAAAATAAAATATAATACACAATCACAGAAAAAAGGTTATTCTGAGAATTTTCACTGATCAGAGATAAGGAGACTTCTACTTTTTTACGTGTAAAGAGCCCAGATTCTCTATTCATTTCACAGCTGTCTCAAATCAAAGTGTAGGTGTATCATTGTACCGTTAGGTACAAATTGATTAAATATAAAATACCAAGAATTACGTCTAGACAGATTTATTAGAAATAAAATAATATGATATTATAATTAAAAATGCTTCATCAGCATCATCATTCCGAGAAACCGCACGTGCAAGAAAGTGCATAATAAGACCTCACACGAAGTACTGAAGGTGGGAATAAAGCCACCCCCATCATGCGCATTGACAGACTAATTACCAATGATTGGAGACACTGTTACTAAGGACACTAAATTTTCCGCGTTAAGCCAATTACACGCATTGATCTCCTCCTCAACTCCCATAGAGTAAACCCTTTAAAAGCTCTTACAAAAGCTCCTGACAGGCAGAACGAACTGAAATACAGAACTGACTGAACTAACTAACTTGTACTCAGGTTATCTCTCTACCGCTATTAAGAGATCTAAGCACGGCCAGCCACTTTATAAGTCAATAAATCAGCATTTTAATAACAAAAGGACTTAGTTATTTGAATTCCTGTCACCAGTAAATGAGTTTAGCCAACAGGCTAAACCCGAATAAGAACATCCTCATTTATCTGTGTTTATTCACATCCAAACACAACAAATTGGACGCTCCGGTGGGATATTCGGAGGTGTCAGGAATAGATAATCAAAAAAAATTGGAAATTTTTTTTTGCAAGCAGCAAAGAGATTTTGAGAAAAATCAATAATTTTTCAAAAAAAAAGGACATCCAGATAAATACCAAAATCTTACATAGAAGGAAAGAACATCGTATACATCCAGGCGCCCAAACAAGGATTTTACCACTCTACGGGAAATTATTCTACAAGAACAAAAAGGGATCAAGACGCAAAATCAATATCATTGGAGTTCAGTCAACAGGACCAGCGGTATCCAGAGATCGAGAGAGCCAAGCAGTACCGAAGTCATCCAAACGACAGAAAATGTCAGGAAACTGGATTTTCATCGTTGCAGTACTGTGAGTACATTTTAGTTAAAATTTTTTAAATAAACATTCGAGACAATAAACATTTCGACGTAACTTACAAATCAGAATATTTTACTATCAATACACTTATATACTTAATTACGAAAAATACTTCTAATATATACATCTACAAAAAACTTCTGATCTACACGTAATACATTTGCCTTTGAAATTACACAAAATATCTTAGTAATACCTTTACTGAATTGATTAAACCTAGCAATACGCGACTTGCGGGCAGTAATTTATTTTGATAATTCATAATAATCTTATTTTAACAAGGGTTAATTCCAAAAAAAATATATAATAATAAATAATAAGAACAAAAAAAATTAATTAACATATTAACACCTAATATTAGGCAAACATTCACATATTCCATAACCCCTTGGATATAGACAGCAAGCAAGCAGCTTAGATTTTGTGCAAAGAAAGCTTGAATTTTGCAAAATCTTACCAAACTAACTACGCACGCGCAAAAAGCATTTAGCATTAAACGAATTTACATTTAGCAACATATATATAGGGCAGTCTATAAAATAGAACTTTCACGTTTTTCTCTTTTTTTAACTGATAATTTTTTTTTGAATAAACTATCGAAATAATATAAAATTAAATAGTTAAATAGTTAAATAATCTTTTTTTAACTGATAATTTTTTTTTTGAATAAACTATCGAAAACCATTAAAAAAAAAATTTTTTTTTAAACCTTGCATTAATATCTTGTTCTAAATCCAAAATCATAAATATAAATATTACAAAATTCCACCCAAACATAAAATAAAAATTAAAGAAAAATTTAGAAAATTTAAAAGTATCGCAAAAAATTTAAGAATCGGAAGAAATAATATCTCGGATTTAGGTGATATGGGAGACGAAAACGAACAAGTTACACAAAGAAATATTCCAAATATAAGCGGCACTAATAACGGTAACATAGAACATATAACAGAACAATTTAGAAGAATGTCAGCCGGGGAAAATAGTACACAAAATCCTAACAGGACAATAACCCTTAGTGAGGTACATAGAATGCAGGAACAAAACGATATCCTGGTTAGCGAGTTCGAAAGATATAGGGCACAACTTGGTCAGAATGACGTTTTGCTATCTCGTCCAGTTTTACCTAACGATTGAAACAATACAGAAAACCCCGAATACCGGACAGAATCACCTGAGGAAGCAGATATACAAAATAACGTTAGATATCGCGTGACGTTTATTAGACCGCCTGTAAGAAGAAGACTGTTAAGGGAACCGGCAATAGATGAAATTGAGGAACAAGACGAGCCGCAATTTTTTATCAATAATGAACCTATGGTTGAAATAAGACGTTTTCCCACCGAAAATATACAAATGAATAACCACAGAGAACCACGCGAACGAAGGGTTATGTATACCCAAGGATCGGGAATCCCATATGGAAACATACCGCTAAATGCAGCCCTAACAACAATCCCAAATTATGATGGCCGTCCAGAAACCTTAAGCGCATTTGCGAAAGTTATACGGGATATTTTAACTACTTACGGACCAAACAGTGAAAAGTGGATCTTGAACACGATTTCCACAAAACTAAAGGGACGAGCCCAACTAGCTTATGGAGGTACGGCACCAGGATATGACTCTATTGAACAGTTATTGCAAGATCTTAAATTAACGTTCGGAGGTATTCAAGATGCAGATACTATCAGGTTAGAATTTAGAAGGGTTGAACAAGAGGAAGATGAACCCGTAGCCGACTATGCACTACGAGTTCAAACGTTAGAACAAAGACTTTTGTCACTATACGACTCTTCGGTTAGTATGAGACAAGGGGAAAATGAATACCAAAAAACAAGAACAAAACAAGAATCGTTAGAATGTTTTCTATACGGATTAAGGGACCCACCGGAATATAGGGTATCGGCCAAAAAGCCGACCACACTGAGGGAAGCCGCAAATATTGCAGTGAATTTGGAAGGCAGGAGTAAGGTACTCCAAAGACACGAAAATTGTGCTGCAAAACCTAATAAAAATATTGCAACTCTACACACTGTTGATCCACAAACGAGAAATAATAATTTTGATTCAGATTCGAATAATTTTCAAAACACCGATTTAGGAAATCTTTGGGCTCTTTTAGCCTCAGCGACGGCAAACGTTAAGACCGCAACGGCAGCAAAAATAGAATGCGTTTTCTGCAAAGGGAGTCATCAAGTTCAAAATTGTCAAAAACTATTTAAAGCGATCGAATCAGGAGACATTCCAACGGAAGAAAAAATGCAAGAAATGAAAAATCAAGAACAAAGACAAACAAATCAAAATTATCGACCTTACCCGTACCCATTTTGGTCAAATTATCAAAACAACACGAACCAAGGATATATGGGGCCGCGAAATAATTATAATCCGCAAAATCGTTTTTCAGGTTTCAATTATAATAGAAATTTTAATAACCAAGCAAATTTTAATAGTAGATTCGGAAATTTTGGCGGGCAAAGAAATAATAATTTTCGAGGTAATAATTTTACAAATAATAGGAACCCCGATTTCAACAGACAAAATTTTAATCGTTTTAATAATCAAAATCAAAACTCAGGTTCAAATCAAAACGGTTTCCGCGAAAGAAACACAAATAATTTTAATCGAAATAACAATAATAATTTTCAAAGCAATGAAAATAGACCAAATTATAATAACAGCGACAATTTTAACAGAAATAGCATGCTGCGTAGCAACAATAATGGTAATTTTACTAATGCAAATAATTTTCCGAGAAATAATCAGCTAAGATATAACAATACTAACCAAGAGAGAAATATAAACAACGGGAATCGGAATAATAATACCAACATGAGAAACGAAAATACTAATGATCAACAGAATTTAAACTCGAATGCCGCTCGACGCCGAGTGGTGTCGAGCTAAATATTTTTCAAAACATCCCTACAACCGCAAAAGTTATGTTCACAAGTGCAAAGAAAATCCCACCTGTAGTCGAATTAAATAGTGAAAATCTTATTGGAGGAAAAGGAACCTTTTTTATTGATAGCGGAGCTGATGTTAGCCTAGTCAAAGAATCTGCCCTACGATATTCAGAATACGTTAATACACGAGTTCAAGTAAGAATTTTAGGCATTACACAGAAAGAAGCGCTTACAAAGGGATCCGTTATGTTACAATTAAATAATCTACCCTGCCTATTTCACGTAATAGACGATAATTTTTTATTAGAAGCGGATGCATTATTAGGACTAGATAATTTACAAAGATACGAGGGGAAAATCGACTTGGGCAGGATGCGACTACATTTTGGTGAATTTATTTTACTATTCTTACAAAGAGAAAAATTTTTAATTCAACCCAACTCTTGCCAGAACATATACTTATGCGTAAAAAATTTAGATATAAGGGAGGGATATATACCCCAATTAGATTTAGATCCACATTTAATCATCGGAAACGCTCTCGCGACAAATATAAACGGACAAGCATACGTGAGATGCACAAATATTTCAAATGAAGTTATTGAGTTAGAGGCTCCAATTGTCGATCTTTTAGACTATGAAATCCGACAAGATCCAGAAGAAGATTACTGGGACTCAGAAATGGAAGTAGATATAGACATGTTATCATCCAATATAATGAGAGAAGTAAACGTAGAAGGACTCAGTAAAGAAGAAAAAGATCAAGTAGACCATTTAGTTTACGATTTTGCGGATCGATTTTATTTAAAGGGAAGAAAATTTACAAGCACACCGTTACAAAAACTTGAAATAAAACTTACAAGCGTTGTCCCGATAAAAAGTAAAATGTATAGGCAGCCGCCGGAAGCGAAAAAAGCGCTAGACGAAATAATTCAAGAACATTTGAAAATGGGCATTATTGAACCAGCTAGGAGCCCTTATTCTAATCCCGTCTGGGTTGTTCCTCGAAAGAAATTGGCCGATGGGCCAGTAAAATGGAGATGTGTAGTAGATTTTAGAAAATTAAATTCTATCCTAGAGGGCGACACATACCCAATTGCAGATTTGAACGGAATCTTGGACCAATTGGGAGATGCGTACTATCTTTCATCTTTAGATTTGGTTCTTGCGTACCATCAATTGGAACTAACGGAAGATAGCAAAAAATATACGGCATTTTCCTGCTCTGCCGGGAGCTTCCAGTACCGAAAAGTGCCGATGGGAATCTCCTCGGCTCCATCTTGTTTAAGCCGACTAATCGACAAGGTGATATCAGGCCTACAAGGAGTCTTTGCATACCTAGACGATATAATAGTTTACGCAAGCGATTTACAAGATCATGAGCGAAAGTGCCGGCTCCTACTAGAAAGGCTCAGAGAAGCAAAATTACTGCTAGATCCGAAAAAATGTAAGTTTTTAAGAAGGGAAGTTAATTTTTTAGGACATATTGTGGGAAATAAACAACTAAAGCCAAGTGAGGAAAAAATTAAAGCTGTAAGAGATTTTCCCGTCCCAACGACTCCAAAGAAAGTTAAATCTTTCATAGGATTATGCAGTTTTTATAGAAAATTTGTCAAAAGTTTCTCTAAGATAGCAAAACCACTGACAGATTTACTGAGAAAAAACGAACCGTTTATTTGGGGCAATGCACAACAAAAAGCTTTCGATATTTTAAAGCAAAAACTATTAGAAGAGCCAATATTAGTATCCCCAAATTTTAACCGCGAATTCTGGGTCGTAACGGTCGCTAGCGATTACGCCCTGGGGGCCGTTTAGGAACAAAAAGACGACGAAGGAAAAGAACATGTAGTAGCCTACGCCTCAAGATTACTAAAAAATTCACAAATCAAATGGGATAGTTATCATAAAGAATTGGCAGCGATTATTTTTGCTACACAACAATTTAGACCATATTTGTATGGTAGGAAATTTTATGTCATAACAGATTCCCACTCCCTAAAATTCTTGCATCAATCAAAACAAACAGATTTCCGATCGTGCAATTTAAGATCAAAATTGATGAATTACGAATTTGAAATAATATATCGACCAGGAAAAGAGAATTTAGTGGCGGATGCACTTTCAAGAAATCCAATTATTAAAGAGAATCAAATAGATCCAGACCAACCAAGAGTCAAACTCTTTGAAATGGCTGATAAAGGCGAATTCGAAAACACCTCAGAATCTGAGTCGGATAATTACATACGTTTGTTTAAAATTGCAATGGCAAAAAGAAAGCTAATCAATAAGAAAAAAGTTAAATTTACACAAGAATCAGATTCTGACTCAGATTATGTAATTCCAAAAAAAGCCAAAATGATGAATAAAAAGAAAACAGTCGTTACAAGAAGCAAAAGATTTAGCAACGTACAAAAATATATGTTCTACTGAGGGCTCAAACGAATCAGAGAATACAGTAGAAATACCTCTCGAAGAGAGAGAAATAAATAATTAAGACGGAAACAGTCGCGTGCCGAGTTTTAACAGCGATCACGTGAGATATTTACATACTGACGTGTGCGCTGAACCTGAAGAAACTTTTATAAGAGATTTAAAAATTAATGATAATGGCGAATGTTTATTTCACAGTATTAATGGAAAGTGATTTGAACTTTCGTGAATTGAGAGATTCTTTAAAATATAGTAAGTATATACAGTTTTGCGAAAATCCAAAGGAAGCGTATAACGTATTAAACACGGAGAACGCGTGGGGGAACGCGGATACATTATTTATTTTTTCACAAGAATATAAAGTTAACGTATGTGTACATATGTACGATTCAAGTAAAGATAAAAATAGGACTACAAGAATTACATATATACATTATAAGGGCAATGAGTTCAGATTTTATACATTTACACTTAAGTGAAAGTCATTATACTCCTCTATTAAAAATTGTAAAAAGGGCAAAATTGAAACAAAAAATTGATAAAGAGCTACAAATTAAATTAGACAAGAATGAGGTCGAAAAATATCAAAACCAACGTAAAACAGTACAAAAGAAAGAACTTGTAATTAATTTGGACCGAAAAGAAATCGATAATTACCAGAAATCTCAAGAAATAAAAAAAGAAAAGTCAATAGATAAAGAAGATCATCTACGACCAAAACGTAAACCCCCATGGGGACCTAAAGAAGTAATTCCTGATAAGAAAAATTTAGAACCCATGAAATGTATGAAAATTTCAAAAAGTCATCCGTTCTTAAATTTTAAAAATCTAGTAATATGCGCGACAGAAGATTTTTATCCAACAGAAACACTGTCGATTTTATTAGAAAAACAATTCTTTGAGAAAACCGAATTAATAGCAAATAAAGCGAAAGTAGGAGAAGTAATAGTGTTAAAAAATAAAGGGAAAGCAATTCTAATTTTAATTATTAAACAATACGCAGATGCAAGATTATTACGAGCAGAACTAAACACAACATTAAAAGTGTTCTCAAAGTTAGTAGATAGATTAAAATTAAGAAATTTTTCTATAGCTAGAGATCGTGATCTATTTAACGAGAGTCAAAATCTATATTATATAGAAAGACTTAACCATTATTTAGCGGATAAAAGAATAATAGCAACTTTCTATCACGACAGTTTATCGGTACCACAAGTAGAAAAAAGGTATACTCTGATAAGAGAACATCACGCAGGCGCATTATCAGGTCATCGTGGCTTCCAAAAAACACTACAAAAATTACTCGCAAACCATTATTGGCGAGGAATAAGAAATGAAGTTTTACAAGTAGTAAAATCGTGCCCTGAATGTCAGGAAGTGAAAATAAGAAAATAATAATAATATAAAATAATTAGCCTTAATTTTGTTAATAAACTTATTGATAAAGTATGCAAAAAATAATAAATAAACAAAAAAAATAAATTACATATATATTAAGACTAAAATATAAAATACATTGACCCTAGTACAATAAAGTAGAATGATACAATTAGGAATTCGTATATATTTCAGATGACGATATAAAAATAAAGCATAAGATGAATTCTAATATGAATAACTTTAAGGAGTTTCCAAGTGGGAAAAAGATATGCTACGTTGCCAATACAAAAAACTATGATAATTATATGTTCGCGGACGATCTTGTGTGCAAAAGAGAGACAGAAATATATACGTCTCAAGTTAAAGAAACGAAAAATATACATAATGAAGAAAAAAGAAACGACGGATTTCATCAAAAAGCAAGAATTGACATTTATAAACTCCCTACTTATATTAATATAGTATTAAATCCGCGCGGATAAAAGAAAGAAAGAAGGGAGAAGAGAGTAAGATGCGAGAGCAAAAAAAAAACAAACGCGCACGCGACTAAACTTTGATCTTACCGACAAGGCAAAATATAAAAAAAAAAGAACAATACCTCTATTAAAGTAGGTGTTATTTAAAATATGCAATAAATTGCAATAAACAATGTCGTTTATAAAAAAAAAAAAGAAAGATAAAGCAAAGTGACAATAAAAAATAATAATAATAATAATAATTAAAAAAAAAAAAGTGAATAAACAAATAAATAATTAAAGACATTGTCTATATTACAAGTAACATTATTTTTTTTAATGAATAAACAAAATACCTTGACGAATTCAATCCAACGCATGAGTAAAGTTTTGCTTACAACATGTTGATTTTCTGTAATTTATTTATAATGGTAATTTTGGGAAAGCCTAAGCACTTTCGAAGCGGAAACCTACATTTTTAAACTGCGAAAATATATAGAAAAACTCTATAACGAATTTAAACGTTCTAAATATACAGTACCCTCAAATCAAGAGCAGGCCTTTAATAAAATTAGACTATAAATAGGAATCTAGAAATGAAAATAACAAGGAGCCTAGAAGATTTTAAGTTTCTATTTACATTTATTCGAGACTGCGAAAATGTACTGAAAAAATTTAGAACGAAAGAAAATCAAAAATACCTGCCTTCGCATAAATAATAACTCGAGCATATAACATAATATTTGTACTTACGCTCCATAATAGAGTTATTCTACAACGAATTTCTCAAGCTAAAAATCAATTTTCTTTAAAACCAAAAGGAAAATTCGGGTTCAAAAGGACATTTTTAGAGCTGTTGTAAATTAAATATTTTAAAATATTCTACACTGTTGTACATAATATATGGATATAGCATATTACGCAGGGTTACCTAATTAAGGACTTTGACTACAGACTGATAAAAATATACGATTTTTTAGAAAATCTAAGGAATCATCCTGCTAAATCTAAGAAATTTTGACCACTTAGTTTTTGAGTTATTGAACCCAAAAGTTTAAATTTTATACAGGCTCTAATGGAAAATTGAAAAGTTTTATAACTTGATCGACTTCTAAATATACGATTTCAAAAAAATTTTTATTCTTGGATAAGACTGCGGACGGATTTGTATGATATGAGATTTGGGTATTTTCATACTGCTGAAGGGTCCGTGGGCAGTATGGATTTAAACTTTAACATACTACCAACGGATCCATATACTTATAAAAATAAAGTATTGATAGACTGTGCACAAATCATTATACTACTTGGCCGTATATACGGCTGTTAGTTTTCTGGGCCCAAAATGCCGTGCAAGCCTATCTCTGGTATTTATCACAAATTAAAAAATGAATATTTAAAATTGTCTTATACAAATTTTTACATAGCGCCCCGAGCAGCGCGCTGCTAAAACTAAACGCAGAGCATTAATGAATCGAATAAGATTGTATAATAAAATAATAAAATTATTATATTTTTTAATTCCTTATTTTCAACTTATTTAATTATAATTATAAATAAACAAAATTTTATTAAAAATTAAGTGATTTAAAAGATAATAAACTGAAGAAGGCGAAGCCGAGGATCGTAAACTGCGATTTGGGACATTATTTATTTATAGACAAGGATTGCATACGATTTTTCTTCGTCAGTGGCGAGGAAATACGTATTTTCCACTCGCACAGTGGCCGGGAAATATTTGCTTTCTAGCCGCTGACAAGAAAACAATATCAATATCAATATTCTTCTTAATTTCTTTTTTTAATTTTAGACCAGAATCTTTGCTTTTTTCTCATATATACTTGAAAACTAAAATTGAATAAAAATGATAAAATAATTTGACCAAAATTTACATCCTAATATCTATGTAATCATTACTATAATTATTTTGAAAAGGACCCCGAATTAGGGATTGAAACGTCAATAACAAATAAAATCTAAAAATTAAACTCGAAAAAAGGTCAAATTATTTTATCATTTTAAATTGAGTAATTTTTTCTTTTTGAATTTTCCAATGAATTCTATAAGTTATTAAGAATTATTAAGAATTCTGCTATTTTGAAAAATCGCAGTAAAGTAGGCTAAGGTTTAAGAGCTTTGATGCACTATCAAAATGATCAAAAAACTAAAATGATTTTCAGTTTATTTAAAATATTATAAAGATTTTACACTAGAAACTTACCTTCTTTTAATTTTCTGTTCTCCTGCATCAAATTTTCTATTATTTCATCTTTAATTTGGGCTGTAATTATATTAATTAAAAATTAAAAAACAAAATTAACTGTATCTTACTACTATCAGATTATTCCGAAATTCGTGCGCCCGGCGCTAAGGTATTCCAAAAATCGTGCGCGAAACTTACCCTAACCCAAATTTAGTTTTGTGTAACAAGGGTTACAAAAGATAAGCAATTAACAAATATTACCCTCAAATGACAAATCTTATAACTCCAATTTGCCAAATAGAAAATATAACAATAAAATGAAAGAAAGTCCAGTATTTTTAGTTTTAGTAAGATGAAACAGAAAATAAAATTAAACTTTAGTTTATACGTATACGAAACTATAGTTAATTCGCAATAGTCGGAAAGAGAACAAATTTAAAACGGAACACCTTAGCGCCGTGCGGACGAATGTCGGAATACTCTGTATATACATATATTAAAGTAGACCTATAATTTTGGACTTTGTAAAAAAGCTTTGCTCCCCGGGTTTTTTCGCGAACCTTTGGTCATAAAAAGTCCCCAGCTCCATGGATTTTGCTTTTGCTTTGCAAAAACACGTGCCTGTAAGCACTTCAATTTTCCCATTTAAATAACATGGTAATTTTTACTTTTCAGCTTTCTAAATTTTTAACGTGCTGAATTTTTTTCAATAAAATAGTACATAAAATACTAATACTAAAAATTCTAGATTCTGATCGTATGGGAGACACAAGTTGACTCCGTAAAGGTTCACACACAAACTCATGGGCACGAGCAAAAAAACACACGGGCACGAGCAATATTGAATAAAGTGGAATTAATATTTTTAATTTCTCCTCTTTAGCCCCTCCATTCTACCTCGCACTATATGCTACTTTTGCTCGTACCCATGAGTTTGTGTGAGAGCCTTAAGAAATAAATTATCTTCGGGAATAAAGATAGTTTCTCCAATACCGTTTTAATTACGTTTATGTAATTAATAATTATAAATTTACTGGAGACCTCGATAGGGGCAGGACTAGGCTCCTATGAAAATTCTGAATGCGTCTGCATAATTATAAATTTGCATTAAAACATGATTTTTTGAAGCAACAGAAATAGAAGTAAATGTGAACAGCGACTTTTTCTCATGCCAGCCACCCCCTTCTGTTTGAAAAGGGAGTAACTTAAAAGGGTTTTGTTTTTTTCAAATTGACGGAAAAAGGATATAAATTTTTATTTTCATTGGACTTTTCCTCCAATTTTTCTCTGTAAACCTAAGTGCTCATTTAAGTTACTGAGTGACGGCAGTTCAAAATTTAAAAATCAGAAAAATCGAAATAAAATAGGTTAACTGTGAATTTTTTGAATAATTTTTCTTAGAAATTGTTACTTTTTAATCAAACTAGAGGTATAAGGAGGGTTTTTTTTACATAAGAAAACTCTCCGCTAATTGGGGTCAAAATTTTGCAAATCCAGCTCGTATACTATCCTTGTAAATTTAAGTAAAATAATATTTACTTTATTTTTTTTTTAGTTTTGTGCCATTAGGTGTTTCCGCGCCACACATTTTGAAATTAAGGTTTCCTAACCATATATTTATTTTTAATAATTTTAAAATAAAAAAATCAATGCTTCTCATTAGTTAGTATGAGGATATAAAAAAATAATTAGAAATATTTATTTGCTTAAACAAGTACATGTTGAATTTTTGACATTTTGGATAATAAAAGTCTAAGTATCAATATTTGGATCAATATGTTACTGGACTTAAATTGAAGATTATTTAATTCTAGAAAAAGTTATGGTAGGAAATTTTCTAATAAATCTTTCCATTAATGAGTTACAGCAAATTGTTAATAAAAAAAAGTTAAAAATGCTCTATTCGTAAATAAATAGTTATAAGCTTATTACTGAAAAGGTTTCGTAAAAAATTTCCGAAAATACTTCCCTCTAGAATTGAAGAATCTTCAAAATGAGCCAAACTGAGTTTCACTCCAAGTTGACCATATTAGTATACTCAGGTATTTATTACTAAAAATTTTTTAAAATTTAACATGTTAATATTTGTTTGAACAAATAAACAATATCATTTTCATAGAGAGGGGTACCTAGAAAAGTCCTTTGTAGTAGAGGAGAGGGTAAAAAATACATTTTCAAGGGTGGGGGGGAGCTGAATGGACTCGGAATAATCGGAAATTGTAGTTTATAGAATTAAAAATATTTAAAAAATAAATTTTAGGTTAATTTTATCAGTCAATAAGGAACCAGTAAATTTTTTTCATAACTATTTTTTTATAGTGATAATTTCCCGTAATTTCCGTAGTCTAATTACTACCCTCTTCAGACTAAAATACAAAAAAATAAAATATTTTAATAAAAAATAACAAATTTTTATAACAAGTACATAAAAATTTTTGTCAATTTTTTACCTTATTATAATTGAAAAAAATTTACTGGTTCCTTATTGATTGATAAAATTAACCTAAAATTTATTTTATAAAAAATTTTAAAGGAACATAATAATAATTTAAAATTTATATGAAAATATTTATATTTAGAGCTTCTAATTTCGGTTCTATGATTTATAATAATTACGGAGTATAATTTAAAACTATTCCAAGATCGTTGGTTGTTAGAAAACGCAAATGAATTATAAGTAATTATTTATATTCTTGTACCTAATTCCCAAAAGCATTGAAAAATTATTGTAAATAAGTATATGATTAAAAAATCTTAAGTTCAGAATGTGCTGCGAGAAAATGCTCAATGGTGAAGAGAACGTCCTTAAAAAGTTTTACCCAAGGCTAAAAATCTCACTAGAAATAAGTAGGGGTACTATTTCAAATAACTAATCACGCTTTCCATTTCAAAAGTTTGTTTTTGCCTATTTAAATCCTGAAAAACAAAATGCATTCCCATAAATAGGACGCATTTCAAAAAGTTGCATGAAAAGATTTATGCCTCGCGCAAGATGTCAGATAAAAAAAATGTGACCCTCTAAACTTTTACACATATTTTCCATAAAAATGGTCACAAAACATCCGGATAAAATTTTTCTTATAGGATATTGTTTCTTTTACTCCTATACGCAAGGTCAAGTTTCTAAGTTAATTAGGACAAGAGTTATGACCGAAAAGGGATCATGAAAATAGAAAAAAAAACTGAATACTTTTTATGGTCACTTTCAAATTTCTATAACTTTACCAAAAATCAATAGTTTTTTACCAAAATTCAACCATGGGTTCTGTGACTTTTTCACTTTCTGGGAACGTAGGATTTTCTAAAAAATATTGATAGAAAATAGATTTATAACCCTTCAAACTTTTTTTATCAAAATCGGTTCAAATTATCGTATCAATGCGTTTCTTTTTTTAATCGATAAGTATTAGTAAATTGTAGATTCTGAATTTCATAAGCGTGGATTTGCTAGTTTGACAACAACATCAAAAAAAGAAATGAATTTTGAGGAAAAGAATTTTAATTATTAGTCTCAGCATTGTTTTTATCGTAAAAAAGAAAAAAATGTAAATATGAGCCACCAACTGTTATGCGCTGCATGAAAATCTATCTAACCTTTAGAAAACTTATTTCTAAGAGAATAGAAATAATTTTGTTCACCATTATTGAAACCGTAATTTATGAAAACAATGTTAAGACTAATAATTAATATTCTATTCATCAAAATTCGTTTATATTTTTTATGCTGTTGTCAAACAAGCAAATCCACGCGCATGAAATTAAGAATCTACAATCTACTGATTTATACCTATTGATTAAAAAAAGAAACGCATCGATAGGATAATTTGAACCGATTTTGATAAAAAAAGTTTGAAGGTATTTTTTATCAATATTTTTTAGAAAATCTAACGTTCCTAGAAAGTGAAAGAGTCACAGAACCCATGGTTGAATTTAGGTAAAAAGCTATAATTTTTAGTGAAATTATAGCAATTTGAAATGACCATGAAAAGTATTCAGTTTCTTATCTACTTTCTTGCTCCCTCTTCGGTCATAACTCTTGTCTTAATTAACTTAGAAACTCGACCTTCCGTATAGGAGTAAAAGAAACAATTTCCTATAAGAAAAATTTTATCTGGATGTTTTGTGACCATTTTTATGGAAAATATGAGTAAAAGTGTAGAGGTTCGCATCTTTTTTTATCCGACAGTATGCAGGAATGTTGATTTTCTTGTTCATTATTGCCTAATGAACTATTTAAAAACCTCCAGATTAAACAATAGCCAAAAATATCTGTTTCTGACCCAGATCCCTTCCGTACTTGTTTTAAAATCTATTTATGCAAAGGAAATTTATAATAAAAACTAAAAACGTTAAATTAGTTTTAATTAATCCATTTTACCTTTTTCTTTTAAGCCCTTAACTTCCTCTAAATGTGATAATTTTAAACTTTCTATTTCTTCTAAAAATTTTTTTTCATTTTTTTCTGTTTCTTCTATTTGAAGTTTTAAAATATTAATCTCTTGTTGATAATTTAGTTCTATGCCCTGAATTTTCAATCCTGCTTCGAACAATACTGCTGCAATGTTTACTACTGCAAAATAAAATTAAATTTAAATATTATTCATTTAAATCTTACAAACTGTTTGTAAATTTTACTTTATTCGCAATTATAATGTGTGATATATAAAAATAAAATATAATACACAATAAGAGAAAAAAGGTTATTCTGAGAATTTTCACTGATCAGAGATAAGGAGACTTCTACTTTTTTACGTGTAAAGAGCCCAGATTCTCTATTCATTTCACAGCTGTCTCAAATCAAAGTGTAGGTGTATCATTCCTTAATAAATTTAGATTATTTAATATAATTTAGTATTCATTTCCAGATATGTGATTCCTCACGAGCTTTTTTGACTGCTTGCATTTCATCTTTGACTAATTATTTACCGATTGAAAAATATTGCGATTCTTATATTTTTCCTTTTTAAATTTTTGGTTATGCTCCAACTAGTTCTTTGGAGCCTAATGAATTAAATCATTTAAAAGATTTAATGTAAGATTTGCTATAGTAGATGATGTGCGTAGGACTGGTCCCTTAGATTCTATAGAGCCTCTTTAAAACCATTACAAATGTTACCAAGATTGGAACTTAGCGCGGCATATTTATTAACTAAATTAGCGGTTAAAGTTCTTAGGGCCTTAAATTTGAATGTTGTTGATGTGGTTTTGATTACGGACTCGATGAACGTGCTTCATTGGTTAAAGGAGCATTTTCCAAGGTGGCACTTATTCATAGTTGTTCAAAAATTTATTCCTACCTTCCCGATGCATATTGGAATCACGTCAGTGTGCTGGGAGGCGGATCATTTGGAATTAATAGAAAATTATTCAGATCTTTAGAAACTTTTACGTATAACCCTATTTATAACCTCATACATTCTACGCTTCATAGATAGACTGTTAATAATAACTAACATAAAATGAAGAATAGGAAACAATTAAATTTAATAAATAATAGTTGATTTCAAATATCATATCAATTAGTATGTTATTTTAAACAAGACATATAATATAACGAAAGTGGTAAGGATATAGAATATTCGAATTTTATTAGGTATTATATATATAATAAATGCAATATTTGTATAAGGTACCGGGCTAACACAATTTCTCAAAAAATTGGCATATTACCCGCTGTTAGGGTTAGTAAACCTGATAAATCTTTCATGCAGACAGGGGTGGACTATGCTGGTATGATGGATATTTTACGTTACAGAGTGCGTGACAGTCATACATAATATAAAGGACATATTGATTTTTTTGTCTGTATGGAAACAAAAGCTGTAAATTTAGAATTGGTATCAGGCTATTCTAGTGATGATTTTATCGCAGCTTTTCGCAATAATTACTTTCACTAGAGGGCAGTGCTCTGGTTTAAACAATGACCAAAATACGACCTTTTTTGGTGCCAATAATATCTTAAGGTAAATGTATATTAACTCTTCAGACTATATGCAAAAACTTGTAGGAATGTTGGCTGATGAAGGAACCTCTTGGACATGCAATGCACCGGGTGCTCCACACTTTGGTGGGGTCTGGAAGGCTGCGGTGTAATCGGTTAAATATCACATTTGGTGAGTCTTGGACAATCATAAGCTTATGTTTGAGAAATTTTATACATTATTGAAGCAAATCAAATCTTGTATCAAATCTAGACCCCACATACCTCTCACTGAAGAACCCACAGGTAATTTAACTTTACTATTAACTCAGTCTCAGTCAAGTATTCTTCCTGAATCTAACTATTTAAATGAAAAAATTCCTTTACTATAACGTCATAAGCTGGTATAGCAAAAGCTTCAGGACTGGTGGCGACAGTGGTCATCAAATGGCAAACAAAAAAAATGTTGATTTTGTTGAAGTTTTACTAATTGTAGATAAAACCTATGCCTCCCTCAAAGTGGCCATTGTCCAGGTTCATTACAGTTTGCAGAAGTCCTGATTGTCTAGTACGAGTGGTCGACCTTAAAACTGGATTTTCATAGCTCAAAAGACCAATACATAAATTAGTCCAAATAGTTATTTTTAGAAAAAATATGCAAATAAAAAACACTTATTATGTAATAATAAAAACTTTTTTTTGTTTTATTTTTCAAAAAAACAGTCGTATGTGGACTTAGTACAAATAAAATAAAAATATCATTTAATGACGCGTTTCGGCATTATAAATACCATCATCAGATCTTAATTTTTAATTACATAAAACAAATAATTTGTAATCACTGATTATTTTACACTTTTTTAACTTTATTCTATTAAAAATAGTTTGAAAACTTAACCGAAACATAATACATGTAAAGTGGACACGACAAAGTTCAGTGTTATACTAAAGCAAATAAAATAAAAATAAAAATAGTTGTGTATTTAATTTTAGTATTATTTATATAATTATAATAAAGACGTGTTTTCTCTTTCTATGTATGTATTTTAAATATTATTTGGTATTTTAAATTTAAAGATTATACTATATTAAAATAAAAATTAAGATCTGATGATGGTATTTATAATACCGAAACGCGTCATTAAATGATATTTTTATTTGTACTAAGTCCACGTACGATGGTTTTTTTTTTAAATAAAATAAAAAAAAGTTTTTATTATTACATAATAAGTGTTTTTTATTTGCATATTTTTTTTAAAAATAATTATTTGGATATATTTACGTGGCTTGGATTATATCAGCCAAGATTAATAATCATATTATTTGTGATTTTTATGTATACCCTTATGATTTCATTACACCTATTGTTTTCTATGTAGATAAAGTTTCAAACATTCTATTAACAAAATTTTTTTTTGCTCAAAGCAACTAAAAATTATATAGAATTGATAAAAAGGGTAAAGGACTTTAGCACCCAGGATTATGTTCAAAATTTTTCTGAGTATTTAAAAACATTTTTTAATCGATCTAAGAAAACAGTAGGCGGGGTAAAATCTCTCGAAATTCTGAATTTTTTTTTTTCTAAATGAGTAAGTGAGTCCTTGAGAAACCATGCGAGGCTTGGAGAGCAACCAGAGAAACCCTGGAGAGACCTTGCGAGACCTTGAAAGGTCGGGAGAGTCCGTAAGTTACGGCGAGTTAGCGGTGCCTCAAAAACTAAGTAATATACTCGATGCGCAGTGAAATGAGTGAATGAGATAGTACTTAGCTATGGCAATTTGATAGAGTTTACTCATTGAAATCAGAAAAGTTGTATAATTTATAACACGGAAAATTTAAGTTTACCCTAAAAATAATTGTTTTCATATAATATTCATGTAGATAATAAAATAAAAATTAATATTCTTTGTTATAAGTAAGCAGTAATTGATAGAAAATTAATTTTAAAAGAAATAGAAACAATAAAGTTTCAAAAGCAAGTTATAAGGTTTATACTTCCTTGTACCTTATTCCCCTAAAAAGTGTGCTGCAAAAGATAATGGAAGATCTTGTTTAAAAATATTCAAATCCCAACCCTATTTATACTTCAGTTACAACTGTTTTTTTTAAATCAAAAACATTTTTTCTATAAGTTTTTTAGGTCGCTGGTTACAAAATCGCGGTTTCGTTCATGGGATATTGGGGGAATGTCTCTTTTTAATAAAAAATATCCCATTCAAAAACCATGAAGATTTAAGACTAACTGTAATCAAAAGCTTTGGGGTGCAGTATGTTAAAAATTCTCAGATTGCCTTAAATTACTGAAAACTGACCCCTCATAGGGGTAACTTAGTAATTTTTAATAATTAAAACAATTTTTGGTTCACTGCGTATTTTTGTATCTCTGATCACAAGTGCGCGTTCGTATAAAAGTATGAAGCAAAACTAGTATAAAGTATGTGCGGTGTTTTTTATATATTTTATTCCCTGATGATGAAACTGCTAAGTTTTGAAACGCGTCGAATGTGACTTTTTTAACGAAGTTACTGACAGATATAAAAAGGTAAAATTATATTATATGTATATTAACTATTATATAGTACACATTAACCTGTCCTAAAGGGGGGTAAAAATAAGTAAAAACTGCCCCTAAAGTTAAAATAAATCTAAAATAAAGTTTTAATATTTTTTTAAATATATTTTATTTTGCTTCAGTAAATATGACAATATTTGCAGTAAACGAAATCCCCCGCCCCCACAGGATAAAAAAGATAAATCAATTGAACTATGAACTATAATTTTCACATGATTTTAAACTTTTTGTGTAAGGGAACTGGAGTGAGAAGTGTAAATAATAAAATGTAATGAGGATTTTTATTATTTTTCAAATTTCGGGCTAGTTTTCCTCTTCAGGGAGGTGAAACAATTTTTGAGACAAAATTTTATACTATAAATGTTGTTATTTGTATTATTGTATAAAACAGAAATATTAGAAAATAAAATTTGTAACTTTCATTCATTTATTTTAAGTTTATCGGTAGCTTTAAAAATTTTTTACCCCTTTGAGGAGAGGCCAATAAATTATAAAATGGACAAATACAATAGAATATTTTCAAATGCCTGATTAAAAAAAACGCAACTTCCTATATCAGTTTTAACATAAAATCCCTAATTATTATAAGTGCTTTAACCAAAATTATAATAAGTCCCAAAATCCAAATTATTCTAAGTTCCTAAATCGAAATTATTAAAAGTCCATTTGACCCAGATTTGACCCCCCCCCTCCCCTAAATATGTCCATTTTTCACTCCCTCCACCTGAATTTAGAGTGTTTTTCAAGTAAATCTTTTAAGATAAATTCTAGCGAAACAACCTGACAATGTTTTATAAGAAAAAAAACTAATACCTAAATCTTCTTTCCTATACTTAGAATTAGAAAAAGTTTTTAATTTTGGAATAAATTTGTGCATATTATATTTTATCAATAATATCAGAATAATATATATTTCACAGAATTGGGTATATATGCTACTATGATGTTTTCTCAAGAAATAGAAAATTATATACCAAAATTATTACTAGACAGCTAGTTTGTGTAAATGTTTAAAAAAATTACAGCTCTCTAAAGGCTGTTTTTACGTGTCGATTTGCAAACCGCTTCAAAAAATAAATTATATACTTGAAATTCAAAATAAAATGATAGTCACTTAAGTAAAAAGAGATGCTTTTTAAAAACCGAGGTCAGATTTTCGATTTAGACTTCTGTAAAGTCAGTACAGCGGGTCAAAGTTGGACAAAATTATAAAAAAAATGATACGTAAAAGCCCTGATTATTATGTTACAAAACTCTGTTATTTTACTAAAAACCGCTACATTTTCATTTATTTAATGATTAGAACTTATATTTACACTGAGAAAAAAATTTAATTTTGGAAAATAAAAATATATATTATAATTCGCATCCAGAGTCCATATAAAAGTATCTTATACTTACCCGTATATTATTTTTAATTTTAGCATTATTAACTTTTTCCAACAAATTTTCCTCAAAATTTTCAATCCATCATTTTGGAAATTTTTTCTCACATTGAAAATATAAGTTCTAAACATTAAATAAATAAAAATGCAGCGGTTTTAAGTAAGATTACAGCATTTTGTAACATAATAATCAGGGCTTTTACGAAACGTTTTTTTTATAATTTTGACCAACTTTGACCCGTTGTACTGACTTTCCAGAAGTCTAAATCGAAAATCTGACCTCGGATTTTTAAAAAGCAACTGTTTTTACTTAAGGGACCATCATTTAATTTATAATTTCTAGTATATAATATATTTTTTGAAGCGGTTTACAAATGTTCTTCTCTAAAGCTCTTATTATTTGTCTTTAAATATTTGAGGAGTTGATTTGAAATAAAACGATACTACAGAAATTTATTTGATGTTCATATTTTAATAAGTTTTTCATTTTAATCTGATTTTAATAAAGAAAAAATAAATGTATAAAAAATAATGCGCATTATTTGGCTTTACTACCAACACTTCCTGATGAGAAGTACAAATAAAAATTCATTTGCTTATTTTGTATAGCTACTAGCTACTTTCAGATAAATTTTAATAAAAAGGGTATAATGAAAATATACGGAAAGTATTTCAATATATGAATATTTCAAAAATTTTATTTCATCTAGTTGATTAATTAATAGTTGATTGATTGATTAATTTTCATCGCACCTTCAATTCAATCTAATAAAATATTTTTTAACGATGTGCACAGTAGTGGTACTTTTTTTGCTGTAACGCAAAGCATTGAGAGGAATAGATAAAAATTAGAATTTTTAGGTTTCTAAGTGAAAATTATTCCTAAAGGGTTTTATTGGATTAATAACTAGCAGATGGTTTCAAAAATGTTTTGATTCAAGGTTTGTTTATAAAACATTTCATAAGTTCGCTTCTTGGCAAAAATGTGTGTTGTCCTTCCGTCAAAAGTTTTTCTCCTCTTTGTTTTAATATTTCCGAAAGTATATAACTCTATAAATAGATATAACAGAAATGGAATGGATTATTATCGAAGTAAATGCTTTTTTACAAAATCGTTTTTCGATTTTTATAATGTATAGCTTTATGAAAAAAATAATTTTTTCAATAGATTTGATAAATTATAGAAACTAATGAAGTTTTATTTTTTATAGAAAAAAAGTAATTAAAGCTATTCTTAAAGTATAACATTCAATTAGTTATAAAAATTAATTTATAATAAAACAAAATCTATCTAAATATATATAAATGAGATTTTGATTCCATGTACAAAATTCATAAGAATATATATGGGTGCTTTTCACAGGAACTGTATATCTTTTTATTGTTAAAATTTTTTTGTAGTATTATGTTTTTCAAGGTTCAAATACCTAAAATTTTCAATGATACTCTTTGAGTTAATTTTATGGGATTTTGGTTCCTAATAGAGGAACCATTGTGATCGGTCAAAATTTTTTTTCTGATTTTTTGGCATATAAGCACGTTTTGAGACCTCAGAAAGCTAAAAAACCGGTTTTTAAAAAAATTCTGTATGTAATTGCTTATGTATGTATGTATGTACGAATGTCTGTAACCGGAGATATTTCACTACCAGTATGACATTAAGACCTAATTTTGTTTAAAAAATTTTTTTTACCAAAAAGTCTAAATATACTTTTTTTTTTTTAATTTGGATGTAATACCTGTAATACCTTTGGATGTATTATCTGTAAAAAATAATTCCACTTCATATAAATTTTCACTTAAAATCAATTCAATTGTTATTTTATTCACAGTATTTTTATTACTAGCTAGTTTTTCTTCCAAACTCAAATCTATTAAATTGCAGTTTTTATTATTATCGACTTCTGAAGATTTATTTAATTCTAATAATAAATTATGTTAAATTACCGAGAAATCTCATCGTCATGTATATTATCTGTTGATTGCTCATTTAGAGCAACTGCCTTAAAGCATTAGAATCATCATCTCGTTGTACAATCAGATCACTATCATCTTGAGGATTTATTTAAATGATTCTTCTTGATTTAAATGATTTTCTTCCAAATGTTCTACATTGTTGTTAAATTCAAGGCCAATATTACCATAATTACAAACAATTTGTGAATCTTAAGTTGTATTAATATTAATTACTGTTGAAATAAATTTAAAATTTAAAACTACTTGTTATTCTAATGTTTGGCTCAATATATGGTAAAAATTAATTTTTTTTTTCACTTTTATTTTATTTTATTTTTGTTTCCTTAATGAGGAACCATTGTGATGGGTCAAATTTTGGTTTTTGATTTTTTGGTATAGAAGCACGTTTTGAGACTTCAGGAAGCTAAAAAACCGGTTTTTAAAAAAAGTCTCGTATGTGTATGTATTTACGTATGTATGTACGTATGACTGTAACCGGTGATATTTCACAAACAGTATGACATTAAGACCTAATTTTTTTTCAAAACTTTTTCCTCCAAAAAATCTGGATATACTGCTATTGTTAATTTGGATGTAATACCTCATTTTTTTTCCATGAAAGCACTGATATCTAGAAGTATCGTTTTTACTCGATATCTCAAATCTTATAATTTATTTAAAAAAATTTTTTTCTCATAATTTTCACCAAAAAATACAAAAAATACCAATTTTTATTTTCTTTATGGACGCAGTACTTAATTTATTTCTGTGGAAGTACTAGTTTTAGAAATATCGTTTATAGTAATTTGTTGGATCTGATACGCAATTTTTTCAAAATTTTTGCTTAAAATTTTTCTCGACAAAAAATACAAAAAACGCCAAAATTTTTTTTATTTTAGGACATAATACTTAATTTTTTCCTATGAAAGTACTAAATTAAAAAATCAACATAAATTTTTTTCTTTTTGGACGTAGTATACTTAATTTATTTCTATGAAATTACTAATATCTAGTATTAATGTTTTTACTAGGTATCATTTTTATTCCTCAATTTAAACATAGCAAAAAATTTTTCTTTATTCCTATAGCTGGTGTAATTATGTCTTCAAGATATATAACTACACCAGCTACACCAAAAACTGTCTAGCAGACATAATTATCATAAAAGATTATGTACTAGTGTAGAAAAATCTTCTTTTTTTTATGTAAAAAACCTAATTTTATTTATATATTTGATGTTAAACTAACAGTATCAAGGAAAAGATCATTCTAAGTTTTTCTTATGACATTGTATACTTTGTTGGGTAAAATAGACCATTAAGAACATTTTGTTATTGCTAATGAGGAACCATAGTGCCAATTACTTGGCAGCGTTTTTTATTTATGCGGACGTTTTTGACATCGGCGTTTTTGACATTTCGAGACTCATTTAATAGCTCTTGATTGAAGCCACAAAACTTTCTGTTACTTTGGCTACCTTATTCTTTCATTAAAGCACGTTACCGAACAAGATATATTAAGTAAAATATTGCAAACACTTTCAGAAAACGACCTGGATGGTTCGGACATTTTTATTCTATATGAGCATTTTAAAAATTTAAAATTGAAAATTTTCGTTGATAAAACTTTTATTATCAAAACTTTCCACGGTTTATATATAAGTAGTTAAGCAGGAAAAAAATACAACAGAGCTTTCAAGTGCATAAATATAGTATAGACTGCGCCCTATGAAAATGGAGAAAAGCTTGAAAATAGTAAAACTGAAAGACAGACTTGAATACGACGATACTCTAATAGGAATGCATAAAAATTTTTTTCGTTCAAAAGTTCAAAAAAATAAATTTTTGGGACCTAAATACGTCATATGCGCCCAACAGAAAAATTTTAATTCAAATTTTAAGCCGTATATTAAAACTCAAAGTTTATAGTTAAGCAAAAGGACAGCGGACGTTTTTGACATTTTGAACACACAGGTTAAAGAAAACTTGTTCGTTAACTCACCAATATTTGAAAAAAAATTATTTATTAAATTTTTAAAAGAAAAGAAAATGCAAAAGAGGTTTCGTTTCGGATACAAATGGGGGCGGGGGGGGGGGGGCACTATGTATACCGTTCCTGTGAAAAACGCCAATTTACAACATTTTTATAGAAACAATTTTCACCTTTATACCTTTTGCAGAAAATGTTTTGAACAATGTTTTATACTTCAATTCAACAAAAACATAACACAATTTAATAAAAATAAAAATAAATGTAAAACTTACCAGAATCATTTGGGTTTACCTCGGCCTTGGGCTCCTCCTTTTGTCTCCCTTTATCTGTATTGGTATCGTTGTTTTCTGACATTTTAAATTTCTATTCCAGCTGAAAAAATAACAAGTCAAGGTTGCAGTTAAAAAAAATTCACTCATATATTATTTTATCTTGTAGAAAAAATGTTAAAAATATACATTTAAGGAGGTTTATCTGTTGATTCTAGATTTTTGCAGGAATTACGATTACCGAAATAATTTTTTTTTTTAAGTTTATTTTCGAAGCTATTAATTAAAAAGAAACTATAAAAAACCATTAAGAATCCAAGAATATTACACACAAAAAGTCTCATAGTATTATACAATTTAAAAAAACGTAACTAAAATAATGAGCTTTTTGGTTATGTTACGTGTTTTTGTGTGTTTTTTATTAAATTTACGAAAATAAAGTCGATAAAGTATGTAAATCTAATTGGGAATGTAATCTTTAAGCAATTATTTATCAGACTTATTAAGTTTTATCGATCTGTGTCATTAGCACCCTACTTTTTATAAAGCCGAAACAAATTTTTCCATAAACGCAATGTTAAAATACCATTTTTCTTCTATTCTTAAAAAATTAATTAAGTCGGCGACATAGGTAAAAATAAGTCGATTTTAGCTCAAAAATGTTTAAATTTTAATACTATCCACTTTTTATTGAATTTTGTCATTATTTTTGTTAACGGTTAAACCTCTGTAAAAAATTTTATTTTCAAAAACATATATGTGATTTATATAAAATATATAAAATTATAACAAATTATAACACATATAAAATTTTTAGGAATTGAAGTAATAAAAGTACTCAAAGTCTTAAGGTCTTAAGAGCGTTAGGATTTTGCCTATCGGCATCCTTGTCTTACTCATGTAAAAAAATACGGATTGCAACTTTAAATAAATAAAAAAATTTTTTCAATAATACTTAATTATTAATATTCAAAGCTTAAAAATGAATTTTATTAACTTAATTTTGGGATTAAATAAATTATTTATTATTTAAATAATATTATTTAATTATTTATAAAGAAAATAAAAAAAAAAGTGTTCAGAAATCGTGGCAACGAAATAGCAGAATAAACGTTAATTTTTTATACATTTTTTTAAGTAAAACCATACAAAATGACGGTCGATTGTAAATTTTAAGGTCTCTTTTTATTTATTAGGACTTTATTTATAAACTCATAAAAAAAAATATCTAAGTTTTGTATTTTAAATCCTTTTTTTTTCATTTTTTAAAATTCCCCATAAGAGCCTGTGTTAACTTATTTTTTATTTATTTATTTTCTCAAAAACTATTCGGTCAATTATAAAAAAAAAAAAAAATACGTGTAAAATTAAATTATATTTACTTTACTTTACTCATTGATATAATGATTTGAAAAAATCGTTAACGCCATCCTAAACCCCTATGCTTTTAACATTAAGTTGGTAAGGCAGAGTTCATTTTGAAAAACGTCGCCAATCCATTTCTAATAACATTTGTGGCTTCATATTGATTTATTCACTAGAAAAAATCACTCTTTATAGCCTAAAATACTTTTTTTGTTTTTTCTACAACTTAAAAAAGAAAGCCGGCGTTTAAGAAATTTTTACCGACACATTTAGGTTTAGGATAGCCTTAACTAAATACTACATGTTAGGTTTAATAAAAAAAGAGACGATTAATTCGTACACCTATCAGTGTTGAGTTAAATAAATCAAAGATTGATTTCATTTTTTCGGTTAATCATCGTTAAAAATTAATTCAATAGAATTTCAATAGTAAATCAACGAAGTCAGTTTTATCCAACGTTTTGAAAATAACTTCCACTCGGCTTCAATATATGTAAAAAAAATGTAAAAAACTATGCATTTATAACTTGATTATTGAATTGATCGCCCATTTTGATTTTTCTGAATTAATTTTTTTGAATTAATCGACCTTTTTATTATTTTTTTCATCTTAAGAGAAAATGACTAAAATTTGGCAACTTGATATTGACATTCAAAAAAAAATAAATACAAAAATAACATTGAATTTGTAAGAGGCTCTGGGGGCCATTCATAAATTACGTAACGCTTGTGGGGTGTAGGGGGGGTATGTGTTACAGTCAATGTTAAAAGGGTCAGCAAAAGCGTTATGTTAGGGGCGGAGGGGGTTCAAAAACACTAAATTTTGCGTTACGTAATTTATGAATGGCCCCCTGTAAGTGCTTCTAAAACCTTTTCAAGCCTTTAAAGGCATTTTGAGACTTTCAAAGATCTTAGGAGACCATTAGAGGCTATTTAAGACCTTTTAGGTCGTGCGAGTCCTTTTGAGTAGGGGAGAGCCCCGCGAGACCTTCCATGGCTATGGCAGCTGTAAATCCATGCGAAACCGGAAGGTATTGTGATTGAGCGCCCTCGTGGAGGGCTGAAGATAACAATTGATAAAATTTTAAAAAGGGACAAAACAAATTTTATGTAATTTGACCTACCTAACCCGAATTTTCTATTTTTAAAGACGTCAGATTAATTGTTTAAACAATATTTAGCATATCATTTAAAATCTTCATTTCAGGCCATATTTCGTAATAATTTATTAAGAACAAGAAAAACTGGTAATTTTTTTAGGTGCAATCAACTAGAGATTTTACTTAATTAATCTGCCACTTTTTGATAAAAATGGACTCCGATTTGGTTTCAGGAGACCAAAATGCCACCGTCTTTTATTCACGCAGGACGTATGTCCTCGTATAGTCCTATTCGGCGGTTCGTCTAAAAATGAAATTTTTTAAACTGTAATACGACTAGTATTTTTTTAATTTTTTAATCCTCTTAAAATCATCCTTTTTGCTGGCTACAAAATTACTAGTACTTTCGTTATTTTGATGATATTTTTAATCCAAAATGTAGAGTGTCTAATCCGGCATCATTTCTTCATAAAAAGCCTAGTATTTTTTATAAAGTGACGGAATTCAAGAAAACGACTGCGAAATATATATTCTATGTTGGTATTCAGAGTAAAAAAGCAGATTAAGATTAAAGTAAACCAACTTCCTTAAGCTAAACTAAACTAAGTGGCATATTTTAGTACACAAATAGCGAGAAAAATGGTTATATTCAATTGGTATAGAATTTTTATAAAAATTTTATGCTGACGCATCTCTAATAAGGATATTAAAATATATAAGAGGGTCTGAATTACTCTAAATCATAGTCTTTTTTTAATTTTATTAGAAAATCGTTTTGTAAAATTGTAATTTAAAAATTTATTGTGTAAAAACGTTTTGAAATGTGTAAAATTGTAATTTAAAAATTTATTGTGTAAAAACATTTTGAAATGTGTAAAATTGTAATTTAAAAATTTATTGTGTAAAAACGTTTTAAAATGTGTAAAATTGTAATTTAAAAATTTATTGTGTAAAAACGTTTTGAAATCTCTGTGATTGGCTGAAAATGTAAATGGGCATATCCATTACTTTTCATACAAAAGTGTGCGCACCCGTGACTCCGATCGGGCTCAAATTTTCAGGGGTGGTTTGAAGTAATAAAAAACTTAGCCAGCCAAAATTTCAGCCATTTTGCAGGACGGGTTGCCGAGATACAAGCTCTAAAAGATCCAAAAATAGCTGTTTTTAGCCAATTTTCAAAAATTTACTGGGCTTCAAGGATTAGTCCAAAAAACATCCGGCTGGTCTCATTTTTTTCCTTGAACATTCAACTTTTACCAAAAAAATTTTCAAAAAGTTTCATGGAGTTGATTTTTACTGGCATTGATTAACGTAAGATTTATTTTATCGAAAAATGCTGATTTTTGAACTTGAATTGTGACTCAGCATCTTTAGCTAAAGACTTCCGGTTGATTTCATTAGTCTATCAAAGACCTTTCAAATGAGACCTTAAACGTTTAAAAAGCTTATCAGGGACCGGAGATATAAGCAATTGAAAGTTTGCTGTTTCCGAAAATATCGATTTTTTAACAACTTTAATCGTCTGCAAAATTTTTCTCTGAGCACTTTAAGGGCTGAAAATTTCAGGAATGCTTTTTTTGATATTAAAAAAAATTCGCTAAAAATTCGGGCGATGGTATTGGCTTCTGTTCGTAGATATAAGACTCTGAAAATGTGTAATAATTGGACCAATATTGGCCAATAAATGGTTAAGGGGTCAACCAAAAAATTTTTCTTCTTCAATATTCGAATAGCCAGGGAAAAATGAGCTGATTTTGAAAAAAAAATTTTTATTTTTGACCGAAAAATAAGCAAGTTATCATCATTTTAAGATTTTTTTAAAAAATTTCCAAAAATCCCATTTTTAGGGTCATTATACAGTATTCTAACTCGAAATAATGATAACTCGCTTATTTTTCGGTCTAAAATAAAAATTTTTTTTTTTAAATTGTCGAATTTTTTCCAGCCTATTCCAATATTTACAAAAAAGAAACTTCTTATATGCAAAAATTATTTTTTTGGGCCAAAAACTACCTGAATACATTGACAAAATAAAGTAAGTTCTAAAGTAATTTGCCAAAAAAAAATAATTTTTGCATATAAGAAGTTTCTTTTTTGTAAATATTGGAATAGGCTGGAAAAAATTCGACAATTTAAAAAAAAAAATTTTTATTTTAGACCGAAAAATGAGCGAGTTATCATTATTTCGAGTTAGAATACTGTATAATGACCCTAAAAATGAAATTAAAAAATTTTTTAAAAAATCTTAAAATGATGATAACTTGCTTATTTTTCGGTCAAAAATAAAAACTTTTTTTTTAAAATCAGCTCATTTTTCCCTGGCTATTCGAATATTGAAGAAGGAAAATTTTTTGGTTGACCCCTTAACCATTTATTGGCCAATATTGGTCCAATTATTACACATTTTCAGAGTCTTATATCTACGAACAGAAGCCAATACCATCGCCCAAATTTTTAGGGATTTTTTTTTAATATCAAAAGAAGCATTCCTGAAATTTTCAGCCCTTAAAGTGCTCAGAGAAAAATTTTGCAGACGATTAAAGTTGTTAAAAAATCGATATTTTCGGAAACAGCAAACTTTCAATTGCTTATATCTCCGGTCCCTGATAAGCTTTTTTAACGGTTAAGGTCTCATTTGAAAGGTCTTTGATAGACTAATGAAATCAACCGGAAGTCTTTAGCTAATGATGCTGAGTCACAATTCAAGTTCAAAAATCAGCATTTTTCGATAAAATAAATCTTACGTTAATCAATGCCAGTAAAAATCAACTTCATGAAACTTTTTGAAAATTTTTTTGGTAAAAGTTGAATGTTCAAGGAAAAAAATGAGATCAGCTGGATGCTTTTTGGACTAATCCTTGAAGCCCAGTAAAACTTTTGAAAATTGGCTAAAAACAGCTATTTTTGGACCTTTTAGAGCTTGTATTTCAGCATCCCATCCTGCAAAATGGCTGAAATTTTGGCTGGCTGAGTTTTTTATTACTTCAAACCACCCCTGAAAATTTGAGCCCGATCGGAGTCATGGGTGCGCACACTTTTGTATGAAAAGTAATGGATATGCCCAAATACAAATACTGTTAAAGATCTGAATTACTGTCAAAAGTTATTAAATTTTCTCAAAAATGCTTGAAATGGCTGAAAATGTTAAGAAAAGCAAGTAAAGTATTTTGGAAGATCTAAATTACTCTGAATCGATCTGCATCACTTTAAATTTTATGTTAAATCGTTAGAATTGAATACGAAGTTTTTGTAATTTTCTAAAATGACAGAAAATATAATGAAAAGTATAAAAGCAGGTCTAAATCACTTTGAATTATAATTATTTTTTTATTAACATGGAACATGTTTATAGGGAGGGAGTACTTCAAAACTTGAAAGTTAAGGGGATGGGTCAAATTTGTCCTATTTGAGGGGGGGGGGTCAAATGATTCTTAGAATAATTAGGTAAGTATATATAAATAAATAAAATACTTTTAAAAGACTTTGAAAAATCTGGGCCTGAGGACTTAGGATAATACAGGTTTATAGACTTATAATAATATCGATTTAGGGACTTGGAATAATTCAGTTTCAGGGACTTGGATTCATTCAGGCTCAGGGACTTGGAATAATTCAGGTTTAGGGAATCAAAATAGTTTGGGTTTAGAATATTAACAGCTAGTGAGGTGATAATTACAAATTATAAAATTATAAAATTGTATTGTAATTTTGAGTAACATTTGTATTATACCTAGTCCTCATCTGGAAGTAAACATGTTCCATGCATTTAGGTTGTGTTTACACAAACCGGTTATAAGTTTTTTTACTATCAATCCTTTACATTATTTAAAAATTGTTCAAAATCGCTAGAATGACTTAAAATGTAAAAAAAAAAAAACATTCTCGAAGTGTTGCTCTTGAAGAAATCGGATTTTTTTCTTTGCGTAGTTCGAGGCGTAGTTAAGTATAAGCACTGCTAGGCTGCTGCTAGGTCTTTGCGGAATGGATTCATTAATTTTCGCATTAACTGAAATATTCATAACTATGCCAAATGCTTGGGCCCTTTACCCCTTCCTAATCTAGTTATCTGAATACTCGTCTAAATATTAACTTAAATATAGAGGGTCAAAGGTCTCGTGCACATCAAGAAAATCTTGTATAAATTAAATAGTCGATTTATATACTAATTGCGAGACTAATTGCATGAATACATTCACTGAAACATATTTTATAACATAATAATATACACTCTTTGATAAAAATTATTACTTATTTTTACGAATGAATTACTAAAGAGGCAAAAATTTAAATGGAGATAACAAATTTTTATCTTGAAATGAAAAAGTTAAAAAAAAAAAGAATCTAGCAAAACATATTTTTAAAAAACTAGGGAACAAAGGAATAATATCTACTAAATTTTCTCGATTTCTCGTGCATGCGCACGAGTATACACTGAACCCGACGCTGAACAAAAAGAAGTTTGAAACACAAAATTTTTAGTAGGTTTGAAAATTTCAGTTTAAAATAAAAAAAGAAATTTTGCGTTTGTCAAAGAAAAATTAATAATGCAATTTGGGAAGTCTGAATTAAAATTAGCAGCTGAGAAAATTTGAAAACATATTTGAATATATTATTAACCCTCCCCTCTAAATTGTACGTATTTGATTTCCCCCTTTTGACCCCCTGCTTTTATTTTCAGGGGTCCATAAACATGTTCCATGTTAAAATTTAAAAGTTTTTCTGATAATAGGTTGATAAACTATTACAATGTTATTCCAGGTTCATTTATTTTTATAAAAACTAATTTTTCAAGTGACTTTTCATTGACTTTAAATGACATCCCTATATTTTTTACGGAGTTAGAGAAGCTAAAAGGTGAAAAAAAACAACAAGGTTTAGGTTACTAGGAGCAATCAATTTTATAAATGCAGAAGATTCATCACATTACACAGCATTTATTTATAAAAATGGAGATAAGTCATGGTGTGAATTTGATGATATCAAAGCAAATGAAACCAAACTAAATGGCAGTGTTTCTGTAAATCCACATTTGCTTATTTATGTAAAAGAAAGCCCTGATTCTTAATTTGAAAATTTTTGTAATTCTGTAGGGAATTATTACTTGATTTGATTTGTTTCTTCTTTTGGAAAGATTTTATAATAATATAGAAATTAAAATAAAAAAAAAGAGTAGTTTACGGTTATTAATAACAAAGTTTTATAAATAAAATGAAAGAATTTATTTTAATATTTTTATAACTATTAAATTTTAAAGTAAATTTTTAACTAAAGGTAAATTTCATGATATGTTATTGAAATTTAAAAAAACCAAACATTTTTAAAAATATTTTATAATTAATAAATATAGATTTTATTCAGGTTTTCTAAAAACTTGCTAAAAACATATTGATTTAAAAATAAAGATGATTATTTATTGCAGAATATAATTTGAGTAACTCTGATTGTAAGTAGGACCACATGTGTTTAAAAAAGTGGAGCTTTGATAATTAGAATCATATTTTTAAATACTTTTTTGACAATGATTACGATAAAGTATTTTTTAAATATTGTTATAAAAAATTTTGTAAATACGTATTGTTCTGTGAATACGTATTCTTTAACAATGCATTGTTAATTTTTTAATAAAAATAATAGTTATAATCAATTTGTTTTATCAAATTTTTTTCAATGTTTTGAAGTTTTTAAGTTTATTAGTGCCATTAAAGCAGGCCTTTTTATAAATTTAAGAAATATAATACGAATGACTAATATGAATTAAAATTTACATTGTTCACTGAAAGGCTCATAAAATTAACCATTTTCAGCCAACTAAAACATTTCATCTCAAAAACAACTGACTATAAGAGAAGGTTTTTGTCACGCGCTTTGCTAGTGATAGTGACCATTTAAAAAACAAAATAAAACGAAAACCATGGTTCAGATCTATTTAGATCTTTTATAATATTTTTCTTTAAATTTTCAGCCTTTTTAAGAGATTTCAAAACGGTTTTATGCAATTGTAAAGATTTTCTAATAAAAATAAAAAAATACTATGGTTCAGAGTGATTTAGGGTGACTCAGAGTGACTCAGAGGGATTCAGACCTTCTTATATATTTTTGTTTCTATTTTCTACTGTTTTAGATTATTTGCCGAAATTCACATACAATTTTGAGTTCCAACAAAAAAACAAAAAGAAAACCGTGGTTCAAATTCATTTAAAGCGAATCATATATTTAAAAATTTTTTTCTTTTTTATTTTCAGCCACTCTAAGAAATTTCAAAAAGTTTTTGTACAATATTAACGGTGTTTTACTAAAAATAAAAAATGACTATGATTCAGAGCAATTCAGAGTGATTTAGACCTGCTTAAATACTTTTCTTCGCATTTTTAACTGTTTTGAGCAATTTCCGGATAAAAATTTTTTGCATTATAAATCATGGTTATTGAATCAAGGTTATGTTGGTGTAACGCTTAACGTTACTTTTTTTTTTATTATAGACCACTTCCTTAGGTTATGTGGCTGTAAGGATCGACAAAAGAAACTGCGAATCAGATTGATTCAGATCTTTGAAAATATTTGCAGTCATTTAAAACGATTTTTTTTGAGAATTTTGTACAATATCATTAAATCTATTTAACGATTTCCGGCAGAAAAACTGCGATGCAGACTGATTAAGGATGATTCAGATATTTGAAAATATTTTTCTTTGCATTAGCAGCCTTTCTAAGTGATTTCCAGTGATAAATTAAGGGTTATATTGAATATTAGAAAATCTATTCAACGATTTACGGAAGAAAAACTGCGATGCAGACTGATTCAGAGTGATTCAGATATTCGTAAATATTTTTCTTTACATTAGCAGCCTAATTAAGTAATTTCCAACAATTATTTAAGGATTTTATTAAATATTAGAAAATCTAGTTAACAATTTATCGCAGAAAAATGTGATTCAGAGTGATTCAGAATGATTCAGACATTCGAATATATTTTTCTTTACATTAGCAGCCTTTTAAGTGATTTTCAGCGGTTATTTAAAGATTTTACTGAACATTTGAACATCTAGTTAACGATTCAGAAAAATTCTGAATTATTAAAATATTTTCATTCTATTTTCAGCCATTTTGAGTGAGTTAAGAAAATTTAAAAACAAAATTAATGATTTTCTAGTAAAACTTAAAAAAGACCATGATTCAGAGTGATTCAGACCTTTATAAATAGTTTTCTTTGCATCCATTTTAAGCTGTTTCCCGAAAAAAAAATTTTTGAATCATGATTCATGATTCACACGTGATTCCGAATCACTGAATCACGTCGTATCAGGTATCAGGTATTTTAACAGTAATTATAAAAACTTAATGAATTACGTTGCTACAAAACTTCCATAGTGATACATAATAACCTTTTTTATTCCATAAATCTTTTTCTATAAAATAATTTTGCTATTCTTTTCTTTTTTTACATTCACATGGTTCTTCTCTTGTATAGACATATACTATCTTACGTATAGTACATTTATATGGTTCTTCTCTTGTATAGACATATACTATCTTATGTATAGTACATTTACATGGTTCTTCTTTTGTATGAATATGACGCATTATTTTTTTTTTACTACTTAATTCGGACAAAAAACTGAAAAAAAAAAATTTGAAAGGACATCGATATGACCCGTGTTTTCTGGTAGTTTGAACCTTCAGAAAACCGGAAAAAATCGTGAACAAGAAATCGGAGATAGGTGCCAAAAAGATTTTTCCACTTTTATGTCAAAAACTGCCTTTTTTCGTAACTGAACTACCCGATTTTCGAAAATTTTTATTTTAGGAGTTTTTCACGGTATTTTTCGGGATTTTTGTTTATAACTATAAATATTAAAACTTGTTAATAACTATATATATTAAAGTTAAAACAAGTTCAAAACTAATAGAAAAAAGGATTTAGCATCGGTTTTTAGCAATATTTTGATATTTATGAGCTAGAAAACCTGTTTTTATTTTTTGCTTTTTTTCAAATTTGGTTTTATTACTTTTTCATGCATCTTAGGCTGTTCTTAATCTATGTAAGAGTTAAAATGGTAAATATTGATAATTTTTAGTCCAAATTGTTTGTTACATACCATTAAGATGCCCTAAAATAATTATTTTAATGCGCTACAATGATAGAACCCGAGAGTCCCAATTTTTTAATTCTTGTTAAAATGAAGTAATTATACTTTTCTGTCTTAAATATTTTGTCTATTTTATTTTTATCTCATAAATTATATTTTTCCAAGCAAATAAAACTCCATTAAATATTATATGTCCAAATATTTTTATTTATTTTCATTTTTACACGTTTATAACCAATTTTTTCAATTTTATACAATACGTAATTTTTGACTTATTATACATATTTTCAAGCTGTAAAATTAATTTAACAAGGGGAGTTACTCTACTTTTTTCAATTATTTGTTCATCAGATATGATAATTTGAAGTCAGAGTCCCAATTTTATGGTTTTATAAAAAGATTATTTTTAATGTTAACTTTGAAGAACCGTATATTAAAAACGACTCAAGGAAATGAGACGAGTAAAAAATTTTTGGAAACTTGAAGCTTGCGGAAATATTTTGTGACTTGTAAAACCCATTTCCGTCAAAAATTACAAATTTGGTAGCAATTTAAAAATTGGTCATTATTAGCCAAAAATGGCCATTTGGTTAATTGGCTACATTAATAAAAAAATTAATGATGAAAAATCGCGGTTTACGGCGTTTAAAAGGTGATACTTACACCAAAAAAATGAGACCAACTAGAAGAGTTTTGGTTAATCTGCGAGGTTTTAGCGTTTCATTGAATATTACCAAAAAACCCTATTTCATTGAGCCCTGCGTTTTTAGGCACAGAAGGCCCATTGAAATGAACGGAGGATATTCGGCATTTTTTCAACATAATAAACTCATTCATAACCATTTGATGTAATTTGTGTTCCTAATGTATTGAACTCCCCTTGTTAAATTAATTTCAAAGCTTGAAAATATGTATAATAAGTCAAAAATTACGTATTGTATAAAATTGAAAAAATTGGTTATAAACGTGTAAAAATGAAAATAAATAAAAATATTTGGACATATAATATTTAATGGATTTTTATTTGCTTGGAAAAATATAATTTATGAGATAAAAATAAAATAGACAAAATATTTAAGATAGAAAAGTATAATTACTTCATTTTAAAAAGAATTAAAAAATTGGGACTCTCGGGTTCTATTATTGTAGCGCATTAAAATAATTATTTTAGGGCATCTTAATGGTATGTAACAATTAATTTGGACTAAAAATTATCAATATTTACCATTTTAACTCTTACATAGATTAAGAACAGCCTAAGATGCATGAAAAAGTGATAAAACCAAATTTGAAAAAAAGCAAAAAATAAAAACAGGTTTTCTAGCTCATAAATATCAAAATATTGCTAAAAACCGATGCTAAATCCTTTTTTCTATTAGTTTTGAACTTGTTTTAACTTGTTATAAACAAAAATCCCGAAAAATACCGTGAAAAACTCCTAAAATAAAAATTTTCGAAAATCGGGTAGCTCAGTTATGTAAAAAGGCAGTTTTTGACATAAAAGTGGAAAAATCTTTTTGGCACCTATCTCCGATTTCTTGTTCACGATTTTTTCCGGTTTTCTGAAGGTTCAAACTACCAGAAAACACGGGTCATATCGATGTCCTTTCAAATTTTTTTTTTTCAGTTTTTTGTCCGAATTAAGTAGTAAAAAAAAAATAATGCGTCATATACACTGTACTATATTCTATAAGGCAGAAAATTCACAATGACCAAGAACTTTTCGTTCTATATAATTTAATCTCAAATAATTTATTTTGTATTTTATAAATAATGTATATGTTTAATTCTGTTAATTAAATGATAAGATGTATTTTTAATATTATAAATAATTGTCATCATAAAAATTTAATTAATAAAATATTTTTCAGTTTGATAAGGCGTGTGAAAGACACGCGAAACGTAACATATAAAAGAAAACTTGTATCTTTATTCTATTTATTTGCCCTCTTGGTCGTAAGATCCTCAATAATTTCTATTTTAAAAAATAATGCACGAAAAAGTCAACTATATTAATCATGAATTTTCTAATTTAAGGAAAAAAAAGTTCCTGAAATTCTAACAACTTAAATAACAACTTAAAAAAATATAACTCTCTATATTCATTTTCAACGTAAATAAGAAGTTTTGGAATTCTTGCCATTTTTTTATTCTTTTTTTTATTTTTTTCGACCTAACTATAATTTCACTTTTTGATACGTGGATATAATCTATATCTCTTTGAATTAACGTACTCAGTAGTTTGCCATTCATCAAAACGAATTATTTACTGACACTTTGATTAAAAAATTAAAAAAATTAAAACATAAAAATTTTTTAAAATTTGATTTTCATAAAATGAAAAAAAAATAAAAATACAAAATGTCATCTGATATTCCAGAAAAAATACGAACATGTATTAACTTTTTAAAAAATTCTAAATTAGATTCTGAAAAATGAATTGCTGCCTTGTTTATTGTGAAAAAAATCATTAGTTGTAAAGATTGCACAACATACATTAAAAAATTAATTTTTGAAGCAATTGGACCAAACTTTATGAGAAAATTACTAACAAGTATCGAAGTTCTAAATGACTGTCCACCTTTATCTATTTTATCAGCATTGCGTACTGATTGGTATGGTAGAGTAAGTAAGAAGTAAGTATTAAGTATTATGTACAGATATGATTGTTCAATGTACATGCACCAGATCTTTAAGAGGTTGACCCAGTTGAGGAATATGCTGCAGATGACGTTTTAAACATGGTTAATGATCGACTTCCAGCCGTAATTAATAAAATTTCTAAAAAAAATTTGAATTGTGTACAATTTTACAAGATTATAGAGTCAGACCGAATCTTAGCAAAAAGTATCCATCAGGGATTCATCGATATTCTAACTTCAAAAATTGGAAGCAAACAAAGAGACCGTGCTTTGAAACTAGCTGCAGTAATGTTAGCTTATACTTAATACTGAATGGGCTCTCTCAGCTGAAAAAAAACCAGAAGTGTTTCTCTTGATATTAATACAACTTGCTTCCATTGAAATTAAAATGCAATTAGAAGAAAGGCAATTAAATATTGTTATGGAAAATGCAGATTTGATATTATCTTACATTTTAATTTTAGAAATTTCATTATCTTATATTGCAACAGATGCATTAGAATTAAAATTAAAAGAAAAGCAATATTTATGTAACGCCTTAAATGAAGCTTTTTCTGTCATCAGTCAACTATATTAATATCAGTTCCAAAAGAAGTACAAAACGAAAAACAAAAATTATTTGTGTGTGCCATGATCCAAGTACTTTCTCAAGAAACTTTAGACTTCAGCTTTACCAATAATATTAACAATGGCAAGAAATACAATTGATGATTTCCGCAACAATGCAACTGACATAGATTTATTAAGATTATCTTATATTATCACTGGAATATTTATATTATTACTGGATTTTAATCAATAAGAAACTATCTGATTCAAAATTATATAAAAAAGGAAAGAAACCTGCAAAAAAATAGTATCTCATATTTTGGAAAAAGTACAACATTCTCAGGCATGTAACATCTTTATGAATATTAGTGTTAAGTTTAACTTACTGTAAAATTATAGAAGCCAAGTTTAATGAAAAATTATCAAAGAAGTTATGATATTATGATATTATGATCAACTTTTATGAAACTACTCAAATTTGTGTTTAATAATCTACCGGATTTGAAACAAATTACTTAAAAAGAAGGATCAATAAATAAATTAAAATGAATATGATTTGATTTAATTAATTAAAAATATCATTAGAAGAAAATTTACTGGTATATGGAGGCTTGGTAATTTTGGGACTTTTAACAGACAAGAAAAAATATTTAAAAAAATGATTTTGCTGTTTCAAAATTTATTCAAGTAACTACAGGATACTTAACGGATACTCGAATAGTGGTTGATAATAATAATTCACCAAAATTTTTTAGCACAATTTGTAAAAATAATTGGTAAGAAATCAGAGATTTATGGTTTTTAGATATGAAAAGTATGTCAGAAGTTGTAGAAAATCTATATAAAAAGGAAGCTCGTTGAAGCATGATCCTTCATCCATTTCTTCTAATATAACTTTACTTCTTTTAAAAAATTTCTTTTTGCTATTCCTCTATCTTGCGATCCATTAATATACTATGATCAATGAATGTGCAAGATTAGAAAAAAAATATAATAATTTGTATAGCGTAGCGAGCATTATTAATGTGTCGATTTAAATACAACCCTTAAAAAAGGGTAGCTTTTACTGTTTACAGGGTGTTTGAGAAATTTCTGACATTAAAATCAGTGACCCAAAAAAACCATGGTACCTATTTTCACCAAAATTAATTTAATATTTCCCGAGATATTAAATATTTATTTATTTTTGTCAAAAAAAAAAAAACATTTTGGACCAACTGCAACCAACCAAACTTGTTTACTTCTGAACTAGACACCTTTCTTGACAAATCGCTAAAAATTTTAAGTCGATCTGACTTGCCTAAAATTACTGCTGCATTTTACAAAAAAATTTACCTCCTCTCCTGTATTATATCATGTATGCTTTCCAAAATGGCCAACAATTTTAAATTTTTATAGGCTTTTTTAAGACCCTGTGTAACCTTTTATATATGCCATCCTGTATTATAGACAGGAAATCATATTGAAGAAAAACCCTACAAATGTGAAGATTTTGGTAAAACTTTTAGTGATTGAACAGTAGAAAATAGAAAATAAGAATCTAAATGAATGCAGAAAATTATCAGCTCTAGTTTATATACACTGTAAAAAGTAACTTTCTTATATTAACAAATTAATTAATTTTCTTATATTAACAATTAACAAATTCTTATATCATAAAAATGCCAAAGAATAAAAATAGTCCAAGCATAACTTGTATCAATAAAAGCGGGAAAGATCTCTCCACACACGTTGAATTAACAAGTGATGATGTAAAGTATATATTAAGCCTTAAAACAGGATTTATAGAATGTCAAAAACAAGTATTAGAGTCCTTTACAGTTTTTGGCAGAGAAATAGATAATTTGAGTAAATCTCTTGATTCCACAAAAAAGGAGTTACAAGAGCAAAAAAATGAAGTTCAGAAATTAAAAGAAACAGTTAATAAATTAATTAATCATAACAACAATCCATCATCATCAACATCAATAAGTGAACTTCAGCAACGTGTCGATAGGTTAGAAAGTCACAATTTATCAACAGAAATTATCCTGAGTGATAAAATGATAACTGAAATAAGCAATCGAATTCATAAAACTAGCAATTTGCTAATACACGGGGTTCCAGAAAAAGAAACTAAAAATAATAACTTCAATCAATTGGTGAAAGTGATCAAATCTATTGATAAGGCCTTTGACAAAAAAAGTGTAACCCTAGAGAGAATAGGCTTACAAAAACATAACAAGGTTCGTCCTATAAAAATTCATTTTAAAAATAAGAAAAGTATTCCTCAAATTTTAAAGCAAAAAAATTTGTTTCCTAAGGAATATGTTGTTACTCAAGATAGGACAAAGAAACAAAGGGAAGAATATAAAAAACTCGTGAAAAGTGTAAAAGAACTTAATAATTTGAATTCATGTGAGAAAAGATCAGTTAAATATGTTAATGGGATACCCCAAATTGTTCCCGATATGGTCAATAGACCTGTCAAGTACGTTGGTGCTGCAGGGGAAGAAAATTCCACGAGTGGCACGAAATATTTCAGTGATACATCTGAAACATCTCCAATGTGCGGTGAACAATTGTGTAAATGATAAAAACTATTTATTATCCATAAAGAACATTTAATGTAAAAAATGAAATTAAAAATTGAAAAATAAGTTATTTAATTGTGATAATACTTTAAATTTAAATTTATTTTTAAAAACCTGTTTGAAGAGAGATATTATCAAAATTTTGTAAATATTGTGATTTTAAAATTTGTTTTTATTTGTTTAAATTAGAATATTAGTAAAATCTATAAATTTAATATTTTAAAATAATTAAATTATTATATCAAATTTTGACCAGTCATCCTCTTTTTAAAGTTTATAAATACTAATTTTGTGATGACCTTGACTATATGTATTGTAAAAAGGGCTCTATAGCCCGTGTATCTTATGTATAAATAAAGAAATAAAGAAACAAAAAAATTAAAAAATTTTCGAAACAATTAGTAAATTTTCAAAAAAATTTGTAAATATTCGATAAAAATCGTAAATTTACTAAATTTAATATATTATCGAAAAATTTGAGAATTCTCGATTTTTTTTGTGAATTCGCAAGAAAAACTGATAATTTACCATTTTTTTTCGAAAATTTACAAAAAATAGTTGTAAATTTCCGAAAAATAGTTGTGAACTTACAACTTTTTTCGTAAAATCACAAAAAAAATCGAGAATTCTCAAATTTTTCGATAATATACTAAATTTAGTAAATTTACGATTTTTATCGAATATTTACAAAATTTTTTGAAAATTTAATAATTTTTCGAAAATGTTCTAATTTTTTTGTTAATCTAAGAAAGTTACTTTTTACAGTGTAAATTAGAAGTACATGAAAGAATCCATACAGGAGAAAAACCTTACAATTGTAAAGATTGTTTAAAATCTTTTTCCCATTCACCTTACTTAAATATGTCATCAAAGAATTCACGCTGGGAATAACCTTTTAAAAAGTCATGTTTGCGGAAAAGCTTTTGCTCAATCATGTCAACTGATAACTCATAAAAGAATTCATACCGGAGAAAAACCATACAAATGCAATGAATGTTAACTATCATGAAATAATTCATGAAGGCGAAAAACCTTTTAAATGTAAGGAATTTAGTAATGCATTCTCAAGTTTTGGCACTCAATCAAGCAACCTGATAACTCATCAAAGAATTTGCACATAAGGCTTTTCACCTGTGTAAATTCTTTGATGCAATATTAATGAAAAAAATAATAATTGAAAAAATTGTTTGATGTTAAAAAATATATTTTTGAAATTTTTTATTTTCTAACATTATTTTTAACATAAAAAATACATTTTTTAACATTAAAACAATTTTTTCAATTACTCTTTGTGACAAAGAGAGGCTCGGTTCTCAGAAACGCAGTCAATAAAAATAGAAAAAATTTTTCTTCAGTTCCAGCTAGATTTGTTATTTTTTAAATACGTAGAAGGATAGAAAGAGAAAGAATGAATAAATATTTTAATGTTAAAGAAAAAGTATTAAAAAATTAATCATATTAATGTTGAAGGTTGTTGGCTTATCTAACACTTTGTTGATACCACAAATATTTAACTGGTTTATTCAATGATTTTAATTTTGTTTGAATCAACAAAGTTTTTGTTTGTCTAATGATTTATTTGACAATTCAACGTTTAATTTTTTTATCCACCCTGATGCAAAAGATAGCAATAAATTTGCGCTTATTTAGTGCATAAAAAATAACTTAAAATTAAAGGGAGGGTGGAGGGGGTTCATTAAAAACAGAAGAACCGATGTTGAACAATTTTTTCGAAAAAAATCCGAATTTTTTGCGGGGCATTTTTTACGCGCATGCTTATTTTGAGTAATTGAACTTCAAAATTAGTAAACAAGGTTTCAAAGAGAAAGTAGCCATGATAGTATTTGTAAATATTATGAATTTATCAATATTATTTATTTATTTTTATTTTAAAAATAAAAAATCTTATAATTACTTGTAAGCGATAAATCTTATATTTATTTGATAAGTAATAAAAGTTATATGATGCTTTATAATACGGTAAATATAAATTCTAACATCTACACCCCGAATAATAAATTAAATTCTACACTAAGCGCGCCTTGAGTTGTTTAAAAATTATATTATTAACATTAAGTAATTAATAAAATTAAAAAATGATTTTTCATAGCCATATTTTAGATAAATTTACAATATTAATAAAAATTTTTAATAGCTTCTCCAGTGACTAGTGCGTACACTAAACAGCTAAAAATTTTCGTTTATGAATACTATACACTAAAAAAAAGATTATTTTACGCTGTAAGGTAGAGCTTCGCTCTATAATAATTAATATTATCAGCTATGTATAATTTGTAATTATATTCATTAATCCTATTGAGATTAATAAATAATTCATCGATTCTTAAATTTTATACAATAAAATAATATTAAATAATATTTTGTAAGAAGGTATTCTAATAAAAGTTTTTGATTAAAAAAATGTTAATTAACGATGTGTTCTAAAAGACATGATCATTGTAATTAGAATATTTTACGTATTCAAACTTACTTGTGGCTATAAATGATATATACACTTTTTATGCACAATTTTAAAATCGTAAAAATAGTAGAGAATTCTTAGTCTTTTTAACCACTATTCAATATAACTTCAATATAATGTTTTACTATTTTTTCGTTTCATAATTAGAAATTTTATTAATTAATTCACTTTTTATGCAAAACTACTTGTTTAAAAATAATTAAACGTTAAACTTCTTTAATCAACAAATTTTTATCTATTGCCAAAGAATTATAATAAGCACGTGTTAACGTATACACTAAACAGGTACAAAAACACTTTCCGAGACTTTCCAGTTTCCTGTAATTTTTGTCGCTTATAAACAATAACATTAGCGTTGTAAACTGCAACTAATATGTTGACACAAGCACGTGTTTTAAGAGTGTTCTTAATTAAATTAACGAGAGCAAAAATAATTATCTAAATAATTTATAATTTTGTAGCTAATGCTTTCACTGTCATTGCTAGACTGCCGAAAACGAAAGCTCGCAACAGAGAACTGTAATCTTGAGTAATATAATTTTCTTTCTCTCTCTTCTTTATTCTATTCTTTCTTTCTCCTTCTTTTAGTCGGGGCTGAGATGTAAAAAAAAAGGCCAAACCTCTTAAAACCACGATAGAGCTTGAATTAAGATTTTACCTATGGGAATCTCTTCACAAAACACTAAAGATCAAAACCTAGAAAAATTCATTTTGTACAAATGAAAATTTGGTGAAAACCCCCCCAATTTTCACCCCCTTAAGCCCTAAAATTTCCATACATTCTTTTTTGTGATTTCATCGACCCCTAGTAGGTATTTTGGGTCGCTGAGTCAGAATCTAAAGTCGAAAATTGTTTTTAAGGGGTGCAACGCCCTTATTTTAACCTTTTCTACCCTTAAAATAAGCAATTTTTTATAAAACATTTTTATATTATTTTGGTGGCCTCCAGTAGGTATTTTGGCTTGCTGAGTAATAATCTGAAGTCAAAAATTAGTTTTAAGGGGTGAAACGCCTTTATTTTAACCCTTTTCTACCCTTAAAAAATGCAATTTTGTATAAAACGTTATTATTTTATTTAGGTGGTCCCTAGTAGGTATTTTGGGTCGCTAAATCAGAATCTGAAGTCAAAAATAAATTTAAGACGATGCATCGCCCTTAGTTTAACCCTTTTCTACCTTTAAAAAGTGCGATTTTGTATAAAACATTTTTATTTTATTTTGGTGGCACCTAGTAGGTATTTTGGGTCGTTCAGTCAGAATCTGATGTAAAAAATTATTTTTTAGGGGTGCAACACCCTTATTTTAACTTTTTTAACCCTTAACAAATGCAATTTAGCATAAAACGTTTTTATTTTATTTTTGTGACCCTTAGTAGGTATTTTGGTTCGCTGAGTCAGAATCTTAAGTCAAAAATTAGTTTTAAGGGGCGCAACGCCCTTATTTTAACCTTTTCTACCCTTAAAAAATGCAATTTTTTATAAAACGTTTTTTTTTTATTTTTGTGACCCTTAATAGGTATTTTGGTTCGCTGAGTCAGAATCTGAAGCTATGGAAGTAACTGTACAAATATGGCTCAAACCGCAGAAGAAAGTGAAGATGAAAGTGAAGAAGATGACCAAGTTCATATATTTTCTGGTTCTGAAGAAGATGACGAAGATTAATAAATTATGCAGTAACTGAAAAATTGTTATTTTCTATTTCATGTAAACATTATGTAAATAAAATTTTTTTAAATAAATATTTCTGAAATTTATTCAGGGAAAGTAAAACTTCTGCTCATATAATCTTTAAAAATGTTTTTACATATGAAAAATATATTAACACTTCTCAAGAACTAATTAAATGAGCACAAATATTTTATTTTCTCTTAAAAATGAATTCTTATTAATAATAAAAATACAATTACTAATTATTGTCGTGCTGTACCAAAATATAATTTTAAATAATTACTTACTTTGAAGGTAAAAGTAAGAGTGTCATACCCCTCAATTGTAATTTTATGCATGAAATTCAGATTTGGCGACAAAAAGAACCTAATAGGGGTCGTAAAAGCAAACGAAAATTTTTTTTCTAAATTGCATTTGTTAAGGGTTGAAAAAGTTAAAATAAGGGTGTTGCACCCCTAACAAATAATTTTTTACATCAGATTCTGACTGAACGACCCAAAATAACTACTAGGTGCCACCAAAATAAAATAAAAACGTTTTATACAAAATCGCACTTTTTAAAGGTAGAAAAGGGTTAAACTAAGGGCGATGCACCCTCTAAAATTTATTTTTGACTTCAGATTCTGATTTAGCGACCCAAAATACCTACTAGGGACCACCTAAATAAAATAATAACGTTTTATACAAAAATGCATTTTTTAAGGGTAGAAAAGGGTTAAAATAAAGGCGTTTCACCCCTTAAAAATAATTTTTGACTTCAGATTCTGACTCAGCAAGCCAAAATACCTACTGGAGGCCACCAAAATAATATAAAAATGTTTTATAAAAAATTGCTTATTTTAAGGGTAGAAAAGGTTAAAATAAGGGCGTTGCACCCCTTAAAAACAATTTTCGACTTTAGATTCTGACTCAGCGACCCAAAATACCTACTAGGGGTCGTTGAAATCACAAAAAAGAATGTATGGAAATTTTAGGGTTTAAGGGGGTGAAAATTGGGGGGGTTTTCACCAAATTTTCATTTGTACAAAATGAATTTTTCTAGGTTTTGATCTTTAGTGTTTTGTGAAGAGATTCCCATAGGTAAAATCTTAATTCAAGCTCTATCGTGGTTTTAATTTTTGAATAACGAAATGGACCCGACTATTTATATTATTTTACAATAACATGCAATACGAGAAACAGAAAAAAATGAAGCTTTGTTTTTAATTTTTAATGCGAAAAATTTGGAGAAAAAAATTTTCATAAAATTAGCTACATGGTCAGGCTGAAAAAAATTCAAGCAACAAAAAAATTTCAAACAAAGCAGCCTGGCCATGTACCAGATCCAAAAAATCGATTAAAAACGGTATTTCTAAGACTAGTACTTTCAAAAAAAAAATTTTTTAAATTTAATATTAGATCCGAAGTTACTAAATCCAAAAAGAAAAAAAATATTGCCGTTTTTTTATTTTTATTTTTTTTTAATTTTGCTAAAAAAAATTTGAAAAAATTAAGTATCAGATCCAAAAAATTACAAAATTAACATTTTTAAGTTAAAGTATTTTGCGCTTTTTCCTAACTGATTTGTGTGTTAATACAACCAACAAGCATAGAGAATATGTTCATTTATAACAGTTTTGATACCCTGGTTTACTCCCTTATTTTTAAATTCTTATAACCAAAATTATTATAAATCCCTAAATTGAAATTATCTTAAGTCCATAAATCTAAAGTATTCTAGGGTACCTGGAAGTCCCTAAATCAAAAATTATAAAAGTCTCTAAATTGAAAGTATAGGTCCATAAACCTGATCATAAACTTGTTGAGCAGGATCCAGCAAACTACCTTCAAACAAAATTGTAATAAAATATTTAAGACTTATTAAAATTTTAAATTTTAAAGATTTATTAAAATTTCGTCCTAAGGTGATTTTATGGATCCTGCTCGATCAGAATTTTAATAGATTTTGTGTCATAATTTATTATTTCAACTCTAGTACCCCTAGAATCTAGTAGGAATATGCTCCATGAAATCTCACCAATAGGGTCGATTTCATGGATAATATTCTTACTAAATTCTGGGGACACTAGAGTTTAAATAATTGAACCTTCTTAGTTATCACTAAAAATTTATTAAAATTCTGCTTCAAGGTAGATTCCTGGATCCTGCTCGAGAAGAAATTTGATAATTTTTGAGTATTAATTAATTATTTCTACTCTGATGTTCCTAGAATCTAAGAATACGCTCTATGAAATCGGCCCTTAAGTCCTTATTGCCCCTTATGGACCATTACCAAAAAAATACGTTTTCCAAAATAATAGGACCGAGAAATTCAAAAAATAAATCAAGTAAAAACTAGTACTTCAAATTAGTACTTCAAAATAAAAAAATTTGGTACTACGTTCAAAAACAAAAAAAAAATTGTTATTTTTTTTAATTTTTAAACTTGCATTTAATTCAAAAAATTTTTAGAAAAAAATGTTCAAAAAATCAAGTAAAAACGATATTTTCTAGATAGGTATTGGTACTATCTCGAAAAAGGAAAAAAATGAAGCTTTGTTTTTACTTTTTAATGCGACAAATTTGGAGAAATAATTTTCAAAAAATTAGGTATACCAGATCCAAAAAAATCGTCTAAAAACGGTTTTTTTTAAATTTTCTAAACTTCAGGTTTATAAATTCACTTTTTTTTATTTGAATTAACTGCCACATTTCGATGGCACACCTTATGCATAGTACTACTTATGCATGCAGGTTCGCTAGCATGCTGTGAATCCAATATAAGGATCGTAAGCAAGAAAATGATTATCTTTTCATTCTTTGTGAATGCTGTTAATGACAGAACTTTTTGAAAATTTATTTATGATTTCTTCATTTTATTTTTCGACATGTTCCTTAAAAGATCAAAAATTATTTTTTTTTTAAGCGATTCAAATTCAACAATTTTTTCTTCATACATTAACTTCTTGTATTAAATTCCTAAGGTAATTATTTCAGCAAAGAGAATTCCATGAATAATTATTTGTAAAAATACAATTTATAAATTTACATAGCAATTTATTGTGGGCATCTGTTTGAAAAAAAAATCTTTTTTACCAATAATACATTGATTAATGAATACAAGCAATTGTAACATTTCACGTTTTTGCAAATTTAAGGGAGAGGTTCCAATTTTGAATATACAGGACCCTAAAATTTGTGATCAGCGACCCAAGAAACCTGAAATCAGAATGCCCCAAGTGCGAATACATAAAAAAAAAGCTCATTTTGGGGGGTAGATTTTGCTGATTCAAGGGCGAAGGGCAAATTTCTTGCATAAATGACCCAGAAATTCAGTAGACCAAAATCTGCAAAGAACCTATATTAGACGAAATTCGGTGATATCCAGTAACTATATAACCAAAACCGTGATTTGACTGGAGTTCATCCCAACAAAATTATTAAGTTGTAGCATTAAAAATTTTTAAGATCAGTGTTTTCTTATGGGATTGATAAATATTATAAATAATAACTGTTGTCAAGAATTAGTCAAGGCACCAGCAATGTTAAATGCATCCAAAAATTTTTTCAGCACTAGAATGGATGCACCTCATTGAAACTTATGTATTTTTGGTCGCTGAAACCGATTTTGAAGGTTTCATCCATTTTCGGATGGCCAGTTTTGAGTAATGGACGCTATATTCTAAAAAATCGGCGAAAAATTAGCAAGATTGGTAATATCTTGAAAACAATAGCTAATTGAGCCTATTTTGGGTACCCCAAAAAGGTTTTCGGGGTCGTTGACCACGGTTTTGAAGACAGATTTATAAAAAACAAAATGGCGGACTCAAAATGGCGTGTTTCTAACCTCAGAAACGGCGATTTATGCTGTTTTAAGCATATTTACGTTGTCTAATAAGTTTTTCGGACAAGTTATGAAGAAACTGAGGTCATATTTTTAATTTTCGACATATCGGGCTAAAAATGGCGGATTCCTAACCTCAAAATCGACAATAAATGCTATTTTAAGCATTAAAATGTGTTACATTTTAAGTTTTTGGGGTCGGTGATCACAATTCTGAGGTTTAAATACTTAAAATAGTTCTTATTGTCGATTTTGGGTTTAGGAATCCGCCCTTTTTAGCCCGCTATTTTGAGAATTAAAAATCTGACCTCAGAATCGTGATCACCGACCCCAAAAACTTAAAATGCAACACGTTTAAATGCTTAAAATAGCATTTATTGTCGATTTTGAGGTTAGGAATCCGTCATTTTTAGCCCGCTATTTTGAAATTTAAAAATCTTACCTCAGAATCGTGATCACCGACCCCAAAAACTTAAAATGCAACACGTTTAAATGCTTAAAATAGCATTTATTGTTGATTTTGAGGTTAGGAATCCGTCATTTTTAGCCCGCTATTTGGAAAATTAAAAATATGACCTCAGTTTCTTTATAACTTGTCCGAAAAACTTATTAGACAACGTAAATATGCTAAAAACAGCATAAATCGCCGTTTCTGAGGTTAGAAACACGCCATTTTGAGTCCACCATTTTGTTTTTTATAAATATGTCTTTAAAACCGTGATCAGCGACCCCGAAAACCTTATTGGGGTACCCAAAATAGGCTCAATTAGCTATTGTTTTCAAGATATTACCAATCTTGCTAATTTTTCGCCGATATTTTAGTATATAGCGTCCATTACTCAAAAATGGCCATCCGAAAATGGATGAAACCTTCAAAGTCGGTTTCAGCGACAAAAAATACATAAGTTTCAATGAGGTGCATCCATTCTAATGCTGAAAAAATTTTTGGATTCATTTAACATTGCTGGCGCATTGACTAAATATAATAGAGTTTATTAATTGTAAATTGATGTATAAGTATTCACTAAATCAATGATAATATCGAATAACTCAGTTTAACTGTATATACTTAATTTTAAAGATATAAAAAATAATAATATAAAGAGAACAATAATTTCAAGGGGGTTGTGAGAGGTAAGGGGATCTCCGCTCTTCCATGTAAAGGCTTCCAACTTTATTTGACACATAAACATATAAGACACGTAAGTTTATACATATTTTCTTAATAAAAAACCAAGCTTAATTTTCTTAAACCTGTACAAAAATCATTAATTAATCCATTCCAAAAATTTTATGCGAAAATTCTTATTTTTGTCTAAGATTTTGCATTTTTTTTATATCATCGTTCCATCGTTTTAAGGAGAAACTCCTTAAAATATTAGTTGGTATATATGAAACGAAAAGATACTTGAATAAGTGTGCAATGAAATTTATATTAGTTTCCTGACAGTCAAAGACCAGAAAAATACGAAATGTTGCTCAAAAATAATTGTTTATGCGAATTCGAACTTAAAACAATTATATTTTTTAAAACTATTTTTTAAAATCCACATTATTGTATAAATATTATCGCAATAGCTTATTTAGGATAATAATAATTAGTTTATTTTATATTGTTTTATATTTTTAGTTAAATTTTTATTAAAAACTTACGTTTTTTTAAAAAAATAAAAAAATTTTTTAGAGACAGTTAAAAAAATGTTTATGATCATTAGTCTGATAGTTGTTTTAACGTCGTTCTTCCCAGTATTCCGAATCCGTTGAGTGATGAACAAAAAATGATTAATTTAACTATTAAATTATGTTAAAAATATTTTCTTTATTCATTAAATTAATTTTCCTAATATTATTCGCAAGTGTAATGATAAGTATCTTTTTATTTTACTAATTTACATTTTATATATTATTGTTTTTTAATCGCGTAGTACTTCTGCAGTAAGAATAAATTCAAAATACAACTTTAAACTAGTATGTGTTTTATTTATTAAATATAAAGGAATATCTTTTATTAAATGATGTTTATGCGTTTATTTATGAAAAAAAAATTGTTTTAAAAAAACTAATACAAAATAAATAAATAATTTACCATAAACTAAAGAATAATACAAATAATATTATTAAAGTTTGTGCTTTTAGTAATAGTATTAGTACGCGCGCTGTATTATAATAAACAAACAATATGGCGTCCCGTCTGCTAAAACTGCGTTATAAAATTTTCTTCGATTAATTACACGAAATTTCCCACATATACCTCATATTCGGAAAGTACCAATAAATTCTTTAGGCTTTGAACTTTTAATTTATTGCTGTCTCCATTGGGAATTTCTCGATTTGGTATCAAAAATTATTAACTTCCGGAATTTTCTCCATAAGACTAATGTAATATTTACTTATCTTTGTACCCTGATATCTCAAAATTTTGCACGACTATCGACTATGAGACCCATACCATTGGATTCCTGAGAATTTCCTCTAGCTAACTGTATATACCTTTATTCGGAATTTTCCTGGGAAGAACAACCTTAAAAATTTTCCAAAATTTCTAATCAACGGGTAAAGTTAGTATCAGTTTTTCAAAAAAATAAGATTGAAAAAATTAATAACTTATTCAATCATTCTTAGGTATTGCCATCAATACATGTGCTTCTATGGAGCGAATTTTTGGTTACATAAATTTGGTTACTTTTTTAGAAATCTTTAAAAACTGTAAGTTGCCAAATTTATGTAAAACAGTTTTTTATTGGTTTTTGACTTTAAAGTTGAAATTGGGCCAATAAAAATGATTTTTTTCTCGAATAAATAAATACTCAGGAAATAATTAAACGATGTATTTTACGATGAGAATCAAGCAAATGATGCATATATTTTAAGTTCAGAAACAGACTTTTTTCAATAACTTTTTAAGATAAATTTGAACAAAATATTAATTTGACAATAGCTTGGCTAAATTTCCGTAAAAAGAAATTTTTTTTTCCTTCTGGAGTGATCTGTCCCTGACAATAAGATTTAATAATCAATTTCTTTAAATTTTATTTACCAAAAGATATTTTTGAAATTCGGGATAGCTCGGATACGAAAAAACACAGTTTTTTACATAAAAGTGGCAAAATCTTTTAATCATTTTATACAGCTCAAAGTACTAAAAAAATCATGGCGGTAGGCGCGACGCCGTCATTAAATTTTTTTTTGTTTAAATTATGAGTTACTACGTCCAAAAAGAAAAAAAAATGATGGGCTTTGTATATTTTGGTGTAAAAATTTGTAAGAAAAAAATTTAAAAACAATTTAGTACCAGAACCAAGAAATTGAGTAAAAACCATAAAGCAAATAAAATTAAATCGGCTTTTTTGTTTAAGTTTTTCCTAGCTGTGAAATGTACTCTTCAACTTTCCAAAACAAAAAAAAAACTAAATAATTCTTTTCTACTTTGAAGTGATGAATATAATCACCCGAAATAAAATTTAATGTAAAATGAGGTATTTGGGTTTCAAATAATCAAAGGCAAATGATGCATATTTTAAGTTCAGAAACAGACTTTTTTCAATAACTTTTTAAGATAAATTTGAACAAAATATTAATTTGACAATAGCTTGGCTAAATTTCCGTAAAAAGAAATTTTGGTTCCTCATAGAGGAACCTTTGTGATAGGTGAAATTTTGATTTTCGATATTTTGGCATATAAGCACGTTTTGAGACCTCAGGAAGCTAAAAAACCGGTTTTTAAAAAAAGTCTGTGCGTGTGTGTGTGTGTGTATGTATGTATGTGTGTATGTATGTCGCACTGTAACCGGTGATATTTCACAGCCAACACGACATTAAGACCTAATTTTTTTTTCAAAATTTTTTTCACCAAAAAAACTCGAGGTACTTTTTTTTTTTTTAATTTGGATGTAATACCTCATTTATTTCCACGAAAGTACTTATATTTGAAAGTATAGTTTTTACTCGATATCTTGAATCTGATACTTAATTTTTTGAAAATTTTTTTCCCAAAATTTTTTTTACAAAAAAATACAAAAAATACCAATTTTTTTTTTCTTTTTGGACGTAGTACCTAATTTATTTTCATAGAAGTACTAGTTTTAAGAACCTCTATAAAAGTAATTTTTTGGACCTGATACTTAATTGTTTGAAAATTTTTTTCTCAAAATTTTTGCCGCCAAAAAATTTAAAAAATGCCAATTTTTTTTTTTGTTTAGGATATAGTACTTAATGTTTTTCTACGAAAGTACTAATATTTAGAATTATCGTTTTTAAATGATTATTTCATGTGATATGTAATTTTTCGAAATTTTTTTTTTTCAAAATTTTTTTAATAGAAATATTAAAATAATACAATAATTTTTTTTCTTTTTGGACGTAATACCTAATTTATTTCTAGGAAAGTTCTAATATCCAGAATCATCGTTTTTAAAGGATTTCTCCATTTGATATGTAATTTTTCGAAATTTTTTTTTTCAAAATTTTTTGTATAAAAAGATTAAAAAAACAATAATTTTTTTTCTTTTTGGACGTAGTACTTAATTTATTTATATGAAAGTACTAATATCCAGAATTATGGTTTTAAAGGAATTCTCCATCGGATACGTAATTTTTGTAAATTTTTTTTTTCAAAATTTTTTGTATAAAGGATAGCTCGGATACGAAAAAACACAGTTTTTTACATAAAAGTGGCAAAATCTTTTAATCATTTTATACAGCTCAAAGTACTAAAAAAATCATGGCGGTAGGCGCGACGCCGTCATTAAATTTTTTTTTGTTTAAAATATGAGTTACTACGTCCCAAAAGAAAAAAAAATGATGGGCTTTGTATATTTTGGTGTAAAAATTTGTAAGAAAAAAATTTAAAAACAATTTAGTACCAGAACCAAGAAATTGAGTAAAAACCATAAAGCAAATAAAATTAAATCGGCTTTTTTGTTTAAGTTTTTCCTAGCTGTGAAATGTACTCTTCAACTTTCCAAAACAAAAAAAAAACTAAATAATTCTTTTCTACTTTGAAGTTATGAATATAATCACCCGAAATAAAATTTAATGTAAAATGAGGTATTTGGGTTTCAAAAATCTTAATTTTAGTGGCGAATACGGGGGAGGGTCAAAGGGGTCAATTGAACCCCCCTCAGCGCTCAGTTTTACCTTAGCTAATTTTACGTTACATAATTAACGATAATTACTATTTTCACCCCCCCAAATTTTAAGGACCTTTTTTAGCAAATTTTTTATAATTTGATTCAAATTACCACCCCCCCCCCCAAAATATATAGATCCGCCTCTGTAATTTAAAAAAAAAATTTTCTTTTTCCAAATAACCATAAGATTTTCGGCATTTTCCGATCCAACATGTGGAAAATAACCAAAAAAAGTTATTTCAAAATCTTGACAAAATCAATAAAATCATTAATCATATAATGACCAATTTTTAAATTACTTCCAGAATTATAATTTTAGAGTAATATGGGTTTTATAGATCTTAAGAAATTCGTAGAAGCTGGTAGTTTTCAATTTCTTTATTTTTCTATTTTGAAAATTTTTTTGTTTGAAAATTTATCCTCAATTTTTCACAGTAAATTTTATTTGAAAGATTATTTTTGTTTCTTTTGTAACCACTTTTAAAGAGAAAAAACGCATTTTACATTATTCACATTGAATGCACCTATTGTGTGCTCTTTAAATTATGGTAAAATAATAAAATGATGTTGCCTTAACTCATTAAGTCCGAAGCGGCTAATTACGTGTCGATTTGAAAATTGCAAAAAAAATGATTTAAACTTCAAAAATTAAATTAAAAATAATAATTTCCGAAATAAAAATAGTTTTTTTTTTCAAATTTGAGGTCAGAATTTTGATTCAGAAACCTAGAAAATCAGTATGGTCCGTCAAAGTTTCAAAATAAGCAAAAATCGACACATATTAGTAAAAATAACTTTGACCAGCCATACTGATTTTCCAGGTTTCTAAATAGAAAATCAGACCTCAAATTTGAAAAAAGAAACTATTTTTACTTCGGAAATCATTATTTTTAATTTATTTTTTGAAGTTTAAATCATTTTTTTATGCGATTTTCAAATCGACACGTAATTAGCCGCTTCGGACTTAATAAGTTAATCAAATTTTAATAAAAGGGAATATTAGAATAAATTAAATTTTTGACATTTAGAATATGAATTAAATATAGCTATTATCACTGCAAATATAGAAATAAAAAATTCCTCTAGTTATAAAATACCTACTATATTCACAATAAACAAAAGTTATGTAATCAATAATCGCAGGACGTAGCTACATAATATTTTATTTAGAAGTCTGCTTAGTCGTTGATATATTGTGAAACTAAAAATTATTAACCATATTTACTTACAATAATTTTAACAAAAAAAAAACAAAAAAAATGAAATGGCAGGATAAGGGGAGACACACATGAAATTTTTTTGATAAACTCCTTTAGTAATAAGTTATATCTAATTGTTTAAAGAAGTAAAGAATTTTAATTGTTTACAGCTAATTGTTTATAAAAAAGAAGGTTTAAAAAGATATTAAAAACTTTTATCAAAAAATCCCTATGCACCTACTTAAAAATTTAGAGCTCTTTAGCATGAAGAATTTTTTGTTCGAAATGGCTTTGGGCATTTATAAGCCAACCAAAAAGATAGCAATATTTAATGCATATATTTTTTTAAGCAAATAACGATGAGCAAATATATATATTTTTTACTACTTTTTTATTGAAAAATTATTAGAATTAAATATAATTTGTAGATGAATGAATGAATCTCTAGTATTTAGTGCAGAAAAAAAAAAAGAAAGAAAAAATTATGTCATATACCTATCCCTAGCAATATTTCTTTTTATCAATGTTTTTTTAAATTTATACTTACATTTTAATTTTGGTATATTTAAGAAAATTTATTATTATTATTATTATTATTATTATTATTATTATTATTATTGTTTATTCATATTAAAATTTTTTCATTGAAATTACAACCGCCAAATGAAATATGCAAATTTTTTATTGTTTTTGTGAAATAATAATAAGATATTTTTTAAGAACATAACAAAAAAAAAAATTATTTCAATATTTTTAAGGACACATGAGGGTATATAAAAAAGATGACATAACTACTCCCATAACTAATTAAACTAGAAAATTATTAAAGCTAAACATTTTTTACTTAAATTTAAGACTTTAACGATAATTATGCGAACAATTAAATCAATTTTTGATTTATTTAACCCAATACTGATAGGTGGACTAATTAATCATCTCTTTTTTTATTAAAACCTAACATGTAGTATTTTTTTTTAAGAACAATCTAACACCTTTCTATAAATAAAAAATTTAATTTCTTGTAAATTAAAAATTTTTCAAAAATTAAACTAAAATACTACAAGTCAGGTTTAATAAAAATGATTAATTTGATTAATTTTGTAGCGTGGTAAATTTTGGTAAATAATATTTATTAATAAATTCTTTAATTTTATTCCCTAATCGCCTCATTTAAATACTATATTCAAAATACGAATATTAGTTTGAATAAATTGTATTTCCGTGTGACGAAATTGAGAAGTTTTATTTGACCAGTGTGTGCTTGTATGAGTGATATCGCGTTTGAGAAAGGGCATCATTTATCAGTACTAGAGGAGAGAGTAGTCCGATGTGTTTCCCTCTTTCTTTCTTTCCCTTATATTTCTTTCCTTAGATATGTCATGCGCATTGTCGGCAGAGCCAAGATGGCTGTTGTCACAGCAACATGCTGTCGTGCTTGTAGTTTTAGAAAATCTAATTATTTTAAAATAATCAACGAGTTTTGGTGAAAAATATTAATTGAAAACGCAAGTATATAAGTCGAGGTATATTCTCAGATAATTATTTTGGCGTGACAATTAGAATTTGCAGCATATTTTCGGCGACAAATATTGATCGAACAAGTGGTTTTAGAAGATAATTGTTATCAAGCACGAGGTCAGTGCAAGCCAGTGTACTCAAGTTTGCGCCAGTATTGCTTAATCTCATAATTCGTAAATTATTGTTGAATTGGAATTTGTTTTTGGATTGGAATTGACAATTTGAGTTGAAGGTATTTTTGATTACTGATTTGCTGTTATTATGGAGTTTTTTACTACTTTGGCGCAAAGAAGATTAATTACTTTCCCTTCCTAGAATTATCCTTTGTTATGTATAAATACAAATATTCTGCTAGCTGCAATTATTGTTCATAGTATTTTTAATTATTTTTGTATATTACCCATCGTTCTATCTCTCTCTCTCTCTCATTTAGTTCATTTTTGTAATTTACTGTAAATCACTTGGCCAGTGATTTTACTAGTTATCATTATAATTATTTAATTATATGAAAGATATGTAAACTCACGTCGCGAAATAACTTGTAGCGACAATATTTCTTAAGTCGCGTAAGCGCCGCGTATACTCGCGAATAATAATATTGTTAATTTAGCTTTAAGATTTTGTGTACATATTAGTCCTCACATTAAAATCTATTTTCAATTAATAAAACTTTATGCTGGTGAGCGACACTAAAATAATATTTGTAATTATTTTTATATTTCATAAATTCTCTTACCTCTTTATAATTATAATGATATATGGGTAGGTTCATACTATTTGTATCATAAGATTTTATATTAATTGAATTATTTATCATTGTTTGATATTGATTTGCCAGAACCTCCTGGTACCCGTTAGTATAAGTGGAATATATTTGCGCTATATTCCCTTATACGGACCCCCTCTGGAACTTGTCGAGAAAAAGGAGTCTTAGATTATTTTAGTGAATTAATTGACCTTTTTCTTGGCAAGTCTCAAACTCTAAATTCTATTTATATAAGCTGGAAGAGGAAAATTTCCACATTATAATTTAACCACCTATCAGTATTGAGTTTAATAAATCAAAAATTGATTACATTGTTCGTTTAATCATCGTTAAAGTCTTAAAATTAATTAGTTCCATTCAATTCGAACGTTAAATTCATAAGAATAAAAAAAATGAAACAAATAAACTTGGTTTTACCTTTCATATTTTGAGCTTATAAAAAATATGACAAAGATGACACAGGGAGATTACCAAATTAAATATGACAAACAGCTAAAGATTATATTTTGAATTTATTTTACTTAAGGAAACATAATTTACAAAATTAATGAGGTTTAGGGGTTTATTCTACATATTCAAATAAATTACAATTACCGAATTAATTTTTTTTTTTTTAGTTTATTTTGGAAGGTATGTTTTAAAAATTTACTTTCTTATATGCTCTTATTAAATTTCTTTAAATTATTTATTAAAAAAAAAAAAAGCAAACTAATAGATATATGTTATATTAACTAATAAAAAGCTATGAATCGCATTGCGCACTTAAATAAATTAATAAAAAAATATTAACTAATAAAAAATTTCATATTTTACTCACCAACAAAAAATGCTTCAAAAAATGGATAATTATTTATATGTAGCTCTGTTGAGTAGTTGTATAGTAGGATATCATTTGACGATCAGTTTTAATGGTTCTGGAATTGGTTTAAGTGCAGATCAGCTCCTTCAATAAACCTTGTAGAAGACAACTAAAGAAAAATAAGAAAAGAAAACTTTAATAAACATGGCACTCACTTATTTGAAATAAATTTTTTAAGATTAGGCGTTATTAATGTTGGTTTACTTTTTTTCTTATTTAAACCTAAATAACTTTTTAGTTTTAACTAATAAAAAATTTTATATTTTACTCACCAACAAAAAATGCTTCAAAAAATGGATAATTATTTATATGTAGCTCTGTTGAGTAGTTGTATAGTAGGATATCATTTGACGATCAGTTTTAATGGTTCTGGAATTGGTTTAAGTGCAGATCAGCTCCTTCAATAAACCTTGTAGAAGACAACTAAAGAAAAATAAGAAAAGAAAACTTTAATAAACATGGCACTCACTTATTTGAAATAAATTTTTTAAGATTAGACGTTATTAATGTTGGTTTACTTTCTTTCTTATTTAAACCTAAATAACTTTTTAGTTTTAATTTAAAATATACATTTTACACTATGCATGTTTATACAAAAATTATTGATAAGTAAAACAATTTATTTAATGCAGTAAGTTACTTTTAAAGTATATATCATTGGTTTCCGAGTCCAGAGTAAAATATAAATTTAACAATTAAACAACGTAAGAATTAAAAATTATCTAAAATTAGTATTTATGTATTTTAATTTAATAAATAAGTTTATTTCTAATTAATCAAATAGTTTAATCTTCTGTTTTAAATCTTTTATTCTGAAGTAATTAACCTAACTTACCAAAATATGAAGATCTATTAAAATCAACAAAATTAACAAAATAGAACAAATGAAAATAAAAATATGAAGCAAATAAAAATAAATTTTACAGAAATGGTTTTGCTTTAATATTTATATAAATAAATGATTTAAATTATTAATTTAAGAATATATTTAATGCTTTTTAAAAATATAAATTAATTAAAATCAATGTACCAGTATTATTAACAAACATGCATAAAACTTACCAATTGAAAAAGCAGAAAAATAACTACAATAACATCCTCTTGGAAACAAAAGAAATTACAAACTTTAGCAGGATTTTATACTTCTTTACTTATCACGATCTCCAACAAAAAATATTACAGTTCAAATTTCATCAAAAATTATACCTAATTTTATTTTGCTTTGTCCAATCTATAAATACAACTGCAAAATCTGAAAAATTCTGCGTGAAGAAAACAACGAACTTTTTGGAATATACTCAACACAAGTGAACAGAAGCACACACATATGAAATATCCATTGACATTAAGCGGGATTAGCGGGAAATGATACCGAAACCAGCACCACTCACCTTAGCAACAAAAAACAATAATATGATAATAATATAATACTATATAAATTATAACAATTCTTATACTCTTATAATGAAAAAAAAAATATAATTAATTTATGTTACTTATACATAATTAATTAAATAAAATAATAAATTGTGTGTTGACAATAGATCGGAATCAGCTGGTCTGATTATCAATTTTTTCCACAGCAAAGATAAACAGTGTGACATGCGGCAACGAGATCATGCGCATGCGCTACATATAATTCTATGATATGCGCACAACTTCATGTCGGATATTGCGGAGAAATTCAAATTTATTTTTGTGCAGTTTGTTTTGAAATACGATAAAATTATTAACATAAAAATTATATAATGCTAAATTATTATTAAATATTTAAAAAATTATTAAAATTATTTTAAAGGTAAAATTAAAATAATAATTGTATAAAAAATTCATTATATAATTTTTTAACTTCATAATAAAAAATCAATATTTATCCAAAAATAATGAATTAAAAGATCAAGCTAATTAACACGAAATAAAAAAAAATGTACTTAAAATTACAATTAATTTAATAGGGCCCTTATTAATCATAAAACTATTATAAAAATTTTAAAAAAAATGAAAATCGGATAATATTCAGTATATTCTTTGGAATTGATATTTAAATAAAAAAATTCAATAATTAAAACTCATCTTTAAAACTGTATTATATAGGTATATTTATCATTATAAACTGCAAAAAAGATCTGCTTTCTTACTTTCGGGCATTTTTACGACTCGCATAATTTATTTGATATTATTTTAAGAATAGGTATACAATATACATCATATTAAAGTATAATAAAATTCTGTCAAAATTTAAAAGTTTTGTTATTAAACTCAAGTACCTACGGTATAAAATTTTTCGACAGTTACTGACGATAGCTTTTTAAAAGCTTGTCCAACCTATAAATTCTTATTTTATCAAATTTTGATATCAATGATAATTTTTTAGGAATATAGTCGCATTAGAATGCAAAAATTGAAGAGCCATAAATCTTAACGGATGCAAAAAAATAATTGATTTAGGACTATCTCATAATATCGGCCCTACAAATAGAAAAAGTATTTATTTTTGGTGCACCAAATTTAACAATTTTACCAATAAAATTAATTCACATCTAAATATTTAGAATTGAGTACTAAAATGTAGCTAAAAACAAATCTTTTTTGGTATAAATAATAAACAAAACAATCATTTGGGTTTGTTCAATACATGTTTATAATTTTTGATTGAGCAATATAATTTAAAAATAATATTTAAAATTCTTTTTAGATATTTTACAATGGCTGATAATACAAAAGATCAAAACTCATCATCACCTTCTCAGTTTCAATTTTATAAAAAAATAATGAATCTTCCAATTGTTAAATTAGCAGTTGAAAAAACTTTTTCTTCATATTCACAAACAAAAGATTCACAACCTTTGGTAATAAAGGTTTTAACAGTAGCTGAAAGCGGTTGTGTTAATTATGCAACTTCAAGTGTTGCTGTTTCTACTGCCATCGCATCAGCAAAAGTGTTTGACGAAGATCAATCTTTGAGGAAATATGCTGATCAGTTAGCCTGTCAAGGTCTTGATAAACTTGAGCAAAAAGCACCATTGATTAAACAACAACCAGAAGTGATAATTTTTTTAATATTTTTAGCTAATTATAATTTGTTTTTAAGTAAATATTTTTTAAAATTATTAAGTATTGCTAAAGGCAGCATCGAGGCAGCATAACAGTCCCTCAGGTCAAATTATACTGTGTTTCCAAGCTTAGATTCTTATAAGTTCATAAATACGGAGAATTCTAAGTCCCTGTATCGAATTTATTTTAACAAGGGGAGTCTACCACCTTTTGGAATCCAAATTATAATCTTTAGTTATGTTGAAATTTATGTTCATATTTTGAAAAAACATCCTCGATATCCTGCGTTTATTCCAATAAATTTTTTCCTGAGCATTATAGAAATGCAGGATTCAATGTTATTATATAATGTAAATAATAGTAGATAATAAATGAACCAAAATGCTTCGGGTTGGTCTCATTTTTTAGTTTCACCTTTTCAGTCTTTTAAACGGCAATTTTCAATAACTAATTCTCTTAACGTTATAGACAATAATCCAAACACCTATTTGTGGCCTAAAATGACCAATTTTTAAATTGTTGCCGAAATTTGTATCAGCTATTCCCAAAATTGTTTATCTGTTTCTTTTCCCTTAATTGTTTTCAAAATAAAGAGAAAAAAAATTTCTCTAACGGGAAACGGAACTCCGCTTGCCACAGGCGGATTTTTTTTTCATTGTATATATTTTCAAAGATCTATTATATAAAAATTAATGGGCTTTATGGGGGCCGCCATCTTGTGGACAATATAAAGACCAATCAAATTGTTTGTTTACAAATTTGAATTTTTCTATTTTCTTTATAGGTTATAACCTATATATTTCTTTGATATTTTTTTAATAAAGCTAAGGGGAAATTATAATGCGGGCGAACAACGTGAGCCCGCTATAGTCTAGTAATAATAAAAATTGAATTTTTTTAAAAGTCCTATAAAATTGGGATTAACTTTAAATTTTCACACCTGGCGAACAAATAATTGAAAAAGATGCATACAGAATTTTCAGAAAGTTGAAGCTAGAAAATTTATTAGATCCCTATTTTTGTCAAAAATTACAATTTTGGCAGCAATTTGAAAATTTTTTATTTCGGACCAAAAAATGCGATGAAAGAATTAGTAATAAAAACTTGCGTATTATAGGCCATAAAAGATGAGATCCTCAGAAAAAAAATGAGACCAACGAGTAGTTTTTTGGTAAACTTACAAGGCTGTAATTAAAAACTACCAAAAAACCTTATTTGATTAATAACATCGAGCCCTGCGTTTCTAAGCACAGAATGCCAGAAGGTATCAATGTTCTTCCAGCATATTAAAGTCATTCATAACTACAGACTGTAATTTGGTTTCCCAAAGATAGCGATCTCCCTTTTTAAATTTCTTTTGACCCCCAGTCCCCTTGATTGTTACGCAGTTAATATGGACTACAAAAAATGATTTTTTTTACAATATTTTTCCAAAAAGTTTTGTAAATTATTAAGGGCAAACTTAAACACAAAAGAATTTTGATCTTAAGCCCAGTATTGGTTGAATTAAAATTTCATTTTTTCCTTTTTCCATAATTTATCATAAAAAATAAAAGATCAAAGCAATAACAAAATAACTGTTGATTATTATTCCTGTTCTAGCTTTTTCTGAAATCATACCAAAATTTAAAAAGAAACCAGATTTGAATATATTTTTTTTTCTTTTTCTTTTATATTGATCTCCAAAAGATTTTTCACAATTTTTTATACAGATGCGAAAATGGACAAGAATAGTAAAAAAATTCAAAAATTTTATTTATAACTTTTACAAACTTATTCTTTTGACTTTATCCTAATGACAAATAAATTATAATTTTTATAGGTTTAAATGAATTGGAAATTAAAGAACCAGTTACAAATAAAGCACAAATGACAATAAATGATTGGAATGATGATTGTCTAATACTAGTTTTTGAGTATTTATCTATAAAAGAAAAATTAATGATGGAATTTGTATCCAAAAGATGGAACGAAATTGCCAAACGCTCTTGGTCTTGTTTTAAAAGCTTTAATTTACAATTCGTTGAACGTGATTGCAGTTCTTGTAAAAATAAAATAATGAGAAAAAATTTTTACTATGTAAGAAATATTTTGAACAGATGTGGCAAATATTTACAAACTGTAATACTTTATTCATGTCATGGGCAAACTTAAGTCCGGATGTGACAACACGATGGATGAAGCAACGACCAAAAGAATAGTGGACGCTCTCTTCCCGGATCATCCAAACCAACAACACCCTGCTTTGGATGTCCCGAGGGAGCAAGTTCCGCTATTTATCGAGGCGGAGATGCTTCAGGCAATTAGGTCAATGAAAAATGGGAAAGCGCCAGGACCAGACGGAATACCCGCGGAAGCCCTTAAGGCGGCTGCAAAGGTAATCCCTGGTCTCCTGCTTGGCATGTTTAACGCGTGCCTCGTGGCAGGCGCCTTTCCAAGGGACTGGAAAGTGGCCCGTCTGGCTCTGATAAGCAAGGGAAAGGGTGAACCAGGATCTCCATCATCTTACAGACCATTGTGTATGTTAAATACCATTGGCAAGGTGATGGAGAGCATGGTCAGAGGAAGATTGCGGCAAGCAATTAGGGAAGCGGGTGACGTTAGCGACGGCCGTGTTGGCTTTCGTGAGGGGCGTTCCACGATCGGTGCCATCGAGCAGGTCGTGAAGGTGGTTATGAGGGCCAGACAAGTGCGGCCGGATATTAAACCGGACGTCCTGCTTGTCACGTTGGATGTGAAAAACGCATTCAACTCGGCTAAGTGGGACGATATGTTGCACTCCCTCGAGCAGGTATTCAGAGTTCCGGATTATCTGAGAAATATACTCAGAGATTACCTCCGGGACCGATACCTGCGCTGGGACACGCTCGATGGCACAAGAGGTAAAGTATTAAGCGCAGGCATAGCGCAGGGTTCAGTTCTGGGTCCTGATCTGTGGAATGCCTTTTACGACGGCTTGCTAAAGATTGAGCTCCCGGATGGATGCTCCATGATCGGATACGCGGATGACGTTGCTCTAACCATAACAGCTCGAGAGCCAGAGGACCAGCAGAATACCTTGGATGAGGCCATGCGCCTTATCAATAGCTGGATGTCGGATCACGGACTAAGACTGGCAGTCCCGAAAACGGAGATTGTCCTTCTGACCCGGAGAAGGGTTGATACCATATTCGGCATCAGCTTTGATGACGGAGGTAATCCCCTTATGATCCAGACCAAACCATCGGTCAAATATTTGGGGGTCTTCTTGGATAACAAGTTGACCTACAATAGACAATTCCAGCAGGCCTGTGAAAAGGCTGGCCGGGTGACAAAGTCCCTCTCGTGGCTAATGACGAACATCGGCGGTCCCAGATCTGAGAAGAGGAGGCTGTTGATGACGACAGTTAACTCCATCTTGCTCTACGGTGCAGAGGTGTGGGCGGACAATGTCCGCATAAAAAAGTACTGCAAGAAACTAAAGGCAGTACAGAGGCAGGGGACGCCAGAGGGAAGACTTGAAAAAAAAGTGATATTAAAGTAAATTTTGATCTCAGGATGGACCATTTAAAATAGAAAAAAAAAAATTAATAAATTTTTGTAAATTGAAAATCTTAAAATTGTTTATTTACTCAAAAATTTGGTATAATCTGATGAAACAATTATTTATTGTAAATAATTGAAATACAAATAGGTATAAATTTAAAATATTTATCTATTACTTGATGAAATATAAATTTTTAAAATTAATCAAAAATCTAATAGGCATAAAATGCATTTAATTTTTACAGAGATTAATAGATAGATGGAGAAATGTGATTAATTTTTAATTATTAATATTTATTATATAATCAATAAAATTTTAAAATATATTTTTCTTAAATAAATATAGAAATATAAATATGAATTTAAACTATAAAATTAAATTTAAAATCTGGTAAATTATAAAAAAAATTATATTATTTTAAACTTTGTTGTAAAACTAGAAGTTAAGTTCATTTATTTTTAATAAAACTAGAATAGTATGGGATTTAAGGCATACCCCTCGGATTTTTGGTAACTATTGATTTATGCACTTTTTTTTAGCTGAATATGTTCATTTGGGTGTCTAGTTTATATGCAAAAAAATCCAGAACTTGCTTGGTAATATTATTTTTAGTAATATTATTTTTACATTATAACTTCATAATTACCTTAAAATTGAAGTAAAAGTAATGAAAATCATTTTCAAGTAGATTTTTTCTCTAAATTTTCTCTTTCACTGAAAGACAAGGGTCAAAAGAGTTTTAAGTAAAAAATATGTGCCATAAAAAGTTTATATGGTACCTAATTACTTTTATTTTAATAGAAAAAATTATCTGATTATTTACTGACAAATAACGGACATTTAGAAAATTTTTATTAAAATAAACTTAATTGAATACTTCATTTGATTAATATCTACAAGGATTTACTAAAAATAACTTTTAATAATAACATATGTTTCCCGAAGCATAGCCAAAAAGACCATCATGTAAAAAACTTCATAATTACCTTAAAATTGAAGTAAAAGTAATGAAAATCATTTTCAAGTAGACTTTTTCTCTAAATTTTCTCTTTCACTGAAAGACAAGGGTCAAAAGAGTTTTAAGTAAAAAATATGTGCCATAAAAAGTTTATATGGTAGCTAATTACTTTTATTTTAATAGAAAAAATTATCTGATTATTTGCTGACAAATAACGGACATTTAGAAAATTTTTATTAAAATAAACTTAATTGAATACTTCGTTTGATTAATATCTACAAGGATTTACTAAAAATAACTTTTAATAATAACATATATTTCCCGAAGTATAGCCAAAAAGACCATAATCTCAAAATCTTCATAATTACCTTAAAATTGAAGTAAAAGTAATGAAAATCATGTTCAAGTAGTTTTTTTCTCTAAATTTTCTCTTACACTGAAAGACAAGGTTAAAAAGAGTTTTAAGTAGAAAATATGTGCCATAAAAAGTTTATATGTAAGCTAATTACTTTTATTTTAATAGAAAAAATTATCTGATTATTTACTGACAAATAACGGACATTTAGAAAATTTTTATTAAAATAAACTTAATTGAATACTTCATTTGATTAATATCTACAAGGATTTACTAAAAATAACTTTTAATAATAACATATGTTTTTTGAAGCATAGCCAAAAAGACCATCATGTAAAAAACTTCATAATTACCTTAAAATTGAAGTAAAAGTAATGAAAATCATGTTCAAGTAAATTTTTTCTCTAAATTTTCTCTTTCACTGAAAGACAAGGGTCAAAAGAGTTTTAAGTAGAAAATATGTGCCATAAAAAGTTTATATGGTAGCTAATTACTTTTATTTTAATAGAAAAAATTATCTGATTATTTACTGACAAATAACGTACATTTAGAAAATTTTTATTAAAATAAACTTAATTGAATACTTCATTTGATTAATAACTACAAGGATTTACTAAAAATAACTTTTAATAATAACATATATTTCCCGAAGTATAGCCAAAAAGACCATAATCTCAAAAACTTCATAATTACCTTAAAATTGAAGTAAAAGTAATGAAAATCATGTTCAAGTAGTTTTTTTCTCTAAATTTTCTCTTACACTGAAAGACAAGGTTAAAAAGAGTTTTAAGTAGAAAATATGTGCCATAAAAAGTTTATATGTAAGCTAATTACTTTTATTTTAATAGAAAAAATTATCTGATTATTTACTGACAAATAACGGACATTTAGAAAATTTTTATTAAAATAAACTTAATTGAATACTTCATTTGATTAATATCTACAAGGATTTACTAAAAATAACTTTTAATAATAACATATATTTCCCGAAGTATAGCCAAAAAGACCATAATCTCAAAAACTTCATAATTACCTTAAAATTGAAGTAAAAGTAATGAAAATCATGTTCAAGTAGTTTTTTTCTCTAAATTTTCTCTTACACTGAAAGACAAGGTTAAAAAGAGTTTTAAGTAGAAAATATGTGCCATAAAAAGTTTATATGTAAGCTAATTACTTTTATTTTAATAGAAAAAATTATCTGATTATTTACTGACAAATAACGGACATTTAGAAAATTTTTATTAAAATAAACTTAATTGAATACTTCATTTGATTAATATCTACCAGGATTTACTAAAAATAACTTTTAATAATAACATATGTTTCCCGAAGCATAGCCAAAAAGACCATCATGTAAAAAACTTCATAATTACCTTAAAATTGAAGTAAAAGTAATGAAAATCATTTTCAAGTAGACTTTTTCTCTAAATTTTCTCTTTCACTGAAAGACAAGGGTCAAAAGAGTTTTAAGTAAAAAATATGTGCCATAAAAAGTTTATATGGTACCTAATTACTTTTATTTTAATAGAAAAAATTATCTGATTATTTACTGACAAATAACGGACATTTAGAAAATTTTTATTAAAATAAACTTAATTGAATACTTCATTTGATTAATATCTACAAGGATTCACTAAAAATAACTTTTAATAATAACATATATTTCCCGAAGCATAGCCAAAAAGACCATAAACTCAAAAACTTCATAATTACCTTAAAATTGAAGTAAAATTAATGAAAATCATGTTCAAATAGTTTTTTTTTCTAAATTTACTGTTTCACAGAAAGATAAGGTTAAGAAGAGAATTAAGTATAAAATATGTGCCTTAAAAAGTTTGTATGTATGCTAATTACTTTTATTTTAATAGAAAAAATTATCTGATTATTTAATGACAAATAACGGACATTTAGAAAATTTTTATTAAAATAAACTTAATTGAATACTTCATTTGATTAATATCTACAAGGATTTACTAAAAATAACTTTTACAAGTAGATTGAAGCTTAATTGAAATACTTCAATAATTGAATACTTCATAATTAAATACTTCATTTGATTAATATCTACAAGGATTTACTAAAAATAACTTTTAATAATAACATATGTTTCCCGAAGCATAGCCAAAAAGACCATCATGTAAAAAACTTGATAATTACCTTAAAATTGGAGTAAAAGTAATGAAAATCATTTTCAAGTAGATTTTTTCTCTAAATTTTCTCTTTCACTGAAAGACAAGGGTCAAAAGAGTTTTAAGTAGAAAATATGTGCCATAAATAGTTTAAATGTAAGCTAATTACTTTTATTTTAATAGAAAAAATTATCTGATTATTTACTGACAAATAACGGACATTTAGAAAATTTTTATTAAAATAAACTTAATTGAATACTTCATTTGATTAATATCTACAAGGATTTACTAAAAATAACTTTTAATAATAACATATATTTCCCGAAGTATAGCCAAAAAGACCATAAACTCAAAAACTTCATAATTACCTTAAAATTGAAGTAAAATTAATGAAAATCATGTTCAAATAGTTTTTTTTTCTAAATTTTCTCTTACACTGAAAGATAAGATTTAAAAGAGAATTAAGTATAAAATATGTGCCTTAAAAAGTTTGTATGTATGCTAATTACTTTTATTTTAATAGAAAAAATTATCTGATTGTTTAATGACAAATAACGGACATTTAGAAAATTTTTATTAAAATAAACTTAATTGAATACTTCATTTGATTAATATCTACAAGGATTTACTAAAAATAACTTTTAATAATAACATATGTTTTTTGAAGCATAGCCAAAAAGACCATCATGTAAAAAACTTCATAATTACCTTAAAATTGAAGTAAAAGTAATGAAAATCATGTTCAAGTAGTTTTTTTCTCTAAATTTTCTCTTACACTGAAAGACAAGGGTAAAAAGAGTTTTAAGTAGAAAATATGTGCCATAAATAGTTTAAATGTAAGCTAATTACTTTTATTTTAATAGAAAAAATTATCTGAATATTAAATGACAAATAACGGACATTTAGAAAATTTTTATTAAAATAAACTTAATTGAATACTTCATTTGATTAATATCTACAAGGATTTACTAAAAATAACTTTTAATAATAACATATATTTCCCGAAGTATAGCCAAAAAGACCATAAACTCAAAAACTTCATAATTACCTTAAAATTAAAGTAAAATTAATGAAAATCATGTTCAAATAGTTTTTTTTTCTAAATTTTCTCTTACACTGAAAGACAAGGGTAAAAAGAGTTTTAAGTAGAAAATATGTGCCATAAAAAGTTTAAATGGTAGCTAATTACTTTTATTTTAATAGAAAAAATTATCTGATTATTTACTGACAAATAACGTACATTTAGAAAATTTTTATTAAAATAAACTTAATTGAATACTTCATTTGATTAATATCTACAAGGATTCACTAAAAATAACTTTTAATAATAACATATATTTCCCGAAGCATAGCCAAAAAGACCATAAACTCAAAAACTTCATAATTACCTTAAAATTGAAGTAAAATTAATGAAAATCATGTTCAAATAGTTTTTTTTTCTAAATTTACTGTTTCACAGAAAGATAAGGTTAAGAAGAGAATTAAGTATAAAATATGTGCCTTAAAAAGTTTGTATGTATGCTAATTACTTTTATTTTAATAGAAAAAATTATCTGATTATTTAATGACAAATAACGGACATTTAGAAAATTTTTATTAAAATAAACTTAATTGAATACTTCATTTGATTAATATCTACAAGGATTTACTAAAAATAACTTTTACAAGTAGATTGAAGCTTAATTGAAATACTTCAATAATTGAATACTTCATAATTAAATACTTCATTTGATTAATATCTACAAGGATTTACTAAAAATAACTTTTAATAATAACATATGTTTCCCGAAGCATAGCCAAAAAGACCATCATGTAAAAAACTTGATAATTACCTTAAAATTGGAGTAAAAGTAATGAAAATCATTTTCAAGTAGATTTTTTCTCTAAATTTTCTCTTTCACTGAAAGACAAGGGTCAAAAGAGTTTTAAGTAGAAAATATGTGCCATAAATAGTTTAAATGTAAGCTAATTACTTTTATTTTAATAGAAAAAATTATCTGATTATTTACTGACAAATAACGGACATTTAGAAAATTTTTATTAAAATAAACTTAATTGAATACTTCATTTGATTAATATCTACAAGGATTTACTAAAAATAACTTTTAATAATAACATATATTTCCCGAAGTATAGCCAAAAAGACCATAAACTCAAAAACTTCATAATTACCTTAAAATTGAAGTAAAATTAATGAAAATCATGTTCAAATAGTTTTTTTTTCTAAATTTTCTCTTACACTGAAAGATAAGATTTAAAAGAGAATTAAGTATAAAATATGTGCCTTAAAAAGTTTGTATGTATGCTAATTACTTTTATTTTAATAGAAAAAATTATCTGATTGTTTAATGACAAATAACGGACATTTAGAAAATTTTTATTAAAATAAACTTAATTGAATACTTCATTTGATTAATATCTACAAGGATTTACTAAAAATAACTTTTAATAATAACATATGTTTTTTGAAGCATAGCCAAAAAGACCATCATGTAAAAAACTTCATAATTACCTTAAAATTGAAGTAAAAGTAATGAAAATCATGTTCAAGTAGTTTTTTTCTCTAAATTTTCTCTTACACTGAAAGACAAGGGTAAAAAGAGTTTTAAGTAGAAAATATGTGCCATAAATAGTTTAAATGTAAGCTAATTACTTTTATTTTAATAGAAAAAATTATCTGAATATTAAATGACAAATAACGGACATTTAGAAAATTTTTATTAAAATAAACTTAATTGAATACTTCATTTGATTAATATCTACAAGGATTTACTAAAAATAACTTTTAATAATAACATATATTTCCCGAAGTATAGCCAAAAAGACCATAAACTCAAAAACTTCATAATTACCTTAAAATTAAAGTAAAATTAATGAAAATCATGTTCAAATAGTTTTTTTTTCTAAATTTTCTCTTACACTGAAAGACAAGGGTAAAAAGAGTTTTAAGTAGAAAATATGTGCCATAAAAAGTTTAAATGGTAGCTAATTACTTTTATTTTAATAGAAAAAATTATCTGATTATTTACTGACAAATAACGTACATTTAGAAAATTTTTATTAAAATAAACTTAATTGAATACTTCATTTGATTAATATCTACAAGGATTCACTAAAAATAACTTTTAATAATAACATATATTTCCCGAAGCATAGCCAAAAAGACCATAAACTCAAAAACTTCATAATTACCTTAAAATTGAAGTAAAATTAATGAAAATCATGTTCAAATAGTTTTTTTTTCTAAATTTACTGTTTCACAGAAAGATAAGGTTAAGAAGAGAATTAAGTATAAAATATGTGCCTTAAAAAGTTTGTATGTATGCTAATTACTTTTATTTTAATAGAAAAAATTATCTGATTATTTAATGACAAATAACGGACATTTAGAAAATTTTTATTAAAATAAACTTAATTGAATACTTCATTTGATTAATATCTACAAGGATTTACTAAAAATAACTTTTACAAGTAGATTGAAGCTTAATTGAAATACTTCAATAATTGAATACTTCATAATTAAATACTTCATTTGATTAATATCTACAAGGATTTACTAAAAATAACTTTTAATAATAACATATGTTTCCCGAAGCATAGCCAAAAAGACCATCATGTAAAAAACTTGATAATTACCTTAAAATTGGAGTAAAAGTAATGAAAATCATTTTCAAGTAGATTTTTTCTCTAAATTTTCTCTTTCACTGAAAGACAAGGGTCAAAAGAGTTTTAAGTAGAAAATATGTGCCATAAATAGTTTAAATGTAAGCTAATTACTTTTATTTTAATAGAAAAAATTATCTGATTATTTACTGACAAATAACGGACATTTAGAAAATTTTTATTAAAATAAACTTAATTGAATACTTCATTTGATTAATATCTACAAGGATTTACTAAAAATAACTTTTAATAATAACATATATTTCCCGAAGTATAGCCAAAAAGACCATAAACTCAAAAACTTCATAATTACCTTAAAATTGAAGTAAAATTAATGAAAATCATGTTCAAATAGTTTTTTTTTCTAAATTTTCTCTTACACTGAAAGATAAGATTTAAAAGAGAATTAAGTATAAAATATGTGCCTTAAAAAGTTTGTATGTATGCTAATTACTTTTATTTTAATAGAAAAAATTATCTGATTGTTTAATGACAAATAACGGACATTTAGAAAATTTTTATTAAAATAAACTTAATTGAATACTTCATTTGATTAATATCTACAAGGATTTACTAAAAATAACTTTTAATAATAACATATGTTTTTTGAAGCATAGCCAAAAAGACCATCATGTAAAAAACTTCATAATTACCTTAAAATTGAAGTAAAAGTAATGAAAATCATGTTCAAGTAGTTTTTTTCTCTAAATTTTCTCTTACACTGAAAGACAAGGGTAAAAAGAGTTTTAAGTAGAAAATATGTGCCATAAATAGTTTAAATGTAAGCTAATTACTTTTATTTTAATAGAAAAAATTATCTGAATATTAAATGACAAATAACGGACATTTAGAAAATTTTTATTAAAATAAACTTAATTGAATACTTCATTTGATTAATATCTACAAGGATTTACTAAAAATAACTTTTAATAATAACATATGTTTTTTGAAGCATAGCCAAAAAGACCATCATGTAAAAAACTTCATAATTACCTTAAAATTGAAGTAAAAGTAATGAAAATCATGTTCAAGTAGTTTTTTTATCTAAATTTTCTCTTACACTGAAAGACAAGGGTAAAAAGAGTTTTAAGTAGAAAATATGTGCCATAAATAGTTTAAATGTAAGCTAATTACTTTTATTTTAATAGAAAAAATTATCTGAATATTAAATGACAAATAACGGACATTTAGAAAATTTTTATTAAAATAAACTTAATTGAATACTTCATTTGATTAATATCTACAAGGATTTACTAAAAATAACTTTTAATAATAACATATATTTCCCGAAGCATAGCCAAAAAGACCATAAACTCAAAAACTTCATAATTACCTTAAAATTGAAGTAAAATTAATGAAAATCATGTTCAAATAGTTTTTTTTTTCTAAATTTACTGTTTCACAGAAAGATAAGGTTAAGAAGAGAATTAAGTATAAAATATGTGCCATAAAAAGTTTGTATGTATGCTAATTACTTTTATTTTAATAGAAAAAATTATCTGATTATTTAATGACAAATAACGGACATTTAGAAAATTTTTATTTAAATAAACTTAATAGAATACTTCATTTGATTAATATCTACAAGGATTTACTAAAAATAACTTTTAATAATAACATATGTTTTTTGAAGCATAGCCAAAAAGACCATCATGTAAAAAACTTCATAATTACCTTAAAATTGAAGTAAAATTAATGAAAATCATGTTCAAATAGTTTAATTTTCTAAACAAGTAGATTGAAGCTTAATTGAAATACTTCAATAATTGAATACTTCATAATTAAATACTTCATTTGATTAATATCTACAAGGATTTACTAAAAATAACTTTTAATAATAACATATGTTTCCCGAAGCATAGCCAAAAAGACCATCATGTAAAAAACTTGATAATTACCTTAAAATTGGAGTAAAAGTAATGAAAATCATTTTCAAGTAGATTTTTTCTCTAAATTTTCTCTTTCACTGAAAGACAAGGGTCAAAAGAGTTTTAAGTAGAAAATATGTGCCATAAATAGTTTAAATGTAAGCTAATTACTTTTATTTTAATAGAAAAAATTATCTGATTATTTACTGACAAATAACGGACATTTAGAAAATTTTTATTAAAATAAACTTAATTGAATACTTCATTTGATTAATATCTACAAGGATTTACTAAAAATAACTTTTAATAATAACATATATTTCCCGAAGTATAGCCAAAAAGACCATAAACTCAAAAACTTCATAATTACCTTAAAATTGAAGTAAAATTAATGAAAATCATGTTCAAATAGTTTTTTTTTCTAAATTTTCTCTTACACTGAAAGATAAGATTTAAAAGAGAATTAAGTATAAAATATGTGCCTTAAAAAGTTTGTATGTATGCTAATTACTTTTATTTTAATAGAAAAAATTATCTGATTGTTTAATGACAAATAACGGACATTTAGAAAATTTTTATTAAAATAAACTTAATTGAATACTTCATTTGATTAATATCTACAAGGATTTACTAAAAATAACTTTTAATAATAACATATGTTTTTTGAAGCATAGCCAAAAAGACCATCATGTAAAAAACTTCATAATTACCTTAAAATTGAAGTAAAAGTAATGAAAATCATGTTCAAGTAGTTTTTTTCTCTAAATTTTCTCTTACACTGAAAGACAAGGGTAAAAAGAGTTTTAAGTAGAAAATATGTGCCATAAATAGTTTAAATGTAAGCTAATTACTTTTATTTTAATAGAAAAAATTATCTGAATATTAAATGACAAATAACGGACATTTAGAAAATTTTTATTAAAATAAACTTAATTGAATACTTCATTTGATTAATATCTACAAGGATTTACTAAAAATAACTTTTAATAATAACATATGTTTTTTGAAGCATAGCCAAAAAGACCATCATGTAAAAAACTTCATAATTACCTTAAAATTGAAGTAAAAGTAATGAAAATCATGTTCAAGTAGTTTTTTTATCTAAATTTTCTCTTACACTGAAAGACAAGGGTAAAAAGAGTTTTAAGTAGAAAATATGTGCCATAAATAGTTTAAATGTAAGCTAATTACTTTTATTTTAATAGAAAAAATTATCTGAATATTAAATGACAAATAACGGACATTTAGAAAATTTTTATTAAAATAAACTTAATTGAATACTTCATTTGATTAATATCTACAAGGATTTACTAAAAATAACTTTTAATAATAACATATATTTCCCGAAGCATAGCCAAAAAGACCATAAACTCAAAAACTTCATAATTACCTTAAAATTGAAGTAAAATTAATGAAAATCATGTTCAAATAGTTTTTTTTTTTCTAAATTTACTGTTTCACAGAAAGATAAGGTTAAGAAGAGAATTAAGTATAAAATATGTGCCATAAAAAGTTTGTATGTATGCTAATTACTTTTATTTTAATAGAAAAAATTATCTGATTATTTAATGACAAATAACGGACATTTAGAAAATTTTTATTTAAATAAACTTAATAGAATACTTCATTTGATTAATATCTACAAGGATTTACTAAAAATAACTTTTAATAATAACATATGTTTTTTGAAGCATAGCCAAAAAGACCATCATGTAAAAAACTTCATAATTACCTTAAAATTGAAGTAAAATTAATGAAAATCATGTTCAAATAGTTTAATTTTCTAAACAAGTAGATTGAAGCTTAATTGAAATACTTCAATAATTGAATACTTCATAATTAAATACTTCATTTGATTAATATCTACAAGGATTTACTAAAAATAACTTTTAATAATAACATATGTTTCCCGAAGCATAGCCAAAAAGACCATCATGTAAAAAACTTCATAATTACCTTAAAATTGGAGTAAAAGTAATGAAAATCATTTTCAAGTAGATTTTTTCTCTAAATTTTCTCTTTCACTGAAAGACAAGGGTCAAAAGAGTTTTAAGTAGAAAATATGTGCCATAAATAGTTTAAATGTAAGCTAATTACTTTTATTTTAATAGAAAAAATTATCTGATTATTTACTGACAAATAACGGACATTTAGAAAATTTTTATTAAAATAAACTTAATTGAATACTTCATTTGATTAATATCTACAAGGATTTACTAAAAATAACTTTTAATAATAACATATATTTCCCGAAGCATAGCCAAAAAGACCATAAACTCAAAAACTTCATTATTACCTTAAAATTGATGTAAAATTAATGAAAATCATGTTCAAATAGTTTTTTTTTCTAAATTTACTGTTTCACAGAAAGATAAGGTTAAGAAGAGAATTAAGTATAAAATATGTGCCTTAAAAAGTTTGTATGTATGCTAATTACTTTTATTTTAATAGAAAAAATTATCTGATTATTTACTGACAAATAACGGACATTTAGAAAATTTTTATTTAAATAAACTTAATTGAATACTTCATTTGATTAATATCTACAAGGATTTACTAAAAATAACTTTTAATAATAACATATGTTTTTTGAAGCATAGCCAAAAAGACCATCATGTAAAAAACTTCATAATTACCTTAAAATTGAAGTAAAAGTAATGAAAATCATGTTCAAGTAGTTTTTTTCTCTAAATTTTCTCTTACACTGAAAGACAAGGGTAAAAAGAGTTTTAAGTAGAAAATATGTGCCATAAATAGTTTATATGTAAGCTAATTACTTTTATTTTAATAGAAAAAATTATCTGATTATTTGCTGACAAATAACGGACATTTAGAAAATTTTTATTAAAATAAACTTAATTGAATACTTCGTTTGATTAATATCTACAAGGATTTACTAAAAATAACTTTTAATAATAACATATATTTCCCGAAGTATAGCCAAAAAGACCATAATCTCAAAAACTTCATAATTACCTTAAAATTGAAGTAAAAGTAATGAAAATCATGTTCAAGTAGTTTTTTTCTCTAAATTTTCTCTTACACTGAAAGACAAGGTTAAAAAGAGTTTTAAGTAGAAAATATGTGCCATAAAAAGTTTATATGTAAGCTAATTACTTTTATTTTAATAGAAAAAATTATCTGATTATTTACTGACAAATAACGGACATTTAGAAAATTTTTATTAAAATAAACTTAATTGAATACTTCATTTGATTAATATCTACAAGGATTTACTAAAAATAACTTTTAATAATAACATATGTTTTTTGAAGCATAGCCAAAAAGACCATCATGTAAAAAACTTCATAATTACCTTCAAATTGAAGTAAAAGTAATGAAAATCATGTTCAAGTAAATTTTTTCTCTAAATTTTCTCTTTCACTGAAAGACAAGGGTCAAAAGAGTTTTAAGTAGAAAATATGTGCCATAAATGTTTATATGGTAGCTAATTACTTTTATTTTAATAGAAAAAATTATCTGATTATTTACTGACAAATAACGTACATTTAGAAAATTTTTATTAAAATAAACTTAATTGAATACTTCATTTGATTAATAACTACAAGGATTTACTAAAAATAACTTTTAATAATTACATATGTTTCCCGAAGCATAGCCAAAAAGACCATCATGTAAAAAACTTCATAATTACCTTAAAATTGAAGTAAAAGTAATGAAAATCATTTTCAAGTAGTTTTTTTCTCTAAATTTTCTCTTACACTGAAAGACAAGGGTAAAAAGAGTTTTAAGTAGAAAATATGTGCCATAAATAGTTTAAATGTAAGCTAATTACTTTTATTTTAATAGAAAAAATTATCTGATTATTTGCTGACAAATAACGGACATTTAGAAAATTTTTATTAAAATAAACTTAATTGAATACTTCATTTGATTAATATCTACAAGGATTTACTAAAAATAACTTTTAATAATAACATATATTTCCCGAAGTATAGCCAAAAAGACCATAATCTCAAAAACTTCATAATTACCTTAAAATTGAAGTAAAAGTAATGAAAATCATGTTCAAGTAGTTTTTTTCTCTAAATTTTCTCTTACACTGAAAGACAAGGTTAAAAAGAGTTTTAAGTAGAAAATATGTGCCATAAAAAGTTTATATGTAAGCTAATTACTTTTATTTTAATAGAAAAAATTATCTGATTATTTACTGACAAATAACGGACATTTAGAAAATTTTTATTAAAATAAACTTAATTGAATACTTCATTTGATTAATATCTACAAGGATTTACTAAAAATAACTTTTAATAATAACATATATTTCCTGAAGAATAACCAACAAGACCATCATGTAAAAAACTTCATAATTACCTTAAAATTGAAGTAAAAGTAATGAAAATCATGTTCAAGTAGTTTTTTTCTCTAAATTTTCTCTTTCACTGAAAGACAAGGGTCAAAAGAGTTTTAAGTAGAAAATATGTGCCATAAATAGTTTAAATGTAAGCTAATTACTTTTATTTTAATAGAAAAAATTATCTGATTATTTGCTGACAAATAACGGACATTTAGAAAATTTTTATTAAAATAAACTTAATTGAATACTTCATTTGATTAATATCTACAAGGATTTACTAAAAATAACTTTTGAGTGATTCTTAGTGAATTCAGCAAAAGGTTCCAGGTCGGGTCGCTGAAACCGGCTAAAAACTTTTTTTTGCCAATTACCTATCCAAAATGGACTATGTCCCCAAATTTTAGCCCTTAATATTGAAAACTAAGCCCAGGGCGAATTTTTGAAAAAAAAAGACGTTTTCATCTTTCCTCAGCCACCCATTCTTCTTTTATGTGCCATTCCTTCTGGAAATCATTAAAAATAATGAAAAAAGAGGTACTATAGTAAAATTTCCTCAGGAATCCAGTCATGCCAGTAGTTTTTGAAAATTCCTACACGGGGAGACAGAAAATCGATAAAATCACAGGGTATATTACGGAAACTACAGAAAAATTGTATATCCGAATTTTTTATTCAGCTTCTCAGGAAAAGCGTGTTTTTATATATATTTTCGGATGCCATATCAACCTAGATGCGATCGAACTTCCTAGACCCTAAAATAACCGAAAAATCGTGAATTTTCCTCAATTTTTCTCATTTTTTAGCAGTTTTTTGAATTTCCCCGCTCTAAATTACTCCGAACGATTTAAACAAGGTAAGATTCGGATTCCCAGGGAAATTTCATATATTTTCTTTATTTAAATCCTTTTTAGGCTTCGATGTAAACGAGCTCACACCAAATGCCTTTAATACAAAATTTTGATTTTTATCGTTTTTTAGCAGTTTTTTTGAATTTTCCCGCTCTAAATGACTCCGAACGATTTAAACAAAGTGAGATTCGGATTCCCAGGGAAATTTTACATATTTTCTTTATTTAAATCATTTTTAGGCTTCGATGTAAACGAGCTCACACCAAATGCTTTAAATACAAAATTTTGATTTTTATCGTTTTTTAGCAGTTTTCTTGAATTTTCCCGCTCTAAATAACTCCGAACGATTTAAACAAGGTGAGATTCGGATTCCCAGGGAAATTTTACATATTTTCTTTATTTGAATCATTTTTAGGCTTTGATGTAAACGAGCTCACACCAAATGCCTTAAATACAAAATTTTGATTTTTATCGTTTTTTAGCAGTTTTGTGTGTACTTTATCTGTTTAAGGTTCCTAATAAGATTTATTATATCGTATATAATAACAACTTAATAAATATTATATTATTAAAGATGTAAATTACTAATAATCTTATTTCCGAAAAAAATTTTAAATAATTTAAATTTAGCGCTAAAAATAATAAACATTGTATATAAAAAATTTAAAGCTATGTGGCGTGGCAATCGTCAATGTTTACAAGATTTATTATTAAATAAATGAGTTACATTAAAAACATTTTTATTGTATTCATATTATTCATTAAAACAATAAGCTACGTAAATTGTAAACATGACGTAGTAGCAGTTCAGGTTTTTCAAAAATATATTGTAAGGTACATAAAAGAAAATATGCCTCAAATTAAGAAAATTGAGTATGTTAGCGATGGTTGTCCTGGACAATACAAAAATTGTTCCAACCTATACAATTTATGTCAACATAAAAAGAATTTTGGTATTGATGCTAAGTGGATATTTTTTGCAACTTCTCACGGTAAATCAACTTGTGATATCATTGGAGGTACGATAAAAAGAGATACAAGCAAAGAAAGTTTACGTCGTGAATTTGATAATCAAATAATGAATGTAAGCCGCATTCATGAATTTTGTGAACATCATTTACCTACAATAAAAACAATAATAATAAGCAGAGAGTAGTTAAGCCTGGAACGTGACACAACATCATCAATGGCGCATACCATTCCAGGAACACGAAATTATCACGACTTTACTCCATTATCAAATACAATAATTGGCTGTAAATATTTAAGTTCAGATGAAAGTTATTCCTTAAGATTTAATTTGTTGAAAAAAATAGCTTATAAATGGTCAGCAAATACTTATGTCTCTTTCGTAATCTCAAAAACTTGGGCGGTAGGTTTTATTACAGATATAATTGAAGATGAATTAATAGCTAAAATATCTGTATTACAAAGTTTTTCAAAAAATATCTACAAATGGCCTGATACTGAGACCCGTGTTAAAGTAGGCTTTAATGAAATTTTATACAATGTATCGGCTACAAATGAAGATGATAAAATAAAAATAAAATCAGGGCATACTCATTCCAAAAACACTCAATATCTAAAGAATTTGGATTCTATTTGTGAATAAATTATCTAAATTATAAAAATATTTTCTGAATACATTATTGTATAAATATCAATAAAAATTTTTTTAATAGAATAATTTTCTCTTTATTAAAAAACTCATTCTTTTAAAGATTATTAAAATATGTAATTCATTAATTATTATTTAAAAAATTTTTTTTCTCTAAAGAATAGCTATATTTTATAGAATGTAACTCCGAATTCTACCTAGTGACCAATATAGAGCTAGAAAATAATTTAAATTTATAGAATTTTCTATGAACTCTTTTACACTAAAGCCAAAAAATTATTAAAGTATAGAAAAAGTTTAAAATTTTACTGGAAACCCGAATATGACATTAATTAAATCATACAGGGTCATGTAGTACGGCAAAATTCCAAAATACTGCTAAAAAACGATAAAAATCAAAAGTATTTAAGGCATTTGGTGTGAGCTCGTTTACATCAAAGCCTAAAAATTATTTAAATTAAGAAAATATGTAAAATTTCCCTGGGAATCTGAATCTCACCTTGTTTAAATTGTTCGGAGTGATTTAGAGCGGGAAAATTCAAAAAAATTGCTAAAAAACGATAAAAATCAAAATTTTGTATTTAAAGCATTTGGTGTGAGCTCGTTTACATCGAAGCCTAAAAATGATTTAAATAAAGAAAATATGTAAAATTTCCCTGGGAATCTGAATCTCACCTTGTTTAAATCGTTCGGAGTCATTTACAGCGGGAAAATTCAAAAAAACTGCTAAAAAACGATAAAAATCAAAATTTTGTATTTAAAGCATTTGGTGTGAGCTCGTTTACATCGAAGCCTAAAAATGATTTAAATAAAGAAAATATGTAAAATTTCTCTGGGAATCCGAATCTCACTTTGTTTAAATCGTTCGGAGTCATTTAGAGCGGGAAAATTCAAAAAAACTGCTAAAAAACGATAAAAATCAAAATTTTGTATTTAAAGCATTTGGTGTGAGCTCGTTTACATCGAAGCCTAAAAATGATTTAAATAAAGAAAATATGTAAAATTTCCCTGGAAATCCGAATCTCACTTTGTTTAAATCGTTCGGAGTCATTTAGAGCGGGAAAATTCAAAAAAACTGCTAAAAAACGATAAAAATCAAAATTTTGTATTAAAGGCATTTGGTGTGAGCTCGTTTACATCGAAGCCTAAAAAGGATTTAAATAAAGAAAATATATGAAATTTCCCTGGGAATCCGAATCTTACCTTGTTTAAATCGTTAGGAGTAATTTAGAGCGGGAAAATTCAAAAAAACTGCTAAAAAATGAGAAAAATTGAGGAAAATTCACGATTTTTCGGTTATTTTAGGGTCTAGGAAGTTCGATCGCATCTAGGTTGATATGGCATCCGAAAATATATATAAAAACACGCTTTTTTTTTTTTTTTTTCTGTAGTTTCCGTAATATACCCTGTGAATTTATGCATTTTCTGGCTCCCCGTGTTGGAATTTTCAAAAACTACTGGCATGACTGGATTCCTGAGGAAATTTTACTATAGTACCTCTTTTTTCATTATTTTTAATGATTTCCAGAAGGAATGGCACATAAAAGAAGAATGGGTGGCTGAGGAAAGATGAAAACGTCTTTTTTTTTCAAAAATTCGCCCTGGGCTTAGTTTTCAATATTAAGGGCTAAAATTTGGGGACATAGTCCATTTTGGATAGGTAATTAGCAAAAAAAAGTTTTTAGCCGGTTTCAGCGACCCGACCTGGAAACTTTTGCTGAATTCACTAAGAATCACTCTTTTAATAATAACATATATTTTCCGAAGTATAGCCAAAAAGACCATAATCTCAAAAACTTCATAATTACCTTAAAATTGAAGTAAAAGTAATGAAAATCATGTTCAAGTAGTTTTTTTCTCTAAATTTTCTCTTACACTGAAAGACAAGGTTAAAAAGAGTTTTAAGTAGAAAATATGTGCCATAAAAAGTTTATATGTAAGCTAATTACTTTTATTTTAATAGAAAAAATTATCTGATTATTTACTGACAAATAACGGACATTTAGAAAATTTTTATTAAAATAAACTTAATTGAATACTTCATTTGATTAATATCTACAAGGATTTACTAAAAATAACTTTTAATAATAACATATATTTCCTGAAGAATAACCAACAAGACCATCATGTAAAAAACTTCATAATTACCTTAAAATTGAAGTAAAAGTAATGAAAATCATGTTCAAGTAGTTTTTTTCTCTAAATTTTCTCTTTCACTGAAAGACAAGGGTCAAAAGAGTTTTAAGTAGAAAATATGTGCCATAAAAAGTTTATATGGTAGCTAATTACTTTTATTTTAATAGAAAAAATTATCTGATTATTTACTGACAAATAACGTACATTTAGAAAATTTTTATTAATATAAACTTAATTGAATACTTCATTTGATTAATATCTACAAAGAATTACTAAAAATAACTTTTCATAATAACATATATTTCCCGAAGCATAGCCAAAAAGACCATAAACTCAAAAACTTCATAATTACCTTAAAATTGAAGTAAAATTAATGAAAATCATGTTCAAATAGTTTAATTTTCTAAATTTACTCTTTCACAGAAAGATAAGGTTAAGAAGAGAATTGAGTATAAAATATGTGCCTTAAAAAGTTTGTATGTAAGCTAATTACTTTTATTTTAATAGAAAAAATTATCTTATTAATTACTGACAAATAACGGACATTCAGAAAATTTTTATTAAAATAAACTTAATTGAATACTTCATTTGATAAATATCTACAAGGATTTACTAAAAATAACTTTTAATAATAACATATGTTTCCCGAAGCATAGCCAAAAAGACCATAAACTCAAAAACTTCATAATTACCTTAAAATTGAAGTAAAATTAATGAAAATCATGTTCAAATAGTGTTATTTTCTAAATTTACTCTTTCACAGAAAGATAAGGTTAAGAAGAGAATTGAGTATAAAATATGTGCCTTAAAAAGTTTGTATGTAAGCTAATTACTTTTATTTTAATAGAAAAAATTATCTTATTAATTACTGACAAATAACGGACATTCAGAAAATTTTTATTAAAATAAACTTAATTGAATACTTCATTTGATTAATATCTACAAGGATTTACTAAAAATAACTTTTACAAGTAGATTGAAGCTTAATTGAAATACTTCAATAATTGAATACTTCATAATTAAATACTTCATTTGATTAATATCTACAAGGATTTACTAAAAATAACTTTTAATAATAACATATGTTTCCCGAAGCATAGCTAAAAAGACCATAAACTCAAAAACTTCATAATTACCTTAAAATTGAAGTAAAATTAATGAAAATCATGTTCAAATAGTTTTTTTTTCTAAATTTACTCTTTCACAGAAAGATAAGGTTAAAAAGAGAATTAAGTATAAAATATGTGCCTTAAAAAGTTTGTATGTATGCTAATTACTTTTATTTTAATAGAAAAAATTATCTGATTGTTTAATGACAAATAACGGACATTTAGAAAATTTTTATTAAAATAAACTTAATTGAATACTTCATTTGATTAATATCTACAAGGAATTACTAAAAATAACTTTTAATAATATCATATATTTCCCGAAGCATAGCCAAAAAGACCATAAACTCAAAAACTTCATAATTACCTTAAAATTGAAGTAAAAGTAATGAAAATCATGTTCAAGTAGTTTTTTTCTCTAAATTTTCTCTTACACTGAAAGACAAGGGTAAAAAGAGTTTTAAGTAGAAAATATGTGCCATAAATAGTTTAAATGTAAGCTAATTACTTTTATTTTAATAGAAAAAATTATCTGAATATTAAATGACAAATAACGGACATTTAGAAAATTTTTATTAAAATAAACTTAATTGAATACTTCATTTGATTAATATCTACAAGGAATTACTAAAAATAACTTTTAATAATAACATATATTTCCCGAAGCATAGCCAAAAAGACCATCATGTAAAAAACTTCATAATTACCTTAAAATTGAAGTAAAAGTAATGAAAATCATGTTCAAGTAGTTTTTTTCTCTAAATTTTCTCTTTCACTGAAAGACAAGGGTCAAAAGAGTTTTAAGTAGAAAATATGTGCCATAAAAAGTTTATATGGTAGCTAATTACTTTTATTTTAATAGAAAAAATTATCTGATTATTTACTGACAAATAACGTACATTTAGAAAATTTTTATTAATATAAACTTAATTGAATACTTCATTTGATTAATATCTACAAGGATTTACTAAAAATAACTTTTAATAATAACATATGTTTCCCGAAGCATAGCTAAAAAGACCATAAACTCAAAAACTTCATAATTACCTTAAAATTGAAGTAAAATTAATGAAAATCATGTTCAAATAGTTTTTTTTTCTAAATTTACTCTTTCACAGAAAGATAAGGTTAAGAAGAGAATTGAGTATAAAATATGTGCCTTAAAAAGTTTGTATGTAAGCTAATTACTTTTATTTTAATAGAAAAAATTATCTTATTAATTACTGACAAATAACGGACATTCAGAAAATTTTTATTAAAATAAACTTAATTGAATACTTCATTTGATTAATATCTACAAGGATTTACTAAAAATAACTTTTACAAGTAGATTGAAGCTTAATTGAAATACTTCAATAATTGAATACTTCATAATTAAATACTTCATTTGATTAATATCTACAAGGATTTACTAAAAATAACTTTTAATAATAACATATGTTTCCCGAAGCATAGCTAAAAAGACCATAAACTCAAAAACTTCATAATTACCTTAAAATTGAAGTAAAATTAATGAAAATCATGTTCAAATAGTTTTTTTTTCTAAATTTACTCTTTCACAGAAAGATAAGGTTAAAAAGAGAATTAAGTATAAAATATGTGCCTTAAAAAGTTTGTATGTATGCTAATTACTTTTATTTTAATAGAAAAAATTATCTGATTGTTTAATGACAAATAACGGACATTTAGAAAATTTTTATTAAAATAAACTTAATTGAATACTTCATTTGATTAATATCTACAAGGAATTACTAAAAATAACTTTTAATAATATCATATATTTCCCGAAGCATAGCCAAAAAGACCATAAACTCAAAAACTTCATAATTACCTTAAAATTGAAGTAAAAGTAATGAAAATCATGTTCAAGTAGTTTTTTTCTCTAAATTTTCTCTTACACTGAAAGACAAGGGTAAAAAGAGTTTTAAGTAGAAAATATGTGCCATAAATAGTTTAAATGTAAGCTAATTACTTTTATTTTAATAGAAAAAATTATCTGAATATTAAATGACAAATAACGGACATTTAGAAAATTTTTATTAAAATAAACTTAATTGAATACTTCATTTGATTAATATCTACAAGGAATTACTAAAAATAACTTTTAATAATAACATATATTTCCCGAAGCATAGCCAAAAAGACCATCATGTAAAAAACTTCATAATTACCTTAAAATTGAAGTAAAAGTAATGAAAATCATGTTCAAGTAGTTTTTTTCTCTAAATTTTCTCTTTCACTGAAAGACAAGGGTCAAAAGAGTTTTAAGTAGAAAATATGTGCCATAAAAAGTTTATATGGTAGCTAATTACTTTTATTTTAATAGAAAAAATTATCTGATTATTTACTGACAAATAACGTACATTTAGAAAATTTTTATTAATATAAACTTAATTGAATACTTCATTTGATTAATATCTACAAGGATTTACTAAAAATAACTTTTAATAATAACATATGTTTCCCGAAGCATAGCTAAAAAGACCATAAACTCAAAAACTTCATAATTACCTTAAAATTGAAGTAAAATTAATGAAAATCATGTTCAAATAGTTTTTTTTTCTAAATTTACTCTTTCACAGAAAGATAAGGTTAAAAAGAGAATTAAGTATAAAATATGTGCCTTAAAAAGTTTGTATGTATGCTAATTACTTTTATTTTAATAGAAAAAATTATCTGATTGTTTAATGACAAATAACGGACATTTAGAAAATTTTTATTAAAATAAACTTAATTGAATACTTCATTTGATTAATATCTACAAGGAATTACTAAAAATAACTTTTAATAATAACATATATTTCCCGAAGCATAGCCAAAAAGACCATAAACTCAAAAACTTCATAATTACCTTAAAATTGAAGTAAAAGTAATGAAAATCATGTTCAAGTAGTTTTTTTCTCTAAATTTTCTCTTACACTGAAAGACAAGGGTAAAAAGAGTTTTAAGTAGAAAATATGTGCCATAAATAGTTTAAATGTAAGCTAATTACTTTTATTTTAATAGAAAAAATTATCTGAATATTAAATGACAAATAACGGACATTTAGAAAATTTTTATTAAAATAAACTTAATTGAATACTTCATTTGATTAATATCTACAAGGAATTACTAAAAATAACTTTTAATAATAACATATATTTCCCGAAGCATAGCCAAAAAGACCATCATGTAAAAAACTTCATAATTACCTTAAAATTGAAGTAAAAGTAATGAAAATCATGTTCAAGTAGTTTTTTTCTCTAAATTTTCTCTTTCACTGAAAGACAAGGGTCAAAAGAGTTTTAAGTAGAAAATATGTGCCATAAAAAGTTTATATGGTAGCTAATTACTTTTATTTTAATAGAAAAAATTATCTGATTATTTACTGACAAATAACGTACATTTAGAAAATTTTTATTAATATAAACTTAATTGAATACTTCATTTGATTAATATCTACAAGGAATTACTAAAAATAACTTTTAATAATAACATATATTTCCCGAAGCATAGCCAAAAAGACCATAAACTCAAAAACTTCATAATTACCTTAAAATTGAAGTAAAATTAATGAAAATCATGTTCAAATAGTTTAATTTTCTAAATTTACTCTTTCACAGAAAGATAAGGTTAAGAAGAGAATTGAGTATAAAATATGTGCCTTAAAAAGTTTGTATGTAAGCTAATTACTTTTATTTTAATAGAAAAAATTATCTTATTAATTACTGACAAATAACGGACATTCAGAAAATTTTTATTAAAATAAACTTAATTGAATACTTCATTTGATTAATATCTACAAGGATTTACTAAAAATAACTTTTAATAATAACATATGTTTCCCGAAGCATAGCCAAAAAGACCATAAACTCAAAAACTTCATAATTACTTTAAAATTGAAGTAAAATTAATGAAAATCATGTTCAAATAGTTTTATTTTCTAAATTTACTCTTTCACAGAAAGATAAGGTTAAGAAGAGAATTGAGTATAAAATATGTGCCTTAAAAAGTTTGTATGTAAGCTAATTACTTTTATTTTAATAGAAAAAATTATCTTATTAATTACTGACAAATAACGGACATTCAGAAAATTTTTATTAAAATAAACTTAATTGAATACTTCATTTGATTAATATCTACAAGGATTTACTAAAAATAACTTTTAATAATAACATATGTTTTTTGAAGCATAGCCAAAAAGACCATCATGTAAAAAACTTCATAATTACCTTAAAATTGAAGTAAAATTAATGAAAATCATGTTCAAATAGTTTTTTTTTCTAAATTTACTGTTTCACAGAAAGATAAGGTTAAGAAGAGAATTAAGTATAAAATATGTGCCTTAAAAAGTTTGTATGTATGCTAATTACTTTTATTTTAATAGAAAAAATTATCTGATTATTTCATGACAAATAACGGACATTTAGAAAATTTTTATTTAAATAAACTTAATAGAATACTTCATTTGATTAATATCTACAAGGATTTACTAAAAATAACTTTTAATAATAACGTATGTTTTTTGAAGCATAGCCAAAAAGACCATCATGTAAAAAACTTCATAATTACCTTAAAATTGAAGTAAAAGTAATGAAAATCATGTTCAAGTAGTTTTTTTCTCTAAATTTTCTCTTACACTGAAAGACAAGGGTAAAAAGAGTTTTAAGTAGAAAATATGTGCCATAAATAGTTTAAATGTAAGCTAATTACTTTTATTTTAATAGAAAAAATTATCTGAATATTAAATGACAAATAACGGACATTTAGAAAATTTTTATTAAAATAAACTTAATTGAATACTTCATTTGATTAATATCTACAAGGATTTACTAAAAATAACTTTTAATAATAACATATATTTCCCGAAGCATAGCCAAAAAGACCATAAACTCAAAAACTTCATAATTACCTTAAAATTGAAGTAAAATTAATGAAAATCATGTTCAAATAGTTTTTTTTTCTAAATTTACTGTTTCACAGAAAGATAAGGTTAAGAAGAGAATTAAGTATAAAATATGTGCCTTAAAAAGTTTGTATGTATGCTAATTACTTTTATTTTAATAGAAAAAATTATCTGATTATTTAATGACAAATAACGGACATTTAGAAAATTTTTATTTAAATAAACTTAATAGAATACTTCATTTGATTAATATCTACAAGGATTTACTAAAAATAACTTTTAATAATAACATATGTTTTTTGAAGCATAGCCAAAAAGACCATCATGTAAAAAACTTCATAATTACCTTAAAATTGAAGTAAAAGTAATGAAAATCATGTTCAAGTAGTTTTTTTCTCTAAATTTTCTCTTTCACTGAAAGACAAGGGTCAAAAGAGTTTTAAGTAGAAAATATGTGCCATAAAAAGTTTATATGGTAGCTAATTACTTTTATTTTAATAGAAAAAATTATCTGATTATTTACTGACAAATAACGTACATTTAGAAAATTTTTATTAATATAAACTTAATTGAATACTTCATTTGATTAATATCTACAAGGAATTACTAAAAATAACTTTTAATAATAACATATATTTCCCGAAGCATAGCCAAAAAGACCATAAACTCAAAAACTTCATAATTACCTTAAAATTGAAGTAAAATTAATGAAAATCATGTTCAAATAGTTTAATTTTCTAAATTTACTCTTTCACAGAAAGATAAGGTTAAGAAGAGAATTGAGTATAAAATATGTGCCTTAAAAAGTTTGTATGTAAGCTAATTACTTTTATTTTAATAGAAAAAATTATCTTATTAATTACTGACAAATAACGGACATTCAGAAAATTTTTATTAAAATAAACTTAATTGAATACTTCATTTGATTAATATCTACAAGGATTTACTAAAAATAACTTTTAATAATAACATATGTTTCCCGAAGCATAGCCAAAAAGACCATAAACTCAAAAACTTCATAATTACCTTAAAATTGAAGTAAAATTAATGAAAATCATGTTCAAATAGTTTTTTTTTCTAAATTTACTCTTTCACTGAAAGACAAGGGTCAAAAGAGTTTTAAGTAAAAAATATGTGCCATAAAAAGTTTATATGGTAGCTAATTACTTTTATTTTAATAGAAAAAATTATCTGATTATTTACTGACAAATAACGGACATTTAGAAAATTTTTATTAAAATAAACTTAATTGAATACTTCATTTGATTAATATCTACAAGGATTTACTAAAAATAACTTTTAATAATAACATATGTTTCCCGAAGCATAGCCAAAAAGACCATCATGTAAAAAACTTCATAATTACCTTAAAATTGAAGTAAAAGTAATGAAAATCATTTTCAAGTAGACTTTTTCTCTAAATTTTCTCTTTCACGGAAAGACAAGGGTCAAAACAGTTTTAAGTAAAAAATATGTGCCATAAAAAGTTTATTAGGTAGCTAATTACTTTTATTTTAATAGAAAAAATTATCTGATTATTTACTGACAAATAACGGACATTTAGAATCTTTTTATTAAAATAAACTTAATTGAATACTTCATTTGATTAATATCTACAAGGATTTACTAAAAATAACTTTTAATAATAACTTATGTTTCCCGAAGCATAGCCAAAAAGACCATCATGTAAAAAACTTCATAATTACCTTAAAATTGAAGTAGAAGTAATGAAAATCATTTTCAAGTAGACTTTTTCTCTAAATTTTCTCTTTCACTGAAAGACAAGGGTCAAAAGAGTTTTAAGTAAAAAATATGTGCCATAAAAAGTTTATATGGTAGCTAATTACTTTTATTTTAATAGAAAAAATTATCTGATTATTTACTGACAAATAACGTACATTTAGAAAATTTTTATTAAAATAAACTTAATTGAATACTTCATTTTATTAATATCTACAAGGATTTACTAAAAATAACTTTTAATAATAACATATGTTTCCCGAAGCATAGCCAAAAAGACCATCATGTAAAAAACTTCATAATTACCTTAAAATTGAAGTAAAAGTAATGAAAATCATTTTCAAGTAGTTTTTTTCTCAAAATTTTCTCTTACACTGAAAGACAAGGGTAAAAAGATTTTTAAGTAGAAAATATGTGCCATAAATAGTTTTAATGTAAGCTAATTACTTTTATTTTAATAGAAAAAATTATCTGATTATTTGCTGACAAATAACGGACATTTAGAAAATTTTTATTAAAATAAACTTAATTGAATACTTCGTTTGATTAATATCTACAAGGATTTACTAAAAATAACTTTTAATAATAACATATATTTCCCGAAGTATAGCCAAATACCATAATCTCAAAAACTTCATAATTACCTTAAAATTGAAGTAAAAGTAATGAAAATCATGTTCAAGTAGTTTTTTTCTCTAAATTTTCTCTTACACTGAAAGACAAGGTTATAAAGAGTTTTAAGTAGAAAATATGTGCCATAAAAAGTTTATATGTAAGCTAATTACTTTTATTTTAATAGAAAAAATTATCTGATTATTTACTGACAAATAACGGACATTTAGAAAATTTTTATTAAAATAAACTTAATTGAATACTTCATTTGATTAATATCTACAAGGATTTACTAAAAATAACTTTTAATAATAACATATGTTTTTTGAAGCATAGCCAAAAAGACCATCATGTAAAAAACTTCATAATTACCTTAAAATTGAAGTAAAAGTAATGAAAATCATGTTCAAGTAAATTTTTTCTCTAAATTTTCTCTTTCACTGAAAGACAAGGGTCAAAAGAGTTTTAAGTAGAAAATATGTGCCATAAAAAGTTTATATGGTAGCTAATTACTTTTATTTTAATAGAAAAAATTATCTGATTATTTACTGACAAATAACGTACATTTAGAAAATTTTTATTAAAATAAACTTAATTGAATACTTCATTTGATTAATAACTACAAGGATTTACTAAAAATAACTTTTAATAATAACATATGTTTCCCGAAGCATAGCCAAAAAGACCATCATGTAAAAAACTTCATAATTACCTTAAAATTGAAGTAAAAGTAATGAAAATCATGTTCAAGTAAATTTTTTCTCTAAATTTTCTCTTACACTGAAAGACAAGGGTAAAAAGAGTTTTAAGTAGAAAATATGTGCCATAAATAGTTTAAATGTAAGCTAATTACTTTTATTTTAATAGAAAAAATTATCTGATTATTTGCTGACAAATAACGGACATTTAGAAAATTTTTATTAAAATAAACTTAATTGAATACTTCATTTGATTAATATCTACAAGGATTTACTAAAAATAACTTTTAATAATAACATATATTTCCCGAAGTATAGCCAAAAAGACCATAATCTCAAAAACTTCATAATTACCTTAAAATTGAAGTAAAAGTAATGAAAATCATGTTCAAGTAGTTTTTTTCTGTAAATTTTCTCTTACACTGAAAGACAAGGTTAAAAAGAGTTTTAAGTAGAAAATATGTGCCATAAAAAGTTTATATGTAAGCTAATTACTTTTATTTTAATAGAAAAAATTATCTGATTATTTACTGACAAATAACGGACATTTAGAAAATTTTTATTAAAATAAACTTAATTGAATACTTCATTTGATTAATATCTACAAGGATTTACTAAAAATAACTTTTAATAATAACATATATTTCCTGAAGAATAACCAACAAGACCATCATGTAAAAAACTTCATAATTACCTTAAAATTGAAGTAAAAGTAATGAAAATCATGTTCAAGTAGTTTTTTTCTCTAAATTTTCTCTTTCACTGAAAGACAAGGGTCAAAAGAGTTTTAAGTAGAAAATATGTGCCATAAAAAGTTTAAATGGTAGCTAATTACTTTTATTTTAATAGAAAAAATTATCTGATTATTTACTGACAAATAACGTACATTTAGAAAATTTTTATTAAAATAAACTTAATTGAATACTTCATTTGATTAATATCTACAAGGATTCACTAAAAATAACTTTTAATAATAACATATATTTCCCGAAGCATAGCCAAAAAGACCATAAACTCAAAAACTTCATAATTACCTTAAAATTGAAGTAAAATTAATGAAAATCATGTTCAAATAGTTTTTTTTTCTAAATTTACTGTTTCACAGAAAGATAAGGTTAAGAAGAGAATTAAGTATAAAATATGTGCCATAAATAGTTTTAATGTAAGCTAATTACTTTTATTTTAATAGAAAAAATTATCTGATTATTTGCTGACAAATAACGGACATTTAGAAAATTTTTATTAAAATAAACTTAATTGAATACTTCGTTTGATTAATATCTACAAGGATTTACTAAAAATAACTTTTAATAATAACATATATTTCCCGAAGTATAGCCAAAAAGACCATAATCTCAAAAACTTCATAATTACCTTAAAATTGAAGTAAAAGTAATGAAAATCATGTTCAAGTAGTTTTTTTCTCTAAATTTTCTCTTACACTGAAAGACAAGGTTATAAAGAGTTTTAAGTAGAAAATATGTGCCATAAAAAGTTTATATGTAAGCTAATTACTTTTATTTTAATAGAAAAAATTATCTGATTATTTACTGACAAATAACGGACATTTAGAAAATTTTTATTAAAATAAACTTAATTGAATACTTCATTTGATTAATATCTACAAGGATTTACTAAAAATAACTTTTAATAATAACATATGTTTTTTGAAGCATAGCCAAAAAGACCATCATGTAAAAAACTTCATAATTACCTTAAAATTGAAGTAAAAGTAATGAAAATCATGTTCAAGTAAATTTTTTCTCTAAATTTTCTCTTTCACTGAAAGACAAGGGTCAAAAGAGTTTTAAGTAGAAAATATGTGCCATAAAAAGTTTATATGGTAGCTAATTACTTTTATTTTAATAGAAAAAATTATCTGATTATTTACTGACAAATAACGTACATTTAGAAAATTTTTATTAAAATAAACTTAATTGAATACTTCATTTGATTAATAACTACAAGGATTTACTAAAAATAACTTTTAATAATAACATATGTTTCCCGAAGCATAGCCAAAAAGACCATCATGTAAAAAACTTCATAATTACCTTAAAATTGAAGTAAAAGTAATGAAAATCATGTTCAAGTAAATTTTTTCTCTAAATTTTCTCTTACACTGAAAGACAAGGGTAAAAAGAGTTTTAAGTAGAAAATATGTGCCATAAATAGTTTAAATGTAAGCTAATTACTTTTATTTTAATAGAAAAAATTATCTGATTATTTGCTGACAAATAACGGACATTTAGAAAATTTTTATTAAAATAAACTTAATTGAATACTTCATTTGATTAATATCTACAAGGATTTACTAAAAATAACTTTTAATAATAACATATATTTCCCGAAGTATAGCCAAAAAGACCATAATCTCAAAAACTTCATAATTACCTTAAAATTGAAGTAAAAGTAATGAAAATCATGTTCAAGTAGTTTTTTTCTCTAAATTTTCTCTTTCACTGAAAGACAAGGGTCAAAAGAGTTTTAAGTAGAAAATATGTGCCATAAAAAGTTTAAATGGTAGCTAATTACTTTTATTTTAATAGAAAAAATTATCTGATTATTTACTGACAAATAACGTACATTTAGAAAATTTTTATTAAAATAAACTTAATTGAATACTTCATTTGATTAATATCTACAAGGATTCACTAAAAATAACTTTTAATAATAACATATATTTCCCGAAGCATAGCCAAAAAGACCATAAACTCAAAAACTTCATAATTACCTTAAAATTGAAGTAAAAGTAATGAAAATCATGTTCAAGTAAATTTTTTCTCTAAATTTTCTCTTACACTGAAAGACAAGGGTAAAAAGAGTTTTAAGTAGAAAATATGTGCCATAAATAGTTTAAATGTAAGCTAATTACTTTTATTTTAATAGAAAAAATTATCTGATTATTTGCTGACAAATAACGGACATTTAGAAAATTTTTATTAAAATAAACTTAATTGAATACTTCATTTGATTAATATCTACAAGGATTTACTAAAAATAACTTTTAATAATAACATATATTTCCTGAAGAATAACCAACAAGACCATCATGTAAAAAACTTCATAATTACCTTAAAATTGAAGTAAAAGTAATGAAAATCATGTTCAAGTAGTTTTTTTTCTCTAAATTTTCTCTTTCACTGAAAGACAAGGGTCAAAAGAGTTTTAAGTAGAAAATATGTGCCATAAAAAGTTTAAATGGTAGCTAATTACTTTTATTTTAATAGAAAAAATTATCTGATTATTTACTGACAAATAACGTACATTTAGAAAATTTTTATTAAAATAAACTTAATTGAATACTTCATTTGATTAATATCTACAAGGATTCACTAAAAATAACTTTTAATAATAACATATATTTCCCGAAGCATAGCCAAAAAGACCATAAACTCAAAAACTTCATAATTACCTTAAAATTGAAGTAAAATTAATGAAAATCATGTTCAAATAGTTTTTTTTTCTAAATTTACTGTTTCACAGAAAGATAAGGTTAAGAAGAGAATTAAGTATAAAATATGTGCCTTAAAAAGTTTGTATGTATGCTAATTACTTTTATTTTAATAGAAAAAATTATCTGATTATTTACTGACAAATAACGTACATTTAGAAAATTTTTATTAAAATAAACTTAATTGAATACTTCATTTGATTAATAACTACAAGGATTTACTAAAAATAACTTTTAATAATAACATATGTTTCCCGAAGCATAGCCAAAAAGACCATCATGTAAAAAACTTCATTATTACCTTAAAATTGAAGTAAAAGTAATGAAAATCATTTTTAAGTAGTTTTTTTCTCTAAATTTTCTCTTACACTGAAAGACAAGGGTAAAAAGAGTTTTAAGTAGAAAATATGTGCCATAAATAGTTTAAATGTAAGCTAATTACTTTTATTTTAATAGAAAAAATTATCTGATTATTTGCTGACAAATAACGGACATTTAGAAAATTTTTATTAAAATAAACTTAATTGAATACTTCATTTGATTAATATCTACAAGGATTTACTAAAAATAACTTTTAATAATAACATATATTTCCCGAAGTATAGCCAAAAAGACCATAATCTCAAAAACTTCATAATTACCTTAAAATTGAAGTAAAAGTAATGAAAATCATGTTCAAGTAGTTTTTTTCTGTAAATTTTCTCTTACACTGAAAGACAAGGTTAAAAAGAGTTTTAAGTAGAAAATATGTGCCATAAAAAGTTTATATGTAAGCTAATTACTTTTATTTTAATAGAAAAAATTATCTGATTATTTACTGACAAATAACGGACATTTAGAAAATTTTTATTAAAATAAACTTAATTGAATACTTCATTTGATTAATATCTACAAGGATTTACTAAAAATAACTTTTAATAATAACATATATTTCCTGAAGAATAACCAACAAGACCATCATGTAAAAAACTTCATAATTACCTTAAAATTGAAGTAAAAGTAATGAAAATCATGTTCAAGTAGTTTATTTCTCTAAATTTTCTCTTTCACTGAAAGACAAGGGTCAAAAGAGTTTTAAGTAGAAAATATGTGCCATAAAAAGTTTAAATGGTAGCTAATTACTTTTATTTTAATAGAAAAAATTATCTGATTATTTACTGACAAATAACGTACATTTAGAAAATTTTTATTAAAATAAACTTAATTGAATACTTCATTTGATTAATATCTACAAGGATTCACTAAAAATAACTTTTAATAATAACATATATTTCCCGAAGCATAGCCAAAAAGACCATAAACTCAAAAACTTCATAATTACCTTAAAATTGAAGTAAAATTAATGAAAATCATGTTCAAATAGTTTTTTTTTCTAAATTTACTGTTTCACAGAAAGATAAGGTTAAGAAGAGAATTAAGTATAAAATATGTGCCATAAATAGTTTTAATGTAAGCTAATTACTTTTATTTTAATAGAAAAAATTATCTGATTATTTGCTGACAAATAACGGACATTTAGAAAATTTTTATTAAAATAAACTTAATTGAATACTTCGTTTGATTAATATCTACAAGGATTTACTAAAAATAACTTTTAATAATAACATATATTTCCCGAAGTATAGCCAAAAAGACCATAATCTCAAAAACTTCATAATTACCTTAAAATTGAAGTAAAAGTAATGAAAATCATGTTCAAGTAGTTTTTTTCTCTAAATTTTCTCTTACACTGAAAGACAAGGTTATAAAGAGTTTTAAGTAGAAAATATGTGCCATAAAAAGTTTATATGTAAGCTAATTACTTTTATTTTAATAGAAAAAATTATCTGATTATTTACTGACAAATAACGGACATTTAGAAAATTTTTATTAAAATAAACTTAATTGAATACTTCATTTGATTAATATCTACAAGGATTTACTAAAAATAACTTTTAATAATAACATATGTTTTTTGAAGCATAGCCAAAAAGACCATCATGTAAAAAACTTCATAATTACCTTAAAATTGAAGTAAAAGTAATGAAAATCATGTTCAAGTAAATTTTTTCTCTAAATTTTCTCTTTCACTGAAAGACAAGGGTCAAAAGAGTTTTAAGTAGAAAATATGTGCCATAAAAAGTTTATATGGTAGCTAATTACTTTTATTTTAATAGAAAAAATTATCTGATTATTTACTGACAAATAACGTACATTTAGAAAATTTTTATTAAAATAAACTTAATTGAATACTTCATTTGATTAATAACTACAAGGATTTACTAAAAATAACTTTTAATAATAACATATGTTTCCCGAAGCATAGCCAAAAAGACCATCATGTAAAAAACTTCATAATTACCTTAAAATTGAAGTAAAAGTAATGAAAATCATGTTCAAGTAAATTTTTTCTCTAAATTTTCTCTTACACTGAAAGACAAGGGTAAAAAGAGTTTTAAGTAGAAAATATGTGCCATAAATAGTTTAAATGTAAGCTAATTACTTTTATTTTAATAGAAAAAATTATCTGATTATTTGCTGACAAATAACGGACATTTAGAAAATTTTTATTAAAATAAACTTAATTGAATACTTCATTTGATTAATATCTACAAGGATTTACTAAAAATAACTTTTAATAATAACATATATTTCCCGAAGTATAGCCAAAAAGACCATAATCTCAAAAACTTCATAATTACCTTAAAATTGAAGTAAAAGTAATGAAAATCATGTTCAAGTAGTTTTTTTCTGTAAATTTTCTCTTACACTGAAAGACAAGGTTAAAAAGAGTTTTAAGTAGAAAATATGTGCCATAAAAAGTTTATATGTAAGCTAATTACTTTTATTTTAATAGAAAAAATTATCTGATTATTTACTGACAAATAACGGACATTTAGAAAATTTTTATTAAAATAAACTTAATTGAATACTTCATTTGATTAATATCTACAAGGATTTACTAAAAATAACTTTTAATAATAACATATATTTCCTGAAGAATAACCAACAAGACCATCATGTAAAAAACTTCATAATTACCTTAAAATTGAAGTAAAAGTAATGAAAATCATGTTCAAGTAGTTTTTTTCTCTAAATTTTCTCTTTCACTGAAAGACAAGGGTCAAAAGAGTTTTAAGTAGAAAATATGTGCCATAAAAAGTTTAAATGGTAGCTAATTACTTTTATTTTAATAGAAAAAATTATCTGATTATTTACTGACAAATAACGTACATTTAGAAAATTTTTATTAAAATAAACTTAATTGAATACTTCATTTGATTAATATCTACAAGGATTCACTAAAAATAACTTTTAATAATAACATATATTTCCCGAAGCATAGCCAAAAAGACCATAAACTCAAAAACTTCATAATTACCTTAAAATTGAAGTAAAATTAATGAAAATCATGTTCAAATAGTTTTTTTTTCTAAATTTACTGTTTCACAGAAAGATAAGGTTAAGAAGAGAATTAAGTATAAAATATGTGCCATAAATAGTTTTAATGTAAGCTAATTACTTTTATTTTAATAGAAAAAATTATCTGATTATTTGCTGACAAATAACGGACATTTAGAAAATTTTTATTAAAATAAACTTAATTGAATACTTCGTTTGATTAATATCTACAAGGATTTACTAAAAATAACTTTTAATAATAACATATATTTCCCGAAGTATAGCCAAAAAGACCATAATCTCAAAAACTTCATAATTACCTTAAAATTGAAGTAAAAGTAATGAAAATCATGTTCAAGTAGTTTTTTTCTCTAAATTTTCTCTTACACTGAAAGACAAGGTTATAAAGAGTTTTAAGTAGAAAATATGTGCCATAAAAAGTTTATATGTAAGCTAATTACTTTTATTTTAATAGAAAAAATTATCTGATTATTTACTGACAAATAACGTACATTTAGAAAATTTTTATTAAAATAAACTTAATTGAATACTTCATTTGATTAATATCTACAAGGATTCACTAAAAATAACTTTTAATAATAACATATATTTCCCGAAGCATAGCCAAAAAGACCATAAACTCAAAAACTTCATAATTACCTTAAAATTGAAGTAAAATTAATGAAAATCATGTTCAAATAGTTTTTTTTTCTAAATTTACTGTTTCACAGAAAGATAAGGTTAAGAAGAGAATTAAGTATAAAATATGTGCCATAAATAGTTTTAATGTAAGCTAATTACTTTTATTTTAATAGAAAAAATTATCTGATTATTTGCTGACAAATAACGGACATTTAGAAAATTTTTATTAAAATAAACTTAATTGAATACTTCGTTTGATTAATATCTACAAGGATTTACTAAAAATAACTTTTAATAATAACATATATTTCCCGAAGTATAGCCAAAAAGACCATAATCTCAAAAACTTCATAATTACCTTAAAATTGAAGTAAAAGTAATGAAAATCATGTTCAAGTAGTTTTTTTCTCTAAATTTTCTCTTACACTGAAAGACAAGGTTATAAAGAGTTTTAAGTAGAAAATATGTGCCATAAAAAGTTTATATGTAAGCTAATTACTTTTATTTTAATAGAAAAAATTATCTGATTATTTACTGACAAATAACGGACATTTAGAAAATTTTTATTAAAATAAACTTAATTGAATACTTCATTTGATTAATATCTACAAGGATTTACTAAAAATAACTTTTAATAATAACATATGTTTTTTGAAGCATAGCCAAAAAGACCATCATGTAAAAAACTTCATAATTACCTTAAAATTGAAGTAAAAGTAATGAAAATCATGTTCAAGTAAATTTTTTCTCTAAATTTTCTCTTTCACTGAAAGACAAGGGTCAAAAGAGTTTTAAGTAGAAAATATGTGCCATAAAAAGTTTATATGGTAGCTAATTACTTTTATTTTAATAGAAAAAATTATCTGATTATTTACTGACAAATAACGTACATTTAGAAAATTTTTATTAAAATAAACTTAATTGAATACTTCATTTGATTAATAACTACAAGGATTTACTAAAAATAACTTTTAATAATAACATATGTTTCCCGAAGCATAGCCAAAAAGACCATCATGTAAAAAACTTCATAATTACCTTAAAATTGAAGTAAAAGTAATGAAAATCATGTTCAAGTAAATTTTTTCTCTAAATTTTCTCTTACACTGAAAGACAAGGGTAAAAAGAGTTTTAAGTAGAAAATATGTGCCATAAATAGTTTAAATGTAAGCTAATTACTTTTATTTTAATAGAAAAAATTATCTGATTATTTGCTGACAAATAACGGACATTTAGAAAATTTTTATTAAAATAAACTTAATTGAATACTTCATTTGATTAATATCTACAAGGATTTACTAAAAATAACTTTTAATAATAACATATATTTCCCGAAGTATAGCCAAAAAGACCATAATCTCAAAAACTTCATAATTACCTTAAAATTGAAGTAAAAGTAATGAAAATCATGTTCAAGTAGTTTTTTTCTGTAAATTTTCTCTTACACTGAAAGACAAGGTTAAAAAGAGTTTTAAGTAGAAAATATGTGCCATAAAAAGTTTATATGTAAGCTAATTACTTTTATTTTAATAGAAAAAATTATCTGATTATTTACTGACAAATAACGGACATTTAGAAAATTTTTATTAAAATAAACTTAATTGAATACTTCATTTGATTAATATCTACAAGGATTTACTAAAAATAACTTTTAATAATAACATATATTTCCTGAAGAATAACCAACAAGACCATCATGTAAAAAACTTCATAATTACCTTAAAATTGAAGTAAAAGTAATGAAAATCATGTTCAAGTAGTTTTTTTCTCTAAATTTTCTCTTTCACTGAAAGACAAGGGTCAAAAGAGTTTTAAGTAGAAAATATGTGCCATAAAAAGTTTAAATGGTAGCTAATTACTTTTATTTTAATAGAAAAAATTATCTGATTATTTACTGACAAATAACGTACATTTAGAAAATTTTTATTAAAATAAACTTAATTGAATACTTCATTTGATTAATATCTACAAGGATTCACTAAAAATAACTTTTAATAATAACATATATTTCCCGAAGCATAGCCAAAAAGACCATAAACTCAAAAACTTCATAATTACCTTAAAATTGAAGTAAAATTAATGAAAATCATGTTCAAATAGTTTTTTTTTCTAAATTTACTGTTTCACAGAAAGATAAGGTTAAGAAGAGAATTAAGTATAAAATATGTGCCTTAAAAAGTTTGTATGTATGCTAATTACTTTTATTTTAATAGAAAAAATTATCTGATTATTTAATGACAAATAACGGACATTTAGAAAATTTTTATTAAAATAAACTTAATTGAATACTTCATTTGATTAATATCTACAAGGATTTACTAAAAATAACTTTTACAAGTAGATTGAAGCTTAATTGAAATACTTCAATAATTGAATACTTCATAATTAAATACTTCATTTGATTAATATCTACAAGGATTTACTAAAAATAACTTTTAATAATAACATATGTTTCCCGAAGCATAGCCAAAAAGACCATCATGTAAAAAACTTCATAATTACCTTAAAATTGGAGTAAAAGTAATGAAAATCATTTTCAAGTAGATTTTTTCTCTAAATTTTCTCTTTCACTGAAAGACAAGGGTCAAAAGAGTTTTAAGTAGAAAATATGTGCCATAAATAGTTTAAATGTAAGCTAATTACTTTTATTTTAATAGAAAAAATTATCTGATTATTTACTGACAAATAACGGACATTTAGAAAATTTTTATTAAAATAAACTTAATTGAATACTTCATTTGATTAATATCTACAAGGATTTACTAAAAATAACTTTTAATAATAACATATATTTCCCGAAGCATAGCCAAAAAGACCATAAACTCAAAAACTTCATAATTACCTTAAAATTGATGTAAAATTAATGAAAATCATGTTCAAATAGTTTTTTTTTCTAAATTTTCTCTTACACTGAAAGATAAGGTTTAAAAGAGAATTAAGTATAAAATATGTGCCTTAAAAAGTTTGTATGTATGCTAATTACTTTTATTTTAATAGAAAAAATTATGTGATTGTTTAATGACAAATAACGGACATTTAGAAAATTTTTATTAAAATAAACTTAATTGAATACTTCATTTGATTAATATCTACAAGAATTTACTAAAAATAACTTTTAATAATAACATATGTTTTTTGAAGCATAGCCAAAAAGACCATCATGTAAAAAACTTCATAATTACCTTAAAATTGAAGTAAAATTAATGAAAATCATGTTCAAATAGTTTTTTTTTCTAAATTTACTGTCTCACATAAAGATAAGGTTAAGAAGAGAATTAAGTATAAAATATGTGCCTTAAAAAGTTTGTATGTATGCTAATTACTTTTATTTTAATAGAAAAAATTATCTGATTATTTCATGACAAATAACGGACATTTAGAAAATTTTTATTTAAATAAACTTAATAGAATACTTCATTTGATTAATATCTACAAGGATTTACTAAAAATAACTTTTAATAATAACATATGTTTTTTGAAGCATAGCCAAAAAGACCATCATGTAAAAAACTTCATAATTACCTTAAAATTGAAGTAAAAGTAATGAAAATCATGTTCAAGTAGTTTTTTTCTCTAAATTTTCTCTTACACTGAAAGACAAGGGTAAAAAGAGTTTTAAGTAGAAAATATGTGCCATAAATAGTTTAAATGTAAGCTAATTACTTTTATTTTAATAGAAAAAATTATCTGAATATTAAATGACAAATAACGGACATTTAGAAAATTTTTATTAAAATAAACTTAATTGAATACTTCATTTGATTAATATCTACAAGGATTTACTAAAAATAACTTTTAATAATAACATATATTTCCCGAAGCATAGCCAAAAAGACCATAAACTCAAAAACTTCATAATTACCTTAAAATTGAAGTAAAATTAATGAAAATCATGTTCAAATAGTTTTTTTTTCTAAATTTACTGTTTCACAGAAAGATAAGGTTAAGAAGAGAATTAAGTATAAAATATGTGCCTTAAAAAGTTTGTATGTATGCTAATTACTTTTATTTTAATAGAAAAAATTATCTGATTATTTAATGACAAATAACGGACATTTAGAAAATTTTTATTTAAATAAACTTAATAGAATACTTCATTTGATTAATATCTACAAGGATTTACTAAAAATAACTTTTAATAATAACATATGTTTTTTGAAGCATAGCCAAAAAGACCATCATGTAAAAAACTTCATAATTACCTTAAAATTGAAGTAAAAGTAATGAAAATCATGTTCAAGTAGTTTTTTTCTCTAAATTTTCTCTTTCACTGAAAGACAAGGGTCAAAAGAGTTTTAAGTAGAAAATATGTGCCATAAAAAGTTTATATGGTAGCTAATTACTTTTATTTTAATAGAAAAAATTATCTGATTATTTACTGACAAATAACGTACATTTAGAAAATTTTTATTAATATAAACTTAATTGAATACTTCATGTGATTAATATCTACAAGGATTTACTAAAAATAACTTTTAATAATAACATATATTTCCCGAAGCATAGCCAAAAAGACCATAAACTCAAAAACTTCATAATTACCTTAAAATTGAAGTAAAATTAATGAAAATCATGTTCAAATAGTTTAATTTTCTAAATTTACTCTTTCACAGAAAGATAAGGTTAAGAAGAGAATTGAGTATAAAATATGTGCCTTAAAAAGTTTGTATGTAAGCTAATTACTTTTATTTTAATAGAAAAAATTATCTTATTAATTACTGACAAATAACGGACATTCAGAAAATTTTTATTAAAATAAACTTAATTGAATACTTCATTTGATTAATATCTACAAGGATTTACTAAAAATAACTTTTAATAATAACATATGTTTCCCGAAGCATAGCCAAAAAGACCATAAACTCAAAAACTTCATAATTACCTTAAAATTGAAGTAAAATTAATGAAAATCATGTTCAAATAGTTTTTTTTTCTAAATTTACTCTTTCACTGAAAGACAAGGGTCAAAAGAGTTTTAAGTAGAAAATATGTGCCATGAAAAGTTTATATGGTAGCTAATTACTTTTATTTTAATAGAAAAAATTATCTGATTATTTACTGACAAATAACGTACATTTAGAAAATTTTTATTAAAATAAACTTAATTGAATACTTCATTTGATTAATATCTAGAAGGAATTACTAAAAATAACTTTTAATAATAACATATATTTCCCAAAGCATAGCCAAAAAGACCATAAACTCAAAAACTTCATAATTACCTTAAAATTGAATTAAAATTAATGAAAATCATGTTCAAATAGTTTTATTTTCTAAATTTACTCTTTCACAGAAAGATAAGGTTAAGAAGAGAATTGAGTATAAAATATGTGCCTTAAAAAGTTTGTATGTAAGCTAATTACTTTTATTTTAATAGAAAAAATTATCTTATTAATTACTGACAAATAACGGACATTCAGAAAATTTTTATTAAAATAAACTTAATTGAATACTTCATTTGATTAATATCTACAAGGATTTACTAAAAATAACTTTTAATAATAACATATGTTTCCCGAAGCATAGCCAAAAAGACCATAAACTCAAAAACTTCATAATTACCTTAAAATTGAAGTAAAATTAATGAAAATCATGTTCAAATAGTTTTTTTTTCTAAATTTACTCTTTCACAGAAAGATAAGGTTAAGAAGAGAATTAAGTATAAAATATGTGCCTTAAAAAGTTTATATGGTAGCTAATTACTTTTATTTTAATAGAAACAATTATCTGATTATTTACTGACAAATAACGGAGATTCAGAAAATTTTTATTAAAATAAACTTAATTGAATACTTCATTTGAATAATATCTACAAGGATTTACTAAAAATAACTTTTAATAATAACATATGTTTCCCGAAGCATAGCCAAAAAGACCATAAACTCAAAAACTTCATAATTACCTTAAAATTGAAGTAAAATTAATGAAAATCATGTTCAAATAGTTTTTTTTTCTAAATTTACTCTTTCACAGAAAGATAAGGTTAAGAAGAGAATTAAGTATAAAATATGTTCCTTAAAAAGTTTGTATGTAAGCTAATTACTTTTATTTTAATAGAAAAAATTATCTTATTAATTACTGACAAATAACGGACATTCAGAAAATTTTTATTAAAATAAACTTAATTGAATACTTCATTTGATTAATATCTACAAGGATTTACTAAAAATAACTTTTAATAATAACATATGTTTTTTGAAGCATAGCCAAAAAGACCATCATGTAAAAAACTTCATAATTACCTTAAAATTGAAGTCAAAGTAATGAAAATCATGTTCAAGTAAATTTTTTCTCTAAATTTTCTCTTTCACTGAAAGACAAGGGTCAAAAGAGTTTTAAGTAGAAAATATGTGCCATAAAAAGTTTATATGGTAGCTAATTACTTTTATTTTAATAGAAAAAATTATCTGATTATTTACTGACAAATAACGTACATTTAGAAAATTTTTATTAAAATAAACTTAATTGAATACTTCATTTGATTAATAACTACAAGGATTTACTAAAAATAACTTTTAATAATAACATATGTTTCCCGAAGCATAGCCAAAAAGACCATAAATTCAAAAACTTCATAATTACCTTAAAATTGAAGTAAAATTAATGAAAATCACGTTCAAATAGTTTTATTTTCTAAATTTACTCTTTCACAGAAAGATAAGGTTAAGAAGAGAATTGAGTATAAAATATGTGCCTTAAAAAGTTTGTATGTAAGCTAATTACTTTTATTTTAATAGAAAAAATTATCTTATTAATTACTGACAAATAACGGACATTCAGAAAATTTTTATTAAAATAAACTTAATTGAATACTTCATTTGATTAATATCTACAAGGATTTACTAAAAATAACTTTTAATAATAACATATGTTTCCCGAAGCATAGCCAAAAAGACCATAAACTCAAAAACTTCATAATTACCTTAAAATTGAAGTAAAATTAATGAAATTATGTTCAAATAGTTTTTTTTTCTAAATTTACTCTTTCACAGAAAGATAAGGTTAAGAAGAGAATTAAGTATAAAATATGTGCCTTAAAAAGTTTGTATGTAAGCTAATTACTTTTATTTTAATAGAAAAAATTATCTGATTGTTTAATGACAAATAACGGACATTTAGAAAATTTTTATTAAAATAAACTTAATCTAATACTTCATTTGATTAATATCTACAAGGATTTACTAAAAATAACTTTTAATAATAACATATGTTTCTCGAAGCATAGCCAAAAAGACCGTAAACTCAAAAACTTCATAATTACCTTAAAATTGAAGTAAAATTAATGAAAATCATGTTCAAATAGTTTTTTTTTTCTAAATTTACTCTTTCACAGAAAGATAAGGTTAAGAAGAGAATTAAGTATAAAATATGTGCCTTAAAAAGTTTGTATGTAAGCTAATTACTTTTATTTTAATAGAAAAAATTATCTGATTATTTACTGACAAATAACGGACATTTAGAAAATTTTTATTAAAATAAACTTAATTGAATACTTCATTTGTTTAATATCTACAAGGATTTACTAAAAATAACTTTTAATAATAACATATATTTCCCGAAGCATAGCCAAAAAGACCATAAACTCAAAAACTTCATAATTACCTTAAAATTGAAGTAAAATTAATGAAAATCATGTTCAAATAGTTTTTTTTTCTAAATTTACTCTTTCACAGAAAGATAAGGTTAAGAAGAGAATTGAGTATAAAATATGTGCCTTAAAAAGTTTGTATGTAAGCTAATTACTTTTATTTTAATAGAAAAAATTATCTTATTAATTACTGACAAATAACGGACATTCAGAAAATTTTTATTAAAATAAACTTAATTGAATACTTCATTTGATTAATATCTACAAGGATTTACTAAAAATAACTTTTAATAATAACATATGTTTTTTGAAGCATAGCCAAAAAGACCATCATGTAAAAAACTTCATAATTACCTTAAAATTGAAGTAAAAGTAATGAAAATCATGTTCAAGTAAATTTTTTCTCTAAATTTTCTCTTTCACTGAAAGACAAGGGTCAAAAAAATTTTAAGTAGAAAATATGTGCCATAAAAAGTTTATATGGTAGCTAATTACTTTTATTTTAATAGAAACAATTATCTGATTATTTACTGACAAATAACGTACATTTAGAAAATTTTTATTAAAATAAAATTAATTGAATACTTCATTTGATTAATAACTACAAGGATTTACTAAAAATAACTTTTAATAATAACATATATTTCCCGAAGCATAGCCAAAAAGACCATAAACTCAAAAACTTCATAATTACCTTAAAATTGAAGTAAAATTAATGAAATTCAAGTTCAAATAGTTTTTTTTTCTAAATTTACTCTTTCACAGAAAGATAAGGTTAAGAAGAGAATTGAGTATAAAATATGTGCCTTAAAAAGTTTGTATGTAAGCTAATTACTTTTATTTTAATAGAAAAAATTATCTGATTATTTACTGACAAATAACGGACATTTAGAAAATTTTTATTAAAATAAACTTAATTGAATACTTCATTTGTTTAATATCTACAAGGATTTACTAAAAATAACTTTTAATAATAACATATGTTTCCCGAAGCATAGCCAAAAAGACCATAAACTCAAAAACTTCATAATTACCTTAAAATTGAAGCAAAAGTAATGAAAATCATGTTCAAGTAGTCTTTTTCTCTAAATTTTCTCTTTCACTGAAAGACAAGGGTCAAAAGAGTTTTAAGTAGAAAATATGTGCCATAAAAAGTTTATATGGTAGCTAATTACTTTTATTTTAATAGTAAGAATTATCTGATTATTTACTGACAAATAACGTACATTTAGAAAATTTTTATTAAAATAAACTTAATTGAATACTTCATTTGATTAATAACTACAAGGATTTACTAAAAATAACTTTTAATAATAACATATGTTTCCCGAAGCATAGCCAAAAAGACCATAAACTCAAAAACTTCATAATTACCTTAAAATTGAAGTAAAATTAATGAAAATCATGTTCAAATAGTTTTTTTTTCTAAATTTACTCTTTCACAGAAAGATAAGGTTAAGAAGAGAATTGAGTATAAAATATGTGCCTTAAAAAGTTTGTATGTAAGCTAATTACTTTTATTTTAATAGAAAAAATTATCTTATTAATTACTGACAAATAACGGACATTCAGAAAATTTTTATTAAAATAAACTTAATTGAATACTTCATTTGATTAATATCTACAAGGATTTACTAAAAATAACTTTTAATAATAACATATGTTTTTTGAAGCATAGCCAAAAAGACCATCATGTAAAAAACTTCATAATTACCTTAAAATTGAAGTAAAAGTAATGAAAATCATGTTCAAGTAAATTTTTTCTCTAAATTTTCTCTTTCACTGAAAGACAAGGGTCAAAAGAGTTTTAAGTAGAAAATATGTGCCATAAAAAGTTTATATGGTAGCTAATTACTTTTATTTTAATAGAAAAAATTATCTGATTATTTACTGACAAATAACGTACATTTAGAAAATTTTTATTAAAATAAACTTAATTGAATACTTCATTTGATTAATAACTACAAGGATTTACTAAAAATAACTTTTAATAATAACATATGTTTCCCGAAGCATAGCCAGAAAGACCATAAACTCAAAAACTTCATAATTACCTTAAAATTGAAGTAAAATTAATGAAAATCATGTTCAAATAGTTTTATTTTCTAAATTTACTCTTTCACAGAAAGATAAGGTTTAGAAGAGAATTGAGTATAAAATATGTGCCTTAAAAAGTTTGTATGTAAGCTAATTACTTTTATTTTAATAGAAAAAATTATCTTATTAATTACTGACAAATAACGGAGATTCAGAAAATTTTTATTAAAATAAACTTAATTGAATACTTCATTTGATTAATATCTACAAGGATTTACTAAAAATAACTTTTAATAATAACATATGTTTCCCGAAGCATAGCCAAAAAGACCATAAACTCAAAAACTTCATAATTACCTTAAAATTGAAGTAAAATTAATGAAAATCATGTTCAAATAGTTTTTTTTTCTAAATTTACTCTTTCACAGAAAGATAAGGTTAAAAAGAGAATTAAGTATAAAATATTTGCCTTAAAAAGTTTGTATGTATGCTAATTACTTTTATTTTAATAGAAAAAATTATCTGATTGTTTAATGACAAATAACGGACATTTAGAAAATTTTTATTAAAATAAACTTAATTGAATACTTCATTTGATTAATATCTACAAGGATTTACTAAAAATAACTTTTAATAATAACATATGTTTCCCGAAGCATAGTTAAAAAGACCATAAACTCAAAAACTTCATAATTACCTTAAAATTGAAGTAAAATTAATGAAAATCATGTTCAAATAGTTTTTTTTTCTAAATTTACTCTTTCACAGAAAGATAAGGTTAAGAAGAGAATTAAGTATAAAATATGTGCCTTAAAAAGTTTGTATGTAAGCTAATTACTTTTATTTTAATAGAAAAAATTATCTGATTGTTTAATGACAAATAACGGACATTTAGAAAATTTTTATTAAAATAAACTTAATCTAATACTTCATTTGATTAATATCTACAAGGATTTACTAAAAATAACTTTTAATAATAACATATGTTTCCCGAAGCATAGCCAGAAAGACCATAAACTCAAAAACTTCATAATTACCTTAAAATTGAAGTAAAATTAATGAAAATCATGTTCAAATAGTTTTATTTTCTAAATTTACTCTTTCACAGAAAGATAAGGTTTAGAAGAGAATTGAGTATAAAATATGTGCCTTAAAAAGTTTGTATGTAAGCTAATTACTTTTATTTTAATAGAAAAAATTATCTTATTAATTACTGACAAATAACGGAGATTCAGAAAATTTTTATTAAAATAAACTTAATTGAATACTTCATTTGATTAATATCTACAAGGATTTACTAAAAATAACTTTTAATAATAACATATGTTTCCCGAAGCATAGCCAAAAAGACCATAAACTCAAAAACTTCATAATTACCTTAAAATTGAAGTAAAATTAATGAAAATCATGTTCAAATAGTTTTTTTTTCTAAATTTACTCTTTCACAGAAAGATAAGGTTAAAAAGAGAATTAAGTATAAAATATTTGCCTTAAAAAGTTTGTATGTATGCTAATTACTTTTATTTTAATAGAAAAAATTATCTGATTGTTTAATGACAAATAACGGACATTTAGAAAATTTTTATTAAAATAAACTTAATTGAATACTTCATTTGATTAATATCTACAAGGATTTACTAAAAATAACTTTTAATAATAACATATGTTTCCCGAAGCATAGTTAAAAAGACCATAAACTCAAAAACTTCATAATTACCTTAAAATTGAAGTAAAATTAATGAAAATCATGTTCAAATAGTTTTTTTTTCTAAATTTACTCTTTCACAGAAAGATAAGGTTAAGAAGAGAATTAAGTATAAAATATGTGCCTTAAAAAGTTTGTATGTAAGCTAATTACTTTTATTTTAATAGAAAAAATTATCTGATTGTTTAATGACAAATAACGGACATTTAGAAAATTTTTATTAAAATAAACTTAATCTAATACTTCATTTGATTAATATCTACAAGGATTTACTAAAAATAACTTTTAATAATAACATATGTTTCCCGAAGCATAGCCAAAAAGACCATAAACTCAAAAACTTTATAATTACCTTAAAATTGAAGTAAAATTAATGAAAATCATGTTCAAATAGTTTTTTTTTCTAAATTTACTCTTTCACAGAAAGATAAGGTGAAAAAGAGAATTAAGTATAAAATATGTGCCTTAAAAAGTTTGTATGTATGCTAATTACTTTTATTTTAATAGAAAAAATTATCTGATTGTTTAATGACAAATAACGGACATTTAGAAAATTTTTATTAAAATAAACTTAATTGAATACTTCATTTGATTAATATCTACAAGGATTTACTAAAAATAACTTTTAATAATAACATATGTTTCCCGAAGCATAGCCAAAAAGACCATAAACTCAAAAACTTTATAATTACCTTAAAATTGAAGTAAAATTAATGAAAATCATGTTCAAATAGTTTTTTTTTTCTAAATTTACTCTTTCACAGAAAGATAAGGTTAAGAAGAGAATTAAGTATAAAATATGTGCCTTAAAAAGTTTGTATGTAAGCTAATTACTTTTATTTTAATAGAAAAAATTATCTGATTATTTACTGACAAATAACGGACATTTAGAAAATTTTTATTAAAATAAACTTAATTGAATACTTCATTTGTTTAATATCTACAAGGATTTACTAAAAATAACTTTTAATAATAACATATATTTCCCGAAGCATAGCCAAAAAGACCATAAACTCAAAAACTTCATAATTACCTTAAAATTGAAGTAAAATTAATGAAAATCAAGTTCAAATAGTTTTTTTTTCTAAATTTACTCTTTCACAGAAAGATAAGGTTAAGAAGAGAATTGAGTATAAAATATGTGCCTTAAAAAGTTTGTATGTAAGCTAATTACTTTTATTTTAATACAAAAAATTATCTGATTATTTACTGACAATTAACGGACATTTAGAAAATTTTTATTAAAATAAACTTAATTGAATACTTCATTTGTTTAATATCTACAAGGATTTACTAAAAATAACTTTTAATAATAACATATATTTCCCGAAGCATAGCCAAAAAGACCATAAACTCAAAAACTTCATAATTACCTTAAAATTGAAGTAAAATTAATGAAAATCATGTTCAAATAGTTTTTTTTTCTAAATTTACTCTTTCACAGAAAGATAAGGTTAAGAAGAGAATTGAGTATAAAATATGTGCCATAAAAAGTTTATATGGTAGCTAATTACTTTTATTTTAATAGAAAAAATTATCTGATTATTTACTGACAAATAACGTACATTTAGAAAATTTTTATTAAAATAAACTTAATTGAATACTTCATTTGATTAATAACTACAAGGATTTACTAAAAATAACTTTTAATAATAACATATGTTTCCCGAAGCATAGCCAAAAAGACCATAAACTCAAAAACTTCATAATTACCTTAAAATTGAAGTAAAATTAATGAAAATCATGTTCAAATAGTTTTATTTTCTAAATTTACTCTTTCACAGAAAGATAAGGTTAAGAAGAGAATTGAGTATAAAATATGTGCCTTAAAAAGTTTGTATGTAAGCTAATTACTTTTATTTTAATAGAAAAAATTATCTTATTAATTACTGACAAATAACGGAGATTCAGAAAATTTTTATTAAAATAAACTTAATTGAATACTTCATTTGATTAATATCTACAAGGATTTACTAAAAATAACTTTTAATAATAACATATGTTTCCCGAAGCATAGCCAAAAAGACCATAAACTCAAAATCTTCATAATTACCTTAAAATTGAAGTAAAATTAATGAAAATCATGTTCAAATAGTTTTTTTTTTCTAAATTTACTCTTTCACAGAAAGATAAGGTTAAAAAGAGAATTAAGTATAAAATATGTGCCTTAAAAAGTTTGTATGTATGCTAATTACTTTTATTTTAATAGAAAAAATTATCTGATTGTTTAATGACAAATAACGGACATTTAGAAAATTTTTATTAAAATAAACTTAATTGAATACTTCATTTGATTAATATCTACAAGGATTTACTAAAAATAACTTTTAATAATAACATATGTTTCTCGAAGCATAGCCAAAAAGACCATAAACTCAAAATCTTCATAATTACCTTAAAATTGAAGTAAAATTAATGAAAATCATGTTCAAATAGTTTTTTTTTCTAAATTTACTCTTTCACAGAAAGATAAGGTTAAAAAGAGAATTAAGTATAAAATATGTGCCTTAAAAAGTTTGTATGTATGCTAATTACTTTTATTTTAATAGAAAAAATTATCTGATTGTTTAATGACAAATAACGGACATTTAGAAAATTTTTATTAAAATAAACTTAATTGAATACTTCATTTGATTAATATCTACAAGGATTTACTAAAAATAACTTTTAATAATAACATATGTTTCCCGAAGCATAGCCAAAAAGACCATAAACTCAAAAACTTCATAATTACCTTAAAATTGAAGTAAAATTAATGAAAATCATGTTCAAATAGTTTTTTTTTCTAAATTTACTCTTTCACAGAAAGATAAGGTTAAGAAGAGAATTAAGTATAAAATATGTGCCTTAAAAAGTTTGTATGTAAGCTAATTACTTTTATTTTAATAGAAAAAATTATCTTATTAATTACTGACAAATAACGGAGATTCAGAAAATTTTTATTAAAATAAACTTAATTGAATACTTCATTTGATTAATATCTACAAGGATTTACTAAAAATAACTTTTAATAATAACATATGTTTTTTGAAGCATAGCCAAAAAGACCATCATGTAAAAAACTTCATAATTACCTTAAAATTGAAGTAAATGTAATGAAAATCATGTTCAAGTAAATTTTTTCTCTAAATTTTCTCTTTCACTGAAAGACAAGGGTCAAAAGAGTTTTAAGTAGAAAATATGTGCCATAAAAAGTTTATATGGTAGCTAATTACTTTTATTTTAATAGAAAAAATTATCTGATTATTTACTGACAAATAACGTACATTTAGAAAATTTTTATTAAAATAAACTTAATTGAATACTTCATTTGATTAATAACTACAAGGATTTACTAAAAATAACTTTTAATAATAACATATGTTTCCCGAAGCATAGCCAAAAAGACCATAAACTCAAAAACTTCATAATTACCTTAAAATTGAAGTAAAATTAATGAAAATCATGTTCAAATAGTTTTTTTTTCTAAATTTACTCTTTCACAGAAAGATAAGGTTAAGAAGAGAATTGAGTATAAAATATGTGCCTTAAAAAGTTTGTATGTAAGCTAATTACTTTTATTTTAATAGAAAAAATTATCTTATTAATTACTGACAAATAACGGACATTCAGAAAATTTTTATTAAAATAAACTTAATTGAATACTTCATTTGATTAATATCTACAAGGATTTACTAAAAATAACTTTTAATAATAACATATGTTTCCCGAAGCATAGCCAAAAAGACCATAAACTCAAAAACTTCATAATTACCTTAAAATTGAAGTAAAATTAATGAAAATCATGTTTAAATAGTTTTTTTTTCTAAATTTACTGTTTCACAGAAAGATAAGGTTAAGAAGAGAATTAAGTATAAAATATGTGCCTTAAAAAGTTTGTATGTATGCTAATTACTTTTATTTTAATAGAAAAAATTATCTGATTAATTACTGACAAATAACGAACATTTAGAAAATTTTTATTAAAATAAACTTAATTGAATACTTCATTTGATTAATATCTACAAGGATTTACTAAAAATAACTTTTAATAATAACATATGTTTCCCGAAGCATAGCCAAAAAGACCAGAAACTCAAAAACTTCATAATTACCTTAAAATTGAAGTAAAATTAATGAAAATCATGTTCAAATAGTTTTTTTTTCTAAATTTACTCTTTCACAGAAAGATAAGGTTAAGAAGAGAATTAAGTATAAAATATGTGCCTTAAAAAGTTTGTATGTAAGCTAATTACTTTTATTTTAATAGAAAAAATTATCTGATTGTTTAATGACAAATAACGGACATTTAGAAAATTTTTATTAAAATAAACTTAATTGAATACTTCATTTGTTTAATATCTACAAGGATTTACTAAAAATAACTTTTAATAATAACATATATTTCCCGAAGCATAGCCAAAAAGACCATAAACTCAAAAACTTCATAATTACCTTAAAATTGAAGTAAAATTAATGAAAATCATGTTCAAATAGTTTTTTTTTCTAAATTTACTCTTTCACAGAAAGATAAGGTTAAGAAGAGAATTAAGTATAAAATATGTGCCTTAAAAAGTTTGTATGTATGCTAATTACTTTTATGTTAATAGAAAAAATTATCTGATTATTTCATGACAAATAACGGACATTTAGAAAATTTTTATTAAAATAAACTTAATTGAATACTTCATTTGATTAATATCTACAAGGATTTATTAAAAATAACTTTTAATAATAACATATGTTTTTTGAAGCATAGCCAAAAAGACCATCATGTAAAAAACTTCATAATTACCTTAAAATTGATGTAAAAGTAATGAAAATCATGTTCAAGTAAATTTTTTCTCTAAATTTTCTCTTTCACTGAAAGACAAGGGTCAAAGAGTTTTAAGTAGAAAATATGTGCCATAAAAAGTTTATATGGTAGCTAATTACTTTTATTTTAATAGAAAAAATTATCTGATTATTTACTGACAAATAACGTACATTTAGAAAATTTTTATTAAAATAAACTTAATTGAATACTTCATTTGATTAATAACTACAAGGATTTACTAAAAATAACTTTTAATAATAACATATGTTTCCCGAAGCATAGCCAAAAAGACCATAAACTCAAAAACTTCATAATTACCTTAAAATTGAAGTAAAATTAATGAAAATCATGTTCAAAGAGTTTTTTTTTCTAAATTTACTCTTTCACAGAAAGATAAGGTTAAGAAGAGAATTGAGTATAAAATATGTGCCTTAAAAAGTTTGTATGTATGCTAATTACTTTTATTTTAATAGAAAAAATTATCTGATTGTTTAATGACAAATAACGGACATTTAGAAAATTTTTATTAAAATAAACTTAATTGAATATTTCATATGTTTAATATCTACAAGGATTTACTAAAAATAACTTTTAATAATAACATATATTTCCCGAAGCATAGCCAAAAAGACCATAAACTCAAAAACTTCATAATTACCTTAAAATTGAAGTAAAATTAATGAAAATCATGTTCAAATAGTTTTTTTTTCTAAATTTACTCTTTCACAGAAAGATAAGGTTAAGAAGAGAATTAAGTATAAAATATGTGCCTTAAAAAGTTTGTATGTATGCTAATTACTTTTATTTTAATAGAAAAAATTATCTGATTATTTCATGACAAATAACGGACATTTAGAAAATTTTTATTAAAATAAACTTAATTGAATACTTCATTTGATTAATATCTACAAGGATTTACTAAAAATAACTTTTAATAATAACATATGTTTTTTGAAGCATAGCCAAATAGACCATCATGTAAAAAACTTCATAATTACCTTAAAATTGAAGTAAAAGTAATGAAAATCATGTTCAAGTAAATTTTTTCTCTAAATTTTCTCTTTCACTGAAAGACAAGGGTCAAAAGAGTTTTAAGTAGAAAATATGTGCCATAAAAAGTTTATATGGTAGCTAATTACTTTTATTTTAATAGAAAAAATTATCTGATTATTTACTGACAAATAACGTACATTTAGAAAATTTTTATTAAAATAAACTTAATTGAATACTTCATTTGATTAATAACTACAAGGATTTACTAAAAATAACTTTTAATAATAACATATGTTTCCCGAAGCATAGCCAAAAAGACCATATACTCAAAAACTTCATAATTACCTTAAAATTGAAGTAAAATTAATGAAAATCATGTTCAAATAGTTTTTTTTTCTAAATTTACTCTTTCACAGAAAGATAAGGTTAAGAAGAGAATTGAGTATAAAATATGTGCCTTAAAAAGTTTGTATGTAAGCTAATTACTTTTATTTTAATAGAAAAAATTATCTTATTAATTACTGACAAATAACGGACATTCAGAAAATTTTTATTAAAATAAACTTAATTGAATACTTCATTTGATTAATATCTACAAGGATTTACTAAAAATAACTTTTAATAATAACATATGTTTCCCGAAGCATAGCCAAAAAGAGCATAAACTCAAAAACTTCATAATTACCTTAAAATTCAAGTAAAATTAATGAAAATCATGTTCAAATAGTTTTTTTTTCTAAATTTACTCTTTCACAGAAAGATAAGGTTAAGAAGAGAATCAAGTATAAAATATGTGCCTTAAAAAGTTTGTATGTAAGCTAATTACTTTTATTTTAATAGAAAAAATTATCTTATTAATTACTGACAAATAACGGAGATTCAGAAAATTTTTATTAAAATAAACTTAATTGAATACTTCATTTGATTAATATCTACAAGGATTTACTAAAAATAACTTTTAATAATAACATATATTTCCCGAAGCATAGCCAAAAAGACCATAAACTCAAAAACTTCATAATTACCTTAAAATTGAAGTAAAATTAATGAAAATCATGTTCAAATATTTTTTTTTTCTAAATTTACTCTTGCACAGAAAGATAAGGTTAAGAAGAGAATTGAGTATAAAATATGTGCCTTAAAAAGTTTGTATGTATGCTAATTACTTTTATTTTAATAGAAAAAATTATCTGATTGTTTAATGACAAATAACGGACATTTAGAAAATTTTTATTAAAATAAACTTAATTGAATATTTCATATGTTTAATATCTACAAGGATTTACTAAAAATAACTTTTAATAATAACATATATTTCCCGAAGCATAGCCAAAAAGACCATAAACTCAAAAACTTCATAATTACCTTAAAATTGAAGTAAAATTAATGAAAATCATGTTCAAAGAGTTTTTTTTTCTAAATTTACTCTTTCACAGAAAGATAAGGTTAAGAAGAGAATTGAGTATAAAATATGTGCCTTAAAAAGTTTGTATGTATGCTAATTACTTTTATTTTAATAGAAAAAATTATCTTATTAATTACTGACAAGTAACGGAGATTCAGAAAATTTTTGTTAAAATAAACTTAATTGAATACTTCATTTGATTAATATCTACAAGGATTTACTAAAGATAACTTTTAGTAATAACATATGTTTCCCGAAGCATAGCCAAAAAGACCATAAACTCAAAAACTTCATAATTACCTTAAAATTGAAGTAAAATTAATGAAAATCATGTTCAAATAGTTTTTTTTTCTAAATTTACTCTTTCACAGAAAGATAAGGTTAAGAAGAGAATTAAGTATAAAATATGTGCCTTAAAAAGTTTGTATGTAAGCTAAATACTTTTATTTTAATAGAAAAAATTATCTGATTATTTACTGACAAATAACGGACATTTAGAAAATTTTTATTAAAATAAACTTAATTGAATACTTCATTTGTTTAATATCTACAAGGATTTACTAAAAATAACTTTTAATAATAACATATATTTCCCGAAGCATAGCCAAAAAGACCATAAACTCAAAAACTTCATAAATACCTTAAAATTGAAGTAAAATTAATGAAAATCATGTTCAAATAGTTTTTTTTTCTAAATTTACTCTTTCACAGAAAGATAAGCTTAAGAAGAGAATTAAGTATAAAATATGTGCCTTAAAAAGTTTGTATGTATGCTAATTACTTTTATTTTAATAGAAAAAATTATCTGATTATTTCATGACAAATAACGGACATTTAGAAAATTTTTATTAAAATAAACTTAATTGAATACTTCATTTGATTAATATCTACAAGGATTTACTAAAGATAACTTTTAATAATAACATATGTTTCCCGAAGCATAGCCAAAAAGACCATAAACTCAAAAACTTCATAATTACCTTAAAATTGAAGTAAAATTAATGAAAATCATGTTCAAATAGTTTTTTTTTCTAAATTTACTCTTTCACAGAAAGATAAGGTTAAGAAGAGAATGAAGTATAAAATATGTGCCTTAAAAAGTTTGTATGTATGCTAATAACTTTTATTTTAATAGAAAAAATTATCTGATTGTTTAATGACAAATAACGGACATTTAGAAAATTTTTATTAAAATAAACTTAATTGAATACTTCATTTGATTAATATCTACAAGGATTTACTAAAGATAACTTTTAATAATAACATATGTTTCCCGAAGCATAGCCAAAAAGACCATAAACTCAAAAACTTCATAATTACCTTAAAATTGAAGTAAAATTAATGAAAATCATGTTCAAATAGTTTTTTTTTCTAAATTTACTCTTTTACAGAAAGATAAGGTTAAGAAGAGAATTAAGTATAAAATATGTGCCTTAAAAAGTTTGTATGTAAGCTAAATACTTTTATTTTAATAGAAAAAATTATCTGATTATTTACTGACAAATAACGGACATTTAGAAAATTTTTATTAAAATAAACTTAATTGAATACTTCATTTGTTTAATATCTACAAGGATTTACTAAAAATAACTTTTAATAATAACATATATTTCCCGAAGCATAGCCAAAAAGACCATAAACTCAAAAACTTCATAATTACCTTAAAATTGAAGTAAAATTAATGAAAATCATGTTCAAATAGTTTTTTTTTCTAAATTTACTCTTTCACAGAAAGATAAGGTTAAGAAGAGAATTAAGTATAAAATATGTGCCTTAAAAAGTTTGTATGTATGCTAATTACTTTTATTTTAATAGAAAAAATTATCTGATTATTTCATGACAAATAACGTACATTTAGAAAATTTTTATTAAAATAAACTTAATTGAATACTTCATTTGATTAATATCTACAAGGATTTACTAAAAATAACTTTTAATAATAACATATATTTCCCGAAGCATAGCCAAAAAGACCATAAACTCAAAAACTTCATAATTACCTTAAAATTGAAGTAAAATTAATGAAAATCATGTTCAAATAGTTTTTTTTTCTAAATTTACTCTTTCACAGAAAGATAAGGTTAAGAAGAGAATTAAGTATAAAATATGTGCCTTAAAAAGTTTGTATGTATGCTAATTACTTTTATTTTAATAGAAAAAATTATCTGATTATTTCATGAAAAATAACGGACATTTAGAAAATTTTTATTAAAATAAACTTAATTGAATACTTCATTTGATTAATATCTACAAGGATTTACTAAAAATAACTTTTAATAATAACATATGTTTTTTGAAGCATAGCCAAAAAGACCATCATGTAAAAAACTTCATAATTACCTTAAAATTGATGTAAAAGTAATGAAAATCATGTTCAAGTAAATTTTTTCTCTAAATTTTCTCTTTCACTGAAAGACAAGGGTCAAAAGAGTTTTAAGTAGAAAATATGTGCCATAAAAAGTTTATATGGTAGCTAATTACTTTTAGTTTAATAGAAAAAATTATCTGATTATTTACTGACAAATAACGTACATTTAGAAAATTTTTATTAAAATAAACTTAATTGAATACTTCATTTGAATAATAACTACAAGGATTTACTAAAAATAACTTTTAATAATAACATATGTTTCCCGAAGCATAGCCAAAAAGACCATATACTCAAAAACTTCATAATTACCTTAAAATTGAAGTAAAATTAATGAAAATCATGTTCGAATAGTTTTTTTTTCTAAATTTACTCTTTCACAGAAAGATAAGGTTAAGAAGAGAATTGAGTATAAAATATGTGCCTTAAAAAGTTTGTATGTAAGCTAATTACTTTTATTTTAATAGAAAAAATTATCTTATTAATTACTGACAAATAAAGGACATTCAGAAAATTTTTATTAAAATAAACTTAATTGAATACTTCATTTGATTAATATCTACAAGGATTTACTAAAAATAACTTTTAATAATAACATATATTTCCCGAAGCATAGCCAAAAAGACCATAAACTCAAAAACTTCATAATTACCTTAAAATTGAAGTAAAATTAATGAAAATCATGTTCAAATAGTTTTTTTTTCTAAATTTACTCTTTCACAGAAAGATAAGGTTAAGAAGAGAATTGAGTATAAAATATGTGCCTTAAAAAGTTTGTATGTATGCTAATTACTTTTATTTTAATAGAAAAAATTATCTGATTGTTTAATGACAAATAACGGACATTTAGAAAATTTTTATTAAAATAAACTTAATTGAATATTTCATATGTTTAATATCTACAAGGATTTACTAAAAATAACTTTTAATAATAACATATATTTCCCGAAACATAGCCAAAAAGACCATAAACTCAAAAACTTCATAATTACCTTAAAATTGAAGTAAAATTAATGAAAATCATGTTCAAAGAGTTTTTTTTTCTAAATTTACTCTTTCACAGAAAGATAAGGTTAAGAAGAGAATTGAGTATAAAATATGTGCCTTAAAAAGTTTGTATGTATGCTAATTACTTTTATTTTAATAGAAAAAATTATCTTATTAATTACTGACAAATAACGGAGATTCAGAAAATTTTTATTAAAATAAACTTAATTGAATACTTCATTTGATTAATATCTACAAGGATTTACTAAAAATAACTTTTAATAATAACATATATTTCCCGAAGCATAGCCAAAAAGACCATAAACTCAAAAACTTCATAATTACCTTAAAATTGAAGTAAAATTAATGAAAATCATGTTCAAATAGTTTTTTTTTCTAAATTTACTCTTTCACAGAAAGATAAGGTTAAGAAGAGAATTAAGTATAAAATATGTGCCTTAAAAAGTTTGTATGTATGCTAATTACTTTTATTTTAATAGAAAAAATTATCTGATTATTTCATGACAAATAACGGACATTTAGAAAATTTTTATTAAAATAAACTTAAATGAATACTTCATTTGATTAATATCTACAAGGATTTACTAAAGATAACTTTTAATAATAACATATGTTTCCCGAAGCATAGCCAAAAAGACCATAAACTCAAAAACTTCATAATTACCTTAAAATTGAAGTAAAATTAATGAAAATCATGTTCAAATAGTTTTTTTTTCTAAATTTACTCTTTCACAGAAAGATAAGGTTAAGAAGAGAATTAAGTATAAAATATGTGCCTTAAAAAGTTTGTATGTATGCTAATTACTTTTATTTTAATAGAAAAAATTATCTGATTATTTCATGACAAATAACGGACATTTAGAAAATTTTTATTAAAATAAACTTAATTGAATACTTCATTTGATTAATATCTACAAGGATTTACTAAAAATAACTTTTAATAATAACATATATTTCCCGAAGCATAGCCAAAAAGACCATAAACTCAAAAACTTCATAATTACCTTAAAATTGAAGTAAAATTAATGAAAATCATGTTCAAATAGTTTTTTTTTCTAAATTTACTCTTTCACAGAAAGATAAGGTTAAGAAGAGAATTAAGTATAAAATATGTGCCTTAAAAAGTTTGTATGTATGCTAATTACTTTTATTTTAATAGAAAAAATTATCTGATTATTTCATGAAAAATAACGGACATTTAGAAAATTTTTATTAAAATAAACTTAATTGAATACTTCATTTGATTAATATCTACAAGGATTTACTAAAAATAACTTTTAATAATAACATATGTTTTTTGAAGCATAGCCAAAAAGACCATCATGTAAAAAACTTCATAATTACCTTAAAATTGATGTAAAAGTAATGAAAATCATGTTCAAGTAAATTTTTTCTCTAAATTTTCTCTTTCACTGAAAGACAAGGGTCAAAAGAGTTTTAAGTAGAAAATATGTGCCATAAAAAGTTTATATGGTAGCTAATTACTTTTATCTTAATAGAAAAAATTATCTGATTATTTACTGACAAATAACGTACATTTAGAAAATTTTTATTAAAATAAACTTAATTGAATACTTCATTTGATTAATAACTACAAGGATTTACTAAAAATAACTTTTAATAATAACATATGTTTCCCGAAGCATAGCCAAAAAGACCATATACTCAAAAACTTCATAATTACCTTAAAATTGAAGTAAAATTAATGAAAATCATGTTCAAATAGTTTTTTTTTCTAAATTTACTCTTTCACAGAAAGATAAGGTTAAGAAGAGAATTGAGTATAAAATATGTGCCTTAAAAAGTTTGTATGTAAGCTAATTACTTTTATTTTAATAGAAAAAATTATCTTATTAATTACTGACAAATAAAGGACATTCAGAAAATTTTTATTAAAATAAACTTAATTGAATACTTCATTTGATTAATATCTACAAGGATTTACTAAAAATAACTTTTAATAATAACATATATTTCCCGAAGCATAGCCAAAAAGACCATAAACTCAAAAACTTCATAATTACCTTAAAATTGAAGTAAAATTAATGAAAATCATGTTCAAATAGTTTTTTTTTCTAAATTTACTCTTTCACAGAAAGATAAGGTTAAGAAGAGAATTGAGTATAAAATATGTGCCTTAAAAAGTTTGTATGTATGCTAATTACTTTTATTTTAATAGAAAAAATTATCTGATTATTTACTGACAAATAACGGACATTTAGAAAATTTTTATTAAAATAAACTTAATTGAATACTTCATTTGTTTAATATCTACAAGGATTTACTAAAAATAACTTTTAATAATAACATATATTTCCCGAAGCATAGCCAAAAAGACCATAAACTCAAAAACTTCATAAATACCTTAAAATTGAAGTAAAATTAATGAAAATCATGTTCAAATAGTTTTTTTTTCTAAATTTACTCTTTCACAGAAAGATAAGCTTAAGAAGAGAATTAAGTATAAAATATGTGCCTTAAAAAGTTTGTATGTATGCTAATTACTTTTATTTTAATAGAAAAAATTATCTGATTATTTCATGACAAATAACGGACATTTAGAAAATTTTTATTAAAATAAACTTAATTGAATACTTCATTTGATTAATATCTACAAGGATTTACTAAAGATAACTTTTAATAATAACATATGTTTCCCGAAGCATAGCCAAAAAGACCATAAACTCAAAAACTTCATAATTACCTTAAAATTGAAGTAAAATTAATGAAAATCATGTTCAAATAGTTTTTTTTTCTAAATTTACTCTTTCACAGAAAGATAAGGTTAAGAAGAGAATGAAGTATAAAATATGTGCCTTAAAAAGTTTGTATGTATGCTAATAACTTTTATTTTAATAGAAAAAATTATCTGATTGTTTAATGACAAATAACGGACATTTAGAAAATTTTTATTAAAATAAACTTAATTGAATACTTCATTTGATTAATATCTACAAGGATTTACTAAAGATAACTTTTAATAATAACATATGTTTCCCGAAGCATAGCCAAAAAGACCATAAACTCAAAAACTTCATAATTACCTTAAAATTGAAGTAAAATTAATGAAAATCATGTTCAAATAGTTTTTTTTTCTAAATTTACTCTTTTACAGAAAGATAAGGTTAAGAAGAGAATTAAGTATAAAATATGTGCCTTAAAAAGTTTGTATGTAAGCTAAATACTTTTATTTTAATAGAAAAAATTATCTGATTATTTACTGACAAATAACGGACATTTAGAAAATTTTTATTAAAATAAACTTAATTGAATACTTCATTTGTTTAATATCTACAAGGATTTACTAAAAATAACTTTTAATAATAACATATATTTCCCGAAGCATAGCCAAAAAGACCATAAACTCAAAAACTTCATAATTACCTTAAAATTGAAGTAAAATTAATGAAAATCATGTTCAAATAGTTTTTTTTTCTAAATTTACTCTTTCACAGAAAGATAAGGTTAAGAAGAGAATTAAGTATAAAATATGTGCCTTAAAAAGTTTGTATGTATGCTAATTACTTTTATTTTAATAGAAAAAATTATCTGATTATTTCATGACAAATAACGTACATTTAGAAAATTTTTATTAAAATAAACTTAATTGAATACTTCATTTGATTAATATCTACAAGGATTTACTAAAAATAACTTTTAATAATAACATATATTTCCCGAAGCATAGCCAAAAAGACCATAAACTCAAAAACTTCATAATTACCTTAAAATTGAAGTAAAATTAATGAAAATCATGTTCAAATAGTTTTTTTTTTCTAAATTTACTCTTTCACAGAAAGATAAGGTTAAGAAGAGAATTAAGTATAAAATATGTGCCTTAAAAAGTTTGTATGTATGCTAATTACTTTTATTTTAATAGAAAAAATTATCTGATTATTTCATGAAAAATAACGGACATTTAGAAAATTTTTATTAAAATAAACTTAATTGAATACTTCATTTGATTAATATCTACAAGGATTTACTAAAAATAACTTTTAATAATAACATATGTTTTTTGAAGCATAGCCAAAAAGACCATCATGTAAAAAACTTCATAATTACCTTAAAATTGATGTAAAAGTAATGAAAATCATGTTCAAGTAAATTTTTTCTCTAAATTTTCTCTTTCACTGAAAGACAAGGGTCAAAAGAGTTTTAAGTAGAAAATATGTGCCATAAAAAGTTTATATGGTAGCTAATTACTTTTAGTTTAATAGAAAAAATTATCTGATTATTTACTGACAAATAACGTACATTTAGAAAATTTTTATTAAAATAAACTTAATTGAATACTTCATTTGAATAATAACTACAAGGATTTACTAAAAATAACTTTTAATAATAACATATGTTTCCCGAAGCATAGCCAAAAAGACCATATACTCAAAAACTTCATAATTACCTTAAAATTGAAGTAAAATTAATGAAAATCATGTTCGAATAGTTTTTTTTTCTAAATTTACTCTTTCACAGAAAGATAAGGTTAAGAAGAGAATTGAGTATAAAATATGTGCCTTAAAAAGTTTGTATGTAAGCTAATTACTTTTATTTTAATAGAAAAAATTATCTTATTAATTACTGACAAATAAAGGACATTCAGAAAATTTTTATTAAAATAAACTTAATTGAATACTTCATTTGATTAATATCTACAAGGATTTACTAAAAATAACTTTTAATAATAACATATATTTCCCGAAGCATAGCCAAAAAGACCATAAACTCAAAAACTTCATAATTACCTTAAAATTGAAGTAAAATTAATGAAAATCATGTTCAAATAGTTTTTTTTTCTAAATTTACTCTTTCACAGAAAGATAAGGTTAAGAAGAGAATTGAGTATAAAATATGTGCCTTAAAAAGTTTGTATGTATGCTAATTACTTTTATTTTAATAGAAAAAATTATCTGATTGTTTAATGACAAATAACGGACATTTAGAAAATTTTTATTAAAATAAACTTAATTGAATATTTCATATGTTTAATATCTACAAGGATTTACTAAAAATAACTTTTAATAATAACATATATTTCCCGAAACATAGCCAAAAAGACCATAAACTCAAAAACTTCATAATTACCTTAAAATTGAAGTAAAATTAATGAAAATCATGTTCAAAGAGTTTTTTTTTCTAAATTTACTCTTTCACAGAAAGATAAGGTTAAGAAGAGAATTGAGTATAAAATATGTGCCTTAAAAAGTTTGTATGTATGCTAATTACTTTTATTTTAATAGAAAAAATTATCTTATTAATTACTGACAAATAACGGAGATTCAGAAAATTTTTATTAAAATAAACTTAATTGAATACTTCATTTGATTAATATCTACAAGGATTTACTAAAAATAACTTTTAATAATAACATATATTTCCCGAAGCATAGCCAAAAAGACCATAAACTCAAAAACTTCATAATTACCTTAAAATTGAAGTAAAATTAATGAAAATCATGTTCAAATAGTTTTTTTTTCTAAATTTACTCTTTCACAGAAAGATAAGGTTAAGAAGAGAATTAAGTATAAAATATGTGCCTTAAAAAGTTTGTATGTATGCTAATTACTTTTATTTTAATAGAAAAAATTATCTGATTATTTCATGACAAATAACGGACATTTAGAAAATTTTTATTAAAATAAACTTAAATGAATACTTCATTTGATTAATATCTACAAGGATTTACTAAAGATAACTTTTAATAATAACATATGTTTCCCGAAGCATAGCCAAAAAGACCATAAACTCAAAAACTTCATAATTACCTTAAAATTGAAGTAAAATTAATGAAAATCATGTTCAAATAGTTTTTTTTTCTAAATTTACTCTTTCACAGAAAGATAAGGTTAAGAAGAGAATTAAGTATAAAATATGTGCCTTAAAAAGTTTGTATGTATGCTAATTACTTTTATTTTAATAGAAAAAATTATCTGATTATTTCATGACAAATAACGGACATTTAGAAAATTTTTATTAAAATAAACTTAATTGAATACTTCATTTGATTAATATCTACAAGGATTTACTAAAAATAACTTTTAATAATAACATATATTTCCCGAAGCATAGCCAAAAAGACCATAAACTCAAAAACTTCATAATTACCTTAAAATTGAAGTAAAATTAATGAAAATCATGTTCAAATAGTTTTTTTTTCTAAATTTACTCTTTCACAGAAAGATAAGGTTAAGAAGAGAATTAAGTATAAAATATGTGCCTTAAAAAGTTTGTATGTATGCTAATTACTTTTATTTTAATAGAAAAAATTATCTGATTATTTCATGAAAAATAACGGACATTTAGAAAATTTTTATTAAAATAAACTTAATTGAATACTTCATTTGATTAATATCTACAAGGATTTACTAAAAATAACTTTTAATAATAACATATGTTTTTTGAAGCATAGCCAAAAAGACCATCATGTAAAAAACTTCATAATTACCTTAAAATTGATGTAAAAGTAATGAAAATCATGTTCAAGTAAATTTTTTCTCTAAATTTTCTCTTTCACTGAAAGACAAGGGTCAAAAGAGTTTTAAGTAGAAAATATGTGCCATAAAAAGTTTATATGGTAGCTAATTACTTTTATTTTAATAGAAAAAATTATCTGATTATTTACTGACAAATAACGTACATTTAGAAAATTTTTATTAAAATAAACTTAATTGAATACTTCATTTGATTAATAACTACAAGGATTTACTAAAAATAACTTTTAATAATAACATATGTTTCCCGAAGCATAGCCAAAAAGACCATATACTCAAAAACTTCATAATTACCTTAAAATTGAAGTAAAATTAATGAAAATCATGTTCAAATAGTTTTTTTTTCTAAATTTACTCTTTCACAGAAAGATAAGGTTAAGAAGAGAATTGAGTATAAAATATGTGCCTTAAAAAGTTTGTATGTAAGCTAATTACTTTTATTTTAATAGAAAAAATTATCTTATTAATTACTGACAAATAAAGGACATTCAGAAAATTTTTATTAAAATAAACTTAATTGAATACTTCATTTGATTAATATCTACAAGGATTTACTAAAAATAACTTTTAATAATAACATATATTTCCCGAAGCATAGCCAAAAAGACCATAAACTCAAAAACTTCATAATTACCTTAAAATTGAAGTAAAATTAATGAAAATCATGTTCAAATAGTTTTTTTTTCTAAATTTACTCTTTCACAGAAAGATAAGGTTAAGAAGAGAATTGAGTATAAAATATGTGCCTTAAAAAGTTTGTATGTATGCTAATTACTTTTATTTTAATAGAAAAAATTATCTGATTGTTTAATGACAAATAACGGACATTTAGAAAATTTTTATTAAAATAAACTTAATTGAATATTTCATATGTTTAATATCTACAAGGATTTACTAAAAATAACTTTTAATAATAACATATATTTCCCGAAGCATAGCCAAAAAGACCATAAACTCAAAAACTTCATAATTACCTTAAAATTGAAGTAAAATTAATGAAAATCATGTTCAAAGAGTTTTTTTTTCTAAATTTACTCTTTCACAGAAAGATAAGGTTAAGAAGAGAATTGAGTATAAAATATGTGCCTTAAAAAGTTTGTATGTATGCTAATTACTTTTATTTTAATAGAAAAAATTATCTTATTAATTACTGACAAATAACGGAGATTCAGAAAATTTTTATTAAAATAAACTTAATTGAATACTTCATTTGATTAATATCTACAAGGATTTACTAAAAATAACTTTTAATAATAACATATATTTCCCGAAGCATAGCCAAAAAGACCATAAACTCAAAAACTTCATAATTACCTTAAAATTGAAGTAAAATTAATGAAAATCATGTTCAAATAGTTTTTTTTTCTAAATTTACTCTTTCACAGAAAGATAAGGTTAAGAAGAGAATTAAGTATAAAATATGTGCCTTAAAAAGTTTGTATGTATGCTAATTACTTTTATTTTAATAGAAAAAATTATCTGATTATTTCATGACAAATAACGGACATTTAGAAAATTTTTATTAAAATAAACTTAAATGAATACTTCATTTGATTAATATCTACAAGGATTTACTAAAGATAACTTTTAATAATAACATATGTTTCCCGAAGCATAGCCAAAAAGACCATAAACTCAAAAACTTCATAATTACCTTAAAATTGAAGTAAAATTAATGAAAATCATGTTCAAATAGTTTTTTTTTCTAAATTTACTCTTTCACAGAAAGATAAGGTCAAGAAGAGAATTGAGTATAAAATATGTGCCTTAAAAAGTTTGTATGTAAGCTAATTAATTTTATTTTAATAGAAAAAATTATCTTATTAATTACTGACAAATAACGGACATTCAGAAAATTTTTATTAAAATAAACTTAATTGAATACTTCATTTGATTAATATCTACAAGGATTTACTAAAAATAACTTTTAATAATAACATATGTTTCCCGAAGCATAGCCAAAAAGACCATAAACTCAAAAACTTCATAATTACCTTAAAATTGAAGTAAAATTAATGAAAATCATGTTCAAATAGTTTTTTTTTCTAAATTTACTCTTTCACAGAAAGATAAGGTTAAAAAGAGAATTAAGTATAAAATATGTGCCTTAAAAAGTTTGTATGTATGCTAATTACTTTTATTTTAATAGAAAAAATTATCTGATTGTTTAATGACAAATAACGGACATTTAGAAAATTTTTATTAAAATAAACTTAATTGAATACTTCATTTGATTAATATCTACAAGGATTTACTGAAAATAACTTTTAATAATAACATATGTTTCCCGAAGCATAGCCAAAAAGACCATAAACTCAAAAACTTCATAATTACCTTAAAATTGAAGTAAAATTAATGAAAATCATGTTCAAATAGTTTTTTTTTCTAAATTTACTCTTTCACAGAAAGATAAGGTTAAGAAGAGAATTAAGTATAAAATATGTGCCTTAAAAAGTTTGTATGTAAGCTAATTACTTTTATTTTAATAGAAAAAATTATCTTATTAATTACTGACAAATAACGGAGATTCAGAAAATTTTTATTAAAATAAACTTAATTGAATACTTCATTTGATTAATATCTACAAGGATTTACTAAAAATAACTTTTAATAATAACATATATTTCCCGAAGCATAGCCAAAAAGACCATAAACTCAAAAACTTCATAATTACCTTAAAATTGAAGTAAAATTAATGAAAATCATGTTCAAATAGTTTTTTTTTCTAAATTTACTCTTTCACAGAAAGATAAGGTTAAGAAGAGAATTGAGTATAAAATATGTGCCTTAAAAAGTTTGTATGTATGCTAATTACTTTTATTTTAATAGAAAAAATTATCTGATTGTTTAATGACAAATAACGGACATTTAGAAAATTTTTATTAAAATAAACTTAATTGAATATTTCATATGTTTAATATCTACAAGGATTTACAAAAAATAACTATAATAATAACATATATTTCCCGAAGCATAGCCAAAAAGACCATAAACTCAAAAACTTCATAATTACCTTAAAATTGAAGTAAAATTAATGAAAATCATGTTCAAATAGTTTTTTTTTCTAAATTTACTCTTTCACAGAAAGATAAGGTTAAGAAGAGAATTAAGTATAAAATATGTGCCTTAAAAAGTTTGTATGTATGCTAATTACTTTTATTTTAATAGAAAAAATTATCTGATTATTTCATGACAAATAACGGACATTTAGAAAATTTTTATTAAAATAAACTTAATTGAATACTTCATTTGATTAATATCTACAAGGATTTACTAAAGATAACTTTTAATAATAACATATGTTTCCCGAAGCATAGCCAAAAAGACCATAAACTCAAAAACTTCATAATTACCTTAAAATTGAAGTAAAATTAATGAAAATCATGTTCAAATAGTTTTTTTTTCTAAATTTACTCTTTCACAGAAAGATAAGGTTAAGAAGAGAATTAAGTATAAAATATGTGCCTTAAAAAGTTTGTATGTATGCTAATAACTTTTATTTTAATAGAAAAAATTATCTGATTGTTTAATGACAAATAACGGACATTTAGAAAATTTTTAATAAAATAAACTTAATTGAATACTTCATTTGATTAATATCTACAAGGATTTACTAAAGATAACTTTTAATAATAACATATGTTTCCCGAAGCATAGCCAAAAAGACCATAAACTCAAAAACTTCATAATTACCTTAAAATTGAAGTAAAATTAATGAAAATCATGTTCAAATAGTTTTTTTTTCTAAATTTACTCTTTCACAGAAAGATAAGGTTAAGAAGAGAATTGAGTATAAAATATGTGCCTTAAAAAGTTTGTATGTATGCTAATTACTTTTATTTTAATAGAAAAAATTATCTTATTAATTACTGACAAATAACGGAGATTCAGAAAATTTTTATTAAAATAAACTTAATTGAATACTTCATTTGATTAATATCTACAAGGATTTACTAAAAATAACTTTTAATAATAACATATATTTCCCGAAGCATAGCCAAAAAGACCATAAACTCAAAAACTTCATAATTACCTTAAAATTGAAGTAAAATTAATGAAAATCATGTTCAAATAGTTTTTTTTCTAAATTTACTCTTTCACAGAATGATAAGGTTAAGAAGAGAATTAAGTATAAAATATGTGCCTTAAAAAGTTTGTATGTATGCTAATTACTTTTATTTTAATAGAAAAAATTATCTGATTATTTCATGACAAATAACGGACATTTAGAAAATTTTTATTAAAATAAACTTAATTGAATACTTCATTTGATTAATATCTACAAGGATTTACTAAAGATAACTTTTAATAATAACATATGTTTCCCGAAGCATAGCCAAAAAGACCATAAACTCAAAAACTTCATAATTACCTTAAAATTGAAGTAAAATTAATGAAAATCATGTTCAAATAGTTTTTTTTTCTAAATTTACTCTTTCACAGAAAGATAAGGTTAAGAAGAGAATTAAGTATAAAATATGTGCCTTAAAAAGTTTGTATGTATGCTAATTACTTTTATTTTAATAGAAAAAATTATCTGATTATTTCATGAAAAATAACGGACATTTAGAAAATTTTTATTAAAATAAACTTAATTGAATACTTCATTTGATTAATATCTACAAGGATTTACTAAAAATAACTTTTAATAATAACATATGTTTTTTGAAGCATAGCCAAAAAGACCATCATGTAAAAAACTTCATAATTACCTTAAAATTGATGTAAAAGTAATGAAAATCATGTTCAAGTAAATTTTTTCTCTAAATTTTCTCTTTCACTGAAAGACAAGGGTCAAAAGAGTTTTAAGTAGAAAATATGTGCCATAAAAAGTTTATATGGTAGCTAATTACTTTTATTTTAATAGAAAAAATTATCTGATTATTTACTGACAAATAACGTACATTTAGAAAATTTTTATTAAAATAAACTTAATTGAATACTTCATTTGATTAATAACTACAAGGATTTACTAAAAATAACTTTTAATAATAACATATGTTTCCCGAAGCATAGCCAAAAAGACCATATACTCAAAAACTTCATAATTACCTTAAAATTGAAGTAAAATTAATGAAAATCATGTTCAAATAGTTTTTTTTTCTAAATTTACTCTTTCACAGAAAGATAAGGTTAAGAAGAGAATTGAGTATAAAATATGTGCCTTAAAAAGTTTGTATGTAAGCTAATTACTTTTATTTTAATAGAAAAAATTATCTTATTAATTACTGACAAATAAAGGACATTCAGAAAATTTTTATTAAAATAAACTTAATTGAATACTTCATTTGATTAATATCTACAAGGATTTACTAAAAATAACTTTTAATAATAACATATATTTCCCGAAGCATAGCCAAAAAGACCATAAACTCAAAAACTTCATAATTACCTTAAAATTGAAGTAAAATTAATGAAAATCATGTTCAAATAGTTTTTTTTTCTAAATTTACTCTTTCACAGAAAGATAAGGTTAAGAAGAGAATTGAGTATAAAATATGTGCCTTAAAAAGTTTGTATGTATGCTAATTACTTTTATTTTAATAGAAAAAATTATCTGATTGTTTAATGACAAATAACGGACATTTAGAAAATTTTTATTAAAATAAACTTAATTGAATATTTCATATGTTTAATATCTACAAGGATTTACTAAAAATAACTTTTAATAATAACATATATTTCCCGAAGCATAGCCAAAAAGACCATAAACTCAAAAACTTCATAATTACCTTAAAATTGAAGTAAAATTAATGAAAATCATGTTCAAAGAGTTTTTTTTTCTAAATTTACTCTTTCACAGAAAGATAAGGTTAAGAAGAGAATTGAGTATAAAATATGTGCCTTAAAAAGTTTGTATGTATGCTAATTACTTTTATTTTAATAGAAAAAATTATCTTATTAATTACTGACAAATAACGGAGATTCAGAAAATTTTTATTAAAATAAACTTAATTGAATACTTCATTTGATTAATATCTACAAGGATTTACTAAAAATAACTTTTAATAATAACATATATTTCCCGAAGCATAGCCAAAAAGACCATAAACTCAAAAACTTCATAATTACCTTAAAATTGAAGTAAAATTAATGAAAATCATGTTCAAATAGTTTTTTTTTCTAAATTTACTCTTTCACAGAAAGATAAGGTTAAGAAGAGAATTAAGTATAAAATATGTGCCTTAAAAAGTTTGTATGTATGCTAATTACTTTTATTTTAATAGAAAAAATTATCTGATTATTTCATGACAAATAACGGACATTTAGAAAATTTTTATTAAAATAAACTTAAATGAATACTTCATTTGATTAATATCTACAAGGATTTACTAAAGATAACTTTTAATAATAACATATGTTTCCCGAAGCATAGCCAAAAAGACCATAAACTCAAAAACTTCATAATTACCTTAAAATTGAAGTAAAATTAATGAAAATCATGTTCAAATAGTTTTTTTTTCTAAATTTACTCTTTCACAGAAAGATAAGGTCAAGAAGAGAATTGAGTATAAAATATGTGCCTTAAAAAGTTTGTATGTAAGCTAATTACTTTTATTTTAATAGAAAAAATTATCTTATTAATTACTGACAAATAACGGACATTCAGAAAATTTTTATTAAAATAAACTTAATTGAATACTTCATTTGATTAATATCTACAAGGATTTACTAAAAATAACTTTTAATAATAACATATGTTTCCCGAAGCATAGCCAAAAAGACCATAAACTCAAAAACTTCATAATTACCTTAAAATTGAAGTAAAATTAATGAAAATCATGTTCAAATAGTTTTTTTTTCTAAATTTACTCTTTCACAGAAAGATAAGGTTAAAAAGAGAATTAAGTATAAAATATGTGCCTTAAAAAGTTTGTATGTATGCTAATTACTTTTATTTTAATAGAAAAAATTATCTGATTGTTTAATGACAAATAACGGACATTTAGAAAATTTTTATTAAAATAAACTTAATTGAATACTTCATTTGATTAATATCTACAAGGATTTACTGAAAATAACTTTTAATAATAACATATGTTTCCCGAAGCATAGCCAAAAAGACCATAAACTCAAAAACTTCATAATTACCTTAAAATTGAAGTAAAATTAATGAAAATCATGTTCAAATAGTTTTTTTTTCTAAATTTACTCTTTCACAGAAAGATAAGGTTAAGAAGAGAATTAAGTATAAAATATGTGCCTTAAAAAGTTTGTATGTAAGCTAATTACTTTTATTTTAATAGAAAAAATTATCTTATTAATTACTGACAAATAACGGAGATTCAGAAAATTTTTATTAAAATAAACTTAATTGAATACTTCATTTGATTAATATCTACAAGGATTTACTAAAAATAACTTTTAATAATAACATATATTTCCCGAAGCATAGCCAAAAAGACCATAAACTCAAAAACTTCATAATTACCTTAAAATTGAAGTAAAATTAATGAAAATCATGTTCAAATAGTTTTTTTTTCTAAATTTACTCTTTCACAGAAAGATAAGGTTAAGAAGAGAATTGAGTATAAAATATGTGCCTTAAAAAGTTTGTATGTATGCTAATTACTTTTATTTTAATAGAAAAAATTATCTGATTATTTCATGACAAATAACGGACATTTAGAAAATTTTTATTAAAATAAACTTAATTGAATACTTCATTTGATTAATATCTACAAGGATTTACTAAAGATAACTTTTAATAATAACATATGTTTCCCGAAGCATAGCCAAAAAGACCATAAACTCAAAAACTTCATAATTACCTTAAAATTGAAGTAAAATTAATGAAAATCATGTTCAAATAGTTTTTTTTTCTAAATTTACTCTTTCACAGAAAGATAAGGTTAAGAAGAGAATTAAGTATAAAATATGTGCCTTAAAAAGTTTGTATGTATGCTAATAACTTTTATTTTAATAGAAAAAATTATCTGATTGTTTAATGACAAATAACGGACATTTAGAAAATTTTTAATAAAATAAACTTAATTGAATACTTCATTTGATTAATATCTACAAGGATTTACTAAAGATAACTTTTAATAATAACATATGTTTCCCGAAGCATAGCCAAAAAGACCATAAACTCAAAAACTTCATAATTACCTTAAAATTGAAGTAAAATTAATGAAAATCATGTTCAAATAGTTTTTTTTTCTAAATTTACTCTTTCACAGAAAGATAAGGTTAAGAAGAGAATTAAGTATAAAATATGTGCCTTAAAAAGTTTGTATGTAAGCTAAATACTTTTATTTTAATAGAAAAAATTATCTGATTATTTACTGACAAATAACGGACATTTAGAAAATTTTTATTAAAATAAACTTAATTGAATACTTCATTTGTTTAATATCTACAAGGATTTACTAAAAATAACTTTTAATAATAACATATATTTCCCGAAGCATAGCCAAAAAACCATAAACTCAAAAACTTCATAAATACCTTAAAATTGAAGTAAAATTAATGAAAATCATGTTCAAATAGTTTTTTTTTCTAAATTTACTCTTTCACAGAAAGATAAGCTTAAGAAGAGAATTAAATATAAAATATGTGCCTTAAAAAGTTTGTATGTATGCTAATTACTTTTATTTTAATAGAAAAAATTATCTGATTATTTCATGACAAATAACGGACATTTAGAAACTTTTTATTAAAATAAACTTAATTGAATACTTCATTTGATTAATATCTACAAGGATTTACTAAAGATAACTTTTAATAATAACATATGTTTCCCGAAGCATAGCCAAAAAGACCATAAACTCAAAAACTGTATAATTACCTTAAAATTGAAGTAAAATTAATGAAAATCATGTTCAAATAGTTTTTTTTTCTAAATTTACTCTTTCACAGAAAGATAAGGTTAAGAAGAGAATTAAGTATAAAATATGTGCCTTAAAAAGTTTGTATGTATGCTAATAACTTTTATTTTAATAGAAAAAATTATCTGATTGTTTAATGACAAATAACGGACATTTAGAAAATTTTTAATAAAATAAACTTAATTGAATACTTCATTTGATTAATATCTACAAGGATTTACTAAAGATAACTTTTAATAATAACATATGTTTCCCGAAGCATAGCCAAAAAGACCATAAACTCAAAAACTTCATAATTACCTTAAAATTGAAGTAAAATTAATGAAAATCATGTTCAAATAGTTTTTTTTTCTAAATTTACTCTTTCACAGAAAGATAAGGTTAAGAAGAGAATTAAGTATAAAATATGTGCCTTAAAAAGTTTGTATGTAAGCTAAATACTTTTATTTTAATAGAAAAAATTATCTGATTATTTACTGACAAATAACGGACATTTAGAAAATTTTTATTAAAATAAACTTAATTGAATACTTCATTTGTTTAATATCTACAAGGATTTACTAAAAATAACTTTTAATAATAACATATATTTCCCGAAGCATAGCCAAAAAACCATAAACTCAAAAACTTCATAAATACCTTAAAATTGAAGTAAAATTAATGAAAATCATGTTCAAATAGTTTTTTTTTCTAAATTTACTCTTTCACAGAAAGATAAGCTTAAGAAGAGAATTAAATATAAAATATGTGCCTTAAAAAGTTTGTATGTATGCTAATTACTTTTATTTTAATAGAAAAAATTATCTGATTATTTCATGACAAATAACGGACATTTAGAAACTTTTTATTAAAATAAACTTAATTGAATACTTCATTTGATTATTATCTACAAGGATTTACTAAAGATAACTTTTAATAATAACATATGTTTCCCGAAGCATAGCCAAAAAGACCATAAACTCAAAAACTGTATAATTACCTTAAAATTGAAGTAAAATTAATGAAAATCATGTTCAAATAGTTTTTTTTTCTAAATTTACTCTTTCACAGAAAGATAAGGTTAAGAAGAGAATTAAGTATAAAATATGTGCCTTAAAAAGTTTGTATGTATGCTAATAACTTTTATTTTAATAGAAAAAATTATCTGATTGTTTAATGACAAATAACGGACATTTAGAAAATTTTTATTAAAATAAACTTAATTGAATACTTCATTTGATTAATATCTACAAGGATTTACTAAAGATAACTTTTAATAATAACATATGTTTCCCGAAGCATAGCCAAAAAGACCATAAACTCAAAAACTTCATAATTACCTTAAAATTGAAGTAAAATTAATGAAAATCATGTTCAAATAGTTTTTTTTTCTAAATTTACTCTTTCACAGAAAGATAAGGTTAAGAAGAGAATTAAGTATAAAATATGTGCCTTAAAAAGTTTGTATGTAAGCTAAATACTTTTATTTTAATAGAAAAAATTATCTGATTATTTACTGACAAATAACGGACATTTAGAAAATTTTTATTAAAATAAACTTAATTGAATACTTCATTTGTTTAATATCTACAAGGATTTACTAAAAATAACTTTTAATAATAACATATATTTCCCGAAGCATAGCCAAAAAGACCATAAACTCAAAAACTTCATAAATACCTTAAAATTGAAGTAAAATTAATGAAAATCATGTTCAAATAGTTTTTTTTTCTAAATTTACTCTTTCACAGAAAGATAAGCTTAAGAAGAGAATTAAGTATAAAATATGTGCCTTAAAAAGTTTGTATGCATGCTAATTACTTTTATTTTAATAGAAAAAATTATCTGATTATTTCATGACAAATAACGGACATTTAGAAAATTTTTATTAAAATAAACTTAATTGAATACTTCATTTGATTAATATCTACAAGGATTTACTAAAAATAACTTTTAATAATAACATATATTTCCCGAAGCATAGCCAAAAAGACCATAAACTCAAAAACTTCATAATTACCTTAAAATTGAAGTAAAATTAATGAAAATCATGTTCAAAGAGTTTTTTTTTCTAAATTTACTCTTTCACAGAAAGATAAGGTTAAGAAGAGAATTGAGTATAAAATATGTGCCTTAAAAAGTTTGTATGTATGCGAATTACTTTTATTTTAATAGAAAAAATTATCTGATTGTTTAATGACAAATAACGGACATTTAGAAAATTTTTATTAAAATAAACTTAATTGAATATTTCATATGTTTAATATCTACAAGGATTTACTAAAAATAACTTTTAATAATAACATATATTTCCCGAAGCATAGCCAACAAGACCATAAACTCAAAAACTTCATAATTACCTTAAAATTGAAGTAAAATTAATGAAAATCATGTTCAAATATTTTTTTTTCTAAATTTACTCTTTCACAGAAAGATAAGGTTAAGAAGAGAATTAAGTATAAAATATGTGCCTTAAAAAGTTTGTATGTATGCTAATTACTTTTATTTTAATAGAAAAAATTATCTGATTATTTCATGACAAATAACGGACATTTAGAAAATTTTTATTAAAATAAACTTAATTGAATACTTCATTTGATTAATATCTACAAGGATTTACTGAAAATAACTTTTAATAATAACATATGTTTCCCGAAGCATAGCCAAAAAGACCATAAACTCAAAAACTTCATAATTACCTTAAAATTGAAGTAAAATTAATGAAAATCATGTTCAAATAGTTTTTTTTTCTAAATTTACTCTTTCACAGAAAGATAAGGTTAAGAAGAGAATTAAGTATAAAATATGTGCCTTAAAAAGTTTGTATGTAAGCTAATTACTTTTATTTTAATAGAAAAAATTATCTTATTAATTACTGACAAATAACGGAGATTCAGAAAATTTTTATTAAAATAAACTTAATTGAATACTTCATTTGATTAATATCTACAAGGATTTACTAAAAATAACTTTTAATAATAACATATATTTCCCGAAGCATAGCCAAAAAGACCATAAACTCAAAAACTTCATAATTACCTTAAAATTGAAGTAAAATTAATGAAAATCATGTTCAAATAGTTTTTTTTTCTAAATTTACTCTTTCACAGAAAGATAAGGTTAAGAAGAGAATTGAGTATAAAATATGTGCCTTAAAAAGTTTGTATGTATGCTAATTACTTTTATTTTAATAGAAAAAATTATCTGATTGTTTAATGACAAATAACGGACATTTAGAAAATTTTTATTAAAATAAACTTAATTGAATATTTCATATGTTTAATATCTACAAGGATTTACTAAAAATAACTTTTAATAATAACATATATTTCCCGAAGCATAGCCAAAAAGACCATAAACTCAAAAACTTCATAATTACCTTAAAATTGAAGTAAAATTAATGAAAATCATGTTCAAAGAGTTTTTTTTTCTAAATTTACTCTTTCACAGAAAGATAAGGTTAAGAAGAGAATTGAGTATAAAATATGTGCCTTAAAAAGTTTGTATGTATGCTAATTACTTTTATTTTAATAGAAAAAATTATCTTATTAATTACTGACAAATAACGGAGATTCAGAAAATTTTTATTAAAATAAACTTAATTGAATACTTCATTTGATTAATATCTACAAGGATTTACTAAAGATAACTTTTAATAATAACATATGTTTCCCGAAGCATAGCCAAAAAGACCATAAACTCAAAAACTTCATAATTACCTTAAAATTGAAGTAAAATTAATGAAAATCATGTTCAAATAGTTTTTTTTTCTAAATTTACTCTTTCACAGAAAGATAAGGTTAAGAAGAGAATTAAGTATAAAATATGTGCCTTAAAAAGTTTGTATGTATGCTAATTACTTTTATTTTAATAGAAAAAATTATCTGATTATTTCATGACAAATAACGGACATTTAGAAAATTTTTATTAAAATAAACTTAATTGAATACTTCATTTGATTAATATCTACAAGGATTTACTAAAAATAACTTTTAATAATAACATATGTTTTTTGAAGCATAGCCAAAAAGACCATCATGTAAAAAACTTCATAATTACCTTAAAATTGATGTAAAAGTAATGAAAATCATGTTCAAGTAAATTTTTTCTCTAAATTTTCTCTTTCACTAAAAGACAAGGGTCAAAAGAGTTTTAAGTAGAAAATATGTGCCATAAAAAGTTTATATGGTAGCTAATTACTTTTATTTTAATAGAAAAAATTATCTGATTATTTACTGACAAATAACGTACATTTAGAAAATTTTTATTAAAATAAACTTAATTGAATACTTCATTTGATTAATAACTACAAGGATTTACTAAAAATAACTTTTAATAATAACATATGTTTCCCGAAGCATAGCCAAAAAGACCATAAACTCAAAAACTTCATAATTACCTTAAAATTGCAGTAAAATTAATGAAAATCATGTTCAAAGAGTTTTTTTTTCTAAATTTACTCTTTCACAGAAAGATAAGGTTAAGAAGAGAATTGAGTATAAAATATGTGCCTTAAAAAGTTTGTATGTATGCTAATTACTTTTATTTTAATAGAAAAAATTATCTGATTGTTTAATGACAAATAACGGACATTTAGAAAATTTTTATTAAAATAAACTTAATTGAATATTTCATATGTTTAATATCTACAAGGATTTACTAAAAATAACTTTTAATAATAACATATATTTTCCGAAGCATAGCCAAAAAGACCATAAACTCAAAAACTTCATAATTACCTTAAAATTGAAGTAAAATTAATGAAAATCATGTTCAAATAGTTTTTTTTTCTAAATTTACTCTTTCACAGAAAGATAAGGTTAAGAAGAGAATTAAGTATAAAATATGTGCCTTAAAAAGTTTGTATGTAAGCTAAATACTTTTATTTTAATAGAAAAAATTATCTGATTATTTACTGACAAATAACGGACATTTAGAAAATTTTTATTAAAATAAACTTAATTGAATACTTCATTTGTTTAATATCTACAAGGATTTACTAAAAATAACTTTTAATAATAACATATATTTCCCGAAGCATAGCCAAAAAGACCATAAACTCAAAAACTTCATAAATACCTTAAAATTGAAGTAAAATTAATGAAAATCATGTTCAAATAGTTTTTTTTTCTAAATTTACTCTTTCACAGAAAGATAAGCTTAAGAAGAGAATTAAGTATAAAATATGTGCCTTAAAAAGTTTGTATGTATGCTAATAACTTTTATTTTAATAGAAAAAATTATCTGATTGTTTAATGACAAATAACGGACATTTAGAAAATTTTTATTAAAATAAACTTAATTGAATACTTCATTTGATTAATATCTACAAGGATTTACTAAAGAAAACTTTTAATAATAACATATGTTTCCCGAAGCATAGCCAAAAAGACCATAAACTCAAAAACTTCATAATTACCTTAAAATTGAAGTAAAATTAATGAAAATCATGTTCAAATAGTTTTTTTTTCTAAATTTACTCTTTCACAGAAAGATAAGGTTAAGAAGAGAATTAAGTATAAAATATGTGCCTTAAAAAGTTTGTATGTAAGCTAAATACTTTTATTTTAATAGAAAAAATTATCTGATTATTTACTGACAAATAACGGACATTTAGAAAATTTTTATTAAAATAAACTTAATTGAATACTTCATTTGATTAATATCTACAAGGATTTACTAAAAATAACTTTTAATAATAACATATGTTTTTTGAAGCATAGCCAAAAAGACCATAAACTCAAAAACTTCATAATTACCTTAAAATTGAAGTAAAATTAATGAAAATCATGTTCAAAGAGTTTTTTTTTCTAAATTTACACTTTCACAGAAAGATAAGGTTAAGAAGAGAATTAAGTATAAAATATGTGCCTTAAAAAGTTTGTATGTATGCTAATTACTTTTATTTTAATAGAAAAAATTATCTGATTGTTTAATGACAAATAACGGACATTTAGAAAATTTTTATTAAAATAAACTTAATTGAATATTTCATATGTTTAATATCTACCAGGATTTACTAAAAATAACTTTTAATAATAACATATATTTCCCGAAGCATAGCCAAAAAGACCATAAACTCAAAAACTTCATAATTACCTTAAAATTGAATTAAAATTAATGAAAATCATGTTCAAATAGTTTTTTTTTCTAAATTTACTCTTTCACAGAAAGATAAGGTTAAGAAGAGAATTGAGTATAAAATATGTGCCTTAAAAAGTTTGTATGTAAGCTAATTACTTTTATTTTAATAGAAAAAATTATCTTATTAATTACTGATAAATAACGGACAGCAGAAAATTTTTATTAAAATAAACTTAATTGAATACTTCATTTGATTAATATCTACAAGGATTTACTAAAAATAACTTTTAATAATAACATATGTTTCCCGAAGCATAGCCAAAAAGACCATCATGTAAAAAACTTCAAAATTACCTTAAAATTGAAGTAAAATTAATGAAAATCATGTTCAAATAGTTTTTTTTTTCTAAATTTACTCCTTCACAGAAAGATAAGGTTAAAAAGAGAATTAAGTATAAAATATGTGCCTTAAAGAGTTTGTATGTATGCTAATTACTTTTATTTTAATAGAAAAAATTATCTGATTGTTTAATGACAAATAACGGACATTTAGAAAATTTTTATTAAAATAAACTTAATTGAATACTTCATTTGATTAATAACTACAAGGATTTACTAAAAATAACTTTTAATAATAACATATGTTTCCCGAAGCATACTTAAAAAGACCATAAACTCAAAAACTTCATAATTACCTTAAAATTGAAGTAAAATTAATGAAAATCATGTTCAAATAGTTTTTTTTTCTAAATTTACTCTTTCACAGAAAGATAAGGTTAAAAAGAGAATTAAGTATAAAATATGTGCCTTAAAAAGTTTGTATGTATGCTAATTACTTTTATTTTAATAGAAAAAATTATCTGATTGTTTAATGACAAATAACGGATATTTAGAAAATTTTTATTAAAATAAACTTAATTGAATATTTCATTTGATTAATATCTACAAGGATTTACTAAAAATAACTTTTAATAATAACATATGTTTTTTGAAGCATAGCCAAATAGACCATCATGTAAAAAACTTCATAATTACCTTAAAATTGAAGTAAAAGTAATGAAAATCATGTTCAAGTAAATTTTTTCTCTAAATTTTCTCTTTCACTGAAAGACAAGGGTCAAAAGAGTTTTAAGTGGAAAATATGTGCCATAAAAAGTTTATATGGTAGCTAATTACTTTTATTTTAATAGAAAAAATTCTCTGATTATTTACTGACAAATAACGTACATTTAGAAAATTTTTATTAAAATAAACTTAATTGAATACTTCATTTGATTAATAACTACAAGGATTTACTAAAAATAACTTTTAATAATAACATATGTTTCCCGAAGCATAGCCAAAAAGACCATAAACTCAAAAACTTCATAATTACCTTAAAATTGAAGTAAAATTAATGAAAATCATGTTCAAATAGTTTTTTTTTCTAAATTTACTCTTTCACAGAAAGATAAGGTTAAGTAGAGAATTGAGTATAAAATATGTGCCTTAAAAAGTTTGTATGTATGCTAATTACTTTTATTTTAATAGAAAAAATTATCTGATTGTTTAATGACAAATAACGGACATTTAGAAAATTTTTATTAAAATAAACTTAATTGAATACTTCATTTGATTAATATCTACAAGGATTTACTGAAAATACCTTTTAATAATAACATATGTTTCCCGAAGCATAGCCAAAAAGACCATAAACTCAAAAACTTCATAATTACCTTAAAATTGAAGTAAAATTAATGAAAATCATGTTCAAATAGTTTTTTTTTCTAAATTTACTCTTTCAAAGAAAGATAAGGTTAAAAAGAGAATTAAGTATAAAATATGTGCCTTAAAAAGTTTGTATGTATGCTAATTACTTTTATTTTAATAGAAAAAATTATCTGATTGTTTAATGACAAATAACGGACATTTAGAAAATTTTTAATAAAATAAACTTAATAGAATACTTTATTTGATTAATATCTACAAGGATTTACTAAAAATAACTTTTAATAATAACATATGTTTCCCGAAGCATAGCCAAAAAGACCATAAACTCAAAAACTTCATAATTACCTTAAAATTGAAGTAAAATTAATGAAAATCATGTTCAAATAGTTTTTTTTTCTAAATTTACTCTTTCACAGAAAGATAAGGTTAAGTAGAGAATTGAGTATAAAATATGTGCCTTAAAAAGTTTGTATGTATGCTAATTACTTTTATTTTAATAGAAAAAATTATCTGATTGTTTAATGACAAATAACGGACATTTAGAAAATTTTTATTAAAATAAACTTAATTGAATACTTCATTTGATTAATATCTACAAGGATTTACTGAAAATACCTTTTAATAATAACATATGTTTCCCGAAGCATAGCCAAAAAGACCATAAACTCAAAAACTTCATAATTACCTTAAAATTGAAGTAAAATTAATGAAAATCATGTTCAAATAGTTTTTTTTTCTAAATTTACTCTTTCACAGAAAGATAAGGTTAAAAAGAGAATTAAGTATAAAATATGTGCCTTAAAAAGTTTGTATGTATGCTAATTACTTTTATTTTAATAGAAAAAATTATCTGATTGTTTAATGACAAATAACGGACATTTAGAAAATTTTTATTAAAATAAACTTAATTGAATACTTCATTTGATTAATATCTACAAGGATTTACTGAAAATACCTTTTAATAATAACATATGTTTCCCGAAGCATAGCCAAAAAGACCATAAACTCAAAAACTTCATAATTACCTTAAAATTGAAGTAAAATTAATGAAAATCATGTTCAAATAGTTTTTTTTTCTAAATTTACTCTTTCAAAGAAAGATAAGGTTAAAAAGAGAATTAAGTATAAAATATGTGCCTTAAAAAGTTTGTATGTATGCTAATTACTTTTATTTTAATAGAAAAAATTATCTGATTGTTTAATGACAAATAACGGACATTTAGAAAATTTTTAATAAAATAAACTTAATAGAATACTTTATTTGATTAATATCTACAAGGATTTACTAAAAATAACTTTTAATAATAACATATGTTTTTTGAAGCAAAGCCAAAAAGACCATCATGTAAAAAACTTCATAATTACCTTAAAATTGAAGTAAAAGTAATGAAAATCATGTTCAAGTAGTTTTTTTCTCTAAATTTTCTCTTTCACTGAAAGACCAGGGTCAAAAGACTTTTAAGTAGAAAATATGTGCCATATAAAGTTTATATGGTAGCTAATTACTTTTATTTTAATAGAAAAAATTATCTGATTATTTACTGACAAATAACGTACATTTAGAAAATTTTTATTAAAATAAACTTAATTGAATACTTCATTTGATTAATAACTACAAGGATTTACTAAAAATAACTTTTAATAATAACATATGTTTCCCGAAGCATAGCCAAAAAGACCATAAACTCAAAAACTTCATAATTACCTTAAAATTGAAGTAAAATTAATGAAAATCATGTTCAAATAGTTTTTTTTTCTAAATTTACTCTTTCAAAGAAAGATAAGGTTAAAAAGAGAATTAAGTATAAAATATGTGCCTTAAAAAGTTTGTATGTATGCTAATTACTTTTATTTTAATAGAAAAAATTATCTGATTGTTTAATGACAAATAACGGACATTTAGAAAATTTTTATTAAAATAAACTTAATAGAATACTTTATTTGATTAATATCTACAAGGATTTACTAAAAATAACTTTTAATAATAACATATGTTTTTTGAAGCATAGCCAAAAAGACCATCATGTAAAAAACTTCATAATTACCTTAAAATTGAAGTAAAAGTAATGAAAATCATGTTCAAGTAGTTTTTTTCTCTAAATTTTCTCTTTCACTGAAAGACAAGGGTCAAAAGAGTTTTAAGTAGAAAATATGTGCCATAAAAAGTTTATATGGTAGCTAATTACTTTTATTTTAATAGAAAAAATTATCTGATTATTTACTGACAAATAACGTACATTTAGAAAATTTTTATTAATATAAACTTAATTGAATACTTCATTTGATTAATATCTACAAGGAATTACTAAAAATAACTTTTAATAATAACATATATTTCCCGAAGCATAGCCAAAAAGACCATAAACTCAAAAACTTCATAATTACCTTAAAATTGAAGTAAAATTAATGAAAATCATGTTCAAATAGTTTTTTTTTCTAAATTTACTCTTTCACAGAAAGATAAGGTTAAGAAGAGAATTAAGTATAAAATATGTGCCTTAAAAAGTTTGTATGTAAGCTAATTACTTTTATTTTAATAGAAAAAATTATCTGATTAATTACTGACAAATAACGGACATTCAGAAAATTTTTATTAAAATAAACTTAATTGAATACTTCATTTGATTAATATCTACAAGGATTTACTAAAAATAACTTTTAATAATAACATATGTTTCCCGAAGCATAGCCAAAAAGACCATCATGTAAAAAACTTCAAAATTACCTTAAAATTGAAGTAAAAGTAATGAAAATCATTTTTAAGTAAAATTTTCTCTAAATTTTCTCTTTCACTGAAAGACAAGGGTCAAAAGAGTTTTAAGTAGAAAATATGTGCCATAAAAAGTTTATATGGTAGCTAATTACTTTTATTTTAATAGAAAAAATTATCTGATTATTTACTGACAAATAACGTACATTTAGAAAATTTTTATTAAAATAAACTTAATTGAATACTTCATTTGATTAATAACTACAAGGATTTACTAAAAATAACTTTTAATAATAACATATGTTTTTTGAAGCATAGCCAAAAAGACCATCATGTAAAAAACTTCATAATTACCTTAAAATTGATGTAAAAGTAATGAAAATCATGTTCAAGTAAATTTTTTCTCTAAATTTTCTCTTTCACTGAAAGACAAGGGTCAAAAGAGTTTTAAGTAGAAAATATGTGCCATAAAAAGTTTATATGGTAGCTAATTACTTTTATTTTAATAGAAAAAATTATCTGATTATTTACTGACAAATAACGTACATTTAGAAAATTTTTATTAAAATAAACTTAATTGAATACTTCATTTGATTAATAACTACAAGGATTTACTAAAAATAACTTTTAATAATAACATATATTTCCCGAAGCATAGCCAAAAAGACCATAAACTCAAAAACTTCATAATTACCTTAAAATTGAAGTAAATTTAATGAAAATCATGTTCAAATAGTTTTTTTTTCTAAATTTACTCTTTCAAAGAAAGATAAGGTTAAAAAGAGAATTAAGTATAAAATATGTGCCTTAAAAAGTTTGTATGTAAGCTAATTACTTTTATTTTAATAGAAAAAATTATCTGATTATTTACTGACAAATAACGGACACTTAGAAAATTTTTATTAAAATAAACTTAATTGAATACTTCATTTGATTAATAACTACAAGGATTTACTAAAAATAACTTTTAATAATAACATATGTTTCCCGAAGCATAGCCAAAAAGACCATAAACTCAAAAACTTCATAATTACCTTAAAATTGAAGTAAAATTAATGAAAATCATGTTCAAAGAGTTTTTTTTTCTAAATTTACTCTTTCACAGAAAGATAAGGTTAAGAAGAGAATTGAGTATAAAATATGTGCCTTAAAAAGTTTGTATGTATGCTAATTACTTTTATTTTAATAGAAAAAATTATCTGATTGTTTAATGACAAATAACGGACATTTAGAAAATTTTTATTAAAATAAACTTAATTGAATATTTCATATGTTTAATATCTACAAGGATTTACTAAAAATAACTTTTAATAATAACATATATTTCCCGAAGCATAGCCAAAAAGACCATAAACTCAAAAACTTCATAATTACCTTAAAATTGAATTAAAATTAATGAAAATCATGTTCAAATAGTTTTTTTTTCTAAATTTACTCTTTCACAGAAAGATAAGGTTAAGAAGAGAATTGAGTATAAAATATGTGCCTTAAAAAGTTTGTATGTATGCTAATTACTTTTATTTTAATAGAAAAAATTATCTGATTGTTTAATGACAAATAACGGACATTTATAAAATTTTTATTAAAATATACTTAATTGAATACTTCATTTGATTAATATCTACAAGGATTTACTAAAAATAACTTTTAATAATAACATATGTTTTTTGAAGCATAACCAAAAAGACCATCATGTAAAAAACTTCATAATTACCTTAAAATTGAAGTAAAAGTAATGAAAATCATGTTCAAGTAAATTTTTTCTCTAAATTTTCTCTTTCACTGAAAGACAAGGGTCAAAAGAGTTTTAAGTAGAAAATATGTGCCATAAAAAGTTTATATGGTAGCTTATTACTTTTATTTTAATAGAAAAAATTATCTGATAATTTACTGACAAATAACGTACATTTGGAAAATTTTTATTAAAATAAACTTAATTGAATACTTCATTTGATTAATAACTACAAGGATTTACTAAAAATAACTTTTAATAATAACATATGTTTCCCGAAGCATAGCCAAAAAGACCATAAACTCAAAAACTTCATAATTACCTTAAAATTGAAGTAAAATTAATGAAAATCATGTTCAAATAGTTTTTTTTTCTAAATTTACTCTTTCACAGAAAGATAAGGTTAAGAAGAGAATTGAGTATAAAATATGTGCCTTAAAAAGTTTGTATGTAAGCTAATTACTTTTATTTTAATAGAAAAAATTATCTTATTAATTACTGATAAATAACGGACAGCAGAAAATTTTTATTAAAATAAACTTAATTGAATACTTCATTTGATTAATATCTACAAGGATTTACTAAAAATAACTTTTAATAATAACATATATTTCCCGAAGCATAGCCAAAAAGACCATCATGTAAAAAACTTCAAAATTACCTTAAAATTGAAGTAAAATTAATGAAAATCATGTTCAAATAGTTTTTTTTTCTAAATTTACTCCTTCACAGAAAGATAAGGTTAAAAAGAGAATTAAGTATAAAATATGTGCCTTAAAGAGTTTGTATGTATGCTAATTACTTTTATTTTAATAGAAAAAATTATCTGATTGTTTAATGACAAATAACGGACATTTAGAAAATTTTTATTAAAATAAACTTAATTGAATACTTCATTTGATTAATAACTACAAGGATTTACTAAAAATAACTTTTAATAATAACATATGTTTCCCGAAGCATACTTAAAAAGACCATAAACTCAAAAACTTCATAATTACCTTAAAATTGAAGTAAAATTAATGAAAATCATGTTCAAATAGTTTTTTTTTCTAAATTTACTCTTTCACAGAAAGATAAGGTTAAAAAGAGAATTAAGTATAAAATATGTGCCCTAAAAAGTTTGTATGTATGCTAATTACTTTTATTTTAATAGAAAAAATTATCTGATTGTTTAATGACAAATAACGGATATTTAGAAAATTTTTATTAAAATAAACTTAATTGAATATTTCATTTGATTAATATCTACAAGGATTTACTAAAAATAACTTTTAATAATAACATATGTTTTTTGAGGCATAGCCAAATAGACCATCATGTAAATACTTCATAATTACCTTAAAATTGAAGTAAAAGTAATGAAAATCATGTTCAAGTAAATTTTTTCTCTAAATTTTCTCTTTCACTGAAAGACAAGGGTCAAAAGAGTTTTAAGTGGAAAATATGTGCCATAAAAAGTTTATATGGTAGCTAATTACTTTTATTTTAATAGAAAATATTATCTGATTATTTACTGACAAATAACGTACATTTAGAAAATTTTTATTAAAATAAACTTAATTGAATACTTCATTTGATTAATAACTACAAGGATTTACTAAAAATAACTTTTAATAATAACATATGTTTCCCGAAGCATAGCCAAAAAGACCATAAACTCAAAAACTTCATAATTACCTTAAAATTGAAGTAAAATTAATGAAAATCATGTTCAAATAGTTTTTTTTTCTAAATTTACTCTTTCAAAGAAAGATAAGGTTAAAAAGAGAATTAAGTATAAAATATGTGCCTTAAAAAGTTTGTATGTATGCTAATTACTTTTATTTTAATAGAAAAAATTATCTGATTGTTTAATGACAAATAACGGACATTTAGAAAATTTTTATTAAAATAAACTTAATAGAATACTTTATTTGATTAATATCTACAAGGATTTACTAAAAATAACTTTTAATAATAACATATGTTTTTTGAAGCATAGCCAAAAAGACCATCATGTAAAAAACTTCATAATTACCTTAAAATTGAAGTAAAAGTAATGAAAATCATGTTCAAGTAGTTTTTTTCTCTAAATTTTCTATTTCACTGAAAGACAAGGGTCAAAAGAGTTTTAAGTAGAAAATATGTGCCATAAAAAGTTTATATGGTAGCTAATTACTTTTATTTTAATAGAAAAAATTATCTGATTATTTACTGACAAATAACGTACATTTAGAAAATTTTTATTAATATAAACTTAATTGAATACTTCATTTGATTAATATCTACAAGGAATTACTAAAAATAACTTTTAATAATAACATATATTTCCCGAAGCATAGCCAAAAAGACCATAAACTCAAAAACTTCATAATTACCTTAAAATTGAAGTAAAATTAATGAAAATCATGTTCAAATAGTTTTTTTTTCTAAATTTACTCTTTCACAGAAAGATAAGGTTAAGAAGAGAATTAAGTATAAAATATGTGCCTTAAAAAGTTTGTATGTAAGCTAATTACTTTTATTTTAATAGAAAAAATTATCTGATTAATTACTGACAAATAACGGACATTCAGAACATTTTTATTAAAATAAACTTAATTGAATACTTCATTTGATTAATATCTACAAGGATTTACTAAAAATAACTTTTAATAATAACATATGTTTCCCGAAGCATAGCCAAAAAGACCATCATGTAAAAAACTTCAAAATTACCTTAAAATTGAAGTAAAAGTAATGAAAATCATTTTTAAGTAAAATTTTCTCTAAATTTTCTCTTTCACTGAAAGACAAGGGTCAAAAGAGTTTTAAGTAGAAAATATGTGCCATAAAAAGTTTATATGGTAGCTAATTACTTTTATTTTAATAGAAAAAATTATCTGATTATTTACTGACAAATAACGTACATTTAGAAAATTTTTATTAAAATAAACTTAATTGAATACTTCATTTGATTAATAACTACAAGGATTTACTAAAAATAACTTTTAATAATAACATATATTTCCCGAAGCATAGCCAAAAAGATCATAAACTCAAAAACTTCATAATTACCTTAAAATTGAAGTAAAATTAATGAAAATCATGTTCAAATAGTTTTTTTTTCTAAATTTACTCTTTCACAGAAAGATAAGGTTAAGAAGAGAATTAAGTATAAAATATGTGCCTTAAAAAGTTTGTATGTAAGCTAATTACTTTTATTTTAATAGAAAAAATTATCTGATTATTTACTGACAAATAACGGACATTTAGAAAATTTTTATTAAAATAAACTTAATTGAATACTTCATTTGTTTAATATCTACAAGGATTTACTAAAAATAACTTTTAATAATAACATATGTTTCCCGAAGCATAGCCAAAAAGACCATAAACTCAAAAACTTCATAATTACCTTAAAATTGAAGTAAAATTAATGAAAATCATGTTCAAATAGTTTTTTTTTCTAAATTTACTCTTTCAAAGAAAGATAAGGTTAAAAAGAGAATTAAGTATAAAATATGTGCCTTAAAAAGTTTGTATGTATGCTAATTACTTTTATTTTAATAGAAAAAATTATCTGATTGTTTAATGACAAATAACGGACATTTAGAAAATTTTTATTAAAATAAACTTAATAGAATACTTTATTTGATTAATATCTACAAGGATTTACTAAAAATAACTTTTAATAATAACATATGTTTTTTGAAGCATAGCCAAAAAGACCATCATGTAAAAAACTTCATAATTACCTTAAAATTGAAGTAAAAGTAATGAAAATCATGTTCAAGTAGTTTTTTTCTCTAAATTTTCTATTTCACTGAAAGATAAGGTTAAAAAGAGAATTAAGTATAAAATATGTGCCTTAAAAAGTTTGTATGTATGCTAATAACTTTTATTTTAATAGAAAAAATTATCTGATTGTTTAATGACAAATAACGGACATATAGAAAATTTTTATTAAAATAAACTTAATTGAATACTTCATTTGATTAATATCTACAAGGATTTACTAAAGAAAACTTTTAATAATAACATATGTTTCCCGAAGCATAGCCAAAAAGACCATAAACTCAAAAACTTCATAATTACCTTAAAATTGAAGTAAAATTAATGAAAATCATGTTCAAATAGTTTTTTTTTCTAAATTTACTCTTTCACAGAAAGATAAGGTTAAAAAGAGAATTAAGTATAAAATATGTGCCTTAAAAAGTTTGTATGTATGCTAATTACTTTTATTTTAATAGAAAAAATTATCTGATTGTTTAATGACAAATAACGGACATTTAGAAAATTTTTATTAAAATAAACTTAATTGAATACTTCATTTGATTAATATCTACAAGGATTTACTGAAAATAACTTTTAATAATAACATATGTTTCCCGAAGCATAGCCAAAAAGACCATAAACTCAAAAACTTCATAATTACCTTAAAATTGAAGTAAAATTAATGAAAATCATGTTCAAATAGTTTTTTTTTCTAAATTTACTCTTTCAAAGAAAGATAAGGTTAAAAAGAGAATTAAGTATAAAATATGTGCCTTAAATAGTTTGTATGTATGCTAATTACTTTTATTTTAATAGAAAAAATTATCTGATTGTTTAATGACAAATAACGGACATTTAGAAAATTTTTAATAAAATAAACTTAATAGAATACTTTATTTGATTAATATCTACAAGGATTTACTAAAAATAACTTTTAATAATAACATATGTTTTTTGAAGCATAGCCAAAAAGACCATCATGTAAAAAACTTCATAATTACCTTAAAATTGAAGTAAAAGTAATGAAAATCATGTTCAAGTAGTTTTTTTCTCTAAATTTTCTCTTTCACTGAAAGACAAGGGTCAAAAGACTTTTAAGTAGAAAATATGTGCCATATAAAGTTTATATGGTAGCTAATTACTTTTATTTTAATAGAAAAAATTATCTGATTATTTACTGACAAATAACGTACATTTAGAAAATTTTTATTAAAATAAACTTAATTGAATACTTCATTTGATTAATAACTACAAGGATTTACTAAAAATAACTTTTAATAATAACATATGTTTCCCGAAGCATAGCCAAAAAGACCATAAACTCAAAAACTTCATAATTACCTTAAAATTGAAGTAAAATTAATGAAAATCATGTTCAAATAGTTTTTTTTTCTAAATTTACTCTTTCAAAGAAAGATAAGGTTAAAAAGAGAATTAAGTATAAAATATGTGCCTTAAAAAGTTTGTATGTATGCTAATTACTTTTATTTTATTAGAAAAAATTATCTGATTGTTTAATGACAAATAACGGACATATAGAAAATTTTTATTAAAATAAACTTAATAGAATACTTTATTTGATTAATATCTACAAGGATTTACTAAAAATAACTTTTAATAATAACATATGTTTTTTGAAGCATAGCCAAAAAGACCATCATGTAAAAAACTTCATAATTACCTTAAAATTGAAGTAAAAGTAATGAAAATCATGTTCAAGTAGTTTTTTTCTCTAAATTTTCTCTTTCACTGAAAGACAAGGGTCAAAAGAGTTTTAAGTAGAAAATATGTGCCATAAAAAGTTTATATGGTAGCTAATTACTTTTATTTTAATAGAAAAAATTATCTGATTATTTACTGACAAATAACGTACATTTAGAAAATTTTTATTAATATAAACTTAATTGAATACTTCATTTGATTAATATCTACAAGGAATTACTAAAAATAACTTTTAATAATAACATATATTTCCCGAAGCATAGCCAAAAAGACCATAAACTCAAAAACTTCATAATTACCTTAAAATTGAAGTAAAATTAATGAAAATCATGTTCAAATAGTTTTTTTTTCTAAATTTACTCTTTCACAGAAAGATAAGGTTAAGAAGAGAATTAAGTATAAAATATGTGCCTTAAAAAGTTTGTATGTAAGCTAATTACTTTTATTTTAATAGAAAAAATTATCTGATTAATTACTGACAAATAACGGACATTCAGAAAATTTTTATTAAAATAAACTTAATTGAATACTTCATTTGATTAATATCTACAAGGATTTACTAAAAATAACTTTTAATAATAACATATGTTTCCCGAAGCATAGCCAAAAAGACCATCATGTAAAAAACTTCAATATTACCTTAAAATTGAAGTAAAAGTAATGAAAATCATTTTTAAGTAAAATTTTCTCTAAATTTTCTCTTTCACTGAAAGACAAGGGTCAAAAGAGTTTTAAGTAGAAAATATGTGCCATAAAAAGTTTATATGGTAGCTAATTACTTTTATTTTAATAGAAAAAATTATCTGATTATTTACTGACAAATAACGTACATTTAGAAAATTTTTATTAAAATAAACTTAATTGAATACTTCATTTGATTAATAACTACAAGGATTTACTAAAAATAACTTTTAATAATAACATATATTTCCCGAAGCATAGCCAAAAAGATCATAAACTCAAAAACTTCATAATTACCTTAAAATTGAAGTAAAATTAATGAAAATCATGTTCAAATAGTTTTTTTTTTCTAAATTTACTCTTTCACAGAAAGATAAGGTTAAGAAGAGAATTAAGTATAAAATATGTGCCTTAAAAAGTTTGTATGTAAGCTAATTACTTTTATTTTAATAGAAAAAATTATCTGATTATTTACTGACAAATAACGGACATTTAGAAAATTTTTATTAAAATAAACTTAATTGAATACTTCATTTGTTTAATATCTACAAGGATTTACTAAAAATAACTTTTAATAATAACATATATTTCCCGAAGCATAGCCAAAAAGACCATAAACTCAAAAACTTCATAATTACCTTAAAATTGAAGTAAATTTAATGAAAATCATGTTCGAATAGTTTTTTTTTCTAAATTTACTCTTTCAAAGAAAGATAAGGTTAAAAAGAGAATTAAGTATAAAATATGTGCCTTAAAAAGTTTGTATGTAAGCTAATTACTTTTATTTTAATAGAAAAAATTATCTGATTATTTACTGACAAATAACGGACACTTAGAAAATTTTTATTAAAATAAACTTAATTGAATACTTCATTTGTTTAATATCTACAAGGATTTACTAAAAATAACTTTTAATAATAACATATATTTCCCGAAGCATAGCCAAAAAGACCATAAACTCAAAAACTTCATAATTACCTTAAAATTGAAGTAAAATTAATGAAAATCATGTTCAAATAGTTTTTTTTCCAAATTTACTCTTTCACAGAAAGATAAGGTTAAGAAGAGAATTAAGTATAAAATATGTGCCTTAAAAAGTTTGTATGTAAGCTAATTACTTTTATTTTAATAGAAAAAATTATCTGATTAATTACTGACAAATAACGGACATTCAGAAAATTTTTATTAAAATAAACTTAATTGAATACTTCATTTGATTAATATCTACAAGGATTTACTAAAAATAACTTTTAATAATAACATATGTTTCCCGAAGCATAGCCAAAAAGACCATCATGTAAAAAACTTCAATATTACCTTAAAATTGAAGTAAAAGTAATGAAAATCATTTTTAAGTAAAATTTTCTCTAAATTTTCTCTTTCACTGAAAGACAAGGGTCAAAAGAGTTTTAAGTAGAAAATATGTGCCATAAAAAGTTTATATGGTAGCTAATTACTTTTATTTTAATAGAAAAAATTATCTGATTATTTACTGACAAATAACGTACATTTAGAAAATTTTTATTAAAATAAACTTAATTGAATACTTCATTTGATTAATAACTACAAGGATTTACTAAAAATAACTTTTAATAATAACATATATTTCCCGAAGCATAGCCAAAAAGATCATAAACTCAAAAACTTCATAATTACCTTAAAATTGAAGTAAAATTAATGAAAATCATGTTCAAATAGTTTTTTTTTCTAAATTTACTCTTTCACAGAAAGATAAGGTTAAGAAGAGAATTAAGTATAAAATATGTGCCTTAAAAAGTTTGTATGTAAGCTAATTACTTTTATTTTAATAGAAAAAATTATCTGATTATTTACTGACAAATAACGGACATTTAGAAAATTTTTATTAAAATAAACTTAATTGAATACTTCATTTGTTTAATATCTACAAGGATTTACTAAAAATAACTTTTAATAATAACATATATTTCCCGAAGCATAGCCAAAAAGACCATAAACTCAAAAACTTCATAATTACCTTAAAATTGAAGTAAATTTAATGAAAATCATGTTCGAATAGTTTTTTTTTCTAAATTTACTCTTTCAAAGAAAGATAAGGTTAAAAAGAGAATTAAGTATAAAATATGTGCCTTAAAAAGTTTGTATGTAAGCTAATTACTTTTATTTTAATAGAAAAAATTATCTGATTATTTACTGACAAATAACGGACACTTAGAAAATTTTTATTAAAATAAACTTAATTGAATACTTCATTTGTTTAATATCTACAAGGATTTACTAAAAATAACTTTTAATAATAACATATATTTCCCGAAGCATAGCCAAAAAGACCATAAACTCAAAAACTTCATAATTACCTTAAAATTGAAGTAAAATTAATGAAAATCATGTTCAAATAGTTTTTTTTCCAAATTTACTCTTTCACAGAAAGATAAGGTTAAGAAGAGAATTAAGTATAAAATATGTGCCTTAAAAAGTTTGTATGTAAGCTAATTACTTTTATTTTAATAGAAAAAATTATCTGATTAATTACTGACAAATAACGGACATTCAGAAAATTTTTATTAAAATAAACTTAATTGAATACTTCATTTGTTTAATATCTACAAGGATTTACTAAAAATAACTTTTAATAATAACATATGTTTCCCGAAGCATAGCCAAAAAGACCATTATGTAAAGAACTTCAAAATTACCTTAAAATTGAAGTAAAAGTAATGAAAATCATTTTCAAGTAGTTTTTTTCTCTAAATTTTCTCTTACACTGAAAGACAAGGGTAAAAAGAGTTTTAAGTAGAATATATGTGCCATAAATAGTTTAAATGTAAGCTAATTACTTTTATTTTAATAGAAAAAATTATCTGATTATTTACTGACAAATAACGGACATTTAGAAAATTTTTATTAAAATAAACTTAATTGAATACTTCATTTGTTTAATATCTACAAGGATTTACTAAAAATAAATTTTAATAATAACATATATTTCCCGAAGCATAGCCAAAAAGACCATAAACTCAAAAACTTCATAATTACCTTAAAATTGAAGTAAAATTAATGAAAATCATGTTCAAATAGTTTTTTTTTCTAAATTTACTCTTTCACAGAAAGATAAGGTTAAAAAGAGAATTAAGTATAAAATATGTGCCTTAAAAAGTTTGTATGTATGCTAATTACTTTTATTTTAATAGAAAAAATTATCTGATTGTTTAATGACAAATAACGGACATTTAGAAAATTTTTATTAAAATAAACTTAATAGAATACTTTATTTGATTAATATCTACAAGGATTTACTAAAAATAACTTTTAATAATAACATATGTTTTTTGAAGCATAGCCAAAAAGACCATCATGTAAAAAACTTCATAATTACCTTAAAATTGAAGTAAAAGTAATGAAAATCATGTTCAAGTAGTTTTTTTCTCTAAATTTTCTCTTTCACTGAAAGACAAGGGTCAAAAGACTTTTAAGTAGAAAATATGTGCCATATAAAGTTTATATGGTAGCTAATTACTTTTATTTTAATAGAAAAAATTATCTGATTATTTACTGACAAATAACGTACATTTAGAAAATTTTTATTAAAATAAACTTAATTGAATACTTCATTTGATTAATAACTACAAGGATTTACTAAAAATAACTTTTAATAATAACATATGTTTCCCGAAGCATAGCCAAAAAGACCATAAACTCAAAAACTTCATAATTACCTTAAAATTGAAGTAAAATTAATGAAAATCATGTTCAAATAGTTTTTTTTTCTAAATTTACTCTTTCACAGAAAGATAAGGTTAAGAAGAGAATTAAGTATAAAATATGTGCCTTAAAAAGTTTGTATGTAAGCTAATTACTTTTATTTTAATAGAAAAAAATATCTGATTAATTACTGACAAATAACGGACATTCAGAAAATTTTTATTAAAATAAACTTAATTGAATACTTCATTTGATTAATATCTACAAGGATTTACTAAAAATAACTTTTAATAATAACATATGTTTCCCGAAGCATAGCCAAAAAGACCATCATGTAAAAAACTTCAAAATTACCTTAAAATTGAAGTAAAAGTAATGAAAATCATTTTTAAGTAAAATTTTCTCTAAATTTTCTCTTTCACTGAAAGACAAGGGTCAAAAGAGTTTTAAGTAGAAAATATGTGCCATAAAAAGTTTATATGGTAGCTAATTACTTTTATTTTAATAGAAAAAATTATCTGATTATTTACTGACAAATAACGTACATTTAGAAAATTTTTATTAAAATAAACTTAATTGAATACTTCATTTGATTAATAACTACAAGGATTTACTAAAAATAACTTTTAATAATAACATATGTTTTTTGAAGCATAGCCAAAAAGACCATCATGTAAAAAACTTCATAATTACCTTAAAATTGATGTAAAAGTAATGAAAATCATGTTCAAGTAAATTTTTTCTCTAAATTTTCTCTTTCACTGAAAGACAAGGGTCAAAAGAGTTTTAAGTAGAAAATATGTGCCATAAAAAGTTTATATGGTAGCTAATTACTTTTATTTTAATAGAAAAAATTATCTGATTATTTACTGACAAATAACGTACATTTAGAAAATTTTTATTAAAATAAACTTAATTGAATACTTCATTTGATTAATAACTACAAGGATTTACTAAAAATAACTTTTAATAATAACATATATTTCCCGAAGCATAGCCAAAAAGACCATAAACTCAAAAACTTCATAATTACCTTAAAATTGAAGTAAATTTAATGAAAATCATGTTCAAATAGTTTTTTTTTCTAAATTTACTCTTTCAAAGAAAGATAAGGTTAAAAAGAGAATTAAGTATAAAATATGTGCCTTAAAAAGTTTGTATGTAAGCTAATTACTTTTATTTTAATAGAAAAAATTATCTGATTATTTACTGACAAATAACGGACACTTGGAAAATTTTTATTAAAATAAACTTAATTGAATACTTCATTTGATTAATAACTACAAGGATTTACTAAAAATAACTTTTAATAATAACATATGTTTCCCGAAGCATAGCCAAAAAGACCATAAACTCAAAAACTTCATAATTACCTTAAAATTGAAGTAAAATTAATGAAAATCATGTTCAAAGAGTTTTTTTTTCTAAATTTACTCTTTCACAGAAAGATAAGGTTAAGAAGAGAATTGAGTATAAAATATGTGCCTTAAAAAGTTTGTATGTATGCTAATTACTTTTATTTTAATAGAAAAAATTATCTGATTGTTTAATGACAAATAACGGACATTTAGAAAATTTTTATTAAAATAAACTTAATTGAATATTTCATATGTTTAATATCTACAAGGATTTACTAAAAATAACTTTTAATAATAACATATATTTCCCGAAGCATAGCCAAAAAGACCATAAACTCAAAAACTTCATAATTACCTTAAAATTGAATTAAAATTAATGAAAATCATGTTCAAATAGTTTTTTTTTCTAAATTTACTCTTTCACAGAAAGATAAGGTTAAGAAGAGAATTGAGTATAAAATATGTGCCTTAAAAAGTTTGTATGTATGCTAATTACTTTTATTTTAATAGAAAAAATTATCTGATTGTTTAATGACAAATAACGGACATTTATAAAATTTTTATTAAAATATACTTAATTGAATACTTCATTTGATTAATATCTACAAGGATTTACTAAAAATAACTTTTAATAATAACATATGTTTTTTGAAGCATAACCAAAAAGACCATCATGTAAAAAACTTCATAATTACCTTAAAATTGAAGTAAAAGTAATGAAAATCATGTTCAAGTAAATTTTTTCTCTAAATTTTCTCTTTCACTGAAAGACAAGGGTCAAAAGAGTTTTAAGTAGAAAATATGTGCCATAAAAAGTTTATATGGTAGCTTATTACTTTTATTTTAATAGAAAAAATTATCTGATAATTTACTGACAAATAACGTACATTTGGAAAATTTTTATTAAAATAAACTTAATTGAATACTTCATTTGATTAATAACTACAAGGATTTACTAAAAATAACTTTTAATAATAACATATGTTTCCCGAAGCATAGCCAAAAAGACCATAAACTCAAAAACTTCATAATTACCTTAAAATTGAAGTAAAATTAATGAAAATCATGTTCAAATAGTTTTTTTTTCTAAATTTACTCTTTCACAGAAAGATAAGGTTAAGAAGAGAATTGAGTATAAAATATGTGCCTTAAAAAGTTTGTATGTAAGCTAATTACTTTTATTTTAATAGAAAAAATTATCTTATTAATTACTGATAAATAACGGACAGCAGAAAATTTTTATTAAAATAAACTTAATTGAATACTTCATTTGATTAATATCTACAAGGATTTACTAAAAATAACTTTTAATAATAACATATATTTCCCGAAGCATAGCCAAAAAGACCATCATGTAAAAAACTTCAAAATTACCTTAAAATTGAAGTAAAATTAATGAAAATCATGTTCAAATAGTTTTTTTTTCTAAATTTACTCCTTCACAGAAAGATAAGGTTAAAAAGAGAATTAAGTATAAAATATGTGCCTTAAAGAGTTTGTATGTATGCTAATTACTTTTATTTTAATAGAAAAAATTATCTGATTGTTTAATGACAAATAACGGACATTTAGAAAATTTTTATTAAAATAAACTTAATTGAATACTTCATTTGATTAATAACTACAAGGATTTACTAAAAATAACTTTTAATAATAACATATGTTTCCCGAAGCATACTTAAAAAGACCATAAACTCAAAAACTTCATAATTACCTTAAAATTGAAGTAAAATTAATGAAAATCATGTTCAAATAGTTTTTTTTTCTAAATTTACTCTTTCACAGAAAGATAAGGTTAAAAAGAGAATTAAGTATAAAATATGTGCCTTAAAAAGTTTGTATGTATGCTAATTACTTTTATTTTAATAGAAAAAATTATCTGATTGTTTAATGACAAATAACGGATATTTAGAAAATTTTTATTAAAATAAACTTAATTGAATATTTCATTTGATTAATATCTACAAGGATTTACTAAAAATAACTTTTAATAATAACATATGTTTTTTGAGGCATAGCCAAATAGACCATCATGTAAATACTTCATAATTACCTTAAAATTGAAGTAAAAGTAATGAAAATCATGTTCAAGTAAATTTTTTCTCTAAATTTTCTCTTTCACTGAAAGACAAGGGTCAAAAGAGTTTTAAGTGGAAAATATGTGCCATAAAAAGTTTATATGGTAGCTAATTACTTTTATTTTAATAGAAAAAATTATCTGATTATTTACTGACAAATAACGTACATTTAGAAAATTTTTATTAAAATAAACTTAATTGAATACTTCATTTGATTAATAACTACAAGGATTTACTAAAAATAACTTTTAATAATAACATATGTTTCCCGAAGCATAGCCAAAAAGACCATAAACTCAAAAACTTCATAATTACCTTAAAATTGAAGTAAAATTAATGAAAATCATGTTCAAATAGTTTTTTTTTCTAAATTTACTCTTTCAAAGAAAGATAAGGTTAAAAAGAGAATTAAGTATAAAATATGTGCCTTAAAAAGTTTGTATGTATGCTAATTACTTTTATTTTAATAGAAAAAATTATCTGATTGTTTAATGACAAATAACGGACATTTAGAAAATTTTTATTAAAATAAACTTAATAGAATACTTTATTTGATTAATATCTACAAGGATTTACTAAAAATAACTTTTAATAATAACATATGTTTTTTGAAGCATAGCCAAAAAGACCATCATGTAAAAAACTTCATAATTACCTTAAAATTGAAGTAAAAGTAATGAAAATCATGTTCAAGTAGTTTTTTTCTCTAAATTTTCTCTTTCACTGAAAGACAAGGGTCAAAAGAGTTTTAAGTAGAAAATATGTGCCATAAAAAGTTTATATGGTAGCTAATTACTTTTATTTTAATAGAAAAAATTATCTGATTATTTACTGACAAATAACGTACATTTAGAAAATTTTTATTAATATAAACTTAATTGAATACTTCATTTGATTAATATCTACAAGGAATTACTAAAAATAACTTTTAATAATAACATATATTTCCCGAAGCATAGCCAAAAAGACCATAAACTCAAAAACTTCATAATTACCTTAAAATTGAAGTAAAATTAATGAAAATCATGTTCAAATAGTTTTTTTTTCTAAATTTACTCTTTCACAGAAAGATAAGGTTAAGAAGAGAATTAAGTATAAAATATGTGCCTTAAAAAGTTTGTATGTAAGCTAATTACTTTTATTTTAATAGAAAAAATTATCTGATTAATTACTGACAAATAACGGACATTCAGAACATTTTTATTAAAATAAACTTAATTGAATACTTCATTTGATTAATATCTACAAGGATTTACTAAAAATAACTTTTAATAATAACATATGTTTCCCGAAGCATAGCCAAAAAGACCATCATGTAAAAAACTTCAAAATTACCTTAAAATTGAAGTAAAAGTAATGAAAATCATTTTTAAGTAAAATTTTCTCTAAATTTTCTCTTTCACTGAAACACAAGGGTCAAAAGAGTTTTAAGTAGAAAATATGTGCCATAAAAAGTTTATATGGTAGCTAATTACTTTTATTTTAATAGAAAAAATTATCTGATTATTTACTGACAAATAACGTACATTTAGAAAATTTTTATTAAAATAAACTTAATTGAATACTTCATTTGATTAATAACTACAAGGATTTACTAAAAATAACTTTTAATAATAACATATATTTCCCGAAGCATAGCCAAAAAGATCATAAACTCAAAAACTTCATAATTACCTTAAAATTGAAGTAAAATTAATGAAAATCATGTTCAAATAGTTTTTTTTTCTAAATTTACTCTTTCACAGAAAGATAAGGTTAAGAAGAGAATTAAGTATAAAATATGTGCCTTAAAAAGTTTGTATGTAAGCTAATTACTTTTATTTTAATAGAAAAAATTATCTGATTATTTACTGACAAATAACGGACATTTAGAAAATTTTTATTAAAATAAACTTAATTGAATACTTCATTTGTTTAATATCTACAAGGATTTACTAAAAATAACTTTTAATAATAACATATATTTCCCGAAGCATAGCCAAAAAGACCATAAACTCAAAAACTTCATAATTACCTTAAAATTGAAGTAAATTTAATGAAAATCATGTTCAAATAGTTTTTTTTTCTAAATTTACTCTTTCAAAGAAAGATAAGGTTAAAAAGAGAATTAAGTATAAAATATGTGCCTTAAAAAGTTTGTATGTAAGCTAATTACTTTTATTTTAATAGAAAAAATTATCTGATTATTTACTGACAAATAACGGACACTTAGAAAATTTTTATTAAAATAAACTTAATTGAATACTTCATTTGTTTAATATCTACAAGGATTTACTAAAAATAACTTTTAATAATAACATATATTTCCCGAAGCATAGCCAAAAAGACCATAAACTCAAAAACTTCATAATTACCTTAAAATTGAAGTAAAATTAATGAAAATCATGTTCAAATAGTTTTTTTTTCTAAATTTACTCTTTCACAGAAAGATAAGGTTAAGAAGAGAATTAAGTATAAAATATGTGCCTTAAAAAGTTTGTATGTAAGCTAATTACTTTTATTTTAATAGAAAAAATTATCTGATTAATTACTGACAAATAACGGACATTCAGAAAATTTTTTTAAAATAAACTTAATTGAATACTTCATTTGTTTAATATCTACAAGGATTTACTAAAAATAACTTTTAATAATAACAAATGTTTCCCGAAGCATAGCCAAAAAGACCATTATGTAAAAAACATCAAAATTACCTTAAAATTGAAGTAAAAGTAATGAAAATCATTTTCAAGTAGTTTTTTTCTCTAAATTTTCTCTTACACTGAAAGACAAGGGTAAAAAGAGTTTTAAGTAGAATATATGTGCCATAAATAGTTTAAATGTAAGCTAATTACTTTTATTTTAATAGAAAAAATTATCTGATTATTTACTGACAAATAACGGACATTTAGAAAATTTTTATTAAAATAAACTTAATTGAATACTTCATTTGTTTAATATCTACAAGGATTTACTAAAAATAACTTTTAATAATAACATATATTTCCCGAAGCATAGCCAAAAAGACCATAAACTCAAAAACTTCATAATTACCTTAAAATTGAAGTAAAATTAATGAAAATCATGTTCAAATAGTTTTTTTCTCTAAATTTACTCTTTCACAGAAAGATAAGGTTAAAAAGAGAATTAAGTATAAAATATGTGCCTTAAAAAGTTTGTATGTATGCTAATTACTTTTATTTTAATAGATAAAATTATCTGATTGTTTAATGACAAATAACGGACATTTAGAAAATTTTTATTAAAATAAACTTAATAGAATACTTTATTTGATTAATATCTACAAGGATTTACTAAAAATAACTTTTAATAATAACATATGTTTTTTGAAGCATAGCCAAAAAGACCATCATGTAAAAAACTTCATAATTACCTTAAAATTGAAGTAAAAGTAATGAAAATCATGTTCAAGTAGTTTTTTTCTCTAAATTTTCTCTTTCACTGAAAGACAAGGGTCAAAAGAATTTTAAGTAGAAAATATGTGCCATAAAAAGTTTATATGGTAGCTAATTACTTTTATTTTAATAGAAAAAATTATCTGATTATTTACTGACAAATAACGTACATTTAGAAAATTTTTATTAATATAAACTTAATTGAATACTTCATTTGATTAATATCTACAAGGAATTACTAAAAATAACTTTTAATAATAACATATATTTCCCTAAGCATAGCCAAAAAGACCATAAACTCAAAAACTTCATAATTACCTTAAAATTGAAGTAAAATTAATGAAAATCATGTTCAAATAGTTTTTTTTTCTAAATTTACTCTTTCACAGAAAGATAAGGTTAAGAAGAGAATTAAGTATAAAATATGTGCCTTAAAAAGTTTGTATGTAAGCTAATTACTTTTATTTTAATAGAAAAAATTATCTGATTAATTACTGACAAATAACGGACATTCAGAAAATTTTTATTAAAATAAACTTAATTGAATACTTCATTTGTTTAATATCTACAAGGATTTACTAAAAATAACTTTTAATAATAACATATGTTTCCCGAAGCATAGCCAAAAAGACCATTATGTAAAAAACTTCAAAATTACCTTAAAATTGAAGTAAAAGTAATGAAAATCATTTTCAAGTAGTTTTTTTCTCTAAATTTTCTCTTACACTGAAAGACAAGGGTAAAAAGAGTTTTAAGTAGAATATATGTGCCATAAATAGTTTAAATGTAAGCTAATTACTTTTATTTTAATAGAAAAAATTATCTGATTGTTTAATGAAAGACAAGGGTCAAAAGAATTTTAAGTAGAATATATGTGCCATAAATAGTTTAAATGTAAGCTAATTACTTTTATTTTAATAGAAAAAATTATCTGATTATTTACTGACAAATAACGGACATTTAGAAAATTTTTATTAAAATAAACTTAATTGAATACTTCATTTGTTTAATATCTACAAGGATTTACTAAAAATAACTTTTAATAATAAGATATATTTCCCGAAGCATAGCCAAAAAGACCATAAACTCAAAAACTTCATAATTACCTTAAAATTGAAGTAAAAGTAATGAAAATCATGTTCAAGTAGTTTTTTTCTCTAAATTTTCTCTTTCACTGAAAGACAAGGGTCAAAAGAATTTTAAGTAGAAAATATGTGCCATAAAAAGTTTATATGGTAGCTAATTACTTTTATTTTAATAGAAAAAATTATCTGATTATTTACTGACAAATAACGTACATTTAGAAAATTTTTATTAATATAAACTTAATTGAATACTTCATTTGATTAATATCTACAAGGAATTACTAAAAATAACTTTTAATAATAACATATATTTCCCTAAGCATAGCCAAAAAGACCATAAACTCAAAAACTTCATAATTACCTTAAAATTGAAGTAAAATTAATGAAAATCATGTTCAAATAGTTTTTTTTTCTAAATTTACTCTTTCACAGAAAGATAAGGTTAAGAAGAGAATTAAGTATAAAATATGTGCCTTAAAAAGTTTGTATGTAAGCTAATTACTTTTATTTTAATAGAAAAAATTATCTGATTAATTACTGACAAATAACGGACATTCAGAAAATTTTTATTAAAATAAACTTAATTGAATACTTCATTTGTTTAATATCTACAAGGATTTACTAAAAATAACTTTTAATAATAACATATGTTTCCCGAAGCATAGCCAAAAAGACCATTATGTAAAAAACTTCAAAATTACCTTAAAATTGAAGTAAAAGTAATGAAAATCATTTTCAAGTAGTTTTTTTCTCTAAATTTTCTCTTACACTGAAAGACAAGGGTAAAAAGAGTTTTAAGTAGAATATATGTGCCATAAATAGTTTAAATGTAAGCTAATTACTTTTATTTTAATAGAAAAAATTATCTGATTATTTACTGACAAATAACGGACATTTAGAAATATTTTATTAAAATAAACTTAATTGAATACTTCATTTGTTTAATATCTACAAGGATTTACTAAAAATAACTTTTAATAATAAGATATATTTCCCGAAGCATAGCCAAAAAGACCATAAACTCAAAAACTTCATAATTACCTTAAAATTGAAGTAAAATTAATGAAAATCATGTTCAAATAGTTTTTTTTTCTAAATTTACTCTTTCACAGAAAGATAAGGTTAAAAAGAGAATTAAGTATAAAATATGTGCCTTAAAAAGTTTGTATGTATGCTAATAACTTTTATTTTAATAGAAAAAATTATCTGATTGTTTAATGACAAATAACGGACATATAGAAAATTTTTATTAAAATAAACTTAATTGAATACTTCATTTGATTAATATCTACAAGGATTTACTAAAGAAAACTTTTAATAATAACATATGTTTCCCGAAGCATAGCCAAAAAGACCATAAACTTAAAAACTTCATAATTACCTTAAAATTGAAGTAAAATTAATGAAAATCATGTTCAAATAGTTTTTTTTTCTAAATTTACTCTTTCACAGAAAGATAAGGTTAAAAAGAGAATTAAGTATAAAATATGTGCCTTAAAAAGTTTCTATGTATGCTAATAACTTTTATTTTAATAGAAAAAATTATCTGATTGTTTAATGACAAATAACGGACATTTAGAAAATTTTTATTAAAATAAACTTAATTGAATACTTCATTTGATTAATATCTACAAGGATTTACTAAAGAAAACTTTTAAAAATAACATATGTTTCCCGAAGCATAGCCAAAAAGACCATAAACTCAAAAACTTCATAATTACCTTAAAATTGAAGTAAAATTAATGAAAATCATGTTCAAATAGTTTTTTTTTCTAAATTTACTCTTTCACAGAAAGATAAGGTTAAAAAGAGAATTAAGTATAAAATATGTGCCTTAAAAAGTTTGTATGTATGCTAATTACTTTTATTTTAATAGAAAAAATTATCTGATTGTTTAATGACAAATAACGGACATTTAGAAAATTTTTATTAAAATAAACTTAATTGAATACTTCATTTGTTTAATATCTACAAGGATTTACTAAAAATAACTTTTAATAATAACATATATTTCCCGAAGCATAGCCAAAAAGACCATAAACTCAAAAACTTCATAATTACCTTAAAATTGAAGTAAAATTAATGAAAATCATGTTCAAATAGTTTTTTTTTCTAAATTTACTCTTTCACAGAAAGATAAGGTTAAAAAGAGAATTAAGTATAAAATATGTGCCTTAAAAAGTTTGTATGTATGCTAATTACTTTTATTTTAATAGAAAAAATTATCTGATTGTTTAATGACAAATAACGGACATTTAGAAAATTTTTATTAAAATAAACTTAATAGAATACTTTATTTGATTAATATCTACAAGGATTTACTAAAAATAACTTTTAATAATAACATATGTTTTTTGAAGCATAGCCAAAAAGACCATCATGTAAAAAACTTCATAATTACCTTAAAATTGAAGTAAAAGTAATGAAAATCATGTTCAAGTAGTTTTTTTCTCTAAATTTTCTCTTTCACTGAAAGACAAGGGTCAAAAGAATTTTAAGTAGAAAATATGTGCCATAAAAAGTTTATATGGTAGCTAATTACTTTTATTTTAATAGAAAAAATTATCTGATTATTTACTGACAAATAACGTACATTTAGAAAATTTTTATTAATATAAACTTAATTGAATACTTCATTTGATTAATATCTACAAGGAATTACTAAAAATAACTTTTAATAATAACATATATTTCCCTAAGCATAGCCAAAAAGACCATAAACTCAAAAACTTCATAATTACCTTAAAATTGAAGTAAAATTAATGAAAATCATGTTCAAATAGTTTTTTTTTCTAAATTTACTCTTTCACAGAAAGATAAGGTTAAGAAGAGAATTAAGTATAAAATATGTGCCTTAAAAAGTTTGTATGTAAGCTAATTACTTTTATTTTAATAGAAAAAATTATCTGATTAATTACTGACAAATAACGGACATTCAGAAAATTTTTATTAAAATAAACTTAATTGAATACTTCATTTGTTTAATATCTACAAGGATTTACTAAAAATAACTTTTAATAATAACATATGTTTCCCGAAGCATAGCCAAAAAGACCATTATGTAAAAAACTTCAAAATTACCTTAAAATTGAAGTAAAAGTAATGAAAATCATTTTCAAGTAGTTTTTTTCTCTAAATTTTCTCTTACACTGAAAGACAAGGGTAAAAAGAGTTTTAAGTAGAATATATGTGCCATAAATAGTTTAAATGTAAGCTAATTACTTTTATTTTAATAGAAAAAATTATCTGATTATTTACTGACAAATAACGGACATTTACAAAATTTTTATTAAAATAAACTTAATTGAATACTTCATTTGTTTAATATCTACAAGGATTTACTAAAAATAACTTTTAATAATAACATATATTTCCCGAAGCATAGCCAAAAAGACCATAAACTCAAAAACTTCATAATTACCTTAAAATTGAAGTAAAATTAATGAAAATCATGTTCAAATAGTTTTTTTTTCTAAATTTACTCTTTCACAGAAAGATAAGGTTAAAAAGAGAATTAAGTATAAAATATGTGCCTTAAAAAGTTTGTATGTATGCTAATAACTTTTATTTTAATAGAAAAAATTATCTGATTGTTTAATGACAAATAACGGACATTTAGAAAATTTTTATTAAAATAAACTTAATTGAATACTTCATTTGATTAATATCTACAAGGATTTACTAAAGAAAACTTTTAATAATAACATATGTTTCCCGAAGCATAGCCAAAAAGACCATAAACTCAAAAACTTCATAATTACCTTAAAATTGAAGTAAAATTAATGAAAATCATGTTCAAATAGTTTTTTTTTCTAAATTTACTCTTTCACAGAAAGATAAGGTTAAGAAGAGAATTAAGTATAAAATATGTGCCTTAAAAAGTTTGTATGTAAGCTAAATACTTTTATTTTAATAGAAAAAATTATCTGATTATTTACTGACAAATAACGGACATTTAGAAAATTTTTATTAAAATAAACTTAATTGAATACTTCATTTGATTAATATCTACAAGGATTTACTAAAAATAACTTTTAATAATAACATATGTTTTTTGAAGCATAGCCAAAAAGACCATCATGTAAAAAACTTCATAATTACCTTAAAATTGATGTAAAAGTAATGAAAATCATGTTCAAGTAAATTTTTTCTCTAAATTTTCTCTTTCACTGAAAGACAAGGGTCAAAAGAGTTTTAAGTAGAAAATATGTGCCATAAAAAGTTTATATGGTAGCTTATTACTTTTATTTTAATAGAAAAAATTATCTGATAATTTACTGACAAATAACGTACATTTGGAAAATTTTTATTAAAATAAACTTAATTGAATACTTCATTTGATTAATAACTACAAGGATTTACTAAAAATAACTTTTAATAATAACATATGTTTCCCGAAGCATAGCCAAAAAGACCATAAACTCAAAAACTTCATAATTACCTTAAAATTGAAGTAAAATTAATGAAAATCATGTTCAAATAGTTTTTTTTTCTAAATTTACTCTTTCACAGAAAGATAAGGTTAAGAAGAGAATTGAGTATAAAATATGTGCCTTAAAAAGTTTGTATGTAAGCTACACTGGAACCTCGATTATCCGGACCTCAATTATACGGATTCTGGATCAACCGGATTGGCATTTTGGTCAAAAAACAAAATTGATTTTTTTTCAATTTATGTAAAAGTTATTTTTAACACACAATAAGAAGCATTGCTAAAATTATATACCTTCGCTGGCGGCCTTTTTTAAAAAGATATTATAATTTTATTCAAACAAAAATTTCATAAAAATTATTATATTAAGATACAATAATAATTTTTTTTACTTTTTACTAAACTTTATGACTTTATTACCGGATATTTCATTATTCTCATAGATGGGTATAAATCTATCATAAAATCATTTTATTAATTTTTTTTATTTTATATGAGTAAAGAATTTTGCCTAAACTTTTATTTGATTGTTTGTTTTTAATATTTTTTTTTAGCCGTGACTTCTTTTAAATGTATACAATTAAATGACCTAATGTTTTACGATCAACATATTTAAATATTTTAATTCTGAGTAATATTTTTTTATTTTTTTTTATATCGATTCTCATTCAACTGCTAGTTATAGTAAATCATATAAAATTTTTTTAAAATTATTTTTATGGTTTATCTGGAAAGTGAGAAGTATTTTGTAATTTTTATTAAAAAGAATTTAATGTACATACTTTTTTTTTCAAACTTCTTAACGTTTTTTTTATTTGCAGGATTTAGTTTTATATCTTACGTTTTTTGGTTTAGTCGTAATTTAATTTGAGATCGATATACATATCAATTGTTTACCATTTTTTTTATTTTATGGGAAAATTTTTTAATTTTTCCGTATTAACCGGATTTTCAGATATCCGGATCGGGGTTAGTCTCACTTAGTCCGGATAATCGAGGTTCCAGTGTAATTACTTTTATTTTAATAGAAAAAATTATCTTATTAATTACTGATAAATAACGGACAGCAGAAAATTTTTATTAAAATAAACTTAATTGAATACTTCATTTGATTAATATCTACAAGGATTTACTAAAAATAACTTTTAATAATAACATATGTTTCCCGAAGCATAGCCAAAAAGACCATCATGTAAAAAACTTCAAAATTACCTTAAAATTGAAGTAAAATTAATGAAAATCATGTTCAAATAGTTTTTTTTTCTAAATTTACTCCTTCACAGAAAGATAAGGTTAAAAAGAGAATTAAGTATAAAATATGTGCCTTAAAGAGTTTGTATGTATGCTAATTACTTTTATTTTAATAGAAAAAATTATCTGATTGTTTAATGACAAATAACGGACATTTAGAAAATTTTTATTAAAATAAACTTAATTGAATACTTCATTTGATTAATAACTACAAGGATTTACTAAAAATAACTTTTAATAATAACATATGTTTCCCGAAGCATACTTAAAAAGACCATAAACTCAAAAACTTCATAATTACCTTAAAATTGAAGTAAAATTAATGAAAATCATGTTCAAATAGTTTTTTTTTCTAAATTTACTCTTTCACAGAAAGATAAGGTTAAAAAGAGAATTAAGTATAAAATATGTGCCTTAAAAAGTTTGTATGTATGCTAATTACTTTTATTTTAATAGAAAAAATTATCTGATTGTTTAATGACAAATAACGGATATTTAGAAAATTTTTATTAAAATAAACTTAATTGAATATTTCATTTGATTAATATCTACAAGGATTTACTAAAAATAACTTTTAATAATAACATATGTTTTTTGAAGCATAGCCAAATAGACCATCATGTAAAAAACTTCATAATTACCTTAAAATTGAAGTAAAAGTAATGAAAATCATGTTCAAGTAAATTTTTTCTCTAAATTTTCTCTTTCACTGAAAGACAAGGGTCAAAAGAGTTTTAAGTGGAAAATATGTGCCATAAAAAGTTTATATGATAGCTAATTACTTTTATTTTAATAGAAAAAATTATCTGATTATTTACTGACAAATAACGTACATTTAGAAAATTTTTATTAAAATAAACTTAATTGAATACTTCATTTGATTAATATCTACAAGGATTTACTAAAGAAAACTTTTAATAATAACATATGTTTCCCGAAGCATAGCCAAAAAGACCATAAACTCAAAAACTTCATAATTACCTTAAAATTGAAGTAAAATTAATGAAAATCATGTTCAAATAGTTTTTTTTTCTAAATTTACTCTTTCACAGAAAGATAAGGTTAAAAAGAGAATTAAGTATAAAATATGTGCCTCAAAAAGTTTGTATGTATGCTAATTACTTTTATTTTAATAGAAAAAATTATCTGATTGTTTAATGACAAATAACGGACATTTAGAAAATTTTTATTAAAATAAACTTAATTGAATACTTCATTTGTTTAATATCTACAAGGATTTACTAAAAATAACTTTTAATAATAACATATATTTCCCGAAGCATAGCCAAAAAGACCATAAACTCAAAAACTTCATAATTACCTTAAAATTGAAGTAAAATTAATGAAAATCATGTTCAAATAGTTTTTTTTTCTAAATTTACTCTTTCACAGAAAGATAAGGTTAAAAAGAGAATTAAGTATAAAATATGTGCCTTAAAAAGTTTGTATGTATGCTAATTACTTTTATTTTAATAGAAAAAATTATCTGATTGTTTAATGACAAATAACGGACATTTAGAAAATTTTTATTAAAATAAACTTAATAGAATACTTTATTTGATTAATATCTACAAGGATTTACTAAAAATAACTTTTAATAATAACATATGTTTTTTGAAGCATAGCCAAAAAGACCATCATGTAAAAAACTTCATAATTACCTTAAAATTGAAGTAAAAGTAATGAAAATCATGTTCAAGTAGTTTTTTTCTCTAAATTTTCTCTTTCACTGAAAGACAAGGGTCAAAAGAATTTTAAGTAGAAAATATGTGCCATAAAAAGTTTATATGGTAGCTAATTACTTTTATTTTAATAGAAAAAATTATCTGATTATTTACTGACAAATAACGTACATTTAGAAAATTTTTATTAATATAAACTTAATTGAATACTTCATTTGATTAATATCTACAAGGAATTACTAAAAATAACTTTTAATAATAACATATATTTCCCTAAGCATAGCCAAAAAGACCATAAACTCAAAAACTTCATAATTACCTTAAAATTGAAGTAAAATTAATGAAAATCATGTTCAAATAGTTTTTTTTTCTAAATTTACTCTTTCACAGAAAGATAAGGTTAAGAAGAGAATTAAGTATAAAATATGTGCCTTAAAAAGTTTGTATGTAAGCTAATTACTTTTATTTTAATAGAAAAAATTATCTGATTAATTACTGACAAATAACGGACATTCAGAAAATTTTTATTAAAATAAACTTAATTGAATACTTCATTTGTTTAATATCTACAAGGATTTACTAAAAATAACTTTTAATAATAACATATGTTTCCCGAAGCATAGCCAAAAAGACCATTATGTAAAAAACTTCAAAATTACCTTAAAATTGAAGTAAAAGTAATGAAAATCATTTTCAAGTAGTTTTTTTTCTCTAAATTTTCTCTTACACTGAAAGACAAGGGTAAAAAGAGTTTTAAGTAGAATATATGTGCCATAAATAGTTTAAATGTAAGCTAATTACTTTTATTTTAATAGAAAAAATTATCTGATTATTTACTGACAAATAACGGACATTTAGAAAATTTTTATTAAAATAAACTTAATTGAATACTTCATTTGTTTAATATCTACAAGGATTTACTAAAAATAACTTTTAATAATAACATATATTTCCCGAAGCATAGCCAAAAAGACCATAAACTCAAAAACTTCATAATTACCTTAAAATTGAAGTAAAATTAATGAAAATCATGTTCAAATAGTTTTTTTTTCTAAATTTACTCTTTCACAGAAAGATAAGGTTAAAAAGAGAATTAAGTATAAAATATGTGCCTTAAAAAGTTTGTATGTATGCTAATAACTTTTATTTTAATAGAAAAAATTATCTGATTGTTTAATGACAAATAACGGACATTTAGAAAATTTTTATTAAAATAAACTTAATTGAATACTTCATTTGATTAATATCTACAAGGATTTACTAAAGAAAACTTTTAATAATAACATATGTTTCCCGAAGCATAGCCAAAAAGACCATAAACTCAAAAACTTCATAATTACCTTAAAATTGAAGTAAAATTAATGAAAATCATGTTCAAATAGTTTTTTTTTCTAAATTTACTCTTTCACAGAAAGATAAGGTTAAGAAGAGAATTAAGTATAAAATATGTGCCTTAAAAAGTTTGTATGTAAGCTAAATACTTTTATTTTAATAGAAAAAATTATCTGATTATTTACTGACAAATAACGGACATTTAGAAAATTTTTATTAAAATAAACTTAATTGAATACTTCATTTGATTAATATCTACAAGGATTTACTAAAAATAACTTTTAATAATAACATATGTTTTTTGAAGCATAGCCAAAAAGACCATCATGTAAAAAACTTCATAATTACCTTAAAATTGATGTAAAAGTAATGAAAATCATGTTCAAGTAAATTTTTTCTCTAAATTTTCTCTTTCACTGAAAGACAAGGGTCAAAAGAGTTTTAAGTAGAAAATATGTGCCATAAAAAGTTTATATGGTAGCTTATTACTTTTATTTTAATAGAAAAAATTATCTGATAATTTACTGACAAATAACGTACATTTGGAAAATTTTTATTAAAATAAACTTAATTGAATACTTCATTTGATTAATAACTACAAGGATTTACTAAAAATAACTTTTAATAATAACATATGTTTCCCGAAGCATAGCCAAAAAGACCATAAACTCAAAAACTTCATAATTACCTTAAAATTGAAGTAAAATTAATGAAAATCATGTTCAAATAGTTTTTTTTTCTAAATTTACTCTTTCACAGAAAGATAAGGTTAAGAAGAGAATTGAGTATAAAATATGTGCCTTAAAAAGTTTGTATGTAAGCTAATTACTTTTATTTTAATAGAAAAAATTATCTTATTAATTACTGACAAATAACGGACAGCAGAAAATTTTTATTAAAATAAACTTAATTGAATACTTCATTTGATTAATATCTACAAGGATTTACTAAATATAACTTTTAATAATAACATATGTTTCCCGAAGCATAGCCAAAAAGACCATCATGTAAAAAACTTCAAAATTACCTTAAAATTGAAGTAAAAGTAATGAAAATCATTTTTAAGTAAAATTTTCTCTAAATTTTCTCTTTCACTAAAAGACAAGGGTCAAAAGAGTTTTAAGTAGAAAATATGTGCCATAAAAAGTTTACATGGTAGCTAATTACTTTTATTTTAATAGAAAAAATTATCTGATTATTTACTGACAAATAACGTACATTTAGAAAATTTTTATTAAAATAAACTTAATTGAATACTTCATTTGATTAATAACTACAAGGATTTACTAAAAATAACTTTTAATAATAACATATATTTCCCGAAGCATAGCCAAAAAGACCATAAACTCAAAAACTTCATAATTACCTTAAAATTGAAGTAAAATTAATGAAAATCATGTTCAAATAGTTTTTTTTTCTAAATTGACTCTTTCACAGAAAGATAAGGTTAAGAAGAGAATTAAGTATAAAATATGTGCCTTAAAAAGTTTGTATGTAAGCTAATTACTTTTATTTTAATAGAAAAAATTATCTGATTATTTACTGACAAATAACGGACATTTAGAAAATTTTTATTAAAATAAACTTAATTGAATACTTCATTTGTTTAATATCTACAAGGATTTACTAAAAATAACTTTTAATAATAACATATATTTCCCGAAGCATAGCCAAAAAGACCATAAACTCAAAAACTTCATAATTACCTTAAAATTGAAGTAAAATTAATGAAAATCATGTTCAAATAGTTTTTTTTTCTAAATTGACTCTTTCACAGAAAGATAAGGTTAAGAAGAGAATTAAGTATAAAATATGTGCCTTAAAAAGTTTGTATGTATGCTAATTACTTTTATTTTAATAGAAAAAATTATCTGATTATTTCATGACAAATAACGGACATTTAGAAAATTTTTATTAAAATATACTTAATTGAATACTTCATTTGATTAATATCTACAAGGATTTACTAAAAATAACTTTTAATAATAACATATGTTTTTTGAAGCATAGCCAAAAAGACCATCATGTAAAAAACTTCATAATTACCTTAAAATTGAAGTAAAAGTAATGAAAATCATGTTCAAGTAAATTTTTTCTCTAAATTTTCTCTTTCACTGAAAGACAAGGGTCAAAAGAGTTTTAAGTAGAAAATATGTGCCATAAAAAGTTTATATGGTAGCTAATTACTTTTATTTTAATAGAAAAAATTATCTGATTATTTACTGACAAATAACGTACATTTAGAAAATTTTTATTAAAATAAACTTAATTGAATACTTCCTTTGTTTAATTTCTACAAGGATTTACTAAAAATAACTTTTAATAATAACATATGTTTCCCGAAGCATAGCCAAAAAGACCATAAACTCAAAAACTTCATAATTACCTTAAAATTGAAGTAAAATTAATGAAAATCATGTTCAAATAGTTTTTTTTTCTAAATTTACTCTTTCACAGAAAGATAAGGTTAAGAAGAGAATTAAGTATAAAATCTGTGCCTTAAAAAGTTTGTATGTAAGCTAATTACTTTTATTTTAATAGAAAAAATTATCTTATTAATTACTGACAAATAACGGACAGCAGAAAATTTTTATTAAAATAAACTTAATTGAATACTTCATTTGATTAATATCTACAAGGATTTACTAAAAATAACTTTTAATAATAACATATGTTTCCCGAAGCATAGCCAAAAAGACCATCATGTAAAAAACTTCAAAATTACCTTAAAATTGAAGTAAAAGTAATGAAAATCATTTTTAAGTAAAATTTTCTCTAAATTTTCTCTTTCACTGAAAGACAAGGGTCAAAAGAGTTTTAAGTAGAAAATATGTGCCATAAAAAGTTTATATGGTAGCTAATTACTTTTATTTTAATAGAAAAAATTATCTGATTATTTACTGATAAATAACGTACATTTAGAAAATTTTTATTAAAATAAACTTAATTGAATACTTCATTTGATTAATAACTACAAGGATTTACTAAAAATAACTTTTAATAATAACATATATTTCCCAAAGCATAGCCAAAAAGACCATAAACTCAAAAACTTCATAATTACCTTAAAATTGAAGTAAAATTAATGAAAATCATGTTCAAATAGTTTTTTTTTCTAAATTTACTCTTTCACAGAAAGATAAGGTTAAGAAGAGAATTAAGTATAAAATATGTGCCTTAAAAAGTTTGTATGTATGCTAATTACTTTTATTTTAATAGAAAAAATTATCTGATTATTTCATGACAAATAACGGACATTTAGAAAATTTTTATTAAAATATACTTAATTGAATACTTCATTTGATTAATATCTACAAGGATTTACTAAAAATAACTTTTAATAATAACATATGTTTCCCGAAGCATAGCCAAAAAGACCATAAACTCAAAAACTTCATAATTACCTTAAAATTGAAGTAAAATTAATGAAAATCATGTTCAAATAGTTTTTTTTTCTAAATTTACTCTTTCACAGAAAGATAAGGTTAAGAAGAGAATTAAGTATAAAATCTGTGCCTTAAAAAGTTTGTATGTAAGCTAATTACTTTTATTTTAATAGAAAAAATTATCTTATTAATTACTGACAAATAACGGACAGCAGAAAATTTTTATTAAAATAAACTTAATTGAATACTTCATTTGATTAATATCTACAAGGATTTACTAAAAATAACTTTTAATAATAACATATGTTTCCCGAAGCATAGCCAAAAAGACCATCATGTAAAAAACTTCAAAATTACCTTAAAATTGAAGTAAAAGTAATGAAAATCATTTTCAAGTAAAATTTTCTCTAAATTTTCTCTTTCACTGAAAGACAAGGGTCAAAAGAGTTTTAAGTAGAAAATATGTGCCATAAAAAGTTTATATGGTAGCTAATTACTTTTATTTTAATAGAAAAAATTATCTGATTATTTACTGACAAATAACGTACATTTAGAAAATTTTTATTAAAATAAACTTAATTGAATACTTCATTTGTTTAATATCTACAAGGATTTACTAAAAATAACTTTTAATAATAACATATATTTCCCGAAGCATAGCCAAAAAGACCATAAACTCAAAAACTTCATAATTACCTTAAAATTGAAGTAAAATTAATGAAAATCATGTTCAAATAGTTTTTTTTTCTAAATTTACTCTTTCACAGAAAGATAAGGTTAAAAAGAGAATTAAGTATAAAATATGTGCCTTAAAAAGTTTGTATGTATGCTAATTACTTTTATTTTAATAGAAAAAATTATCTGATTGTTTAATGACAAATAACGGACATTTAGAAAATTTTTATTAAAATAAACTTAATAGAATACTTTATTTGATTAATATCTACAAGGATTTACTAAAAATAACTTTTAATAATAACATATGTTTTTTGAAGCATAGCCAAAAAGACCATCATGTAAAAAACTTCATAATTACCTTAAAATTGAAGTAAATTTAATGAAAATCATGTTCAAATAGTTTTTTTTTCTAAATTTACTCTTTCAAAGAAAGATAAGGTTAAAAAGAGAATTAAGTATAAAATATGTGCCTTAAAAAGTTTGTATGTAAGCTAATTACTTTTATTTTAATAGAAAAAATTATCTGATTATTTACTGACAAATAACGGACACTTAGAAAATTTTTATTAAAATAAACTTAATTGAATACTTCATTTGTTTAATATCTACAAGGATTTACTAAAAATAACTTTTAATAATAACATATATTTCCCGAAGCATAGCCAAAAAGACCATAAACTCAAAAACTTCATAATTACCTTAAAATTGAAGTAAAATTAATGAAAATCATGTTCAAATAGTTTTTTTTTCTAAATTTACTCTTTCACAGAAAGATAAGGTTAAGAAGAGAATTAAGTATAAAATATGTGCCTTAAAAAGTTTGTATGTAAGCTAATTACTTTTATTTTAATAGAAAAAATTATCTGATTAATTACTGACAAATAACGGACATTCAGAAAATTTTTATTAAAATAAACTTAATTGAATACTTCATTTGTTTAATATCTACAAGGATTTACTAAAAATAACTTTTAATAATAACAAATGTTTCCCGAAGCATAGCCAAAAAGACCATTATGTAAAAAACTTCAAAATTACCTTAAAATTGAAGTAAAAGTAATGAAAATCATTTTCAAGTAGTTTTTTTCTCTAAATTTTCTCTTACACTGAAAGACAAGGGTAAAAAGAGTTTTAAGTAGAATATATGTGCCATAAATAGTTTAAATGTAAGCTAATTACTTTTATTTTAATAGAAAAAATTATCTGATTATTTACTGACAAATAACGGACATTTAGAAAATTTTTATTAAAATAAACTTAATTGAATACTTCATTTGTTTAATATCTACAAGGATTTACTAAAAATAACTTTTAATAATAACATATATTTCCCGAAGCATAGCCAAAAAGACCATAAACTCAAAAACTTCATAATTACCTTAAAATTGAAGTAAAATTAATGAAAATCATGTTCAAATAGTTTTTTTTTCTAAATTTACTCTTTCACAGAAAGATAAGGTTAAAAAGAGAATTAAGTATAAAATATGTGCCTTAAAAAGTTTGTATGTATGCTAATTACTTTTATTTTAATAGAAAAAATTATCTGATTGTTTAATGACAAATAACGGACATTTAGAAAATTTTTATTAAAATAAACTTAATAGAATACTTTATTTGATTAATATCTACAAGGATTTACTAAAAATAACTTTTAATAATAACATATGTTTTTTGAAGCATAGCCAAAAGGACCATCATGTAAAAAACTTCATAATTACCTTAAAATTGAAGTAAAAGTAATGAAAATCATGTTCAAGTAGTTTTTTTCTCTAAATTTTCTCTTTCACTGAAAGACAAGGTTCAAAAGAATTTTAAGTAGAAAATATGTGCCATAAAAAGTTTATATGGTAGCTAATTACTTTTATTTTAATAGAAAAAATTATCTGATTATTTACTGACAAATAACGTACATTTAGAAAATTTTTATTAAAATAAACTTAATTGAATACTTCATTTGATTAATAACTACAAGGATTTACTAAAAATAACTTTTAATAATAACATATGTTTCCCGAAGCATAGCCAAAAAGACCATAAACTCAAAAACTTCATAATTAACTTAAAATTGAAGTAAAATTAATGAAAATCATGTTCAAATAGTTTTTTTTTCTAAATTTACTCTTTCACAGAAAGATAAGGTTAAGAAGAGAATTAAGTATAAAATATGTGCCTTAAAAAGTTTGTATGTAAGCTAATTACTTTTATTTTAATAGAAAAAATTATCTGATTAATTACTGACAAATAACGGACATTCAGAAAATTTTTATTAAAATAAACTTAATTGAATACTTCATTTGTTTAATATCTACAAGGATTTACTAAAAATAACTTTTAATAATAACATATGTTTCCCGAAGCATAGCCAAAAAGACCATTATGTAGAAAACTTCAAAATTACCTTAAAATTGAAGTAAAAGTAATGAAAATCATTTTCAAGTAGTTTTTTTCTCTAAATTTTCTCTTACACTGAAAGACAAGGGTAAAAAGAGTTTTAAGTAGAATATATGTGCCATAAATAGTTTAAATGTAAGCTAATTACTTTTATTTTAATAGAAAAAATTATCTGATTGTTTAATGACAAATAACGGACATTTAGAAAATTTTTATTAAAATAAACTTAATAGAATACTTTATTTGATTAATATCTACAAGGATTTACTAAAAATAACTTTTAATAATAACATATGTTTTTTGAAGCATAGCCAAAAGGACCATCATGTAAAAAACTTCATAATTACCTTAAAATTGAAGTAAAAGTAATGAAAATCATGTTCAAGTAGTTTTTTTCTCTAAATTTTCTCTTTCACTGAAAGACAAGGTTCAAAAGAATTTTAAGTAGAAAATATGTGCCATAAAAAGTTTATATGGTAGCTAATTACTTTTATTTTAATAGAAAAAATTATCTGATTATTTACTGACAAATAACGTACATTTAGAAAATTTTTATTAAAATAAACTTAATTGAATACTTCATTTGATTAATAACTACAAGGATTTACTAAAAATAACTTTTAATAATAACATATGTTTCCCGAAGCATAGCCAAAAAGACCATAAACTCAAAAACTTCATAATTAACTTAAAATTGAAGTAAAATTAATGAAAATCATGTTCAAATAGTTTTTTTTTCTAAATTTACTCTTTCACAGAAAGATAAGGTTAAGAAGAGAATTAAGTATAAAATATGTGCCTTAAAAAGTTTGTATGTAAGCTAATTACTTTTATTTTAATAGAAAAAATTATCTGATTATTTACTGACAAATAACGGACATTTAGAAAATTTTTATTAAAATAAACTTAATTGAATACTTCATTTGTTTAATATCTACAAGGATTTACTAAAAATAACTTTTAATAATAACATATATTTCCCGAAGCATAGCCAAAAAGACCTTCATCTCAAAAACTTCATAATTACCTTAAAATTGAAGTAAAAGTAATGAAAATCATGTTCAAGTAGTTTTTTTCTCTAAATTTTCTCCTTCACTGAAAGACAAGGGTCAAAAGAGTTTTAAGTAGAAAATATGTGCCATAAAAAGTTTATATGGTAGCTAATTACTTTTATTTTAATAGAAAAAATTATCTGATTATTTACTGACAAATAACGTACATTTAGAAAATTTTTATTAAAATAAACTTAATTGAATACTTCATTTTATTAATAACTACAAGGATTTACTAAAAATAACTTTTAATAATAACATATGTTTCCCGAAGCATAGCCAAAAAGACCATAAACTCAAAAACTTCATAATTACCTTAAAATTGAAGTAAAATTAATGAAAATCATGTTCAAATAGTTTTTTTTTCTAAATTTACTCTTTCACAGAAAGATAAGGTTAAAAAGAGAATTAAGTATAAAATATGTGCCTTAAAAAGTTGTATGTATGCTAATTACTTTTATTTTAATAGAAAAAATTATCTGATTAATTACTGACAAATAACGGACATTTAGAAAATTTTTATTAAAATAAACTTAATCTAATACTTCATTTGATTAATATCTACAAGGATTTACTAAAAATAACTTTTAATAATAACATATGTTTCCCGAAGCATAGCCAAAAAGACCATCATGTAAAAAACTTCATAATTACCTTAAAATTGAAGTAAAAGTAATGAAAATCATTTTCAAGTAGATTTTTTCTCTAAATTTTCTCTTTCACTGAAAGACAAGGGTCAAAAGAGTTTTAAGTAAAAAATATGTGCCATAAAAAGTTTATATGGTAGCTAATTACTTTTATTTTAATAGAAAAAATTATCTGATTATTTACTGACAAATAACGTACATTTAGAAAATTTTTATTAAAATAAACTTAATTGCATACTTCATTTGATTAAGATCTACAAGGATTTACTAAAAATAACTTTTAATAATAACATATATTTCCCGAAGCATAGCCAAAAAGACCTTCATCTCAAAAACTTCATAATTACCTTAAAATTGAAGTAAAAGTAATGAAAATCATGTTCAAGTAGTTTTTTTCTCTAAATTTTCTCCTTCACTGAAAGACAAGGGTCAAAAGAGTTTTAAGTAGAAAATATGTGCCATAAAAAGTTTATATGGTAGCTAATTACTTTTATTTTAATAGAAAAAATTATCTGATTATTTACTGACAAATAACGTACATTTAGAAAATTTTTATTAAAATAAACTTAATTGAATACTTCATTTTATTAATAACTACAAGGATTTACTAAAAATAACTTTTAATAATAACATATGTTTCCCGAAGCATAGCCAAAAAGACCATAAACTCAAAAACTTCATAATTACCTTAAAATTGAAGTAAAATTAATGAAAATCATGTTCAAATAGTTTTTTTTTCTAAATTTACTCTTTCACAGAAAGATAAGGTTAAGAAGAGAATTATGTATAAAATATGTGCCTTAAAATGTTTGTATGTAAGCTAATTACTTTTATTTTAATAGAAAAAATTATCTGATTAATTACTGACAAATAACGGACATTCAGAAAATTTTTATTAAAATAAACTTAATTGAATACTTCATTTGATTAATATCTACAAGGATTTACTAAAAATAACTTTTAATAATAACATATGTTTCCCGAAGCATAGCCAAAAAGACCATCATGTAAAAAACTTCATAATTACCTTAAAATTGAAGTAAAAGTAATGAAAATCATTTTCAAGTAGATTTTTTCTCTAAATTTTCTCTTTCACTGAAAGACAAGGGTCAAAAGAGTTTTAAGTAAAAAATATGTGCCATAAAAAGTTTATATGGTAGCTAATTACTTTTATTTTAATAGAAAAAATTATCTGATTATTTACTGACAAATAAGGTACATTTAGAAAATTTTTATTAAAATAAACTTAATTGAATACTTCATTTGATTAAGATCTACAAGGATTTACTAAAAATAACTTTTAATAATAACATATATTTCCCGAAGCATAGCCAAAAAGACCTTCATCTCAAAAACTTCATAATTACCTTAAAATTGAAGTAAAATTAATGAAAATCATGTTCAAATAGTTTTTTTTTCTAAATTTACTCTTTCACAGAAAGATAAGGTTAAGAAGAGAATTAAGTATAAAATATGTGCCTTAAAAAGTTTGTATGTAAGCTAATTACTTTTATTTTAATAGAAAAAATTATCTGATTATTTACTGACAAATAACGGACATTTAGAAAATTTTTATTAAAATAAACTTAATTGAATACTTCATTTGTTTAATATCTACAAGGATTTACTAAAAATAACTTTTAATAATAACATATATTACCCGAAGCATAGCCAAAAAGACCATAAACTCAAAAACTTCATAATTACCTTAAAATTGAAGTAAAATTAATGAAAATCATGTTCAAATAGTTTTTTTTTTCTAAATTTACTGTTTCACAGAAAGATAAGGTTAAGAAGAGAATTAAGTATAAAATATGTGCCTTAAAAAGTTTGTATGTATGCTAATTACTTTTATTTTAATAGAAAAAATTATCTGATTAATTACTGACAAATAACGAACATTTAGAAAATTTTTATTAAAATAAACTTAATCTAATACTTCATTTGATTAATATCTACAAGGATTTATTAAAAATAACTTTTAATAATAACATATGTTTCCCGAAGCATAGCCAAAAAGACCATCATGTAAAAAACTTCATAATTACCTTAAAATTGAAGTAAAAGTAATGAAAATCATTTTCAAGTAGATTTTTTCTCTAAATTTTCTCTTTCACTGAAAGACAAGGGTCAAAAGAGTTTTAAGTAAAAAATATGTGCCATAAAAAGTTTATATGGTAGCTAATTACTTTTATTTTAATAGAAAAAATTATCTGATTATTTACTGACAAATAAGGTACATTTAGAAAATTTTTATTAAAATAAACTTAATTGAATACTTCATTTGATTAAGATCTACAAGGATTTACTAAAAATAACTTTTAATAATAACATATATTTCCCGAAGCATAGCCAAAAAGACCTTCATCTCAAAAACTTCATAATTACCTTAAAATTGAAGTAAAATTAATGAAAATCATGTTCAAATAGTTTTTTTTTCTAAATTTTCTCTTTCACTGAAAGACAAGGGTCAAAAGAGTTTTAAGTAGAAAATATGTGCCATAAAAAGTTTATATGGTAGCTAATTACTTTTATTTTAATAGAAAAAATTATCTGATTATTTACTGACAAATAACGTACATTTAGAAAATTTTTATTAAAATAAACTTAATTGAATACTTCATTTGATTAATAACTACAAGGATTTACTAAAAATAACTTTTAATAATAACATATGTTTCCCGAAGCATAGCCAAAAAGACCATAAACTCAAAAACTTCATAATTACCTTAAAATTGAAGTAAAATTAATGAAAATCATGTTCAAATAGTTTTTTTTTCTAAATTTACTCTTTCACAGAAAGATAAGGTTAAAAGAGAATTAAGTATAAAATATGTGCCTTAAAAAGTTTGTATGTATGCTAATTACTTTTATTTTAATAGAAAAAATTATCTGATTAATTACTGACAAATAACGGACATTTAGAAAATTTTTATTAAAATAAACTTAATCTAATACTTCATTTGATTAATATCTACAAGGATTTACTAAAAATAACTTTTAATAATAACATATGTTTCCCGAAGCATAGCCAAAAAGACCATCATGTAAAAAACTTCATAATTACCTTAAAATTGAAGTAAAAGTAATGAAAATCATTTTCAAGTAGATTTTTTCTCTAAATTTTCTCTTTCACTGAAAGACAAGGGTCAAAAGAGTTTTAAGTAAAAAATATGTGCCATAAAAAGTTTATATGGTAGCTAATTACTTTTATTTTAATAGAAAAAATTATCTGATTATTTACTGACAAATAACGTACATTTAGAAAATTTTTATTAAAATAAACTTAATTGCATACTTCATTTGATTAAGATCTACAAGGATTTACTAAAAATAACTTTTAATAATAACATATATTTCCCGAAGCATAGCCAAAAAGACCATAAACTCAAAAACTTCATAATTACCTTAAAATTGAAGTAAAATTAAAGAAAATCATGTTCAAGTAGTTTTTTTCTCTAAATTTTCTCTTTCACTGAAAGACAAGGGTCAAAAGAGTTTTAAGTAGAAAATATGTGCCATGAAAAGTTTATATGGTAGCTAATTACTTTTATTTTAATAGAAAAAATTATCTAATTAATTACTGACAAATAACGGACAGCAGAAAATTTTTATTAAAATAAACTTAATTGAATACTTCATTTGATTAATATCTACAAGGATTTACTAAAAATAACTTTTAATAATAACATATGTTTCCCGAAGCATAGCCAAAAAGACCATAAACTCAAAAACTTCATAATTACCTTAAAATTGAAGTAAAATTAATGAAAATCATGTTCAAATAGTTTTTTTTTCTAAATTTACTCTTTCACAGAAAGATAAGGTTAAGAAGAGAATTAAGTATAAAATATGTGCCTTAAAAAGTTTGTATGTAAGCTAATTACTTTTATTTTAATAGAAAAAATTATCTGATTAATTACTGACAAATAACGGACATTCAGAAAATTTTTATTAAAATAAACTTAATTGAATACTTCATTTGTTTAATATCTACAAGGATTTACTAAAAATAACTTTTAATAATAACATATGTTTCCCGAAGCATAGCCAAAAAGACCATTATGTAAAAAACTTCAAAATTACCTTAAAATTGAAGTAAAAGTAATGAAAATCATTTTCAAGTAGTTTTTTTCTTTAAATTTTCTCTTACACTGAAAGACAAGGGTAAAAAGAGTTTTAAGTAGAATATATGTGCCATAAATAGTTTAAATGTAAGCTAATTACTTTTATTTTAATAGAAAAAATTATCTGATTATTTACTGACAAATAACGGACATTTAGAAAATTTTTATTAAAATAAACTTAATTGAATACTTCATTTGTTTAATATCTACAAGGATTTACTAAAAATAACTTTTAATAATAACATATATTTCCCGAAGCATAGCCAAAAAGACCATAAACTCAAAAACTTCATAATTACCTTAAAATTGAAGTAAAATTAATGAAAATCATGTTCAAATAGTTTTTTTTTCTAAATTTACTCTTTCACAGAAAGATAAGGTTAAAAAGAGGATTAAGTATAAAATATGTGCCTTAAAAAGTTTGTATGTATGCTAATTACTTTTATTTTAATAGAAAAAATTATCTGATTGTTTAATGACAAATAACGGACATTTAGAAAATTTTTATTAAAATAAACTTAATAGAATACTTTATTTGATTAATATCTACAAGGATTTACTAAAAATAACTTTTAATAATAACATATGTTTTTTGAAGCATAGCCAAAAAGACCATCATGTAAAAAACTTCATAATTACCTTAAAATTGAAGTAAATTTAATGAAAATCATGTTCAAATAGTTTTTTTTTCTAAATTTACTCTTTCAAAGAAAGATAAGGTTAAAAAGAGAATTAAGTATAAAATATGTGCCTTAAAAAGTTTGTATGTAAGCTAATTACTTTTATTTTAATAGAAAAAATTATCTGATTATTTACTGACAAATAACGGACACTTAGAAAATTTTTATTAAAATAAACTTAATTGAATACTTCATTTGTTTAATATCTACAAGGATTTACTAAAAATAACTTTTAATAATAACATATATTTCCCGAAGCATAGCCAAAAAGACCATAAACTCAAAAACTTCATAATTACCTTAAAATTGAAGTAAAATTAATGAAAATCATGTTCAAATAGTTTTTTTTTCTAAATTTACTCTTTCACAGAAAGATAAGGTTAAGAAGAGAATTAAGTATAAAATATGTGCCTTAAAAAGTTTGTATGTAAGCTAATTACTTTTATTTTAATAGAAAAAATTATCTGATTAATTACTGACAAATAACGGACATTCAGAAAATTTTTATTAAAATAAACTTAATTGAATACTTCATATGATTAATATCTACAAGGATTTACTAAAAATAACTTTTAATAATAACATATGTTTTTTGAAGCATAGCCAAAAAGACCATCATGTAAAAAACTTCATAATTACCTTAAAATTGAAGTAAAAGTAATGAAAATCATTTTCAAGTAGATTTTTTCTCTAAATTTTCTCTTTCACTGAAAGACAAGGGTCAAAAGAGTTTTAAGTAAAAAATATGTGCCATAAAAAGTTTATATGGTAGCTAATTACTTTTATTTTAATAGAAAAAATTATCTGATTATTTACTGACAAATAACGTACATTTAGAAAATTTTTATTAAAATAAACTTAATTGAATACTTCATTTGATTAATAACTACAAGGATTTACTAAAAATAACTTTTAATAATAACATATGTTTCCCGAAGCATAGCCAAAAAGACCATAAACTCAAAAACTTCATAATTACCTTAAAATTGAAGTAAAATTAATGAAAATCATGTTCAAATAGTTTTTTTTTCTAAATTTACTCTTTCACAGAAAGATAAGGTTAAAAAGAGAATTAAGTATAAAATATGTGCCTTAAAAAGTTGTATGTATGCTAATTACTTTTATTTTAATAGAAAAAATTATCTGATTAATTACTGACAAATAACGGACATTTAGAAAATTTTTATTAAAATAAACTTAATCTAATACTTCATTTGATTAATATCTACAAGGATTTACTAAAAATAACTTTTAATAATAACATATGTTTCCCGAAGCATAGCCAAAAAGACCATCATGTAAAAAACTTCATAATTACCTTAAAATTGAAGTAAAAGTAATGAAAATCATTTTCAAGTAGATTTTTTCTCTAAATTTTCTCTTTCACTGAAAGACAAGGGTCAAAAGAGTTTTAAGTAAAAAATATGTGCCATAAAAAGTTTATATGGTAGCTAATTACTTTTATTTTAATAGAAAAAATTATCTGATTATTTACTGACAAATAACGTACATTTAGAAAATTTTTATTAAAATAAACTTAATTGCATACTTCATTTGATTAAGATCTACAAGGATTTACTAAAAATAACTTTTAATAATAACATATATTTCCCGAAGCATAGCCAAAAAGACCTTCATCTCAAAAACTTCATAATTACCTTAAAATTGAAGTAAAAGTAATGAAAATCATGTTCAAGTAGTTTTTTTCTCTAAATTTTCTCCTTCACTGAAAGACAAGGGTCAAAAGAGTTTTAAGTAGAAAATATGTGCCATAAAAAGTTTATATGGTAGCTAATTACTTTTATTTTAATAGAAAAAATTATCTGATTATTTACTGACAAATAACGTACATTTAGAAAATTTTTATTAAAATAAACTTAATTGAATACTTCATTTTATTAATAACTACAAGGATTTACTAAAAATAACTTTTAATAATAACATATGTTTCCCGAAGCATAGCCAAAAAGACCATAAACTCAAAAACTTCATAATTACCTTAAAATTGAAGTAAAATTAATGAAAATCATGTTCAAATAGTTTTTTTTTCTAAATTTACTCTTTCACAGAAAGATAAGGTTAAGAAGAGAATTATGTATAAAATATGTGCCTTAAAAAGTTTGTATGTAAGCTAATTACTTTTATTTTAATAGAAAAAATTATCTGATTAATTACTGACAAATAACGGACATTCAGAAAATTTTTATTAAAATAAACTTAATTGAATACTTCATTTGATTAATATCTACAAGGATTTACTAAAAATAACTTTTAATAATAACATATGTTTCCCGAAGCATAGCCAAAAAGACCATCATGTAAAAAACTTCATAATTACCTTAAAATTGAAGTAAAAGTAATGAAAATCATTTTCAAGTAGATTTTTTCTCTAAATTTTCTCTTTCACTGAAAGACAAGGGTCAAAAGAGTTTTAAGTAAAAAATATGTGCCATAAAAAGTTTATATGGTAGCTAATTACTTTTATTTTAATAGAAAAAATTATCTGATTATTTACTGACAAATAAGGTACATTTAGAAAATTTTTATTAAAATAAACTTAATTGAATACTTCATTTGATTAAGATCTACAAGGATTTACTAAAAATAACTTTTAATAATAACATATATTTCCCGAAGCATAGCCAAAAAGACCTTCATCTCAAAAACTTCATAATTACCTTAAAATTGAAGTAAAATTAATGAAAATCATGTTCAAATAGTTTTTTTTTCTAAATTTACTCTTTCACAGAAAGATAAGGTTAAGAAGAGAATTAAGTATAAAATATGTGCCTTAAAAAGTTTGTATGTAAGCTAATTACTTTTATTTTAATAGAAAAAATTATCTGATTATTTACTGACAAATAACGGACATTTAGAAAATTTTTATTAAAATAAACTTAATTGAATACTTCATTTGTTTAATATCTACAAGGATTTACTAAAAATAACTTTTAATAATAACATATATTTCCCGAAGCATAGCCAAAAAGACCATAAACTCAAAAACTTCATAATTACCTTAAAATTGAAGTAAAATTAATGAAAATCATGTTCAAATAGTTTTTTTTTTCTAAATTTACTGTTTCACAGAAAGATAAGGTTAAGAAGAGAATTAAGTATAAAATATGTGCCTTAAAAAGTTTGTATGTATGCTAATTACTTTTATTTTAATAGAAAAAATTATCTGATTAATTACTGACAAATAACGAACATTTAGAAAATTTTTATTAAAATAAACTTAATCTAATACTTCATTTGATTAATATCTACAAGGATTTATTAAAAATAACTTTTAATAATAACATATGTTTCCCGAAGCATAGCCAAAAAGACCATCATGTAAAAAACTTCATAATTACCTTAAAATTGAAGTAAAAGTAATGAAAATCATTTTCAAGTAGATTTTTTCTCTAAATTGTCTCTTTCACTGAAAGACAAGGGTCAAAAGAGTTTTAAGTAAAAAATATGTGCCATAAAAAGTTTATATGGTAGCTAATTACTTTTATTTTAATAGAAAAAATTATCTGATTATTTACTGACAAATAAGGTACATTTAGAAAATTTTTATTAAAATAAACTTAATTGAATACTTCATTTGATTAAGATCTACAAGGATTTACTAAAAATAACTTTTAATAATAACATATATTTCCCGAAGCATAGCCAAAAAGACCTTCATCTCAAAAACTTCATAATTACCTTAAAATTGAAGTAAAATTAATGAAAATCATGTTCAAATAGTTTTTTTTTCTAAATTTTCTCTTTCACTGAAAGACAAGGGTCAAAAGAGTTTTAAGTAGAAAATATGTGCCATAAAAAGTTTATATGGTAGCTAATTACTTTTATTTTAATAGAAAAAATTATCTGATTATTTACTGACAAATAACGTACATTTAGAAAATTTTTATTAAAATAAACTTAATTGAATACTTCATTTGATTAATAACTACAAGGATTTACTAAAAATAACTTTTAATAATAACATATGTTTCCCGAAGCATAGCCAAAAAGACCATAAACTCAAAAACTTCATAATTACCTTAAAATTGAAGTAAAATTAATGAAAATCATGTTCAAATAGTTTTTTTTTCTAAATTTACTCTTTCACAGAAAGATAAGGTTAAGAAGAGAATTAAGTATAAAATATGTGCCTTAAAAAGTTTGTATGTAAGCTAATTACTTTTATTTTAATAGAAAAAATTATCTGATTAATTACTGACAAATAACGGACATTCAGAAAATTTTTATTAAAATAAACTTAATTGAATACTTCATTTGTTTAATATCTACAAGGATTTACTAAAAATAACTTTTAATAATAACATATGTTTCCCGAAGCATAGCCAAAAAGACCATTATGTAAAAAACTTCAAAATTACCTTAAAATTGAAGTAAAAGTAATGAAAATCATTTTCAAGTAGTTTTTTTCTTTAAATTTTCTCTTACACTGAAAGACAAGGGTAAAAAGAGTTTTAAGTAGAATATATGTGCCATAAATAGTTTAAATGTAAGCTAATTACTTTTATTTTAATAGAAAAAATTATCTGATTATTTACTGACAAATAACGGACATTTAGAAAATTTTTATTAAAATAAACTTAATTGAATACTTCATTTGATTAATAACTACAAGGATTTACTAAAAATAACTTTTAATAATAACATATGTTTCCCGAAGCATAGCCAAAAAGACCATAAACTCAAAAACTTCATAATTACCTTAAAATTGAAGTAAAATTAATGAAAATCATGTTCAAATAGTTTTTTTTTCTAAATTTACTCTTTCACAGAAAGATAAGGTTAAGAAGAGAATTAAGTATAAAATATGTGCCTTAAAAAGTTTGTATGTAAGCTAATTACTTTTATTTTAATAGAAAAAATTATCTGATTAATTACTGACAAATAACGGACATTCAGAAAATTTTTATTAAAATAAACTTAATTGAATACTTCATTTGTTTAATATCTACAAGGATTTACTAAAAATAACTTTTAATAATAACATATGTTTCCCGAAGCATAGCCAAAAAGACCATTATGTAAAAAACTTCAAAATTACCTTAAAATTGAAGTAAAAGTAATGAAAATCATTTTCAAGTAGTTTTTTTCTTTAAATTTTCTCTTACACTGAAAGACAAGGGTAAAAAGAGTTTTAAGTAGAATATATGTGCCATAAATAGTTTAAATGTAAGCTAATTACTTTTATTTTAATAGAAAAAATTATCTGATTATTTACTGACAAATAACGGACATTTAGAAAATTTTTATTAAAATAAACTTAATTGAATACTTCATTTGTTTAATATCTACAAGGATTTACTAAAAATAACTTTTAATAATAACATATATTTCCCGAAGCATAGCCAAAAAGACCATAAACTCAAAAACTTCATAATTACCTTAAAATTGAAGTAAAATTAATGAAAATCATGTTCAAATAGTTTTTTTTTCTAAATTTACTCTTTCACAGAAAGATAAGGTTAAAAAGAGAATTAAGTATAAAATATGTGCCTTAAAAAGTTTGTATGTATGCTAATTACTTTTATTTTAATAGAAAAAATTATCTGATTGTTTAATGACAAATAACGGACATTTAGAAAATTTTTATTAAAATAAACTTAATAGAATACTTTATTTGATTAATATCTACAAGGATTTACTAAAAATAACTTTTAATAATAACATATGTTTTTTGAAGCATAGCCAAAAAGACCATCATGTAAAAAACTTCATAATTACCTTAAAATTGAAGTAAATTTAATGAAAATCATTTTCAAGTAGATTTTTTCTCTAAATTTTCTCTTTCACTGAAAGACAAGGGTCAAAAGAGTTTTAAGTAAAAAATATGTGCCATAAAAAGTTTATATGGTAGCTAATTACTTTTATTTTAATAGAAAAAATTATCTGATTATTTACTGACAAATAACGTACATTTAGAAAATTTTTATTAAAATAAACTTAATTGCATACTTCATTTGATTAAGATCTACAAGGATTTACTAAAAATAACTTTTAATAATAACATATATTTCCCGAAGCATAGCCAAAAAGACCTTCATCTCAAAAACTTCATAATTACCTTAAAATTGAAGTAAAAGTAATGAAAATCATGTTCAAGTAGTTTTTTTCTCTAAATTTTCTCCTTCACTGAAAGACAAGGGTCAAAAGAGTTTTAAGTAGAAAATATGTGCCATAAAAAGTTTATATGGTAGCTAATTACTTTTATTTTAATAGAAAAAATTATCTGATTATTTACTGACAAATAACGTACATTTAGAAAATTTTTATTAAAATAAACTTAATTGAATACTTCATTTTATTAATAACTACAAAGATTTACTAAAAATAACTTTTAATAATAACATATGTTTCCCGAAGCATAGCCAAAAAGACCATAAACTCAAAAACTTCATAATTACCTTAAAATTGAAGTAAAATTAATGAAAATCATGTTCAAATAGTTTTTTTTTCTAAATTTACTCTTTCACAGAAAGATAAGGTTAAGAAGAGAATTAAGTATAAAATATGTGCCTTAAAAAGTTTGTATGTAAGCTAATTACTTTTATTTTAATAGAAAAAATTATCTGATTATTTACTGACAAATAACGGACATTTAGAAAATTTTTATTAAAATAAACTTAATTGAATACTTCATTTGTTTAATATCTACAAGGATTTACTAAAAATAACTTTTAATAATAACATATATTTCCCGAAGCATAGCCAAAAAGACCATAAACTCAAAAACTTCATAATTACCTTAAAATTGAAGTAAAATTAATGAAAATCATGTTCAAATAGTTTTTTTTTTCTAAATTTACTGTTTCACAGAAAGATAAGGTTAAGAAGAGAATTAAGTATAAAATATGTGCCTTAAAAAGTTTGTATGTATGCTAACTACTTTTATTTTAATAGAAAATATTATCTGATTAATTACTGACAAATAACGAACATTTAGAAAATTTTTATTAAAATAAACTTAATCTAATACTTCATTTGATTAATATCTACAAGGATTTATTAAAAATAACTTTTAATAATAACATATGTTTCCCGAAGCATAGCCAAAAAGACCATCATGTAAAAAACTTCATAATTACCTTAAAATTGAAGTAAAAGTAATGAAAATCATTTTCAAGTAGATTTTTTCTCTAAATTTTCTCTTTCACTGAAAGACAAGGGTCAAAAGAGTTTTAAGTAAAAAATATGTGCCATAAAAAGTTTATATGGTAGCTAATTACTTTTATTTTAATAGAAAAAATTATCTGATTATTTACTGACAAATAAGGTACATTTAGAAAATTTTTATTAAAATAAACTTAATTGAATACTTCATTTGATTAAGATCTACAAGGATTTACTAAAAATAACTTTTAATAATAACATATATTTCCCGAAGCATAGCCAAAAAGACCTTCATCTCAAAAACTTCATAATTACCTTAAAATTGAAGTAAAATTAATGAAAATCATGTTCAAATAGTTTTTTTTTCTAAATTTTCTCTTTCACTGAAAGACAAGGGTCAAAAGAGTTTTAAGTAGAAAATATGTGCCATAAAAAGTTTATATGGTAGCTAATTACTTTTATTTTAATAGAAAAAATTATCTGATTATTTACTGACAAATAACGTACATTTAGAAAATTTTTATTAAAATAAACTTAATTGAATACTTTATTTGATTAATAACTACAAGGATTTACTAAAAATAACTTTTAATAATAACATATATTTCCCGAAGCAAAGCCAAAAAGACCATAAACTCAAAAACTTCATAATTACCTTAAAATTGAAGTAAAATTAATGAAAATCATGTTCAAATAGTTTTTTTTTTCTAAATTTACTGTTTCACAGAAAGATAAGGTTAAGAAGAGAATTAAGTATAAAATATGTGCCTTAAAAAGTTTGTATGTATGCTAATTACTTTTATTTTAATAGAAAAAATTATCTGATTAATTACTGACAAATAACGAACATTTAGAAAATTTTTATTAAAATAAACTTAATCTAATACTTCATTTGATTAATATCTACAAGGATTTATTAAAAATAACTTTTAATAATAACATATGTTTCCCGAAGCATAGCCAAAAAGACCATCATGTAAAAAACTTCATAATTACCTTAAAATTGAAGTAAAAGTAATGAAAATCATTTTCAAGTAGATTTTTTCTCTAAATTGTCTCTTTCACTGAAAGACAAGGGTCAAAAGAGTTTTAAGTAAAAAATATGTGCCATAAAAAGTTTATATGGTAGCTAATTACTTTTATTTTAATAGAAAAAATTATCTGATTATTTACTGACAAATAAGGTACATTTAGAAAATTTTTATTAAAATAAACTTAATTGAATACTTCATTTGATTAAGATCTACAAGGATTTACTAAAAATAACTTTTAATAATAACATATATTTCCCGAAGCATAGCCAAAAAGACCTTCATCTCAAAAACTTCATAATTACCTTAAAATTGAAGTAAAATTAATGAAAATCATGTTCAAATAGTTTTTTTTTCTAAATTTTCTCTTTCACTGAAAGACAAGGGTCAAAAGAGTTTTAAGTAGAAAATATGTGCCATAAAAAGTTTATATGGTAGCTAATTACTTTTATTTTAATAGAAAAAATTATCTGATTATTTACTGACAAATAACGTACATTTAGAAAATTTTTATTAAAATAAACTTAATTGAATACTTCATTTGATTAATAACTACAAGGATTTACTAAAAATAACTTTTAATAATAACATATGTTTCCCGAAGCATAGCCAAAAAGACCATAAACTCAAAAACTTCATAATTACCTTAAAATTGAAGTAAAATTAATGAAAATCATGTTCAAATAGTTTTTTTTTCTAAATTTACTCTTTCACAGAAAGATAAGGTTAAGAAGAGAATTAAGTATAAAATATGTGCCTTAAAAAGTTTGTATGTAAGCTAATTACTTTTATTTTAATAGAAAAAATTATCTGATTAATTACTGACAAATAACGGACATTCAGAAAATTTTTATTAAAATAAACTTAATTGAATACTTCATTTGTTTAATATCTACAAGGATTTACTAAAAATAACTTTTAATAATAACATATGTTTCCCGAAGCATAGCCAAAAAGACCATTATGTAAAAAACTTCAAAATTACCTTAAAATTGAAGTAAAAGTAATGAAAATCATTTTCAAGTAGTTTTTTTCTTTAAATTTTCTCTTACACTGAAAGACAAGGGTAAAAAGAGTTTTAAGTAGAATATATGTGCCATAAATAGTTTAAATGTAAGCTAATTACTTTTATTTTAATAGAAAAAATTATCTGATTATTTACTGACAAATAACGGACATTTAGAAAATTTTTATTAAAATAAACTTAATTGAATACTTCATTTGTTTAATATCTACAAGGATTTACTAAAAATAACTTTTAATAATAACATATATTTCCCGAAGCATAGCCAAAAAGACCATAAACTCAAAAACTTCATAATTACCTTAAAATTGAAGTAAAATTAATGAAAATCATGTTCAAATAGTTTTTTTTTCTAAATTTACTCTTTCACAGAAAGATAAGGTTAAAAAGAGAATTAAGTATAAAATATGTGCCTTAAAAAGTTTGTATGTATGCTAATTACTTTTATTTTAATAGAAAAAATTATCTGATTGTTTAATGACAAATAACGGACATTTAGAAAATTTTTATTAAAATAAACTTAATAGAATACTTTATTTGATTAATATCTACAAGGATTTACTAAAAATAACTTTTAATAATAACATATGTTTTTTGAAGCATAGCCAAAAAGACCATCATGTAAAAAACTTCATAATTACCTTAAAATTGAAGTAAATTTAATGAAAATCATTTTCAAGTAGATTTTTTCTCTAAATTTTCTCTTTCACTGAAAGACAAGGGTCAAAAGAGTTTTAAGTAAAAAATATGTGCCATAAAAAGTTTATATGGTAGCTAATTACTTTTATTTTAATAGAAAAAATTATCTGATTATTTACTGACAAATAACGTACATTTAGAAAATTTTTATTAAAATAAACTTAATTGCATACTTCATTTGATTAAGATCTACAAGGATTTACTAAAAATAACTTTTAATAATAACATATATTTCCCGAAGCATAGCCAAAAAGACCTTCATCTCAAAAACTTCATAATTACCTTAAAATTGAAGTAAAAGTAATGAAAATCATGTTCAAGTAGTTTTTTTCTCTAAATTTTCTCCTTCACTGAAAGACAAGGGTCAAAAGAGTTTTAAGTAGAAAATATGTGCCATAAAAAGTTTATATGGTAGCTAATTACTTTTATTTTAATAGAAAAAATTATCTGATTATTTACTGACAAATAACGTACATTTAGAAAATTTTTATTAAAATAAACTTAATTGAATACTTCATTTTATTAATAACTACAAAGATTTACTAAAAATAACTTTTAATAATAACATATGTTTCCCGAAGCATAGCCAAAAAGACCATAAACTCAAAAACTTCATAATTACCTTAAAATTGAAGTAAAATTAATGAAAATCATGTTCAAATAGTTTTTTTTTCTAAATTTACTCTATCACAGAAAGATAAGGTTAAGAAGAGAATTGAGTATAAAATATGTGCCTTAAAAAGTTTATATGGTAGCTAATTACTTTTATTTTAATAGAAAAAATTATCTGATTATTTACTGACAAATAACGTACATTTAGAAAATTTTTATTAAAATAAACTTAATCTAATACTTCATTTGATTAATATCTACAAGGATTTACTAAAAATAACTTTTAATAATAACATATGTTTCCCGAAGCATAGCCAAAAAGACCATCATGTAAAAAACTTCATAATTACCTTAAAATTGAAGTAAAAGTAATGAAAATCATTTTCAAGTAGATTTTTTCTCTAAATTTTCTCTTTCACTGAAAGACAAGGGTCAAAAGAGTTTTAAGTAAAAAATATGTGCCATAAAAAGTTTATATGGTAGCTAATTACTTTTATTTTAATAGAAAAAATTATCTGATTATTTACTGACAAATAACGTACATTTAGAAAATTTTTATTAAAATAAACTTAATTGCATACTTCATTTGATTAAGATCTACAAGGATTTACTAAAAATAACTTTTAATAATAACATATATTTCCCGAAGCATAGCCAAAAAGACCATAAACTCAAAAACTTCATAATTACCTTAAAATTGAAGTAAAATTAAAGAAAATCATGTTCAAGTAGTTTTTTTCTCTAAATTTTCTCTTTCACTGAAAGACAAGGGTCAAAAGAGTTTTAAGTAGAAAATATGTGCCATGAAAAGTTTATATGGTAGCTAATTACTTTTATTTTAATAGAAAAAATTATCTTATTAATTACTGACAAATAACGGACAGCAGAAAATTTTTATTAAAATAAACTTAATTGAATACTTCATTTGATTAATATCTACAAGGATTTACTAAAAATAACTTTTAATAATAACATATGTTTCCCGAAGCATAGCCAGAAAGACCATAAACTCAAAAACTTCATAATTACCTTAAAATTGAAGTAAAATTAATGAAAATCATGTTCAAATAGTTTTTTTTTTCTAAATTTACTCTTTCACAGAAAGATAAGGTTAAGAAGAGAATTAAGTATAAAATATGTGCCTTAAAAAGTTTGTATGTAAGCTAATTACTTTTATTTTAATAGAAAAAATTATCTGATTAATTACTGACAAATAACGGACATTCAGAAAATTTTTATTAAAATAAACTTAATTGAATACTTCATTTGTTTAATATCTACAAGGATTTACTAAAAATAACTTTTAATAATAACATATGTTTCCCGAAGCATAGCCAAAAAGACCATTATGTAAAAAACTTCAAAATTACCTTAAAATTGAAGTAAAAGTAATGAAAATCATTTTCAAGTAGTTTTTTTCTTTAAATTTTCTCTTACACTGAAAGACAAGGGTAAAAAGAGTTTTAAGTAGAATATATGTGCCATAAATAGTTTAAATGTAAGCTAATTACTTTTATTTTAATAGAAAAAATTATCTGATTATTTACTGACAAATAACGGACATTTAGAAAATTTTTTATTAAAATAAACTTAATTGAATACTTCATTTGTTTAATATCTACAAGGATTTACTAAAAATAACTTTTAATAATAACATATATTTCCCGAAGCATAGCCAAAAAGACCATAAACTCAAAAACTTCATAATTACCTTAAAATTGAAGTAAAATTAATGAAAATCATGTTCAAATAGTTTTTTTTTCTAAATTTACTCTTTCACAGAAAGATAAGGTTAAAAAGAGAATTAAGTATAAAATATGTGCCTTAAAAAGTTTGTATGTATGCTAATTACTTTTATTTTAATAGAAAAAATTATCTGATTGTTTAATGACAATAACGGACATTTAGAAAATTTTTATTAAAATAAACTTAATAGAATACTTTATTTGATTAATATCTACAAGGATTTACTAAAAATAACTTTTAATAATAACATATGTTTTTTGAAGCATAGCCAAAAAGACCATCATGTAAAAAACTTCATAATTACCTTAAAATTGAAGTAAATTTAATGAAAATCATGTTCAAATAGTTTTTTTTTCTAAATTTACTCTTTCAAAGAAAGATAAGGTTAAAAAGAGAATTAAGTATAAAATATGTGCCTTAAAAAGTTTGTATGTAAGCTAATTACTTTTATTTTAATAGAAAAAATTATCTGATTATTTACTGACAAATAACGGACACTTAGAAAATTTTTATTAAAATAAACTTAATTGAATACTTCATTTGTTTAATATCTACAAGGATTTACTAAAAATAACTTTTAATAATAACATATATTTCCCGAAGCATAGCCAAAAAGACCATAAACTCAAAAACTTCATAATTACCTTAAAATTGAAGTAAAATTAATGAAAATCATGTTCAAATAGTTTTTTTTTCTAAATTTACTCTTTCACAGAAAGATAAGGTTAAGAAGAGAATTAAGTATAAAATATGTGCCTTAAAAAGTTTGTATGTAAGCTAATTACTTTTATTTTAATAGAAAAAATTATCTGATTATTTACTGACAAATAACGTACATTTAGAAAATTTTTATTAAAATAAACTTAATTGAATACTTCATTTGATTAATAACTACAAGGATTTACTAAAAATAACTTTTAATAATAACATATGTTTCCCGAAGCATAGCCAAAAAGACCATAAACTCAAAAACTTCATAATTACCTTAAAATTGAAGTAAAATTAATGAAAATCATGTTCAAATAGTTTTTTTTTCTAAATTTACTCTTTCACAGAAAGATAAGGTTAAAAAGAGAATTAAGTATAAAATATGTGCCTTAAAAAGTTTGTATGTATGCTAATTACTTTTATTTTAATAGAAAAAATTATCTGATTAATTACTGACAAATAACGGACATTTAGAAAATTTTTATTAAAATAAACTTAATCTAATACTTCATTTGATTAATATCTACAAGGATTTACTAAAAATAACTTTTAATAATAACATATGTTTCCCGAAGCATAGCCAAAAAGACCATCATGTAAAAAACTTCATAATTACCTTAAAATTGAAGTAAAAGTAATGAAAATCATTTTCAAGTAGATTTTTTCTCTAAATTTTCTCTTTCACTGAAAGACAAGGGTCAAAAGAGTTTTAAGTAAAAAATATGTGCCATAAAAAGTTTATATGGTAGCTAATTACTTTTATTTTAATAGAAAAAATTATCTGATTATTTACTGACAAATAACGTACATTTAGAAAATTTTTATTAAAATAAACTTAATTGCATACTTCATTTGATTAAGATCTACAAGGATTTACTAAAAATAACTTTTAATAATAACATATATTTCCCGAAGCATAGCCAAAAAGACCATAAACTCAAAAACTTCATAATTACCTTAAAATTGAAGTAAAATTAATGAAAATCATGTTCAAGTAGTTTTTTTCTCTAAATTTTCTCTTTCACTGAAAGACAAGGGTCAAAAGAGTTTTAAGTAGAAAATATGTGCCATGAAAAGTTTATATGGTAGCTAATTACTTTTATTTTAATAGAAAAAATTATCTTATTAATTACTGACAAATAACGGACAGCAGAAAATTTTTATTAAAATAAACTTAATTGAATACTTCATTTGATTAATATCTACAAGGATTTACTAAAAATAACTTTTAATAATAACATATGTTTCCCGAAGCATAGCCAAAAAGACCATAAACTCAAAAACTTAATAATTACCTTAAAATTGAAGTAAAATTAATGAAAATCATGTTCAAATAGTTTTTTTTTCTAAATTTACTCTTTCACAGAAAGATAAGGTTAAGAAGAGAATTAAGTATAAAATATGTGCCTTAAAAAGTTTGTATGTAAGCTAATTACTTTTATTTTAATAGAAAAAATTATCTGATTAATTACTGACAAATAACGGTCATTCAGAAAATTTTTATTAAAATAAACTTAATTGAATACTTCATTTGTTTAATATCTACAAGGATTTACTAAAAATAACTTTTAATAATAACATATGTTTCCCGAAGCATAGCCAAAAAGACCATTATGTAAAAAACTTCAAAATTACCTTAAAATTGAAGTAAAAGTAATGACAATCATTTTCAAGTAGTTTTTTTCTCTAAATTTTCTCTTACACTGAAAGACAAGGGTAAAAAGAGTTTTAAGTAGAATATATGTGCCATAAATAGTTTAAATGTAAGCTAATTACTTTTATTTTAATAGAAAAAATTATCTGATTATTTACTGACAAATAACGTACATTTAGAAAATTTTTATTAAAATAAACTTAATTGCATACTTCATTTGATTAAGATCTACAAGGATTGACTAAAAATAACTTTTAATAATAACATATATTTCCCGAAGCATAGCCAAAAAGACCATAAACTCAAAAACTTCATAATTACCTTAAAATTGAAGTAAAATTAATGAAAATCATGTTCAAGTAGTTTTTTTCTCTAAATTTTCTCTTTCACTGAAAGACAAGGGTCAAAAGAGTTTTAAGTAGAAAATATGTGCCATGAAAAGTTTATATGGTAGCTAATTACTTTTATTTTAATAGAAAAAATTATCTTATTAATTACTGACAAATAACGGACAGCAGAAAATTTTTATTAAAATAAACTTAATTGAATACTTCATTTGATTAATATCTACAAGGATTTACTAAAAATAACTTTTAATAATAACATATGTTTCCCGAAGCATAGCCAAAAAGACCATAAACTCAAAAACTTCATAATTACCTTAAAATTGAAGTAAAATTAATGAAAATCATGTTCAAATAGTTTTTTTTTCTAAATTTACTCTTTCACAGAAAGATAAGGTTAAGAAGAGAATTAAGTATAAAATATGTGCCTTAAAAAGTTTGTATGTAAGCTAATTACTTTTATTTTAATAGAAAAAATTATCTGATTAATTACTGACAAATAACGGACATTCAGAAAATTTTTATTAAAATAAACTTAATTGAATACTTCATTTGTTTAATATCTACAAGGATTTACTAAAAATAACTTTTAATAATAACATATGTTTCCCGAAGCATAGCCAAAAAGACCATTATGTAAAAAACTTCAAAATTACCTTAAAATTGAAGTAAAAGTAATGACAATCATTTTCAAGTAGTTTTTTTCTCTAAATTTTCTCTTACACTGAAAGACAAGGGTAAAAAGAGTTTTAAGTAGAATATATGTGCCATAAATAGTTTAAATGTAAGCTAATTACTTTTATTTTAATAGAAAAAATTATCTGATTATTTACTGACAAATAACGTACATTTAGAAAATTTTTATTAAAATAAACTTAATTGCATACTTCATTTGATTAAGATCTACAAGGATTGACTAAAAATAACTTTTAATAATAACATATATTTCCCGAAGCATAGCCAAAAAGACCATAAACTCAAAAACTTCATAATTACCTTAAAATTGAAGTAAAATTAATGAAAATCATGTTCAAGTAGTTTTTTTCTCTAAATTTTCTCTTTCACTGAAAGACAAGGGTCAAAAGAGTTTTAAGTAGAAAATATGTGCCATGAAAAGTTTATATGGTAGCTAATTACTTTTATTTTAATAGAAAAAATTATCTTATTAATTACTGACAAATAACGGACAGCAGAAAATTTTTATTAAAATAAACTTAATTGAATACTTCATTTGATTAATATCTACAAGGATTTACTAAAAATAACTTTTAATAATAACATATGTTTCCCGAAGCATAGCCAAAAAGACCATAAACTCAAAAACTTCATAATTACCTTAAAATTGAAGTAAAATTAATGAAAATCATGTTCAAATAGTTTTTTTTTCTAAATTTACTCTTTCACAGAAAGATAAGGTTAAGAAGAGAATTAAGTATAAAATATGTGCCTTAAAAAGTTTGTATGTAAGCTAATTACTTTTATTTTAATAGAAAAAATTATCTGATTAATTACTGACAAATAACGGACATTCAGAAAATTTTTATTAAAATAAACTTAATTGAATACTTCATTTGTTTAATATCTACAAGGATTTACTAAAAATAACTTTTAATAATAACATATGTTTCCCGAAGCATAGCCAAAAAGACCATTATGTAAAAAACTTCAAAATTACCTTAAAATTGAAGTAAAAGTAATGACAATCATTTTCAAGTAGTTTTTTTCTCTAAATTTTCTCTTACACTGAAAGACAAGGGTAAAAAGAGTTTTAAGTAGAATATATGTGCCATAAATAGTTTAAATGTAAGCTAATTACTTTTATTTTAATAGAAAAAATTATCTGATTATTTACTGACAAATAACGTACATTTAGAAAATTTTTATTAAAATAAACTTAATTGCATACTTCATTTGATTAAGATCTACAAGGATTGACTAAAAATAACTTTTAATAATAACATATATTTCCCGAAGCATAGCCAAAAAGACCATAAACTCAAAAACTTCATAATTACCTTAAAATTGAAGTAAAATTAATGAAAATCATGTTCAAGTAGTTTTTTTCTCTAAATTTTCTCTTTCACTGAAAGACAAGGGTCAAAAGAGTTTAAAATATGTGCCATGAAAAGTTTATATGGTAGCTAATTACTTTTATTTTAATAGAAAAAATTATCTTATTAATTACTGACAAATAACGGACAGCAGAAAATTTTTATTAAAATAAACTTAATTGAATACTTCATTTGATTAATATCTACAAGGATTTACTAAAAATAACTTTTTAATAATAACATATGTTTCCCGAAGCATAGCCAAAAAGACCATAAACTCAAAAACTTCATAAATTACCTTAAAATTGAAGTAAAATTAATGAAAATCATGTTCAAATAGTTTTTTTTTCTAAATTTACTCTTTCACAGAAAGATAAGGTTTAAGAAGAGAATTAAGTATAAAATATGTGCCTTAAAAAGTTTGTATGTAAGCTAATTACTTTTATTTTAATAGAAAAAATTATCTGATTAATTACTGACAAATAACGGACATTCAGAAAATTTTATTAAAATAAACTTAATTGAATACTTCATTTGTTTAATATCTACAAGGATTTACTAAAAATAACTTTTAATAATAACATATGTTTCCCGAAGCATAGCCAAAAAGACCATTATGTAAAAAACTTCAAAATTACCTTAAAATTGAAGTAAAAGTAATGAAAATCATTTTCAAGTAGTTTTTTTCTCTAAATTTTCTCTTACACTGAAAGACAAGGGTAAAAAGAGTTTTAAGTAGAATATATGTGCCATAAATAGTTTAATGTAAGCTAATTACTTTTATTTTAATAGAAAAAATTATCTGATTATTTACTGACAAATAACGGACATTTAGAAAATTTTTATTAAAATAAACTTAATTGAATACTTCATTTGTTTAATATCTACAAGGATTTTAATAAAAATAACTTTTAATAATAACATATATTTCCCGAAGCATAGCCAAAAAGACCATAAACTCAAAAACTTCATAATTACCTTAAAATTGAAGTAAAATTAATGAAAATCATGTTCAAATAGTTTTTTTTTTCTAAATTTACTCTTTCACAGAAAGATAAGGTTAAAAAGAGAATTAAGTATAAAATATGTGCCTTAAAAAGTTTGTATGTATGCTAATTACTTTTATTTTAATAGAAAAAATTATCTGATTGTTTAATGACAAATAACGGACATTTAGAAAATTTTTATTAAAATAAACTTAATAGAATACTTTATTTGATTAATATCTACAAGGATTTACTAAAAATAACTTTTTAATAATAAACATATGTTTTTTGAAGCATAGCCAAAAAGACCATCATGTAAAAAAACTTCATAATTACCTTAAAATTGAAGTAAATTTAATGAAAATCATGTTCAAATAGTTTTTTTTTTTCTAAATTTACTCTTTCAAAGAAAGATAAGGTTAAAAAGAGAATTAAGTATAAAATATGTGCCTTAAAAAGTTTGTATGTAAGCTAATTACTTTTATTTTAATAGAAAAAATTATCTGATTATTTACTGACAAATAACGGACACTTAGAAAATTTTTATTAAAATAAACTTAATTGAATACTTCATTTGTTTAATATCTACAAGGATTTACTAAAAATAACTTTTAATAATAACATATATTTCCCGAAGCATAGCCAAAAAGACCATAAACTCAAAAACTTCATAATTACCTTAAAATTGAAGTAAAATTAATGAAAATCATGTTCAAATAGTTTTTTTTTCTAAATTTACTCTTTCACAGAAAGATAAGGTTAAGAAGAGAATTAAGTATAAAATATGTGCCTTAAAAAGTTTGTATGTAAGCTAATTACTTTTATTTTAATAGAAAAAATTATCTGATTATTTACTGACAAATAACGTACATTTAGAAAATTTTTATTAAAATAAACTTAATTGAATACTTCATTTGATTAATAACTACAAGGATTTACTAAAAATAACTTTTAATAATAACATATATTTCCCGAAGCATAGCCAAAAAGACCATAAACTCAAAAACTTCATAATTACCTTAAAATTGAAGTAAAATTAATGAAAATCATGTTCAAATAGTTTTTTTTTCTAAATTTACTCTTTCACAGAAAGATAAGGTTAAGAAGAGAATTAAGTATAAAATATGTGCCTTAAAAAGTTTGTATGTATGCTAATTACTTTTATTTTAATAGAAAAAATTATCTGATTATTTCATGACAAATAACGGACATTAAGAAAATTTTTATTAAAATATACTTAATTGAATACTTCATTTGATTAATATCTACAAGGATTTACTAAAAATAACTTTTAATAATAACATATGTTTTTTGAAGCATAGCCAAAAAGACCATCATGTAAAAAACTTTATAATTACCTTAAAATTGAAGTAAAAGTAATGAAAATCATGTTCAAGTAAATTTTTTCTCTAAATTTTCTCTTTCACTGAAAGACAAGGGTCAAAAGAGTTTTAAGTAGAAAATATGTGCCATAAAAAGTTTATATGGTAGCTAATTACTTTTATTTTAATAGAAAAAATTATCTGATTATTTACTGACAAATAACGTACATTTAGAAAATTTTTATTAAAATAAACTTAATTGCATACTTCATTTGATTAAGATCTACAAGGATTTACTAAAAATAACTTTTAATAATAACATATATTTCCCGAAGCATAGCCAAAAAGACCATAAACTCAAAAACTTCATAATTACCTTAAAATTGAAGTAAAATTAATGAAAATCATGTTCAAATAGTTTTTTTTTCTAAATTTACTCTTTCACAGAAAGATAAGGTTAAGAAGAGAATTGAGTATAAAATATGTGCCTTAAAAAGTTTGTATGTAAGCTAATTACTTTTATTTTAATAGAAAAAATTATCTGATTATTTACTGACAAATAACGTACATTTAGAAAATTTTTATTAAAATAAACTTAATTGAATACTTCATTTGATTAATAACTGACAAGGATTTACTAAAAATAACTTTTAATAATAACATATGTTTCCCGAAGCATAGCCAAAAAGACCATAAACTCAAAAACTTCATAATTACCTTAAAATTGAAGTAAAATTAATGAAAATCATGTTCAAATAGTTTTTTTTTCTAAATTTACTCTTTCACAGAAAGATAAGGTTAAAAAGAGAATTAAGTATAAAATATGTGCCTTAAAAAGTTTGTATGTATGCTAATTACTTTTATTTTAATAGAAAAAATTATCTGATTAATTACTGACAAATAACGGACATTTAGAAAATTTTTATTAAAATAAACTTAATCTAATACTTCATTTGATTAATATCTACAAGGATTTACTAAAAATAACTTTTAATAATAACATATGTTTCCCGAAGCATAGCCAAAAAGACCATTATGTAAAAAACTTCAAAATTACCTTAAAATTGAAGTAAAAGTAATGAAAATCATTTTCAAGTAGTTTTTTTCTTTAAATTTTCTCTTACACTGAAAGACAAGGGTAAAAAGAGTTTTAAGTAGAATATATGTGCCATAAATAGTTTAAATGTAAGCTAATTACTTTTATTTTAATAGAAAAAATTATCTGATTATTTACTGACAAATAACGGACATTTAGAAAAATTTTTATTAAAATAAACTTAATTGAATACTTCATTTGTTTAATATCTACAAGGATTTACTAAAAATAACTTTTAATAATAACATATATTTCCCGAAGCATAGCCAAAAAGACCATAAACTCAAAAACTTCATAATTACCTTAAAATTGAAGTAAAATTAATGAAAATCATGTTCAAATAGTTTTTTTTTTCTAAATTTACTCTTTCACAGAAAGATAAGGTTAAAAAGAGAATTAAGTATAAAATATGTGCCTTAAAAAGTTTGTATGTATGCTAATTACTTTTATTTTAATAGAAAAAATTATCTGATTGTTTAATGACAAATAACGGACATTTAGAAAATTTTTATTAAAATAAACTTAATAGAATACTTTATTTGATTAATATCTACAAGGATTTACTAAAAATAACTTTTAATAATAACATATGTTTTTTGAAGCATAGCCAAAAAGACCATCATGTAAAAAACTTCATAATTACCTTAAAATTGAAGTAAATTTAATGAAAATCATGTTCAAATAGTTTTTTTTTTCTAAATTTACTCTTTCAAAGAAAGATAAGGTTAAAAAGAGAATTAAGTATAAAATATGTGACTTAAAAAGTTTGTATGTAAGCTAATTACTTTATTTTAATAGAAAAAATTATCTGATTATTTACTGACAAATAACGAACACTTAGAAAATTTTTATTAAAATAAACTTAATTGAATACTTCATTTGTTTAATATCTACAAGGATTTACTAAAAAATAACTTTTAATAATAACATATATTTCCCGAAGCATAGCCAAAAAGACCATAAACTCAAAAACTTCATAATTACTTAAAATTGAAGTAAATTAATGAAAATCATGTTCAAATAGTTTTTTTTTCTAAATTTACTCTTTCACAGAAAGATAAGGTTAAGAAGAGAATTAAGTATAAAATATGTGCCTTAAAAAGTTTGTATGTAAGCTAATTACTTTTATTTTAATAGAAAAAATTATCTGATTATTTACTGACAAATAACGTACATTTAGAAAATTTTTATTAAAATAAACTTAATTGAATACTTCATTTGATTAATAACTACAAGGATTTACTAAAAATAACTTTTAATAATAACATATGTTTCCCGAAGCATAGCCAAAAAGACCATAAACTCAAAAACTTCATAATTACCTTAAAATTGAAGTAAAATTAATGAAAATCATGTTCAAATAGTTTTTTTTTCTAAATTTACTCTTTCACAGAAAGATAAGGTTAAAAAGAGAATTAAGTATAAAATATGTGCCTTAAAAAGTTTGTATGTATGCTAATTACTTTTATTTTAATAGAAAAAATTATCTGATTAATTACTGACAAATAACGGACATTTAGAAAATTTTTATTAAAATAAACTTAATCTAATACTTCATTTGATTAATATCTACAAGGATTTACTAAAAATAACTTTTAATAATAACATATGTTTCCCGAAGCATAGCCAAAAAGACCATCATGTAAAAAACTTCATAATTACTTTAAAATTGAAGTAAAAGTAATGAAAATCATTTTCAAGTAGATTTTTTCTCTAAATTTTCTCTTTCACTGAAAGACAAGGGTCAAAAGAGTTTTAAGTAAAAAATATGTGCCATAAAAAGTTTATATGGTAGCTAATTACTTTTATTTTAATAGAAAAAATTATCTGATTATTTACTGACAAATAACGTACATTTAGAAAATTTTTATTAAAATAAACTTAATTGCATACTTCATTTGATTAAGATCTACAAGGATTTACTAAAAATAACTTTTAATAATAACATATATTTCCCGAAGCATAGCCAAAAAGACCATAAACTCAAAAAACTTCATAATTACCTTAAAATTGAAGTAAAATTAATGAAAATCATGTTCAAGTAGTTTTTTTCTCTAAATTTTCTCTTTCACTGAAAGACAAGGGTCAAAAGAGTTTTAAGTAGAAAATATGTGCCATGAAAAGTTTATATGGTAGCTAATTACTTTTATTTTAATAGAAAAAATTATCTTATTAATTACTGACAAATAACGGACAGCAGAAAATTTTTATTAAAATAAACTTAATTGAATACTTCATTTGATTAATATCTACAAGGATTTACTAAAAATAACTTTTAATAATAACATATGTTTCCCGAAGCATAGCCAAAAAGACCATAAACTCAAAAACTTAATAATTACCTTAAAATTGAAGTAAAATTAATGAAAATCATGTTCAAATAGTTTTTTTTTCTAAATTTACTCTTTCACAGAAAGATAAGGTTAAGAAGAGAATTAAGTATAAAATATGTGCCTTAAAAAGTTTGTATGTAAGCTAATTACTTTTATTTTAATAGAAAAAATTATCTGATTAATTACTGACAAATAACGGACATTCAGAAAATTTTTATTAAAATAAACTTAATTGAATACTTCATTTGTTTAATATCTACAAGGATTTACTAAAAATAACTTTTAATAATAACATATGTTTCCCGAAGCATAGCCAAAAAGACCATTATGTAAAAAACTTCAAAATTACCTTAAAATTGAAGTAAAAGTAATGACAATCATTTTCAAGTAGTTTTTTTCTCTAAATTTTCTCTTACACTGAAAGACAAGGGTAAAAAGAGTTTTAAGTAGAATATATGTGCCATAAATAGTTTAAATGTAAGCTAATTACTTTTATTTTAATAGAAAAAATTATCTGATTATTTACTGACAAATAACGTACATTTAGAAAATTTTTATTAAAATAAACTTAATTGCATACTTCATTTGATTAAGATCTACAAGGATTGACTAAAAATAACTTTTAATAATAACATATATTTCCCGAAGCATAGCCAAAAAGACCATAAACTCAAAAACTTCATAATTACCTTAAAATTGAAGTAAAATTAATGAAAATCATGTTCAAGTAGTTTTTTTCTCTAAATTTTCTCTTTCACTGAAAGACAAGGGTCAAAAGAGTTTTAAGTAGAAAATATGTGCCATGAAAAGTTTATATGGTAGCTAATTACTTTTATTTTAATAGAAAAAATTATCTTATTAATTACTGACAAATAACGGACAGCAGAAAATTTTTATTAAAATAAACTTAATTGAATACTTCATTTGATTAATATCTACAAGGATTTACTAAAAATAACTTTTAATAATAACATATGTTTCCCGAAGCATAGCCAAAAAGACCATAAACTCAAAAACTTCATAATTACCTTAAAATTGAAGTAAAATTAATGAAAATCATGTTCAAATAGTTTTTTTTTCTAAATTTACTCTTTCACAGAAAGATAAGGTTAAGAAGAGAATTAAGTATAAAATATGTGCCTTAAAAAGTTTGTATGTAAGCTAATTACTTTTATTTTAATAGAAAAAATTATCTGATTAATTACTGACAAATAACGGACATTCAGAAAATTTTTATTAAAATAAACTTAATTGAATACTTCATTTGTTTAATATCTACAAGGATTTACTAAAAATAACTTTTAATAATAACATATGTTTCCCGAAGCATAGCCAAAAAGACCATTATGTAAAAAACTTCAAAATTACCTTAAAATTGAAGTAAAAGTAATGACAATCATTTTCAAGTAGTTTTTTTCTCTAAATTTTCTCTTACACTGAAAGACAAGGGTAAAAAGAGTTTTAAGTAGAATATATGTGCCATAAATAGTTTAAATGTAAGCTAATTACTTTTATTTTAATAGAAAAAATTATCTGATTATTTACTGACAAATAACGTACATTTAGAAAATTTTTATTAAAATAAACTTAATTGCATACTTCATTTGATTAAGATCTACAAGGATTGACTAAAAATAACTTTTAATAATAACATATATTTCCCGAAGCATAGCCAAAAAGACCATAAACTCAAAAACTTCATAATTACCTTAAAATTGAAGTAAAATTAATGAAAATCATGTTCAAGTAGTTTTTTTCTCTAAATTTTCTCTTTCACTGAAAGACAAGGGTCAAAAGAGTTTTAAGTAGAAAATATGTGCCATGAAAAGTTTATATGGTAGCTAATTACTTTTATTTTAATAGAAAAAATTATCTTATTAATTACTGACAAATAACGGACAGCAGAAAATTTTTATTAAAATAAACTTAATTGAATACTTCATTTGATTAATATCTACAAGGATTTACTAAAAATAACTTTTAATAATAACATATGTTTCCCGAAGCATAGCCAAAAAGACCATAAACTCAAAAACTTCATAATTACCTTAAAATTGAAGTAAAATTAATGAAAATCATGTTCAAATAGTTTTTTTTTCTAAATTTACTCTTTCACAGAAAGATAAGGTTAAGAAGAGAATTAAGTATAAAATATGTGCCTTAAAAAGTTTGTATGTAAGCTAATTACTTTTATTTTAATAGAAAAAATTATCTGATTAATTACTGACAAATAACGGACATTCAGAAAATTTTTATTAAAATAAACTTAATTGAATACTTCATTTGTTTAATATCTACAAGGATTTACTAAAAATAACTTTTAATAATAACATATGTTTCCCGAAGCATAGCCAAAAAGACCATTATGTAAAAAACTTCAAAATTACCTTAAAATTGAAGTAAAAGTAATGACAATCATTTTCAAGTAGTTTTTTTCTCTAAATTTTCTCTTACACTGAAAGACAAGGGTAAAAAGAGTTTTAAGTAGAATATATGTGCCATAAATAGTTTAAATGTAAGCTAATTACTTTTATTTTAATAGAAAAAATTATCTGATTATTTACTGACAAATAACGTACATTTAGAAAATTTTTATTAAAATAAACTTAATTGCATACTTCATTTGATTAAGATCTACAAGGATTGACTAAAAATAACTTTTAATAATAACATATATTTCCCGAAGCATAGCCAAAAAGACCATAAACTCAAAAACTTCATAATTACCTTAAAATTGAAGTAAAATTAATGAAAATCATGTTCAAGTAGTTTTTTTCTCTAAATTTTCTCTTTCACTGAAAGACAAGGGTCAAAAGAGTTTTAAGTAGAAAATATGTGCCATGAAAAGTTTATATGGTAGCTAATTACTTTTATTTTAATAGAAAAAATTATCTTATTAATTACTGACAAATAACGGACAGCAGAAAATTTTTATTAAAATAAACTTAATTGAATACTTCATTTGATTAATATCTACAAGGATTTACTAAAAATAACTTTTAATAATAACATATGTTTCCCGAAGCATAGCCAAAAAGACCATAAACTCAAAAACTTCATAATTACCTTAAAATTGAAGTAAAATTAATGAAAATCATGTTCAAATAGTTTTTTTTTCTAAATTTACTCTTTCACAGAAAGATAAGGTTAAGAAGAGAATTAAGTATAAAATATGTGCCTTAAAAAGTTTGTATGTAAGCTAATTACTTTTATTTTAATAGAAAAAATTATCTGATTAATTACTGACAAATAACGGACATTCAGAAAATTTTTATTAAAATAAACTTAATTGAATACTTCATTTGTTTAATATCTACAAGGATTTACTAAAAATAACTTTTAATAATAACATATGTTTCCCGAAGCATAGCCAAAAAGACCATTATGTAAAAAACTTCAAAATTACCTTAAAATTGAAGTAAAAGTAATGAAAATCATTTTCAAGTAGTTTTTTTCTCTAAATTTTCTCTTACACTGAAAGACAAGGGTAAAAAGAGTTTTAAGTAGAATATATGTGCCATAAATAGTTTAAATGTAAGCTAATTACTTTTATTTTAATAGAAAAAATTATCTGATTATTTACTGACAAATAACGGACATTTAGAAAATTTTTATTAAAATAAACTTAATTGAATACTTCATTTGTTTAATATCTACAAGGATTTAATAAAAATAACTTTTAATAATAACATATATTTCCCGAAGCATAGCCAAAAAGACCATAAACTCAAAAACTTCATAATTACCTTAAAATTGAAGTAAAATTAATGAAAATCATGTTCAAATAGTTTTTTTTTCTAAATTTACTCTTTCACAGAAAGATAAGGTTAAAAAGAGAATTAAGTATAAAATATGTGCCTTAAAAAGTTTGTATGTATGCTAATTACTTTTATTTTAATAGAAAAAATTATCTGATTGTTTAATGACAAATAACGGACATTTAGAAAATTTTTATTAAAATAAACTTAATAGAATACTTTATTTGATTAATATCTACAAGGATTTACTAAAAATAACTTTTAATAATAACATATGTTTTTTGAAGCATAGCCAAAAAGACCATCATGTAAAAAACTTCATAATTACCTTAAAATTGAAGTAAATTTAATGAAAATCATGTTCAAATAGTTTTTTTTTCTAAATTTACTCTTTCAAAGAAAGATAAGGTTAAAAAGAGAATTAAGTATAAAATATGTGCCTTAAAAAGTTTGTATGTAAGCTAATTACTTTTATTTTAATAGAAAAAATTATCTGATTATTTACTGACAAATAACGGACACTTAGAAAATTTTTATTAAAATAAACTTAATTGAATACTTCATTTGTTTAATATCTACAAGGATTTACTAAAAATAACTTTTAATAATAACATATATTTCCCGAAGCATAGCCAAAAAGACCATAAACTCAAAAACTTCATAATTACCTTAAAATTGAAGTAAAATTAATGAAAATCATGTTCAAATAGTTTTTTTTTCTAAATTTACTCTTTCACAGAAAGATAAGGTTAAGAAGAGAATTAAGTATAAAATATGTGCCTTAAAAAGTTTGTATGTAAGCTAATTACTTTTATTTTAATAGAAAAAATTATCTGATTATTTACTGACAAATAACGTACATTTAGAAAATTTTTATTAAAATAAACTTGATTGAATACTTCATTTGATTAATAACTACAAGGATTTACTAAAAATAACTTTTAATAATAACATATATTTCCCGAAGCATAGCCAAAAAGACCATAAACTCAAAAACTTCATAATTACCTTAAAATTGAAGTAAAATTAATGAAAATCATGTTCAAATAGTTTTTTTTTCTAAATTTACTCTTTCACAGAAAGATAAGGTTAAGAAGAGAATTAAGTATAAAATATGTGCCTTAAAAAGTTTGTATGTATGCTAATTACTTTTATTTTAATAGAAAAAATTATCTGATTATTTCATGACAAATAACGGACATTAAGAAAATTTTTATTAAAATATACTTAATTGAATACTTCATTTGATTAATATCTACAAGGATTTACTAAAAATAACTTTTAATAATAACATATGTTTTTTGAAGCATAGCCAAAAAGACCATCATGTAAACAACTTTATAATTACCTTAAAATTGAAGTAAAAGTAATGAAAATCATGTTCAAGTAAATTTTTTCTCTAAATTTTCTCTTTCACTGAAAGACAAGGGTCAAAAGAGTTTTAAGTAGAAAATATGTGCCATAAAAAGTTTATATGGTAGCTAATTACTTTTATTTTAATAGAAAAAATTATCTGATTATTTACTGACAAATAACGTACATTTAGAAAATTTTTATTAAAATAAACTTAATTGCATACTTCATTTGATTAAGATCTACAAGGATTTACTAAAAATAACTTTTAATAATAACATATATTTCCCGAAGCATAGCCAAAAAGACCATAAAATCAAAAACTTCATAATTACCTTAAAATTGAAGTAAAATTAATGAAAATCATGTTCAAATAGTTTTTTTTTCTAAATTTACTCTTTCACAGAAAGATAAGGTTAAGAAGAGAATTGAGTATAAAATATGTGCCTTAAAAAGTTTGTATGTAAGCTAATTACTTTTATTTTAATAGAAAAAATTATCTGATTATTTACTGACAAATAACGTACATTTAGAAAATTTTTATTAAAATAAACTTAATTGCATACTTCATTTGATTAAGATCTACAAGGATTTACTAAAAATAACTTTTAATAATAACATATATTTCCCGAAGCATAGCCAAAAAGACCATAAACTCAAAAACTTCATAATTACCTTAAAATTGAAGTAAAATTAAAGAAAATCATGTTCAAATAGTTTTTTTCTCTAAATTTTCTCTTTCACTGAAAGACAAGGGTCAAAAGAGTTTTAAGTAGAAAATATGTGCCATGAAAAGTTTATATGGTAGCTAATTACTTTTATTTTAATAGAAAAAATTATCTTATTAATTACTGACAAATAACGGACAGCAGAAAATTTTTATTAAAATAAACTTAATTGAATACTTCATTTGATTAATATCTACAAGGATTTACTAAAAATAACTTTTAATAATAACATATGTTTCCCGAAGCATAGCCAAAAAGACCATAAACTCAAAAACTTCATAATTACCTTAAAATTGAAGTAAAATTAATGAAAATCATGTTCAAATAGTTTTTTTTTCTAAATTTACTCTTTCACAGAAAGATAAGGTTAAGAAGAGAATTAAGTATAAAATATGTGCCTTAAAAAGTTTGTATGTAAGCTAATTACTTTTATTTTAATAGAAAAAATTATCTGATTAATTACTGACAAATAACGGACATTCAGAAAATTTTTATTAAAATAAACTTAATTGAATACTTCATTTGTTTAATATCTACAAGGATTTACTAAAAATAACTTTTAATAATAACATATGTTTCCCGAAGCATAGCCAAAAAGACCATTATGTAAAAAACTTCAAAATTACCTTAAAATTGAAGTAAAAGTAATGAAAATCATTTTCAAGTAGTTTTTTTCTTTAAATTTTCTCTTACACTGAATGACAAGGGTAAAAAGAGTTTTAAGTAGAATATATGTGCCATAAATAGTTTAAATGTAAGCTAATTACTTTTATTTTAATAGAAAAAATTATCTGATTATTTACTGACAAATAACGGACATTTAGAAAATTTTTATTAAAATAAACTTAATTGAATACTTCATTTGTTTAATATCTACAAGGATTTACTAAAAATAACTTTTAATAATAACATATATTTCCCGAAGCATAGCCAAAAAGACCATAAACTCAAAAACTTCATAATTACCTTAAAATTGAAGTCAAATTAATGAAAATCATGTTCAAATAGTTTTTTTTTCTAAATTTACTCTTTCACAGAAAGATAAGGTTAAAAAGAGAATTAAGTATAAAATATGTGCCTTAAAAAGTTTGTATGTAAGCTAATTACTTTTATTTTAATAGAAAAAATTATCTGATTATTTACTGACAAATAACGGACACTTAGAAAATTTTTATTAAAATAAACTTAATTGAATACTTCATTTGTTTAATATCTACAAGGATTTACTAAAAATAACTTTTAATAATAACATATATTTCCCGAAGCATAGCCAAAAAGACCATAAACTCAAAAACTTCATAATTACCTTAAAATTGAAGTAAAATTAATGAAAATCATGTTCAAATAGTTTTTTTTTCTAAATTTACTCTTTCACAGAAAGATAAGGTTAAGAAGAGAATTAAGTATAAAATATGTGCCTTAAAAAGTTTGTATGTAAGCTAATTACTTTTATTTTAATAGAAAAAATTATCTAATTATTTACTGACAAATAACGTACATTTAGAAAATTTTTATTAAAATAAACTTAATTGAATACTTCATTTGATTAATAACTACAAGGATTTACTAAAAATAACTTTTAATAATAACATATGTTTCCCGAAGCATAGCCAAAAAGACCATAAACTCAAAAACTTCATAATTACCTTAAAATTGAAGTAAAATTAATGAAAATCATGTTCAAATAGTTTTTTTTTCTAAATTTACTCTTTCACAGAAAGATAAGGTTAAAAAGAGAATTAAGTATAAAATATGTGCCTTAAAAAGTTTGTATGTATGCTAATTACTTTTATTTTAATAGAAAAAATTATCTGATTAATTACTGACAAATAATGGAGATTTAGAAAATTTTTATTAAAATAAACTTAATCTAATACTTCATTTGATTAATATCTACAAGGATTTACTAAAAATAACTTTTAATAGTAACATATGTTTCCCGAAGCATAGCCAAAAAGACCATCATGTAAAAAACTTCATAATTACCTTAAAATTGAAGTAAAAGTAATGAAAATCATTTTCAAGTAGATTTTTTCTCTAAATTTTCTCTTTCACTGAAAGACAAGGGTCAAAAGAGTTTTAAGTAAAAAATATGTGCCATAAAAAGTTTATATGGTAGCTAATTACTTTTATTTTAATAGAAAAAATTATCTGATTATTTACTGACAAATAACGTACATTTAGAAAATTTTTATTAAAATAAACTTAATTGCATACTTCATTTGATTAAGATCTACAAGGATTTACTAAAAATAACTTTTAATAATAACATATATTTCCCGAAGCATAGCCAAAAAGACCATAAACTCAAAAACTTCATAATTACCTTAAAATTGAAGTAAAATTAATGAAAATCATGTTCAAGTAGTTTTTTTCTCTAAATTTTCTCTTTCACTGAAAGACAAGGGTCAAAAGAGTTTTAAGTAGAAAATATGTGCCATGAAAAGTTTATATGGTAGCTAATTACTTTTATTTTAATAGAAAAAATTATCTTATTAATTACTGACAAATAACGGACAGCAGAAAATTTTTATTAAAATAAACTTAATTGAATACTTCATTTGATTAATATCTACAAGGATTTACTAAAAATAACTTTTAATAATAACATATGTTTCCCGAAGCATAGCCAAAAAGACCATAAACTCAAAAACTTCATAATTACCTTAAAATTGAAGTAAAATTAATGAAAATCATGTTCAAATAGTTTTTTTTTCTAAATTTACTCTTTCACAGAAAGATAAGGTTAAGAAGAGAATTAAGTATAAAATATGTGCCTTAAAAAGTTTGTATGTAAGCTAATTACTTTTATTTTAATAGAAAAAATTATCTGATTAATTACTGACAAATAACGGACATTCAGAAAATTTTTATTAAAATAAACTTAATTGAATACTTCATTTGTTTAATATCTACAAGGATTTACTAAAAATAACTTTTAATAATAACATATGTTTCCCGAAGCATAGCCAAAAAGACCATTATGTAAAAAACTTCAAAATTACCTTAAAATTGAAGTAAAAGTAATGACAATCATTTTCAAGTAGTTTTTTTCTCTAAATTTTCTCTTACACTGAAAGACAAGGGTAAAAAGAGTTTTAAGTAGAATATATGTGCCATAAATAGTTTAAATGTAAGCTAATTACTTTTATTTTAATAGAAAAAATTATCTGATTATTTACTGACAAATAACGTACATTTAGAAAATTTTTATTAAAATAAACTTAATTGCATACTTCATTTGATTAAGATCTACAAGGATTTACTAAAAATAACTTTTAATAATAACATATATTTCCCGAAGCATAGCCAAAAAGACCATAAACTCAAAAACTTCATAATTACCTTAAAATTGAAGTAAAATTAATGAAAATCATGTTCAAGTAGTTTTTTTCTCTAAATTTTCTCTTTCACTGAAAGACAAGGGTCAAAAGAGTTTTAAGTAGAAAATATGTGCCATGAAAAGTTTATATGGTAGCTAATTACTTTTATTTTAATAGAAAAAATTATCTTATTAATTACTGACAAATAACGGACAGCAGAAAATTTTTATTAAAATAAACTTAATTGAATACTTCATTTGATTAATATCTACAAGGATTTACTAAAAATAACTTTTAATAATAACATATGTTTCCCGAAGCATAGCCAAAAAGACCATAAACTCAAAAACTTCATAATTACCTTAAAATTGAAGTAAAATTAATGAAAATCATGTTCAAATAGTTTTTTTTTCTAAATTTACTCTTTCACAGAAAGATAAGGTTAAGAAGAGAATTAAGTATAAAATATGTGCCTTAAAAAGTTTGTATGTAAGCTAATTACTTTTATTTTAATAGAAAAAATTATCTGATTAATTACTGACAAATAACGGACATTCAGAAAATTTTTATTAAAATAAACTTAATTGAATACTTCATTTGTTTAATATCTACAAGGATTTACTAAAAATAACTTTTAATAATAACATATGTTTCCCGAAGCATAGCCAAAAAGACCATTATGTAAAAAACTTCAAAATTACCTTAAAATTGAAGTAAAAGTAATGAAAATCATTTTCAAGTAGTTTTTTTCTCTAAATTTTCTCTTACACTGAAAGACAAGGGTAAAAAGAGTTTTAAGTAGAATATATGTGCCATAAATAGTTTAAATGTAAGCTAATTACTTTTATTTTAATAGAAAAAATTATCTGATTATTTACTGACAAATAACGGACATTTAGAAAATTTTTATTAAAATAAACTTAATTGAATACTTCATTTGTTTAATATCTACAAGGATTTACTAAAAATAACTTTTAATAATAACATATATTTCCCGAAGCATAGCCAAAAAGACCATAAACTCAAAAACTTCATAATTACCTTAAAATTGAAGTAAAATTAATGAAAATCATGTTCAAATAGTTTTTTTTTCTAAATTTACTCTTTCACAGAAAGATAAGGTTAAAAAGAGAATTAAGTATAAAATATGTGCCTTAAAAAGTTTGTATGTATGCTAATTACTTTTATTTTAATAGAAAAAATTATCTGATTGTTTAATGACAAATAACGGACATTTAGAAAATTTTTATTAAAATAAACTTAATAGAATACTTTATTTGATTAATATCTACAAGGATTTACTAAAAATAACTTTTAATAATAACATATGTTTTTTGAAGCATAGCCAAAAAGACCATCATGTAAAAAACTTCATAATTACCTTAAAATTGAAGTAAATTTAATGAAAATCATGTTCAAATAGTTTTTTTTTCTAAATTTACTCTTTCAAAGAAAGATAAGGTTAAAAAGAGAATTAAGTATAAAATATGTGCCTTAAAAAGTTTGTATGTAAGCTAATTACTTTTATTTTAATAGAAAAAATTATCTGATTATTTACTGACAAATAACGGACACTTAGAAAATTTTTATTAAAATAAACTTAATTGAATACTTCATTTGTTTAATATCTACAAGGATTTACTAAAAATAACTTTTAATAATAACATATATTTCCCGAAGCATAGCCAAAAAGACCATAAACTCAAAAACTTCATAATTACCTTAAAATTGAAGTAAAATTAATGAAAATCATGTTCAAATAGTTTTTTTTTCTAAATTTACTCTTTCACAGAAAGATAAGGTTAAGAAGAGAATTAAGTATAAAATATGTGCCTTAAAAAGTTTGTATGTAAGCTAATTACTTTTATTTTAATAGAAAAAATTATCTGATTATTTACTGACAAGTAACGTACATTTAGAAAATTTTTATTAAAATAAACTTAATTGAATACTTCATTTGATTAATAACTACAAGGATTTACTAAAAATAACTTTTAATAATAACATATATTTCCCGAAGCATAGCCAAAAAGACCATAAACTCAAAAACTTCATAATTACCTTAAAATTGAAGTAAAATTAATGAAAATCATGTTCAAATAGTTTTTTTTTCTAAATTTACTCTTTCACAGAAAGATAAGGTTAAGAAGAGAATTAAGTATAAAATATGTGCCTTAAAAAGTTTGTATGTATGCTAATTACTTTTATTTTAATAGAAAAAATTATCTGATTATTTCATGACAAATAACGGACATTAAGAAAATTTTTATTAAAATATACTTAATTGAATACTTCATTTGATTAATATCTACAAGGATTTACTAAAAATAACTTTTAATAATAACATATGTTTTTTGAAGCATAGCCAAAAAGACCATCATGTAAAAAACTTTATAATTACCTTAAAATTGAAGTAAAAGTAATGAAAATCATGTTCAAGTAAATTTTTTCTCTAAATTTTCTCTTTCACTGAAAGACAAGGGTCAAAAGAGTTTTAAGTAGAAAATATGTGCCATAAAAAGTTTATATGGTAGCTAATTACTTTTATTTTAATAGAAAAAATTATCTGATTATTTACTGACAAATAACGTACATTTAGAAAATTTTTATTAAAATAAACTTAATTGCATACTTCATTTGATTAAGATCTACAAGGATTTACTAAAAATAACTTTTAATAATAACATATATTTCCCGAAGCATAGCCAAAAAGACCATAAACTCAAAAACTTCATAATTACCTTAAAATTGAAGTAAAATTAATGAAAATCAAGTTCAAATATTTTTTTTTTCTAAATTTACTCTTTCACAGAAAGATAAGGTTAAGAAGAGAATTGAGTATAAAATATGTGCCTTAAAAAGTTTGTATGTAAGCTAATTACTTTTATTTTAATAGAAAAAATTATCTTATTAATTACTGACAAATAACGGACAGCAGAAAATTTTTATTAAAATAAACTTAATTGAATACTTCATTTGATTAATATCTACAAGGATTTACTAAAAATAACTTTTAATAATAACATATGTTTCCCGAAGCATAGCCAAAAAGACCATAAACTCAAAAACTTCATAATTACCTTAAAATTGAAGTAAAATTAATGAAAATCATGTTCAAATAGTTTTTTTTTCTAAATTTACTCTTTCACAGAAAGATAAGGTTAAGAAGAGAATTGAGTATAAAATATGTGCCTTAAAAGTTTGTATGTATGCTAATTACTTTTATTTTAATAGAAAAAATTATCTGATTATTTCATGACAAATAACGGACATTTAGAAAATTTTTATTAAAATAAACTTAATAGAATACTTCATTTGTTTAATATCTACAAGGATTTACTAAAAATAACTTTTAATAATAACATATATTTCCCGAAGCATAGCCAAAAAGACCATAAACTCAAAAACTTCATAATTACCTTAAAATTGAGGTAAAATTAATGAAAATCATGTTCAAATAGTTATTTTTTCTAAATTTACTGTTTCACAGAAAGATAAGGTTAAGAAGAGAATTAAGTATAAAATATGTGCCTTAAAAAGTTTGTATGTAAGCTAATTACTTTTATTTTAATAGAAAAAATTATCTGATTAATTACTGACAAATAACGGACATTCAGAAAATTTTTATTAAAATAAACTTAATTGAATACTTCATATGATTAATATCTACAAGGATTTACTAAAAATAACTTTTAATAATAACATATGTTTTTTGAAGCATAGCCAAAAAGACCATCATGTAAAAAACTTCATAATTACCTTAAAATTGAAGTAAAAGTAATGAAAATCATGTTCAAGTAAATTTTTTCTCTAAATTTTCTCTTTTACTGAAAGACAAGGTTCAAAAGAGTTTTAAGTAGAAAATATGTGCCATAAAAAGTTTATATGGTAGCTAATTACTTTTATTTTAATAGAAAAAATTATCTGATTATTTACTGACAAATAACGTACATTTAGAAAATTTTTATTAAAATAAACTTAATTGAATACTTCATTTTATTAATAACTACAAGGATTTACTAAAAATAACTTTTAATAATAACATATATTTCCCGAAGCATAGCCAAAAAGACCATAAACTCAAAAACTTCATAATTACCTTAAAATTGAGGTAAAATTAATGAAAATCATGTTCAAATAGTTATTTTTTCTAAATTTACTGTTTCACAGAAAGATAAGGTTAAGAAGAGAATTAAGTATAAAATATGTGCCTTAAAAAGTTTGTATGTAAGCTAATTACTTTTATTTTAATAGAAAAAATTATCTGATTAATTACTGACAAATAACGGACATTCAGAAAATTTTTATTAAAATAAACTTAATTGAATACTTCATATGATTAATATCTACAAGGATTTACTAAAAATAACTTTTAATAATAACATATGTTTTTTGAAGCATAGCCAAAAAGACCATCATGTAAAAAACTTCATAATTACCTTAAAATTGAAGTAAAAGTAATGAAAATCATGTTCAAGTAAATTTTTTCTCTAAATTTTCTCTTTTACTGAAAGACAAGGTTCAAAAGAGTTTTAAGTAGAAAATATGTGCCATAAAAAGTTTATATGGTAGCTAATTACTTTTATTTTAATAGAAAAAATTATCTGATTATTTACTGACAAATAACGTACATTTAGAAAATTTTTATTAAAATAAACTTAATTGAATACTTCATTTGATTAATAACTACAAGGATTTACTAAAAATAACTTTTAATAATAACATATGTTTCCCGAAGCATAGCCAAAAAGACCATAAACTCAAAAACTTCATAATTAACTTAAAATTGAAGTAAAATTAATGAAAATCATGTTCAAATAGTTTTTTTTTCTAAATTTACTCTTTCACAGAAAGATAAGGTTAAGAAGAGAATTAAGTATAAAATATGTGCCTTAAAAAGTTTGTATGTAAGCTAATTACTTTTATTTTAATAGAAAAAATTATCTGATTATTTACTGACAAATAACGGACATTTAGAAAATTTTTATTAAAATAAACTTAATTGAATACTTCAATGGTTTAATATCTACAAGGATTTACTAAAAATAACTTTTAATAATAACATATATTTCCCGAAGCATAGCCAAAAAGACCATAAACTCAAAAACTTCATAATTACCTTAAAATTGAAGTAAAATTAATGAAAATCATGTTCAAATAGTTTTTTTTTCTAAATTTACTCTTTCACAGAAAGATAAGGTTAAGAAGAGAATTAAGTATAAAATATGTGCCTTAAAAAGTTTGTATGTAAGCTAATTACTTTTATTTTAATAGAAAAAATTATCTGATTATTTCATGACAAATAACGGACATTTAGAAAATTTTTATTAAAATAAACTTAATTGAATACTTCATTTGATTAATATCTACAAGGATTTACTAAAAATAACTTTTAATAATAACATATGTTTCCCGAAGCATAGCCAAAAAGACCATAAACTCAAAAACTTCATAATTACCTTAAAATTGAAGTAAAATTAATGAAAATCATGTTCAAATAGTTTTTTTTTCTAAGTTTACTCTTTCACAGAAAGATAAGGTTAAAAAGAGAATTAAGTATAAAATATGTGCCTTAAAAAGTTGTATGTATGCTAATTACTTTTATTTTAATAGAAAAAATTATCTGATTAATTACTGACAAATAACGGACATTTAGAAAATTTTTATTAAAATAAACTTAATCTAATACTTCATTTGATTAATATCTACAAGGATTTACTAAAAATAACTTTTAATAATAACATATGTTTCCCGAAGCATAGCCAAAAAGACCATCATGTAAAAAACTTCATAATTACCTTAAAATTGAAGTAAAAGTAATGAAAATCATTTTCAAGTAGATTTTTTCTCTAAATTTTCTCTTTCACTGAAAGACAAGGGTCAAAAGAGTTTTAAGTAAAAAATATGTGCCAGAAAAAGTTTATATGGTAGCTAATTACTTTTATTTTAATAGAAAAAATTATCTGATTATTTACTGACAAATAACGTACATTTAGAAAATTTATATTAAAATAAACTTAATTGCATACTTCATTTGATTAAGATCTACAAGGATTTACTAAAAATAACTTTTAATAATAACATATATTTCCCGAAGCATAGCCAAAAAGACCTTCATCTCAAAAACTTCATAATTACCTTAAAATTGAAGTAAAAGTAATGAAAATCATGTTCAAGTAGTTTTTTTCTCTAAATTTTCTCCTTCACTGAAAGACAAGGGTCAAAAGAGTTTTAAGTAGAAAATATGTGCCATAAAAAGTTTATATGGTACTAATTACTTTTATTTTAATAGAAAAAATTATCTGATTATTTACTGACAAATAACGTACATTTAGAAAATTTTTATTAAAATAAACTTAATTGAATACTTCATTTTATTAATAACTACAAGGATTTACTAAAAATAACTTTTAATAATAACATATGTTTCCCGAAGCATAGCCAAAAAGACCATAAACTCAAAAACTTCATAATTACCTTAAAATTGAAGTAAAATTAATGAAAATCATGTTCAAATAGTTTTTTTTTCTAAATTTACTCTTTCACAGAAAGATAAGGTTAAGAAGAGAATTATGTATAAAATATGTGCCTTAAAAAGTTTGTATGTAAGCTAATTACTTTTATTTTAATAGAAAAAATTATCTGATTAATTACTGACAAATAACGGACATTCAGAAAATTTTTATTAAAATAAACTTAATTGAATACTTCATTTGATTAATATCTACAAGGATTTACTAAAAATAACTTTTAATAATAACATATGTTTCCCGAAGCATAGCCAAAAAGACCATCATGTAAAAAACTTCATAATTACCTTAAAATTGAAGTAAAAGTAATGAAAATCATTTTCAAGTAGATTTTTTCTCTAAATTTTCTCTTTCACTGAAAGACAAGGGTCAAAAGAGTTTTAAGTAAAAAATATGTGCCATAAAAAGTTTATATGGTAGCTAATTACTTTTATTTTAATAGAAAAAATTATCTGATTATTTACTGACAAATAAGGTACATTTAGAAAATTTTTATTAAAATAAACTTAATTGAATACTTCATTTGATTAAGATCTACAAGGATTTACTAAAAATAACTTTTAATAATAACATATATTTCCCGAAGCATAGCCAAAAAGACCTTCATCTCAAAAACTTCATAATTACCTTAAAATTGAAGTAAAATTAATGAAAATCATGTTCAAATAGTTTTTTTTTCTAAATTTACTCTTTCACAGAAAGATAAGGTTAAGAAGAGAATTAAGTATAAAATATGTGCCTTAAAAAGTTTGTATGTAAGCTAATTACTTTTATTTTAATAGAAAAAATTATCTGATTATTTACTGACAAATAACGGACATTTAGAAAATTTTTATTAAAATAAACTTAATTGAATACTTCATTTGTTTAATATCTACAAGGATTTACTAAAAATAACTTTTAATAATAACATATATTTCCCGAAGCATAGCCAAAAAGACCATAAACTCAAAAATTTCATAATTACCTTAAAATTGAAGTAAAATTAATGAAAATCATGTTCAAATAGTTTTTTTTTTCTAAATTTACTGTTTCACAGAAAGATAAGGTTAAGAAGAGAATTAAGTATAAAATATGTGCCTTAAAAAGTTTGTATGTATGCTAATTACTTTTATTTTAATAGAAAAAATTATCTGATTAATTACTGACAAATAACGAACATTTAGAAAATTTTTATTAAAATAAACTTAATCTAATACTTCATTTGATTAATATCTACAAGGATTTATTAAAAATAACTTTTAATAATAACATATGTTTCCCGAAGCATAGCCAAAAAGACCATCATGTAAAAAACTTCATAATTACCTTAAAATTGAAGTAAAAGTAATGAAAATCATTTTCAAGTAGATTTTTTCTCTAAATTTTCTCTTTCACTGAAAGACAAGGGTCAAAAGAGTTTTAAGTAAAAAATATGTGCCATAAAAAGTTTATATGGTAGCTAATTACTTTTATTTTAATAGAAAAAATTATCTGATTATTTACTGACAAATAAGGTACATTTAGAAAATTTTTATTAAAATAAACTTAATTGAATACTTCATTTGATTAAGATCTACAAGGATTTACTAAAAATAACTTTTAATAATAACATATATTTCCCGAAGCATAGCCAAAAAGACCTTCATCTCAAAAACTTCATAATTACCTTAAAATTGAAGTAAAATTAATGAAAATCATGTTCAAATAGTTTTTTTTTCTAAATTTTCTCTTTCACTGAAAGACAAGGGTCAAAAGAGTTTTAAGTAGAAAATATGTGCCATAAAAAGTTTATATGGTAGCTAATTACTTTTATTTTAATAGAAAAAATTATCTGATTATTTACTGACAAATAACGTACATTTAGAAAATTTTTATTAAAATAAACTTAATTGAATACTTCATTTGATTAATAACTACAAGGATTTACTAAAAATAACTTTTAATAATAACATATGTTTCCCGAAGCATAGCCAAAAAGACCATAAACTCAAAAACTTCATAATTACCTTAAAATTGAAGTAAAATTAATGAAAATCATGTTCAAATAGTTTTTTTTTCTAAATTTACTCTTTCACAGAAAGATAAGGTTAAAAAGAGAATTAAGTATAAAATATGTGCCTTAAAAAGTTTGTATGTATGCTAATTACTTTTATTTTAATAGAAAAAATTATCTGATTAATTACTGACAAATAACGGACATTTAGAAAATTTTTATTAAAATAAACTTAATCTAATACTTCATTTGATTAATATCTACAAGGATTGACTAAAAATAACTTTTAATAATAACATATGTTTCCCGAAGCATAGCCAAAAAGACCATCATGTAAAAAACTTCATAATTACCTTAAAATTGAAGTAAAAGTAATGAAAATCATTTTCAAGTAGATTTTTTCTCTAAATTTTCTCTTTCACTGAAAGACAAGGGTCAAAAGAGTTTTAAGTAAAAAATATGTGCCATAAAAAGTTTATATGGTAGCTAATTACTTTTATTTTAATAGAAAAAATTATCTGATTATTTACTGACAAATAAGGTACATTTAGAAAATTTTTATTAAAATAAACTTAATTGAATACTTCATTTGATTAAGATCTACAAGGATTTACTAAAAATAACTTTTAATAATAACATATATTTCCCGAAGCATAGCCAAAAAGACCTTCATCTCAAAAACTTCATAATTACCTTAAAATTGAAGTAAAATTAATGAAAATCATGTTCAAATAGTTTTTTTTTCTAAATTTACTCTTTCACAGAAAGATAAGGTTAAGAAGAGAATTAAGTATAAAATATGTGCCTTAAAAAGTTTGTATGTAAGCTAATTACTTTTATTTTAATAGAAAAAATTATCTGATTATTTACTGACAAATAACGGACATTTAGAAAATTTTTATTAAAATAAACTTAATTGAATACTTCATTTGTTTAATATCTACAAGGATTTACTAAAATTAACTTTTAATAATAACATATATTTCCCGAAGCATAGCCAAAAAGACCATAAACTCAAAAATTTCATAATTACCTTAAAATTGAAGTAAAATTAATGAAAATCATGTTCAAATAGTTTTTTTTTTCTAAATTTACTGTTTCACAGAAAGATAAGGTTAAGAAGAGAATTAAGTATAAAATATGTGCCTTAAAAAGTTTGTATGTATGCTAATTACTTTTATTTTAATAGAAAAAATTATCTGATTAATTACTGACAAATAACGAACATTTAGAAAATTTTTATTAAAATAAACTTAATCTAATACTTCATTTGATTAATATCTACAAGGATTTATTAAAAATAACTTTTAATAATAACATATGTTTCCCGAAGCATAGCCAAAAAGACCATCATGTAAAAAACTTCATAATTACCTTAAAATTGAAGTAAAAGTAATGAAAATCATTTTCAAGTAGATTTTTTCTCTAAATTTTCTCTTTCACTGAAAGACAAGGGTCAAAAGAGTTTTAAGTAAAAAATATGTGCCATAAAAAGTTTATATGGTAGCTAATTACTTTTATTTTAATAGAAAAAATTATCTGATTATTTACTGACAAATAAGGTACATTTAGAAAATTTTTATTAAAATAAACTTAATTGAATACTTCATTTGATTAAGATCTACAAGGATTTACTAAAAATAACTTTTAATAATAACATATATTTCCCGAAGCATAGCCAAAAAGACCTTCATCTCAAAAACTTCATAATTACCTTAAAATTGAAGTAAAATTAATGAAAATCATTTTCAAATAGTTTTTTTTTCTAAATTTTCTCTTTCACTGAAAGACAAGGGTCAAAAGAGTTTTAAGTAGAAAATATGTGCCATAAAAAGTTTATATGGTAGCTAATTACTTTTATTTTAATAGAAAAAATTATCTGATTATTTACTGACAAATAACGTACATTTAGAAAATTTTTATTAAAATAAACTTAATTGAATACTTCATTTGATTAATAACTACAAGGATTTACTAAAAATAACTTTTAATAATAACATATGTTTCCCGAAGCATAGCCAAAAAGACCATAAACTCAAAAACTTCATAATTACCTTAAAATTGAAGTAAAATTAATGAAAATCATGTTCAAATAGTTTTTTTTTCTAAATTTACTCTTTCACAGAAAGATAAGGTTAAAAAGAGAATTAAGTATAAAATATGTGCCTTAAAAAGTTTGTATGTATGCTAATTACTTTTATTTTAATAGAAAAAATTATCTGATTAATTACTGACAAATAACGGACATTTAGAAAATTTTTATTAAAATAAACTTAATCTAATACTTCATTTGATTAATATCTACAAGGATTGACTAAAAATAACTTTTAATAATAACATATGTTTCCCGAAGCATAGCCAAAAAGACCATCATGTAAAAAACTTCATAATTACCTTAAAATTGAAGTAAAAGTAATGAAAATCATTTTCAAGTAGATTTTTTCTCTAAATTTTCTCTTTCACTGAAAGACAAGGGTCAAAAGAGTTTTAAGTAAAAAATATGTGCCATAAAAAGTTTATATGGTAGCTAATTACTTTTATTTTAATAGAAAAAATTATCTGATTATTTACTGACAAATAACGTACATTTAGAAAATTTTTATTAAAATAAACTTAATTGCATACTTCATTTGATTAAGATCTACAAGGATTTACTAAAAATAACTTTTAATAATAACATATATTTCCCGAAGCATAGCCAAAAAGACCTTCATCTCAAAAACTTCATAATTACCTTAAAATTGAAGTAAAATTAATGAAAATCATGTTCAAATAGTTTTTTTTTCTAAATTTACTCTTTCACAGAAAGATAAGGTTAAGAAGAGAATTATGTATAAAATATGTGCCTTAAAAAGTTTGTATGTAAGCTAATTACTTTTATTTTAATAGAAAAAATGATCTGATTAATTACTGACAAATAACGGACATTCAGAAAATTTTTATTAAAATAAACTTAATTGAATACTTCATTTGATTAATATCTATAAGGATTTACTAAAAATAACTTTTAATAATAACATATGTTTCCCGAAGCATAGCCAAAAAGACCATAAACTCAAAAACTTCATAATTACCTTAAAATTGAAGTAAAATTAATGAAAATCATGTTCAAATAGTTTTTTTTTCTAAATTTACTCTTTCACAGAAAGATAAGGTTAAAAAGAGAATTAAGTATAAAATATGTGCCTTAAAAAGTTTGTATGTATGCTAATTACTTTTATTTTAATAGAAAAAATTATCTGATTGTTTAATGACAAATAACGGACATTTAGAAAATTTTTATTAAAATAAACTTAATTGAATACTTCATTTGATTAATATCTACAAGGATTTATTAAAATAACTTTTAATAATAACATATGTTTCCCGAAGCATAGCCAAAAAGACCATCATGTAAAAAACTTCATAATTACCTTAAAATTGAAGTAAAAGTAATGAAAATCATGTTCAAGTAGTTTTTTTCTCTAAATTTTCTCTTTCACTGAAAGACAAGGGTCAAAAGAGTTTTAAGTAGAAAATATGTGCCATAAAAAGTTTATATGGTAGCTAATTACTTTTATTTTAATAGAAAAATTATCTGATTATTTACTGACAAATAACGTACATTTAGAAAATTTTTATTAAAATAAACTTAATTGAATACTTCATTTGATTAATATCTACAAGGAATTACTAAAAATAACTTTTAATAATAACATATATTTCCCGAAGCATAGCCAAAAAGACCATAACCTCAAAAACTTCATAATTACCTTAAAATTGAAGTAAAATTAATGAAAATCATGTTCAAATAGTTTTTTTTTTCTAAATTTACTGTTTCACAGAAAGATAAGGTTAAGAAGAGAATTAAGTATAAAATATGTGCCTTAAAAAGTTGGTATGTATGCTAATTACTTTTATTTTAATAGAAAAAATTATCTGATTAATTACTGACAAATAACGGACATTTAGAAAATTTTTATTAAAATAAACTTAATCTAATACTTCATTTGATTAATATCTACAAGGATTTACTAAAAATAACTTTTAATAATAACATATGTTTCCCGAAGCATAGCCAAAAAGACCATCATGTAAAAAACTTCATAATTACCTTAAAATTGAAGTAAAAGTAATGAAAATCATTTTCAAGTAGATTTTTTCTCTAAATTTTCTCTTTCACTGAAAGACAAGGGTCAAAAGAGTTTTAAGTAAAAAATATGTGCCATAAAAAGTTTATATGGTAGCTAATTACTTTTATTTTAATAGAAAAAATTATCTGATTATTTACTGACAAATAACGTACATTTAGAAAATTTTTATTAAAATAAACTTAATTGAATACTTCTTTTGATTAATATCTACAAGGATTTACTAAAAATAACTTTTAATAATAACATATATTTCCCGAAGCATAGCCAAAAAGACCATAAACTCAAAAACTTCATAATTACCTTAAAATTGAAGTAAAATTAATGAAAATCATGTTCAAATAGTTTTTTTTTCTAAATTTACTGTTTCACAGAAAGATAAGGTTAAGAAGAGAATTAAGTATAAAATATGTGCCTTAAAAAGTTGTATGTATGCTAATTACTTTTATTTTAATAGAAAAAATTATCTGATTAATTACTGACAAATAACGGACATTTAGAAAATTTTTATTAAAATAAACTTAATCTAATACTTCATTTGATTAATATCTACAAGGATTTACTAAAAATATAATTACCTTAAAATTGAAGTAAAAGTAATGAAAATCATGTTCGAGTAGTTTTTTTCTCTAAATTTTTTCTTTCACTGAAAGACAAGGGTCAAAAGAGTTTTAAGTAGAAAATATGTGCCATAAAAAGTTTATATGGTAGCTAATTACTTTTATTTTAATAGAAAAAATTATCTGATTATTTACTAACAAATAACGTACATTTAGAAAATTTTTATTAAAATAATTTTAATTGAATACTTCATTTGATTAATAACTACAAGGATTTACTAAAAATAACTTTTAATAATAACATATGTTTCCCGAAGCATAGCCAAAAAGACCATAAACTAAAAAACTTCATAATTACCTTAAAATTGAAGTAAAATTAATGAAAATCATGTTCAAATAGTTTTTTTTTCTAAATTTACTCTTTCACAGAAAGATAAGGTTAAAAAGAGAATTAAGTATAAAATATGTGCCTTAAAAAGTTTGTATGTATGCTAATTACTTTTATTTTAATAGAAAAAATTATCTGATTGTTTAATGACAAATAACGGACATTTAGAAAATTTTTATTAAAATAAACTTAATTGAATACTTCATTTGATAATATCTACAAGGACTTACTAAAAATAACTTTTAATAATAACATGTGTTTCCCGAAGCATAGCCATAAAGACCATCATGTAAAAAACTTCATAATTACCTTAAAATTGAAGTAAAAGTAATGAAAATCATGTTCAAGTAGTTTTTTTCTCTAAATTTTCTCTTTCACTGAAAGACAAGGGTCAAAAGAGTTTTAAGTAGAAAATATGTGCCATAAAAAGTTTATATGGTAGCTAATTACTTTTATTTTAATAGAAAAATTATCTGATTATTTACTGACAAATAACTGTTATGCAATAACTAACAAAATAATAAATAATTAATAATAATTTATAAACAATTAATAATAAATAATAAACAATTACCTAAGATAAGATTTATAAATAAAACATGTAAATACTATTTAAGCTTATTAATCAAATAGGAAATGTTTTATATTAAGAAATAATAACATAAAATTAGGAAAATATAGTTTACTATTACGTAAACTATAACATAAAATTAAGTAATAATTAAGGAATTAACAAATAATAATATTTATATTTTGAATATTTAAAATAACTTAAATAAAGAATCATTAGTATATAAGAACATAAAAATTGTAAGACGACAGTCAGTTAAGATAAAAATCTCGCGACGACGTGTACCTTTAATCGTTAATAAATTCAGTCTTTATAAAATCTGTGTGTTATTTATTTCAAGGTCTCCTACCGTCCAGACAAGCCATGAGTAAGTACATCATATCTTTATATTAAAATTCATTCGTCAGCAGTCTTATAGAGTTCATACACTTTATAATAATAATAATAATATGCTTATAATACAATACTATAAGATTACTTCATTTTTTACTTATGAATGTTCATTCATTATTTTTATAATACTTATTATTTATTTTACGTTATGATAAACATAACATTGGTTCCTATACCGATTTTCTATATTCTATACTAGAAAATTTGATTCGAACTAAAATCTTTTTTTAATAACAGCCAGAAACCAAATTTTTTTTTCACTAAAGATAAATATTACTACTTACTCAGCAAATTTTACCTTCTTTCGATTCACCTTTTTTTTCTATCTAAGGAAAAGGAATAAAACAATAAAAGACAAAATAAATAGACATTAATTCTTTTCATTATAACAAATATATTATATCACCCCCAAATAAAACAATTTTTCCCCTACATTCGTACAAAATTTTACATATAACATGTTTTATATATACAAATTTAGCATTCCTTTTAAACATTATATATAAATAATTATTTTATTATTTAATCTAATATTATTTTTTTTATTATTATTTAATTTATTTACTCATTATAATAACAATTTTTTTTTTTCTCTTTAATTTGCAATGTTGGAAATTTAAATTTAATGTAAACAATTTTTTTTTTCTCCTTCTTCTTTTTTGACCTTTTTTTATTTAAGGAAAAGTAATAAAATAATAAGGAATAAATCAAAGTAAATAAACAGTAATTCTTTTTAAACAAATATATTCTTTAAACCCCCATTAAAAAAAAAAGAAATTTTTTTTTCCCATATTTACACTTTTTTTAATCAATATACAACAATTACAAACACATACATATAACATTTTTTTTAAATATTTTCTTTTTACTACAACTCCAAACAACGCCTTTTTGGTGGAGGAGAGCCCCAATGTTCCACAGGTGCAAGAAACCTGAACAACCCTGGCTCTGGTTGATAAAATAATCTACCTAGAAAGAGTCGTTGGGACAACCAGTCCCGGGGATACTCCTCCTCCCCAAAAAGACGGTCCAAGTGAAGCCGTCGTCTTGATAGCCGCCTGACCTCATCCTCCCCTTCCTCCCCAGGAGCGGATATAAGGTCGGCCGACTGCTGGTGTATCCGTTTCCAGCTAATTTCATTAACAACGAGCTGACACTGAAACAAAACGAATTAATATTTTTTTTAATTATTATATTTTAAAACTCTATCCGTAGACAAATAATATAAATTAAATAAATTTTTTTTTAGATAATAAAAAATAATAAATAATAAATGTAAACTTACAATGCGCCGGGCGTCCCTCGATAAGTTCCAAAACGGATAATTACTGTCATCATCCCCACAGCTACTTTTTAGAGCAGCATGAATCTGAAAAACAAAAATTATTAAAGTAAATTAATTATTACAAAAAAAAAGAAACTAATACAAATTAACCTTTTTACTTACTTTAGGCAAAAACAGATCAATATGTTGAACGATGTAAAAGTGATCTGGGTGGTTTATGAAACCACAGTAGCCAAGCTTCTTTGTTTCTTTTGATCTGCACATTTTCTTTTTTTGTCTCTTAATAAAACTTTTAATAAGACAACTGATAATTAATTTTTTTTTCGCGGTCAATTTATACAAAATTAAGTAGGCTACCCCACGCATCAATTTTTTTTTTGATGACATTTTCTTTTTAATGCATTTATTATACACATATATTTAATATACATATTCTTATATACAAAATAATTTTATAATTTTCTTTTACTATTTTACTATTATTTTTAAAATGAAATTGTTATGTCGAAACCCAATTCACAAGGTCCTATAACTAGATCAAAATCTCAACAATTAGCCACAAATCAAAATTTAACAGATAATACCCAACCTTCTGGTTCTAAATTAAACAAAAGTATCCAATCAACAAAAGATTTTGTTAAAGGACTTTTAACCTCAAAAAATAAAAATACAACAATAACTGAAAAATCTGAAACTTCAAAAATTGACAAATCTCAAATATCCCTACCAATAAATAATACATTCTCAAATAATATTGAATTACAAGAACAAAATCCAAATATTTTCGAAAATAATAGCAATTTTACAACTTCTTCCCCAACAAATAAAACTTCAATTATAGACAGCCCAATTTTAGACAATACAACACCTATACTACCACAAAAAAGTTCAAACAGTGAACCCACTTTCGGAAGCGAACTATTAAATACCAGAGAAATACAAGTAAGACAAGATCTTTACAACCTGGCAGAACAAAATCTAGCCAATTTAAACAGTTTAATAGAATACAATATTAACAACTTTAATAAACCAAATACAAATATGGCACAACAAACCACAAACTTTGAATTAAAAATAGCATTAGACAGTATTCACAATTTCGATGGACAGACTCCTGACGTATTCACTTGGCTTAAGCAAATAGAAAGGGCTAAAAATACAACCCCACGAGAATCATGGCCAATGCTCCTAAGATTATTACATTATAAAATTACCGGAAGTGCTTATGATACAATTTTAGGTATAAATTTTGAGTCCATTTCTGAATTTACACATCACTTCGAAAGATTATTCAGTAAAAATATAGACTATCTCGATTTGTCAAATAAAATTGGAAATATATATCAATTTAAAGGTGAAACTGTCTTAAGTTACCAACTAAGATTAGAAGAATTACTTAATAAAACAAAGAAAGCCTACGAGGCAAATATAGGAAATGCCCCCAACGCCGCCGTTTTAATAGAAACATTTAATGAACAAATTACCCAAATAGCGAAAAATAGATTTAAAAGAGGTCTTCTACCGGAAATAGAATGTAGATTAGGCTTAGAAACAGAATTGCTTACAATAGGTGAAATCGCTAAAAAAGCAGCAACAATTGAAGATTATCTAGAAAAATACAAAGAAATGAGACATGAAGTCCAACCTATACTTAAAAACGAAACTAAAACTGAACTAATTAACACGATTAATCTAGAAAAATGCGAAAAATGTTTTTCTACCGACCACAAATTAGAAAATTGCCCAAAAACAATTCAAGAAAAAGTTAATAATTTACAGCAACAAGTAGAAACTGTATGTTCAACAATAGAAAAAACAGTCCTATTTTTCCAAGATAAAAATAGCCAAAAACAAGTAAACTCAGAAAATAGTCAAAAATTTTGCCAAAATCACCCCAATAGTGTTACACATAATACTAGCGAATGTAATAAAGGAAATTTTAAAAATAATTCAAATCTAAATAACCAAAGAAATTTTCAGTCCAATAATCAAAACAATAATTCAAGATATACCCAAAATAGACGTTATAACAATAACAACAATAATAATAATAGAAATAATAATAATCAAAACTATAACCAAAACCGCTCATATAATAATAATAATAATCGTCAAAATTATAATAACCAAAATAACAATCAAAATAACTATCAAAGTAGAAATAACGGGTATAGACCAAGAAACAATAATCAAAATTATCAAAGAGGCTGCACATATTGCGGCAACCCATATCACAGCGTAAATAACTGTGCCCAATTTCAACTTTCGCAAATTCAGGGAAACCGTTTACCAGCCCTTATGGGGTTACAGGGGTCTGGTCAGGTACAAACCCCACATCAATTTTCGACTCAAGGACAGCAACAACAAGCATTACCAATCAATCTCAACCTGACTCAATAAGAACCTACAATATTCTAACATTTAACTCAATTAACAAAATTCCTGTTTTAAAATTTTCGGACCAAACAGGCAATTTAAGATACTTACTTTTAGATACGGGCGCCAGTCTGTCTGTGATACATGAATCTTGCATCCCTACATTAAATATACCATATATAAATAAAAATGAAATAGTAATAATCACAGGAATTTCAGACAAAACTATAACGACCATTGGAACTTATAATATCTCCCTATTAGAATTACCATGTAAATTTCACATTGTACAAAACGACTTCGCTGTAAAATCAGTACACGGAATTTTAGGAAGTGATTTTCTGGACGAAAACAAAGTAAAAATTGATTATGAAAAGAAAACTATAACTATGAAAAACAAAGAAATGCCCTTCTTTTATAAAAATGATATAGAACAAGAAATTTTAGATTCAAATTCATCAAATATTTCAAATATACAGGGAAATGTGCACGTAAAAAATGCCAGCATTGGAAATTCTACATCAATAGAAATTAAAGCTGCAGTTTGGCCAACCGCAGAAGTAGTTAAAACTGATGTAGAACTAGTAGATGCAAACATTTCTCTATCAAGAAGCCCTAGTTTTAAGAAAAATAAATCCCGAATAATTAATTATTCTAAGGTCAAGGAAAATGACACAAATTCCTTTGATACTAACATAAACAAAATTTCAAGTATTTCAGAATGCACTACTCAGCAAAAAGCTAGCAATACCATCCAAAATGCTGATGCAAGCACATTCTGTCATACTGATGAAGTAGCTACTTTAAATTATGAAAAAGAATTACATAATATGTTAAATAATATTAAAAATGATGAACAAGATATCTTAAAAACAAATACATTAAATTATGCAATAAAAAATGACAATTTTGATGAAATAAATAATATTTTAATAAATGATATAATTCAAAGCAATACGTTTTGTAATACATATACATTACAAAATAATGCAGATATTCTCAATACATCGTACGATACAAATACATTTTGTAATACAAATACATTACAAAATAATACAGATTTATTAAATAATGATGATACAAATATTCTTAATACATCGTACGATATTAATACATTTTGTAATACATACACATTACAAAATAATAAAGAATTATTAAATAATGATACAATAATTAAAAATATTGCCAAAATATATAACATAAACTTAAAACAAAAACCTATCGAAATATTTGATGAATCCACATTTACAAATAATGATATTAATATAAACATAAACAATGAAATTAATAATTACGAAATTAAAAATAAAAAACTAAATTTTTCTGATTTTATAAATTATAATTTTTCTGAAGAAAAATACGAGCAATTTTTAAGTTACTTAAAAGAAAATGAACCAGAAAATCACTCCCCCGAATATATACAAACAATAATGAGCCAAGAAGCCTTCCCTTTAACTTACCTAGACCACATTGAACAGAAAAACAAAAGAATTACAAAATTTGAAAACGAAATTTTTACAATAGAAAATAACTCAATAATAGAAAAACCCAGAGCACAAAAAGTTTTAGATTTAGCAGAATTGGATCATTTAAAGAATACTCCCGAATACGAAACTATGAAAAGTCTTATTGTAGAAAACCATGACGTTTTTCAATTAAAAGACGAAAAATTAAGCCATGCAAATAATATTAAATTAAAAATTCGAACTAAAACCTCAGACCCTGTCTATGTCAAACAATATTTTATACCTTATGGACAAAGAGCCGAGATAGATCGTCAAATAAATGAATTACTAGAACAAGACTTAATTGAACCTTCAAATTCACCATATAACGCTCCATTATTTTTGATTCCAAAAAAACCAGATAATAAAGGCAACGTTACATACCGCCTAATTTCAGACTTCAGAAAATTAAACAAAGAAATTATTGAACCAGAATTCCCAATTCCAAGAGTACAAGAAATTCTAGACGAACTGAAAGACGCAATTTACTTTACATCATTAGATCTTTATTCCGGGTTCTCCCAACTTCTGGTAGCTCCTGAAGACCGTGAAAAATTAGCATTCTCAACGCATTCTGGACATTTTCAGCACAAAAGGGCTCCTTTTGGCTTAAGGAGCTGCCCTAAGGAATTTGTCCGCCTTATAGCAAGTGTTCTAAAAAATATTCCAAACGTACGAGTATATATCGATGATATTCTTATATTTTCTACTAATTTAAAAACACATTTCATAGCTTTAGAACGAGTAATCCAAAAATTAAGGGAAGCTAACCTAAAAATACAAATAAATAAATGTACATTCCTAAAACGAGAACTAATCTATTTAGGATTCAAAATTTCGGAAAAAGGTATACAGACCGACCCAAAAAAGGTCGAAGCAATTATGAAAATGCCCTCGCCAAAAACTTTAAAACAAGTCAGAATTTTTAATGGAATGACAAACTACTATAGAAAATTTATTAAAAACTATGCAAATATAGCTCGTCCCTTGACTAATTTATTAAAAAAGGACACACCATTTAAATGGACAGAAGAAACTCAAAAAGCTTTTAACTTACTAAAAGAAAAATTATGTACAGCACCAGTTTTGATATTCCCAAATCTACAAGCTGAGTTTTCCCTATATACAGATTCCAGCGGTTACGGAATCGGTTGCTGCTTATGTCAAGGACCCAAGGGCAAAAAAAATCCTGTATGCTATATTTCACGAACTTTAACGACCGATCAACGGAAATACTCGACTTATGAACGAGAATTCTTTTCTATTTTCTGGTCAATTGACCACCTAAGAGGATATTTATATAAACATTTTACAGTTTATTGTGACCATAGACCATTATCTTTTTGCGAAAAATCAGAAAAAAATAAACGAGTTTTAAAATGGCGACATGAACTTTCCGACTTAGATTTTACAATAATATACCTTAAAGGTAAAGCTAATGTAGTGGCGGATTGCCTAAGTAGGCAAATAGAAATGCCACAAGAATCTAATGTCTTAACTCGTGCACAAAAACATAAACAAGAATACTCAAACATTACTAATAAAAATTCCGAAAATAAACAAGATAATAGCAATACTACTACACAAAAAAGAATTCAAAAACAGAGAAATTGTAAAAAACGAAAAATAATAGACAAACGGTCTTTGCCTAAAAATAAAAGAGGCAGGCCTCCTAAAGGGACAAGCAAAAATATTCAAGATACAAAAAATGCATTATTAACAGAATCTGATTTTAGTAGTGATGAATCATCCGAAATGTCAGATAACGATAACGATAACATAGTCAATAATGACAATATTAATTTACAATATAACAATAATTTAAATTTAAGCAATTTAGTATACTTAAAAGATTTATTACAATTTAGAAAAGATAACATAATTTATTTTATAGACGAAAACGGAAAAGCTTTGTGTAAAGGTGCGATTAATTTAATAAAAGCAGGAAAAATACAAAGTTTTTCTAAAAACAAAATTAATACTTTAAATATCCAAAAACATAGAAATAAAATTTATTTTGGCTTATGCATTAACCCTAAAGAATCAATTAAGTTAGTTTTAAATAATATAGAAAAATTAATTTTACAAGTAATAGAATATCTTAACAATTTTAATAATAAAAATAATTTAAGTATTGCTGAAAGCATATTTGTAGCCAACGTATCTTTTTCAGACATACTAAAGTTGATACATAAAATTGCTGAAAATAAGTTTAAAATAATAGTTTGTAAGCAATCTTTAATTTATGTACAAGAAAACGACAGAGAAGCTATTTTTAAAGAATTTCATGAATTACCTACGGCAGGACATAGAGGTCAAAAAGCCACTATTCAAAAAATTCGCCAGTCCTATTACTGGGAAAATTTAAAAGAATACGTGCAAACAAAAATTAGCCTATGTTTAAATTGCCAACTACGGAAAATTTCACGCCGCAGAGTTAAATTACCGATGAAAATAACCCAATGCCCGGGGGCGGTATTTGAAAGAATATCAATTGATATTATGGGTCCTATAGGAAATGTAGCAGCTGATGGCTACAAGTACATATTAATGATACAATGCCAATTATCTAAATTTTTAGTAGCCGTTCCCCTCAAAAATGTCGATACACCCACGGTAGCAACGGCATTTATTAACAATTTTATATGTTATTTTGGATCTCCTAAAATACTGCTTTCAGACAGAGGTTCTCAATTTATAAGTAACTTAATGAAAGCAGTAGCTAAAAGATTCAAAATAAAACAAATTACGACTACTAGCTATTCACCAACCTCAAACGGAATGGTAGAACGCTCAAATCATGTGATTACTGAATATCTTAGAAACTACACAAACAAATACAAAGATTGGCACATGTATATAAATTTAGCCAGCTTTTGCTATAATAATACGGTACATAGCTCAACAGGTTACTGTCCACACGAAATCGTATTTGGTTTACTAGCTCGCATGCCTTCAGAAGCTAAAATAAAAGAATCTGTAAAATTACCAACTTATAAAAATTACTTAATAGATTTAGTCTCGCGACTGCTAGGCATACGACAAATCGCAAATCAAAACTTATATAACGCAAAATTAACATCAAAACAATATTACGATAAAAATGTAAATATCACTGAATTTGAAATCGGAGATATAGTTTTCTTAGCAAAAGGAGGCGAATTGTCAAAACCAGACGATCCTTACACAGGACCATTTGTAATTGTACAAAAATTTTCCGATTATAACGTAAAAATTCAAAAAGTTGGAACTAACTCGACCCAAATAGTACATGTTAGAAGGTTAAAAAGACCAACAGTAAAAGCTAAACTCTAAAAACATTCTTTACAAAGTACTCTCTTTTCTTGTACATAAAATAAAATATAAAATATATATGACTCATTGTCATAAAAACTAAGTTACTTTAATTTTTTTTTCCTCTTTTAGCTTATATTTAAATATATCCTAATTACTAATATATTATTAATTTGTTTAGATACCATTATGCAGAAATATGTGCTCATCATTTTATGTTTTAGAATCATAAACTCTGAGTTTCTAATAGGATTTGACTGCAGCAGCGCTACTAACAACGTAACTACAATTTCTTTAACAAATATACCTAGCTGTAATATACAAAAACCAAAAGTCGAAACGACTAAAGAATATATAGCGCTGCTACAACTCAAAGAATACGAAAAACTCAAAGTTTACCAATGCTTAATAGAAATTCATCGAGTAGTCCAATCATGCAACGGGTACTTCAACTATGTGAAACCCATAGAAAGAGCAGAAGAAACTTTCATCATAGAGGTCAGTTCAGAAACGTGTAAAAATATCCACGAAACGAGAATTTATAAATATGACAATAGTCATGTAATTACTAATTTAAATATAAACGAAACAAAAACAGTACCAATCGTATTTTCCGGTTCAGCAGAAAATAATGAATGTACAGGTGGATTTTATAGCGATGAATTCGGGACATTTTCACACGTTTTTGTCCAAGGCCATATAAAAATAACATTATCACAGCAGTATGCATCATTAGACTTACATTCTAACATTGTACGTTTAAATTCAGGTGTGTCTTGTGAGTTCAATAAATATCATTGTATGGATATACAATATGGCCATACTTTCTGGAACAATTTAGAAGGTAAAGGCTGTATCTCAGACCATTATACTATTTTATATTACGGATTTGCCGAAAAAGTAACTGATTTTACGGATATTAAAAATAATATTACAACATATATATTGAACTCGCAACATACAACCTTTGCTTTTAAAATAATAGAAGAAACTTCCATTTGTCAAATACCAGCGTTAAGAACACTCCACCCACGTATACTAATCTTAGATAATAAAAAAGTTGTATTAAATCAAATTCTGCAACACATCCCTATCGGAAATACGGGCGTACAAGATTTAGATCTTTTTACATACGTAAATCAAAAATTTGTTTTTACAGAACACCATATAAATTTACAAGCAGATAAATTATATTTACATATGTTGAGAAAAGAATGTGAATTAGAAAAATCCATACTCCAAAATAACCAAATCCTAGCCACATTATCCCCAGATCATTTTGCATACTCAAAATTTGGAATTGGCCATTACGCAAAAGTAGTCGCAGAAGTGGTTTACATAATACGTTGTACACCGGTCAGGGTACAAATGGTTCAAACTGAACGTTGTTATAACGAATTACCAGTTTTAAAAAATAATAAAACATTAAAATTTTTAACCCCAATAACAAGAATCTTAATTAACCAACCAACGGAGGTAAGCTGTTCAACGATTTTACCACCAATTTTCAAAATCAATGACGTTTGGCTAAAATTTTTACCAAACCCTTTACCAGCACGAGAGCCAGTTATTTTGAAGCCAGACACCAAGATTTCTTGGAAATATGAGCCGATAAAGAACCTGGCAACAAGCGGAATTTATTCCGAAACAGAATTAGAAAACCTACAAAAAAGTATTTTGTTCCCAATGGAACGAGAATCGCTTTTAAACAGCATAGCGAGATCATTGAATGGCGAAACCTCAATACATCAAGACTTATACAAAAATCTATTAACACAAAACTCCATATACACAATTCTGGATCACTTTTTCGACACAGTAAAAAAAGATTTGTGGGACTTCAGCCTCACATCAGCCGGAATATTAGGAATACTTTCCATATTCTACGTAATCAAATCAGTTTTATCAGCAATTCTAAATTTTTTCCAATTACATCGAATATATGGATTCTCATTTTACTTATTAGGAGCAATTTTTACATCTGTCACAAATTTCCTAATACAACTTTCAAATTACGAAAATAAAAATAATCATTCAAAAGTCAACACAAATCCTATCATAGAATATCAAACTAAAAACGACGAAGTAAAAATTAACATGGAACAAAACAATCATAACAATCCAGTCTTCAACCCCCCTCCACTACCTACCGAACCCCCTTACATTGAACCCAAATCATATCATTCCTTCGACAAAAACTTTAAATTTTATAATAAACACTAATCACATTATTATTTCAACATATCAATTTTATTTTTCAATTCTCCTAATTTGATTTTCCGAAATCAAACCTTTTGTCAGTTTTAAAATAATTTATTATAAAACTCCCAAAGCTTAAGCGGGGAGGAGTACCTAAGTAAGGGAACCTTACACAATTTGAATTAATACAACAAAATAATAAAATTTTTGTAAATAGTTATTAATAAAAAGTTTTTATAAAAAAATTATTATTATAAAAAAATTGTTATAAAAAAAAAAAATATAATAATTATCATAAAATTTTCGCTAACATTATCTTTTAAGAAAATATAAATATATAAGTTACTAACAATACATAAAATAAAATTTTGTAAAGTGACAACACTGTAATTTGCAACGTAAGATAAACCTGCAAGTCAATGCACTCTAATAAATGTAAAAATCACATAATAAGTCAATTTAGCAAATAAGACAAATTTGTAACTACTAATACTGAATAGAATAAGTAATATCTGGTTACCGAACCAGATTCAAAATAAAAACTAACATTTTTATTTAGAAACTAGGGGTGGAGATGTTATGCAATAACTAACAAAATAATAAATAATTAATAATAATTTATAAACAATTAATAATAAATAATAAACAATTACCTAAGATAAGATTTATAAATAAAACATGTAAATACTATTTAAGCTTATTAATCAAATAGGAAATGTTTTAGATTAAGAAATAATAACATAAAATTAGGAAAATATAGTTTACTATTACGTAAACTATAACATAAAATTAAGTAATAATTAAGGAATTAACAAATAATAATATTTATATTTTGAATATTTAAAATAACTTAAATAAAGAATCATTAGTATATAAGAACATAAAAATTGTAAGACGACAGTCAGTTAAGATAAAAATCTCGCGACGACGTGTACCTTTAATCGTTAATAAATTCAGTCTTTATAAAATCTGTGTGTTATTTATTTCAAGGTCTCCTACCGTCCAGACAAGCCATGAGTAAGTACATCATATCTTTATATTAAAATTCATTCGTCAGCAGTCTTATAGAGTTCATACACTTTATAATAATAATAATAATATGCTTATAATACAATACTATAAGATTACTTCATTTTTTACTTATGAATGTTCATTCATTATTTTTATAATACTTATTATTTATTTTACGTTATGATAAACATAACATAACGTACATTTAGAAAATTTTTATTAAAATAAACTTAATTGAATACTTCATTTGATTAATATCTACAAGGAATTACTAAAAATAACTTTTAATAATAACATATATTTCCCGAAGCATAGCCAAAAAGACCATAAACTCAAAAACTTCATAATTACCTTAAAATTGAAGTAAAATTAATGAAAATCATGTTCAAATAGTTTTTTTTTTCTAAATTTACTGTTTCACAGAAAGATAAGGTTAAGAAGAGAATTAAGTATAAAATATGTGCCTTAAAAAGTTTGTATGTATGCTAATTACTTTTATTTTAATAGAAAAAATTATCTGATTAATTACTGACAAATAACGGACATTTAGAAAATTTTTATTAAAATAAACTTAATCTAATACTTCATTTGATTAATATCTACAAGGATTTACTAAAAATAACTTTTAATAATAACATATGTTTCCCGAAGCATAGCCAAAAAGACCATCATGTAAAAAACTTCATAATTACCTTAAAATTGAAGTAAAAGTAATGAAAATCTTTTTCAAGTAGATTTTTTCTCTAAATTTTCTCTTTCACTGAAAGACAAGGGTCAAAAGAGTTTTAAGTAAAAAATATGTGCCATGTAATGCTGTCCATATATTACACTCCCAACATATATATATATATATATATTATTTATATATTATATATATATTATTTATTATATATATATATATATTATTTCTATATATATATATATATATGTACTAGCTGCCTCCGGCTCGCTTCGCTCGCCCCGGCAGCCACCATGGGGGCTGCGCCCCCCTGGACCCCTGCGGCTTTATTTTTCAAAAAATATGTTGTTTTAGGTTACTCTATATTTTGTAAAATAATCTTTTTTTACCCAAAGTATTATCTAAAATTTACTAAATCATAAAAATTACGGGCATATGAACCCAGACAGATAATTAGTAATCAGCAATACAAAGCTTAGCTACCCTTCCATAGGATCCACAAGTGTATATATAATTTACTTACTTTACCTACTTTTGAAAAAGTATAATATTTTATGGGATTGACACTATATTTTCCTTGCGAATTTTCTGTTATATTTTTTTAAGGATACTTTTTCAAATTAGGCTAAAGAATTTATTGATATCTTGGATTAGCCTGGGATTCCTAAGATTTTTTTATACATTAGACATCTCAAATTTACATTACACCTTTTGTTGCTTTTTTTCTATCCCTGCCGGATCCGTAAGGCAATAATTAAATTCTGCATAATGAATATTACCAAATGCTAAAACTTAAAAATTATTTTTTTTATTGAAAATATTGGCTTACAGACCCGGCAGGGATAGAAAAAAAGCAACAAAAGGTGTAATGTAAATTTGAGATGTCTAATGTATAAAAAAATCTTAGGAATCCCAGGCTAATCCAAGATATCAATAAATTCTTTAGCCTAATTTGAAAAAGTATCCTTAAAAAAATATAACAGAAAATTCGCAAGGAAAATATAGTGTCAATCCCATAAAATATTATACTTTTTCAAAAGTAGGTAAAGTAAGTAAAGATATCATAACAGTCGCAAGGTTTAAAAAAAAACAATGAGAAGCAACTAATAAAACTATAAAAAAAAAGAATAAAAAACGCTGCCAAATTATGGCCACTACGATTCCTCAAGCAATGACACATATTCAATATGAGTTGAACATTTTTACCATGTGTCATATCTGAGAAATAAGGTGACACAATATTATTATTTATGTAAAAAAATAAAAAAAATTAAAAATTTTTTTAATCAAGTATCAGATCCGAGAAATCAAGTAAAAACGATAATTTCCTAGAATTAATACTTTCAGAGAAAAAGTTAAATACAACATCCGATTTCGTATTTTTTGGTGGCAAAAATTTTGGAAAAAAAAATATTTCCAATTGAAAGTAGTAACAAATTTTTTTTTACATTTATTTTTTATTTATAAATAAACTTTTTTTTACAATTTAATAGAAAATTATGCGCCCATTTTATATTAATATTAATAAAAACATTATCTTTGTAGCTTAGCACTAGACTAAATTTCTATAATATGTTAATTAATATAATTATATAAGTATCAGATAAATGTATATACTTGTATAATGTATATATATATGTGTGTGTATCACGTCTTGATGTGTTTTATAATATATTCTACAATAAGCAGCTGTGATTTTTTTTTAATTTTATGACAGTATGGGCCTCTTTTTAAATATCTATTTTTATTCATGTTCTCCTAATACATTTGTATATACAAAATTTTAAATATTTTAAGCAATTCAGGTACCGATATATTTTTATACTAACTCTTGCGTTATTATTACCTAATAACAGAATCGAATAAAAATCCCCATTCATTATAATTTAATATATTATATGTAATGATATATTTTTATTCAAAATTATAAGGATACCTCTTCTTTACTTATAACTACTGGATCAAAAAACTGAAATGAAAACTTCGATATAAATCGCAAAAATTCGATAAAAAAACGTAAGTCAAACCAAAATTCGATATCTCAGCCTTCTACGATCGTGAGTTATATGTAAAAATATGTCCCTCTCACTTAGAAGCAATGAATTTAGAGTGAGAGAAAAAAAAGAGATATATATAAGCAAAGCTAGCTTTTGCTTGCGATGGAGGGTCGCGTGACCGCCCCCCCTCAATCCCATAAACCAAAGCTAACGCTTTGGCTTGATAACTTATAAATATATATAAATACTAGCTGCCTCCGGCTCGCTTCGCTCGCCCCGGCAGCCACCATGGGGGCTGCGCCCCCCTGGACCCCTGCGGCTTTATTTTTCAAAAAATATGTTGTTTTAGGTTACTCTATATTTTGTAAAATAATCTTTTTTTACCCAAAGTATTATCTAAAATTTACTAAATCATAAAAATTACGGGCATATGAACCCAGACAGATAATTAGTAATCAGCAATACAAAGCTTAGCTACCCTTCCATAGGATCCACAAGTGTATATATAATAACTTATAAATATATATAAATACTAGCTGCCTCCGGCTCGCTTCGCTCACCTCGGCAACCGCCAAGGGGGCTGCGCCCCCCTGGACCCCTGCAACTTGATTTTTCCAAAGATATGTTGTTTTAGCTTACTCAATAGTTTGTATAACAACCTTTTTTACACGAATTATTATCTAAAATTTACTAAATCATAAAAATTACGGACGTTGGAACTAAGGCGGATAATTAGTGATCAGCGATACAAAGCTTGAGTACCCTTCCCTAGGATCCGCAAGTGGCCGTTGCTTCCCTCAACTACCAATTCTAGGATTTACCCTGATAATACCTGTACAAGTTTCTTTTAGTTATTCTATTGATCTACTAAATTAGTAACCGGTAAGAATTACGAATATATATAATACTAGCTGCCTCCGGCTCGCTTCGCTCACCTCGGCAACCGCCAAGGGGGCTGCGCCCCCCTGGACCCCTGCAACTTGATTTTTCCAAAGATATGTTGTTTTAGCTTACTCAATAGTTTGTATAACAACCTTTTTTACACGAATTATTATCTAAAATTTACTAAATCATAAAAATTACGGACGTTGGAACTAAGGCGGATAATTAGTGATCAGCGATACAAAGCTTGAGTACCCTTCCCTAGGATCCGCAAGTGGCCGTTGCTTCCCTCAACTACCAATTCTAGGATTTACCCTGATAATACCTGTACAAGTTTCTTTTAGTTATTCTATTGATCTACTAAATTAGTAACCGGTAAGAATTACGAATATATATAATATTATTCGATTTATTATTAAAAATTTATTCCTAAACTTTTATAATTTTTGAAAAATGATTGTAACTTTTGACAGATCGAGCCGATTAACTTGAAAATTTAGGTGGATACGTAAAAAATATGCCCAAATCGAATAAAATTTTTTTTGATAGTAAAATTTTTCCTCGGTTTTCCGTTTTTTTGGTTTTTTTTGAAAATTTAATAAAAATTTTTTTCTTGGAAATTCAGTTTTTTCAACATAAAAATTTTTTGTCGTTATAATCGAAATAAAACCTAGCCTATGTTTTGACCCGTAATTTTTGCCGTCTTTTGCCGTAAACCCCATGTATCTAACTTTTATCGTGTTCTAGTTTATCGCGTTCGGACATACATACACACATAATTAAAGATTTATATATATATAGGATAGGATTATTCGATTTATTATTAAAAATTTATTCCTAAACTTTTATAATTTTTGAAAAATGATTGTAACTTTTGACAGATCGAGCCGATTAACTTGAAAATTTAGGTGGATACGTAAAAAATATGCCCAAATCGAATAAAATTTTTTTTGATAGTAAAATTTTTCCTCGGTTTTCCGTTTTTTTGGTTTTTTTTGAAAATTTAATAAAAATTTTTTTCTTGGAAATTCAGTTTTTTCAACATAAAAATTTTTTGTCGTTATAATCGAAATAAAACCTAGCCTATGTTTTGACCCGTAATTTTTGCCGTCTTTTGCCGTAAACCCCATGTATCTAACTTTTATCGTGTTCTAGTTTATCGCGTTCGGACATAAATACACACATAATTAAAGATTTATATATATATAGGATAGGATAGGATTATTCGATTTATTATTAAAAATTTATTCCTAAACTTTTATAATTTTTGAAAAATGATTGTAACTTTTGACAGATCGAGCCGATTAACTTGAAAATTTAGGTGGATACGTAAAAAATATGCCCAAATCGAATAAAATTTTTTTTGATAGTAAAATTTTTCCTCGGTTTTCCGTTTTTTTGGTTTTTTTTGAAAATTTAATAAAAATTTTTTTCTTGGAAATTCAGTTTTTTCAACATAAAAATTTTTTGTCGTTATAATCGAAATAAAACCTAGCCTATGTTTTGACCCGTAATTTTTGCCGTCTTTTGCCGTAAACCCCATGTATCTAACTTTTATCGTGTTCTAGTTTATCGCGTTCGGACATACATACACACATAATTAAAGATTTATATATATATAGGATAGGATATGAATTTGAAATCCAAATTTTATGCTAAAAAATATATGTAACTCTGGAAATATCAAACCGATTTGCTTGAAAATTTAGTAAATACTACGTAAATAACAATTCTAAATCATATAAAAACTTTTCTGATTACAAAAAAATTTCAATTTTTTAAGTTAATTACGATTTTTTGAAAATTTACGAAAACATCAAAAATGATCATTGAAAAAACGTTTTTTTGGCGACAAAAATTTTCTTTCGCATCAATCTAAATCTTATAAAACCTATGACACTCCTGAAATATTTTCTCGTTTTTTGCTGCAAACCGCGTCTTTCTAGCTAACTTCGTCTAGGCGTGATCATCAAACTTAAAAAATTCTCTAACGCTATTAGTAGGATTAGTCCAAAACTTTTTAAATTTTTGAAAAATTATTTTAAATTTTTACAGATCCAACCGATTCACTCCAAAATTTAGGTGCAATCGTAAAAAATATTCCCAAATGGAGTGAAAGACTTTGCCACAGTAAAATTTTTCCTTAGTTCTCAGATTTTTAGGTTTTTTTTTTAAAATTGCATAAAAATTTTTTTCTTGGAAATTCAGTTTTTTCAACATACAAAATTTTTGTTCCAATTAATTGAAATGAAACCAAGCCTATGTTTTGACCGATAATTTTTGCCGTCTTTTGCCGTAAACCCGATATTTCTAGCTTTTATTGTGGTCTAGTTTATCGCGTTCGGGCATACATATATAATGGTGATTTGGCCCAGAAAACATAAAAAATGATCATTTTTTTGAACAATCGTTTTTTTAGCGACAAAAATTTTCTTTCGCATCAATCGAAATCCTGTATAGCCTATGTCACTTCTGCAATTTTTCCGCGTTTTTTGCCGCAAACCGCGTCTCTCTAGCTATTATCGTCTAGTCAATCCTATCAAACTAAAAAAATTCTCTATCGGCATATATATATACTAGCTGCCTCCGGCTCGCTTCGCTCGCCCCGGCAGCCACCATGGGGGCTGCGCCCCCCTGGACCCCTGCGGCTTTATTTTTCAAAAAATATGTTGTTTTAGGTTACTCTATATTTTGTAAAATAATCTTTTTTTACCCAAAGTATTATCTAAAATTTACTAAATCATAAAAATTACGGGCATATGAACCCAGACAGATAATTAGTAATCAGCAATACAAAGCTTAGCTACCCTTCCATAGGATCCACAAGTGTATTTATATAATTTACTTACTTTACCTACTTTTGAAAAAGTATAATATTTTATGGGATTGACACTATATTTTCCTTGCGAATTTTCTGTTATATTTTTTTAAGGATACTTTTTCAAATTAGGCTAAAGAATTTATTGATATCTTGGATTAGCATGGGATTCCTAAGATTTTTTTATACATTAGACATCTCAAATTTACATTACACCTTTTGTTGCTTTTTTTCTATCCCTGCCGGATCCGTAAGGCAATAATTAAATTCTGCATAATGAATATTACCAAATGCTAAAACTTAAAAATTATTTTTTTTATTGAAAATATTGGCTTACAGACCCGGCAGGGATAGAAAAAAAGCAACAAAAGGTGTAATGTAAATTTGAGATGTCTAATGTATAAAAAAATCTTAGGAATCCCAGGCTAATCCAAGATATCAATAAATTCTTTAGCCTAATTTGAAAAAGTATCCTTAAAAAAATATAACAGAAAATTCGCAAGGAAAATATAGTGTCAATCCCATAAAATATTATACTTTTTCAAAAGTAGGTAAAGTAAGTAAAGATATCATAACAGTCGCAAGGTTTAAAAAAAAACAATGAGAAGCAACTAATAAAACTATAAAAAAAAAGAATAAAAAACGCTGCCAAATTATGGCCACTACGATTCCTCAAGCAATGACACATATTCAATATGAGTTGAACATTTTTACCATGTGTCATATCTGAGAAATAAGGTGACACAATATTATTATTTATGTAAAAAAATAAAAAAAATTAAAAATTTTTTTAATCAAGTATCAGATCCGAGAAATCAAGTAAAAACGATAATTTCCTAGAATTAATACTTTCAGAGAAAAAGTTAAATACAACATCCGATTTCGTATTTTTTGGTGGCAAAAATTTTGGAAAAAAAAATATTTCCAATTAAAAGTAGTAACAAATTTTTTTTTACATTTATTTTTTATTTATAAATAAACTTTTTTTTACAATTTAATAGAAAATTATGCGCCCATTTTATATTAATATTAATAAAAACATTATCTTTGTAGCTTAGCACTAGACTAAATTTCTATAATATGTTAATTAATATAATTATATAAGTATCAGATAAATGTATATACTTGTATAATGTATATGGCTCATTTTCATTTTTTTTGAAAAAATATCTTACAAAAACTAAAAATAAAAAATTCCTTTTTTAAAGTCCGAATAAGGCTTTTTAGACTTTTTTCACCAATATTTATTCAGTATTGCATAAAAATCACCATAACGAACCTTTTACATCAATTTATTACGTTTTTCCATATAATTATAAGGTAAAAACAGCTTAAAACCATTAAAAACCAAAATCGTTACATGCGGCCTTAATACATGAATTTTTCTAGGTTTTATGTATTTTAGAGAACAATATCATATATTTTTAAAGAATTCTTACTAAAAAAACGAGTTTTGGAGGTAAATTTTAAAAATATTTAATAATTTTAACAAAAATGAGGAACGGTAAAGGCAGGAACGGTAAAGGCTTTTTTATAGAAAAATCAAAATAATTCATAGAGAAATGAACAAAAAAACTTTTCCGTTTGGAAAGTAAAGTAATTTTATGATTGAAACTTGCTAAGTTTTTAATATTTTAATTACAACGCTTCTTAATAGGAGATCTAGGGGGGTACGGTAAAGGCTTTTGTTTTTGTCCCTTCGTGATTTCTGAACTTAAACCCATTTTGTTTTCCTATTTAACAATCATTTTAAGTGCTCTTGGCGTGAGAATTTTTTGTTTATGTATTTAAGTTGTCATTTATGCGGTTAAAAGATTTTAAAAATGTTTTTACGAAGAGAAATCAAATTTAATATAATTAAATTACGTTTTTCATAAAAATTTTGTAAAATCGTGTGACACACCTTCTCACCTGGTAATAATTAGTAAAACTAAGTTTAAATTTTTTCTATATGGAAAAAGTTGAACCTTATGATATAGCAATTAAGCCCAAAACTAAAATTTTTGAAAATTAATCGATAGGTGTGAGTGACAGACACTCAAAGTATAGGAATCTCCTTTGTGACAGGGAACGGTAAAGGCTTTTTTGCTATATTTTTATGTTTTATAGTAGTTAAAACATTAAATTATGTTGATTTTTATGGTGTACCATCAAAAACTAATTGAAATTGAAAATTAAAAAAAAAAAAATTTTTAAATCAATGCATCTGTTAGTCGGAAACGTGTTGTACGTCATTATTGCAAAAAAAACGATAATGAGCCATATATATATGTGTGTGTATCACGTCTTGATGTGTTTTATAATATATTCTACAATAAGCAGCTGTGATTTTTTTTTAATTTTATGACAGTATGGGCCTCTTTTTAAATATCTATTTTTATTCATGTTCTCCTAATACATTTGTATATACAAAATTTTAAATATTTTAAGCAATTCAGGTACCGATATATTTTTATACTAACTCTTGCGTTATTATTACCTAATAACAGAATCGAATAAAAATCCCCATTCATTATAATTTAATATATTATATGTAATGATATATTTTTATTCAAAATTATAAGGATACCTCTTCTTTACTTATAACTACTGGATCAAAAAACTGAAATGAAAACTTCGATATAAATCGCAAAAATTCGATAAAAAAACGTAAGTCAAACCAAAATTCGATATCTCAGCCTTCTACGATCGTGAGTTATATGTAAAAATATGTCCCTCTCACTTAGAAGCAATGAATTTAGAGTGAGAGAAAAAAAAGAGATATATATAAGCAAAGCTAGCTTTTGCTTGCGATGGAGGGTCGCGTGACCGCCCCCCCTCAATCCCATAAACCAAAGCTAACGCTTTGGCTTGATAACTTATAAATATATATAAATACTAGCTGCCTCCGGCTCGCTTCGCTCGCCCCGGCAGCCACCATGGGGGCTGCGCCCCCCTGGACCCCTGCGGCTTTATTTTTCAAAAAATATGTTGTTTTAGGTTACTCTATATTTTGTAAAATAATCTTTTTTTACCCAAAGTATTATCTAAAATTTACTAAATCATAAAAATTACGGGCATATGAACCCAGACAGATAATTAGTAATCAGCAATACAAAGCTTAGCTACCCTTCCATAGGATCCACAAGTGTATATATAATAACTTATAAATATATATAAATATATGAATTTGAAATCCAAATTTTATGCTAAAAAATATATGTAACTCTGGAAATATCAAACCGATTTGCTTGAAAATTTAGTAAATACTACGTAAATAACAATTCTAAATCATATAAAAACTTTTCTGATTACAAAAAAATTTCAATTTTTTAAGTTAATTACGATTTTTTGAAAATTTACGAAAACATCAAAAATGATCATTGAAAAAACGTTTTTTTGGCGACAAAAATTTTCTTTCGCATCAATCTAAATCTTATAAAACCTATGACACTCCTGAAATATTTTCTCGTTTTTTGCTGCAAACCGCGTCTTTCTAGCTAACTTCGTCTAGGCGTGATCATCAAACTTAAAAAATTCTCTAACGCTATTAGTAGGATTAGTCCAAAACTTTTTAAATTTTTGAAAAATTATTTTAAATTTTTACAGATCCAACCGATTCACTCCAAAATTTAGGTGCAATCGTAAAAAATATTCCCAAATGGAGTGAAAGACTTTGCCACAGTAAAATTTTTCCTTAGTTCTCAGATTTTTAGGTTTTTTTTTTAAAATTGCATAAAAATTTTTTTCTTGGAAATTCAGTTTTTTCAACATACAAAATTTTTGTTCCAATTAATTGAAATGAAACCAAGCCTATGTTTTGACCGATAATTTTTGCCGTCTTTTGCCGTAAACCCGATATTTCTAGCTTTTATTGTGGTCTAGTTTATCGCGTTCGGGCATACATATATAATGGTGATTTGGCCCAGAAAACATAAAAAATGATCATTTTTTTGAACAATCGTTTTTTTGGCGACAAAAATTTTCTTTCGCATCAATCGAAATCCTGTATAGCCTATGTCACTTCTGCAATTTTTCCGCGTTTTTTGCCGCAAACCGCGTCTCTCTAGCTATTATCGTCTAGTCAATCCTATCAAACTAAAAAAATTCTCTATCGGCATATATATATACTAGCTGCCTCCGGCTCGCTTCGCTCGCCCCGGCAGCCACCATGGGGGCTGCGCCCCCCTGGACCCCTGCGGCTTTATTTTTCAAAAAATATGTTGTTTTAGGTTACTCTATATTTTGTAAAATAATCTTTTTTTACCCAAAGTATTATCTAAAATTTACTAAATCATAAAAATTACGGGCATATGAACCCAGACAGATAATTAGTAATCAGCAATACAAAGCTTAGCTACCCTTCCATAGGATCCACAAGTGTATATATAATAACTTATAAATATATATAAATATATGAATTTGAAATCCAAATTTTATGCTAAAAAATATATGTAACTCTAGAAATATCAAACCGATTTGCTTGAAAATTTAGTAAATACTACGTAAATAACAATTCTAAATCATATAAAATCTTTTCTGATTACAAAAAAATTTCAATTTTTTAAGTTAATTACGATTTTTTGAAAATTTACGAAAACATCAAAAATGATCATTGAAAAAACGTTTTTTTGGCGACAAAAATTTTCTTTCGCATCAATCTAAATCTTATAAAACCTATGACACTCCTGAAATATTTTCTCGTTTTTTGCTGCAAACCGCGTCTTTCTAGCTAACTTCGTATAGGCGTGATCATCAAACTTAAAAAATTCTCTAACGCTATTAGTAGGATTAGTCCAAAACTTTTTAAATTTTTGAAAAATTATTTTAAATTTTTACAGATCCAACCGATTCACTCCAAAATTTAGGTGCAATCGTAAAAAATATTCCCAAATGGAGTGAAAGACTTTGCCACAGTAAAATTTTTCCTTAGTTCTCAGATTTTTAGGTTTTTTTTTTAAAATTGCATAAAAATTTTTTTCTTGGAAATTCAGTTTTTTCAACATACAAAATTTTTGTTCCAATTAATTGAAATGAAACCAAGCCTATGTTTTGACCGATAATTTTTGCCGTCTTTTGCCGTAAACCCGATATTTCTAGCTTTTATTGTGGTCTAGTTTATCGCGTTCGGGCATACATATATAATGGTGATTTGGCCCAGAAAACATAAAAAATGATCATTTTTTTGAACAATCGTTTTTTTGGCGACAAAAATTTTCTTTCGCATCAATCGAAATCCTGTATAGCCTATGTCACTTCTGCAATTTTTCCGCGTTTTTTGCCGCAAACCGCGTCTCTCTAGCTATTATCGTCTAGTCAATCCTATCAAACTAAAAAAATTCTCTATCGGCATATATATATATATAGATATAGAATAGATATAGATATAGATATAGATATAGATATAGATATAGATATAGATATGAATTTGAAATCCAAATTTTATGCTAAAAAATATATGTAACTCTGGAAATATCAAACCGATTTGCTTGAAAATTTAGTAAATACTACGTAAATAACAATTCTAAATCATATAAAAACTTTTCTGATTACAAAAAAATTTCAATTTTTTAAGTTAATTACGATTTTTTGAAAATTTACGAAAACATCAAAAATGATAATTGAAAAAAACGTTTTTTTGGCGACAAAAATTTTCTTTCGCATCAATCTAAATCTTATAAAACCTATGACACTCCTGAAATATTTTCTCGTTTTTTGCTGCAAACCGCGTCTTTCTAGCTAACTTCGTCTAGGCGTGATCATCAAACTTAAAAAATTCTCTAACGCTATTAGTAGGATTAGTCCAAAACTTTTTAAATTTTTGAAAAATTATTTTAAATTTTTACAGATCCAACCGATTCACTCCAAAATTTAGGTGCAATCGTAAAAAATATTCCCAAATGGAGTGAAAGACTTTGCCACAATAAAATTTTTCCTTAGTTCTCAGATTTTTAGGTTTTTTTTTTAAAATTGCATAAAAATTTTTTTCTTGGAAATTCAGTTTTTTCAACATACAAAATTTTTGTTCCAATTAATTGAAATGAAACCAAGCCTATGTTTTGACCGATAATTTTTGCCGTCTTTTGCCGTAAACCCGATATTTCTAGCTTTTATTGTGGTCTAGTTTATCGCGTTCGGGCATACATATATAATGGTGATTTGGCCCAGAAAACATAAAAAATGATCATTTTTTTGAACAATCGTTTTTTTGGCGACAAAAATTTTCTTTCGCATCAATCGAAATCCTGTATAGCCTATGTCACTTCTGCAATTTTTCCGCGTTTTTTGCCGCAAACCGCGTCTCTCTAGCTATTATCGTCTAGTCAATCCTATCAAACTAAAAAAATTCTCTATCGGCATATATATATATATAGATATAGATATATCTATATAATTCTCTATCGGCATATATATATATATAGATATATCTATATATATATATATATAGATATGCCGATAGAGAATTTTTTTAGTTTGATAGGATTGACTAGACGATAATAGCTAGAGAGACGCGGTTTGCGGCAAAAAACGCGGAAAAATTGCAGAAGTGACATAGGCTATACAGGATTTCGATTGATGCGAAAGAAAATTTTTGTCGCCAAAAAAACGATTGTTCAAAAAAATGATCATTTTTTATGTTTTCTGGGCCAAATCACCATTATATATGTATGCCCGAACGCGATAAACTAGACCACAATAAAAGCTAGAAATATCGGGTTTACGGCAAAAGACGGCAAAAATTATCGGTCAAAACATAGGCTTGGTTTCATTTCAATTAATTGGAACAAAAATTTTGTATGTTGAAAAAACTGAATTTCCAAGAAAAAAATTTTTATGCAATTTTAAAAAAAAAACCTAAAAATCTGAGAACTAAGGAAAAATTTTACTGTGGCAAAGTCTTTCACTCCATTTGGGAATATTTTTTACGATTGCACCTAAATTTTGGAGTGAATCGGTTGGATCTGTAAAAATTTAAAATAATTTTTCAAAAATTTAAAAAGTTTTGGACTAATCCTACTAATAGCGTTAGAGAATTTTTTAAGTTTGATGATCACGCCTAGACGAAGTTAGCTAGAAAGACGCGGTTTGCAGCAAAAAACGAGAAAATATTTCAGGAGTGTCATAGGTTTTATAAGATTTAGATTGATGCGAAAGAAAATTTTTGTCGCCAAAAAAACGTTTTTTCAATTATCATTTTTGATGTTTTCGTAAATTTTCAAAAAATCGTAATTAACTTAAAAAATTGAAATTTTTTTGTAATCAGAAAAGTTTTTATATGATTTAGAATTGTTATTTACGTAGTATTTACTAAATTTTCAAGCAAATCGGTTTGATATTTCTAGAGTTACATATATTTTTTAGCATAAAATTTGGATTTCAAATTCATATATTTATATATATTTATAAGTTATTATATATACACTTGTGGATCCTATGGAAGGGTAGCTAAGCTTTGTATTGCTGATTACTAATTATCTGTCTGGGTTCATATGCCCGTAATTTTTATGATTTAGTAAATTTTAGATAATACTTTGGGTAAAAAAAGATTATTTTACAAAATATAGAGTAACCTAAAACAACATATTTTTTGAAAAATAAAGCCGCAGGGGTCCAGGGGGGCGCAGCCCCCATGGTGGCTGCCGGGGCGAGCGAAGCGAGCCGGAGGCAGCTAGTATATATATATAGATATAGATATAGATATAGATATAGATATAGATATATACATATGCTCTTATAACTATAATATATAACTATAAGTTTCGTATTAATATTATACATTGATGGATGCTGTAATATCCATCGATGTGTATAATTAATTAATACGCATGCCTAATCACGGGCCGCTAAGAAAAGGAGAGGAGGAAAGGCTTGGGACTGATTGACGTTGACAGCTTCTTTCTTCTTCTTCCGGATCTTGATTTGAGCAGGTCCCGAAGAGTGGCAATAGTAAAAAGTATAACAGTTATTTTACAAGTTAAAACAAGTTTACCAGTCATATAATATTATATTATTACCAAGTTTTTATGTTTATATTATCACCAGTTAAATAATATTTGTTAAAGTTATTATTTATCAAGCGTACACGTTAAGGACATTAAGTGAACATTAAGTTAAATATTATTAGTGAACATTAAGTTAAAAATTATTAGTGAACTCTAAGTTAAAAGAATTAAATGTAAGTTTAAGGAAAGGATCGTTTGTAAGTTTTTTAATAAATCATAATTAAGTAATTTATATTATAATATTATATCATTTTATTATTATTAAACCTATTATTACCTAAACTCAAGGTCCCAGTTATAAAATATACCCATATAGCAATTCCTTTATATGGCATCCCTTAAATAAGTCGAATCTACCCTTTGGATGGCTATTAAAAATTATTGATTTTTTTTAAAGAAAAATTTTGAATTTTAAAACTAGTAAATCATTATATACACATATAATACACATAGAATAAAAAGAAAGCAACGCAGCAGCTTCTTCTCAAGCGGTATCTATAAATAGTATAAAAAAGAGAAAGCGCGCGGAGAGGGGACACGCACATCTTCAAAAAAATTTTTTTAATTGTATATGGAAGCGCGCGCGGTCCATTTGGATAATTTTTTTTCTCAAAAATACGGAAGCAGATCGTGGTGTGTGACCCAGTACTAGAAAAAAAGTGAATACTACGGAAGTACGCACAGGCCTTATATATATAATACGGAAGTATTCTTGAGTGCGACCCAACATTATATATCGGGTAACTCAAAAATTTCATTTTTCTTTATTTTTCATATAAAAATAAAGTGGCATCCTTTAGTAAACCTTGAGTTTGGGTCAATATTGGTATTAGTACCTAAGATATTTACTTTTTATTTATTTATATAAGGGACCAAATACGCAAATATATTTTATTTTTAATAAAATATTTCCATATTTTTCTTATAATTAGCTGCTTTACTTAGTTTTTAAGCAAAAATAAATGAAAATTCATTTATAAATTTCAGTTAAGCTAATAGAAAAATATTTATTATAGTATCATTTAAAATACACTTTATTTATTTTAAATTATTTTTAAAATTGGCGTATTTTGTCCAAATAGTAATTTTAATTTTTGCATTACGATTTTTGCATTGTTCAATCCTGGTTATTTACTTTGTAAATATTTTGGTCTTTGGGAGTAACTACCTAAAATTGATATTTCCATTTCATTACCTAAGCTCAAAAGGGTTTTAAATTTTATTTGTTCAATAGTCTAATAATAAAATGTCTCCTACACTTAGAAGCCAGACAAAATCAGGTGCTAGCAATGTTAGTTTGGAAGTTAACAATGCTAACCTCAACGCGAATAGTAGCGGGGAGGGCCCAGTTATTGAGAGATTTGTGTTTGATCCTACTTCAGAGGATGAGACGCAACAAAAATATATGGAGGTTGTGACCAGGTGGATTCACAACCAAAGTAACGTTAATATCATTAAGTTAATGGAAAAAGTAGGTTTAAAAGACAAAGGAAAGTCTTATATTAATAAGGTTACCCTTCAGTACAATATGATGGGCACATATAAGCCCGAAGATTTTCAAGAAAATGGCGAAATACAAGCTGAGGAGTTAGAGGCTTTGAGAAAGGAGCAGCTAAATTTGCTAGCTAAGGATATTTTAGTTATCTGTGAAACAGAGAATCAGCCACTCTCTGTTTCGCAAGATACGGTCGAACATACAGTCCCAACTCGTTTAGAAAATAACAATCTAATACGTGATCAGGTGATATCCCCTATTCATACCTCTGCTTCCCAAGCGCTATCAGAGCTACCTAGTAATCAAGCTACTGAGCAAAGGGTAACCTCGTTTAGTTCAGAAAACAATATGCTTAATTTGCATCAAGAAACTCCACCCATGCGCACTTTTTCTAGAGTGGGGGGGACAGGTTCAGGGAACCTTGGAGCATACAATTCAAATGCTAGACCTAGCGTTTTAGGGTTAGGTCGTAGCGCCCACAGTGATTTAGGGTCATCGTATTACACTCGTACCAAAGACATAAGCGAGATCGTAAGAAAGTGGAACATTAAATTTGCGGCGATGGAAGTCAAAGTATTGAAGAATTTATAGATGAAGTCCTACGAAGAGCAACTTTAGTTAACCTGTCCGAAGATGAATTGCTATTAGCCCTTCCAGAACTTTTTACTGATGTGGCTAAGGTATGGCACAAAGCGTTGAGCGCTGAATGGAAAACCTGGAGTCAGTTCTACGAGGACGCTATCTGCCATTTTGGCATTGGGAAGGACTTCCAACAAAGGTTAGAAGCAGAGCTTCTTACAAGAACTCAAGGAGAAGACGAACCAGTCAGGGCTTATATGTTTAAGCTACTCGGAATTGCTAGCAAGTTCCAGCCACCACTATCGACGCAAAGGAAACTAGAAATTTTATATAAAAATCTAAAACCTGATTTAAAGGCCAAGTTATTCAACCTAAGGTTTAATTCAGTCAATGAGTTTATAACAAAAGCAATTGATGCAGAAATTTCACTAAAAGCATCAGAAACATATATACCACCACCTCCAGCATCTTTAGCTCTACTACCGGAAACCGCTTACATTCCGGGGGGAGGTAAAAAGCAAAAGATTTTAGCTAAAAGCAGCACACCAAATACAAGTGCAATAGATGTCAATGCTATTGCAGTACAAGTTGCAGCTATAATGCAAGAAACTGCAATTGGAATGCGAGAAATACGCACAGGTAGTGATGCTAGAAATAGAAGCGCATCAGATTCCGATTATTCAGATGAGGAACTTGAAAAACCAAGACGCTCAACTCGGCAGCAGCCTTATCAGCAAAGGCAACAAAAGAAAGATTTAGGGCAAAATAATAATCAAAGTAGTAAACAGCGTAATAATAGAACGTATAGTCGAACTCAAGAAGCTGATAATCAACCTCCAACATGCCCTAACTGCAAAAAAGTGGGGCATAAAAGGGCTGATTGTTCGGAGACCTTAGTTTTAAAATGCTACTGGTGCGAAAAGCCAGGCTACACAAAAAGAAACTGCCCTAATCCATCGTGTGTAGAAAAAAACAAGCGCCGGGGAGAGTAGTGGTCCCTACTTCTCCCCAAAAACCGAAGCAGACTCCATCTGAACCGAGCAAGGAATTCATGAGCCAAACCATCAATGAAATTTTCACCGAGTGCTTTGCAACATCAGAAGATTTATTTTCACGATGGTGGCTTAAGGTCAATATTCAAGATCGGGAAGTGAAATCTTTACTCGATTCAGGCTCTGCTCGTACCATCTTAGGACCAGTAGGTATAGATATTGCCAAGGCAGCAGGAGTAGAATTAAAAACATACATAGGGGGAGGTGTGCGAGTAGCTGATGGTAGCCTTACCCCGATAGTAAACGCAGCTACTTTTGACTTCACTGTCGGTAGCTCTACAAAAAGTATAGAGGTTATAATTATGCCTAACCTTTATAACGGCTGTATTCTTGGCGCAGATTTTTACAGATTATTTAACGTCCGCTTATCTCCCCGAGAAAACTCTATAGAAGTTGAGGGGTATGATGCAAATATAAAAGTTGACGTAGCCTCAGTAGGACTCGATGTTGGTGAATCAGGTTTAAAGCCACCAACTCGTGACCAAATAGATCAGCTTAATAAGCTCCTAGATAACCTAATCCCATATGAAGATGGTGAATTAGGATGTACTAATTTATGTGAGCATTTCATTGACGTAGGTAGTGCACAACCTGTTCGTCAACGGTGCTACCCAGTATCCCCAGCTATAGAAAAAGAAATGCATAATCAAGTAGACGAACTTCTCAAAAAAGGCGTCATTAAACCATCAAAAAGTGAATGGGCTTCCCCAGTAGTGATGGTTAGAAGAGAGGTAGTAGATGAAAATCATAAGCCAATTACAAAATGGCGGATGTGCATCGACTATCGGAAATTAAATAGTGTGTCTAAAGAAGATGCTTTCCCGATCCCTAATATGGATCAGATGCTTAATAAGCTGCAAAAAGCACGCTACATTAGCACTTTAGACCTTTCACAAGCGTTTAATCAAATTCCGGTCGCTGAGCAGTGTCAGCACCTCACGGCTTTTGTCGTACCAGGTAAAGGCATTTTTGAATATGTCAAAATGCCTTTTGGCCTGAAGGGGGCGCCAGCGACATTTCAAAGAGCCATGCAAATGCTTATTACACCAGATATGGCTCCCTACGTGATGGTATATATCGATGATATTATCATAGCTACTCTGACCTGGGATGAGCACCTATATTGGCTAAAACTAGTCATAAATAAATTAAACGAAGCAGGATTTACTATAAACCGTTCGAAAAGTTTCTTTGGCAAAACACAAGTTAAATATTTAGATTTTTTAATTGATGAGAATGGTACTCAACCAGACCCAGATAAAACTAGACCCATAGTAGAGTACCCTGTACCAAAAAATAAAAAGCAAATACAAAGATATTTAGGTATGACGTCATGGTACAGGAAATTTATTCCTGACTTTGCAAGTATAGCAGCACCGCTCACTAGCTTAACCAAGAATGTCCCATTTAAGTGGACCGAGGAATGTCAAAATGCGTTCGAAATATTAAAAGCAAAGCTCATAACAGCGCCAATTTTAGGTAGACCAAATTTTGAAGAACCATTTATAATTGAAACGGACGCAAGCAATACTGGACTTGGAGCAGTATTATTACAAGTCACAAATGGTCAAGAAAGAGTAATATCATACGCCAGTAGAGTTTTAAATGATACTGAAAAAAATTTATATAACATATCAGAAAAAGAATGCCTCGGTATTTTATTTGCTATCAAAAAATATCGCTGCTACATAGAAGGGACTAAATTTACGGTAATAACTGATCATGATGCTTTAAAATGGCTAAGAGAAAAAAAGAATCCTTCCGGTAGACTAGCTAGATGGGTATTCGAATTACAGCAGTATGATTTTGAAGTAAAACACAAAAAAGGTAAATACAACGTTGTACCAGACGCCCTCTCTAGATCTCACGAGGAGGAGAAAATAGATAGTGACAATATTGTTCAAAACGAAACTGCAGTCTCTTCAATAGATATAGAAAAAATAAAAGATAAATGGTATCTTCAACGGATTAAAGATGTTCAAGAAAATCCAAACAAGTTTCGAGATTGGAAAGTTATAGATGGTCTTCTATATTATTATAGGCCAGATCCCAGAACAGCATCTATTCGCGATGAAGAAACAGATTGGAAGTTAGTTATACCAAAAGATGAGAAAAAAAGAGTCCTAATAGAGTGTCATGAAGAACAAGGTCGCCATTTAGGTCAGAAAAAAACTTATTATAGAGCGTTCGCCCTGTATTTTTGGCCTAATATGCACAAAGATATTGTCAAGTACGTAAGATGTTGTTACGTCTGTCAGCAATGTAAGCCAAGAAATACTAAGCCAGCAGGTTTTATGGAAAAAAGAAAAATTCCTTCTCCCTGGAGAAAGGTCGCATCAGATTGCATGGGACCTTTTCCACGGTCGAAAGATGGGTTTACACACATTTTAGTTTTCGAAGATCTTTTTACAAAGTTTATAGAAGTAATTCCAATTAGGTCTAAAAATGCTAAAACAATACTATCAAATTTTAAAAGATATGTAACTTATAGGCATGGATTTCCAGATCAGCTGATAACAGACAATGGCACAGAATATGTTAATAGCACTATGCAAGAGTTTACCGAAAGTAAGGGTATAGAGCATGTGAAAATTCCACCAGGTCAGCAACAAGCGGACCCTGTAGAAAGAGTAAATAAAACAGCAAAATCTATGATTATTGCACATATGAAACCTGATCATAGAACATGGGATAACGACCTAATGGAAATTATTTGGACCTATAACACATCTGTTCACGAAAGTATAGGCTATACTCCATTTTATCTTTGTTATGGTCGTAATCCTGAGCTCGAACCCACTTTAAAACGATCTGCTGAGCACAAGGCTGCCTTAGAGTATGCAAAGAAGACAAACGAGGTTCAGCAAGTTCGTCAAATAGCACAAGATAATCAAAAAGAGTCCACAGAAATTCAAGCTAGAAACTATGATAAAGGCCGTACTGATCATAACTTTAAAGTAGGGGACAAGGTTTTAATTCCAAATGTAGTCCAATCCAGTACTGCAGATCACATAGTAGGGGCACTTGCTCCAAAACGAAGAGGTGTGTATATAATTACAAAACAGCTTTCGGAAAACAGATTCGAAGTATCTGATTTCGATAATAATATAATAGGAGATTTTAATGCCAGCCAGTTAACTTTAAGAGAAGAATATAGTGAAGATGAAGATGAAAATGAATCAAAGAGTTCTGAAGAACCAACAGAATCAATTTTACCACATAAAACACCCACAAATAATCCAAAACGAGGTAGAGGCCGTCCTAAGAAGAAAAAAAGAGGACCAATTCGTAGAACGATCCTAGCGCCTCAAAAGGTGCAAGCAGATGAGCAAGGTAGTAGCCCAGCACGACCAAACATTTCAATCAATAAAGAGGATCTCAACATATCGCAAGATAAACTGAACGGGGACAAGAGCTCTGAAAATCTTCTAGATGAGAAGCGAGGTCGTGGTAGGCCACGAAAAAATCAGACTTCTGAAGGTCAAGCTGACAACCAGGGCCCGGTTATATTATAACGGTTATATATTATTTATATATATATTATTTATTATATATATATATATATTATTTCTATATATATATATATATATGTATATATACATATGCTCTTATAACTATAATATATAACTATAAGTTTCGTATTAATATTATACATTGATGGATGCTGTAATATCCATCGATGTGTATAATTAATTAATACGCATGCCTAATCACGGGCCGCTAAGAAAAGGAGAGGAGGAAAGGCTTGGGACTGATTGACGTTGACAGCTTCTTTCTTCTTCTTCCGGATCTTGATTTGAGCAGGTCCCGAAGAGTGGCAATAGTAAAAAGTATAACAGTTATTTTACAAGTTAAAACAAGTTTACCAGTCTTATAATATTATATTATTACCAAGTTTTTATGTTTATATTATAACCAGTTAAATAATATTTGTTAAAGTTATTATTTATCAAGTGTACACGTTAAGGACATTAAGTGAACATTAAGTTAAATATTATTAGTAAACATTAAGTTAAAAATTATTAGTGAACTCTAAGTTAAAAGAATTAAATGTAAGTTAAGTTTAAGGAAAGGATCGTTTGTAAGTTTTTTAATAAATCATAATTAAGTAATTTATATTATAATATTATATCATTTTATTATTATTAAACCTATTATTACCTAAACTCAAGGTCCCAGTTATAAAATATACCCATATAGCAATTCCTTTATAGCCATAAAAAGTTTATATGGTAGCTAATTACTTTTATTTTAATAGAAAAAATTATCTGATTATTTACTGACAAATAACGTACATTTAGAAAATTTTTATTAAAATAAACTTAATTGAATACTTCTTTTGATTAATATCTACAAGGATTTACTAAAAATAACTTTTAATAATAACATATATTTCCCGAAGCATAGCCAAAAAGACCATAAACTCAAAAACTTCATAATTACCTTAAAATTGAAGTAAAATTAATGAAAATCATGTTCAAATAGTTTTTTTTTCTAAATTTACTGTTTCACAGAAAGATAAGGTTAAGAAGAGAATTAAGTATAAAATATGTGCCTTAAAAAGTTTGTATGTATGCTAATTACTTTTATTTTAATAGAAAAATTATCTGATTAATTACTGACAAATAACGGACATTTAGAAAATTTTTATTAAAATAAACTTAATTGAATATTTCATTTGATTAATATCTACAAGGATTTACTAAAAATAACTTTTAATAATAACATATGTTTCCCGAAGCATAGCCAAAAAGACCATCATGTAAAAAACTTCATAATTACCTTAAAATTGAAGTAAAAGTAATGAAAATCATTTTCAAGTAGATTTTTTCTCTAAATTTTCTCTTTCACTGAAAGACAAGGGTCAAAAGAGTTTTAAGTAAAAAACATGTGCCATAAAAAGTTTATATGGTAGCTAATTACTTTTATTTTAATAGAAAAAATTATCTGATTATTTACTGACAAATAACGTACATTTAGAAAATTTTTATTAAAATAAACTTAATTGAATACTTCATTTGATTAATATCTACAAGGATTTACTAAAAATAACTTTTAACAATAACGTATATTTCCCGAAGCATAGCCAAAAAGACCTTTATCTCAAAAACTTCATAATTACCTTAAAATTGAAGTAAAAGTAATGAAAATCATGTTCAAGTAGTTTTTTTCTCTAAATTTTCTCTTTCACTGAAAGACAAGGGTCAAAAGAGTTTTAAGTAGAAAATATGTGCCATAAAAAGTTTATATGGTAGCTAATTACTTTTATTTTAATAGAAAAAATTCTCTGATTATTTACTGACAAATAACGTACATTTAGAAAATTTTTATTAAAATAAACTTAATTGAATACTTCATTTGATTAATAACTACAAGGATTTACTAAAAATAACTTTTAATAATAACATATGTTTCCCGAAGCATAGCCAAAAAGACCATAAACTCAAAAACTTCATAATTACCTTAAAATTGAAGTAAAATTAATGAAAATCATGTTCAAATAGTTTTTTTTTCTAAATTTACTCTTTCACAGAAAGATAAGGTTAAGAAGAGAATTATGTATAAAATATGTGCCTTAAAAAGTTTGTATGTAAGCTAATTACTTTTATTTTAATAGAAAAAATTATCTGATTAATTACTGACAAATAACGGACATTCAGAAAATTTTTATTAAAATAAACTTAATTGAATACTTCATTTGATTAATATCTACAAGGATTTACTAAAAATAACTTTTAATAATAACATATATTTCCCGAAGCAAAGCCAAAAAGACCATAAACTCAAAAACTTCATAATTACCTTAAAATTGAAGTAAAATTAATGAAAATCATGTTCATATAGTTTTTTTTTCTAAATTTACTCTTTCACAGAAAGATAAGGTTAAGAAGAGAATTATGTATAAAATATGTGCCTTAAAAAGTTTGTATGTAAGCTAATTACTTTTATTTTAATAGAAAAAATTATCTGATTAATTACTGACAAATAACGGACATTCAGAAAATTTTTATTAAAATAAACTTAATTGAATACTTCATTTGATTAATATCTACAAGGATTTACTAAAAATAAGTTTTAATAATAACATATGTTTCCCGAAGCATAGCCAAAAAGACCATCATGTAAAAAACTTCATAATTACCTTAAAATTGAAGTAAAAGTAATGAAAATCTTGTTCAAGTAGTTTTTTTCTCTAAATTTTCTCTTTCACTGAAAGACAAGGGTCAAAAGAGTTTTAAGTAGAAAATATGTGCCATAAAAAGTTTATATGGTAGCTAATTACTTTTATTTTAATAGAAAAAATTATCTGATTATTTACTGACAAATAACGTACATTTAGAAAATTTTTATTAAAATAAACTTAATTGAATACTTCATTTGATTAATATCTACAAGGATTTACTAAAAATAACTTTTAATAATAACATATATTTCCCGAAGCATAGCCAAAAAGACCTTCATCTCAAAAACTTCATAATTACCTTAAAATTGAAGTAAAAGTAATGAAAATCATGTTCAAATAGTTTTTTTCTCTAAATTTTCTCTTTCACTGAAAGACAAGGGTGAAAAGAGTTTTAAGTAGAAAATATGTGCCATAAAAAGTTTATATGGTAGCTAATTACTTTTATTTTAATAGAAAAAATTATCTGATTATATACTGACAAATAACGTACATTTAGAAAATTTTTATTAAAATAAACTTAATTGTATACTTCATTTGATTAATAACTACAAGGATTTACTAAAAATAACTTTTAATAATAACATATGTTTCCCGAAGCATAGCCAAAAAGACCATAAACTCAAAAACTTCATAATTACCTTAAAATTGAAGTAAAATTAATGAAAATCATGTTCAAATAGTTTTTTTTTCTAAATTTACTCTTTCACAGAAAGATAAGGTTAAGAAGAGAATTATGTATAAAATATGTGCCTTAAAAAGTTTGTATGTAAGCTAATTACTTTTATTTTAATAGAAAAAATTATCTGATTAATTACTGACAAATAACGGACATTCAGAAAATTTTTATTAAAATAAACTTAATTGAATACTTCATTTGATTAATATCTACAAGGATTTACTAAAAATAACTTTTAATAATAACATATGTTTCCCGAAGCATAGCCAAAAAGACCATTATGTAAAAAACTTCAAAATTACCTTAAAATTGAAGTAAAAGTAATGAAAATCATTTTCAAGTAGTTTTTTTCTCTAAATTTACTCTTTCACAGAAAGATAAGGTTAAGAAGAGAATTAAGTATAAAATATGTGCCTTAAAAAGTTTGTATGTAAGCTAATTACTTTTATTTTAATAGAAAAAATTATCTGATTAATTACTGACTAATAACGGACATTTAGAAAATTTTTATTAAAATAAACCTAATTGAATACTTCATTTGATTAATATCTACAAGGATTTACTAAAAATAACTTTTAATAATAACATATATTTCCCGAAGCATAGCCAAAAAGACCATAAACTCAAAAACTTCATAATTACCTTAAAATTGAAGTAAAATTAATGAAAATCATGTTCAAATAGTTTTTTTTTCTAAATTTACTCTTTCACAGAAAGATAAGGTTAAAAAGAGAATTAAGTATAAAATATGTGCCTTAAAAAGTTTGTATTTATGCTAATTACTTTTATTTTAATAGAAAAAATTATCTGATTATATACTGACAAATAACGTACATTTAGAAAATTTTTATTAAAATAAACTTAATTGTATACTTCATTTGATTAATAACTACAAGGATTTACTAAAAATAACTTTTAATAATAACATATATTTCCCGAAGCATAGCCAAAAAGACCATAAACTCAAAAACTTCATAATTACCTTAAAATTGAAGTAAAATTAATGAAAATCATGTTCAAATAGTTTTTTTTTCTAAATTTACTCTTTCACAGAAAGATAAGGTTAAGAAGAGAATTAAGTATAAAATATGTGCCTTAAAAAGTTTGTATGTATGCTAATTACTTTTATTTTAATAGAAAAATTATCTGATTAATTACTGACAAATAACGGACATTTAGAAAATTTTTATTAAAATAAACTTAATTGAATATTTCATTTGATTAATATCTACAAGGATTTACTAAAAATAACTTTTAATAATAACATATGTTTCCCGAAGCATAGCCAAAAAGACCATCATGTAAAAAACTTCATAATTACCTTAAAATTGAAGTAAAAGTAATGAAAATCATTTTCAAGTAGATTTTTTCTCTAAATTTTCTCTTTCACTGAAAGACAAGGGTCAAAAGAGTTTTAAGTAAAAAACATGTGCCATAAAAAGTTTATATGGTAGCTAATTACTTTTATTTTAATAGAAAAAATTATCTGATTATTTACTGACAAATAACGTACATTTAGAAAATTTTTATTAAAATAAACTTAATTGAATACTTCATTTGATTAATATCTACAAGGATTTACTAAAAATAACTTTTAACAATAACGTATATTTCCCGAAGCATAGCCAAAAAGACCTTTATCTCAAAAACTTCATAATTACCTTAAAATTGAAGTAAAAGTAATGAAAATCATGTTCAAGTAGTTTTTTTCTCTAAATTTTCTCTTTCACTGAAAGACAAGGGTCAAAAGAGTTTTAAGTAGAAAATATGTGCCATAAAAAGTTTATATGGTAGCTAATTACTTTTATTTTAATAGAAAAAATTATCTGATTATTTACTGACAAATAACGTACATTTAGAAAATTTTTATTAAAATAAACTTAATTGAATACTTCATTTGATTAATAACTACAAGGATTTACTAAAAATAACTTTTAATAATAACATATGTTTCCCGAAGCATAGCCAAAAAGACCATAAACTCAAAAACTTCATAATTACCTTAAAATTGAAGTAAAATTAATGAAAATCATGTTCAAATAGTTTTTTTTTCTAAATTTACTCTTTCACAGAAAGATAAGGTTAAGAAGAGAATTATGTATAAAATATGTGCCTTAAAAAGTTTGTATGTAAGCTAATTACTTTTATTTTAATAGAAAAATTATCTGATTAATTACTGACAAATAACGGACATTCAGAAAATTTTTATTAAAATAAACTTAATTGAATACTTCATTTGATTAATATCTACAAGGATTTACTAAAAATAACTTTTAATAATAACATATATTTCCCGAAGCAAAGCCAAAAAGACCATAAACTCAAAAACTTCATAATTACCTTAAAATTGAAGTAAAATTAATGAAAATCATGTTCATATAGTTTTTTTTTCTAAATTTACTCTTTCACAGAAAGATAAGGTTAAGAAGAGAATTATGTATAAAATATGTGCCTTAAAAAGTTTGTATGTAAGCTAATTACTTTTATTTTAATAGAAAAAATTATCTGATTAATTACTGACAAATAACGGACATTCAGAAAATTTTTATTAAAATAAACTTAATTGAATACTTCATTTGATTAATATCTACAAGGATTTACTAAAAATAACTTTTAATAATAACATATGTTTCCCGAAGCATAGCCAAAAAGACCATCATGTAAAAAACTTCATAATTACCTTAAAATTGAAGTAAAAGTAATGAAAATCTTGTTCAAGTAGTTTTTTTCTCTAAATTTTCTCTTTCACTGAAAGACAAGGGTCAAAAGAGTTTTAAGTAGAAAATATGTGCCATAAAAAGTTTATATGGTAGCTAATTACTTTTATTTTAATAGAAAAATTATCTGATTATTTACTGACAAATAACGTACATTTAGAAAATTTTTATTAAAATAAACTTAATTGAATACTTCATTTGATTAATATCTACAAGGAATTACTAAAAATAACTTTTAATAATAACATATATTTCCCGAAGCATAGCCAAAAAGACCATAATCTCAAAAACTTCATAATTACCTTAAAATTGAAGTAAAAGTAATGAAAATCATGTTCAAATAGTTTTTTTCTCTAAATTTTCTCTTTCACTGAAAGACAAGGGTGAAAAGAGTTTTAAGTAGAAAATATGTGCCATAAAAAGTTTATATGGTAGCTAATTACTTTTATTTTAATAGAAAAAATTATCTGATTATATACTGACAAATAACGTACATTTAGAAAATTTTTATTAAAATAAACTTAATTGTATACTTCATTTGATTAATAACTACAAGGATTTACTAAAAATAACTTTTAATAATAACATATGTTTCCCGAAGCATAGCCAAAAAGACCATAAACTCAAAAACTTCATAATTACCTTAAAATTGAAGTAAAATTAATGAAAATCATGTTCAAATAGTTTTTTTTTTCTAAATTTACTCTTTCACAGAAAGATAAGGTTAAGAAGAGAATTATGTATAAAATATGTGCCTTAAAAAGTTTGTATGTAAGCTAATTACTTTTATTTTAATAGAAAAAATTATCTGATTAATTACTGACAAATAACGGACATTCAGAAAATTTTTATTAAAATAAACTTAATTGAATACTTCATTTGATTAATATCTACAAGGATTTACTAAAAATAACTTTTAATAATAACATATGTTTCCCGAAGCATAGCCAAAAAGACCATTATGTAAAAAACTTCAAAATTACCTTAAAATTGAAGTAAAAGTAATGAAAATCATTTTCAAGTAGTTTTTTTCTCTAAATTTACTCTTTCACAGAAAGATAAGGTTAAGAAGAGAATTAAGTATAAAATATGTGCCTTAAAAAGTTTGTATGTAAGCTAATTACTTTTATTTTAATAGAAAAAATTATCTGATTAATTACTGACTAATAACGGACATTTAGAAAATTTTTATTAAAATAAACCTAATTGAATACTTCATTTGATTAATATCTACAAGGATTTACTAAAAATAACTTTTAATAATAACATATATTTCCCGAAGCATAGCCAAAAAGACCATAAACTCAAAAACTTCATAATTACCTTAAAATTGAAGTAAAAGTAATGAAAATCATGTTCAAGTAGTTTTTTTCTCTAAATTTTCTCTTTCACTGAAAGACAAGGGTCAAAAGAGTTTTAAGTAGAAAATATGTGCCATAAAAAGTTTATATGGTAGCTAATTACTTTTATTTTAATAGAAAAAATTATCTGATTATTTACTGACAAATAACGTACATTTAGAAAATTTTTATTAAAATAAACTTAATTGAATACTTCATTTGATTAATAACTACAAGGATTTACTAAAAATAACTTTTAATAATAACATATGTTTCCCGAAGCATAGCCAAAAAGACCATAAACTCAAAAACTTCATAATTACCTTAAAATTGAAGTAAAATTAATGAAAATCATGTTCAAATAGTTTTTTTTTCTAAATTTACTCTTTCACAGAAAGATAAGGTTAAGAAGAGAATTATGTATAAAATATGTGCCTTAAAAAGTTTGTATGTAAGCTAATTACTTTTATTTTAATAGAAAAATTATCTGATTAATTACTGACAAATAACGGACATTCAGAAAATTTTTATTAAAATAAACTTAATTGAATACTTCATTTGATTAATATCTACAAGGATTTACTAAAAATAACTTTTAATAATAACATATATTTCCCGAAGCAAAGCCAAAAAGACCATAAACTCAAAAACTTCATAATTACCTTAAAATTGAAGTAAAATTAATGAAAATCATGTTCATATAGTTTTTTTTTCTAAATTTACTCTTTCACAGAAAGATAAGGTTAAGAAGAGAATTATGTATAAAATATGTGCCTTAAAAAGTTTGTATGTAAGCTAATTACTTTTATTTTAATAGAAAAAATTATCTGATTAATTACTGACAAATAACGGACATTCAGAAAATTTTTATTAAAATAAACTTAATTGAATACTTCATTTGATTAATATCTACAAGGATTTACTAAAAATAACTTTTAATAATAACATATGTTTCCCGAAGCATAGCCAAAAAGACCATCATGTAAAAAACTTCATAATTACCTTAAAATTGAAGTAAAAGTAATGAAAATCTTGTTCAAGTAGTTTTTTTCTCTAAATTTTCTCTTTCACTGAAAGACAAGGGTCAAAAGAGTTTTAAGTAGAAAATATGTGCCATAAAAAGTTTATATGGTAGCTAATTACTTTTATTTTAATAGAAAAATTATCTGATTATTTACTGACAAATAACGTACATTTAGAAAATTTTTATTAAAATAAACTTAATTGAATACTTCATTTGATTAATATCTACAAGGAATTACTAAAAATAACTTTTAATAATAACATATATTTCCCGAAGCATAGCCAAAAAGACCATAATCTCAAAAACTTCATAATTACCTTAAAATTGAAGTAAAAGTAATGAAAATCATTTTCAAGTAGATTTTTTCTCTAAATTTTCTCTTTCACTGAAAGACAAGGGTCAAAAGAGTTTTAAGTAAAAAATATGTGCCATAAAAAGTTTATATGGTAGCTAATTACTTTTATTTTAATAGAAAAAATTATCTGATTATTTACTGACAAATAACGTACATTTAGAAAATTTTTATTAAAATAAACTTAATTGAATACTTCATTTGATTAATATCTACAAGGATTTACTAAAAATAACTTTTAATAATAACATATATTTCCCGAAGCATAGCCAAAAAGACCTTCATCTCAAAAACTTCATAATTACCTTAAAATTGAAGTAAAAGTAATGAAAATCATGTTCAAATAGTTTTTTTCTCTAAATTTTCTCTTTCACTGAAAGACAAGGGTGAAAAGAGTTTTAAGTAGAAAATATGTGCCATAAAAAGTTTATGTGGTAGCTAATTACTTTTATTTTAATAGAAAAAATTATCTGATTATATACTGACAAATAACGTACATTTAGAAAATTTTTATTAAAATAAACTTAATTGTATACTTCATTTGATTAATAACTACAAGGATTTACTAAAAATAACTTTTAATAATAACATATGTTTCCCGAAGCATAGCCAAAAAGACCATAAACTCAAAAACTTCATAATTACCTTAAAATTGAAGTAAAATTAATGAAAATCATGTTCAAATAGTTTTTTTTTCTAAATTTACTCTTTCACAGAAAGATAAGGTTAAGAAGAGAATTATGTATAAAATATGTGCCTTAAAAAGTTTGTATGTAAGCTAATTACTTTTATTTTAATAGAAAAAATTATCTGATTAATTACTGACAAATAACGGACATTCAGAAAATTTTTATTAAAATAAACTTAATTGAATACTTCATTTGATTAATATCTACAAGGATTTACTAAAAATAACTTTTAATAATAACATATGTTTCCCGAAGCATAGCCAAAAAGACCATTATGTAAAAAACTTCAAAATTACCTTAAAATTGAAGTAAAAGTAATGAAAATCATTTTCAAGTAGTTTTTTTCTCTAAATTTACTCTTTCACAGAAAGATAAGGTTAAGAAGAGAATTAAGTATAAAATATGTGCCTTAAAAAGTTTGTATGTAAGCTAATTACTTTTATTTTAATAGAAAAAATTATCTGATTAATTACTGACTAATAACGGACATTTAGAAAATTTTTATTAAAATAAACCTAATTGAATACTTCATTTGATTAATATCTACAAGGATTTACTAAAAATAACTTTTAATAATAACATATATTTCCCGAAGCATAGCCAAAAAGACCATAAACTCAAAAACTTCATAATTACCTTAAAATTGAAGTAAAATTAATGAAAATCATGTTCAAATAGTTTTTTTTTCTAAATTTACTCTTTCACAGAAAGATAAGGTTAAAAAGAGAATTAAGTATAAAATATGTGCCTTAAAAAGTTTGTATTTATGCTAATTACTTTTATTTTAATAGAAAAAATTATCTGATTATATACTGACAAATAACGTACATTTAGAAAATTTTTATTAAAATAAACTTAATTGTATACTTCATTTGATTAATAACTACAAGGATTTACTAAAAATAACTTTTAATAATAACATATGTTTCCCGAAGCATAGCCAAAAAGACCATAAACTCAAAAACTTCATAATTACCTTAAAATTGAAGTAAAATTAATGAAAATCATGTTCAAATAGTTTTTTTTTCTAAATTTACTCTTTCACAGAAAGATAAGGTTAAAAAGAGAATTATGTATAAAATATGTGCCTTAAAAAGTTTGTATGTAAGCTAATTACTTTTATTTTAATAGAAAAAATTATCTGATTAATTACTGACAAATAACGGACATTCAGAAAATTTTTATTAAAATAAACTTAATTGAATACTTCATTTGATTAATATCTACAAGGATTTACTAAAAATGCCAAAAACAAGGCAAATAAAAAATTAGTTTTAAACTCTTAAAATCCTTATTATATTTTAAATTTATTTTGAGTCCCTACATCGGAAATTATACTAATTTCATTTGGCACCCCTCCCCCACAAATATGGCACATTTGTGCCTCCGTCCCATATGAGATGCTTGAAACCCCTGCCTATAAATATACTCCATGTTAATAAAGTTTATTTTAAAGATAATTACTGGTAGATAGGGACAATCATATTTTTTACGGTCAAAAATCAAAATTGAAAGTGTCAAATGAAATTTTGAAATTCTCTTTTAAAAACCTAACATTAATAATGGAGATATCACATGACAAAGCATAGGGGTAAAATTTGTGAACAAATTTCTCTGAAGGTAATTTTACAACAGCATTCTGCAAGACAAAAGATTTCGACAGTTACATACGGAGTATATTGTAAAACATGTTCGTGGTAAATACAGAAGCAAATAAAATTTGCAAGAGAGATTTTTAGCTGTTTCAATTTAAAAGGAGATTACTCATATGATTTATTCATTTCAAATTTCATACAATAAAGAACAATATAAATTAAGGTTCAATTTTTGGTTTAGAGGAACATAAATTAAGAGACAAAGATCAAAAGATTTATAATAAAACGAATTTCCGAATAATCGTGATAATTTTTTTCCCTTTTTTTAATATGAACCTGCGTTGAAAACAGAAAAAATCAGCAAAATCGGAAATAATATAAAATAGGAAAGGTCTTCTAACAGTCACTCTCCTAACACTCACAGGTTGCTCTGTTTAAATATTGCTTGAACTATTTCAAAATTTAAGCCCTGTCTTGGGCTTTTAGCTCGGCTTTTAGGCACTACTATAATAGTGATCTCAATTTTCAAACAAATTATATTAAGCAGGGCAACCAGATGGTACAGTTCTGTAAAAATTATTACCATAGCAATTCGCTAACCTCTCAAGAACTACAAATCAATTATTTAAATTTGGCATAAATTTTGTGTTACTTATCTTCAATAAATATTATAAATCATACAATAACTTCTCTGCGCGAAGCGCAGTTGAATCTAGTTACCTTAAAATTGAAGTAAAATTAATGAAAATCATGTTCAAATAGTTTTTTTTTCTAAATTTACTCTTTCACAGAAAGATAAGGTTAAAAAGAGAATTAAGTATAAAATATGTGCCTTAAAAAGTTTGTATTTATGCTAATTACTTTTAAATATAATCTTTCTAAGTAATATAATTAAATATTACTTAGAAAGAATTATCTGATTATTTACTGACAAATAACGTACATTTAGAAAATTTTTATTAAAATAAACTTAATTGAATACTTCATTTGATTAATATCTACAAGGAATTACTAAAAATAACTTTTAATAATAACATATATTTCCCGATGCATAGCCAAAAAGACCATAAACTCAAAAACTTCATAATTACCTTAAAATTGAAGTAAAATTAATGAAAATCATGTTCAAATAGTTTTTTTTTCTAAATTTACTGTTTCAAAGAAAGATAAGGTTAAGAAGAGAATTAAGTATAAAATATGTGCCTTAAAAAGTTTGTATGTATGCTAATTACTTTTATTTTAATAGAAAAAATTATCTGATTATTTAATGACAAATAACGGACATTTAGAAAATTTTTATTAAAATAAACTTATTTGAATACTTCATTTGATTAATATCTACAAGGATTTACTAAAAATAACTTTTACAAGCAGATTGAAGCTTAATTGAAATACTTCAATAATTGAATACTTCATAATTGAATACTTCATTTGATTAATATCTACAAGGATTTACTAAAAATAACTTTTATTAATAACATATGTTTCCCGAAGCATAGCCAAAAAGACCATCATGTAAAAAACTTCATAAATACCTTAAAATTGAAGTAAAAGTAATGAAAATCATTTTGAAGTAGATTTTTTCTCTAAATTTTCTCTTTCACTGAAAGACAAGGGTCAAAAGAGTTTTAAGTAGAAAATATGTGCCTTAAAAAGTATGTATGTATGCTAATTACTTTTATTTTAATAGAAAAAATTATCTGATTATTTCATGACAAATAACGGACATATAGAAAATTTTTATTAAAATAAACTTAATTGAATACTTCATTTGATTAATATCTACAAGGATTTACTAAAATAACTTTTAATAATAACATATGTTTTTTGAAGCATAGCCAAAAAGACCATCATGTAAAAAACTTCATAATTACCTTAAAATTGAAGTAAAAGTAATGAAAATCATGTTCAAGTAAATTTTTTCTCTAAATTTTCTCTTTCACTGAAAGACAAGGGTCAAAAGAGTTTTAAGTAGAAAATATGTGCCATAAAAAGTTTATATGGTAGCTAATTACTTTTATTTTAATAGAAAAAATTATCTGATTATTTACTGACAAATAACGTACATTTAGAAAATTTTTATTAAAATAAACTTAATTGAATACTTCATTTGATTAATAACTACAAGGATTTACTAAAAATAACTTTTAATAATAACATGTTTCCCGAAGCATAGCCAAAAAGACCATAAACTCAAAACCTTCATAATTACCTTAAAATTGAAGTAAAATTAATGAAAATCATGTTCAAATAGTTTTTTTTTCTAAATTTACTCTTTCACAGAAAGACAAGGGTCAAAAGAGTTTTAAGTAGAAAATATGTGCCATAAAAAGTTTATATGGTAGCTAATTATTTTAATTTTAATAGAAAAAATTATCTGATTATTTACTGACAAATAACGTACATTTAGAAAATTTTTATTAAAATAAACTTAATTGAATACTTTATTTGATTAATATCTACAAGGATTTACTAAAAATAACTTTTAATAATAACATATGTTTCTCGAAGCATAGCCAAAAAGAGCATAAACTCAAAAACATCATAATTACCTTAAAATTGAAGTAAAATTAATGAAAATCATGTTCAAGTAGTTTTTTTCTCTAAATTTTCTCTTTCACTGAAAGACAAGGGTCAAAAGAGTTTTAAGTAAAAAATATGTGCCATAAAAAGTTTATATGGTAGCTAATTACTTTTATTTTAATAGAAAAAATTATCTGATTATTTACTGACAAATAACGTACATTTAGAAAATTTTTATTAAAATAAACTTAATTGAATACTTCTTTTGATTAATATCTACAAGGATTTACTAAAAATAATTTTTAATAATAACATATATTTCCCGAAGCATAGCCAAAAAGACCATAAACTCAAAAACTTCATAATTACCTTAAAATTGAAGTAAAATTAATGAAAATCATGTTTAAATAGTTTTTTTTTCTAAATTTACTGTTTCACAGAAAGATAAGGTTAAGAAGAGAATTAAGTATAAAATATGTGCCTTAAAAAGTTTGTATGTATGCTAATTACTTTTATTTTAATAGAAAAAATTATCTGATTAATTACTGACAAATAACGGACATTTAGAAAATTTTTATTAGAATAAACTTAATTGAATATTTCATTTGATTAATATCTACAAGGATTTACTAAAAATAACTTTTAATAATAACATATATTTCCCGAAGCATAGCCAAAAAGACCATAAACTCAAAACTTCATAATTACCTTAAAATTGAAGTAAAATTAATGAAAATCATGTTCAAATAGTTTTTTTTCTAAATTTACTCTTTCACAGAAAGATAAGGTTAAAAAGAGAATTAAGTATAAAATATGTGCCTTAAAAAGTTTATATGTAAGCTAATTACTTTTATTTTAATAGAAAAAATTATCTTATTAATTACTGACAAATAACGGACATTTAGAAAATTTTTATTAAAATAGACTTAATTGAATACTTCATTTGATTAATATCTACAAGGATTTACTAAAAATAACTTTTAATAATAACATATGTTTCTCGAAGCATAGCCAAAAAGAGCATAAACTCAAAAACATCATAATTACCTTAAAATTGAAGTAAAATTAATGAAAATCATGTTCAAATAGTTTTTTTTTCTAAATTTACTCTTTCACAGAAAGATAAGGTTAAAAAGAGAATTAAGTATAAAATATGTGACTTAAAAAGTTTATATGTAAGCTAATTACTTTTATTTTAATAGAAAAAATTATCTTATTAATTACTGACAAATAACGGACATTTAGAAAATTTTTATTAAAATAGACTTAATTGAATACTTCATTTGATTAATATCTACAAGGATTAACTAAAAATAACTTTTAATAATAACATATGTTTCCCGAAGCATAGCCAAAAAGACCATCATGTAAAAAACTTCATAATTACCTTAAAATTGAAGTAAAAGTAATGAAAATCATTTTCAAGTAGATTTTTTCTCTAAATTTTCTCTTTCACTGAAAGACAAGGGTCAAAAGAGTTTTAAGTAAAAAATATGTGCCATAAAAAGTTTATATGGTAGCTAATTACTTTTATTTTAATAGAAAAAATTATCTGATTATTTACTGACAAATAACGGACATTTAGAAAATTTTTATTAAAATAAACTTAATTGAATACTTCATTTGATTAATATCTACAAGGATTTACTAAAAATAACTTTTAATAATAACATATATTTCCCGAAGCATAGCCAAAAAGGCCATAAACTCAAAAACTTCATAATTACCTTAAAATTGAATTAAAATTAATGAAAATCATGTTCAAATAGTTTTTTTTTCTAAATTTACTCTTTCACAGAAAGATAAGGTTAAGAAGAGAATTAAGTATAAAATGTGTGCCTTAAAAAGTTTGTATGTATGCTAATTACTTTTATTTTAATAGAAAAAATTATCTGATAATTTCATGACAAATAACGGACATTTAGAAAATTTTTATTAAAATAAACTTAATTGAATACTTCATTTGATTAATATCTACAAGGATTTACTTAAAATAACTTTTAATAATAACATATGTTTTTTGAAGCATAGCCAAAAAGACCATCATGTAAAAAACTTCATAATTACCTTAAAATTGAAGGAAAAGTAATGAAAATCATGTTCAAGTAGTTTTTTTCTCTAAATTTTCTCTTTCACTGAAGGACAAGGGTCAAAAGAGTTTTAAGTAGAAAATATGTGCCATAAAAAGTTTATATGGTAGATAATTACTTTTATTTTAATAGAAAAAATTATCTGATTATTTACTGACAAATAACGGACATATAGAAAATTTTTATTAGAATAAACTTAATTGAATATTTCATTTGATTAATATCTACAAGGATTTACTAAAAATAACTTTTAATAATAACATATATTTCCCGAAGCATAGCCAAAAAGACCATAAACTCAAAACTTCATAATTACCTTAAAATTGAAGTAAAATTAATGAAAATCATGTTCAAGTAGTTTTTTTCTCTAAATTTTCTCTTTCACTGAAGGACAAGGGTCAAAAGAGTTTTAAGTAGAAAATATGTGCCATAAAAAGTTTATATGGTAGATAATTACTTTTATTTTAATAGAAAAAATTATCTGATTATTTACTGACAAATAACGGACATATAGAAAATTTTTATTAAAATAAACTTAACTGAATACTTTATTTGATTAATATCTACAAGGATTTACTAAAAATAACTTTTAATAATAACATATGTTTCTCGAAGCATAGCCAAAAAGAGTATAAACTCAAAAACATCATAATTACCTTAAAATTGAAGTAAAATTAATGAAAATCATGTTCAAATAGTTTTTTTTTCTAAATTTACTCTTTCACAGAAAGATAAGGTTAAAAAGAGAATTAAGTATAAAATATGTGCCTTAAAAAGTTTATATGTAAGCTAATTACTTTTATTTTAATAGAAAAAATTATCTTATTAATTACTGACAAATAACGGACATTTAGAAAATTTTTATTAAAATAGACTTAATTGAATACTTCATTTGATTAATATCTACAAGGATTAACTAAAAATAACTTTTAATAATAACATATGTTTCCCGAAGCATAGCCAAAAAGACCATCATGTAAAAAACTTCATAATTACCTTAAAATTGAAGTAAAAGTAATGAAAATCATTTTCAAGTAGATTTTTTCTCTAAATTTTCTCTTTCACTGAAAGACAAGGGTCAAAAGAGTTTTAAGTAAAAAATATGTGCCATAAAAAGTTTATATGGTAGCTAATTACTTTTATTTTAATAGAAAAAATTATCTGATTATTTACTGACAAATAACGGACATTTAGAAAATTTTTATTAAAATAAACTTAATTGAATACTTCATTTGATTAATATCTACAAGGATTAACTAAAAATAACTTTTAATAATAACATATGTTTCCCGAAGCATAGCCAAAAAGACCATCATGTAAAAAACTTCATAATTACCTTAAAATTGAAGTAAAAGTAATGAAAATCATTTTCAAGTAGTTTTTTTCTCTAAATTTTCTCTTTCACTGAAAGACAAGGGTCAAAAGAGTTTTAAGTAAAAAATATGTGCCATAAAAAGTTTATATGGTAGCTAATTACTTTTATTTTAATAGAAAAAATTATCTGATTATTTACTGACAAATAACGGACATTTAGAAAATTTTTATTAAAATAAACTTAATTGAATACTTCATTTGATTAATATCTACAAGGATTTACTAAAAATAACTTTTAATAATAACATATATTTCCCGAAGCATAGCCAAAAAGGCCATAAACTCAAAAACTTCATAATTACCTTAAAATTGAATTAAAATTAATGAAAATCATGTTCAAATAGTTTTTTTTTCTAAATTTACTCTTTCACAGAAAGATAAGGTTAAGAAGAGAATTAAGTATAAAATGTGTGCCTTAAAAAGTTTGTATGTATGCTAATTACTTTTATTTTAATAGAAAAAATTATCTGATTATTTCATGACAAATAACGGACATTTAGAAAATTTTTATTAAAATAAACTTAATTGAATACTTCATTTGATTAATATCTACAAGGATTTACTTAAAATAACTTTTAATAATAACATATGTTTTTTGAAGCATAGCCAAAAAGACCATCATGTAAAAAACTTCATAATTACCTTAAAATTGAAGGAAAAGTAATGAAAATCATGTTCAAGTAGTTTTTTTCTCTAAATTTTCTCTTTCACTGAAGGACAAGGGTCAAAAGAGTTTTAAGTAGAAAATATGTGCCATAAAAAGTTTATATGGTAGATAATTACTTTTATTTTAATAGAAAAAATTATCTGATTATTTACTGACAAATAACGGACATATAGAAAATTTTTATTAAAATAAACTTAATTGAATACTTTATTTGATTAATATCTACAAGGATTTACTAAAAATAACTTTTAATAATAACATATGTTTCTCGAAGCATAGCCAAAAAGAGCATAAACTCAAAAACATCATAATTACCTTAAAATTGAAGTAAAATTAATGAAAATCATGTTCAAGTAGTTTTTTTCTCTAAATTTTCTCTTTCACTGAAAGACAAGGGTCAAAAGAGTTTTAAGTAGAAAATATGTGCCATAAAAAGTTTATATGGTAGCTAATTACTTTTATTTTAATAGAAAAAATTATCTTATTAATTACTGACAAATAACGGACATTTAGAAAATTTTTATTAAAATAGACTTAATTGAATACTTCATTTGATTAATATCTACAAGGATTAACTAAAAATAACTTTTAATAATAACATATGTTTCCCGAAGCATAGCCAAAAAGACCATCATGTAAAAAACTTCATAATTACCTTAAAATTGAAGTAAAAGTAATGAAAATCATTTTCAAGTAGATTTTTTCTCTAAATTTTCTCTTTCACTGAAAGACAAGGGTCAAAAGAGTTTTAAGTAAAAAATATGTGCCATAAAAAGTTTATATGGTAGCTAATTACTTTTATTTTAATAGAAAAAATTATCTGATTATTTACTGACAAATAACGGACATTTAGAAAATTTTTATTAAAATAAACTTAATTGAATACTTCATTTGATTAATATCTACAAGGATTAACTAAAAATAACTTTTAATAATAACATATGTTTCCCGAAGCATAGCCAAAAAGACCATCATGTAAAAAACTTCATAATTACCTTAAAATTGAAGTAAAAGTAATGAAAATCATTTTCAAGTAGTTTTTTTCTCTAAATTTTCTCTTTCACTGAAAGACAAGGGTCAAAAGAGTTTTAAGTAAAAAATATGTGCCATAAAAAGTTTATATGGTAGCTAATTACTTTTATTTTAATAGAAAAAATTATCTGATTATTTACTGACAAATAACGGACATTTAGAAAATTTTTATTAAAATAAACTTAATTGAATACTTCATTTGATTAATATCTACAAGGATTTACTAAAAATAACTTTTAATAATAACATATATTTCCCGAAGCATAGCCAAAAAGGCCATAAACTCAAAAACTTCATAATTACCTTAAAATTGAATTAAAATTAATGAAAATCATGTTCAAATAGTTTTTTTTTCTAAATTTACTCTTTCACAGAAAGATAAGGTTAAGAAGAGAATTAAGTATAAAATGTGTGCCTTAAAAAGTTTGTATGTATGCTAATTACTTTTATTTTAATAGAAAAAATTATCTGATAATTTCATGACAAATAACGGACATTTAGAAAATTTTTATTAAAATAAACTTAATTGAATACTTCATTTGATTAATATCTACAAGGATTTACTTAAAATAACTTTTAATAATAACATATGTTTTTTGAAGCATAGCCAAAAAGACCATCATGTAAAAAACTTCATAATTACCTTAAAATTGAAGGAAAAGTAATGAAAATCATGTTCAAGTAGTTTTTTTCTCTAAATTTTCTCTTTCACTGAAGGACAAGGGTCAAAAGAGTTTTAAGTAGAAAATATGTGCCATAAAAAGTTTATATGGTAGATAATTACTTTTATTTTAATAGAAAAAATTATCTGATTATTTACTGACAAATAACGGACATTTAGAAAATTTTTATTAGAATAAACTTAATTGAATACTTCATTTGATTAATATCTACAAGGATTTACTAAAAATAACTTTTAATAATAACATATATTTCCCGAAGCATAGCCAAAAAGGCCATAAACTCAAAAACTTCATAATTACCTTAAAATTGAATTAAAATTAATGAAAATCATGTTCAAATAGTTTTTTTTTCTAAATTTACTCTTTCACAGAAAGATAAGGTTAAGAAGAGAATTAAGTATAAAATGTGTGCCTTAAAAAGTTTGTATGTATGCTAATTACTTTTATTTTAATAGAAAAAATTATCTGATTATTTCATGACAAATAACGGACATTTAGAAAATTTTTATTAAAATAAACTTAATTGAATACTTCATTTGATTAATATCTACAAGGATTTACTTAAAATAACTTTTAATAATAACATATGTTTTTTGAAGCATAGCCAAAAAGACCATCATGTAAAAAACTTCATAATTACCTTAAAATTGAAGGAAAAGTAATGAAAATCATGTTCAAGTAGTTTTTTTCTCTAAATTTTCTCTTTCACTGAAGGACAAGGGTCAAAAGAGTTTTAAGTAGAAAATATGTGCCATAAAAAGTTTATATGGTAGATAATTACTTTTATTTTAATAGAAAAAATTATCTGATTATTTACTGACAAATAACGGACATATAGAAAATTTTTATTAAAATAAACTTAATTGAATACTTTATTTGATTAATATCTACAAGGATTTACTAAAAATAACTTTTAATAATAACATATGTTTCTCGAAGCATAGCCAAAAAGAGCATAAACTCAAAAACATCATAATTACCTTAAAATTGAAGTAAAATTAATGAAAATCATGTTCAAGTAGTTTTTTTCTCTAAATTTTCTCTTTCACTGAAAGACAAGGGTCAAAAGAGTTTTAAGTAGAAAATATGTGCCATAAAAAGTTTATATGGTAGCTAATTACTTTTATTTTAATAGAAAAAATTATCTTATTAATTACTGACAAATAACGGACATTTAGAAAATTTTTATTAAAATAGACTTAATTGAATACTTCATTTGATTAATATCTACAAGGATTAACTAAAAATAACTTTTAATAATAACATATGTTTCCCGAAGCATAGCCAAAAAGACCATCATGTAAAAAACTTCATAATTACCTTAAAATTGAAGTAAAAGTAATGAAAATCATTTTCAAGTAGATTTTTTCTCTAAATTTTCTCTTTCACTGAAAGACAAGGGTCAAAAGAGTTTTAAGTAAAAAATATGTGCCATAAAAAGTTTATATGGTAGCTAATTACTTTTATTTTAATAGAAAAAATTATCTGATTATTTACTGACAAATAACGGACATTTAGAAAATTTTTATTAAAATAAACTTAATTGAATACTTCATTTGATTAATATCTACAAGGATTAACTAAAAATAACTTTTAATAATAACATATGTTTCCCGAAGCATAGCCAAAAAGACCATCATGTAAAAAACTTCATAATTACCTTAAAATTGAAGTAAAAGTAATGAAAATCATTTTCAAGTAGTTTTTTTCTCTAAATTTTCTCTTTCACTGAAAGACAAGGGTCAAAAGAGTTTTAAGTAAAAAATATGTGCCATAAAAAGTTTATATGGTAGCTAATTACTTTTATTTTAATAGAAAAAATTATCTGATTATTTACTGACAAATAACGGACATTTAGAAAATTTTTATTAAAATAAACTTAATTGAATACTTCATTTGATTAATATCTACAAGGATTTACTAAAAATAACTTTTAATAATAACATATATTTCCCGAAGCATAGCCAAAAAGGCCATAAACTCAAAAACTTCATAATTACCTTAAAATTGAATTAAAATTAATGAAAATCATGTTCAAATAGTTTTTTTTTCTAAATTTACTCTTTCACAGAAAGATAAGGTTAAGAAGAGAATTAAGTATAAAATGTGTGCCTTAAAAAGTTTGTATGTATGCTAATTACTTTTATTTTAATAGAAAAAATTATCTGATAATTTCATGACAAATAACGGACATTTAGAAAATTTTTATTAAAATAAACTTAATTGAATACTTCATTTGATTAATATCTACAAGGATTTACTTAAAATAACTTTTAATAATAACATATGTTTTTTGAAGCATAGCCAAAAAGACCATCATGTAAAAAACTTCATAATTACCTTAAAATTGAAGGAAAAGTAATGAAAATCATGTTCAAGTAGTTTTTTTCTCTAAATTTTCTCTTTCACTGAAGGACAAGGGTCAAAAGAGTTTTAAGTAGAAAATATGTGCCATAAAAAGTTTATATGGTAGATAATTACTTTTATTTTAATAGAAAAAATTATCTGATTATTTACTGACAAATAACGGACATATAGAAAATTTTTATTAGAATAAACTTAATTGAATATTTCATTTGATTAATATCTACAAGGATTTACTAAAAATAACTTTTAATAATAACATATATTTCCCGAAGCATAGCCAAAAAGACCATAAACTCAAAACTTCATAATTACCTTAAAATTGAAGTAAAATTAATGAAAATCATGTTCAAGTAGTTTTTTTCTCTAAATTTTCTCTTTCACTGAAGGACAAGGGTCAAAAGAGTTTTAAGTAGAAAATATGTGCCATAAAAAGTTTATATGGTAGATAATTACTTTTATTTTAATAGAAAAAATTATCTGATTATTTACTGACAAATAACGGACATATAGAAAATTTTTATTAAAATAAACTTAATTGAATACTTTATTTGATTAATATCTACAAGGATTTACTAAAAATAACTTTTAATAATAACATATGTTTCTCGAAGCATAGCCAAAAAGAGCATAAACTCAAAAACATCATAATTACCTTAAAATTGAAGTAAAATTAATGAAAATCATGTTCAAATAGTTTTTTTTTCTAAATTTACTCTTTCACAGAAAGATAAGGTTAAAAAGAGAATTAAGTATAAAATATGTGCCTTAAAAAGTTTATATGTAAGCTAATTACTTTTATTTTAATAGAAAAAATTATCTTATTAATTACTGACAAATAACGGACATTTAGAAAATTTTTATTAAAATAGACTTAATTGAATACTTCATTTGATTAATATCTACAAGGATTAACTAAAAATAACTTTTAATAATAACATATGTTTCCCGAAGCATAGCCAAAAAGACCATCATGTAAAAAACTTCATAATTACCTTAAAATTGAAGTAAAAGTAATGAAAATCATTTTCAAGTAGATTTTTTCTCTAAATTTTCTCTTTCACTGAAAGACAAGGGTCAAAAGAGTTTTAAGTAAAAAATATGTGCCATAAAAAGTTTATATGGTAGCTAATTACTTTTATTTTAATAGAAAAAATTATCTGATTATTTACTGACAAATAACGGACATTTAGAAAATTTTTATTAAAATAAACTTAATTGAATACTTCATTTGATTAATATCTACAAGGATTAACTAAAAATAACTTTTAATAATAACATATGTTTCCCGAAGCATAGCCAAAAAGACCATCATGTAAAAAACTTCATAATTACCTTAAAATTGAAGTAAAAGTAATGAAAATCATTTTCAAGTAGTTTTTTTCTCTAAATTTTCTCTTTCACTGAAAGACAAGGGTCAAAAGAGTTTTAAGTAAAAAATATGTGCCATAAAAAGTTTATATGGTAGCTAATTACTTTTATTTTAATAGAAAAAATTATCTGATTATTTACTGACAAATAACGGACATTTAGAAAATTTTTATTAAAATAAACTTAATTGAATACTTCATTTGATTAATATCTACAAGGATTTACTAAAAATAACTTTTAATAATAACATATATTTCCCGAAGCATAGCCAAAAAGGCCATAAACTCAAAAACTTCATAATTACCTTAAAATTGAATTAAAATTAATGAAAATCATGTTCAAATAGTTTTTTTTTCTAAATTTACTCTTTCACAGAAAGATAAGGTTAAGAAGAGAATTAAGTATAAAATGTGTGCCTTAAAAAGTTTGTATGTATGCTAATTACTTTTATTTTAATAGAAAAAATTATCTGATTATTTCATGACAAATAACGGACATTTAGAAAATTTTTATTAAAATAAACTTAATTGAATACTTCATTTGATTAATATCTACAAGGATTTACTTAAAATAACTTTTAATAATAACATATGTTTTTTGAAGCATAGCCAAAAAGACCATCATGTAAAAAACTTCATAATTACCTTAAAATTGAAGGAAAAGTAATGAAAATCATGTTCAAGTAGTTTTTTTCTCTAAATTTTCTCTTTCACTGAAGGACAAGGGTCAAAAGAGTTTTAAGTAGAAAATATGTGCCATAAAAAGTTTATATGGTAGATAATTACTTTTATTTTAATAGAAAAAATTATCTGATTATTTACTGACAAATAACGGACATATAGAAAATTTTTATTAAAATAAACTTAATTGAATACTTTATTTGATTAATATCTACAAGGATTTACTAAAAATAACTTTTAATAATAACATATGTTTCTCGAAGCATAGCCAAAAAGAGCATAAACTCAAAAACATCATAATTACCTTAAAATTGAAGTAAAATTAATGAAAATCATGTTCAAGTAGTTTTTTTCTCTAAATTTTCTCTTTCACTGAAAGACAAGGGTCAAAAGAGTTTTAAGTAGAAAATATGTGCCATAAAAAGTTTATATGGTAGCTAATTACTTTTATTTTAATAGAAAAAATTATCTGATTATTTACTGACAAATAACGTACATTTAGAAAATTTTTATTAAAATAAACTTAATTGAATACTTCATTTGATTAATATCTACAAGGATTTACTAAAAATAACTTTTAATAATAACATATGTTTCCCGAAGCATAGCCAAAAAGACCATCATGTAAAAAACTTCATAATTACCTTAAAATTGAAGTAAAAGTAATGAAAATCATTTTCAAGTAGATTTTTTCTCTAAATTTTCTCTTTCACTGAAAGACAAGGGTCAAAAGAGTTTTACGTAAAAAATATGTGCCATAAAAAGTTTATATGGTATCTAATTACTTTTATTTTAATAGAAAAAATTATCTGATTATTTACTGACAAATAACGTACATTGAGAAAATTTTTATTAAAATAAACTTAATTGAATACTTCATTTGATTAATATCTACAAGGATTTACTAAAAATAACTTTTAATAATAACATATATTTCCCGAAGCATAGCCAAAAAGACCTTCATCTCAAAAACTTCATAATTACCTTAAAATTGAAGTAAAAGTAATGAAAATCATGTTCAAGTAGTTTTTTTCTCTAAATTTTCTCTTACACTGAAAGACAAGGTTAAAAAGAGTTTTAAGTAGAAAATATGTGCCATAAAAAGTTTATATGTAAGCTAATTACTTTTATTTTAATAGAAAAAATTATCTGATTAATTACTGACAAATAACGTTAGAAAATTTTTATTAAAATAAACTTAATTGAATACTTCATTTGATTAATATCTACAAGGATTTACTAAAAATAACTTTTAATAATAACATATGTTTCCCGAAGCATAGCCAAAAAGACCATCATGTAAAAAACTTCATAATTACCTTAAAATTGAAGTAAAAGTAATGAAAATCATTTTCAAGTAGATTTTTTCTCTAAATTTTCTCTTTCACTGAAAGTGTTAATTAATCTCGCGGATTTTCGTTCAATATTTCCATGATCTTCTAGAAGACGTATTTCGATTTCACGACAGGTGGACGCGAAAGACGACTTCTCGTTGGATCATGAAGATGGCGTTACCGACCGGTAATGCCATAAGAATTATACAAAATTATAACAATAAAAATAACATGAATTGTTTAATTACGATTAATCATAGTATAATTTCTTATTTTCGCGTTATATTTATTATTCGAGTCTATATTTTATTAACAACAAATTCGCGTTCTATCTATCTAAAAATTTGAAATATAAAATAAAGTCCCTAGTATAGTAACTTATTTCGGCCAATCAAAGCGCGCGTGGAAAGAGATAGAGAGGGGTAGCGTCTCCCAAGCCGTTCGTTGCCGCGGAGCTCTCATTCCTCGAGTAGAGGCTTAGCTGTACGCATATAGTGTTTCGCTGGTCCACAGAGAGAATTTTTCTTGAGGAAGCTGCCGTTAGAGCTGTTCATCTTGCCTGTTTTTTCAACGTCGTTTGAGTGTGCCTGTGACTGGTTAGGATTTGGAAGTAAAATACCTGGTGAGAAATTTTGTACTTGTCAAGGGACAACGCACCTGTGGAGTGCAAAAAGTGGGCTTGTCAGCCGTGACTGGACGTGGTCCAGTCAGTGTTAAAACCCAGGTATTTTTTGATTATTTTGTGTGACTGTGCGTGCGTGAGTGTAAGTGATTTTTTTATATATTTCTATATACTGAGCAGCGACAGCAAACCTCATAAGCCCTGCCCTTTTCAGGGCAGGCACAAATAAATAATACGTAAGGGCGCTGCTCAAAAAACAACTCAAGTCAAAGGTTTAATAAAGTTTAAATAAAATAACCTCATTTTTCCTCATCCTTTTCCTTCCTCTTTTTTTTAATAATAATATTTAATAACAATTTGGTGCCGTAAAACCCGGGAAATTATAACCGTTAAAAGAAACTTGACTTGAGTGTGTGTTTGAGCCGGCGCGCCCACGCGGCAAAACCCTCGTGTGTTGTATTTTATTTTTTATTTTAATTTTAATTTATTTCTAATTTAAATTCAATTAATTAATTATATAATAATAATAATTTAAAAAAAAAAAAAAAAAAAAAAATCATTAATTTGCATCATCTCTCTCTCCTGCTTATTTAATTCTTGAGTTTTTCTCAAGCGCGGCGAGAGACGAGAGGCGGCGTCATCCCTCTCGAATTTTTTTATTGTTAATTTTAATTTAATTTAGTTTTAGATTTTTAATTTAATATACACACACTTATATATAGATATATATATATATTAAAATCAGTCTTTTTTTTGAATTTGATAAAACATAAAATTATTTGTTCTAAATTAAAAAATTACAAATTTCATTTTCTATCTCCCTTCAATTTTTTCCCTTTTCAGCTACAACTCGATCTCTTTCCAGGCGTGCGTTGCGGCGTCTATTTTGTGTATACCTTTCTTTTAAAATACATAAGTTGCATTTATTGAGCGCCGTTAATTTAATAACTAGAATAGCCGCGCGCTCTGCGCGCGCAGAATAAGACCTTTTTTTTAATAATTTTGTTATAAAATTAATTAAATCCCTATGAAAATTTTTTACCATATTATGGCCATATTTTATGGTGATGGGACAAAATCTGGCCACCAATTATAGCCCTATTATGGCCATCTAGTTGACGCTAGATGATCATTTAAAAAAAATGATTTCTTGTTCTTATTGTATAAAATTATGATTTATGCTCCTCCAAAGCGTATAGCAAACGTCAAAAACCCACAATTTGTTAAAGACCATAAAAAATAAAAAAATCAAGGTTTATATTTTATACTTTATATTTTTTAATTTTTAAATTAAAATAAAATAATCATTTAAATTTATTTAATACAAAAATTTATTATTTTAAATAAAAATAGGATTTAAATTTGTATTATAAATTTCCAAAACATTTTTACACATTAATTTTTAAAAAAAAGTTATAGGGGCAAACGTTCTTTTCATTTTTTTTTTGCAATAATTTTTAAAAAATAGCTTAAAAAATATTTCCAGATTATAGAACATTGCTTGAAAGTATATCTTAAAACTTTTTTGTCAGCATTCAAAGCCAATGGAGCTCATCAAAAATACTGTCATTCTTTTTAATAAAATGTTAACAAAATATTGTCTAATAACTAAAATTCAATTTTTCTTATCAAAAGCCTATCATTTTTAATGTTTAATTATTACATCTGTAAACCACTGATAAGTTTGTAAATTAATTAAAATAAAAAGACATAAAAGTAACCATTGCAATAATATACTGATTTAAAATTTGAAAACTATAATTATTTTACTTATAAACCTTATTTTTATACTTTTTATGAACTTAAAAAAAAGGTATGGCTAATTTTTACTTCCTACGTGCTTCTAAAGGGCATAGATGACGATTTTATGAAGAAAAGCAGAAAAAATTGATAAAAAAATGATGTTCTAACATTAATCAGATGTCCATAAATTATGTCCATATTATGCTAAAAACTTTACTCTCGGATTAAAATAAAATTGATAGTTATGCTGATAAAAAATACTATTATTTTTATTTTTATCAAATATTTTTACTTTAAATCCATGGTGACCCTGCTTAATTAGTCTTCATTTGCGGGATCTATTAGTATCTAATTATATTATTAATCTATTAATATTTGGAGTTGAATTTCTATGAATGTCTCAATAGTTTAAAATTATAAAGTTTTCACAAAAAGGGTTATTTTTTCTTCTAATTGTTCATAAAATTTTTGTTGTTACCCAGTTTTTGGGGAAAATTTGACTTTAAAGTATTGAAAAACTCAAAAAACGAATGTTCATAACTTTCTATTTTCCAAAATTTTACATTTTCCGGATTTTCTTGTCACCTAACTGGAAATCCGGAATATTTTGGGAAATGGATAGGTTTGAAAATTCGTTTTTTGAGTTATTCAGTACTTCGTCAGAATCGAATTCAGTTGGAAATTTTACATATTCATTATTCATGAAAATTATTTTTTATAGTTTTATTTAGAGCGTAGAAAAATTAAAATCACAAAATTAGCTCAAATTTTTCTAGCAAATACGAAAAAATTTTAAAATTAAAAAACAGCTGCCAGTTTGAAAGCTTTCAATCTAGAAGTAAAAGTTTGCATGGAACCATATTTTTACGTACTAAACCCAACGGAATTAGTTTTTTGAAAATCCCAGAAATTCACCTTGCCTTTAGTAAAGTTTCACTAAAAATTACTTATATGCGAGAATTCCATTTTGGACATTCCATAGGGTAGTTTATGTTTATTATAAATCACAATACTTTAAGTATAAAACCGGTTTGTGAAATCACAAACAAAAAACATGGAACATGTTTAAATTTATACTTTAAATCACCGCTAGTATTTCGTAACCATTAAATAAATAGTATTTTAGAATAATGATTGACACTCATGTAAATTTAAGCTCCTAAAATCCTGATTATTCTAGGTCCCTAAATCAACATTATTCTATCAAGTTCCAAAATCTGAATTATTCTTAGTCCCTAAATCGAAATTATTCTAAATTCATTTGAGCCCCCTCCCCCCCCCAATGATATTCTTATAGTACCTCCCCCCCCTGTCTATAAACATGTTCTATTTTAAAAGCATTTTTAAACCAATTCGATGCGTTTGAATTAGAGTTAAAATAATTTCAGAGTCCAATTAACATGTTTACAGCGGCATAGGCCAAAAATGGTAAAAATACCCATATGGCTGTATGTATTTTTAATTGGGCTCCGAAATATTCAGTAACGAATTTGATAATTTAAATTTCTGTACAGTAGCCACGAAAGTACGATTTCCTAGGGCAAGGAAATCGAAATTTCTCGCTACTGTCACAGACAAATTTTATACGGCACTTATCCATAAATAAAGAATAACCCAAATCACAGTTTACCATCCTCGGCTTCGCCTCGGAAGGTAATATACGTGCGATTTGGGCCATTCTTTACTTTTCTGGACACCAGCCGTAAATATACTATTCCTCCCTTAATAATATTTTCTGGTCTGCGTCGAGAAAGCTACGCGTCCGGCAAAGACGTGATTTCTCGCCACAGATACAGAAAAATGTTATACGAGCCTTGTCCATAAATAAGAAATGACCCAAATCGCGGTTTACCATCCTCGGCTTCACCTCGGAAGGTAATTTACGTGCGATTTGGGCCATTCTTTACTTTTCTGGACTCAAGTCGTAAATATACTATTCATAATATCTAAACAACCACGTTAATTGCTTCAAGATTTTGAGATTATTTATAATATTATTTCTTCTTATTCTAAAAGTATTAATTGTTCGGTTCCTTAAAAAATATCTGTATAATTATTAAATCTTAATTTTATTTTTTTTCTTCGCATATAAACTTATAAGTCTAAGATATAAGTCCTTATTAATTTTATAAATAATACAAGTTTTGCTTTTAACCTCTTTTTTTCCAGAAACATTTTTTGTATATTTTTGTTTATAAATAAACTATATAACATAACCATTATCTTTATTTATTTAAATTTTTCATATAAACATAATTTTTTAATAATCATTAGTTTATTAATTAATCTTTAAATGTTTAGAATCAATTTAAATCAAATGTATATTTTCTTATCATTATAAATTTATTTTATACAATATTGATAATGAATTTCAATTTTTATAATAAATTTGAATATAATCGAATAATCGATTTTAATTCGGCCAACCAGAAGGCGAATAAAAAGGCGAAATAGAAGTAACTTCAGATCTCCATTGATTTTTATAAAAGGGATTTCTTATAATTTATAAAGCGATTTAATTAGTTAGTAATTAATTTTTTAGCGAATTTTTATAAATTAGAATTTGATATTAGCTTAATAAAACAATATTATAGATTGCTAAATTTTATAATAATTGAGTTATTAGTATTAATTTTTAAAATTTGTTATCTTTCCTTATTCTAACATTAAATTAATATTTTTAAAATTTTTTTGATAATTAAGGTGGCTCTTGTGTTTTCAAAAAAAAAAAAAAAAAAAAAAAAATTTTTTGTTATATTTCTAAAATTTAAATTATTTTTAGAATTTGATTTAATTTATTAAAAATTAGGAAGTTGACCCACATTAAAAAAAAATAATAATACTAATAAAATAATTTTGTGCTTATCTATTTTTAAATTTAATTTAGGATTACAATTAGAATTGGATTTAGAATTTACTTTATAACAAAAATTTAGGAAGTTGGCCCTTATAATAAAATTTTTTCTCTATTTAATTTTAATTAATTTTAATCGACTCCGAAAAAGCCTAAATTAAGGTTTTTCAACAATATTTTTCCTGTATTCATTTTCTACATTTAATTTAATAAGTTAATAACAATAAATTAAGGTTGTTCGACGATATTTTTTCCTTTATTCATTTTTAACTTAAATTTGATTATACAATCACAATAAGTTAAGGTTTTTTCATCAATTTTCTTACAAATTTTAATTTTGATTTAATTTTTAATTAAAAATGGCTCGTCACAGACGTGCTGGAAGACAACGAGGTCGTGGTAGAGGACGTGGTGCGCGAGGAGAAGTAGAAGCGCGTGACGGAAATCGGGGTGCCCCCGGCGGTCATAGAGCTGGTAGACCACCGCGCGGCGCACCCGGTCGTGGCGGCTTGCAACGGGCACAGGAGTTTGATCTTGTACCCAATGCAAGGAATAATAATTATAATTTGAGACGATTGCCAGTCGTTCCTCGCCCCGGTTCTCCTAATAGTTCAATTCCTGAAATTGATGTTTTAATGCCCGCAAATCAAGAATTTAATCGTGGTCGTGGAATGGTTCGCGGACTCAACCGAGGGCGGGGCGATGCCGCCCAAGGTAGAGGCCGTTATCAACCTCCTCCACGAGAGCACGATGCCGTAGGTGAGGGTTTTGTATTCGATGATGTTGAGCCTTTAAATTTAAATCGAGGAGAGGAATTTGATAATAGGGATCTTCAAAACGAGCCTGCTTTAGACAATGTTGATGCCCAGCCTGTCCTTCTTGACGAAGTCAACTTGCGCAAGCGCAAAGCGCAACTTGACATTGAAGAAAATCAAGCTAAGCTTCGTATTATAGCAGCTGAAAAACAGCAAATCGAATTGCAATTGGCCACGGCCACCACAATTCGTACGGTTTTGGATGAAGTCCCTCCTTCTTTTATCAATAATGATTTATCTGCTACAATTTCTAGAGCCGTTATTCAAGCCTTTAATTTTTCAAACCCTTCCACTTCCTCTGGTTCTTCTGACAATAACCATGCTCTCTTAAATAGATTAGCTATTGAGAAGAGGGATTTAAGTTTTGATGGGGATATTTTTAATTGGCTGCATTTCAAAAACAGCTTTGAACAAACGACCAAAGCTGGGGCCTATAGTGATTCGGATAACGCTATTAGGCTTCATAGGTGCCTTAAGGGCAAGGCTCTTCAAGCTGTACAAACTTTAATGATGACGAGTACAAGTGGTCGCGAAATTATGGATGCCCTTGAACGGCAATTTGGTAATACGGAAGAAGTCATCCTTAGATTGGTTGCCGCTATTAGAGAATTGCCTAAACTGACTTTTAATAAGATGAACATTGTGCCTTTTGCAGCCACTGTTAAAAATAATGTTACCGCTATGATAAATCTCGGTAATAAAGTTTACCTTTATAATATAGATTTGATTAGGGAGACAGTAAGTAAATTACCCTTAGTAATGATAACGCGATATACTGATTATGTCACGAATTCAGGTGGGCCCCCATCTTTAGAAATTTTAGGGGATTTTTTGGATAAAGAAGCTTCAATAGCTAGCATTGCTGGTACGGTTTCAATGTTCGGTAATACCAGCCGCGATTCAAATAAGTCTGACACTCGTCATTCAAATAGACGTCATGATAATCGTGACAATAATCAAAGTTCGAGCAGGCGCGTATTCTTAGTTGGTGAAAGCAGTTCTTCTAAACCTCGAAATTCCTCGTGTTATTACTGTGCTGATAAAGATCATATAATTAGAAATTGTAAACAATTTTTAAAACTATCAATTGATGATAGTTGGCGTTGGACGAAAACTCCTAATGCTAAGCGTTGTTATAAGTGCTTAGGTGTATTTCTTGAAAATCATGCTAGAGACTGTAAAGCTACATCATGCAAAAGATTAGGTGAATCAGGAAAACCATGTGGTAGCCCTCATCACTTTTTATTGCATTCTAGTAAAGAAAAATCCTCTAAATATCCCACTTCTTCAGTAAATACCACTCAAGGTAATGCAAAATCAACTTGACTAGAATCATACCCGCTTCTCAAAGTCTTGCCGGTTAATTTAAAAGGCCCTCGAGAAAAAATTAAAATTTTAGCGTTTCTTGATGAAGGTTCTTCAGTGTCTCTAATTGATCGTGATACAGCTTCATCCATAGGCCTAAAAGGAGCCCGCGCGACTCTTCATTTAGATGGTTTAAATGAAACTCCTGTAGATACAAGAATTACTGCTAGGGTAAATTGTTCTGTCTCAAACGTGCTCAATTCTGAATTTCATGATTTAAACGGGATTTATGTTATTGAAAGTCTTAAATTACCTCCTCGCTCTTTAAATAAGGAAACTATAGAAACTTATAGTCATTTACGCGATTTAGAATTGAGTACCTTTGAATATGGAAGGCCTAGAATATTATTGGGGCAAGATAATTGGGATTTGATAGTTTCTCGTAAATTGCGCGAAGGGAACAAAAATGAACCAGTTGCCTCACTTACTCATTTGGGGTGGGTGATTCATGGAAATATGAAATCAATTCAACCGGCAAAACGTAGTTTATTTCACATATCAAAAGCTTCTTCTTTTTCTGTGACTGAGAAGGCGGGTAGTAACTCCGATGAAAATTTGCATGAGTTAGTGAAACAATACTTTGCTTTAGAGAGCTTAGGTGTAGGAAAGGTCGCTCGAAAATCTAAATCAGATGAACGAGCCTTAAGTATTCTTGAAAAAACGACTCGCTATTGTGATGGATACTGGGAAACAGGTTTATTATGGGCTCAAGATGATTTGCGTTTACCCAATAATTTTGAGGGAGCTTTATCCCGTTTAAAAGCAGTGGAACGCAAGTTAGATCGAGACCCGGCTTATGCAGCATTGTATTATAAGGAAATAAATAGGCTTATTTCCGAAGGTTATGCTGTTTTAAGTGATTCAGTTCCTCGCGATTCATGGTTTCTTCCTCATTTCGGAGTTCAAAAGTCTGAGAATTTAGATAAGGTGCGAGTAGTTCTTGATGCCGCTTATGAATACGCTGGTGTTAGTTATAATAATTCTTTATTAGCTGGTCCTGATTTACTAAAATCTTTGTTTGGAATTTTATTATCATTTAGAAAAGGCCGCGTGGCCATTAAAGGTGATATAAAGGATATGTTTTTGCGCGTTAAAGTCAAAGAATCAGATCAAAAATATCAGTGTTTTCTATGGCGGGGTCAAGATCGTTCTTCTCCCCCTAAAATATATAAAATGACTTCTTTAATTTTTGGTTCAAAAAGTTCTCCTTGTAGTGCTTTGTATGTTAAAAATCGTAATGCAGAAATGTTTTTAGACAGTCATCCTGATTCGGCTAATGCTTTGATTAATTGTACTTATATGGATGACTATTTAGAGTCTTTAGATTCGGTTGAAGAAGCACAAAAACGTATTAAAGAAGTCACTTTTATAAATTCTCACGCTAATTTTCAAATGCATGAATGGGTCAGTAACGCTAAAGAAATTGGGAAAAATTCTAATCAAATAAATTTAGAGGGTTCAGGTGTCGATAAAGCTTTAGGAATGCAATGGGACACATTTACTGATACTTTGAATTTCGCACTTCGTATGGAAAAAGTGGCTCGCGTTAATGAAAAATCTCATAAAGTACCTACTAAGCGTGAAATTTTGAGATCAGTGATGTCCTTATATGATCCTCTCGGTTTTTTAAATCCTTTTACTATACGTGCTAAAATTATATTACAAGATGTTTGGAGACGTGGTACAGATTGGGACGAACCCATAAGCGAGGATAGCGCTAACGAGTGGCAGGCTTGGATTTATGATCTTCCAAAAACTAACGATTGTAAAATACCGCGTTGTTTGTTTGAATTTGATTACAAGCCCATTTTTATAGAATTACACACGTTTTGTGATACCAGTGAAAAGGCTTATGCCGCAGTAGCTTATTCTCGCGCTGTATATAATAACGGTAAAATCAGTACGCGAATAATAGCTAGTAAAAGTTACGTCACTCCTTTAAAAGCACATTCTATACCAAGATTAGAATTACAGGCTGCTCTAGTTGGCGCTAGACTTGCAGATTCAATTGTTAAAGATTCTCAAATTAAATTTGATCGAAAAATATTTTGGTCTGATTCTCGGACAGTATTGTGTTGGATTAAATCAGATCCCCGTAATTATCAAATGTATGTAGCTAATAGATTAGGAGAAATTGATGAGTTAAGTGATGTAAATTCGTGGCGTTGGATTTCTTCTTCTGATAATCCTGCTGATCTTGCAACTAAGTCAAAAAATTTAGATTTGGGTCCTAATGGGTTTTGGCAAAGAGGTCCTGAATTCTTAAGCAAAAATGAGCAATTATGGCCCGTCCAACCTCCTATTTCAAAGGAAGAATATAAGCAAAAATCGCATTTAGAAGCAAAAGCATCTGTTATGGTAGTTTATGAACGTAATTCTCGTTTACCAGACCCCTTAAGATTCAGTAAATGGTCTCGTTTACTTGGATCAACAGCTCGTGTTTCAGTTGCTATGGATAAATTTAGAGGTTGGAATCGTATCGATGTTGAAGTGGAGGATTTAATAGAAGCTGAAAATCTTTGGTTGATAGAAGCTCAAGCCCAAGATTTTAGCATGGAATCCAAAGCTTTAAAATCGAATAAGCCATTACCCCTTTTAGTCACATTTTAAAACTTACACCTTATTTGGACAACGGCGGACTTTTGAGAGTTCAAGGTCGTGCTTCTAAAATTCAAAATGCAGTTGAATTTTGTAATGACCCCGTAATTTTGAAAGGAAATCATCCAGTTGTTCGCTTGCTTATTGCTCATTATCATGTTATATTTAATCACTCTAATACTCAAACGGTAGTAAATGAAATAAGACAAAAATACTGGATAACAAGATTGCGGGGGGCATTGCGAAGTATAACTACTCATTGTGCAGAATGTCAGCTAAGATTTAATAAACCTGCGATACCCAGAATGAGTGATCTTCCTACCGGAAGATTGGCTCACGGTTCTAATCCTTTTTCTCATTGTGGAATTGACTACTTTGGACCTTTTACAGTAGCCATAGGTAGAAGAAGAGAAAAACGTTGGGGTGTTTTGTTTACTTGCTTAACTATGAGGGCAGTTCATCTTGAAATAGCAGATACTTTATCTGCCGATTCGTGCATTATGGCGATACAGAGGATGACGGCAAGGCGTGGCCAACCGTCAGTCTTCTATTCGGATAATGGCACGAATCTACGTGGAGCTCATGAAGAGCTAAAACAAGCTTTAGCGAATTTAAATTTTCAAAAATTGACTGACTATGGCACTAGTATGGGTTCAAAGTGATATTTCATCCCTCCGGCTACACCCCATATGGGTGGAGTCTGGGAATCATTAATTAAAAGCGTGAAACGTGCTATAACTGCAACCTTATTAAGGGTACTTTGATGGTAATATGATTTTGGAAATCGAATTTTTTTTTTTTGCATAAATGACTTCATATATGTCTCAAGAGTATGTAAAAAAATTTTTTATTTTAAATCCCCTCTCTAAGTATACTTTTTGGCCTGTTTTGCGCGCGCCGTCAAACTTCTTTTTTTTCTAAAATTGAATAGATATCCATATTGTCCTCGCAACCCTTCCTAGGTCATTCAAATTATTTATATTATATTAATTAATATGTATTGTATTATTGAATACTCATAGAATGTGTATATTTACGGATTTTTCCATCAGTAACAAGTTTTAATTCACTGTATAAGCAGAGTTGGCCAAAAAACGAAACTCTGACCAACAAAACGAAAAAAGTCAAGTAGTAGTAGAATATGAGCCAGCCAAAAGGGTTATTGTATTGACCCGGGATCGCAAACGACTGGTAAGTTGAAAAAAAAAAATAATTTTTCATTTTATCAACAAAAAAAAAATTTTTGTTTTTTTTTAAAACACGTATTTATTCTTTCAACTTAATATTTCTGCAAAAATTATTAACCGATTGTAATGTTTATGGTCTAGATTTTTTCGTTTTAAGTTTCTCTAACCAAAAAAAAAAAAAAAAAAAAAAAATTTCCATGTAAAGTATCAAAAAACTTGTTTTGAAACTTCAAAAAACTTCAAACGCGTTTATCTCGAAACACGTTTCTCGCTAGCTGTGTACACGATTAAGCTAAAACTATTCTAGCAATTGACTTCATATTTGCTGTGTAGTTAAAAAAATATATTTTTCAGGGGCTGACTTCGAGTTTTTTTTAAAAAAAGTTCTCAAAAAGTTTTTACAGCTACTTTAGTCCTAAAAATTTAGGCCTTTTTTCGCATTTTAACTTTAAACAGCCGCCATTTTGTTTGTAATTAATTTTTTTGAAAAAACTCGAAGTCAGCCCCTGACATTTGGTTTAAACTCTTACCCATTTTTTTTTTTTTTGTTTTAGATAATCCAAACTGGAGATATCCTGTACACAGTTTTGGCATACTGCCTGTTTCACGCACGTGTAATGCGGAAATGACGTCATGAAAATTAAAAAAAAAAATTTTTTTGTTAAATTTAAGACTTGTATAAAATAATAAACAAACATTTACTCCAAAATATTAAACCATCTCTTCACAATCCTTACCTAAAAAAGCGTCATATTACCATCAAAGTACCCTTAACCAAAACTCCTCGCGAAGAAGTTCTTCGAACCCTCTTTGCCGAAGCAGAACATACTGTAAATTCACGGCCCATTACCTTTGTATCTCCTGAATTAGACGATCAAGAAGCTTTAACTCCCAATCATTTACTCTTTGGTGCTTCTTCAAAATTTTCAACTCCTCGTAGATATGAAATGATAAGTGGTAGTTATCGGAAACAATGGGTTTATGCTCAACAATTAGCTGACGAATTTTGGACACGCTGGATTAAAGAATATCTACCTTCTTTGCTCCCTAGAATGAAATGGACCTCCGAGAGTCCCCCTGTTAAAGTCGGCGATGTAGTACTTATATGTGACAATTTAGCTCCTCGTAATCAGTGGAAAAAAGGGATAGTTCACAAATTGATACCAGGTTCTGATGGTAGAATAAGACGCATGATTCCTAAAACTCAGTTAGGCGAATTAGAACGTTCAGTTGCCAAAATAATAAAATTAGACTTAGCTTCAGACGTCTCGTAAGTAGGTGCTCCAATTTCGAATTCTCGCACCGGGTGGAGAATTGTTAATTAATCTCGCGGATTTTCGTTCAATATTTCCATGATCTTCTAGAAGACGTAATTCAATTTCACGACAGGTGGACGCGAAAGACGACTTCTCGTTGGATCATGAAGATGGCGTTACCGACCGGTAATACCATAAGAATTATACAAAATTATAACAATAAAAATAACATGAATTGTTTAATTACGATTAATCATAGTATAATTTCTTATTTTCGCGTTATATTTATTATTCAAGTCTATATTTTATTAACAACAAATTCGCGTTCTATCTATCTAAAAATTTGAAATATAAAATAAAGTCCCTAGTATAGTAACTTATTTCGGCCAATCAAAGCGCGCGTGGAAAGAGATAGAGAGGGGTAGCGTCTCCCAAGCCGTTCGTTGCCGCGGAGCTCTCATTCCTCGAGTAGAGGCTTAGCTGTACGCATATAGTGTTTCGCTGGTCCACAGAGAGAATTTTTCTTGAGGAAGCTGCCGTTAGAGCTGTTCATCTTGCCTGTTTTTTCAACGTCGTTTGAGTGTGCCTGTGACTGGTTAGGATTTGGAAGTAAAATACCTGGTGAGAAATTTTGTACTTGGCCAAGGGACAACGCATCTGTGGAGTGCAAAAAGTGGGCTTGTCAGCCGTGACTGGACGTGGTCCAGTCAGTGTTAAAACCCAGGTATTTTTTGATTATTTTGTGTAACTATGCGTGCGTGAGTGTAAGTGATTTTTTTATATATTTCTATATACTGAGCAGCGACAGCAAACCTCATAAGCCCTGCCCTTTTCAGGGCAGGCACAAATAAATAATACGTAAGGGCGCTGCTCAAAAAACAACTCAAGTCAAAGGTTTAATAAAGTTTAAATAAAATAACCTCATTTTTCCTCATCCTTTTCCTTCCTCTTTTTTTTAATAATAATATTTAATAACAGAAAGACAAGGGTCAAAAGAGTTTTAAGTAAAAAATATGTGCCATAAAAAGTTTATATGGTAGCTAATTACTTTTATTTTAATAGAAAAAATTATCTGATTATTTACTGACAAATAGCGTACATTTAGAAAATTTTTATTAAAATAAACTTAATTGAATACTTCTTTTGATTAATATCTACAAGGATTTACTAAAAATAACTTTTAATAATAACATATATTTCCCGAAGCATAGCCAAAAAGACCATAAACTCAAAAACTTCATAATTACCTTAAAATTGAAGTAAAATTAATGAAAATCATGTTCAAATAGTTTTTTTTTCTAAATTTACTGTTTCACAGAAAGATAAGGTTAAGAAGAGAATTAAGTATAAAATATGTGCCTTAAAAAGTTTGTATGTATGCTAATTACTTTTATTTTAATAGAAAAAATTATCTGATTAATTACTGACAAATAACGGACATTTAGAAAATTTTTATTAAAATAAACTTAATTGAATATTTCATTTGATTAATATCTACAAGGATTTACTAAAAATAACTTTTAATAATAACATATGTTTCCCGAAGCATAGCCAAAAAGACCATCATGTAAAAAACTTCATAATTACCTTAAAATTGAAGTAAAAGTAATGAAAATCATTTTCAAGTAGATTTTTTCTCTAAATTTTCTCTTTCACTGAAAGACAAGGGTCAAAAGAGTTTTAAGTAAAAAATATGTGCCATAAAAAGTTTATATGGTAGCTAATTACTTTTATTTTAATAGAAAAAATTATCTGATTATTTACTGACAAATAACGTACATTTAGAAAATTTTTATTAAAATAAACTTAATTGAATACTTCATTTGATTAATATCTACAAGGATTTACTAAAAATAACTTTTAATAATAACATATATTTCCCGAAGCATAGCCAAAAAGACCATAATCTCAAAAACTTCATAATTACCTTAAAATTGAAGTAAAAGTAATGAAAATCATGTTCAAGTAGTTTTTTTCTCTAAATTTTCTCTTACACTGAAAGACAAGGTTAAAAAGAGTTTTAAGTAGAAAATATGTGCCATAAAAAGTTTATATGTAAGCTAATTACTTTTATTTTAATAGAAAAAATTATCTTATTAATTACTGACAAATAACGGACATTTAGAAAATTTTTATTAAAATAGACTTAATTGAATACTTCATTTGATTAATATCTACAAGGATTTACTAAAAATAACTTTTAATAATAACATATGTTTCCCGAAGCATAGCCAAAAAGACCATCATGTAAAAAACTTCATAATTACCTTAAAATTAAAGTAAAAGTAATGAAAATCATTTTCAAGTAGATTTTTTCTCTAAATTTTCTCTTTCACTGAAAGACAAGGGTCAAAAGAGTTTTAAGTAAAAAATATGTGCCATAAAAAGTTTATATGGTAGCTAATTACTTTTATTTTAATAGAAAAAATTATCTGATTATTTACTGACAAATAACGGACATTTAGAAAATTTTTATTAAAATAAACTTAATTGAATACTTCATTTGATTAATATCTACAAGGATTTACTAAAAATAACTTTTAATAATAACATATATTTCCCGAAGCATAGCCAAAAAGACTATAAACTCAAAAACTTCATAATTACCTTAAAATTGAAGTAAAATTAATGAAAATCATGTTCAAATAGTTTTTTTTTCTAAATTTACACTTTCACAGAAAGATAAGGTTAAGAAGAGAATTAAGTATAAAATATGTGCCTTAAAAAGTTTGTATGTATGCTAATTACTTTTATTTTAATAGAAAAAATTATCTGATTATTTCATGACAAATAACGTACATTTAGAAAATTTTGATTAAAATAAACTTAATTGAATACTTCATTTGATTAATATCTACAAGGATTTACTTAAAATAACTTTTAATAATAACATATGTTTCCCGAAGCATAGCCAAAAAGACCATCATGTAAAAAACTTCATAATTACCTTAAAATTGAAGTAAAAGTAATGAAAATCATTTTCAAGTAGATTTTTTCTCTAAATTTTCGCTTTCACTGAAAGACAAGGGTCAAAAGAGTTTTAAGTAAAAAATATGTGCCATAAAAAGTTTATATGGTAGCTAATTACTTTTATTTTAATAGAAAAAATTATCTGATTATTTACTGACAAATAACGGACATTTAGAAAATTTTTATTAAAATAAACTTAATTGAATACTTCATTTGATTAATATCTACAAGGATTTACTAAAAATAACTTTTAATAATAACATATATTTCCCGAAGCATAGCCAAAAAGACTATAAACTCAAAAACTTCATAATTACCTTAAAATTGAAGTAAAATTAATGAAAATCATGTTCAAATAGTTTTTTTTTCTAAATTTACACTTTCACAGAAAGATAAGGTTAAGAAGAGAATTAAGTATAAAATATGTGCCTTAAAAAGTTTGTATGTATGCTAATTACTTTTATTTTAATAGAAAAAATTATCTGATTATTTACTGACAAATAACGTTCATTTAGAAAATTTTTATTAAAATAAACTTAATTGAATACTTCATTTGATTAATATCTACAAGGATTTACTAAAAATAACTTTTAATAATAACATATATTTCCCGAAGCATAGCCAAAAAGACCATAATCTCAAAAACTTCATAATTACCTTAAAATTGAAGTAAAAGTAATGAAAATCATGTTCAAGTAGTTTTTTTCTCTAAATTTTCTCTTACACTAAAAGACAAGGTTAAAAAGAGTTTTAAGTAGAAAATATGTGCCATAAAAAGTTTATATGTAAGCTAATTACTTTTATTTTAATAGAAAAAATTATCTGATTAATTACTGACAAATAACGGACATTTAGAAAATTTTTATTAAAATAAACTTAATCTAATACTTCATTTGATTAATATCTACAAGGATTTACTAAAAATAACTTTTAATAATAACATATGTTTCCCGAAGCATAGCCAAAAAGACCATAAACTCAAAAACTTCATAATTACCTTAAAATTGAAGTAAAATTAATGAAAATCATGTTCAAATAGTTTTTTTTTCTAAATTTACTCTTTCACAGAAAGATAAGGTTAAAAAGAGACTTAAGTATAAAAAATGTGCCTTAAAAAGTTTTTATGTATGCTAATTACTTTTATTTTAATAGAAAAAATTATCTGATTGTTTAATGACAAATAACGAACATTTAGAAAATTTTTATTAAAATAAACTTAATTGAATACTTCATTTGATTAATATCTACAAGGATTTACTAAAAATAACTTTTAATAATAACATATATTTCCCGAAGCAAAGCCAAAAAGACCATAAACTCAAAAACTTCATAATTACCTTAAAATTAAAGTAAAATTAATGAAAATCATGTTCAAATAGTTTTTTTTTTCTAAATTTACTGTTTCACAGAAAGATAAGGTTAAGAAGAGAATTAAGTATAAAATATGTGCCTTAAAAAGTTTGTATGTATGCTAATTACTTTTATTTTAATAGAAAAAATTATCTGATTAATTACTGACAAATAACGGACATTTAGAAAATTTTTATTAAAATAAACTTAATCTAATACTTCATTTGATTAATATCTACAAGGATTTACTAAAAATAACTTTTAATAATAACATATGTTTTTTGAAGCATAGCCAAAAAGACCATCATGTAAAAAACTTCATAATTACCTTAAAATTGAAGGAAAAGTAATGAAAATCATGTTCAAGTAGTTTTTTTCTCTAAATTTTCTCTTTCACTGAAGGACAAGGGTCAAAAGAGTTTTAAGTAGAAAATATGTGCCATAAAAAGTTTATATGGTAGATAATTACTTTTATTTTAATAGAAAAAATTATCTGATTATTTACTGACAAATAACGGACATTTAGAAAATTTTTATTAAAATAAACTTAATTGAATACTTTATTTGATTAATATCTACAAGGATTTACTAAAAATAACTTTTAATAATAACATATGTTTCTCGAAGCATAGACAAAAAGAGCATAAACTCAAAAACATCATAATTACCTTAAAATTGAAGTAAAATTAATGAAAATCATTTTCAAGTAGATTTTTTCTCTAAATTTTCTCTTTCACTGAAAGACAAGGGTCAAAAGAGTTTTAAGTAAAAAATATGTGCCATAAAAAGTTTATATGGTAGCTAATTACTTTTATTTTAATAGAAAAAATTATCTGATTATTTACTGACAAATAACGTACATTTAGAAAATTTTTATTAAAATAAACTTAATTGAATACTTCATTTGATTAATATCTACAAGGATTTACTAAAAATAACTTTTAATAATAACATATATTTCCCGAAGCATAGCCAAAAAGACCATAATCTCAAAAACTTCATAATTACCTTAAAATTGAAGTAAAAGTAATGAAAATCATGTTCAAGTAGTTTTTTTCTCTAAATTTTCTCTTACACTGAAAGACAAGGTTAAAAAGAGTTTTAAGTAGAAAATATGTGCCATAAAAAGTTTATATGTAAGCTAATTACTTTTATTTTAATAGAAAAAATTATCTTATTAATTACTGACAAATAACGGACATTTAGAAAATTTTTATTAAAATAGACTTAATTGAATACTTCATTTGATTAATATCTACAAGGATTTACTAAAAATAACTTTTAATAATAACATATGTTTCCCGAAGCATAGCCAAAAAGACCATAAACTCAAAAACTTCATAATTACCTTAAAATTGAAGTAAAAGTTATGAAAATCATTTTCAAGTAGATTTTTTCTCTAAATTTTCTCTTTCACTGAAAGACAAGGGTCAAAAGAGTTTTAAGTAAAAAATATGTGCCATAAAAAGTTTATATGGTAGCTAATTACTTTTATTTTAATAGAAAAAATTATCTGATTATTTACTGACAAATAACGGACATTTAGAAAATTTTTATTAAAATAAACTTAATTGAATACTTCATTTGATTAATATCTACAAGGATTTACTAAAAATAACTTTTAATAATAACATATATTTCCCGAAGCATAGCCAAAAAGACTATAAACTCAAAAACTTCATAATTACCTTAAAATTGAAGTAAAATTAATGAAAATCATGTTCAAATAGTTTTTTTTTTCTAAATTTACTCTTTCACAGAAAGATAAGGTTAAGAAGAGAATTAAGTATAAAATATGTGCCTTAAAAAGTTTGTATGTATGCTAATTACTTTTATTTTAATAGAAAAAATTATCTGATTAATTACTGACAAATAACGGACATTTAGAAAATTTTTATTAAAATAAACTTAATTGAATATTTCATTTGATTAATATCTACAAGGATTTACTAAAAATAACTTTTAATAATAACATATGTTTCCCGAAGCATAGCCAAAAAGACCATCATGTAAAAAACTTCATAATTACCTTAAAATTGAAGTAAAAGTAATGAAAATCATTTTCAAGTAGATTTTTTCTCTAAATTTTCTCTTTCACTGAAAGACAAGGGTCAAAAGAGTTTTAAGTAAAAAATATGTGCCATAAAAAGTTTATATGGTAGCTAATTACTTTTATTTTAATAGAAAAAATTATCTGATTATTTACTGACAAATAACGGACATTTAGAAAATTTTTATTAAAATAAACTTAATTGAATACTTCATTTGATTAATATCTACAAGGATTTACTAAAAATAACTTTTAATAATAACATATATTTCCCGAAGCATAGCCAAAAAGACTATAAACTCAAAAACTTCATAATTACCTTAAAATTGAAGTAAAATTAATGAAAATCATGTTCAAATAGTTTTTTTTTCTAAATTTACACTTTCACAGAAAGATAAGGTTAAGAAGAGAATTAAGTATAAAATATGTGCCTTAAAAAGTTTGTATGTATGCTAATTACTTTTATTTTAATAGAAAAAATTATCTGATTATTTCATGACAAATAACGTACATTTAGAAAATTTTGATTAAAATAAACTTAATTGAATACTTCATTTGATTAATATCTACAAGGATTTACTTAAAATAACTTTTAATAATAACATATGTTTCCCGAAGCATAGCCAAAAAGACCATCATGTAAAAAACTTCATAATTACCTTAAAATTGAAGTAAAAGTAATGAAAATCATTTTCAAGTAGATTTTTTCTCTAAATTTTCGCTTTCACTGAAAGACAAGGGTCAAAAGAGTTTTAAGTAAAAAATATGTGCCATAAAAAGTTTATATGGTAGCTAATTACTTTTATTTTAATAGAAAAAATTATCTGATTATTTACTGACAAATAACGGACATTTAGAAAATTTTTATTAAAATAAACTTAATTGAATACTTCATTTGATTAATATCTACAAGGATTTACTAAAAATAACTTTTAATAATAACATATATTTCCCGAAGCATAGCCAAAAAGACTATAAACTCAAAAACTTCATAATTACCTTAAAATTGAAGTAAAATTAATGAAAATCATGTTCAAATAGTTTTTTTTTCTAAATTTACACTTTCACAGAAAGATAAGGTTAAGAAGAGAATTAAGTATAAAATATGTGCCTTAAAAAGTTTGTATGTATGCTAATTACTTTTATTTTAATAGAAAAAATTATCTGATTATTTACTGACAAATAACGTTCATTTAGAAAATTTTTATTAAAATAAACTTAATTGAATACTTCATTTGATTAATATCTACAAGGATTTACTAAAAATAACTTTTAATAATAACATATATTTCCCGAAGCATAGCCAAAAAGACCATAATCTCAAAAACTTCATAATTACCTTAAAATTGAAGTAAAAGTAATGAAAATCATGTTCAAGTAGTTTTTTTCTCTAAATTTTCTCTTACACTAAAAGACAAGGTTAAAAAGAGTTTTAAGTAGAAAATATGTGCCATAAAAAGTTTATATGTAAGCTAATTACTTTTATTTTAATAGAAAAAATTATCTGATTAATTACTGACAAATAACGGACATTTAGAAAATTTTTATTAAAATAAACTTAATCTAATACTTCATTTGATTAATATCTACAAGGATTTACTAAAAATAACTTTTAATAATAACATATGTTTCCCGAAGCATAGCCAAAAAGACCATAAACTCAAAAACTTCATAATTACCTTAAAATTGAAGTAAAATTAATGAAAATCATGTTCAAATAGTTTTTTTTTCTAAATTTACTCTTTCACAGAAAGATAAGGTTAAAAAGAGACTTAAGTATAAAAAATGTGCCTTAAAAAGTTTTTATGTATGCTAATTACTTTTATTTTAATAGAAAAAATTATCTGATTGTTTAATGACAAATAACGAACATTTAGAAAATTTTTATTAAAATAAACTTAATTGAATACTTCATTTGATTAATATCTACAAGGATTTACTAAAAATAACTTTTAATAATAACATATATTTCCCGAAGCAAAGCCAAAAAGACCATAAACTCAAAAACTTCATAATTACCTTAAAATTAAAGTAAAATTAATGAAAATCATGTTCAAATAGTTTTTTTTTTCTAAATTTACTGTTTCACAGAAAGATAAGGTTAAGAAGAGAATTAAGTATAAAATATGTGCCTTAAAAAGTTTGTATGTATGCTAATTACTTTTATTTTAATAGAAAAAATTATCTGATTAATTACTGACAAATAACGGACATTTAGAAAATTTTTATTAAAATAAACTTAATCTAATACTTCATTTGATTAATATCTACAAGGATTTACTAAAAATAACTTTTAATAATAACATATGTTTTTTGAAGCATAGCCAAAAAGACCATCATGTAAAAAACTTCATAATTACCTTAAAATTGAAGGAAAAGTAATGAAAATCATGTTCAAGTAGTTTTTTTCTCTAAATTTTCTCTTTCACTGAAGGACAAGGGTCAAAAGAGTTTTAAGTAGAAAATATGTGCCATAAAAAGTTTATATGGTAGATAATTACTTTTATTTTAATAGAAAAAATTATCTGATTATTTACTGACAAATAACGGACATTTAGAAAATTTTTATTAAAATAAACTTAATTGAATACTTTATTTGATTAATATCTACAAGGATTTACTAAAAATAACTTTTAATAATAACATATGTTTCTCGAAGCATAGACAAAAAGAGCATAAACTCAAAAACATCATAATTACCTTAAAATTGAAGTAAAATTAATGAAAATCATTTTCAAGTAGATTTTTTCTCTAAATTTTCTCTTTCACTGAAAGACAAGGGTCAAAAGAGTTTTAAGTAAAAAATATGTGCCATAAAAAGTTTATATGGTAGCTAATTACTTTTATTTTAATAGAAAAAATTATCTGATTATTTACTGACAAATAACGTACATTTAGAAAATTTTTATTAAAATAAACTTAATTGAATACTTCATTTGATTAATATCTACAAGGATTTACTAAAAATAACTTTTAATAATAACATATATTTCCCGAAGCATAGCCAAAAAGACCATAATCTCAAAAACTTCATAATTACCTTAAAATTGAAGTAAAAGTAATGAAAATCATGTTCAAGTAGTTTTTTTCTCTAAATTTTCTCTTACACTGAAAGACAAGGTTAAAAAGAGTTTTAAGTAGAAAATATGTGCCATAAAAAGTTTATATGTAAGCTAATTACTTTTATTTTAATAGAAAAAATTATCTTATTAATTACTGACAAATAACGGACATTTAGAAAATTTTTATTAAAATAGACTTAATTGAATACTTCATTTGATTAATATCTACAAGGATTTACTAAAAATAACTTTTAATAATAACATATGTTTCCCGAAGCATAGCCAAAAAGACCATAAACTCAAAAACTTCATAATTACCTTAAAATTGAAGTAAAAGTTATGAAAATCATTTTCAAGTAGATTTTTTCTCTAAATTTTCTCTTTCACTGAAAGACAAGGGTCAAAAGAGTTTTAAGTAAAAAATATGTGCCATAAAAAGTTTATATGGTAGCTAATTACTTTTATTTTAATAGAAAAAATTATCTGATTATTTACTGACAAATAACGGACATTTAGAAAATTTTTATTAAAATAAACTTAATTGAATACTTCATTTGATTAATATCTACAAGGATTTACTAAAAATAACTTTTAATAATAACATATATTTCCCGAAGCATAGCCAAAAAGACTATAAACTCAAAAACTTCATAATTACCTTAAAATTGAAGTAAAATTAATGAAAATCATGTTCAAATAGTTTTTTTTTTCTAAATTTACTCTTTCACAGAAAGATAAGGTTAAGAAGAGAATTAAGTATAAAATATGTGCCTTAAAAAGTTTGTATGTATGCTAATTACTTTTATTTTAATAGAAAAAATTATCTGATTATTTACTGACAAATAACGGACATTTAGAAAATTTTTATTAAAATAAACTTAATTGAATACTTCATTTGATTAATATCTACAAGGATTTACTAAAAATAACTTTTAATAATAACATATATTTCCCGAAGCATAGCCAAAAAGACTATAAACTCAAAAACTTCATAATTACCTTAAAATTGAAGTAAAATTAATGAAAATCATGTTCAAATAGTTTTTTTTTCTAAATTTACACTTTCACAGAAAGATAAGGTTAAGAAGAGAATTAAGTATAAAATATGTGCCTTAAAAAGTTTGTATGTATGCTAATTACTTTTATTTTAATAGAAAAAATTATCTGATTATTTCATGACAAATAACGGACATTTAGAAAATTTTGATTAAAATAAACTTAATTGAATACTTCATTTGATTAATATCTACAAGGATTTACTTAAAATAACTTTTAATAATAACATATGTTTTTTGAAGCATAGCCAAAAAGACCATCATGTAAAAAACTTCATAATTACCTTAAAATTGAAGGAAAAGTATTGAAAATCATGTTCAAGTAGTTTTTTTCTCTAAATTTTCTCTTTCACTGAAGGACAAGGGTCAAAAGAGTTTTAAGTAGAAAATATGTGCCATAAAAAGTTTATATGGTAGATAATTACTTTTATTTTAATAGAAAAAATTATCTGATTATTTACTGACAAATAACGGACATTTAGAAAATTTTTATTAAAATAGACTTAATTGAATACTTCATTTGATTAATATCTACAAGGATTTACTAAAAATAACTTTTAATAATAACATATGTTTCCCGAAGCATAGCCAAAAAGACCATAAACTCAAAAACTTCATAATTACCTTAAAATTGAAGTAAAAGTAATGAAAATCATTTTCAAGTAGATTTTTTCTCTAAATTTTCTCTTTCACTGAAAGACAAGGGTCAAAAGAGTTTTAAGTAAAAAATATGTGCCATAAAAAGTTTATATGGTAGCTAATTACTTTTATTTTAATAGAAAAAATTATCTGATTATTTACTGACAAATAACGGACATTTAGAAAATTTTTATTAAAATAAACTTAATTGAATACTTCATTTGATTAATATCTACAAGGATTTACTAAAAATAACTTTTAATAATAACATATATTTCCCGAAGCATAGCCAAAAAGACTATAAACTCAAAAACTTCATAATTACCTTAAAATTGAAGTAAAATTAATGAAAATCATGTTCAAATAGTTTTTTTTTTCTAAATTTACTCTTTCACAGAAAGATAAGGTTAAGAAGAGAATTAAGTATAAAATATGTGCCTTAAAAAGTTTGTATGTATGCTAATTACTTTTATTTTAATAGAAAAAATTATCTGATTATTTCATGACAAATAACGGATATTTAGAAAATTTTGATTAAAATAAACTTAATTGAATACTTCATTTGATTAATATCTACAAGGATTTACTTAAAATAACTTTTAATAATAACATATGTTTTTTGAAGCATAGCCAAAAAGACCATCATGTAAAAAACTTCATAATTACCTTAAAATTGAAGGAAAAGTAATGAAAATCATGTTCAAGTAGTTTTTTTCTCTAAATTTTCTCTTTCACTGAAGGACACGGGTCAAAAGAGTTTTAAGTAGAAAATATGTGCCATAAAAAGTTTATATGGTAGATAATTACTTTTATTTTAATAGAAAAAATTATCTGATTATTTACTGACAAATAACGTACAATTAGAAAATTTTTATTAAAATAAACTTAATTGAATACTTCATTTGATTAATATCTACAAGGATTTACTAAAAATAACTTTTAATAATAACATATGTTTCCCGAAGCATAGCCAAAAAGACCATCATGTAAAAAACTTCATAATTACCTTAAAATTGAAGTAAAAGTAATGAAAATCATTTTCAAGTAGATTTTTTCTCTAAATTTTCTCTTTCACTGAAAGACAAGGGTCAAAAGAGTTTTAAGTAAAAAATATGTGCCATAAAAAGTTTATATGGTAGCTAATTACTTTTATTTTAATAGAAAAAATTATCTGATTATTTACTGACAAATAACGGACATTTAGAAAATTTTTATTAAAATAAACTTAATTGAATACTTCATTTGATTAATATCTACAAGGATTTACTAAAAATAACTTTTAATAATAACATATATTTCCCGAAGCATAGCCAAAAAGACTATAAACTCAAAAACTTCATAATTACCTTAAAATTGAAGTAAAATTAATGAAAATCATGTTCAAATAGTTTTTTTTTTCTAAATTTACACTTTCACAGAAAGATAAGGTTAAGAAGAGAATTAAGTATAAAATATGTGCCTTAAAAAGTTTGTATGTATGCTAATTACTTTTATTTTAATAGAAAAAATTATCTGATTATTTCATGACAAATAACGGACATTTAGAAAATTTTGATTAAAATAAACTTAATTGAATACTTCATTTGATTAATATCTACAAGGATTTACTTAAAATAACTTTTAATAATAACATATGTTTTTTGAAGCATAGCCAAAAAGACCATCATGTAAAAAACTTCATAATTACCTTAAAATTGAAGGAAAAGTAATGAAAATCATGTTCAAGTAGTTTTTTTCTCTAAATTTTCTCTTTCACTGAAGGACAAGGGTCAAAAGAGTTTTAAGTAGAAAATATGTGCCATAAAAAGTTTATATGGTAGATAATTACTTTTATTTTAATAGAAAAAATTATCTGATTATTTACTGACAAATAACGGACATTTAGAAAATTTTTATTAAAATAAACTTAATTGAATACTTTATTTGATTAATATCTACAAGGATTTACTAAAAATAACTTTTAATAATAACATATGTTTCTCGAAGCATAGACAAAAAGAGCATAAACTCAAAAACATCATAATTACCTTAAAATTGAAGTAAAATTAATGAAAATCATTTTCAAGTAGATTTTTTCTCTAAATTTTCTCTTTCACTGAAAGACAAGGGTCAAAAGAGTTTTAAGTAAAAAATATGTGCCATAAAAAGTTTATATGGTAGCTAATTACTTTTATTTTAATAGAAAAAATTATCTGATTATTTACTGACAAATAACGTACATTTAGAAAATTTTTATTAAAATAAACTTAATTGAATACTTCATTTGATTAATATCTACAAGGATTTACTAAAAATAACTTTTAATAATAACATATATTTCCCGAAGCATAGCCAAAAAGACCATAATCTCAAAAACTTCATAATTACCTTAAAATTGAAGTAAAAGTAATGAAAATCATGTTCAAGTAGTTTTTTTCTCTAAATTTTCTCTTACACTGAAAGACAAGGTTAAAAAGAGTTTTAAGTAGAAAATATGTGCCATAAAAAGTTGATATGTAAGCTAATTACTTTTATTTTAATAGAAAAAATTATCTTATTAATTACTGACAAATAACGGACATTTAGAAAATTTTTATTAAAATAGACTTAATTGAATACTTCATTTGATTAATATCTACAAGGATTTACTAAAAATAACTTTTAATAATAACATATGTTTCCCGAAGCATAGCCAAAAAGACCATAAACTCAAAAACTTCATAATTACCTTAAAATTGAAGTAAAAGTAATGAAAATCATTTTCAAGTAGATTTTTTCTCTAAATTTTCTCTTTCACTGAAAGACAAGGGTCAAAAGAGTTTTAAGTAAAAAATATGTGCCATAAAAAGTTTATATGGTAGCTAATTACTTTTATTTTAATAGAAAAAATTATCTGATTATTTACTGACAAATAACGGACATTTAGAAAATTTTTATTAAAATAGACTTAATTGAATACTTCATTTGATTAATATCTACAAGGATTTACTAAAAATAACTTTTAATAATAACATATGTTTCCCGAAGCATAGCCAAAAAGACCATAAACTCAAAAACTTCATAATTACCTTAAAATTGAAGTAAAATTAATGAAAATCATGTTCAAATAGTTTTTTTTTCTAAATTTACTCTTTCACAGAAAGATAAGGTTAAGAAGAGAATTAAGTATAAAATATGTGCCTTAAAAAGTTTGTATGTATGCTAATTACTTTTATTTTAATAGAAAAAATTATCTGATTATTTACTGACAAATAACGGACATTTAGAAAATTTTTATTAAAATAAACTTAATTGAATACTTCATTTGATTAATATCTACAAGGATTTACTAAAAATAACTTTTAATAATAACATATATTTCCCGAAGCATAGCCAAAAAGACTATAAACTCAAAAACTTCATAATTACCTTAAAATTGAAGTAAAATTAATGAAAATCATGTTCAAATAGTTTTTTTTTCTAAATTTACACTTTCACAGAAAGATAAGGTTAAGAAGAGAATTAAGTATAAAATATGTGCCTTAAAAAGTTTGTAGGTATGCTAATTACTTTTATTTTAATAGAAAAAATTATCTGACTATTTCATGACAAATAACGGACATTTAGAAAATTTTGATTAAAATAAACTTAATTGAATACTTCATTTGATTAATATCTACAAGGATTTACTTAAAATAACTTTTAATAATAACATATGTTTTTTGAAGCATAGCCAAAAAGACCATCATGTAAAAAACTTCATAATTACCTTAAAATTGAAGGAAAAGTAATGAAAATCATGTTCAAGTAGTTTTTTTCTCTAAATTTTCTCTTTCACTGAAGGACAAGGGTCAAAAGAGTTTTAAGTAGAAAATATGTGCCATAAAAAGTTTATATGGTAGATAATTACTTTTATTTTAATAGAAAAAATTATCTGATTATTTACTGACAAATAACGGACATTTAGAAAATTTTTATTAAAATAAACTTAATTGAATACTTTATTTGATTAATATCTACAAGGATTTACTAAAAATAACTTTTAATAATAACATATGTTTCTCGAAGCATAGACAAAAAGAGCATAAACTCAAAAACATCATAATTACCTTAAAATTGAAGTAAAATTAATGAAAATCATTTTCAAGTAGATTTTTTCTCTAAATTTTCTCTTTCACTGAAAAAAAAGGGTCAAAACAGTTTTAAGTAAAAAATATGTGCCATAAAAAGTTTATATGGTAGCTAATTACTTTTATTTTAATAGAAAAAATTATCTGATTATTTACTGACAAATAACGTACATTTAGAAAATTTTTATTAAAATAAACTTAATTGAATACTTCATTTGATTAATATCTACAAGGATTTACTAAAAATAACTTTTAATAATAACATATATTTCCCGAAGCATAGCCAAAAAGACCATAATCTCAAAAACTTCATAATTACCTTAAAATTGAAGTAAAAGTAATGAAAATCATGTTCAAGTAGTTTTTTTCTCTAAATTTTCTCTTACACTGAAAGACAAGGTTAAAAAGAGTTTTAAGTAGAAAATATGTGCCATAAAAAGTTTATATGTAAGCTAATTACTTTTATTTTAATAGAAAAAATTATCTTATTAATTACTGACAAATAACGGACATTTAGAAAATTTTTATTAAAATAGACTTAATTGAATACTTCATTTGATTAATATCAACAAGGATTTACTAAAAATAACTTTTAATAATAACATATGTTTCCCGAAGCATAGCCAAAAAGACCATAAACTCAAAAACTTCATAATTACCTTAAAATTGAAGTAAAAGTAATGAAAATCATTTTCAAGTAGATTTTTTCTCTAAATTTTCTCTTTCACTGAAAGACAAGGGTCAAAAGAGTTTTAAGTAAAAAATATGTGCCATAAAAAGTTTATATGGTAGCTAATTACTTTTATTTTAATAGAAAAAATTATCTGATTATTTACTGACAAATAACGGACATTTAGAAAATTTTTATTAAAATAAACTTAATTGAATACTTCATTTGATTAATATCTACAAGGATTTACTAAAAATAACTTTTAATAATAACATATATTTCCCGAAGCATAGCCAAAAAGACTATAAACTCAAAAACTTCATAATTACCTTAAAATTGAAGTAAAATTAATGAAAATCATGTTCAAATAGTTTTTTTTTCTAAATTTACTCTTTCACAGAAAGATAAGGTTAAGAAGAGAATTAAGTATAAAATATGTGCCTTAAAAAGTTTGTATGTATGCTAATTACTTTTATTTTAATAGAAAAAATTATCTGATTATTTCATGACAAATAACGGATATTTAGAAAATTTTGATTAAAATAAACTTAATTGAATACTTCATTTGATTAATATCTACAAGGATTTACTTAAAATAACTTTTAATAATAACATATGTTTTTTGAAGCATAGCCAAAAAGACCATCATGTAAAAAACTTCATAATTACCTTAAAATTGAAGGAAAAGTAATGAAAATCATGTTCAAGTAGTTTTTTTCTCTAAATTTTCTCTTTCACTGAAGGACACGGGTCAAAAGAGTTTTAAGTAGAAAATATGTGCCATAAAAAGTTTATATGGTAGATAATTACTTTTATTTTAATAGAAAAAATTATCTGATTATTTACTGACAAATAACGGACATTTAGAAAATTTTTATTAAAATAAACTTAATTGAATACTTTATTTGATTAATATCTACAAGGATTTACTAAAAATAACTTTTAATAATAACATATGTTTCTCGAAGCATAGCCAAAAAGAGCATAAACTCAAAAACATCATAATTACCTTAAAATTGAAGTAAAATTAATGAAAATCATGTTCAAGTAGTTTTTTTCTCTAAATTTTCTCTTTCACTGAAAGACAAGGGTCAAAAGAGTTTTAAGTAGAAAATATGTGCCATAAAAAGTTTATATGGTAGCTAATTACTTTTATTTTAATAGAAAAAATTATCTGATTATTTACTGACAAATAACGTACAATTAGAAAATTTTTATTAAAATAAACTTAATTGAATACTTCATTTGATTAATATCTACAAGGATTTACTAAAAATAACTTTTAATAATAACATATGTTTCCCGAAGCATAGCCAAAAAGACCATCATGTAAAAAACTTCATAATTACCTTAAAATTGAAGTAAAAGTAATGAAAATCATTTTCAAGTAGATTTTTTCTCTAAATTTTCTCTTTCACTGAAAGACAAGGGTCAAAAGAGTTTTAAGTAAAAAATATGTGCCATAAAAAGTTTATATGGTAGATAATTACTTTTATTTTAATAGAAAAAATTATCTGATTATTTACTGACAAATAACGGACATTTAGAAAATTTTTATTAAAATAAACTTAATTGAATACTTTATTTGATTAATATCTACAAGGATTTACTAAAAATAACTTTTAATAATAACATATGTTTCTCGAAGCATAGACAAAAAGAGCATAAACTCAAAAACATCATAATTACCTTAAAATTGAAGTAAAATTAATGAAAATCATTTTCAAGTAGATTTTTTCTCTAAATTTTCTCTTTCACTGAAAGACAAGGGTCAAAAGAGTTTTAAGTAAAAAATATGTGCCATAAAAAGTTTATATGGTAGCTAATTACTTTTATTTTAATAGAAAAAATTATCTGATTATTTACTGACAAATAACGTACATTTAGAAAATTTTTATTAAAATAAACTTAATTGAATACTTCATTTGATTAATATCTACAAGGATTTACTAAAAATAACTTTTAATAATAACATATATTTCCCGAAGCATAGCCAAAAAGACCATAATCTCAAAAACTTCATAATTACCTTAAAATTGAAGTAAAAGTAATGAAAATCATGTTCAAGTAGTTTTTTTCTCTAAATTTTCTCTTACACTGAAAGACAAGGTTAAAAAGAGTTTTAAGTAGAAAATATGTGCCATAAAAAGTTTATATGTAAGCTAATTACTTTTATTTTAATAGAAAAAATTATCTTATTAATTACTGACAAATAACGGACATTTAGAAAATTTTTATTAAAATAGACTTAATTGAATACTTCATTTGATTAATATCTACAAGGATTTACTAAAAATAACTTTTAATAATAACATATGTTTCCCGAAGCATATCCAAAAAGACCATAAACTCAAAAACTTCATAATTACCTTAAAATTGAAGTAAAAGTAATGAAAATCATTTTCAAGTAGATTTTTTCTCTAAATTTTCTCTTTCACTGAAAGACAAGGGTCAAAAGAGTTTTAAGTAAAAAATATGTGCCATAAAAAGTTTATATGGTAGCTAATTACTTTTATTTTAATAGAAAAAATTATCTGATTATTTACTGACAAATAACGGACATTTAGAAAATTTTTATTAAAATAAACTTAATTGAATACTTCATTTGATTAATATCTACAAGGATTTACTAAAAATAACTTTTAATAATAACATATATTTCCCGAAGCATAGCCAAAAAGACTATAAACTCAAAAACTTCATAATTACCTTAAAATTGAAGTAAAATTAATGAAAATCATGTTCAAATAGTTTTTTTTTCTAAATTTACTCTTTCACAGAAAGATAAGGTTAAGAAGAGAATTAAGTATAAAATATGTGCCTTAAAAAGTTTGTATGTATGCTAATTACTTTTATTTTAATAGAAAAAATTATCTGATTATTTACTGACAAATAACGGACATTTAGAAAATTTTTATTAAAATAAACTTAATTGAATACTTCATTTGATTAATATCTACAAGGATTTACTAAAAATAACTTTTAATAATAACATATATTTCCCGAAGCATAGCCAAAAAGACTATAAACTCAAAAACTTCATAATTACCTTAAAATTGAAGTAAAATTAATGAAAATCATGTTCAAATAGTTTTTTTTTCTAAATTTACACTTTCACAGAAAGATAAGGTTAAGAAGAGAATTAAGTATAAAATATGTGCCTTAAAAAGTTTGTATGTATGCTAATTACTTTTATTTTAATAGAAAAAATTATCTGATTATTTCATGACAAATAACGGACATTTAGAAAATTTTGATTAAAATAAACTTAATTGAATACTTCATTTGATTAATATCTACAAGGATTTACTTAAAATAACTTTTAATAATAACATATGTTTTTTGAAGCATAGCCAAAAAGACCATCATGTAAAAAACTTCATAATTACCTTAAAATTGAAGGAAAAGTAATGAAAATCATGTTCAAGTAGTTTTTTTCTCTAAATTTTCTCTTTCACTGAAGGACAAGGGTCAAAAGAGTTTTAAGTAGAAAATATGTGCCATAAAAAGTTTATATGGTAGATAATTACTTTTATTTTAATAGAAAAAATTATCTGATTATTTACTGACAAATAACGGACATTTAGAAAATTTTTATTAAAATAAACTTAATTGAATACTTTATTTGATTAATATCTACAAGGATTTACTAAAAATAACTTTTAATAATAACATATGTTTCTCGAAGCATAGACAAAAAGAGCATAAACTCAAAAACATCATAATTACCTTAAAATTGAAGTAAAATTAATGAAAATCATTTTCAAGTAGATTTTTTCTCTAAATTTTCTCTTTCACTGAAAGACAAGGGTCAAAAGAGTTTTAAGTAAAAAATATGTGCCATAAAAAGTTTATATGGTAGCTAATTACTTTTATTTTAATAGAAAAAATTATCTGATTATTTACTGACAAATAACGTACATTTAGAAAATTTTTATTAAAATAAACTTAATTGAATACTTCATTTGATTAATATCTACAAGGATTTACTAAAAATAACTTTTAATAATAACATATATTTCCCGAAGCATAGCCAAAAAGACCATAATCTCAAAAACTTCATAATTACCTTAAAATTGAAGTAAAAGTAATGAAAATCATGTTCAAGTAGTTTTTTTCTCTAAATTTTCTCTTACACTGAAAGACAAGGTTAAAAAGAGTTTTAAGTAGAAAATATGTGCCATAAAAAGTTTATATGTAAGCTAATTACTTTTATTTTAATAGAAAAAATTATCTTATTAATTACTGACAAATAACGGACATTTAGAAAATTTTTATTAAAATAGACTTAATTGAATACTTCATTTGATTAATATCTACAAGGATTTACTTAAAATAACTTTTAATAATAACATATGTTTTTTGAAGCATAGCCAAAAAGACCATCATGTAAAAAACTTCATAATTACCTTAAAATTGAAGGAAAAGTAATGAAAATCATGTTCAAGTAGTTTTTTTCTCTAAATTTTCTCTTTCACTGAAGGACACGGGTCAAAAGAGTTTTAAGTAGAAAATATGTGCCATAAAAAGTTTATATGGTAGATAATTACTTTTATTTTAATAGAAAAAATTATCTGATTATTTACTGACAAATAACGGACATTTAGAAAATTTTTATTAAAATAAACTTAATTGAATACTTCTTTTGATTAATATCTACAAGGATTTACTAAAAATAACTTTTAATAATAACATATGTTTCCCGAAGCATAGCCAAAAAGACCATAAACTCAAAAACTTCATAATTACCTTAAAATTGAAGTAAAAGTAATGAAAATCATTTTCAAGTAGATTTTTTCTCTAAATTTTCTCTTTCACTGAAAGACAAGGGTCAAAAGAGTTTTAAGTAAAAAATATGTGCCATAAAAAGTTTATATGGTAGCTAATTACTTTTATTTTAATAGAAAAAATTATCTGATTATTTACTGACAAATAACGGACATTTAGAAAAATTTTTATTAAAATAAACTTAATTGAATACTTCATTTGATTAATATCTACAAGGATTTACTAAAAATAACTTTTAATAATAACATATATTTCCCGAAGCATAGCCAAAAAGACTATAAACTCAAAAACTTCATAATTACCTTAAAATTGAAGTAAAATTAATGAAAATCATGTTCAAATAGTTTTTTTTTTCTAAATTTACTCTTTCACAGAAAGATAAGGTTAAGAAGAGAATTAAGTATAAAATATGTGCCTTAAAAAGTTTGTATGTATGCTAATTACTTTTATTTTAATAGAAAAAATTATCTGATTATTTCATGACAAATAACGGATATTTAGAAAATTTTGATTAAAATAAACTTAATTGAATACTTCATTTGATTAATATCTACAAGGATTTACTTAAAATAACTTTTAATAATAACATATGTTTTTTGAAGCATAGCCAAAAAGACCATCATGTAAAAAACTTCATAATTACCTTAAAATTGAAGGAAAAGTAATGAAAATCATGTTCAAGTAGTTTTTTTCTCTAAATTTTCTCTTTCACTGAAGGACACGGGTCAAAAGAGTTTTAAGTAGAAAATATGTGCCATAAAAAGTTTATATGGTAGATAATTACTTTTATTTTAATAGAAAAAATTATCTGATTATTTACTGACAAATAACGGACATTTAGAAAATTTTTATTAAAATAAACTTAATTGAATACTTTATTTGATTAATATCTACAAGGATTTACTAAAAATAACTTTTAATAATAACATATGTTTCTCGAAGCATAGCCAAAAAGAGCATAAACTCAAAAAACATCATAATTACCTTAAAATTGAAGTAAAATTAATGAAAATCATGTTCAAGTAGTTTTTTTCTCTAAATTTTCTCTTTCACTGAAAGACAAGGGTCAAAAGAGTTTTAAGTAGAAAATATGTGCCATAAAAAGTTTATATGGTAGCTAATTACTTTTATTTTAATAGAAAAAATTATCTGATTATTTACTGACAAATAACGTACAATTAGAATATTTTTATTAAAATAAACTTAATTGAATACTTCATTTGATTAATATCTACAAGGATTTACTAAAAATAACTTTTAATAATAACATATGTTTCCCGAAGCATAGCCAAAAAGACCATCATGTAAAAAACTTCATAATTACCTTAAAATTGAAGTAAAAGTAATGAAAATCATTTTCAAGTAGATTTTTTCTCTAAATTTTCTCTTTCACTGAAAGACAAGGGTCAAAAGAGTTTTAAGTAAAAAATATGTGCCATAAAAAGTTTATATGGTAGATAATTACTTTTATTTTAATAGAAAAAATTATCTGATTATTTACTGACAAATAACGGACATTTAGAAAATTTTTATTAAAATAAACTTAATTGAATACTTTATTTGATTAATATCTACAAGGATTTACTAAAAATAACTTTTAATAATAACATATGTTTCTCGAAGCATAGACAAAAAGAGCATAAACTCAAAAACATCATAATTACCTTAAAATTGAAGTAAAATTAATGAAAATCATTTTCAAGTAGATTTTTTCTCTAAATTTTCTCTTTCACTGAAAGACAAGGGTCAAAAGAGTTTTAAGTAAAAAATATGTGCCATAAAAAGTTTATATGGTAGCTAATTACTTTTATTTTAATAGAAAAAATTATCTGATTATTTACTGACAAATAACGTACATTTAGAAAATTTTTATTAAAATAAACTTAATTGAATACTTCATTTGATTAATATCTACAAGGATTTACTAAAAATAACTTTTAATAATAACATATATTTCCCGAAGCATAGCCAAAAAGACCATAATCTCAAAAACTTCATAATTACCTTAAAATTGAAGTAAAAGTAATGAAAATCATGTTCAAGTAGTTTTTTTCTCTAAATTTTCTCTTACACTGAAAGACAAGGTTAAAAAGAGTTTTAAGTAGAAAATATGTGCCATAAAAAGTTTATATGTAAGCTAATTACTTTTATTTTAATAGAAAAAATTATCTTATTAATTACTGACAAATAACGGACATTTAGAAAATTTTTATTAAAATAGACTTAATTGAATACTTCATTTGATTAATATCTACAAGGATTTACTAAAAATAACTTTTAATAATAACATATGTTTCCCGAAGCATATCCAAAAAGACCATAAACTCAAAAACTTCATAATTACCTTAAAATTGAAGTAAAAGTAATGAAAATCATTTTCAAGTAGATTTTTTCTCTAAATTTTCTCTTTCACTGAAAGACAAGGGTCAAAAGAGTTTTAAGTAAAAAATATGTGCCATAAAAAGTTTATATGGTAGCTAATTACTTTTATTTTAATAGAAAAAATTATCTGATTATTTACTGACAAATAACGGACATTTAGAAAATTTTTATTAAAATAAACTTAATTGAATACTTCATTTGATTAATATCTACAAGGATTTACTAAAAATAACTTTTAATAATAACATATATTTCCCGAAGCATAGCCAAAAAGACTATAAACTCAAAAACTTCATAATTACCTTAAAATTGAAGTAAAATTAATGAAAATCATGTTCAAATAGTTTTTTTTTCTAAATTTACTCTTTCACAGAAAGATAAGGTTAAGAAGAGAATTAAGTATAAAATATGTGCCTTAAAAAGTTTGTATGTATGCTAATTACTTTTCTTTTAATAGAAAAAATTATCTGATTATTTACTGACAAATAACGGACATTTAGAAAATTTTTATTAAAATAAACTTAATTGAATACTTCATTTGATTAATATCTACAAGGATTTACTAAAAATAACTTTTAATAATAACATATATTTCCCGAAGCATAGCCAAAAAGACTATAAACTCAAAAACTTCATAATTACCTTAAAATTGAAGTAAAATTAATGAAAATCATGTTCAAATAGTTTTTTTTTCTAAATTTACACTTTCACAGAAAGATAAGGTTAAGAAGAGAATTAAGTATAAAATATGTGCCTTAAAAAGTTTGTATGTATGCTAATTACTTTTATTTTAATAGAAAAAATTATCTGATTATTTCATGACAAATAACGGACATTTAGAAAATTTTGATTAAAATAAACTTAATTGAATACTTCATTTGATTAATATCTACAAGGATTTACTTAAAATAACTTTTAATAATAACATATGTTTTTTGAAGCATAGCCAAAAAGACCATCATGTAAAAAACTTCATAATTACCTTAAAATTGAAGGAAAAGTAAATGAAAATCATGTTCAAGTAGTTTTTTTCTCTAAATTTTCTCTTTCACTGAAGGACAAGGGTCAAAAGAGTTTTAAGTAGAAAATATGTGCCATAAAAAGTTTATATGGTAGATAATTACTTTTATTTTAATAGAAAAAATTATCTGATTATTTACTGACAAATAACGGACATTTAGAAAATTTTTATTAAAATAAACTTAATTGAATACTTTATTTGATTAATATCTACAAGGATTTACTAAAAATAACTTTTAATAATAACATATGTTTCTCGAAGCATAGACAAAAAGAGCATAAACTCAAAAACATCATAATTACCTTAAAATTGAAGTAAAATTAATGAAAATCATTTTCAAGTAGATTTTTTCTCTAAATTTTCTCTTTCACTGAAAGACAAGGGTCAAAAGAGTTTTAAGTAAAAAATATGTGCCATAAAAAGTTTATATGGTAGCTAATTACTTTTATTTTAATAGAAAAAATTATCTGATTATTTACTGACAAATAACGTACATTTAGAAAATTTTTATTAAAATAAACTTAATTGAATACTTCATTTGATTAATATCTACAAGGATTTACTAAAAATAACTTTTAATAATAACATATATTTCCCGAAGCATAGCCAAAAAGACCATAATCTCAAAAACTTCATAATTACCTTAAAATTGAAGTAAAAGTAATGAAAATCATGTTCAAGTAGTTTTTTTCTCTAAATTTTCTCTTACACTGAAAGACAAGGTTAAAAAGAGTTTTAAGTAGAAAATATGTGCCATAAAAAGTTTATATGTAAGCTAATTACTTTTATTTTAATAGAAAAAATTATCTTATTAATTACTGACAAATAACGGACATTTAGAAAATTTTTATTAAAATAGACTTAATTGAATACTTCATTTGATTAATATCTACAAGGATTTACTAAAAATAACTTTTAATAATAACATATGTTTCCCGAAGCATAGCCAAAAAGACCATAAACTCAAAAACTTCATAATTTACCTTAAAATTGAAGTAAAAGTAATGAAAATCATTTTCAAGTAGATTTTTTCTCTAAATTTTCTCTTTCACTGAAAGACAAGGGTCAAAAGAGTTTTAAGGTAAAAAAATATGTGCCATAAAAAGTTTATATGGTAGCTAATTACTTTTATTTTAATAGAAAAAATTATCTGATTATTTACTGACAAATAACGGACATTTAGAAAATTTTTATTAAAATAAACTTAATTGAATACTTCATTTGATTAATATCTACAAGGATTTACTAAAAAATAACTTTTAATAATAACATATATTTCCCGAAGCATAGCCAAAAAGACTATAAACTCAAAAAACTTCATAATTACCTTAAAATTGAAGTAAAATTAA